>CM066989.1:14134594-15502594 GCA_033977485.1 Hydrangea macrophylla
CAAAAAATTTATATAGAGTTTTCACTAAATTAATTTGTTGACTGGATCAAACACAAAAAAAGTTCCTAAACAAGGAATTTCGATTAAATCTCCCAATAAAAAAAAGTATATATATCTAATTAAAAATACAAGTATAATATAAGGATGTAAAGTGCAATTAAGCCTAAATTTAAATAGCACATCCAAGCTTGTTATTTTCAATAAATGTTAGCCAATGACTAAAATGCTCATAATCTATACTATCATAAAGGAAAAGGGTGGTGTACCAACAATAAAATGTCCAATCAATTAAAAAAAAAAAAATTTATTCCAACAAATGAGAAAAAAAAAAACTATCTAAAACAATTCACTAAAAAAAACTATCTAAAAACCAAACAAACTGTCACTTTATGGTGACTAGTGGATGCCACTCACTTTGTGAGTGCAAATTTTGAATTTTTTTTAAAGAAGTTTTTTTTTTTTTTTGAATCACTTTTGGACAGTTTTTTTTTCTAGAGCAGTTTTTTTTTTTAAATTCTGAACAGTTTTTTTTTTAATAATTACTTTGTTTTACCCCTACTATTGTATTTTGTTAGTATAAAATTTTATAGTATAATTATAATTATGAGTGATAGACTTATTTTTCATGGTACCCTTGCTTCTCCCTTTCTATAGTAGTATAGATGTATAAAGAGATTATTTGTTAAATATTACCATCATGATAACGTTTGATAACTACAAAGCAGACGCAACTGCTCTAAGATTGGAACACGTGTACGGCGGATTTGGCACCCCTTCTCTCATCCCCTGCACTATAAATTGGAGTCATGGCCTCTACCTGTAATACTCATCCTAGAGGTTGAAATTGTCTAATTTGTCTTTTTAGTTTTCAATTTCCTCTTTAAAATCCTTTTTTCCATCACTCTCTCTCTCTCTATCTAGAAAATGTCTTGCTGCGGAGGAAACTGCGGTTGTGGTGCTGACTGCAAGTGCGGCAACGGCTGTGGAGGGTATATTTTCTTTTTCTCTCTAAACTACCATACAATTTTTCATCAATTTTTTTTTTTTTTTTGCCGAGTGAGAAATTATTTGTGTGGTTCTGGACCACCAACTCATTAAGCTGATATGTGATTCGGTCCATAAAAAAGATAGCAAAAAGAAAAAAGCTGATCAGGCCAGCTTTAAGCAAAAATTCGAGAAATTGAATATGGATGTCCTCTTAGCAAAAAAAAAAAGAATATGGATGTCCAAGTTATAGAGCTGACCTGATCAATCTTTAGGTCTATGTGGCATCTTTTTGTTTGTGTGATGCGAGCTGAGCTGTTACCTTGGTGGTATAGGACCACACAAATGATTTATGTGACACAGTAGTTTCTTTCTTTTCTTGAATTTGGTTTTCCACTTTTTTCATTGTTTTAAACCTATAATTAATTATTAAAAAAAAAAAAAACTTTTGCTATTATTCCACTATGGCTTAGGCTATACAATATGCAGATTTTGATCTTTGGATTTGAAAGAATAGATTGTATTCATAATAAAAGATGCTTAGCGTCTGTTTCAAAAAGTCTAATATTAGACCAGTTTTAATTCCGGTTTCACTTTTTATCTCGTAATAATGTTAGTTTGACAAAAAAAAAAACCAATTTATCAGAGTTATTAAATAACTGAACATGAATTCCTGTGTAAAAATTTGACACCAAACACCTCAAACTTCTAGAACCGGTTCACTTATGTATCATAGAACTAATTCTTTGTTGTCCTAAACAGTCACTTTGCTTTTACTAGCAATTAGGTTCAAATAAATCAGATTTAATGATATACAAAAGTGAATTTTTTTTATATTTTATATTTTATTTTTATTTTTATACATAGCGTTACTCCTTCTAATGTGTACATATACTTATGTTGGTTTTGCTATCTAATTTCTATAAAGATTATACTTAACGTCGATTTTGACGGAGAACTAGTCCCAAAATTTAAGGGTAAATTACAGTAACACCCCCTAAACTATGATTGTTTTTCACTAACACCCCTGAACTTTAAAACTGAACAGATTCACCTCTAGACTATTCAAAAATGAACAAACACACTCCCTGCAAAAGGAGTTTTAGTGTCAACAAATGATAGTTTAGGGTGACTTTGTTCAGTTTTAAAGTATAGGGGGTGTTAGTGAAAAAGATCATAGTTAGGGGGTGTTACTGTAATTTACCCAAAATTTTATGCAATAAAATGACATATAGCTAGTGAACAGTATAATCGATTTTTAATCTTCCAAACAGCCCCTAAATTTTTAGTTATTTTATTCTTTATTCTTTTTTTCCTGAAAATTTGATGGTGTGACAGATGCGGGATGTACCCTGACATTGAGAAGAGCACAACTACAGCAACCATGATCTCTGGTGTTGCACCAAAGAAGACGTAAGTACATATTGAAAATACATCGGTAATTTTAGTCCAAAATTCTATAAAATAGACCGTGTGGTCTTAGTTTTACCCCTTTTTATTTTAGTAAAAAAAATTTCAACAGAAAATTTCGCATAACTAATTATAGAAAATTTTGTAACACAAAAGGATTTTATTCGACTAAGTTCATCAATCAGGGATTTCTGACCAAAGTTAAAATCGGGTTGTTCTTTAAACTCAAATAATCTAATATAATATAAGTGACTTTTTATCAAATTTTTATATATATATAAATATATATATTTATGCAACTAAACTTAGATATGATTCAAAACGATTTTGATTGATATCTGTCTTTGTATTGAGATCATAAAATTGATTAAAAATTGATAACTGTGTTGCAGCTACTCTGAGGGTTCAACTGAGCAGAGCTTTGGAGCAGAGGGAGGCCATGCTTGCAAGTGTGGAGATGACTGCCAGTGTGACCCATGCACTTGTTGATTATGCCAAATATGACCATCCAATGCCTCACACAAAGCACTTCTAAATATATGTAAAAAATAATAATATGAAGAAAAAAAAAAAAGAGTCTACTAGTGTCTTTTTTATGTTGGGAGAATAAGACAGCCATGGAGAGAGGTTTCTGCTAATCCATTGTTTGGAATGGTAGATATCTCACTAGAAATGGAAAATTTGGTGTCTTTGTGATAAGTGCGTTTGTGTCTGCTTTTGTGGGTATTGGAGTCTAATCAGTTATATGTATGATGGAGAATGTTTGAATTATATTGAACGACTATTTAAGCATATCCACCTCAAAAATTTAGATCGTTGACCTTTTCTTTTTGTGTGTGTGTGTGTGTGTGACATGCTTGCATATTTATTGAAGCTCCAAGTGAGCTAGAGGACATCTCTAACAATTGGTTTTAGTATAGTGAAATATCAAGCTGTTTGTGCACTAATAGTTATATGAAAAGACATAATCACATCCACTAATAGTTATATGAAAGACTACACAAAGCATCTCTTCAATAATATTTATATGATTGTACCTACACAAAGCATCTCAACAAGAGACAAATAACACTATGGTTCTTAAGTTTGAATCACAAATTTAATTCTCATTGCCATAGTATTCAAATTTTAGTAAGTAGTCAAGTACCAACTCCAATAACCAAAACGCTCGCCAATTGATATATTATTACTCACTCAATAAATAAGAATCTCAAATAAAAAAAGTCTTTTTCAACTCCAACTTTACAAAAGCACTTCACACTGGCTCTCTTACAAAGAGTCTCTTTCGACTTCCGACTTTTTTTTTTCTCCGACTTCAACCTCACAAACACACTTTAGAGCCACTCAACTATTGATTACAGTGCCCAAAGCTCTGCAACGAAGAAATACAAAGAGTCTTTCAACTCAAACTTCACAAACCTTGTACAGTGTCAGATTGAAAAACAAATTGTGCTCCCTACAGGGAATGAACTGTAAATTGGGTATACACTTTGACCACACAAATTCATACTCACGAACCACGAAATCGGTTCATAGCCTTCCCAAACAGCCCCTAAGAGTTGCTCGAAACGTCTCCCTGAATTCATTCTTATCAATGACAGCTATGAATGCAATGATCAATATGTGAAGGTGTTTATATCCAAAAAAACAAAAAACTAAAAACTAAAAAGCATGCACTCTAATGCAGAAAGGAATATCATGGTTTTGCAAGTAAACAACTATGTCCCTCAAATTAAGATCATCTCAAGAAGTTGCTTTAGCATTAAAAAAACAACCAATTCATGCACAAATTAATTGGACATGGACAGTCAACTAATGATCTGAAGGTATACTATAGACATTAGAGGATGGCTGTTAATTTTATGACCACTTCAGAAGGAAAAAAAAAATGGAAAAATAAACATACTAATGACTTCCTCCTGATTTGTAGCGAAAGAGAATTACTAGTTGTCGTCGTTCAGTTGAGATAGTTGAGGAACTCTGCAGCAGTTGCTACGGCACCTCCGGTGACGGCATCTATTACAATCTTGTCTCTGCGATTGTTGTTGGCTACAGATATTAAAGCCCCAGTCAATGATGCATCGCTCCAAGGACTGGGTTGTGTACTTATGCAAGATGGGAATGTCATTGCATATGGATCGTTGAAGGTACATGAGAAGAATTATCCTACGCATGATTTGGAATTAGCAGCCATAGTGTTTGCATTAAAGATTTGGAGATACTATCTTTATAGAAAGAAGTCTGATCTGTTTTCCGATTATAAGAGCTTGAAGTATTTGTTCTCTCAGAAGGAGTTGAATATGCGACAATGAAGATGGATGGAGTAACTCAATTAATCTAGAACCCAATAAGATAGTCGTAACCTGGATGGTTACAATATCTATATTAGAATCCTTAGACGGACTTGAACTTAAGCTCGATAGCCTCGAATAATTATATCACTTATTTGGTTTCACTTTCACGGTTGAGCACGTGCATTGGTTCTCAGGCACACATTTCTAAGCAAATTACCCGAGAGTGGAAGCCACACCACCTTTAACAGTCATGTGGACCCCACCCATATCTACCCTTGGATATACAAACACATGCATACCTACATTACGTGCACCCAATGCACATAATAAACTCCCACCCATCTCCCTTTATAATTATAACCACACCCCCCCCCCCCCCCCCCCCCCCCCCTTATATCACTCTCCTAGCCCACATAATATGTTCATACAGATTGTAATTAGAGAGAGAGGCTCGAGAGCTTAGGAGAGAACCCACACTCCTCATCCCCACACTCCCGGCCTATACACACATTTACCCCCTATATTGTATATATCATCTTCTTTCACGTCTTCTCTGTCTCACCACTCTCTGTACCCACACCCACATTGCTGCCTAGACCAGAGAAGAGAGAAGAATAGACACAGGGAGAGAGAGAGAAGAGTTGATCGGAGAAGAGGAAGGAAGAATAAGATGATTTGAGGCTCCTTGAGGTAAACCCATACCCCTCCTTGTTCCTGCATCCTTGCATGACACCTAGGAAGCCCCTAGACCTACATGCATGAAGCCAAACAGAGCCTAAGGCTCTGCATGAGCTCCGGCGGCCATTAGAACCACCCCCAAGAACTTAGTTTTTGAAATCTCAACCAAATGGCCTCTAAGTTATACCAATCTAACCCCCTTGGTCCCAGATAGACCCCATAGGAAAAACTTTTGGTTTTTTTTTAGGATTCGTTTGCTAGGCCATGCAGACCATTATTCTCGATTTTGGCCGAAAGAATAATCCACGGGTAGGAGATCTAAACGAATGGACCCAGTACTCAGCTTCTAGTATGTTATAGAGGAGAGGAATCTGGTCATTTTTCCATTGGAATGGATGATTTCTATGGAAAGATGAGTGAGATATAAGAGAAAGAAGACTTTTCGACGAGCCCCGACTTTCCGGCGGCCTTGTCTCGTCAGAGAAGAAGGCCAAAACCCTAGAGCTTTATATGCTTGTACTTTAAGCTTAACCGATGGTACAAACCCGTTTGAATTAGGGTTACATCATTTTAATTATAAGCAGGTCGGGTCGTTCAAAATAACGTGGAAGCCACTTAACCAAACGACGTCGTTTGGATTCGAATCATGCCAGATCCGTTTGAGTTGGATTCGGGTAAACGGGTTGGTTTGGTCTGTGCGAGGAAGTGGTTAGGGTGTGAGTTTGGGTCGGGTCAAATAGGACCCGTGGGTTTTTTAAGTGACACGGCGTCGTTTTGACGCCGGGTCTTGTTCGGGTAGGGTTTCGGGTTTTTGGACGGGTCTCGTTTGTGTGTGTAGTTGGGTTAGGGTACGGTCTTGGCTCGAGTTTGCATTCGGTATGGGTAGGGTCAACAGGTTAGGTCAGTTTATATGTATAGTAGGGTCGCAAATTCGGGTTAGGATCAACCTGAATGGGTTTTGGTTTCGGTTTCCTTGTGTGTGTATATAGGTAGTCCAATTATTTTGGGCTTGGGTTGGGTCTAGCCTTTGGGCCAACCCATTGAGTCGTCCCTTGGGTTTCTCTGTGTAGAAATGGATAGTCCATTTAGTCCGGTTCGGTTCGGGTTTGGGTTAGGTTCAACCCAAATGGGTCGTTGGGTTGGGTTTAGTTGTGATAGTATATGGGTAGTCCAATTAGTTTGGGCTTGGGTTGGGCTTGACCCATTGGGTCGCCCCTTTGGATTTCTCTGTATGTAGAAATGGATAGCCCATTTAGATTGGGTCGGTCCGGGTTGACCCGTCGGAGCTGTGAATAATAATTATTATTATTATTGATATTATTAGTATTAATAGATTTTAAATGATATAAGTAGTATTTCTATAAATTCTGAGAGTAATTATATTATTCCGAGAATATAATTAGTATCTATTTAGTATTTTATATATATTAAATAAATAATAAAAATTAATTTTAAGTGGTATTTAAATTGCTAATAAATACCTATATGTATTTATAAATTTGAAAAAATTAGGGATACATCCCTGATGATATTTTATACAATATTATTAATTAGTATTTATTATATCTGTATACTATTGTTATATAATAACATATATTGTTATTTATATGTAAAATATAATTAATAAATAAATAACTATTATTTTATCTATGGTATTTAAATACCTATATGTATTTATAAATTCCAGAAAATTAGGGAAATGACCCCAATGCTATTTTATGATATTCCAAGGTTTATAGAGCAATAATACTATATATTAGCATTTTTAATAATCAATAAGGAGCTATTTTTATTAGTATATTAATTATTATAAATACTAAACGAGCTCCGAAAATTATGAGATAAATCCTGGTAGTGTATTTTAATATCTAGTATTTAATAAAAATACTTCTAAGTATTGATTTCTCAATATAATTATAATTATGTATTTAAATCCCTTTTGGGTATTTTCTGATATATATTATCTTCAATAATTCATAATAAATCATCTAGGACTCCGAAAATTACGCGGTCAGTTCCCAGAGTCTTAAAATAATATCTAGAACATTCCCTTAAAAGTTTGGTGACCTTTCGACTCGGTCGAAAATACAGCATGTCTTTCAGGGGCCCGCATTAGTGCAGTAAGCCCTACATATTATCCCGTAAAAACGCGATGGACTCCGATATGAGTCTAGTCAGTAGCGTTGGACTTAGAATGATACGTAGATCACTACCTTGAGGTTTATATCCTTATTTGGTAAAATTACCATTTTACCCCTATTATTAGCACTTATACTTTATCCCGATTCTCCTGTTTTATGTTGTAGAACTTGACGGTTAGCTGGTACCGAGGATCGGCGACTCGAGCTGAGTTTCCTAACCTCACTTTAATCCTAATATGATTAATTAAATATGTTTATAAGCTGTCTGAACGATGTGTTATATAGTAATGTGTTATGTATGATGCTATTTTACCCTTGGAATCTGTATCGCTATGATTATTCGTGCCATGGTAGTGTTATCGTATATGCGAGCATGAATACTTCTACTATTTAAAGATCCATGAGCTATATGCTATACTTCTGCTATTATGAATATAATATGATTTGACCATTTAGAATTCATACCCAAGATAAGAAAGTTTTCACTGTTAAGATGATAGATGCATGTTTTGTGATGATGGCTAATCAGCATAGGTAACGCGTAGCATGTTAACTAAGTAAATGAAAGAAGTGGAGATGTATAAGAGTGATTGATAATGGACACTTGCATTTCATAACATGAGTCAATATGCCTGTTAGGCGATAGTCAGCGTACCAGTTGGGCGATAGTTTGAGTGCCAGTTGGGCTACAGTTAATGTGCCAGTTGGGCGACAATTTGAGTGCCAGTTGGGCGACACTTAAAGTGCCATTTGGGCGACAGTTAATGTGCCAGTTAGGTGACAGTTAATGTGCCAGTTGGGCAATAGTGTGAATGCCAGTTGAGCGATAGTTAGAGTGCCTGTTAGGGCGACAAATAGATTATTAATCGGACGATAGACGAATGAGTAAGAGGAAGTGATGAGAAAGGGTTGACGAGTGAGACGTTTGGTTCTGGACAAGTGTTGTGAGTTCATTGTTCAGGTCATGGATTCGACATCCCAACGTGAAGATAATAGTATTGGTCGTACTTTGACACACACGAACATGTTGATGAAAGGAGAATGTATTTTATGATGAAATGCGATTATATGCTTAATTGCTTATATGTTTTGTTGAGACCTTTGCTATGCCTGTGAAAGAATGCGTCTTTTGATAAGAGATTAACTATATCCTAAGATACTGAACAATAACGTGAGTGGAGAGATATTTGTATTTATTGATTATTGTGCGGTTAGACTCTCACTCAGCTTTGTTCCAAAGCTGACGGCATGTTACGCCTTGGACATTCTTATGTCCAGAGTGATGCAGGTTTGTTAAAAAGGGAGGTGAGCTCAGGAAGTCGTGCTGAGGAGCTAAGGAGGATAGAGTTGGACTGGAGATTGAAGATAGTTATCTCAGTTGTTTCTTATGTTTATGTTTATGTACTAAGTTTAGTATGACCCTTATGTAATATGCTTGATGTTAATGTAACTCGTTCATTTCCCTTGTTGTAATTGCACTGTGTTAAGGTTAAGTTATGTTTATGCTTTAGCAATTCCCTTACGGTTAATTGTGCGGAGTTAGAAGAACAGGACGATTAATCAACCAGTCACGTGTCTATGGACCCATAAAGGAAATTTTTCTATTTTCCCTATTTTTGGCTTACTCGAAGGCGTAACAAGTTTCTGTTTTTGTTTTAGACCTTGTTTGTTTCTGATTTCGAGAACGAAATCTTTTAATGAGTGGTGGATGATGTAATACCCTGTTTTTTTTAGTAATTACTACCTCCGTCCCATTTTATGTGTCCATCTTGGGGAGTCCAACTATTTAAGGGGACAAAAAGAATCTACACCTACTTTCCACAATTGCCCATAATCATTGCACTTTTTTTATTATTTTATTTTGGTATTAATTGCAAGGAAGGTTAGTTGGGGAAACTAAGTAAAATTTATATACTAATTTAGGGAAGTGGACAATAATTTTGGGACATCCTAAAAAGGAAAGATGGACACATAAAATGGGACGGAGGGAGTATTTATAAAATGAAATTCTATATACTTGAAATTCAATCTTCGACCGATCGAAGTCTTTTCGAGTGATCGAACATTTCTAAGTTCAAGCGATTGAACCTTCTTCAATTGATCGAAATCCTACCGACTTAAATTTAATACGTGGTCCCTACTTCAATCGATCAACCCCCTTTTCAATCAATAAAACCTGACCGATTTTCCCTCGAGCGATCGAACAAGATTCGATCGATCAAACTTGTGATTATCAAAAATCCTAGGTTTCACGCAAAGACAGCCACCTGTACCCCTCCCCCTATAAATACATTGTGCTCATGTGTTTGTGTGTGTTTGGAAAACCTGAGAGAGTAGACTGAGTGTGTGCTTGTTCTTATATATATATATATTATATAACACATCTATATATATATACACTCATATATTATATATATACACACTCATATATTATATATAGATATATACACACAGTTAGAGAGAAACAGAAGAAAGAAGAAGAGAAAGAGAAAGACAGAGACAAAGAGAGGAGCAGAGAGAGAAAGGAGGAAGCCATTGGAGGAGCTCAAAGCTTGAAGTTTGCCAAACACGCCCTTACGACGTTCGGTGAGTTCCAAATTCACTCGGTAGCATTAGTGTATAGTTTTACAAGTTGTTGGACGTTTAAAGATGACGCAAACACCCCTAGCATCTCTGGACGTTAACTGTCCAGAACTGCTGGAGAAGACGATGTTCAAGCGATCGAACTAAGTTCAATCGATCGAACACATTGAGTCTCAATCGATCGAAATGACTTCAATCGATCGAGAGCACCTTCACTTTAAGTGATCAAGAACAATTCGATCGATCGAACCTTAGCAAGATTTGGTTATTTCCTTTAAGTTTGTAATTCATAATGCTTACCTGTTAAACTGATTGTTCTATGTTTCTATTATGCGATATTATGGATTACAGAGGTAATGGGATATGATAATGAGATTGAGATAACATGGTGAGTAACGCAGTCGAGTTCAGAACGTTGATATTAATACAACATAATAACGAGATAAAGATTTGAGGTATTACGGTGATAACCTTAATTAGGATAAAACCTGGTGACTCAGTAGGGTGTTAGTTACTGTCAAGCAAGTATGTCAGTATCCGGGATCGGTTGTGAACACATCTGCGTGGGATGTGAGTGTTATGTATAGTACTCGTAAGGGTTCTTAAAAGTGGTGAACAGTAAGAGTTCTTGAAAAGCAGTGAACAAGAGCACTAGTATGTCGTGATGATATAAGTAGTTCGAGATAGTCAGTCGAGATTTGGTACAACAGTTTTAGAGTTGGAAGACGATAAGAATCGGTTAATGATGAGTCTGAATAAAAGAGGAGAAATATTATGAGTATCACTACTTTATATCGTGCATAACTGGTAATGACTTTATACCTATGATACCCTGTGAATTTCTATTCACTCAACTCTCAGTAAGCTGACAGCCGCTATTGCCTGGACATTCCCCTTCCAGATTACCCTATCCCTTTTATGCAGATAATGGAGCTTATGACGATGTCTACTACCCTTAAAGGGAATATGCAGAGGGTGGCCTCATTGATGCCGGTTATCCCGGTGAAGGATGTTACGCCGACGCTTACCCTTACGCCAACTAGAGATGAAGAAATTTATATTTAGTTTACATTTAGCTCTCTACTGTTGAACTTTGTTAGTTAACAACCACTCTGATGTTTGAAATGGATAGAATTGTTATTATATATTCAGTTGTTTATTATTCTTGTTGTTTTGTTTGAACTAGTAATGTGTGATGTGGATAATTAGTAACATTCACCAGTCATTCCCCTATGAACCCAAAAAGAAAAATTAATTTTCTCTATTTTTGCTACTCCGGGGCGTGACATTCTTTTTCCTCTCTCACACGTTGTCCCTCCATCTCTCTCTTTCTCTCTCCTCTCCTCTTTCTCTTTCTCTTTCCTCTAACATGTGTCCCTCATTCTCTCTCTTTCTTTTATTTTTTTTGGTATACTAGCTTTTCAACCCGTACAATACATGGGAGAAATTTTTAAGGATGAATTGAAAATTGAATTGAGTGGTACTATAATTGATAAGGAGAGAAAATGTATAATGGGCCTAATTAATGGCAAATTTAAGAATAAATAAAATGTATAGAATAAATTTGGGAAGCCTCAATATACACTTGTCTTTTTGACCAAAAATACATATATATATATATATACACACACACTGGTCTTGGTTGCCCATTAGTTTGATATGTGGCATTTTGAGGCTTCCATATTATAATAATATTATAAGATAAGATGTTTATATATTCACAAATTAAAATGTATTTATTGTACATCAGTGAATGACATGAACCTTTTTTTTCCCAATAAATGCTATCAATTTCTGATTTTTCCATTAATTTTTTATTAAAAATTTAATTTTTATTACAGTTATTTTAGAAAATAAAAATGTCGAATAAAAAAAATTGTGCTCATGTCACGTGGCATGAGAGGCTTTCATATTATAATAAATAATATAGATGTAAACTCTCTCTCTCTCTCTCTCTCTCTCTAGTGAGCCTACACATTTGAAAAAGTTGGCTCATTTGACAAAATTTGGTAAGTAATTCCAAAGAATAATGGTATGCTTTTTAATTTTTTTTTCTTCTCAAAAGTGTTTCCCAACACATGTAGTAGTGAACCCAGTTGATTTTAATTGGTTGATGTTGAAATGATCGTACCATTAATGAAGAGGGTCCCACTTCCATATGTGTTCGGAAGCACATTTTTTGAGAAAAATAAAGTAAAATTGGAGAAGCATCGCAATACTCAATTTCCAATTGTTAATGGGTTCACTTAAAAATATTAATTTAAATCCCAAATACTTCTCAAATATATATATATATATATATATATGTCAGTGTGATCACTTCCAATAATGATGAGACCACTTCCAATAATAATAAGATCATATCAATCTGTAGTTTTGGAATGCATGTGATAATTGGTTCACTGAGAGCAATTTCAATAATAATGAAACCACTTGAAATAATAATTGGACCACAATATGTATTCTTGGGATGAATAAAATTAGGCACACTCCTTCAACCACACCCCAAACCACATTCTGTGCTTTAAATGCATGTATCTTATGCTGTGTTAGTGGTGCACAGAAAAGTGTGAAAAAATCATATTGTGTTAGTGGTGCACAAAAAAGTGTGAAAATTTCAAATAGTATATGGTACATGCATTTAAAGTAAGGATGTGATTTGAAGTGTAGTTGAAATTGTGTGCCTAATATTGTTCTTTTGGGATACATATGAAAGTGGTCTCAATAAACCCACTCACATATATCCCAAATATATGTTAAAGTGGTCTAATTATTATTGAAAGCGGTCCTAAATGGATTAAATTATGTCAAATGGGTCCACTAATATCAAAATATGTTAATTAGTGTGTGTATGTGTGTGTGTGAGAGAGAGAGGGAGAGAGAGAAAAGTGGGATGTGAGAGAGAGAAAAGTGTTCCAATTAGACCACTAGGTCCGTGTGAGACACTGAGAGAGAGAGAGAGATTGAGAGAGAGAAAAGTGGGATGAGAGGTCCGTTTTTTTCCTCTAGGGACGGGCGTCCATCCCAGAGACTCCGTGTTAAATATTAGGGCAAATTACACATTTTTTGAGATATATGACTATTATAGTTACTTTTACTCTCCTCTAGTTTGAAAAATAATACTCACATCTCTTCTATTTACTTTATGTGTATAAGATGATCAATTTATCCATTATCTCTTTATATATATATATATATATATGTGTGTGTGCGCGCGCGCATTACATAAAATTTTATACTATACATTAACAAATTTTATATATTTAAATTTATAGTATTTAGCTCTAACTTTATAAAAATTTGCCGTTCAAAAAATTTTTTTTTTATAAAAAATTATAAATAAAAGAGTAATACTATGCTTCCCAAATTTCTTTCCCAATACATGTGACAGTGAACCCAGTTGATTTTAATGTTAAAGTGGTTTCACAATGGTCACACTTTAATATAATTTGAGATGAAAATTTAAGAAGCATAGTATAACTCTAAATAAATGTTTTAATGTCTTTCATAAAGTTTTTTAGAGTTATTATAAAGGTTTTTTTTTTTAACAGCAAATTTATAAAATTAGGGTTAAATACTATAAATATAAATCTGTAAAATTTACTAATATACATATAATTTTATCTAGTGCGCGCGCGCACACACACACACACACATATAGATATATATGTGTGTGTGTAGAGATAAGGGATAAATTGATAATATTACACACAAAAAAATAAGTAAAAGAAAAGTGAGTGTAATATTCCAAACTTGACGGAAGATCACTGTAATTGTCATATATTGAGGTCAGTGTAATTTACCCTAAATATTACCATCATGATAAGTTTGATAATTACAAAGCAGATTACTCTAAGATTGGATCTCGTGTACGGTGGATTTGGCACCACTTCTCTCATCCCCTGCTCTATAAATTGGGTCATGGCCTCCACCTGTAATACTCATCCTAGAGCTTAAAATTGTCTAATTTGTATTTTTAGCTTTCAATTTCCTCTTAAAATACTTTTTTCCATAACTCTCTCTCTCTCTATCTAGAAAATGTCTTGCTGCGCAGGAAACTGCGGTTGTGGTGCTGACTGCAAGTGCGGCAACGGCTGTGCAGGGTATATTTTCTTAATATCTCTATAAACTACCATACAATTTTCTCATCAATTTTTCTCTATCAGAGTGAGAAATTATTGTATGGTTCTGGACCATCAATTCAGAAAGCTGATATGTGGTTCGGACCATAAGAAGAGACCTTAGAGATGTCAAAGAGACAAAAAAAAAAAGAAAATTTTTTTTTTTGATTAGGCCAACTTTGAGCAAAAAATAAAGAAATTGAGCATGAATATCCGAATTACAGAGATGACCTTTTTTGTCTATTGACATCTTTTGTATGATCCGGACCACAGCACAAAATAATTTATCTTACGAAAATTTTCTTCTTTTCTTAAATTTGGTTTTCCACTTTTTCATTGTTTTAAACTTATAATTTTTTTAAAAAAAATATATCTTTTGCTTTTATCCTCTATGGCTTAGGCTATACAATATGCAGATTTTGATCTTTGGATTTGAAAGAATAGATTGTATTCATAATAAAAGATGCTTAGGTTCTGTTTCAAAAAGTCTAATATTAGATTGGTTCAATCTCGATCTCACTTTTTATCTTGTGATAATGTTAGCTTGACCAAAAAAAAAAATACAATTTTAACAGCGTTGTTATACTGGTCCTTACTGGTCACGAATTCTTATGCCAAGAAATTCGCACAATGACTTAAATTTCTAGAACCGGTTCACTAATAAATCATAAAACTAGTTCTTTGTTTTCTTAAACAGCCTCTTAGCTTTTACTAGCAATTGGGTTAAATAAATCAGACTTAGAGATATACAAAAGTGATTATATATATAGCGTTACTCCAGATATGTGTGTACAGTGTACATAAAAAAACTATACTGAAGTCGTGTCTGTTTGGCTTCGTACTCCAAGTTGATGTCATTAGCCGCCTCTTTTATGGCGCTCACAATCTAGTTTTCATGATGAGCACTACTACATTCACACTTTTTTACATATTTTTTGACAGTATTAAATGCATGTACCTAGTGTTATGTAAGTGGTGTACAGAAAAGTGTGAAAAATTCAAGCACCACAAGGTACATGCATTTAAAGCATAGTGTGTCAAAAAGTGTGTAAAAAAGTGTGTATACGTAACATTATTGTTTTATGATGGCTATACTTATGTTGGTCTCGCTATCTAATTTCTATAAATACTATACTTGACAGAGAACTAGTAACAAAATTTCATGCAATAAAATGACATATAACTAGTGAACAGTATCATCGTTTTAATCTTCCAAACAGCCCCTAAATTTTTAATTATTTTATTCTTTATTCTTTACTTTTTCCTGAAAATTTGATGGTGTGGAAGATGCGGGATGTACCCTGACATTAAGAAGAGCACAACTACAGCAACCATGATCACTGGTGTTGCACCAGAGAAGACGTAAGTACATATTGAAAATACATCGGTAATTTTAGTCCAAAATTCTATAAAAATAGATTTTGTGGTCTTAGTTTAATCCGTTTTTTATTTTAGTAAA
Source organism: Hydrangea macrophylla (assembly GCA_033977485.1). Lineage (NCBI taxonomy): Eukaryota > Viridiplantae > Streptophyta > Magnoliopsida > Cornales > Hydrangeaceae > Hydrangea > Hydrangea macrophylla. The sequence goes on from CM066989.1 coordinate 14,150,265, forward strand.
TTATTTTTCAACATAAAATTTTTTAACACAAGGATTTTATTTGATTAAGTTCATCAACCAATCTGACCAAAATTAAAAGCGGGTTAAACTCAAATAATCCAATATAAGGTACTTTTTACCAAATTTATATATATGGTTAGGCTATGGAGACGGCGCCTTCTTTTTAATAAAGAGACGGCTTCTATTTTGACCGTCGGATCGTGTTTTTATTAAGGGCAGTTATGTCATTTTATAGTTTTTAAACACGATCTGACGGCCAAAACAGAGGTCCTCTTTAACCTCTCTTTAATAAAGAGAGGACGCCCTCTCCATAGCCTGACTGTATATATAAATTTGGTAAAAAGTACCTTATATTGGATTATTCCTGTTTATATATACATATATATATATATTATACTAGGCCTGTAACGAATGGGATCCGAATCAGATTCACATGATGCATATCCGATTTGTTAAGAAATTATATTCTTAAGATCTAGTCCATTTATCTATCGAATTTGCCTTAGTTTGATTCATATCCGGATTTGTTAGAATTTGGATATTCAGATCCGGTTATCGGATCTAGAACGACAACTCAAATACTTATATTTATATATATATATATATATATATTCTAGTATTACCACACCAAATGTAATTTTTGCTTTTTTCCTTACACATATAAAAAGAAACAATAATCGGTTATCTCGTCAAAGTACTTTATTATGTAAAAATTACCTACCACAATCAAAAATGAAGTACGACTGAAATTAAGTTGTATAACATAGTGTATATTATATATGACATTTAGTTTAGTTGTCAGAGTAATCGGACTGGCTCTTTATCGGATTCGATACCCTAAATTTATATCTGTACCGCTAATCAAACTTCTCAACGGATCCGAATTTGTGAATCTCAATATGCAATCATTATCCACGTAAATAGAGCTGATCTGGATCGGAGACTGCCCTAGTTAGAACTGCCAAAAAAAAAAAAAACATAGATAAAGAATTGGAACGATTATGGTCCCGTTTGGCAAAAATCGTGACTGTGGTTGCATTTTCAATCGCCTTTTTTGTGAAGATAGAAACAAACGTTTTGAATACTCTGATGCTTCACATTTAGTCTACAGAAAGGATTGGAACAGTGAATATGAAGAGTACATCTGGGATAGCGAGTTTTTTTGAACTGTTGGTTAACGTTTGATATTGCTATAGGAATTAAAGCTTTTTTGTAAAATAACAAATTTATTTAAAATAAAATTTATTGGTTCAGTTCAATATTTCTAAAGAAGTTTTTCAATTCACTTCTTTTTAATTACTCTTTATTTCATCTTTAAATGTGATTTAATTTTTGCAAAAGCTATAAAAAGTTGGTTACTGATCAAACTCAAAGTTTCAATAATTATTACTTACCAAACGGGCACAAAGAAGATAAATAGAGCACATCCAAGGTAATAATCAGGTTCTGACGTGGTTAATTACAAAAGGGCAAAGATTTATTTCAAGATCATACCTGTTAGGAGGAAAAAAACAAAAGAAAAAGAAAAAGAAAAAAAGAAAAAGAAAAGACCATACTTGTAAACAAAGAATACTTCACTCATTAAACTTTGATGCATGTAAGCCTATGTGTGTGTATATATATACTAGTTGGAGCCTTGGGCGTTGCGCAGAGAATTTAATTTTGTCGTTTCATGTGATTAAGTGGTTGTTAAAAATGTATAATAAGATGTTAAAACAGTTAAATAGGAAACTGTAAATGTAACTATTTAATCTAAAACTCTTCTCACAGAAGAAGTTGATAATTCTAACTATCTTATAAATGAGTAGTAAAGGTACCTAATAAAGCGCCACTAAAAATATGACACAAGTAGGGTATATCCTCTATAAAAAAAAAGCCATGAATGTGTTTGTTGGCCTTAATTGATATTCGAATACAATCTATAAATCCTGAATTTGAGGGAAGAAGTTGACCAAGATGTAAATATTAGTGACCAATTCATAATAGCTACTAAAATAGCCACTTTATTTGACATTTTAAATATTCTAGAACATAAATATTAGAGAAGAAGTTGACCAAAATGTGAAATTAGTGACTAATTCTTAAATAGCTACTAAAATAGTCACTTTTTAAAACTTTTTAAAAGTGAATAATAAATATCCCAAAACTTTCTGACCTAAATACAATTACACATATTACAATATATGAATCCTAAATTTGAGAGAAGAAGTTGAGCAAATTGTAAATATTAGTGACCAATTCTCTAAAGAGGGCGTCCTCTCTTTAATAAAGAGAGGGCCTCTGTTTTGACCGTCGGATCGTGTTTAAAAACTGTGAAATGACAAAACTGTCATTAATAAAAACACGTTCTGACGGCCAAAACACAGGCCCTCTCTTTAAGAAAAAAAGAGTGTCATCTTTAGAGCCTGACTGTATATATATATATATGTATATATGTTCAGGCTCTAAAGAGGGTGTCCTCTCTTTATTAAAGACAGGGCATCTGTTTTGGCCGTCGGATCGTGTTTTTATTAATGGCAATTTTGTCATTTCACAGTATTTAGTGTTTAAACACGATCTGACGGTCAAAATAGAGCCCTCTCTTTAATAAAGGGAGGCCGCCTGAGTGTGTATATATATATATATTTATGCAACTAAACTTAGATATGATTCAAAACGATTTTGATTGATATCTGTCTTTGTGTTGAGATCATAAAATTGATTAAAAATTGACAACTGTGTTGCAGCTACTCTGAAGGTTCAACTGAGCAGAGCTTTGGAGCAGAGGGAGACCATGCTTGCAACTGCATGTGTGGAGATGACTGCGACTGTGACCCATGCACTTGTTGATTATGCCAAATATGACTATCCAATGCCTCACACAAAGCACTTCTAAATATATGTAAAAAAATTATGAAGAAAAAAGAGTCTACTAGTGTCTTTTTTATGTTGGGAGAATAAGACAGCCATGGAGAGAGGTTTCTGCTAATCCATTGTTTGGAATGGTAGATATCTCACTAGAAATGGAAAATTTGGTGTCTTTGTGATAAGTGCGTTTGTGTCTGCTTTTGTGGGTATTGGAGTGATCAGTTATATGTATGATGATGGAGAGTGTTGAATTATATTGAATGACTATTTAAGTATGTCTCCCTCAAAAATTTAGATCGTTGACCATTTCTTTTTGTGTGTGTGTGTGACATGCTTGCATATTTATTGAAGCTCCCAGTGAGCTTTGAGGCCATCTCTAACAATTGGTTTTAGTATAGTGAAATAACAAGCTGTTTGTGCACAGAAGCTCAAATAATAGAATAAATTGACAATCACAAAAACACAGAGATGTCACTGGGTTGATCTCCTCCAGAAAAGACATAATCACATCCACTAATAGTTATATGAAAGACTACACAAAGCATCTCTTCCATAATATTTATATGATTGTACCTACACAAAGCATCTCAACAAGAGATAGGATCTTAAATTTGAATCTCAAATTTAGTTCTCAAATACTTTTACAGTGATCAGCAGTACCACATGCCATAGAATTCAATTTTAGTAAGTAGTAAAGTACTAACTCTAATAACCAAAAACGCTCACCAATTGATATATAATATTACTCACTCAAAGAATAAGAACCTCAAATCAAACACACAAAGAGTCTCTTTCAACTCCAACTTTACAAAAGCACTTCACACTGGCTCTCTTAATAAGGCTTAGTTTGGCCCCCATGTGGCTTTTAAAAGAAACTTATGAAATTTATTACTAAGTTGTTTGATAATTTTATACAAGTGACACACCACTTTTCAAAAAGACATCATGAAACTAAAAAGGAACCTTGGACTGTTAAAAACTCCAGTCTAGAGCTATTCTAGAGCTTTTAAAATCTCCCCCCAAAAAACCCCCAAGTTCAATTTTTGCAAAACTCATAAACTAATTACCAAATGAATTAATATGAAATTGTGCTTTAAAATAGGAGCACCACCAATATGGGGGCCAAACTAAGCCTAAATAGTCCCCAAAAGGCAAAAGCTTAAAAGAAGGAAATACAAAGAGTCTCTTTCGACTTCCGACCTTTTTTTTTTTTTTTTTTTTTTTCCCCTCCGACTCCAACCTCACAAACGCACTTTAGAGCCACTCGACTATTGATTACAGTGCCCAAAGCCGCAACAAAGAAATACAAAGTCTTTCAACTCGAACTTCACAAACCTTGTTCAGTGTCAGATTGAAAAACAAATTGTGCTCCCTACAAGGAAAGAACTGTAAATAAGGTTTTCACTTTGACCACACAAATTCATACTCACGAACCACAAAATCGGTTCGTAGCCTTCCCAAACAGCGCCTAAGAGCCGCTCGAGACGTCTCCCTGAATTCATTCTTATCAATGACAGCTATGAATGCAATGATCAATATGTGAAGGTGTTTATATCCGAAAAAGCAAAAAACTAAAAAGCACACACTCTAATGCAGAAAGGAACATCATGGTTTTGCAAGTAAACTATGTCCCTCAAATTAAGATCATCTCAAGAAGTTGCTTTAGCATTAAAAAACAACCAATTCATGCACAAATTAATTGGACATGGACAGTCAACTAATGATCTGAAGGTATACTATAGACATTAGAGGATGGCTATTAATATTATGACCACTTTAGAAGGGGAAAAAAATGGAAAAATAAACATACTAATGACTTCCTCCTGATTTGTAGTGAAAGAGAATTACTAGTTGTCATCGTTCAGTTGAGATAGTTGAGGAACTCTGCAGCAGTTGCTACGGCACCTCCAGTGATGGCATCCGTTACAATCTTGTCTCTGCTATTCTTGCTGGCTGCAGATATTAAAGCCCCCGTCAATGCACCCCCGATCATTGCATTCTTCTGCAATCATGTAAAAGGAAATTACGAAATGAACCCATTGGAGGTGTCAATCAAATGATATTATATGATCTACTTCTCCAAACTCAGTAACTAAGTAAGAGGATATTTGGGTAATACAATCAAAGAACTGGTTCTAAATAGTTTGGTGTTTCTGTAGCTGCTTGTTTTTTCTTTTCTTTTCTTATTTTTCTTTTTTCTTTTTTTTTTTTTTTTCATTATATAGAACTTAAAGATACCCCAAGAACTGACATGAAGTCTTATCTTTCCTCCTGTTTGGTCAGGATTCAGGAGTCATATCCGTCCCCTAAACATACATGCACCCACACCCCCAACACACACACACACACACAGAGGAACTGATCCTAGGTTTCTCATACAATCACCTAGAGAGTTTACCAAGCCATCACTTTCACCTTGAAGAATTATGGGTTATGCTAAACGGAAACGAATCAAGAATAATACAATGTATTGAACAATTGAGGCTAAATCAATGAAAACACTAAATGGATTAGTGCATATCAGCAGTAACATCTATGGGTCCATGCTAAATTGCTTCAGCTTCGACTAAGGAATTTCATTTATGGTATGAAAAATTACTCAGAAAATGCATTAGATAGTACCCAGTCTCTGGTCCCACGTATCCTCTCAACTCCATATTCCATTCCCACGTATACTCCAGCTATTGTTCCTGTTAATGCAATCAAAGGTATCTGTCCATTGTTTTCCAAAATCAAGGAATTCACTCATTCATAAATATCTTCGATAGGGATGGTACTTACCCCAATATGCACCTTCTTTACACATCTTCTTTAGCTGCAAAACGACGACTTATTTTAGTAGGATAAGAAACAAGTTGACCAAATTTTTGTTCCTATATATTCATACATATATATATATGCCGTCTGTAAAGCGGACGTCAGTTTACACACTTCATTTTAGCGACGAATAAAGGTGTACAAAACCGTCGCCAAAGGTGATTTCACCTTTGGCGACGGTTTTGTACACCTTTAGCAACGAATTTTTCGTCGCTAAAATGAATTCCGTAAATGGCCGTTCGTCGGAGAGCCTCACCGTGTGTGTACATATACATATGCAGCATAAACTATACAATCGCCTATAAGACACTAATCCTTGGAGTTGGAACCTACTAGAATCTTTACTCTAGACCTTGGAACCTACTATTGTGAATGCTACAAGAAACTGATTGGATTAGCAGAAGTAACACTTCAGAACAAATTTCAGGGGATGCAAAAGATTCTCTCTATATGCAGCACATAGAGAAAATCCTATATAATGTAAGATTGGCTTAGGCATAAAAACTTTTCCAGCCAAAATACAATTCAAATTGAAAAATCTCTTTCTTTGAATTCCACAGTACATGAGCTAAAATCTCAGTTTTATTGATTTTTAAGGATCATTAACCAAAATACAATGTCCTAGATGTTACCAAAAGGGCTAAAAGTAAACAGAGTACATTCTAGGCATGGCCTTGATTGATAATTTCATATAAATTTGTATTTGGCAACTAATGGATGACGCTCGGGAGAACTTGCAAGATACATATGGTTAAAAAAATTTAGTAATAGTAATAATATAAAAATGTATGGTGGACGTTTCTCAAGGTTTGCCTCTTCATAGCGGATCAAGTTTATATTCTTGTTTGTCACAGAAACACACACTTATTTAAAAATGTCAGTGATGAATGGCCAATGTAAAACAATACAACTTAGTTAACTGATTCATAGAAGTTGCAGATAGTTGCCTCTAACATACCACTAAGAAAATTTATGCCATTAGTTAAAGTCCATTTGGCATATATTTAGAATCTCCACATTAGAACTAGGCTTCCTATTCCCTTTCTGATCACCTGGTTAACAACAATATACATGTAGAGATGTATAAATATATTATTGCACCTAATTATCCTAATTTCAGTGTTCCCCAAGATGATGCTTGCAAACTGGGAAGTTTACTCTCCCTCCCTACCTCCTCCCTACATAGACCCTATGCCCCTATTTTTGATGATACATAGGGGTGTATACAAGAGGAGCCACTCAACAAGCCCTCACGAACATGTTGGATAAGAGCTTGGCTCGACTCGGCTCGTTTAATAAACAAGCCAAGCTCGCCTGGATTTCAGGCTCGTTTAATAACCAAGTCAAGCTCAATCTTGGATTTCAGGTTCGTTTAATAAACAAGCCAAGCTCAAGCAAAACATGAGCTCGGCTTGGCTTGGCTCGTCTCGTTTAATAAACAAGCCAAGCTCAAGCCTGAATTTTAGGTTCGTTTAATAAACAAGTCAAGGTCAAGCAAACATGAGCTCGGCTCGCTTAAAAACCAAGCCATGCTCAAACCTAGATTTCAGGTTCGTTTAATAAACAAGTCAAGCTTAAGTAAACATGAGCTCGGCTCGGCTCGGCTCGTTTAATAAACAAGCCAAACTCAAGCCTGGATTTCAGACTCGTTTAATAACCAAGCCAAGCTCAAGCCTGGGTTTTAGGCTTGTTTAATAACAAGCCAAGCTCAAACCTGGATTTTAGGCTCGTTTAATAAACTAGTCAAGCTCAAACCTGGATTTTAGGCTCGTTTAATAAACAAGCCAAGCTCTAGCATGGATTTCAGATCAAGCATATTGACATGAGCTCGGATCGTAAACAACCCCATATACACATGTTAGAAATTATTTCTCATCATTAGATAGGTTCCATTTGCGTCCAAAGGACTTAATAACAAGGCAAAATCCCAACCATCGTTATACAAGAACCTAAAAACACACACACACACACATAATTCAAAATTCATCCATATATCAGCAAAACAAATAGGGTTAATTACACTTTACCCCCTGTGGTTCGACTTGATGTCACTTTACCTTGTGGTTTAAAATTGACAACTTAACCACTGTTCTTTCGGGTAAAGTGTCACCGCTAAAATCAGTGTTAAGTTAACACTTTACCCCGACAGTACGGGGGGTTAAAGTGTCATTGGGCCAAACCGCGGGGGTAAATTGTCATCGGACCAAACCACAGAGAGGTAAAGTGGTCACTAATTTTAGTAGTGACACTTTACCGAAAGCACAGGGGTTAAGTGGTCAATTTTAAACCACAGAGGGTAAAGTAACATCGAGCCAAACCACTGGGGTAAAGTGTAATTAACCCAAACAAATAGTAACTGAAAAAAGAGATGAAATCCTCACCGAGTCCTCAATTTTGTGACGTGAAATACTCCCTGCAAAAAAGAGACAGGAGGTTACAAAAAAAAAAGAATTAATCAGACGAAATTAACAAACAATCTTCAAAACTGATTACGAAATTAATTTTGTTGTCCAAAATATTTGATTCCTAGTAAAATTTGGGGAAATTAAGGAAGCCCAATTCAATCAATCGATTAGTACATGCATATTACACCTTCTGCTTCCAAATTATCTATTCATCGGAGGGAAAGAACAATAAAAATGCTTCATTCACACAAAATCATCAAAAATCATCTTAGCCCTGTGAACACACACACACACACACACACACACACACACACACACACACACACACATAAGCGAAAAATAATGGAAGTGAAATCTGAACCTCTTTTGACGACTTGATATGATTCCTCAGCAGCTGTTTTTGCAGCTGCGACCTAATTTCAAAAAAAAAAAAATGTAATTGAATCGCAGCATCGAAATGAATGAGAATGAAAATACGTACAGTGCCAATCTTCAAGAAGCCATCGACGGTGAGATTGAGGAAGGGATTGCCCATGTCCACTACCACGTCCACCTTCGGACTCGACAGTGATCCTGCAAATCTGCTCCGCGGCATCTCTCTCTCTCTCTCTCTCTCTCTCTCTCTCACACACACACACTCAACTCACTCACTTACTTCTGACTTCTGAGTTTTGTAAACTTTTGTTCGATGGATTTGAGATGTTTGGATTACCAAAAGCCCATACACGTGCAAGCATCTGAAGCCGTGTCGGTCTATCCCCTCACTGTGGAGAACAACTTTACTTGCTCAAATTATGTTGAGAGCTATTTTGCTCCACAGTAATTGCTATGCTTCCAAATTTAAGTGGTCTCAACACATGTGGTAGTGGTTCAGTTAATTTTAAATTTTTTTTGCTAAAGTGGATCCATCATAATTGAAAAGATTCTAGTGTCACATGTGATGGGAAGCACTTTTTGAGAAAAAAAATTAGGAATCATTAAATTATTCTTTGCTCAAATCATTGCTCACACAATGCTTCACTGAATGATATGTGTCTTATTTAAGTAGTAATTATGTTGATAATATATGAATAAAATGGGAATAAAATGGGAATAAAATGGGATATATGTCACCCAGTAAAAATCTGGGTAAGCAATAATGAACCAAAAAAAGTTGAGTAAAATACTCTCAATTTTGTTGGGAAATTTGGTGAGACCCCTTATATTAGGTGAATTAGATAAAAACTCAGACGATTTGGCAAGGTTTTTAAAAATCCCTCGTTACTTGTCTAATTTAGTAACTCTGCCTAGGTTGTTTCAACCCTGTCGGTCCCAAGCCCGGATAAAAGAGGATGGTTAGTGCTTTAGGTAGCTCGACAGCCAGCACGTAAAAAAAACCGTCGGATCCTGATGATATGAATCCAAATATGAATACTCGTGTAAATGATAGGGCGTTCCCTTTAAGCGACGCGTTGCACCTGTCTTCGGGTGTTTCAAAAAATGTGCAAGGGGCGCCGCATCGACGCCCGGGTGCGATGTTAAATAATCAAGAGATCCCGCGCTCATCTGAGCCACCACGGGTAAAAAAGCTAGTCCAGAACTATAGGCTTAGGTTAGCAACTTGGAATATAGGAACCTTAACAGGTAAAGCTATGGAACTAGTAGACACTATGATTAGAAGGAATGTTAATGTAGTATGTTTACAATAAACAAAGTGGGTTGGAGAGAAAGCTAAGGAGGTAGAAAAGACTGGGTATAAGATATTCTATACAGGGAAAGATAGGCATAGAAATAGTGTTGGAATCGTCGTTGAAAAAAACCTCAAGGATAAAGTTGTGACAATCACGAGGAAAGGAGACTGAATATTGCTTATCAAACTGGTAGTTGGAGTGGATATAATTAATGTGATTAGTGCATACGCGTCCCAAGTAGAATTGGATGATCACACTAAAAGACAATTCTGGAATGAGTTGGACGCTTTAATGCAAGAAATACCGGGAGGAGAGAAGTTTTTTGTCTGTTTTGGGATTTCACGTATTTGGTCAAGATCTACCTATTGGACTTGAAAATTGTACCCCAAAAAAATACAATTTGGAATTTCGTTTTTCGATTTTATATGTCAAAACAACAATGCTACGGGCACAAACAAATCTCACAAACACTTACACCCACAGTCTAACTCTCTCCTGTGTGGCACTGTAGGGTCCACTGAAATTATCCTGACCCCACAATGCCACCCAAGAGAGAGATAGATTGTGGGTGTAAGTGTTTGTGAGATTTGTTTGTGCCCCAAATATTACCCATGTCAAAATAGACAATATTATATATTGACTGCCAGATAATATTAACGAAAACAACCATAATTTCCTCTTTTTTGGCCTTTTTGGTTTTTTTTTTTTTTTTTTTTTTTTTTGTATTTCGTGTATTTCCTTGAGATCTACGCAAAGGTCTTGAAAATTTTACATAAAAGATAAGTTGTAGTCTAATTTTGAGATTTTATCTGTCTATAATAAGTAATATTATCTGTTTGTATTAACGACTATAACTTTCTTAATTCTTAGGCGTTTTAGATGATTTCTTTTTTATTTCATGTTTTTTTTTTTGGAGATCTACGCATTACACTTGGAAATTGTACAAAACAGGTAATTTGCCACCTCATTTTGAAATTTTATTTGTCTGCAAATAGATAATTTTATCATTTTTTGGACTTTTGTATTTTTTTTATCTCATGTATTTTTTGGAGATCTATGCACCTATGGTGCCAATTTCATAAAAGGAATATATTTTTGTTATAGAAATTTGAAGTTTTTTAAGCATAAAAGGACATTTTTGACCAAAATAAGAACAAAAAGGCCTAATGAAACATGTTTTATTTGAGGGAGATAGAAGCTCCCAAGTTTGTTCACCCAATTGTTCGCTCAAATAACTCATTGGGTGAGAAACTGAGTCCCACCATGGAAATAGAATTTGTCTTGTCGACATACCAGTGCTTTGCTTTCCCTCCGTGTCGTGCCGTCATTTTTTAGGATTTGTCGTGTCGACATACCAGTGTCGTGTCGTGTCCGTGTCGGCGTATCCGTGTCCATGCTTCATAGATTTTGACCCATTTTTCAATTCATTGTGTGGCTTAGAATTTGACAATTAACTCTATGTGCTTATGACCGAAATGAAACTGTTAAATTTTTTTTTATTATCAAACCTAATGAATTAAAAACATTTGACCCACTGTGTTAGACCCATTTTCACTTGATTCCCTTATGGTCCAGAAGTTAAGATTTAACCCCTTGTGATTGTGACTGGAATGAAAGGAATATTTATCATTTGAAAACAAAATTTAGCACCATTAAGGAAACACACAGTCATATGGGGATTAAGTGTCAACGTTTAATCTATGAGAGTAAATTGAAATTTGAAAATAGACCTAAGCACATGATAAAATGTATTTTAATTTTGACCTTATTGGAAAAAAGCATAGTTTACGTTGCTTCATGATAGTCATCCTCATTTGGTCTATTCGACTCATCCTACCCGTTTGCTTTAACAAAGGGTATCTTTGATAAACATGAAAATATGTGCATGGTCATGCAAGTCTCACATTTGTTGATTAGTACTGTGTTATGTTGGTTTGGAAATGAACCAATCCTTCAGTCAGTTTTAAGCCACTTCAACACATAACTAGTTAAGATTGAATCTTTTGTAAACCATCAAACTGGTTCTTGTGCTACCAAAATAGTCAATATGAATTGACTATCATTTTAATTCTACTATGAAACGTAGAAGTAGTTCTTCTGCTACCAAGATAGTGCAATTCTATGGTTAAAGAGATTGAAAAGACTATTAGATATCAGTTAATATCTATCCATTGCAAGGAGTCCCCTCAAACTCATCCTGCTCTCCTAGAACATTAGATGATGTTTGTTATTAGCCTAGCTTTAGATTATTATTTTTTTTTTCGGAAAATGGTGAATAAATCATTTGATTAGCTTTAGATATATTGCTTGTGCTTTGCTTTGCTTGTTGTTTGTGTTGTAATTCTGTTCATTGTTTGATCGTTCTGGATCCTTGATTTTTTTATAGAGTGTTTGCACCCAAAAAACGCCAAAGGTTTTTGAGCCCGAATGGAAAGGATAGAATGCATTTGGTCCTGGATCTGTTCGGCCCATGATTCATTCAATTGCAAGCCCAGATAAGTTATGGGATGATCGGGTTCAAGAAACAAGCTGCCACGAGGTTCAGAATTGGCTAAGGTATAAACCCCAACTATGGAAATAGAAACATGGTGCCCGATAAGCAAGGAAGATAGGATACACAGTAATTGGGCACCACATTTGAAGAAAAGTTAGGATATTGTTCCAGAATTCAAGCCCGATTGGACGAATGCATGATCATCACCATCATCGGGCTCAATATGTCAATACAAAGAGAAGGCTTGGCAGATTGAGTGGAAGCAGACCGATAACTAAGCCAACAAGGCGGTTCATTCCTTATATGTTAAGGAAATAAACATCCTAAGTTTAAGGAGAAGAGTTCGTTTAGGATTGGATCTGATCAAATCCAAGTGGATATGAAAGGGTAATCCCAATGATTTCGGGATTGATTCAAATCTTGATAAAGATGGAAGGAGATGGGATTAGGAAGGATTCTGGGCATCCTTATCTTGCTTGAGGCATAATTGAAGGAGTCCTTACCATATTTTGACTCTCTAAGGCCTCTATAAATACAGCTGGCCTTCCAAGCAATCAGTTCACTCTGTGTCACATCTCGAAACCCCGCATTCAAACAGTGCTCAGCATCCAAAGAATTTAACCCAGTGTTCTTATTTTCTGCACTCGTAGCAATAGGCTATCCTTTTGTTATTTTCTGTTTTCAAGTTTTCTTTTGAACAATCAGAGCCTGTTCTGATCTTATTCCTTAGTTGTTTTGTTTTTTCCAAGCATGTTCAATAAAATATCTTCATATTTTATTAATTGTTTGTGATTATTTACCTGGTAAATTCATCATTAATAGGCTATGCACTTTAGTATTATCTAGGAACTCCGACCAATGGCATTTTCCTACTTGGTTATCACAATCACTTTATAGAAGTCAGATTTTAAAGCATTATGTACCACTCACACAAGCAATTTAGGAAATTAGTTTGCACTCTCGAACAACTTTTGGTTCGGTCATGTTCACGGAAAACTATAGCAAACATAGAGTAATGCTATGCTTCCTAATTACTGCCACATCATTTGGGAAGTACTTTTGGGATATAAATTTAAAAAGCATAGCATAGTTTTTATGCACCACTTACACAGCACAAGGTATAGGCATTTAAAGTCCTGTTGTGCTTTATGTTGTGCAATATGTTGTGTATGTAGCATTACTATCATTTTAATGCAAGATCGGTGGTTTTTTATTTTTTATTATTTTTTTTTTTTTTTTTTTTTTGCATCCACCTACTGTATTTTCTTTTTTCTTTTTTCGGTTTCCCAAGGTATCCCCAGGCCTTCCGCCCAAGATTAATCCTCTCAGGTACTGTTGAGCACCGAAGTGGAGACCTCTCCCAAGATAGATTTTTGCATACACGAGGACTCGAACTTGAGACCCTTGCTTAAGCAGACAAAGCCCCTTCCACTTAGACTAACTGACTCTTGGTTACTGTATTTTTAATTTCAATGTCCATTGAGTTGATCAAAATGAGGGCCCGCAATCACTCTTTAGTAGCAGGTCATGCGTCTATAAATTTGAATGAACACATTGAAAATTTTTGAGGTTTTCCAAAGTAGAAATCAATAATCAATTATATCATATGGAGGAGATGGTTTGCTTTGAAAATGATAGTTACTTACAAAGTTAAGTTGAAGATATCAACGATATCATAAGCAAATTGTCAAAGGTCTCTTTCCCTCTTGATGACTAATTTTACAGTTCTTAAAAAGTAAAAAATTAAGAGTAAAGATTTGGACACATTTAAAGACACAACTCTTATGACACAATTCCAAAGATGTGTCTATATCTCTCATGTGATGTCATTGGACCACACAATGACATAAGAGAGAGATAGACACATCTCTTGACATGACTCACATGAGAGATATAGACACATCTTTGAGATTGTGTCCTAAAAATTGTGCCTTTAAGTGTGTCTCAAGTATTACCCAAAAATTAATACTCCCTCCGTCCCATAATAAGTGTCCACTTTCTTTTTGCACAATGTTTAAGAAAGTTGTATTTTATTAATTTATTTGGTTCATTAAAGAGCATCTTTCCAATTTTACCCTTAGATTTGATGGGTGTTTGACTTTTTGCTTGTTTTGGGACCACAAATAAATGCTTCTTTGTCTTTATTATAAGGGTAGTTTTGGAAAGTAAGTAAAAGATATATGCCAATTTAGGAAAGTGGACACTTATTGTGGGACATTCAAAAAAGGAAATGTGGACACTTATTATGGGACGGAGGGAGTACTTCCAAAATGACTATTCACCCTTGTTTATTGTAGAAATGTAAATAGTCTAGTGTATTTTAAAATAACATAAAAATAATTACACTTGAGTGCCCAAAATTATAATTAAATTTCTTTACACAACCAGGACCCAAATAACTCGAACCCAGAACCTACACGGTACTCTAAGGTGCTCCAATTTGACTGCACCAGTGGTACCTGCATCTACAAAATATATATATATATATATATATGAAGGTTTTCCAAGCATACTCAAACAGCTCATATCTTGAGTTCTCTTCCTCTCTATATATTTTGTAGCTTCTTTCTTTCAATATATATTAGTATATATATATATATATATATATGCATATGTAAAGGATTACATGCAAACAGGGAAATTTCAGCGGATATTCTAGAAACTCAGTTTAAATTGAGGAAATGTGGAGCAAGAAATAAGCTATTTAAAAAAAGAGTTATATTTGGGGCACTAACAATATCCACTAACACTTACTAACACACTCTATCTCTCTCTTAGTGGCATTGTGGGGTCCGCAGTGGACCCCGCAGTACCACTAGGAGAGAGATAGAGTGTGTTAGTAAGTGTTAGTGGATTTTGTTAGTGCCCCTAGCATTGCCCTTAAAAAAAATATGACTTAAATTTAGTCATATTTATGTCCAATTTTCCCCAATTCACACATCCCACACGCAAAATTTAATCTTGAACTGCACATCAACAGTTTAATCTTGAATCACAATTTATAATTTTCAACAGCATATAAGCTGCAAACACCAAAAAATATCTATAATAACAGTGCATTTGTTGATCCAGAAGCAAAGGTGATCTGTACATTCATTAATTTAACTTTATGTAAGGGCATTATTGCCTCTCAGCTGCCAAACTGTCTGCTAGTGCTAGCCCTATGGCCTGAACATAGTCCGAACCCTTGCAGCCTACTATCACAAAGCTTCTGTCGTTTCCATCATCTCCACGATGGGGTATTCCCTTACCTTTCCCCAGACCAACCTTTGTGGTCGTATCCAACATGAATAACGTGTTGTTGGATTGTGAGCATAGTTTTGAATGGATAGAACTTTTTGCTTAATAATATATGACCACATTAGAAAATGAAGCATAAGTATATAGACTTTGGAGACCAAGTAAAAATTATTTCTCTAAGAAAATTTGAGTCCCCAGAGGTAAGTAATATTAACACCCTAAAAAATCTAGACCATCCAAAGTGACTTCCAGACCACATCTAGAGTGACAACGTTGAAAACTAATTGAAGCTCCAAAGTCGCATATTTTTAAAGAATAAAATACTGCTATGCAACCCAAAATTGAATCCCAAATTGGCTCCCAAATCCACTTGATTTTTATCGGAGGGCGTTGAAGTGATCCTATCATTATTGAAGGATGTTAGGAACCATATTTGGGATACAAAATTTGGGAAGCATAGCAATACTTCATGCATTAATCAATATCTTTGCTCTATACGTGAAGTCCATATCCACGCACAAGCGAAATCAGCTTGAAAACTAATCTACATTTGCTATCTAGTTTAGCAAAGATCACCTGGACTTCTGTTTGAAAAAGTGGTGGTGTATACCCCTAAGATTAAAGTGAAATTGAACCACCACAAAGCACTTCACACACATCCCCTTGAGTTGTAAATCTACCCAACAACCCTATTATCTACTTTAGTTAATATAATCTAGCACAAAGTAAACCACTCTGTTTGCATAAAATTTCCAAGCAATGTTGGGTAAAGAAGACAGATGAATGCTTCACAGTTTAACTGTAGGAATGGGAGTAAGATTTTTCTTTCGTCTAAAGCCCCAACTTGTTTCAAGATTTTTCTTTCGTCTAAAGCCCCAACTTGTTTCAAGTTAAAATTATCGTAAGGATTTTACCCTAAAAGAATACAAAGCTTACTTGCTTGGATGGGTTTAAGCTAAATTTGGTTGAAATTCTACTCCATTATATTGTTTCCTAAACATGAAAGCCTCGAACACACCAATCAATGATAACGTTCAGCAGATAGGGGAATACGTAAAGCACTACAGACTAACATGCGACTGACGAAATATATTTGCAACAATTTTTTTATATCTCTTCACAATCTGCCTAGACCTTTCCCTCATTGCTGGGCAGTAAAAATAAAGGCTACCACATGCCGACAACACTTGCCTCAAAATTACGCTCTAGCTTTTGAAATAATCATCTTTTGTGATAAGAGTTTTTTTTTTAAAGGAAAAAAAAAAAAGATATTCAGGCTTTTGAAAAGTAAGAATTTAAAAAAACAAATGTACATACGACATAAGCAACAAAACAATTTTCATAGAGTCTACCTGTAGCACTTTTACCCGGAAAAGGATTAATTATTATGTTAATATGCACTAATTTATATAATTAGTGTATAAAATGGGTTAAGCGGAGGCTTTGGACTCGCTTGTGAAAAATGTTCAGAAAATGACACAGTTGGAAAAGTCCCCAGTGAGGTGGGATAGGTAATGACGTAGGACCCAGTGAAGGGCCTCGACAATATATCTTGCATTTGAAATTTCCCTTGTGCTAAAAGAATTGTACCTTGTGCATTGGTTTGTAGTACAACAACTACTACTACCAGAACGTGACAAGTGATACAACCATTAAAGTAAACAAAAATCAAATTTAAGATTCAAATTTGGAAACAAAACATTAATCAATCTATCCACTACTATTTTATTTCGGATACTTGGCTAATAAAACGGTATCCTTTGCTTGGCCCGTGTAAGAGCATCTTCAACGGTGTAGAGGAATATATGGTAAAGTTAGCCTATTTTCGTGTACGAAAAAGAGGAAGGAGATATTGGTGTAGTTTGGAGTCGGCACCAACCGGCAAAGCGAGTGACGGCCCGCAACTAGTCATAGCCATAGATGGCGGAGCCTCAGCCTGCCAGCCAACAGACGGCAAAGTGTCCGCCTACCAGCCTCAGTCGGCAATGCCACTGCCGGCCAAATTGTTGAATGACACTTCCTTTGCTAGTTGTCCGTAGGGTAAAAAATATAGTTGTATGTTAAACTTAATTTTCGCTAATATATTATACACTAATTTTCCATTTTGCATACACCGTTTTGTGAGGTGTGTGTATGTTATATCCCCTAAGTTCTCCTATATCTTCATACAATTGAAGATGCTCTAAGATTTTACTAGCTGAGGATATGTAAATTTGAGTGCTTTTTTTTCTCACCTCACCTATTGTTCACCCACTAACAGAATTCTAACGCGTGTCTCATTTATATCCCATAATTGTGTTCATAAAATAGGGGCAAAAGGGAATTAAATGAAACTAGTGTTAGAATAGTTGATGATTGAGCAATGGATGAGAAAAAAGAGTAACGTTATACCCACACCCACTTCATTCCCCAAAACTCATACTCATTCACAATAACTCCTAGGTGGTACTGTGAGGTCCCCAGATACTGTGGGATCCACTAGGGAGTCCTGCATAGCACTGACAGGATCACACGATTGCAAAAATAAAAAATAAAAAAATCGTATGGTCCTGCTAGCGCCATGTAGGCACTGCCAAAGAACTACTCCAGGAGCGCTCGAACGAGGATCTGACTCTGTAGCATTGCTCGAGAAAAAATTTGTGTATTTGTGTTCGCCCCAAAATTAATTGCCCATTGATAAAATGCAGCGGAACCCATAGGACTTTGAACCAATAATAAATCTCCATTGAATCTTTAAGTCCCACTACATTAACAAATGTGAGCAATGGTTGAGTAATGTTGGGGGTGAGAAAAAATACACTGAGAAAAAAAAATTTACACTCTAAAAATCTGCTCCGTGTCCAAACCCTGCTAATAGAAGAAAAACTCAGCATGTCCGCCATGACCGACCAGCTCCGAATATCAAATCCCCGGTATGTTCTTCTCGTTTCTCCCTCTCCATTTTTTTAAAGAGTTTACATGTATATATTGTATAAAATATGCGATTTGATAAGTGTGTGTGTGTGTGTGTGTATATGGGTGCACATTTGTTTATATGAGCAGCAATTATGTTGTGAATTGAACAAAGGGTTAGATTGATTAGTAGGAATTATATGTGAGCAAAGTGCTACTTCAGTGAAATTCTCATGACTCTGATTATTGTCTGTATTGCCTTCAATTACCTATTTGTGGGCGCTCTGTAAAATTTTCCCATTTTGATTGTTGCTTGGCGTTCGCACATGCCATCTCTTGGGGCCCCTAACTCAAAACCCATACCAAATTTTAATTTGGCAACAAGTCTTTAAAAACCTCCTCCAATTCTTGACTCAAACCCATTTCAGATTGTTTTGGTATGGATTTGATTAAGGGTTGGAGAGTTAAAGTTAATATTTTTACTGAAATTTAGAATGGTATGAATTTGAGTAAGGTTTGGAGATGCTTTTACTCTAATTCTATGATTTTATTGAGGGAAAGTAATAATATTACAAGGAAATTTGAGTAAAACCATTGGAGTTCCTCATATAAAATGAAGCTTTTCCTTAAATTTGAGTAAGGCTTGCGGATGGCCCTTGGTGCGACAAACATTGGATTTGGAAACCCGTTTCTTTCCGTATTCCAATTTTTTCCCTTGTATAAATAGTATTTGAACCCTTCAGTAGATTAGATTCCAAAACTTTCATAAAACTGATCTGTGTTCATTAGAGTTTGATTGCCATGGTTTCTATAACCACGCTCATTCAATCGGTGAGCCTTGAGCCACGAAACTGGGGAATGATCCAGTTTCGTGGCTCAAGTCTCACTAAGGTTGGTTCTCATACAGATATACAACATCTGGTATTCTTAGGCACATCCATTAAGAGGATTACGGATTGGCACTTTTTTAACCCGTTCGTTGGATTATTTGTTTTCGGTTTGTGTGTCTCTTGTACCATGAATAACCTTGATTGGTATTATGTTTCCAAATTTCCAATATGTGTTGTACTATTGATACAGTTAGTGGAAAAAGGAAGGTTGTATGAATAGACTATTATGCTTTACTTTATGTGTTTCTTCTATAACATCTTTTCATTTTCGAAACTTTGGTTCCCCACCTAGATCATCTTGTTCTTTCTTGTGCAATAACGGAAAAATAAAATTTCAGCCTTCTAGAATATCTTCATTATTTTAATTCAATAAAATGATCTATGTTCAATTGTTTAGATGTCATCTCAAACTTTAGTGGCATTATTTTAACCTTGATCCCAATTTTTTTTTTTTTTTTTTTTTTTTTTTTTTTTTTTTTTTGTGGCTTCACCTCCTATGGGTCACATAATGGCATTTTTTTTTTTTTAAATTGTGTGACTTTGTTAAGTGAAGCCAGAGTAATATGTGTTGTGTTCTCCTCAAAACCAGTGCAGCGTTTATGTTGCATTTGGACGTTAAGGGAACAACACTTTATTTACTACAATTGATTTAAATTTCTCAACATGATTTCTTGAAGCATATTGAATGACTTTTTCATTGCTTTTATCTGTAGTGTTTTTTTTTGTTCCGTCAAACTTTTATCTGTAGTTTACTAATGGTATAGCGATAAACTTGCATTTCAAGAAGTTTGAATGGACAATTTCCTGATTATGATGGCTTATGCTTTACGAAGCGTAGTAGAAAGAGAGAGAAAGTGAAGAAGAGGAGAATATGCCACAATTTTAAAATGGGAATACTTGCTTTCTCAAAACTTGAAATTGGTCTAACAAATCTATTCACTCTGTGATAACACCTAACACCTGTGGATATAATCGGTTTTATGGAGCTTGAACATTAGCTAATAGCTTATCTGATTTTTAATTGAACTCTGTTTGAAGACCCCTTTTTTCCCCTTGTTTCTTTTTTCTACCCTAAAGAAAAAGGAATGGCATCCTTAACTTTGTAAATTGGTGCTGACTCTTTATTATGGGGGAGAGGACTTATTCAGCGTTCCAAGACACTATCTTACATGGACTCTCTTATTGCCCCCAAAGACCCATTTCGAGTTTCGACTGGATATGGTTGGTGCTGACAATTATTACTGTTTGCCTTCAATACATGTTGAGTGCTTTTAAACTTTGACCTTTAATGTTCTCAAAATTTGACATTATGGATTATGGCAAAAAAATTGTATCTAACGGTGGTTTTTGTAGGATGTACAATTCACTTGTGGAGAAATGTTTCAATGCATACATCCTTCGATAAACAAGAGGAAGCCAGTGGGTGGCAATGTGCCGAGAAAACTCTTAGGCTATGTTTGGTTTGCAGATTCATAGAAGGAAAAAGGGTAAGGAAAATCAGTTCCCTTGCATTTTCTTCCATGCTTAATTATCATTGAAAACCAAAAAAAAAAAAAAAATGGAAATACATTGGTAAATTAAGAAATAAGAGAGGGAAGTGAGTCGCAAAATGCAAACCTTTCAATTTTATCTCATTTTATATTTTCTTTTTGTCCTTACTCTTTTCCTCACTAATTTTCTTATTAACCAAATAAGAGAAGTGTTCTCCTTTCGTTTTTGTCACTAAAGAATTCAACGCAAGTTGGCATGAGATTTGAAGAGATCGACCAAGGCACTGCCACGCTCGATTGAACTCCCATTAGTTCCTTTTTTTTTTTTTTTTTTGCTAAAAAACTCCCCCATTAGTCCATTATATGGTTTTAAGGAGTTATTTTATTTTCTACATTATTGCTGCCCTGTTTTTCTCGTGTAAAGTATGATGGAGAATTGAGCTACACCCATCATGGCAGATTTCTAGCATAGATCTCCCACACTGCAAATACATTGCATAGACACAGGGGTGGCCCTTGGGCCAAGCGGCTGCCTAGGGCCTAAAAAAATAAGGGTTTGTTTAGCCTTGGAATAAGGCCTTGTTTGGCCAAAATTCATGTATTATATATAAAAATAGAGACCAAAGAAGGGCCTAGAATTTTTTTCTTGGCCTTGGAATAAGGCCTTGTTTGGCCAAAATACACGCATTATATATGAAAATAGGGCCAAAATAGGGCCTTAAAAAATAGGCCTTATATATAAATGCATGTAATATATATAAAAATAGGACCAAAAAAGGGCCTAAAATTTTTTTTCTCATGTTCACTTAGGGCCTCGTGTGAATTTCACAATCTCAAGGCTGGCCCTGATTAGACATACGTACTTCGTGCGAGAATGACTACTCTAACCTCAAGATATTTGATGTGGAGGATCCATTAATTGTGGCAAAACAGAGCATACAAAAGGCGGCCAGGGACAGGTTCTCGTAGTTTTTATTTTATTCTCTGTGGAGACATGTTTTACTTCCTTTTGGTTTGCAAAAAATGTTTCTTGGGTTAGCAATTCTGTATGGTGTATAATCCCAATGGTTTATACAGGGTAAAGTGCATTTTGCACCATTGATGTATACACCATAGTCGTCAAATCGGGATTCTGTATCGTGAATTGAAATGATACATGTGAATCGAATCAGGATTCGCAAATAGTGAATCGTAAGATTCGGTAAGAAATTAAAAAAAAAAAAAAAAAAAAAAAATTCTATAAACATATTACTGTATTTTCTTTTCTAGGTTTGTAAAAATATATTGTATAAGCATATCCTAAGTGGTCTAAAAGAGGGTTGGTAATCAATTTTTTAAGAAAAAATTGAAAAACAAATAAAACAAAAAAATTGAAAAAATTAAGTTTTGTGCCTAGCAGTCAAGTGAATTGTAAAAATCGCGAATCGAATCGTAAGATTCACCTTCAATTGTTGTACATGTTCGATTCGTGTATCGATACGTATCGTTTTCATGATGAATCGTATCGAATCGTTAGATTTGTATTGTGAATCATACGATTTTGACAACAGACACTAATTTGTAGTTTTAGTTCCTCATCTTTCTTTCCCTTTTTCGTGTTTTTTTTTTTTTGGTGGTAGTCGATCCTTCATCTTTCGTTTGTAGCAATTTGATCCTTGAAATCTTTGGTCAATTGCAAAGTCAACCTTATGTCAGAGTGGAAGGTTGACATCGAAATATGTGCACGAACTTCTGTTTTTCCACTGAAGTGTGGCATTCCAATTGGCTTCAAAGTTGAAAGTCCAAATGCTACAATTGAAGACGAAGGATCAAGTTGCTGACAAATGAAATTAACAATAAATAAAGGGGGGTGTATTTGTCATTTGAAAGTGACAATTAACACATTAGAGTTTACAGAACAGGTTAAGTGTTAATTTATGAACTACAATAAGTGTTAATTTATGAACTACAATAAGTAAACTGAAAAATAGATCTAATCACGGGAATAAAATGTAATTAACCCGTTATTTTTTATTTAGAAAGAGAACGTAAATTGTTTTTGAAAACTCTGTCAATATTCTTCCTTCTCTTTTCTTCCCTTGTCGACTTCCCCTTTGTTATTCAAATATACACATATTTATTGGACTGATGTAGTTTTTCAGTGAATAACCAATACCTTCTTCTTTCTTTTTCTCGATTATACACTACACAAGGGGATATACTGCTCTCCCAATCCATAATCTCCATTCCCAATGAAGCTCGAACCCGGAAACACTTCTAGGTGGGATGGAAACTAACGGCTATTTTATTTATATTCTTTTTCACTTGTCAATTTTCAAGGCAAACTGTTTCTTCCTAACTAAAATCCTAATACACAAAATTTAATTCTTATTTCTTTATTTTCTATTGTATTTAAAAAAAAAAAATTCTTTGATATTTTTTTATAATTTTGTAAATGTTACTGGTCAGTTCAGTTATGTGCCACGTCGGTGACTCAACATTTGTGACAAAAAAATTTACATTTTTCCTTGGCAAGTTCCTCATGCCAAAATAATAATTATCTGGCTTTTACCGTGTTAACTAATTTTATTTCCATTTACAATCAACCAGATATTTACCCAAGTGTAGCCATAAAATTGGATCCAATTTGGTATAATCAAAGGATATTTTTTTAGGAATTATAATTTCAAAGAAAATAATAAACCCATTTTGCCCCGTAAGGTGAGTTATGCTGGAAAAAACTCATTAAGTACTCTATTGCGATTTTAAATATATATATATATATATAGTTTTTTTTTTTTTTTTTTTTTTTTTTTTTTTTTTGAGAAAATGGACGAAATTGAAAGGAAAAAAATAAAAATAAAAATTACCAGTATAGACCAATAAATTTAACAACAATGCTAGGGGTGCATCATTACACATCCAAAAAGTATTCGCACCCTAAGGAGGACTTTTGTGTGTGTAAGAATGTGCCCCCGAACATTACTCTAAATTTAAACATACACGAACATGCCACAGATGATCCACAGAAAACACTGCAAACCGGAGAGAGAGAGAGAGAGAGAGAGAGAGAGAGAGAGAGAGAGAGAGAGAGAGAGAGATTCAAATTATATACATGGATCAGTACCTTCCCACTTGGAGCCCCCCATTGCACATGAAGTAAATAACTATAAGTACATTCATAAATCTGTAATATACGTTAAGATAGCTATAATGGCACACACATTGCAATTTGGCCCATTCTGATTTCAAGAGACGTATTTACAATCTTGATAACCTGCAAATATACAGTAAAGTAAATTGGCATGTAAAGCGTTCTCTTTGTGGCTAAATTACATTCACCTCCTCTGAATAACCTCCCATGTCAGAGATAAAAATCTACTAAAGTAATGGTGCATATAATATTCTAATCGAGAATTGCTATTGCCACTACAAAATTGAACTAATACATTTCACAGTACTATTGACACACCACGCAATCAATGTATTCGATGAAGTGTATTGATTCATCTATAGAGTGCGGATAACAATTCACAAATCTATATACCTCTAAAACATAAAACAAAATACTTGTAGAATATACTAAGTACATACTAGAATAAAAGTAATGCCTAAAATAGGACATTATAAAATATAAAAAATATTATTCAACACTTATAAAAAATATCAGCGAAAATGACAAACAAAAAAAAAAAAAGAAAAAAAAAAGAAGAAAGTGTTACTCAACCCAAACTTGAAATGAGTTCATTGTAATTTCGATAATGTTATGCTGGTTCTCAAATGTTTTGTTAGTTGTACTCAACGTTATGATATGTTATACAATCAATCACTATCACATTATGTGATATTGTTTAAAATATCTTTAAAACAAATTTAAAATTTAAATCTGGGCAGCAAAACATTACTCTTGTAATTTTACCTGTCATTGTACGTAATTTACTAACCACTGTAACAACATTAGTCATAGCATGTGGTACAACTGTTAAAGCATAGCAGAACTCTTTTGTAATTTTGCATACCACAAGAGGCAACAGTCCAGTCCGATGTATCAACATCAAGTAGTATAATTCACCATATATATATATATATATATAATAATGTTAGGCATATATACTTTTGCATATACTTTTGCACACATTATGCTTTAAATGCATATACTTTGTGGTGTTCAATTTTTAATACTCCCCCCGTCCCTTTTTTTGAGTCCTATATTTTATTTTGGGATGTCCCAAAATTAGTGTTCACTTTCCTAAATTGGCATACAATTTTTACTTACTTTCTAAAACTACCCTTCCTTGAAATCTACACTAAGATAAAACTAAAAAAAATTATTGTAATGATTAGGGACTCAAAAAAAGGGACAGAGAGGAGAGAGTACTTTTTTGTGCACCACTTATCCAACACAAGATACATACATTTAAGGGAGACTTGGTGTAAGGCCCCTAAGATTGGGCTAAGTTGGACTAAAGGACAAGTCATAATCAAACACCCATACAAGGACACACTCTAAAAAAAATTTCCCTCCTAAAGTCTTCTAAAGTTTAAACTATCCCTCTTAGTCCTATAAAATTTTAAATTTCATTCTAAATGGCAAAATTGCCCATGGAATCCAAAGAGACCACCACCATCATCTCTCTTCTCTCTCTAACTTTCTCTCTCCTCCATAGCCACCACCACCAACATCTCTCACTCCTCCCTCTCCATAGCCACCACCACCAACATCTCTTTCTCCTCCCTCTCCATAGCCACCACCATCACAACCACCACCACCACCATAGCCACCATCTTCTCTCCTCCTCCATCCACCATCTTCTCTCTCCTCCCCCACCATAGCCACCACCACCACCTTCTCTCCTCCTCCCTCCATAGCCACCACCATCACAACCACCACCACCGGAGCCACCACCGAAGCTGTCGCCATCGTCGTCGTCGTCGCCGTCGCCGTCGCCACTACCACCAACTCTCTTCTCTCTCTAACTTTCTCTCTCCTCACCCTCCATAGCCACCACCACCACCATCTCTCATCTCTCTCTAACTTTCTCTCCTCCTCCCTCCATAGCCACCACCAACACAACCACCACCACCGGAGCCACTACCGAAGCAGTCCTCGTCGTCGCCGGAGTCGTCGCTGAAGCCATCGCCGGAGCCATCACCACTACCCCAACTCTCTTCTCTCTCTAACTTTCTCTCTCCTCCCCCTCCATAGCCACCACCACCACCATCTCTCTGTCTTCCCCCTCCATTGCCACCACCACTGCCGGCCACCACCACCGCCGGCCACACAAAAATCATGGCCAAACTGATCTCAGTCATCCTAAGAGAAATTTCTCTTACGATGACGGATCTCAATCCACCTCCACCACCGACACTTTCACCTCCACCACCACCACCAGTCTCTACCGCCACCGTCCCTAATCCACCACCACCACCAGTCTCCACCGCCACCACCACCACCATCACCACCGTCCCATTTGAATAGAGAAATTTGTAAGACAAATTTCACTTAGGATATATCCTAAGTCAAATTTGACTTACTGAGTGGTCGTCGGAGATTGAGAGGGTGGTGGTCGCCGGAGATGGCGAGGGTGGTGGTTGGAGGTCAATCAAGTGGTAGGGAGTGGTCACTAGTGGTTAGAAGTGGCGTTGTGGTGGTCAAAAAGTGCAATGGAGGTGGTCGCCGGAGATGGCCATGTGGTGGTCACCGGAGATGAGGGTGGTGGTCGCCGGAGATGGCGAGGGTGGTGGCCGGAGGTGGCAGGGGTGGTGGTCGGAGGTGGTGTGTAGTAGTGGTAATGGTGGCTAGGGTTTGTTTAGGGTTAGAGGTTGAAGGTGAGGGTATTTTTGTCTATGGACATTGGGAGGACTCATACCCAATGTGTATTTTAAGTTGTCCTTGATCCCAATAAAGTCCTTCTTAATGACCTTTTAGCCAATTTTCCCTACATTTAAAACTAGATGTGCAAAAGTGTGTACAAAAGTGCCAATAATAAAATTACATATAAACTTACTTGGATCAGTGGTGGTGATAAACCCAGTGCCAATGAAATCACAGTCGAAATCATTCCGTCCATTTGCCTGAAAATAGGCGTTCATGGCGTACGATGCGTGTGATCTGACGAGGTTGGGTTCAAAGCATGGCCCACCGTTTTGAATAGCAGTGCAATATTCGACACCAGAGCTACACACGTAGTCTATGTTCCCCTGCAACGATGCATCGCTGGCATCCATTTTCGGTACACACCACTTTCTGAACAACGTACCAGATCCTGCTGATGGTGCAGCAGGTGTGGGACCCACTGTCTGCGTTAATAAACAAATTGAAAAGGGTAAGTCAATTGAGAAGTTTACGAGTTTTAACTATTGGATGAGAATTTGGTTATAAAATTTTTAAAAAATTTGGAATTCCATTTTTAGTCAAATACTCATTTAAGGGTTAAAATTCGGTTTCTTAAATAAAAAACTGCTCATTATAGACTTACCCAATTAAAAAAAGGAATTTCCCACACATGAGCCGTAAAAACAGTGTAAAATTATAATTTTAACCAAACTATTTTGGTACAGTTTTCACTGTTCATGTGTGTGGAACAACACCAACAGCACACACTTAACAGCACTGAAATCTTACTGTATGAGACCAACGGTACTGTTTGATTACACATTATCATAATCATGCTCCGAGTTGTATGATAAGGTTAAATTACACTCTATAGTCCATAGGACTATAAATTGGCCGGGCTAGCTCGAATCCCGCTCGATAATTTACGAGTTGAGAGTTTTAAATGTCTTGAATGAACACAAGTCGAGCTGAGCTTGAATTATAATTATAATCCCAAATTTACTTCGGGTTGCGCTCGGAGCTCAAAAATTACACTAACATCTCCTAAGTTTGTTGTTGAATAAAAACCTGTCAATGGTTAACTAGTTTTATGGTTAACACTTTCCGAATAGTGGCTTTGCCTTATCTTTTCCTTTCTTTTTTTTTCGCTTCTCTTTGTTTTAAGATCATATTTTAAAAACAAATGTCATTTCGCAATTTATTGACTTTAAATAAATGTATTAGTTCAAAACATTTATTTAAAGATAATTTTATTGTCATAGTAATAATGACTAATCACATAACAAAATAAGTCAGCTAAAAGTTTTTACAACAAAAAAAATGAACCATATTTAATACTCTGACATCAGTCGTTTGCCACTGATAATAAAACTAGCCGTACATTAAAACTTAACGATAAAGGTGTTAAACGGGCAGTTGACCCACGAATGGTGTTGAAAAATTGGGTACCATTGTGTCTTTATAATGGATGGTGAAAAAATAATGTTATGGGTGCAAGTCGAGCAGGTCAAACTCGTGGTCAGCCCAGACTCACTCCAATTTTCGTTTAATAATGATAAATATGACACATGTTAAAATTTCATTGGCCCAGAAATTACCTGTCCATCGCGCAAAATGCCCACGTCGTAAACCGACGAGAAATCGGGTCGGAACAATCCGAAATTCTGCTCCGAAATAGTCGGCTTTAGGTCCTCATTGAAGAGAGAGAAAATGTACGTCTCGAATGTCCTATTGGGCATCAACGGCGTGCCTTTGCCGGAGTTCACGTGCCTCACGAGGTTCCCATTAAACGACACCGCATTCTCGAGATTCACATCGGGCTGGGTCGGGTCACCAACAGAGGGCCACCCGGTTTCCGCCACCACGATGTCCACATCATCGTATCCAAGCTTTTTCATCGCCGAGTAAACCGCGTCCATTTGGGCGTCGAACATGTTCGTGTAGTTCATTCCAGTGGCCTTGTCGAAAACGCCGCCGTTTGGCTTGAACAGAGCGTAGTTCAGAGTTTTGGCTTTGAATCCGAAATACGGGTATGGACAGACCATGAAAGGTGATTTGGTTTTGCGGTGGAACTCCAGCATTGGGGCGAATATGACCCGATCGTACCTGCGTCTGAACCGACCCAAACTTGGAGGATCCGACAGTGAGAGTATGCCCATTGAATGTGGTGTCGAGACCTGAATGCAGGGACGGAGCCATTATTTCATTTCAGTTGAAACACACGCAAATTTTATTCTTGAAAATGGTGAATTTCGCATTTGAAAATTGTAGAGTTGTTCTATGAATTTCATGTATGATGGGTCGACGGTTAAAATATAACTATGAATTTTTTTGTAACTTAAAAAAAAAAAAAAAAAAAAAAAGTTGTTCATATACTTTAATTTTTTTCTGTCTTTCATTAGTTTCACATAAAAAGTAAAGTATCAAACATGTTTAATAAATAAAATTGGGAATTGTTATTGCCACTCTATCATTGAATTAAGGCATTTTATGGTACCATTTTCAAAGCATGTGGTATCATGCATGCAATGCATGACGTGCGTGGTGCCACATGCTTTAATAATGGTACCATGGAGTGTCTAACAATAGCATCACCCATAAAATATTAATTAAGATAAAAATTAGAAAATTTTAAAGATTAGATTTATTTGGAAGTGCTAATTAAAAAAATTAAGAAGGCACAAACAATAAATTTGTAGAGTTTAGTGGGAGCACAAACTCATATGATAAAATAAGATATTTGTTTGAATAATGATTTTAAAAAATTCAAAGATTAGATTTAACTTAGAAAGGACAAACTAAAAATTCAAGTTGGGCACAAATGCATATATGATAAATTTTGTAGAAGAAAACAAACATTTGAAGAGTTGAGTAAGGGCACAAACGCATATAATCTTAGATACATATGCTAAAAATATAAACTTTAAAAGGTTGAGGAGGCCACGTGCCTGAATGTCGTTAATTCCGGCGAGTTTGAGGGCGGTGTGGATAGATTTCATCGCCGGAACAAGGTGTGCGATGAGGTTTTTATCGG
Organism: Hydrangea macrophylla; assembly: GCA_033977485.1. Taxonomy (NCBI): domain Eukaryota; kingdom Viridiplantae; phylum Streptophyta; class Magnoliopsida; order Cornales; family Hydrangeaceae; genus Hydrangea; species Hydrangea macrophylla. Next base: position 14,179,859 of record CM066989.1, read on the forward strand.
CGGTGGCCATGATCTCGTTACCGACGGCGATTCGGTCGATTTTGGTTTCTGGGTAGAAAGGTAAAATGTTGTTGGCCACCCATGATTGGGCCGCCGGAAGCTTGGCGACAGCGGAGATGTCGCCGTTGCCGACAGTGACCGTGACGGAGACGCCGGAGCCGGAAAATGCTCGAAGGATGTCTGGGTTGGCGTCGAAGATTTTGATTTTGTCGATGGTGGTCTTGTCTTTGATGAATCTGGCGACTTGGGACGGCGGCGGGAGGTTGTTGGCGACGGTGCCGTAGTTGACACCGATGGAATAAGCAGCTTCTGAATGCTGGAAGAGCAGTAGAGTTGAAACGGTGAAGAAAATTGAGATTCCGGTGAGTTTCGCCGGAGATGTACTGTGACAGGCCATGTTCTCAGCGGGTTTGTGGAAGAAAATGATGGATCAGTAAAAGCGAGAATATATATATATATATATATATATACTAGGAATAACCCGTGTCCGTGTGCACCAAAAAAATATATATATTTTTAATAGCACTAGCAAATGTTTTCTTTAAGATCACCATTTTCTTTTTTCTTTTAAATCAAATGTGGTTCACCAAAATCAATTGTATTGGACAGTTGGATTAAATTGATAAGGGTTAAGAAGAGTATTTATTTGGACTCCATAAAAGATTCTCATTCTCATTTACGGTGTAATTTAAATTGATAAGGGTTAAGATTAGTAATTGAATTTCTATGAATATTTTTTCCTAACTGTTTTCATTTTTAAAGGATATGGTAACAGTTGGTATAGCTCTCTCTCTCTCTCTCTCTCTCTCTCTCTCTCTCTCACACACACACACACACACACACACATACACACACGAAAATAAGCTAAGTTGAGGTGAGTTTTAATAGGTTACAATGGAATATTTAGTTGAATTAGGGAATGTTTGATAACTCAAATAAGTGCTGAAAATTAAAAGATTCAGCACTTATTCTTTTTTAGTGCGTTTGATAACATACCACTGAATTGAAAAAGTAGCTAAAAAATCACTGAAAACTTTAAGTGAAAAATTTCTACTGAAAATAATCACTGAATGCATTCTATTTCAGTAGTTGAAGCACTGTTTTCAGTATTACAAATTCAATCACTTAAAATTTTCAGTACTTAAAATTTAGCACTTATTTTTCAGCACTTAATTTTCAGTTTTATCAAACGCACCCTTAATCTTTTTTGGTGGACCAATGATCCAATGGTTGAAAATATCTCAACTTGTCTCAACGGTTGAGATTGAAAGTTGCTATATTTAGAGGGACTCACACTGCTCTATCGTATTATATATATATATATATATTAATATATATATATATCAGTTATGTTCAGGAGAGGGCGTCCTCCCGTTCATAAAAAAGAGAGTCTTTGTTTTGACTGTTACAATTTTATCATTTCACAGCTTTTAAATACGATTTGACGGCCAAAACAGAGGTCCTCTCTTTATTAAAGAGAGAGAGCCCTCTCTAGATATCAATTGGGCTCTGGAGAGGGCACCCTCTCTTTAATAAAGAGAGGGTCTCTGTTTTGGTCGTCGGATCGTATTTTCATTAAAGACAATTTTGCTAAATACACTACATTTTCTGCTAAATACACAACTCTGGAGTGTAAAAGAGATGAAAGATTTGTGAGTAAATGTAGTGATTTAGCAAGTGATTTCTTAATAAATGTGTCAGTGTGTTCACTTTATATTGATGGGAGGACGTTGAAGTAATACTAATGTTATCCAATTCTCACATGTATTTGGAAACTATTTAGAATATGAAAATAAATAAATAAATAAATTGGAAACATTACGCATAAATTAATGGCGGGTACAGAACTACCATGTTATACATGTGGCGTGATTGTATCAACCAATAAGACAAAATCATATATAAAAGCAAACAAAAATAATGGCTTTATGATCTCGTTTATTAGCGATGTTTGACTGTTTGCGGTTGGCTTTGTTGTGTTTTTAGTGGTTTAGAAAACTAACTTTTCGATTTTAGTAGATCTGTTTAGGCAGTATCAGTCGATTTTCAATCTATTTAGAATTGAGAATTAAATACACAATTTTTGGACACACTTGAGCTCTTTTATCACGTCACGAAGATAATTAGCTGTCCCGACCAGTCAATAATTTCTCAGAGGGACGAAAATCCTGGTATAATTGTTGTTGGTTTCGTGAGAAAGTGAAAAGGAAAATTTATTCGTTATTCAGTTACAAGGGGTGGGTTATGCTGGATTGGGGAATATTGGTATGCGTAGGACTAGGAAGAATTGAAACGTGGGGGTACAAAGCAATGCATGGGTTCGTGGCAGACGTGTGGGAGTAGTTTTTGTTTTAACCAATTATTTATCTCTAGGGGCGGATGCACAGGGGTAAGAGGAACAGTTGCTTTCTTTAACTTTTTAAAATTATTATTTTATTATGTAAATTTCATCTATTATTTATTTGGGATACTTAATATATAGCCCATTATAGCTACCTTTTTAGAAATTGGTCCCTAGTGTATCACAATGTAAGAATTGGTCCCTCACTTATTTTAGGGACCAAAATACCCCTATATTATAGATATATGTATAATATATATTATATATATGGCAAATCTCACAAATTCCTCCAAATCTCTCTCTCTCTCTCTCTCTCTCTCTCTCTCTCTCTCCATTCTAGAGACCACAGAGTTATGGTTTTCAAAGATTGTCGCTGACCGTGGAAAGAAATCCAAGGTCGTTGAGAGACACAATGAGGAAGATTCCGATCTTATTGACAGAGACCTCGTTCTCTCCATTCAAAAGTTGCAGGAGGTTCAAGACGAGTTCAAGAAGGTTCGATCATCGATACACATACATACAGTCTAGGGCTCATCCTCTACACAATGAGGTGATATATTAATATATGTACTTCTATATATATATGTATATAAATGTATGTATATGTTTTCTGTGAATGTGAGATTTTAATTTATTTCTAAATTATTTATGTGAAATATTAGATGATCAAGGAGGCGATTGTGTCACTGAAGGAGAGGACAAAATCGAGCCAGTACGCAATAGCAAAATTCACCGAAGAGAAGCAGAGCGATTTGCCTCCGAATTTCAAGAAACTTTTGCTTGTTCATTGAATAAGTTTGTCGCATGGTGTAAAAAATTGTGCTTTTTTTCATTTCTAATTTAAGTGAGAAATTTTTCACCAAAAGTTTGTCGCTCCTAAAAAGATGAGAAATTTCTCACCAAAAATCTGTACTCGAACTTGGGACGCAAAAATTGTTATGGTTGAGTTTGTATTAAAATTTCGGATCTACTCTTTGTGTGAATGGTTGAGTTTGTATAAAAAGTGGGAAATTCTCACTTCTGATATTTGTCACACTAACATATCAATACAATATACATGTTAACAAGTTAGTCTCACTTCTGATATTTGTCACACTTCTTCACAAAATTCTTACATGTTAGCAAGTTAGTGATAAATTTGTCACCATCGCAATTAATTTGGCACACTAGTGAATATCAGTGACAAATTTATCACAAACTTGCCAGTACAATTATAACAAACTAAAAATAAAAGAAATTCAAACATGGCACACACATATATTTTAGTGACAAATTTATCACATACTTGCATGTACTGTTATATAAACACGGATGAAATTTTCTAGAATCCAAAATATTTTGAATTATGGTTAGATCCCTATCCTATATCTACATATATTTCTTTTAAAACTCCTATTTAAAGCATACACAATCAACTTCCTTGATTTTAGGAGTCCATAACTACACAACTCACCCACTTCTGGTATAATATACAATTATTAAAAATAAACCAGATTCAAATTTATTTCTATATACAAATTTTTTCCATGAATAGTGAGAAATTTTTCACAGATGATCATTATAAATAACAAGCTACTCATAATACGTGAGAAATTTCTCACAGATGGTAGCTATTGATCTTAGAAACACAAAGGTACAATTTCATACCTTCAGCACAAACTTCCTACTATTGTTTACGAAAGAGCAATCACTGAGATTTTTGGATGCACAGTGAACAAATATGAAATTCAAGAATCCATAATATTTGGAAATATGATTATATCTCTGACCCTTATCTACATATATTTAAGTTTAAACACCCATTTAAATCACACCCAATCCACTACCTTAATTTAAGGGAACCATAACTGCATAACTCCTCATTTTCAGCACAATATATATAGTAACTATAAATAAAAACAAATCCAATCAGTTTCCATATAAAATACATAAAGGGTATAAAGGTAATAAAAATAATACGAAATTTAGGGAAAGGACTAATTACTAAACTACACCCCGAATAAGGGATTAATTTTAAGATTACCATATTTAGCAGGGCTAATTGTACTAAACCCCCAAAATAAGGGACTAAACAATATGTTTCTATATTTATTTTTGTCCTATAATTGTCTTCGCTCAACTTTTCTAAATCACTTTTTAATTTTATATATTTCATACAATAGTTATTTTTACCATTTAATTACCCCTTCCAACTTCTGAAGAGGACATTTTTAATTGTGGTGAAATTTTTTTTTTTTCAATATAGTTAGTTTTTTTTTTTTTTTTTTTTTGGTGGGAGGAGGGTAGCAAACCTCATTGTGGGCTTTATGTAGTTGTAGTGTGATGCAATCAGGCCTTAAAAATCGACCTAGTGGCTCACCTTTTCATTGTAATGTAGATCCGAGCTCTTCAAACCAATCGGTTGGTGAAGCTGAGTGGCTATGGGCTTAAAGGCTGAAGTGGCCCACGGTTGTTATTGAGTCAGTTCGAAATGTTAGTGCTTTTTCAAATGGGCTGACTAGAGATTAGATAAGCCTAATTAGGCCGACCAAAGCAACCTTGGCCCATGGTCAACCGTAGGGATAGGGATGTGTGCGAGTCGAGTCAAGCTCATGTATGTTTGCAGGGGTGGAGTTAGGATTTGATCTCAGCAGGCACAAACTTACATGGGGTTCAGAGGTAGCGCTCTAGGCCTATATTTTATTTTATTCTTTTATGTAGAAATAATGTAAATTTTGGCTTCTAGGGTTTTAAAATTTGTGTGGTTGTTCCGTCGGTTTCACACTTAGGGTCCGTTTGATAAAATTGAAAATTAAGTACTGAAAATTAAGTGCTGGATTTTAAGTACTGAAAATTTTAAGTGATTGAGCTTGCAATACAGAAAAACAGTGTTTCAAGTACTGGAATAGAATGCATTCAGTGATTATTTTCAGTAGAAAATTTTCACTTAAAAGTTTTAGTGATTTTTTTGTTGCTTTTTCAATTAAGTGGTACATTATCAAACGCACTGAAATAAAATAAGTGCTGAAAATGAAAATTTTCAGCACTTAATTGGGTTATCAAACACCCCCTTAGTTGGTTAAGGGGTAAAACATAATTACTCAATAAGCTTTATTTTATTTTTATTTTTTTTACTAGTTTCACTTACAAAACAAAGAATCATCATATGTTCAAAAGAGATATCTACAATGACTTAAATATTTAAAGCTAATTGAGTAAATATGATATTTATTTGAATGGAAGTTAGAAATATTTAAGGACCAAAGTGAGATTTTTTAGTTCAGAAGGGCAAATTAAAATTTTAATGGGACACATGCGTAAAATATAAAATATATAAGGTAAATAAGTAATTTTGAAAAGTTGAGCACATGCCACCCCTAGGCTTCATGTAACTCCGCCCTTGTATATTTGAACTTGGTTAGTTTATTAAATGCGCATGATATTCAGGCTTGAGTTGACTCGTTGATTTAACGAGTCGATATGCATGAGCTTGTCTTGTTTATTAAGCGAGCCTGAAATTCGATCTTGATCTAGACTCGTGCAACCTCTGTATAGTCGGTTCAATAATCTTATATTCAGACTTGATGTAAACTTGCATAAATGAGTCGTGCTTGTCTATCCTCTAAAACTACATAATTTTATAATAGGTGTATAGATACAAGTCAGTATACAAGCCTTGCATCAAGCCTAGTCACGAACTTACTAACGGGCCTTATTCAGACATGTTCAAGGACTCAATCGAGTTGAGTTCCTGTGCCTTTTTTTTTTTTTTTTTTAATAGGTTGGCTTGTTTATTAAATGAGCCTGAAATCTAGGCATGACCATGACTTGTTTAGCAAACAAGCCAAGCTAAGTCAAGTCAAGTCAAGCCTTTATCGAACATATTCGCTAGGGCTTGTTAAACAGTTAGGCTCGTGTACAGCCCTGACAAGGGATAACCGTTGTGACACGACTAAAAAGTTTTGCGCTCTTATGCAACACCCAAGTGTAGGTGATCATGCAAGTAATACTGGATAAGACCAGGTAGATCCCAGAGAGAAGGAATATGAAGAATATATACTAAGTTACAACCTAAAGAAAAAGAAAAGATCAATATAGGAGTGGATGTTCTAACAAATCCTAATTACTTTAATTAAATTAAATAATAAATTAAGGCATATAGAAACATAACTAATGAACTAAATAAATTAAAGGTGTTGGAAACACGTGAATCCACATTAATTCTAACCATCTACCACGTATATTCATTAATGTTCTATGGAGTTCATTTCTTTTCAGCATTCTGCATTTGTCTAAAGATAAAAAAAATCAATAGCGCTTACATGACCGGGACAATTATCACAAGTGATTTATAATACTTAGAAGACAGTTTAAAACAATGGTTGAGACTGGCACCCTCAATGGTATTAGCATTCAAGGTGGTTTTCAAAAGTCATTGAAGAAAAGGCTTTAAGGCTATAAGTTCTAAAAATTATTGTGACAAACTATACTTACTAGAACAATTTGATGACAGATTTATAAAACAGATAGTCTTGGAATACTTAAAAGAATCATCTCAGGAATTAACAGTTTCGATCGATCGATCGATTGAAGCACTCTCGATCGATCAAACTACATCATCCTTCAATCAATCAAAATGCCTTCAATCGCTTGACTATGTCTCTGGTTCGATCGATCAAAATAACTTCGATCGATCGAGCACAGGTTTTCTATATAGTACATGGCAGAGGCTGGGAATCAACGTTTTATCACATATTCCTAACTTCTATACTATAGAAATATGAATAAACAAATACAAGAATAGTAACTAAAGCAATCATAACATTTAAACTAATAAACAATGAAATATGAATAAACAAATACAAGAATAGTAACTAAAGCAATCATAACATTTAAACTAATAAACAATGAAATAACAAGGATTGGAAAGAAAATCTGAAAATAATCTGATTAAAACTTGAAACAAACTTAAATCTTGAGTCTTGATTACAGAAATTGAAAGGTGGGTAAAGAATTACATAAACTAACCTAATCTACTGTAAAACTAACCCTAAACTGCTATTTTCGTATTCTAGAGAGTCCTCCTTCGTCTGGTGTCAAAACGGCTTATTTATAGGGTTCCTGTAGGCTGTACGCAACTTTCTAGAAAAAATAAAGTTTGATCGATCAAACTTTCTTCAAGGGCTTGAACTTTCGATCGATCGAAGTGTCTTTAAGGGATCGAACTTCTCTACTTTTGACAACTCTGCGCACATATCGGAGAATGGCCACATCTCTTCACTCGGACCTCAGATTGACCTCCGGTTTGTGGCCACGCGACCGTAACTCGTAGATCTACATTTTACATTTTTTGGGAAATCTTCCAAAGCTGAAGTATTTAATGTCAAAAATGGTATTTTCTCAGCTACTTCTGTTGTTCTTTCCACTAGAATCACTTTCCTCTAGTTTTAATTTACTTCATTGAAATACATTCTAATACCTGTAAAACAATGCATAAACATAAGTTTTAGCATTAACACAATAAAATGAACATATTTATTAGAATGCAGCTAAATTTAGGGATTTTGGGGACAAAAGTATGCATAAAAGATTATGTAACATGCTATAAATATGCACTTTTCACCTCTAATCACATCCTCCATCTAGCTCATTGCTAGTCCCTAGCAATGAAGCGAACTAAATCAAGATTTATTTAAATTCTAAGAAAAACAAAGTAAAATCCTAACTAACTTTCGCAGGAATCGTGATTGCATTTAGGGTATGCAACAAGCCTTAAAACCCCTAGGTTCTTCTTAGTAGACGAGTGTTGTCTCGTGAGGGTTTATATTGAATCTACCCACTAAATTCATGTTTATGGTAATGGTTCTCATTTAAATGTTTTCAAGAATTTTTTTCTCTCATTTAACAATGTGGTTAAGCTCAATAGTCTAATGAAACTCTCTAGTATGCCATAGTCATGCAACACACACATTATAGTTAATCTCCTATCAAAATCATTAGAATATTCTATACCTATTAATCATCAAGTGTGTGTGTCATACCAGCTCCCACGGTATTTAATTATATTATTTTAGCATACATGGTATGCTTACGGTTGTGTTAATTAACACACGTGAAGTGAGTGTTGACTCATTAGTTATTTAAGGGTGTCTTTTGTGAACCCAGTATTTGGCCTTGAAGGCAGTCCAGAAGTTGGACATATAAAAATCCCCTACGGTTGGAAAAATAAGTAATAGCTCATAATTACGTGCTTAAATGTTTATTTAGGCATATGTGAATATAATTGATTATTATATTATTGATAGTGACTCTTTGGGGTCATTAGATACCTGGTGAGGACGAAATTGAACACGTTACATAATTTGGTAAGCTAATTAGCAATTTCGTAAAATCATGTAGAAACTTGTGTTTTAGCAACCAAACGAAACTTAGTAGAAAATCTTTATAATTTTGAGGTTTCACTCGTAAAGCTATGCATTAGCTATGTAGAAAGTTTCAGAGATTGATTAGGAGTTTTGAAAACTCGTGGGGAGGTAAGCACAATTTTCAGAAGTGTTGCCTATATATAGTTAGAGATGATTTCATAATTTTATAAACTGTAACCTAAGTTTCAAGAAAGTGGCCAAAGGGGGTTTTGATTGCTTAGAGCTTCTCGACGCCAAACGACGACCATTCGTTCGCTAGTTTTTCACCAAATTCCATATTTGAACTCTTCGAGGTAAGACCATCGTTTTGATACCTATTAGGCCTTGTTTGGTTAAGTTTTTTCGAAAACTCATTTTCTAGAATTTTCATAAAAAGTTGATAATCATATTTTTGATCGATAAGAATTGTATTAGAAGAATTACTGCACATTCTTTGTGTTTGGGTTTTCCTTGGATCGGCGTTTAAGAGCGTAAATCGGAGGTGAGTGATATTAATCTTGAATTTTGGATGGTTCTATGGTTTAATGCATTTGATATGTTAGGAACTTTATATAGATACCATGCATAGTTCATATTGGGCAAAACTCATGTGTAAAGTAGGCCCAAAGTATGTTGGAATGAAAATCATGGTGCTATGTGTTAAATGAACATTTTATGTGCCTATGTGGGTTAAAGGGGGATTTGTGCTAATTCACCGTGAGACGTTTTCTGTAAGGGGGAGGTGTCACGACCCAAGTCTCGCTTAGTAAGATATTGTCCGCTTTGGGCCCAAGCCCGCACGGATTTGTTCTTGGGTCACTACCCAAAAGGCCTCTTACTAGGGAGACTTAGAACCACACATATATAGCACATTACTTTTCCACACCCAGGCGATGTGGGACGAACTCCCCATAGTGTGTAGCCTGCCAGCACATACTGCAGCCTCAAAGGCACCTACAGCAGCCCGCCCACAACACCAGGGTAGTTACAGGAGGATTAGTAGTGGCGACGATCACTTGCCAAGAAAAGCATTAACGCGACATGTCGAAGAGGCATAGGTCGTGATTGAGCCTTAAGACTTTAGATCAGTGAATGTGCACTTATTCCCTAGAGACCGAATAGTTAGTGTTATGATGGATTGGAACATATTTGTCATCAGTATGCTTGATTTATATTATTCACTAAGCGTTAGCTTAAACAAATCCATATATCTGTGGTTAAATAAATAACCAGTCAGGGGGCAAGGACAAGAGGAAAGAATTGCAGGTAATGAGGCGAGGAGGACCAGAAGCTCCTTATGTTTTTAGAACTTATATCATGCTTGTAATATATGTTTAACTTATGCTGGTTGTTTAACCGTGCGGCTTGTAATAGGACTTGTTATATATGCGAGTATGGCACTTGGTTCACCTTAGGACCTTGTTTGCCGAGCCGTGTGAAGCTTGTACTTTTGGCACTTGTAATTCGAGGACTATGGCTTGTATGTACGTACAAGATCTTAAAATGGTTATCAAAGCTTTTGAAATGGTTTTGTTTGGTTTGGTTCTTTTGGTAAAATGAGTATTATTTTATTAGTGGCGTTTGTGCGGAAGCGCCGTGAATTAACGACGTTTATTAGAGAAGCGCCGGTAATTAACACCGTTTAAGAAAAAGCGCCGACAATTGTGAATACGGTCTCGAATAGCCCCGCTCGACCGGCCGAATGGGGCCTAGACAAAATCCAAGTCGAAATGCCCCTTGCCAGAAACTTTAAACTCCTTCTTCCAATGTTCAGATCAACTTCTAATTAGGCATGGGGGTACCCTTCGGACCCTTTGACCTACGAAACTGTTACTTTTGAAAACAAAACTCGTTAAGGCGTGTTTGGGCACGTGTTTAATATAACCATTGAAAATCTTTTTGGAAGTTGGTTATTTGGGAGTAAAACTTTTATTAAGGTCATTTTAGGAACTTTAATGTTGGTAAGCCTTGATGGCGTGCCATTTGACCTGGGACTACCTTGTTGGTTCCGGGGTGTGACAGTGTGTGTGTGTGTGTATGTGTGTGTGTGTGTGAGAATGGACAACCAAAATACAAAACTTTAATTTCAAAGCTCTCATAACCTAAGATGCTACCAAGACGTTCATTTTGACTCAACTCTCACCGGGATTACACTCTCAAGATGAAATCACTCTGAATTATGTGTAATAATTATCACTCATAATATGAAAGCTATAAAGAGTAAATACAAATGGAAACTAATGTTTCTCATATATAAATTCAAAAACGGACATTTTAGTGCACAAAGTCTCATGAAAGAATATTTTTCACTAGGAGAGCGAGATACCGTGGAGAACTCTCTCATTACTTTAAATTCAAATTCAATTTACTTAAAATCATTAGGTCTTTGAAAAAGAGGTGTTCGATTGAGAAAAAAAGAAATTCGTGATATTCAATTGGGTCAATGGATGTGATTGGAATATCTACTATAATTTTTCAAACTTCCCCACATCTCCAATCTCTCTCTTTTTCTTCTTTTTTAAAAAAAAATTTTTCACACTATTCTTTTTATTATTATTATTTTCATTTGTAACCATTGGCATTTTTTTTTCATGCTCTTTTTTTTTTCTTTGCCAACTTTATCTTATTCACACTAACAAACTTCTTGTCAACACAACACATCCTAGTCATACTTAAATAACTGAGGCTTGAACACCTAATTTTGAGTTAAGTATTGACTATAGGATTGTGAAGATAAGGCATGCATGGTAAGACTCAAAGGTGAAGTAAAGGAATAGCATAGAGATAGACCAAGGCTGTAGTTTATATGTATGGTCAAAGGATGGCCTAAATCATCTTCTAAGTTCATTAGGATTATTCATTTCAGTAAATTCAAGAGCTCTATATTTGGTAAATCCTAAACATTTTCTTCTAGTAATCAATCAAAAAGAAGAAGAAAAATGAGACTTTCAACAAGTGAATACGCTTTTCAAAAAGTAAGAGTAATTGCATAAAATCCTCAAAAACAAATAATGACTCAAAAGTTCACTTGAGTTCTATTAGTCTCCACTACAGTCTCTCAAGACACTTAAGCTAAGCATACTAATCCATTTGAGCTAAGTACAAGGTTGTCACAACATGCTCAAGTTATTTGAAGATTAAAAAGCATAAAACATACTATAACCAAGATAGTAAACAAACTATCATTGTGTGTCACTGTAGACACCCCAATTGTGACCGACCGTCGAATTTAGGAGAGCGTCACCTCCGCGTCCAATGATGACAATGACCGGAAAATTTGAAGTATTCCAAGCTCTTCAGAAAGTTCCCCAAAACGCGATAAAATTTCACAGAAAGAGGAAAATACCAGGTATTTAAGAGAATTCAGATATAAAACACAACTTTTGGAAAAGATCTTCAAAAATAATTTGTTTCAAAAAGAGAAAAGACCTAAAAGGGGAACCTCAGCCAAAAACGGCACACGGTAGACTGCCGCGGCACTCCCTGAGTGCCGCGCGGCAGTCAGAGAGTGCCGCTCCGGCGTTCACCAAGTGCCGCCACAGATTTCTGACTGCCGTTCACTTTTTAAGTCTGTATTTTGCAGTGTAATACGTATGCATATGCAGATAAGAACAAAAAACTGATAAAGTAAGACTGACAAAAATGCGGCAAACAATTAATTGTCGCGGCAGTTGATGAGAGCCGCGCGGCATTCACGAAGTGCCGCGACGGCAGTCGTGGAGTGCCGCGGCGGCATTCACGGACTGCCGCGACAGTTTCTTGACTGCCGCGCTGGGCAGCAGTCTGCTTAATTTCAGAAAGTACACATTGTACCACCAAATGAGATGTTTACACATGTCTTTTACTCCGAATTCACTGAAAATACTTGGTAGTTTTTGTCTATATAAGAAGATGTATCTTCATGAGAAAGGGGAGGACAACACATACAAAAAAAATACTTCCATTACACCAACATTTTAGAGAGAAAAGAGAGAGTTTAGAGAACTAGAGAGAAGAGCTTGGAAGATCTTCAAAGAAGAGAAATTTTGAGGATAATTGGAGGTGATCCTCTAACCATAAGTGGTTTTATTTGCATTCTTTCCTTTGAATCCTCAAACTATTTTGTTTTCTTTGCTTCATTTCTTTTTTATACTTCCTTCTTGAGACTCTTGGAGATCCTCAATATCTCTCTTGAAACCTCTTGAATGTGATCTTTTGAATCCCATGTAAGCTTATGCTTCACATGGAAGTCAAAGTTTGATCATCATTTTATTTTATAAACAAATAGATAGATCCAAGTCCATACTCATGACTTGGGTCCTCTAAGCTTGAGTTTTCATGGAGTCTCTTTATATTCCTTGAAGACTCATGAGCATTAGTCATGTCTTCATCTCCAATGACCATCAAATGGTAGGAGGAAGTGGTTTCGAGTTTAAGCCCATCTCCATGGCTTAGATTCCTTGTCTTGAGATTTCATGAAGTCTATTCATACTTCATTTGAAGTCCACAAATATAAAGGTCTTTAGCCTCCAATGACCATCAAATGGTAGGAGAAAATAGTTTAGTTAAGTCCAACTTCATGGTTTAATAGTTGGGGTTAACAAATAAAAGTTGAACTTTAAAAATGAAAACAGTGAGTTCACAAACTGTTTTTGATCAAAGATTTTTAGTTCGAAATCTAACCGTTGAAATCAAGTGAAACCAACGGGAAAGTGTCAATAACACAATGTTCTACCGCTGTAATTTTTGTTTTTAGATGATTTCACGTTTAGAATGGTTTGATCATGGGTTTTGTGAGGTAGCAACAATCTGCCCAGAGTTTCAGAATAGTTTCAGAACATCAACACTCTTTTGAAATAATTAAATCAGAGTTCTAATGAAGTTCTTATGACTCCACATAATTTTTTATATGAGGTTTAATGTGTTAGGAAGTCACCCTAAAAAGAACGGAGCATTTCTAATTTTTTTGCTATTTTTAAAAAATCAAACAATATCTCTGGACAGAGAGTTGTACATCTCTGAGTGATGTCTGGTGTTTGTCCTTTTCCCAGAGATCCGACCGTTGAAACTTTGATTTTCTTTTTGATTTGGAAACTAGACTCACAGAGGCATCTTGTGTCCAAAATTCACCAACATCAAACCATAAGAGACGTGCTTTTTTATTTTCTTAAAAGTCTGGTCTGCTCTCTGCAATTTTCAGAGTTTTATGACACATTTGACCAACTTTGTAAATAATGGTCCAAATGACTTTTCTATGACCTAGGGCTTAAACCATGTTTTTAACAATGATTAGTTGAGCTTGAATTCAAAGCTTAAGAGTACTTCATAGTTTATTCTTGTCCATGTACATATTCATCCATATGGTTTGGCACTTGTAATTAGGACTTATTTGCCTTAAATTCAACTACATTTGATAGATTTAAGCTAGAAATTCAAGATTATTATTCCTAACTTCACCTCTTGTATATCATGTGCACTAACCTTTGTTTTGTAGCGCTATTGAGGTACGATTTCTCAACTCCTCTCTAGTTTATTGAATTCTTTGATTTTATTTGATTTTCGACCTCATGTGCGACACCTTAAAATTAAGATTTGCCTTATATGTATATATGATTAGAGACCTTTTTTTTTTAGGATTTTCTTTTGTGTGTATGCATTGCACGTTTAATATCGCTGCTGGATCCCAAGTAAGCTCTCTCGTTCCCTATTGCACATCATATTGCTTGCTACTTGACATATGTGGCTTATGAATGATATTTTTGTCATTAGCAATTTTATACCCTTTAGACATGCTTTTGTGATGTATATATATATATATATATATGTATTAATTGAGGGCACACTTAAATTAGTAATTCGATTAAAAGGATGTTGAGTAGAGGCCTATCGCAAGATAGGATGAGAGAGGGTGTTTTAGTCCGACGGGCTCCTTCCTCTCTCATTCCATAATCCCCGGACCTAGTTAATCTTTGGTTTCGCAAAAGATCAGTTTCCTTTAAATGGTTTCTTAATTTTTCCTTTTAAAATTAAGTGGCGACTCATTTGTTTTTGGAATTGAAATTTAGAAAAGATTTTAAATAAAAAAGCTGTGGGTAAGTCAACCTGCGATATCCACAATCTGGCGACTCCGCTGGGGATCGAACCCAGAATCTCTGGTTTCGCAGACCAGAATTCTGATTTTGGGTTCACTCGAGGATTAGACTTGAAAGCATCTTTTTAATCAAATTAATTAATTTTTGTGTGCCCGTTGCATTACACTTGCATGTCTCGCCAGTCGATTGCACGGAACTATGACCTTGGAGGCTCGGGGTAACCCGGTCGGTCAAGTCATCATGGGACCGTGTGATCACCCTTGATCTCGTACCATGTTTTGGTATATGAAGCATCCTATCGGGTGTGTGTCAAGGGTCCCTTATTTGACCAAAACCCGGCCTTTGCATGGTAGCTTCCATAGAACCTTTCGATCTTAGGAAATTGATTCTTGATTAGGATTATGTGCTAGGGAGTTTTGTATGCCCGAAAGGGATTATTTGAGATGATGACGATGCTTGCTTGATAAAAGATGTGTAACCCTTTAATCACCTTTTAGCAATTCCTTCTCATGTCCCACGACATTTGGGAACATGCTGGATCTTGATTATATGATTACATCTCTTATACCTTGCTAAGCTAAGCATCATTGACCTTGTATGCATCCGAATTCATGAAGAGTACGACAACAATCCAATCATTTGATCCTCCTACCCAAAAAATTTTAAATATGTTTTTGAAAGCAAATAGATTTTTGGTATCTTTATTCCAAGGCATTCAATCACTCTTTCAAAATTTATGAAGTTCACTTTTGGATTAAAATTTCAAATCAACCATATTTGAAGGGAGAACCAAAATTCTTGGAACCCAAAATTCTTGAAAGATTTTGAATAGTTTCACCAACTAAAAAAAAAAACGCTTTTTCAAAGCAAAATTTTGACCCAATCACCTTTTGGTTGAGGAATATAATCCAAAATTCTTAAGAATTATATTAAAGAAATGCTTTTCAAATGGATTTTAAAGCAAAGTTTCAACCCAATCATCTTTTCGTTGAGAAATGTTGTTGCCTTCAAAGGAAAGCTTCTTAAGAATTCGAAAGACCCCATCATCTGGGGGAAATACTTGTCAAATGGATTTCAAAAATTCTAAATTTGTAAACCTTGAAGGGGTAGTAAGGATCACAATGAGGAGAAATTAGCGCACTTGACATGAATGAGGATTCTATGTGCTTATATGTTTATGTGTTAGGATTAGAATTTTCCTTTCTTTTGCATATAGAATAGGCACACACACACTTGCATTTCATCCGTGTGTGCGGTGCATGCATTTAGTCATCAAATCATTGCATGCATATAGAATATTTAGACCATCCTCTCTCCAATCAAGATCAAAGTAATTCAAAAGTTCCTCAAAATTCCTTGCCTCCTGAAAATCAACTCTGCATGCGGACCTTTTTATGTCACGAAAGAGTGGGACAACTAGATCCCCTAGTGAGGACACTTCTAATCTTCTTGGGTTCGCCTTCTTGATTTTAGGAGAACATGGACTATCATCTTGAGATTGATCCGCCAATGGCCTTAAGAGCTTTGGAAGAGAGAGTGAACAAGCTGCAAGCCACTATTGAGCAACAGAACTTAAGGGTGAATCAATTGGAGAGGGTAACGCTTGAGCTCTATCAGTTACTCAAAAAGCAAGTGGGTTTGAATGAGGTAGTGATGAACAAATTGGAGAAGGGAATAATGGATCACCCAGCTGCCGAGCACCAAAATCTACATCCAAGCCCAACCAATCACCAAAGCCCATGCCCAAATCCAACCTATCCCCAAAGTCCATACCCACGCTCAACCATTCACCAATGCCCATATCCATGCCTAATTTCAATGAACCAAAGAGTTATTCCGGGCCCACATCTCAACCCAAAAGCCAACTCAAGTTCAAAGTCGAATCCGAAATTAAGCCGAGCCGGTAGGTCAAGAATATTCACCAACCTTGGCATGACATTATCCATGGCCCTTGGTCACCTCATCAAGAATGGTCACCTCAATCCCCTGGACCCAAGGCCACCATCAAATCCCTTACCTCGCAAATGCGACATATCCTTGTACTGCGCCTATCACCAGACTCAAGGCCACAATACCGATACTTGCTCGAGACTCCGCCATGAGATCCAGGACCTCATTGATCAGAAAATCATCACTCCCCCGCCAAATCCACTGAGTGACCTTTGGCATAATGATCAAGCTCTTTACTCTCCGACCTCTCAATCCCAGCTATCACCGAGCACCCTCAGGGGATTTGCTGCATCCATGAGTACGCAACAACCAACTGGCCCTGGCCCAACCAATAAATGTGGAAAAGACATTGATAGCACTTGGTATGAGTCAGATGAATACTGTCCCACTAAAAATTGGGCCATGGACGTGGATGATATTTCTGCACACATGCTATTGGGGAAAGGCGGACCCGGAGGTTCGAATGATGATAGTGAAGTGATAGTGTTTGAAAATACTGCTGCTAAAGCAAATGTGGATGCTTCTGGGGACCCAATAATTTGAAAATCGTCTGTGACACTCCAGTTGAGACCAAGTCGAGTCAAGTCTGGTAGTCGAGTTATGTTAGGTTGGAGTCAAATGTCAAGTCCAGTCGAGTCTTCTGGTCAGTCTATTATCAAGATTGTTTGCAAGTCTTTGTCGAGTTTATCGAGTCGAGTGATGTAATCCTCCTTCCCTACTAGTTGAATAAAATCTCATTTTTTTAGATTCAGTGTGCTAAGTCGTGAATGTATGGATCATTAAGACCAAAAAAAAAAAAGAAAAAAAGTCACTTTTTTCGAACGATCATGGAAAATACTTTGCTAATAAATCTTTGCATTGAAAAGGATCCCCAACTGATCAAAGCAAATTTTGTGCCAAAACCATGGAGAGGTAGAGAATTGATTAGCTTTACTTTAAGAATTTAAAGATGCTCTTGCTCAATCTTGAAAAGATGAACTTGGAACTTGAAGCTTGCTCACCATCCCCTTCTCTCAAATACCAAGCCTACAAGATGAGCCCAACCAGTCTAAAACCATAAACTTGGTCCTTGATGGTAGCCAGACAATTTTTTTATGAACTTCTTATTCCAAAAAAGAAGAAAAAGAAAAAGAGCTCGCTAGGATGAAAACCCGGAAGGGCGCCTAGGCAAAAGTTAGAGCACAAAAAAAAAAAAAAAAAAGGTGAAGAAAGAGCTCGCTAGGATGAAAACCCAAAAGGGCGCCTAGGCAAAAGTTAGAGCAAAAATAAGATGCGTGTTGATTTCAAAAATCCTAATCCTAGCCAGTCAAAATCATAAGAAAAAAAGAAAAGGCAGGGAATAGATAAGATTGGGAATTCTTGAGCACTTCAAAGTAGATCATTGGCACATAAACTATCTCAAGACTTTGTGTTGTTCTAAAGAAATTTGAAAGTATCAATTGAGTTCACGATTTTGTGAGAGGCTCAATGGCTAAGT
Source organism: Hydrangea macrophylla (assembly GCA_033977485.1). Taxonomy (NCBI): domain Eukaryota; kingdom Viridiplantae; phylum Streptophyta; class Magnoliopsida; order Cornales; family Hydrangeaceae; genus Hydrangea; species Hydrangea macrophylla. Next base: position 14,198,081 of record CM066989.1, read on the forward strand.
GGGCCTAAAACAATGCAAAGATATCTTTGAGGAAAATAAAGAGTGATTTGGAGGGTTGATACTGCTTTGTGAATATGATAGAATATGAATAAAACATGATGAGAGTTGTAAAGATTAACTGGCTAGTGAAAAGGTTAAAGAATCAACCGTCAAATAAAAAAGAGAAGAAAAGAAAAGAGAAAAGAGAATAATGGAAAGAGTAGTTCATCATGCTACACCAGGGCTACCACAAGTGACATGCACTCCCTAGACCCAAATGGTAACATGGCTCGAAAAGCCCACCAATTCTTGAAGCCTTATTCTTTCAAGACCTCCAGAGTTGATGAACTACGCTTTGACCTGATTCCCACTTGGGGATACGTAGGCAACCTGCTCGGTTCGGTCATCACCCCATCATCTCATGCTATCTTTCTTTCAGGCCTTGGCCGAACTACTTTGGACCTGATTCCCGCTCGGGGATGAGTAGGCGAACCTCCCAAGGTTCTCGGTCCATAGCCATCCCTAAACTGTAAGCAGCACCCTCTTGCGCCTTTGGTTTCCTTCCTTCAGACTAGGGGCAAACTTACGTTTTCCTGAAGCCGCATATATATCGCCAAACCAGGAGCAAACTTCCTTCGCTGAAAATCCCTTTTATCATAAAAGCAATGCCTCCGAGTCTTATTCAAACTAGGGGCAAACTTCGTTTGCCAAAATCCCTCTATGTCAGAAGCAAGTTCTCAAGTAATCAAGTTCGTTTTGAAAGGATTGAAATAGAGTGCCTTTCATTCTATAAGCTAAAGCACTAATTTGAAGCACATTTTACATGGGCAAAGAATTCGCTAAATCGAAAAGAGGAAGTTTTCGAAGTTTAGATTTATCAGCAAAGAACTACCGTTTATAAGATGATGAATAAATGAAAGGTGAGATGATACATTATTCACGATGAAAGCACATTAAATCATGATGATAAAGAGCTTGAGTCAGTCGTCTTGCATAATTGCTTTGTCAAGTTTGTCCTCCTTTGATGAGTCGATAATGGTCTCAAATGTGTGGGTCTAAGATGATGAATAAAGATTTAAAAAGTCTCCATGAGCATCCTAAGAGCAATTCGAGCAGAGGCTTCGAACACCATCACAACGTAATGCTGAAAGTGGCAATATAAGAAGAGTCCAAGACTAGGGGCAAAGGTGATTTCCCTCTTTTGACAAGATCGAAGTGTTTCTTCCGAAGGTCTGCAAATGCATAAAATTATCTTTCTATCAGCTCCGTTCAAATTCTTTGAGTCTGAAAACTCCTCAAATTTTGAAAAATCAACTCTTTCAGTCTGTGGACTCCCGAACTTTTGTGAAATCAATTCTTTAAGTTCGAAGTGGCTCTGAATATTGAAGTTTGGTTCTTTGAGCGCAAAGCATTAGTCCTCAAAGGTAGCTTCTCTTCATAAGCTTTAGTCCTCCATGGTAGCTTCTCTTCATAAGCTTTAGTCCTCCATGGCAGCTTCTCTTCATAAGCTTTAGTCCTCAATGGCAGCTTCTCTTCATCTGCTTTAGTCCTCCATGGCAGCTTCTCTTCATCTGCATTAGTCCTCAATGGCAATCCTCGTTAGTCCTCAATGGCAACCTCTGTTAGTCCTCAATGGCAATCCCAACTAATCCTCGCGAGCATCTGTATTAGTCATCAATGGCAACCTCGCATTCGTGTTAATCCTCAATAATTCTTCGAGTCTCATTCAAACTACCGATTTTGAAAATTGAAATTCTTTTGAGTCGAATTGACTCCAATGTTGTAAATTGAAATTTTTCGTTTAGCTGAGTTGACTCCGATTTGGAAAACTGAAATTCTCTTTGAAAATTTGAAATTGTTCGAGTCAATTCGACTCCCAATTTTGGAAATTTGAAAATTCTTTGAGTCTGTTTCGACTCCTGTTTTTAGAAGTTTTGTAGAATCTTTGAGTCCGATTCGACTCCCATTTTGTGAAATAGAAATTCTTGGAGTCTGGTTCGACTCCTGTTTTTAGAAGTTTTGTAGAATCTTTGAGTCCGATTCGACTCCCGTTTTGTGAAATAGAAATTCTTGGAGTCTGATTCGACTCCTGTTTTGGAAATTTGAAAAGAAATTCTTTTGAGTCTGATCTACTTACGAGTTTTGAAATATTGGATTGATCTGAGTCAAATTGACTCTGGACTTGGTGAAATTGAATTTGTTCGAGTCTGACTGACTCCTGATTTCAGAAAATGAATTTGAACTCGAATTGAGTTGAATTGACTTCGGACTTGGTGAAATTGAGTTTATTTGAGTCTGAATAACTCTTGATCGAAATTCAAAAAATTAAGTTCGATTGACTACCAATTTTGGAAAATGGAATTAATTTGAGTGGATTTGAGTCCATTGGACCCCCGGCTTTAGATATTTGAAATAATTTAAGTCCATCAGACTCCCAATTTAGAAAATTGAAATAATTTGAGTCTGATGTACTAGACTCCGAATTTTTGAAAATAAATAAAATGAAATTTATTTTACTAAGAGGGGAATTTATTTGAGTCTAATGGACTCTCGATTTCAGAAAATCGAATTAAGTCTGAAAGACCCCGGATTTTTAGAATTGAACTGATTTGAGCCTGACTGACTCCAAAACTCTGAATTAAATTGAGTTAAGTCTAGTTGACTCCCAATTTTGAAAAAAAAATTGAAAAGAATTTGAGTCTATTCGACTCCAAGTTTTGAAAAGTCGAAATGAATTTGAGCCTGCAGGCTCCCAAACTATGACCCTCATTTTGAGAATATAACAAATTTATATTCTCGATCCTCGTAACATATTTACGTTGATCCTTTCTTTGAGAATGTAACATATTTGCATTCTCGGTTCTCGCAACATATTTGTGTTAACCCTCATTTTGAGAATATAACAAATTTATATTCTCGATCTGCGTAACATATTTACGTCAATCCTTTGTTTGAGAGTGTAACGAATTTGCACCCTCGGTTCTCGCAACATATTTGCGTTAACCCTCATTTTGGGAATATGACAAATTTGTATTCTTGATCCTCGTAACATATTTGCGTTGATCCTTCGTTTGAGAATGTAACATATTTGCACTCTCGGTTCTCGCAACATATTTGCGTTAACCCTCATTTTGAGAATATGACAAATTTGTATTCTCGATCCTCGTAACATATTTGCGTTGATCCTTTGTTTGAGAATGTAACATATTTGCACTCTCGGTTCTCGCAACATATTTGCGTTAACCCTCATTTTGAGAATATAACAAATTTGTATTCTCGATCCTCGTAACATATTTGCGTTGATCCTTTGTTTGAGAATGTAACATATTTGCACTCTCGGTTCTCGCAACATATTTGTGTTAACCCTCATTTTGAGAATATAACAAATTTATATTCTCGATCTGCGTAACATATTTACGTCAATCCTTTGTTTGAGAGTGTAACGAATTTGCACCCTCGGTTCTCGCAACATATTTGCGTTAACCCTCATTTTGGGAATATATCAAATTTGTATTCTCGATCCTCGTAACATATTTACGTTGATCCTTTCTTTAAGAATGTAACATATTTGCATTCTCGGTTCTCGCAACATATTTGCGCTAACCCTCATTTTGGGGATATAACGGATTTGTATTCTCGATCCTCGTAACATATTTGCGCTGATCCTTTGTTTGAGAATGTGACATACTTGCACTCTCGGTTCTCGCAACATATTTGCGTTAACCCTCATTTTGAGAATATAACAAATTTATATTCTCGATCCTCGTAACATATTTGCGTTGATCCTTTGTTTGAGAATGTAACATATTTGCACTCTCGGTTCTCGCAACATATTTGCGTTAACCCTCATTTTGGGAATATGACAAATTTGTATTCTCGATCCTCGTAACATATTTGCGTTGATACTTTGTTTGAGAATGTAACATATTTGCACTCTCGGTTCTCGCAACATATTTGCGTTAACCCTCATTTTGAGAATATAACAAATTTGTATTCTCGATCCTCGTAACATATTTGCGTTGATCCTTTGTTTGAGAATGTAACATATTTGCACTCTCGGTTCTCGCAACACATTTGCGTTAACCCTCATTTTGAGAATATAACAAATTTATATTCTCGATCTGCGTAACATATTTACGTCAATCCTTTGTTTGAGAGTGTAACGAATTTGCACCCTCGGTTCTCGCAACATATTTGCGTCGATCCTTTGTCCTGCGAATATAACAAATTTATATTCTCGGTGTCCGCATGGCGCCTGTATGACCAGGTCAAACTCAGAAGACACCATCGCATCGCATAGCATTTGCATCACGACAAGATAGGTGCATTCATCCGTATGGCTATTTGTGCTTGTGTATGCTTGGCTCCTGCCCGAACTACGTTTTCGTCTGATTCCTGATGGGATACGTAGGCAGCTCACCGTTGAGTACGACCAACACGAACCGTGTGTGAAACCGTTTTTGCAACGCATTTTTGTTTTACCTGAATTCGACAGTCCGGTCAAAGGCCTGTCTTCACACAGGCTTCGACATTCGCTTGTGGCACGCGTTGCTCTACAAGCTCTGCCGAAGAGGGGCAAACTGTAGACACCCCAATTGTGACCGACCGTCGAATTTAGGAGAGCGTCACCTCCGCGTCCAATGATGACAATGACCGGAAAATTTGAAGTATTCCAAGCTCTTCAGAAAGTTCCCCAAAACGCGATAAAATTTCACAGAAAGAGGAAAATACCAGGTATTTAAGAGAATTCAGATATAAAACACAACTTTTGGAAAAGATCTTCAAAAATAATTTGTTTCAAAAAGAGAAAAGACCTAAAAGGGGAACCTCAGCCAAAAACGGCACACGGTAGACTGCCGCGGCACTCCCTGAGTGCCGCGCGGCAGTCAGAGAGTGCCGCTCCGGCGTTCACCAAGTGCCGCCACAGATTTCTGACTGCCGTTCACTTTTTAAGTCTGTATTTTACAGTGTAATACGTATGCATATGCAGATAAGAACAAAAAACTGATAAAGTAAGACTGACAAAAATGCGGCAAACAATTAATTGTCGCGGCAGTTGATGAGAGCCGCGCGGCATTCACGAAGTGCCGCGACGGCAGTCGTGGAGTGCCGCGGCGGCATTCACGGACTGCCGCGACAGTTTCTTGACTGCCGCGCTGGGCAGCAGTCTGCTTAATTTCAGAAAGTACACATTGTACCACCAAATGAGATGTTTACACATGTCTTTTACTCCGAATTCACTGAAAATACTTGGTAGTTTTTGTCTATATAAGAAGATGTATCTTCATGAGAAAGGGGAGGACAACACATACAAAAAAAAATACTTCCATTACACCAACATTTTAGAGAGAAAAGAGAGAGTTTAGAGAACTAGAGAGAAGAGCTTGGAAGATCTTCAAAGAAGAGAAATTTTGAGGATAATTGGAGGTGATCCTCTAACCATAAGTGGTTTTATTTGCATTCTTTCCTTTGAATCCTCAAACTATTTTGTTTTCTTTGCTTCATTTCTTTTTTATACTTCCTTCTTGAGACTCTTGGAGATCCTCAATATCTCTCTTGAAACCTCTTGAATGTGATCTTTTGAATCCCATGTAAGCTTATGCTTCACATGGAAGTCAAAGTTTGATCATCATTTTATTTTATAAACAAATAGATAGATCCAAGTCCATACTCATGACTTGGGTCCTCTAAGCTTGAGTTTTCATGGAGTCTCTTTATATTCCTTGAAGACTCATGAGCATTAGTCATGTCTTCATCTCCAATGACCATCAAATGGTAGGAGGAAGTGGTTTCGAGTTTAAGCCCATCTCCATGGCTTAGATTCCTTGTCTTGAGATTTCATGAAGTCTATTCATACTTCATTTGAAGTCCACAAATATAAAGGTCTCTAGCCTCCAATGACCATCAAATGGTAGGAGAAAATAGTTTAGTTAAGTCCAACTTCATGGTTTAATAGTTGGGGTTAACAAATAAAAGTTGAACTTTAAAAATGAAAACAGTGAGTTCACAAACTGTTTTTGATCAAAGATTTTTAGTTCGAAATCTAACCGTTGAAATCAAGTGAAACCAACGGGAAAGTGTCAATAACACAATGTTCTACCGCTGTAATTTTTGTTTTTAGATGATTTCACGTTTAGAATGGTTTGATCATGGGTTTTGTGAGGTAGCAACAATCTGCCCAGAGTTTCAGAATAGTTTCAGAACATCAACACTCTTTTGAAATAATTAAATCAGAGTTCTAATGAAGTTCTTATGACTCCACATAATTTTTTATATGAGGTTTAATGTGTTAGGAAGTCACCCTAAAAAGAACGGAGCATTTCTAATTTTTTTGCTATTTTTAAAAAATCAAACAATATCTCTGGACAGAGAGTTGTACATCTCTGAGTGATGTCTAGACTTCAATCGATCGAGACAACTTCGATCGATCGAACCTGTCTAGACTTCAATCGATCGAGACAACTTCGATCGATCGAACCTGTCTTGACATCATCCTCATTTGCCTTTCCAAGCATCCTAGCGGAGCTAAGAGTGGGACCTCCTAGGCTCTTTATTGTTGGCTCAGATCAGTTGATTAACTCCCATGACCAAACTCTTTGATCAGCAAATTAATCGACTGATCAGTTAACGTTTACTCCACTATAAAACGATAACTGAACTCCAACGCAAAAGAACATATCTGAAGCGATAACTAGACTTGTATGTTGTACTAATGTCCCTCTACCGTCAGCATTCGCAATCATATTCAGGTAGTCGGATAAACAGTTACTGTCAACCTGAATCATGATTACTTCTTATAATCCTTGAGTCCCATTCACCTCTCATGATTACCAAACATGTTGATAACTCTTATCAACAAGACTGCAATACTCAGTAATCGACTTGGTGATATTCTCAAGGGAATGCTTACTCTGAATCAGAAGGTAGATTCTATCTTGACAATATATGTTCACAACCCTATGAACATGACATACCCAAGATACCCAGGTGTTGATCTTCTATAGACCTCACTGATTGGTAAGTCAAAGCAGTCATATCCACAGTCTGTGTTCATAATCGTCTCAAGATTGAGAACACATACCTTATATAAGTTATGAGTTCCTATTGACTGTTGACAGCATTGAGCGTCAATAGGAAACTCAAGTCCGTCAATGCACTATAAGCACTAGCATACTAACCAAGAGTCACACTCTAGTGATTGAGATTTATCACTCCATCCAATGGTAGTTAATGATGCTACAGTGTATACCTGATGAGATATCCAGTCTCATCATCCACTGTGACAAGCTTTAAGTATCAAAGAATAGTAATTCGTATCTCATTGTATGTATCTCATACACACACGAAATACTTACTATGATACTTATGGATTAAACAATCATCTCATGAAAGAAACATACATCATAAAATGTAAAGCTGATATCCATATATTAAAATGCTAATGTCTAATACATATAGTAATGGTTTGAGGGCACAAACCCAACACTCTCTGCCTCTGTCTCTCCTTTCTTCTTCTTCTTCTTCTGTCTCTGCTTTTCTCTCTCTCTCTCCCTCTCTCTCTCTCTCTCTCTCTCTCACTGATTGCATATGTATATAATATATGTGTGTGGATATATATATATGTGTGTATATACATAACAATCTCTCTATCTCTCCCTCTACAAACTCTCAACTCTCTCTATGAACCAAACAAACCTCACAGACACAATTTGGTTATATATATATATATATAAGAGAGGAAGTGCAGGTGGCAGCTTGTGCGTGAACTGAAAAGTAAAAATCTGTGATGTTTGATCGATTGAACTGGCTTCGATCGCTTGAGAACAGGTCAGCCAATTTTGATCAATTGAAAACAGTTCAATTGATTTAAGAAAGGGAACCACGTCATAAATGTATGTTGGCAGGGTTTCGATTGCTTGAGAAATGGATTTGTCAATCGCCTGAAAACACTTCGATCGATTGAAAGTAAAAATTCCAATATAGTAAAGGCAAGTATATAGAATCTCATTTTATTATTATGTATAGTATACAGGGTATTACAATACTCTAATACTATCTAGTTTTCATGAGAACCAAAGTTATATTGATCTAATAAAAAATTAGCTTTAAGAAAGATATATGCATGAATTCGTGAGTATAAAAGGATGCTCATCAAAGTTAAATTTATAGAATCGAATTTTGATCTCAGGAAAACCTCACCTATGGAAAAGAATAATGTTAAGCTTCTAAAATTGAATCTTAAATTATTTCAATATCACTTGTGTTTCAATTTCTTTGTGTGATAATTGTGTTTTTTTTCTCGGTCAGGTCTGTCAATATGTACGATTGTCTATATATATTTATGTTTGTGCACTCTTTGATTTATGCTTTTGTTCAGGTAAGGGCATGGACTTGCAAACCTACCGAAACAAAAAAAATAAATGGACCGACTAGTGACGAGTGTCCCCGTAATGGAAATTTTTCTCTAGCAACGTGATCTTCTTGGATTCTGTCGTGTCGATGAGGTCAAAATCCTAATTTTCCAAACCATCTAGACCGAGACCCATTATCTCGGCGCCAAGGTGAATCACCCGTGTGAGTAGGTCAATTCAAGTGTGGTGACATTAAAAAAATGTGCATTCAATCCATTCATATTACAAATATATATATATGGAATCCAACTGTTATTATTAACTGATAATAATAATACCAATAATAATGTCAAGTATAAAAATGTCTAAGCATATCAAATCCTACAAAGAATACATATTTGGCAATGGACTTGGTCAAATGATCAACCACCATGCTGCCAGTGGAAAGACAACTTCCTTTTGCACAACTTTATCTCAGATGTGACAAAATCAAATGTCCACGTGCTAGGATTACCCAATGGCTCGTGAGATCTTTTGCATATGCAAAGGTTTATGTGCTATTATTGTAGATTAGTACAACTTCATCACTACGAGGTCAAGAGCATAGCCGCTGCAAAAAAACTCCCCAATCAAAAATAGCTTCTCGAATAGTTGCAGAGCACACCATATATTCTGCTTCCATCGTGGAGAGTATAAGGCAAAGTCCACAGTCCTGCGAAGATATCGCAAGATCCTCTTCACATCTCTCTAGACCAGGTTGTTAAGGCACCGACTAATTAGACCAACCGCGCAGTAGACATCTGACCGAGTACACAATATAGCATACATCAGAGTCCCTATTGCTTTGTTTCTTTTTCTTATCATTCTTAAGACATTGATCTAAGGTCAAGGAGAGTCCCTATACAACTGGGGCATTTATGGGCTTTCAGTTTTTCATGCGAAAACGTTTAAGAACATTCCTTATGTAAGTCTATCGAGATAAATAGATAAACTTTTGAGAACAATCTCTCACAATCTAAACTCCCAACACACAGTCGGCTTAGGGTGGACCTAACGTCGGGCTATAGCCACTCCTAACTTTGGGATTTTTTTTCAGTAGGTAATAATTTGGTCTAATTTTAGATCAGTCCATCATATACATTTGGCCCAACACTTTTACTTCTCACTTCTTCGTTTAGTTCAACCCAAATTTTGAAGGAAAAAAGGTTATATGCTACTATACATTAGTCAATTTATTATCCATTCCACTCTAAATATTAGGCCCTACACTTTTCCTTTCATAAATAGCTTCTTAAACACATATTAGGCCCACACTATTCCACTCTAACGTTCAAACGGTCAGGCATAAATCGTCTAAGATTTTCAAAACCTAGATGTGTGTATATATATATATATATTATCTGCTAAGTTTTCAAAAGGGTAGGGCTATTCCCACCACATTTTTTTTTGCTATTTACCTAACTTTTTCTTTATTTTAATAGTTTGAATGCACTCCTTTGAATATACCTAAAGTACCCTTTACAAGACAATCAGTGTCTTTTGATCTACAAACAATTAGTGATTTAGGGCATATGTTACCTCATTTAGGGCATAATTAAAGACATGAAAATTAAGAAAAATCAAGAACAAACAACAAATTAACCCAAAACAGACCTCATTAAGGACCCACCAACATAAAATCCAAAGTCAAACCAATGAAGTCCCCAAGAATAGCATAATGTAAGCAAAATAGCCTCAAAAATCTAAAATTTAAAATCATCCAAAATGTGTATCACCAAAATCATGCTTTTAACTAGAAATTTGCTAATATTACCATAATTGTAAGTGTCTCTACCTATAAAAGTGTCACAAGATAAACAAATATAGTGAGATAAATGAGCAATGATTCATAAAATAAAATAAAAAAAATTTAAAAAATAAAAAATTGATGCTACAATAGAGAAGAGCAAATCACTCCCAAAACTTCATAGTACCATCCCCTAATTGGCTTTTATAGAGTATTTTGAATATGTTCAAAAGAGCATATATAATTTTCTAGACAAGTAAATAATTTTGGTGTTTACAAACTATTAAAACAAAGAAAAGGTGTGTAAATAGCAAAAAAGTGGTGAGAATGACCCCACCTTCTCAAACCTCTCTTTCCCTCTCTCTCTCTCTCTCTATATATATATATATCACTTTATAGAAAACTTAGTACACCTTTTTAACTGCGAATTTTAGGTAACAAAAACAGATCCCAGACATTCAAGAGTTCTCTAGATTCGTTTTATAATAACCCATTCCTAAATTGCTAACAGTTGCTATCCATCAATTGAGGGTTAGTATATCTCAAAGTGCGATTCATTCATTTGTGGTATCGTAATCGGTGCAAGGCCGAGGCTTTGGAGCGAGAGCTACGAAGATGAAGCGAGGTCGTCAGGTGCGTTCCACAATGTGCAAGTGCGATACATAGTTTGGTGATTCAGTATGATTCTGGTTAGAGTCAAGTTGAGTTGTAAGTTTCCTTTTTATATTGAATTCTTCAGTCACCTGTGATTTTTCACCCTTCACCGGATTTTCCACGTATATCTAGTGTGGGTAATGTAATACTTGGGGCACAATTAAAGACACAACTTTTTTTGCACAATCTTCATTTTGTGTCTAGCGCTAGATTCTTTCTTTTCTTTTTTTCCTTCAAAAGAGAGATAGACACAAAATGAAGGTTGTGCAAAAAAGGTTGTGGCTTTGGTTGTGCCCCAAGTATTACTCATCTAGTGTTTCGTTTAATTGATTTATGTTTGCTATTCACAAGCACTCGAATACACTAAAGGACAGCCTAGTGCACGAGGCTTCCGTCATTGCGGGGTCTAAGAAGGGTGAGATATACGCAGCGTTATCTCTGCAAGCAAGCAGAGGGACTGTTTTCATATTTGAACCCGTGACTTCCAAGTCACAATGTAACAACCTTACCGTTGTGCCACGACTCTCCCTCAAATACACTATGACTGATTTATGCATAATATTTATTTAATTATATTTCACATGTAAACCAATTCATCTCTTCCGTTTGTTTCGATGTAAAATGTTTTTCGGAAAATGCAATAATATACTAATTATAAGGTGAAAGTATTTTCCGAAAAATATTTTACATCAAAACAAACGGAGCGTAAATCTATTTGAATATACTTTACGGCACTTTAATATCAATATTAATCCATTCCCCCATTTCCCTTTGTATAAATTAACAGCTTGGGGAGTGAAAGCAATGGAAGCGACCTGCGAGCCACTTGTTTGTCTATTTCCTTATTTGTATCTTATGTTTTTTTTTTTTTTTTTTTTGTTTTGTTTTGTTTATTTTTTTTCTTCATAAAAGCTACTTCTGGATTACAAGAGGTTAACAACTGATATATTGGACTCACATGGAATTTTATAACATGTATCAATTATCAAGTGCAAACAAAACACACATTATATATACGGGTAATACAATACGAAGAAATAAATAGGGATAATTACATTTCAATCTCTTTTTGTGTAAAATTAAAAGCCTATCTATTGGAGTACTTTTTTAAAATAAATTGTTAGTACAAAATTTAAAGTCATCAAGTTTTACACAATATTGAGAACAAATCTTTATAACGCTGAGGAGCAACTATTTATAATGTTGTTATGTTGGGGAGTAACTCTGCACAAATTCAGAGTAATTCATCACAACATTAAAAGCATAGGCACTACATTTTAGTGCAAGTTTACACTGTGTAAATATAAAGTATATAGTGAAACAAAAATCAATTTTTTAAAAGATGATTTTTTTTTTTTAATTTTGTTGATGACTTTTTATTTATTTTTAATTATTGTTAATATTTTTTTAATTTAAAAAAAATAATAGACTAATTTTTAAATTTGTAACATAAAATTGACTGAAATCTAATTATCCCAAATAAATTAAGGTGACGTATGCTTGATCTTAGGGGCTGACAAGATTTAGCCTATCCAATTGGGTCAACGAGTCAACAAACCAACCACTTAAAGTAATTTGGATGAGTCAACAAGGCCAAGTATAGTGCTCCTTCCTTTTATCTGATCAACACTTGTAATATTCTATGTTTTATCTATCTCACTTCTTCAAGTGGTCATTAAGGCATATATATATTTATATATATTGATAACTGTGTGTCTGGGTCAGTTTACGAGCACCTCTATTAATTCCATGAGATCAGGGCATTCGGGTGAATCATCTGTGGTTACCCTTTTGAGATTCGAACTTGAGACCTTTGGATATAACACCCAGAGGTCTTGCCATCCGGCCACAAGGAAAGTGGTTTTAAGGCGTATTTAATGGCTTTTAGTTTAGAATTTGTTTTAAGGTTAAATACATTTTACCTCCTTGTGATTAGACTCATTTTTACTTTACCTCTTCGTGCTTCAAAAGTGAACACTTAACCCTCCTGTGATTTCGGACTAAAGTGAAATTGTGACCTTAAGATTTTAATAAAGGAACTTCCAATATGTTAATATGTTAATATTGGTAAATAAATAAAGGAACCCTCCCGTGAGGTCTAGTTGAATTTAGTTACTAATGATAATGATATGTTAATATTGGTACATAAATAAACAATATCCAAACTAAGAACTTTTCCTTTAGATAGTGAGTAATGTTATGCTTTTAAAATTTTTATCCTAAAAGTGTTTCTCAAATGATATGAGAGCGAGACCAAGTCTAATATATTATGACCAATTAAACTTCAATTAAAAACTATTTACTTAATCATATTATCACATAATTTAAAAAATACTTTTCAGATAAAAATGTAAGAAACATAACATTAGTCTTAGATAATTGATGTAAACAAAATTGAGAACCACCAAGGAAAAGGTCTTGGTGAGCATCAATTTGGCGACACTCAGGCTCACTCAGCCACCTCTTTTGACTAATCTCTCTCTCTCATTTTTTTTTTTCTCTCTTGCAGGGTTTTTTTTTTTTTTTTTTTTTAATCGTTCTTTCTCTCACTGTTTAATACACTTATATATATATATATATAGAGAGAGAGAGTCAAGCTCTAAAGAGGACTCCCTCTCTTTATTAAAGAAAGGACCTCTATTTTGGCTGTCAAATTTAATTTTTAAACACGATCCGACGATCAAAACAGAGACCCTCTCTGAAGAATTTGTGTATATATATAATGGTAATTTGGAATAAAGAGATATCATGAAATTGCTCTTCCCATATTTTTTAATCCAAAGATCTGGGGCCTATGAACACTCATGAATATCTCTTAAACACATACACATTAATAGGACCGGTCCCGAGTATTTAGAGGTCCATAACGAATTACTAAAAGGGAGGCCCTTATACGGAGGTTCGGGGGAAACACCTTTGAGGCGATTTTTTTGGAGTCTATTTATACATAATTGAAATTTTTTTTAGAGTTTACTTATACATAATTAAAGTTTTTTTTTTTTTTTTTTTTTTTTTTTTTTTTTTTTTTTTTGGGGGGGGGGGGGGGGGGGGGGGGGGAGTGTCTTACAATATGAGTCTATTTGTAAAACTTAAATATTGTATGTTGTCTTTCAAAATTCTAGAGGAGTCTATTTCTAAAACTCAAAAAATTCTTATACTAAAAGTGTAATTTTCAAAATTCTAGAGGCTTTTGCTTTTGAGTTTTAATGCACGTTATATATTGGTTAGTGCTCTATACATGCTTTTCAAATTTGTATTTCAAAAGTAATTCCGAACATATTGGTAGTGGGCAGGCCTTTTCATAAGAATTATGTTGAAGTGGTTCCATTATTATTAATAATAATCCTGCTATCACATATGTTAAAGACAAATTTAAGATACAAAATTTGATAAGAATAATATCACTCTATAACTTGAATCTGACTAAAAATGCATGGCCCATTTGAATGAGTTCTGACTTTTACATTCAGTAGTAGAGGCAATACTAATAGTTATATATAAGAGTAACCACCGAGGTGGTAGTCCAGTTGGGACGGGCACATTTCTTACTCTAATGTCAGGAGTTCGAATTCGGACGTAAGTTGAAAGCGCTTGCGTGAGTAAAGCCTGATTTCTGTGGTCTGTGGATAGGCTTCTGGCCCACTGGTCGCTTCGATGGTGGCGTGGTGACGGGCTCGCCTACACAGGCAGTAGCTTTGGCTCAAATCGGGCATTTCACATCGGGGAGGGGCTCCTATGGTCACGCCCAGGGAAGGTTGCTACGCTGGTTGTCCCTTTCTCCCCTTTTGTCTCAGCAAAAAAAAAAAGCTATATATAAGAGTACTATGAGAATTAAGTAAAATATAGTAAAATTTAAATTTATTATTTGCAAAAGTACCTTTAAACCTATTTAATTAAGGATAAATTGCCAATAAATCCCTTAGTCTTGTACTTTTATGGATAAAGGATAACTAATATTCTAATTTAATACTAGATCCCTAGAATCCTCGTTAAAACACTTAATCATGGTTAAAGATTTTTATATGACCTAAATACCCATATACATATACTTTTGTAAGATATATACATACACATATAATCTGCATTCAATAAATCATTTATTTTATGTTGACATTTATCACAAATAACTTCCATACATGGAGATAGAAAGGTGAATGAGAGATTAAATGTGGTAGACCATTCCCCACAATCTGTGTGCCTTGATGATGCACATTGCTTGCAAAAAGGAAAAACTTTCGCATGATTGTTGTATCATTTATGGAACATAATCAAAGAATGTGTTTTACAGCACCCTATCAAGAATTGACACATCATCATTTTATAAATAAAGTAACCAAACATTGTAGAGGCATTTGCATTAGATTGAATTCACTTTTTGATTTCGTCCTCTCCGTCCATCAGGTTATGCCCTCACTTTCACTCAGATTTTAGATCATAAAATTCTAGACTAAAACTCTTATGGCACCCATGGCCATGCTTTTGGAGTTTTGTGTTTTTTGAGCAGTGGTGGCTATGGTAACTGGGTGCATCGTAACTCCAGACCCTGGTAGTCAAATCGACGACATGAAGCATATGAATAGCACCCTCGTTCAATGCCTCTGCCAAACTAGCGTTCAAAGATGTATACGTATAAATATATGTACACACACATATATATATATATATACAGGAGGGGGGGAGGGGGATAGAGAACAAAACTCTCTGGGCAATCATGTGAGTGAAGGAGGCAGAACCTCCCTCCATGGATGGATGGGGATGAAATAGGTGGATTTAATCCAGTGGAATGCCCGGCATGTCAATCGTGACGACCACCTTCGCGACCCAATGGTGCGGTGGTGATGTGTTGGCAGTGGTGGTGGGTGCCATGGCGCTATGGTGTCTAAGAGTGGTGGTGGGTGCAATGGCGATGATGGTGGTTAAGATTGGTGGTGGATGCAATGGTGGTCTCTCTCTCTCTCTCTCTCTCTCTCTCTCTCTCTCTCTCCCTGTTCCCATTTTCCATAACATGTTATGAGATTTACAAATCATGTTATGTCTCTCTCTTTCATTTCCCATTTTTCCAGAACATGTGAAATTCACAAATCATGTTGTGACTCTTTGTCGCTTTCATTTTCATTTTTCAAAATATGTTGTGAAATTCACAAATCACGTTATGACTTTCTCTTCCATTTTCATTTTACAGAACATGTTGTGAAATTCACAAATCATGTTGTGACTTCATGCCGCTTTCATTTTTGTTTTCCAAAACATGTGAAATTCACAAATCATGTTGGGACTCTCTCTTCCATTTTCATTTTTCTAAAACATGTGAAATTCACAAATTATGTTGTGTCTCTCTATTCCATTCTCGTTTTCCAAAACATGTTATGAAATTCACAAATTATTTTCCAGAACATGTTGCGAAATTCACAAATTATGTGGGACTCTCTCTTCCATTCCCTATCCAGAACATGTTGGGAAATTCACAAATCATGTTGTGATTCTCTCTCTCTCTCTCTCTCTCATTTTCATTTTCCAGAACATGTTGTGAAATTCATAAATTATGTTGAAACTCTCTCTTCCATTCTCATTTTTTCACAACATGTTGTGCCTTTTCAATTCAAATTGTGTTCCACACATCATGTTGTTGGACATGATTGTGATTGAAAATAGCTGTCATTATGAGTAATAATGACTTTCAAATTTTGATCCTCATAATTTTTTATTCTCTTAATTTTTGGGGAGAAATTTTGGTTGAAAACATTAATAGAGGAGGTTACCATTATTAAGAATACCAAACTTGATGAGGAAGGGGTATTTTAGCCCCTAAAAAATTTCAGGGACTTAATTATAAACGTGTTTTAACTCAAGAACCTAAAACTATTTAATTGCAGTATCTAGGAATTTATCACTAAATCACCCTTTTAAGTAAAGTGCATTTTTAAAACTCAAAAATAATAATTTATATTTATCCAACTGAAATTATCCTATACTCCGTGCGATTTAAGTCCGAGAAACACGTTTAAACTCCTGACGTACATTTAAAAAATGATTTCAAACAAGGCCTATACCAAGTTCTACTACCATACTGAAAATGTGATGCTCTAAAATTCGACTTAAAACAAATTTCTTCTAGAAAATAGACATGTAAAATTACAATAAATGATTCTCTTACTTATCATTTTCACCGCATCTACTAAATTACCTCTAAGTGATAAAAGCAGGGTATATTACATTTCGTACCTTTGTAGTTTTGCTGTAATATCATTTTAGTTTCTGTAGTTTTAATTTTATCAATTTGATCCTTGCAGTTTTAATTTAGATTTAATATAGTCCATTTATCAATTATTCTTACAATTTTTGACAGTTTTAAGTTCAATATTGGTCTGTAAAGTATAGTTTCTCTTAGTAAATTTACCACTATACCCTTAATGATACCCACTTGTGCATCGCATGACCTATTTTTGTCAAAAAATGTATAAAATTTTTACGAATAGATTACGTTAAACATAAACTGAAACTATAATGATTAAATTGATAAAATTGAAACTATAAAGACCAAAATAATATTATATTCAAACTATAGGGGCGTAAAATGTAATTTATCCCAAAAACAACTTATCAATAAATTGATTTAAGTACAAAGGCCAAATTACCCTTCTATGATTTTTCTATTAATTTTTATCAAAAAGCACAATAGTGGTCTAAAGTATTAGACTCCACGGCACGATTCCAAAGCAGCATGGAAACGGCTCCGACCCAAATCCACTTCTGACCAAGCCGGCTTCTGAGCCGAATCTCCATAGGTGGGGCCACAGGGACCATCGAAAGAAAGTTGCCGACTATGTACAAGTATAATCTCTACGAAAGGCATGGGTCCAACTTTGGAAGCTTTTGGTACCTTAATAGTCAACATATGTTGGGTTTGAACTTTGTACTACCAAACATAGCTTATGTGCTAATACTTGATATAGCAAAAAAAAAAAACATGTGATAATAATTGATGGAATTGAAGAAAAAAAAGGCCTATGTTCAACAGCCCTGATTTAATGTGGTCTTGGGTGAAGACTTTAAGGGAAGAATTTTTTTGGTGACCCAAGTGAGCTTTTGGTGACCCTAGTGAGTGCATCACGTATAGCACTATGCTTTCAATGCGAGTGATTCTTTTAGATGAGACTCACAAATAATGGAACTCTCTAGTTGGTTTGATTCGATCTTATCGAAAAGAACTATTCATATTGAATGTAGGCATTTCACTTAGTACTCTTAGATTCTGTTCAAATTATTATTTTTTTTTTTTTGGTAATCGTGGGTGTCCGGGCCAGTTTGCGCGCACCTCGACTAATCTCACGAGACCAGGGCGTCCGGGTGAATCACCTGTGACCACCCCCTTGAGATTCGAATTTGAGACCTTTGAGTAGAACACCCAAAGACCTTGTCATCCGACCACAAGAGAAGTGGTTCTGTTCAAAATTTTTGGTATAAATTAGACAATTAGTTTATTTTAATTGGATTAAATTCGAGATTAATATAACCACCAATGGTGGCGCTTGGATTGCCAATATGATTCATGACTATCAATTCATTTTAATTTAATAGTCTTGATTTTGGACCACTAATTGTCTTATTGAAAGGTACAGTTTATTAGTCAAAGGTTTAGTCTACATGATTAATTATCCAATTCGGCCCTTTGCATCCAAGCGTGGCCTCATGTGATATTTATTACCAACCTATTTTATTAAACTAAAGTAATAGTCATATGCCAAACTCCAGAGCCAAATGTCCAACTATTATTTCCTTTTAATTGAAGTTCATGTGAAACAAACGTGGCTTCAAGTTAACCAAAAGCTTATCTTGGTGGGGAGCAAATATTGCGTATCACGGGAATATTTGATAAAATTTTATCCCGTCTCACAGGTGTTTTATACTTTTGCTGAGTTTAAAAAGTTTTTTACTAAGTTAGAGAATGTTATTGGTTAGTGATTCCATGTCATTCAATACAACGGTTGTACTGAATATTTTTTTTTCGTGAGTAATGTTTGGGACACATAAGACATCCACATAAAATTGCTCACAAAAACTTATTATGTCTATCTCTTCTGATAGGGTCCACTAATACTGTGAGATCTGCTGAGGAGTTAAATACCGTAAATTTTTGTAAATAACTTTATATAAATATTTTATGTGTCCTAAACATTACTGTTTTTTCGTTGGTGGGGCAGAATTGTTGACTATGTTTTTTTTTTTGGGTACAGAATTGTTGACCATGTTGTATGTTGTACCATGTTGTAACAGTTGTATATTGCACCATATATGTAAGCATGATCAAAGTCATACGTCCCCCATTCAAAAGGGACAGGGACTTTTTGAGGATTTTACTTTTCAACAGGTATGTTTGGTATCTAGAGTTGTGTAATCCTGGAGAGAGACACGGATTGACTTTTATCTACTTTTCAGTAACAATTTTTTTTGTTCTGTGTTTTTTTTTTGTTTGTTGTTTTTATTAACTTTCACATACACAAAATTGCAGTGTTAAATATTTTTTTGTTGGTTAGTATATTATAGTGCAGTGTGAAATAGAATAAGAATAATATTAATACAATTGACAAAAATTGAAATTTTAAAACTAGAAAAATCATACCAAACACCATAAAATGTTACTAAAACTAAAAAAAGATTTAAATACGTTTACATCCTATGTGATTTGGCCAATTTATACTTATCCCCTTGTGGTCTAAATTTTGACACTAATATTCTTATGGTTCGGACTAAAGTGCAACGTTAAAATTTACTAAGGAATTGAAGGGGGTAAGTGCAAATCAGCCAAACCACATGGGGTACTAGTACTAAAGTTATTCACAACGTATTTAACGATCGCACTTTAGTCCGAACTATAAGGGGTATTAATGTCACAATTTAAATCACAAAGGAATAAGTGTAAATCGGCCAAACCACAGGGGTGTAAGTTCCCCTAAAAAAAATTTGTTATCCAGCAGTGGGGTCCAGCTGTCCAGATGATTTGCTTCATGTCAAAAAGTTTTGGATAAATTACACTGACATCCCCTAAGGTTTGGCGTTTTGTGACTCACACCCGCTGAGATTTTTTAGGTTACACTGACCTCCCTTCAAGTTTGTATGTTGGTAATACTAACACCCCCTGCCGTTAACCAGCGTTAGAAATGGAAGTCTTTTTAATTGACATTGGCAAGTCAATTACTAATCTAACTTCGCCTATCTGATTAACCAAGCTTTACATGCTATATCTCTAACTCTAACCATCTCTCTCTTCAACCTCTCTACTCTCTTCCTCCAAGCTAGGCCTTTACACTTACATACATCCAGATCATGTAAACCCAAATCTCAATTCTCAGAATGGTATTAGAGCTGCAATTCGCAGACCATGTATGTCTGAATTTGATCTCAAACTCGTTGACAACGACGCCAATTTAGAGTCCACCCTAAGGCTCCGAATCAAGAGGGCCACAATTGAATTTGAAGGTATATAACTTCTTTGTCACTGATTCGATAGGCGAGAAGATCGAAGACTGTGAGAATTTGGGTACGATTAAGAGGACTTTGATGGAGGTGATTGGTGACGGCGACGTGTACGAAGGGGTTGTTGTACAGAGAGCTGGATTGGTGTGGCTGGCGTGGTGGCGATAATCGTTGTTCAGAAACTTAGTTAGAACGGTGAAGAAACCCTCGATTGGGTTTGGTTTGATGTAGTTTATCAATTTGTTGAAATTCATGATCGTGTATATATATACATATGTGATTGTGTGTTTATGGTTGATTTTTTTATTAGATGGGTAATTTTTCAACTCCCTGCCTCCTTCCCTCCACATTCTCTTTGACATTTACATCGATATGTATATATATACACATATATATATATATATCATTATATATAAACACCATCCGGGTTTCAATTTGTTTTAATTTTGGTTATTAATATGATTTGGCTGGTTCATCTTAGATTTGGTTACTAACTATATGTATCGTTATATGTAAACACCATCCGGGTTTCATCATTTTTTTTTTAATTTTGGTTACTAATATGATTTGGCTGGTTCATCTTAGATTTGGTTACTAGTTATATATATAAATATATATATATATATATATTGTAATATATAAATACCATCTGGGTTTCAATTTTTTTTTAATGTGTAGACGAGTGGATGAAGTTTAAGCAGTGATCTATGGATGAAGTGTATATATATAGATATACACACTCATGTATAGGATGGTTTGGGTTTTTCCTTTTTAATTGGGATTTTCTTCTCTTAGCAAATTTTTTTCTTTAGAGATTTTCTTCAATTTAGATGAATTGATTGAATTTGTGGTGGTGATTGCGGACAGTGGAGGTGGCGACTGTGATGGCCCAGATTGGTGGTGGTGGTGGCGACCCAAAGTGGTGGTGGAGGGTTAGGGTTTTTAAGAGAGAGGGATCTGGAGGGAGAGGAGATGGGATTGGGATTGGATTTGGGAGAGAGGGAGGGTAATACAGTCTTTTCACAATAGAACAATCCCATTAAGCAGAAAACTATGACAGGGGGTGTCAGTGTCATGTAAGAAACTTTAGGGGAGGTATGTGACAAAATGCCAAACCTCAAGGGGTGTTAATGTAATTTACCCAAAAGTTTTTCCACGCTAAGAACGTATTTCAAACTAAAGCCAAAATCGTGTTCAAACCTAGCCAAGTATCACATAAGTTCTGTTTTTTCTGAAATTTAAGGCCCTGTTTGGGAAGTTTAAAACTTGACCAGTTTAATCCAAGTTCCACTTTTTATTTGACTTTTGTGAGAACCAAAGCAATACTATTCATTTGACAAGAATTAAATTTTGAGTTTTATTAGTTTGGGACACATACTCTTATTGAAGAAATTTGCACTCACTAAATATAATAACACTCTTAAAAATGTTTCTTTGTCAAACTAACATTAATTCTACAAATTCAAGTAATTGACGAGTGTCAATTTCTTGCACAAAAGTGCCAAAACTAATAACTCTTACTAATATAAAACTACTTCGTAGTTCTTTGCCAAAAAAAAAAAAAAGAGTAGAAGAGGCCTAAACTGAACTGGGTCCACTTTTAGAGTTTTAAGGTCTGTTTGCGGGTACATAACTGGTTCAATGGTGTAAGCCTTCTATTTGCACCGAAGCACGTGCTCTATTTAAAATATGGGTAATACTTGGGGCACAACCAAAGCCACAACCTTTTGTTCACAACCTTCATTTTGTGTCTATCTCTCTCCTAGTGGGCACTGTGGGGTCACTGGCACTGTGGGACCCATCAAGAGAGAGATAGACACAAAATGGAGATTGTGAGCAAAAGGTTGTGGCTTTGGTTGTGCCCCAAGTATTACCCATAAAATATGCTCTTAAAATTGGTTATGTATCAAACTAACATTATATTTAATTTCCGTAAGAACCAGATTGAAATTGAACCTGTTCATTTCTTTTTCATTCCCAAACAGACCCTTGAACCAGTATATACTGTATACACGAAAAGGTATTTTTGAGTGAGAGAGTCAAGCCGCCGAAGATAAACCCAACGGCTCAGCGGGCCCCTGCAGGTTTCTATTATTTCTATTCCCTTGGCTTCTGGGTCATTAGTCTAGAGAGAGAAATAGAGTACATAGGATAGGAGTAATATAGTATATAACATCAAAGAGGGACGAGGACCAATCTGCCATTAATTCTCCTCTCCTTCTCCCAACTTTCCTCATCTCTCTCTCTCTGTCTCTCTCTCTCTCCATCAACTTACAAAGCACTCTGCAATTATGAATATGAACCAAAAAGCCGAGTAGCTTTTAGCTAAGAAAATCTACCAACATCATCCTTCTCTCTCTAAGAGGTGAGTAATTCATTTCCAAATTTTAGCCTTTTATGCTAAAATTTTGGTTTTGATGACACTTTTGCCACCCAGATCTGCTCTATTTTGGTTCTTCTTCAAGTTCTATGCAGCTGAAAAACCTTAATTTATTATTATTATTTTTTTTTTTCTGGTATTTTAGGATTATTAAGGCTTGGTTGAGGAAGAGATTAAAGGGTTTTTTTTTTTAATTGGATTTGAATGGGGATTTGCTTGAGTGCGGCTCGAATCAAAGCTGAGAGTCCATGTCACACTGGTACTATTTTGACTTATCATTTGTTATTTTCTGTTGCTATTTTTGTTTATTAAACTGAAATTTGTTTGGTATATATTTTTTGGGTTACCATGTAGTAGCTTTTTTTTTTTTTTTCCTTTTCTGAAAACTTGTGGGTTTGAGGAATTTTCATTTGGACTATTTTTTTTTTTTTTTTTTTTCATTTTTTTAGTTTTGATTTTGTTCAGAATGTTACCAATTATGGTTTTCAATTCTTTTGTTGGGTTTACATATTCCTAGCTTGTGTAATTGGTATTCAGATGAATATTTGGATATTGTTCTTCTTGGGAAAGAAAGACTCTGAAAATGCTGAACATGAAAAATAAATAAATTAATAAATAAAATTAGTTTATAGAGCTGCAAGGTTTTGAAATAATTTAATAAATGGGTGATCTTTAGAATTTTTGACCAAAAGCATCAAATTTGGTGTATTATTGACCCGACCCAACAAAATTTCAATTTTTTTTTCCAAACCCATTGACTTTGTGAAGTGTGTTTTGATTAAATGAGACCAGACTTCCAACAAAAAAGCTGGTGGAAATAAGAAGTATAGAAAATGTGAAGTCATCTTTTGAAACCACGACTACACCAAAAAAATTCACAGTGAAAGTATTGAGTTGGGTCAAAAACTTGTGATCCTTATGTATAACTCTTCATATATATATATATATATATATTAGTCCGGATCTTAAGCGGACTCAAAGGGATGGACCGCTTTTAGCGACGAAAATGTTTTCTTTTTCATTTCCCTCGCGAAATCCATGAACCATACAGAGCCTTAATGTGATTGTAATGAAACTTTCCGGACCTATGTTTTAGTGCGTGTTTCGTGCGTGCTTCTGGGTTCGTAATTGAGAAATTTAAATTATCACCAGCTTCTGATAGTTATGAATGATTTGTTTTGGCTCGTGCAGAGGAGGGTTCGAAATATGTTAGCACAGATAGGAATTATCTGAGTAGTTATGGTAGCAAAGGTTCATCGACTTCCGTGCCTCAAACTCCTAGAAGTGAGGGTGAGATCTTGCAGTCCTCCAATTTGAAGAGCTTTAGTTTTTCTGATCTAAAAACGTCGACACGAAACTTCCGGCCCGATAGTGTTTTGGGAGAAGGTGGGTTCGGTTCAGTGTTTAAGGGGTGGATCGATGAGAACTCATTTGCGGCTACAAAGCCGGGGACCGGAATGGGCATTGCCGTGAAAAGGCTGAACCAAGATGGTTTTCAAGGTCACAGGGAGTGGTTGGTGAGTAACTCAATCTCACTTTACTTGTGCTCTTTTTGGTACATGAGTACCGTAAGAGAACGGTAAAAAGAAGATAAGCGAGGAAAATATTTTAGTTTGTTGGTTAATTAATGAGGAAACGGTGATAAAATAGGAAGTAAAAGGAAATTCGGTGAAAAATAAAATAAAAAATATGTATTTTTGAAATTTGCGAGTCGTTGTCGTTACCCTTTTCGTGAGTTTCCATTATATTATGATCATTCCTAGGCTCTAATGATATTTATGTAAAATCCACCATCATGAATGACTTCATTTAAGGAAGTTGGAAATTTCCATCACATTTCTTATTATATGGTTCTTTCTATGTTCGTTTAGACTAAGACAATTTTTATTTTATTTTTATCATCAACTTTGAAATGGGCATTATACTATTTTCTAAATGGAGCCCTTCGACGTCATAATTATTTTAGCTAAAAATGCTATGTTAAAGTATGAATGCAACTATGCATTCAAGTACGTCCAAACAAGCCCCTATTTATTGTATCTTTGGTCCTACAGGCTGAAGTGAATTATCTGGGACAGCTTTATCATCCTAATCTTGTAAAACTTATTGGGTATTGCTTAGAGGACGAGCACCGGCTTCTGGTCTATGAGTTCATGCCTCGAGGCAGTTTGGAAAATCATTTGTTCAGAAGTGAGTTCCGCTTACCCATCTCGGGAGAAAATTATCTCATGTGACCGTCATACCATGGGACGGCCATTTTGATTTATCCTTTACTGTGGAACCCACAAAATATTCAAATCATAGTGGATGTCGCACAGATTTGACAACCACACAAGACAGTTTCTCCATCTGGACTCGTATTCTATATTCATAGTGTATATTTTTTTCTTCAGGAGGTTCGTACTTCCAGCCTCTTTCTTGGAATCTCCGTCTCAAGGTCGCTCTAGGTGCTGCAAAGGGACTTGCTTTTCTTCACAGTGCCGAAACAAAAGTGATATATCGAGATTTCAAAACTTCCAATATTTTGCTCGATATGGTAGGTGCCCTGTGAAAGACATTTTTATTACCTTAAACATCTTTTGGATTCCAGGAAATAGGTAATGCAGTCATGTATAGTGTTCGTAACTGTTTTTCGTTTTTGGTTTATGCAATGTCAGGACTACAATGCAAAGCTTTCTGATTTTGGGCTTGCCAAAGACGGTCCATCGGGTGATAAGAGCCATGTATCGACCAGAGTTATGGGGACTTACGGATATGCAGCTCCAGAATATCTAGCCACTGGTATATAACAATGCGTATCTCTTTGATTCACATTCAAATATCTTGTGTTTCATTTTCCTTTTGCAACCGACCTTTTTGACTAAAACCCTTTTCTTGGGATAATTAACTTTCACTCAACTTTTTGTATAGAATTTAAAAGTCAATCTATTGCTTTTTCAGAAATTTTTTTTAAAAAAAGTTGAGACTTTTTCTGTAAATTTAACAAGTCATCAAATTTTACATGACGTTTTGGAGCAACTCTTCGGAACGTAGAGAGCAACTCCTTTCAAAGTTGGGTGCAACTATTCACAACGTTGGAAGCAAGTATTCACAATGTTGAGAGCAATCATCGCAACGTTTTGGTCATGGCCGGCCCAATGGGGGGGCCAGTGGGGCAACCGCCTCGGGCCACCAAAGTTTATCAAATTTTGAGGGTCCTCATAAAATTTTCATAATTATATTTTTACTTTGAGATTTTTTTTTAGCATTTTACATTAGGTCTCCCTTAATTATGTTAAGTCTCTTCTCAATATATGTTTAGGCTCCAAATGGGCCCAATGTCCAATTTAGTGTCATCAACTACATATATATTGATATACATACATATAAAACTCAAAAGCAAAGGCCCCTAGAATTTTGAAAATTACACTTTTAGTTCAAGAATTTGTTGAGTTTTAGAAATGGGCCTCCCAAGAATTTTGAAAGACACCATACAATATTTAAGTTTTACAAATAGATTGTCATATTATAATTAGATCCTAAAAAAATCGCCAATTATGTATAAGTAAACCCTAAAAAAATAGCCAATTATGTATAAGTAGACCCCAAAAAAATTGCCTCGGGGGCGCTGCCCCCGAACCCCCGAATAAGGGCCTCCCTTTTAATAGTTCGTCCTGAGCCTCCAAATACTCGGGACCGGCCCTGGTTTTGGTGCAAGTTCACAACCCTGAAAAGATAAAGTAGGCTATAACACAAAATAACTATTCAAAAGTGGATTGTTTTTTTTATTTTATTTTTTGATAGACTTTGTAAAAAATTTATTTATTGTTGATATTTTTTAATTTAAAAAAAGTGGTCCACACTTCTTACATAATATTGATTGAAAATGCAAATATCA
This sequence comes from Hydrangea macrophylla, assembly GCA_033977485.1. NCBI lineage: Eukaryota > Viridiplantae > Streptophyta > Magnoliopsida > Cornales > Hydrangeaceae > Hydrangea > Hydrangea macrophylla. Next base: position 14,224,582 of record CM066989.1, read on the forward strand.
GTTCTTTGTTTGCTTAATAAGAGTAGTAGAGAACAGTGAGGAACATATGAAGGAAATGAAATACGATGAAAACTAAATATAAATTCTGTGTGTCACTTATCTTCCTCTTTTCTTGGATTTCATTTATATTTCCAAATTTTTTGGTTTCCACTATTATTTAGGAATGGCAGAAAACCCAAAGGGAGTACTTTTCCTTCTCGTTTTCTTTTTCTTTTCCTTTTCCTTTGTCTAAATCCAAAAACCAAACGGAGCCTTATGTTCTCGACCTTAATAAACGATCTATTTCAGAAACATCCTTTTGCTATTCTCTCCTTCTCCATGTTCGAACAAGCATCTCTTTTTGTTCAAATGTTAATTTTTCTTTTCTCCTATTCCAGGTCATTTGACAGCCAGGAGCGACGTGTATAGCTTCGGAGTCGTTTTCCTCGAAATGCTCTCTGGCCGAAGAGCAGTGGATAAGAACAGGCCATCCGGAGAACACGGTCTCGTTGAATGGGCCATGCCTTACCTTAACAACAAACGTAAAATCTTCCGAATCCTCGACAACCGTCTCGAGGGCCAGTACTCGATGGACGTAGCCCATAGAGCGGCCCAAATTGCATTGCGATGCCTGTCCATGGAAGGCAAGTTCAGGCCCACCATGGACGACGTGGTAAAAGAATTGGAGCATCTTCGGGATTCCGAGGAAACGGGTATCCCCCAAATCAATCAAAGCAACGGAACAAGGCCTCGGAAGGGAAATGAAAATAATGCTGGTAATGGTAACACTACTACTGCTTATCGTAGACCGTCTGATTCGGCTCTTTATGCCAAGTAGATTGGAAAAGAAAATATATATATATATATATATAGAAAAAATGTATGTTATTTGGTAATGACGCTAGGACATGGGCATTAATGTCTGTTTGTTCAATTATTGTACAGTTGTTTTTATGTGAGTTGTTACACGAGTAATTCCCGCGAGCTTGTTAAATCTCCTGGAGTTTTGTAAAATGTTTGTGACACTAAAATAGGGTTGCAAGTGTTTTAGCATAATTGAAAATTGCATATACTTGAAATTATTATATGTTCAGTACATGTATTTATTTATTGGGTGCCTTCTTGCTCACCCGTTGTTCACTTATTTTGATGTGTCTCATTTTATTTCTATTTTGTCCTTATTCTATTACGTAGTAATACAATTACTGAATGAGACATAAATGGCACACTTATCACAAAATTGTTGATGGGTGAGCAAAAGTTCCAAGCAGCTGGAGGGTTACGAAAGGAAAAGACGGCAAATAAGCAATTTGAATGGCCCATCCAAACAGAAATCAAATCTGGAATTCCCTCAATAAGAATCAAATCAGTTCACTCACTACAACCTTAAAAAAAAATAGAATACTCAAACTCAAAACAAATGCTACCAAATAATGGAATTGACAAATCCATTGAACGGATAACCAAATCAATTGACAAAAAGTTTGAACCAACCATTAATGTCAAAAGCACCCATTGAAAAATTCATAAGATAGAAAGAATCAAAATTTTATTTCGTCAAAAATCCAGACAAAGAGCTGTCTTCAACAAATTAAACACACTCGTAAGTAGTTGCCTTCAACGAATTGAAGGCGTTCGTTGAAGGCCTTGGTAAGATAAATACCTAAATAACAGATTTAAAACCCTCAATATATTTGATATGATTTTATATATATGTGTGTGTGTATATATATACATATATATATATATATATATATGAAGAAAAGGCCAGGGCTGAAATTACTAACTACAGAAAGAAGCTTACCAGCCATTGTTAATTTGATGGATCTGGAGAGGAGTAGGCGCTGGTGTGTGGGAGAGGAGGCCGCATTGATTGATGAGGCGATAATAAAGAAGATATGGGTGTGTGGGAGATGAAATGGTGCAACTGGTCAGCACCGACACTTCGAAAAGGGCCACGTACCCGTGTCCGACACATATCGGATACCGACACTTGCCCAACACACCTCCGACATGTATCGGACGCGGCAAATACGTGTCTTGTTTCTGTTATGCAATTTTTAGAGGCGGACACTTCACCGACACAGCGGGACACTTCAAAGAACATGGAAGGAAACTATTTTTTGACGGAAATGCTGCATTTTATTAATATTTTTTTTTTACATATTTAAAAACTAAACGCATTTGATTTTGTCAAGTATTACGTCACTTATCTCCTCACATTTTCCTGACTTTAGTCTTTCAAGACCCTCTTTGTCTGATTGTCTCACTCTCTCTGTTCTCTGATCGTCTCCCTCTCTTCATTTTGTTAATATCAAACTATAACATTCGGAAAAAGTGAATTGAACATCCCGTAGACAAGAATTGCATTACATTTATGAAATCCATAAGAAATGAAATTAAAATTGAACTAAAAAAATTGTGTATCCCCTCCGTGTCGTGTCATCATTTTTTAGGATTTGTCGTGTCGACGTACTGGTGTCGTGTCGTGTCCGTGTCGGCGTATCCGTGTCCATGCTTCATGTGAATTATGAGTGCTGTATGTGGGAGGTGAGAAGACAATCAAAAAAGGGCCTTTGTTGGGCTTTTTTCTCAAAGAAGCAAGGAGAAAAGCCACTTACCTACCCTCTGTTTGGTTTGATTCTAAAATTGAATTGAATTGAATTTGAGAGAATAGAAAAAGAAATGAAATGAATAAAATTGATTTGCAATTGTAATTCTCATGTTTGGTTTGAAAGAGAAATGAAATGAAATGAATCATGGTCATTTACTACATTGTCCATATAAAAAGAGGGGTGTGAAATATATAGGGGTAAGTTTGGTATATTACATTGTTTCACTTAAAGTGAAATCATTTTTCACCACCAAAAGTGATAGGATTTATTTTTGGGCTAAAACAAGAATTTGTGAGAATTAGCTAGAATTGAAAATCAATTTTTTTGTCAAACCAAACACAAGATTTGCCACAAACAATAATTGCAAATCAATTCTTTTATAGTTTGTGGCATACCAAACGGACTGTTAAGCTGTCAAAGTAGAAAGGATATATAGAAAGATAGAGGAGCCACATAAAATCTTGCTTGGAGAAAATGCCACATATGCACCACATAGATAGTCTAAAAGAAGATTTTTGGCCTTGAGTTTTATATAATAGAAGATATAATAGATATATAGAGGAATGATAAGTGCACCACGAATTGCTGCTTATTTTGGTCATTTTTGATCTGTCTGTACCCGAAATGTACAAACCATCAGAACTTTGTTTTTGGTTGGACAATTTTTTATTTTTATTTTATTTATTTATTTATTTTTATTTTATTTTATTTATTTGTTTTTTTTTTTTTTTTTTTATCTTTGTAATTAATTGCAAAATCTGGTTGGCCTTACATTTTAGCTTTTTAGAGTCCTATAATTCCTCAAAAGTTGTTAAACAGGATCAAAATTTATCTTCACACCACTTTTTATTTATAAGAGGTGGATTTCTTTCTTACATAATTATTTTACGTTGTACGAAGAGAACTCTATGAGTCTATGTTGATTATTAGACAATGTAGATAAATTCTTGGGCATCATAACCTTTTACAACAATCTTTTTATTTCTTTCCGGCCCCAAAACTTCTTACAAGCAATATTTTTTTTTCTCTCGTTATATTATACTCACTCCGTCTCATATTTTGAGTCTTATATTCCATTTTGGAATGTTCCAAAATTAGTGTCTACATTCCTAAATTAGTACACAATTTTTACTTATTTTTCAAAATTATTCTTCCTTAAAATCTATACCAAGACAAAATTTAAAAAATTATTATAATAATTATGGATAATTATAAAAAGTATGTGTAATTTATTTTTTTGCCCCATTAAAAAATTGAATTCTCATAAATAGACTCAAAAAATGGGACAAAGGAGTATATCTCATTATGAGTGGTCTTATAAGGATTTAACCAGATGACCATCATGACCTTATATTTTTGTGGTTTTTTTTTTTAAATTTTTTATTATCTCATTATGGGTGGTCGGTCTCACGGGGATTTGACGAAATGACCTTACATTAAATTGTTGAGTCCCATTCCACTTGGTCTACCCCACCCAGTTCTATTGTTTCCATGGCTATGCATATTTTTGTTCTTCCTGGAAACTTTCATTGGTTCTAAATTGGGCTTGATTCACAATGCATATATTGGAAAAAGTGGCCAAATAGCCCTCCATTTTATTTATGATCGGTTAATTATTTACATTATAATATTATGATGATTGACTAACAATGTTCTTATTTTGTTTGTGTAGATATACCTATATATATACACGTGTGGTTACAGAGTAAAACTTCAGGCACAACCATTTCCACAACCTCACCTCCCACAACCTGATGTGTCAATCATGTAGTGGGAGTATCATATGTGGGGTTGTGTTAAATGGTGGATCCCATCCCACTACATGATTGACACATCAGGTTGTGAAAATGGGTGTGCCCCAATCTTTACTCGTGGTTACAAAAGGAAGGCAATGGTGTGATTGATCAAGTTGGTTAAAATAACTTGATTTGGTCAAACCACTATTAAGTGTGGTCCACTTAATAAGGGATAGCATGTGAATGTGGGTAATTTGGTTAGAGATTATCTCCAAAATTGAAGATACTGTAAATATGGGTGAGATAAATATCCCCCAAAATTATGGAGATGATGATTCTCATTATAACGTTACATTATGTCTCTATATATATATATAAATCCCCAATGGTGGAGAAAACAAATTGCAACCCAATCACAATATATGCTACATCTCTACTGTCTTCTATTGTCATCCATTATTTTTGTTTACAGTTTCATTAGCAAAGATACAAGAGCTGATGTGTGTTAAAGATTGAAGACACTCAAGTTCCATTGGAAGATTGTAAAGTTACTGGGTCTTGAAGATCAAGAGAATTTTCAACTTTAACTAACATTGGTATCAGAGCCTATTTTTCTACCTCAGGGAAATTCGATACAGTACACAACAATATTTTTGCTTGCTCCAACGGTCAGTCTTTCTATACTTATTTTTGTTGACTGAAAATTTACACCATGGCTAGCAAGGGTGTAAGTCAAGAACTTAGTAAGACCGAGAAATTGAACGGTACTAATTTTTTAACATGGAAGCGTCGTATCTGTCACATACTATTCCAAGACAAGGTTGAGTATGTAATTGATATCGGCGTACCGACTCCACCACCTGAAAATGCTAGTGCTGCTAATAAGAGAATGTATGAAAAATTTCTTGACAATGATAAGACTGCTAGAAATATAATGCTTACATTTATGGAACCTGACATCGAAATTTTGTTTGAAGAATATGAACATGCTAAAACAATGTTTGAAGCTGTTAATAGTTCTTATCATGCTTCGTCCGAATCATATGTCCAATTATTAATTGAAAATTTTAATGGTACTCCAATGAAAGATGATGATAATGTGATTGATCATGTTAATAAATTGTCTGTCATTGCCAAAGAATTGGCAGCTTTAGGGAATCCCATTCCTGACCATATGCAAGTATCAACCATTTTACACAGTCTACCTGATTCTTGGGAACCCGTAGTCATTTCTCTCAATTTATCTTGTACTTCTGTCACAATGAAAAATTTACCTATTTTATTAGGAGTAGAGGCTGAAAGGAGAAATAAAAAGAAAACAAGCAAATCTTTTATTACTGTTACATCTCCTACTTCTTCTAAATCACCACAATTTGAAAAGAAAAGATTTTATTCATCTTCCGAAGCTCCAAAATTTGAAGGAAAGAATTTTTCTAGAAACTTCAAAGGAAAGGGTAAAAACTTTAAGTATGGTGGCAACACTAATAAAAGGGCAAACGGTACATGTTTGTTATAAATGTGGATTTTATGGACATCATCAAGCTGAATGTCGTAAGAATGATAATAATAATATATAATAAAAGATCTAATTTTGGGGGCTCCAAGGATATTATATGTGTTGTGACTGAATCCCCTTTGGCTGAAACCGATGTTGGAGCCTGGTGGGTGGATTTTGCTTCGTCTCGCCATGTGGTGAAGACAAGAGATTGTTTTGTTGTGCTAAAAGAGGTTAAATCTGGTGATCATCGTATATACATGGGAAATAATAGCTACTGTGATGTTGCTGGAATTGGGACTGTCAAAATTATGATACCTGGACAAAGAAACCTCTACTTGACTGATGTATTGTAATCACCCACCATGAGATGCAATCTTATCTCAGTCCCACGTTTGGATGAGAAGGGTTTTGAGGTGCGCTTTCGTTCTGGAAAAGTGTCTATTGGAAAACATGGTAGGATTTTGATGAGGGGTAATAAAGTTGATGGATTATATCGTTTGAACATTGATTCTGAAGTCAATAATAATGCATTTGTTGGTTCTTCTGTTTATATTGATTCTTCTATGTATGTTGATGATCCTTATATTTGGCATTTAAGGTTGGGACATATAAATAAAAATAAAATGAAAAGAATGATGAATATTGAATTAATTCCGAAAATTGATATTGATTTCTCTACGTGTGAATCATGTTTATCTGGAAAAATGTCTAGATTGCCTTTTCCTAAAGGACAACGAGCTAATGAGTTACTAGGTATTATACATTCCGATGTTTGTGGTCCGTTAAACATTAAAACTCATAGAGGTATGGAGTATTTTGTAACATTTATTGATGATTATTCTAGATATGGTTATTTACACTTAATGCGTAAAAAATCTGAAGTGTTTGAAAAATTTCACGTATATAAAACAGAAGTTGAAAAACAATTAGGAAGAGATATTAAAACGTTAAGATCTGACCGTGGTGGTGAATATATATCAGATTTATTTGGTGAGTTTTTTTAAAGATAACGGAATTATACATCAAACTACAATGAGTTACACACCACAACAAAACGGTGTCGCTGAACGCCGTAATAGGACGTTGTTAGACATGGTAAGATCTATGTTAAACCATTCTTCTCTTGGGCCTCAGTTTTGGGGTGAAGCCATTGTAACTGCAATGTACTTACTTAACTTAGTTCCTACAAAAGCTATTGATAGAACTCCACATGAATTATGGACAGGTAGAAAGCCTAATTTGAATAGCTTAAAAGTATGGGGTTCTTCAGCTCACATATTAATTCCAGCTCAGCATAGGAGCAAACTAGATAGTAAAACCATTAAAAGGATTTTTATAGGATATTCGAAAAATTCTAAAGGTTATAAATTTGTGGTTCACCATAGTGATGGTACTATTAGTACAATGGAAAGTAGAGATGTTAGATTTTTAGAAGAGGAAATTGACACAAGGAATCCTACAAAATTAGTAGAACTTTTTGAGATTTCTAAAGAAAAAGATATACTAAATAATAATAGTACTAGTACTCCTAATATTGAAGTTATTTCAAAACCCATAGAAATATCTCATGATACTATTAGAAAAATACATAGGGAATGGAACCCATCCACCCAATTGAAAGATTATTTCACTTTTATTAGTGAAGAAAATTATGATGACCCTACAACTGTCCAAGAAGCCTTATCGTCACCTGATTCGAACAAGTGGAAAGAAGCAATTCAAGATGAGTTAGATTCAATAGTTAAAAATAATGTGTGGGAATTAGTAGATTTACCTAACAATAGAAAAGCCATTGGGTATAAGTGGATTTTGAAAAGAAAATACAAGTGTGATGGAACAATCGATAAATATAAGGCTAGATTAGTGGCTAAGGGTTTCACCCAAAAACCTGGAATAGATTATGATGAAACATATTCTCCAGTAGCTAAGTTCACTTCAATTAGAATTTTAATGTCTATTGTAGCATCATTAGACTTAGAACTATATCAAATGGATGTTAAGACAGCATTTTTTAATGGAGAGTTAAAGGAAGAAATTTATATGCAACAACCCGATGGTTATGTAGTAGAGGGTCAAGAAGATAAAGTGTATAAACTTAATAAGTCATTGTATGGACTTAAACAATCATCTAGACAGTGGTACTACACTTTTCACCATGATATAACCTCGTATGGATTTATATTGAATGAGTATGATCATTGTGTATATCGTTGGAATAGTGGGAGTTCTTTTATGTTTTTATCACTATATGTGGATGATATTTTAATTGCTGGAAATGATATTGCATCGATTGAAAAGATTAAGAATTTTCTAAAAGTCAATTTGAAATGAAAGACATGGGTAAAACATCTTATGTATTAGGAATACAAATAATTAGAGATAGAAAAGAAAGGACACTTCAACTATCTCAAGAGCAATACTTTAAGAAAATTTTGAAAAGATTTAATATGGAAAACTCGAATCCCATAGATGTACCAATTCATAAGCAAACACATTTATCAAAAAGAATGTGTCCTACTAGTGAAGAAGAAAAGAGAAAAATGGAAAATAAGCCCTATGCACAAGCTGTTGGAAGTATTATGTATGCAATGCTGTGTACGAGACCGGATATAAGTTATGTTGTTAGTGTGGTTAGCAGATATCAAAGTAATCCTGGTGAAATTCATTGGGCTGCCGTAAAAAGAATTTTGAGATACATTCAAGGCACCAAAGATTATAAGTTAACGTATAAGTGTAAAGGTGAAAGCTTAGAAGTTATTGGTTATTCAGATGCAGATTTTTCTGGAGATACTGATGATGGTAAATCCACATCAGGTTACATATTTCTTCTAGGTGGAGGTGCTATATCATGGTGTAGTAAAAAACAAACTTGTGTGGCTAAAAGTACAATGGAAGCTGAATACATATCATGTAGTAATGCATCCTCTGAAGCAGTTTGGCTTAAGAGGTTTCTTGAAGATTTGAAAATAAAAGAAATAACCAACAAGCCAATAGCTTTAATGTGTGATAACCAAGCCGCCATAAGTACTATTAAAAATGGTGAAATTGGCTCAAGAGGAAAACACATAGACCGCCAATACCATTACATTGTTGATGTGTTCCAAAGAAATGAAATTGTTATAAACTATGTACCATCAAAAGAAATGGTTGCAGATCCCTTGACAAAACCTATTCCATCAAATGATTTTAGAAAACATGTGCACTTGATGGGGATAAGAAATGACTGAGAAAATGGTCTATTGGCCAAGTGGGGGATGTTGGAAAAAGTGGCCAAATAGCCCTCCATTTTATTTATGATTGGTTAATTATTTACATTATAATATTATGGTGATTGACTAACAATGTTCTTATTTTGTTTGTGTAGATATACCTATATATATACGTGTGGTTACAAAAGGAAGGCAATGGTGTGATTGATCAAGTTGGTTAAAATAACTTGATTTGGTCAAACCACTATTAAGTGTGGTCCACTTAATAAGGGATAGCATGTGAATGGGGGTAATTTGGTTAGAGATTATCTCCAAAATTGAAGATACTGTAAATATGGGTGAGATAAATATCCCCCAAAATTATGGAGATGATGATTCTCATTATAACGTTACATTATGTCTCTATATATATAAATCCCCAATGGTGGAGAAAACAAATTGCAACCCAATCACAATATATGCTACATCTCTACTGTCTTCTATTGTCATCCATTATTTTTGTTTACAGTTTCATTAGCAAAGATACAAGAGCTGCTGTGTGTTAAAGATTGAAGACACTCAAGTTCCATTAGAAGATTGTAAAGTTACTGGGTCTTGAAGATCAAGAGAATTTTCAACTTTAACTAACAACATATACATTTATGGACAAGTTCATCAATGCAGAGCCCCAAAAAGGATTATTTAGGAAAATAAATAAGGCAGGCACTTCAAAGTTACACAGGCGTAATCCGATATGGACTGTTATTTTATATTGGATTCCTAAAACCAAAACCAAAACCAATGACAACAAAAAAAAAAAAAAAAGGATTACCACTTATCAAACAAAATATTTAGATTTTTTCTGCTTAGAATTGTATATCAATAAGATGTAATGCCACTTCTTTGGCAAAAAGTAGACTCTAATGAGGGTGTTTAGCAACAGCTTTTGGAGTTCATAAGTCATTACAAAATTTTAAAAGCTAAAATAAAACAGTTTGGCAAGTCAGATTCTGCGATTGACTAACAAAAAAAGTGAGTCAATCACAAAAATTTGTCATTGATCAAAAGCTACCTTGGGTCGACTTTTGGTCCAAAGCAGTATTTCACGATTGATTAGCAAAAACAGAAGCCGGGCTGGGGGGAGTGTAATGGAATGGAAAACATGCACAACTCATGAATGCAGCTTTCCTCACCCACACCATTTACAACTATATTGCAAGTGCCCAATTTCTACAATCCAACGTCCCAACGGCAACAATAGATCTATTTCTTAAGCACGCCATTTCTCTGAAATCAAAGATCCTCTTCGGATAGTTACTTCCTTTCCTTTCTCTGTGACCCTAACAACTGCTTTGTAAACACATCCTCTTAGGATTATGCCTAAAATTCCATTAGTGGAATGATTTCCTAATTATGATTGGATTCCTTATTTGGTGGTTTCTTTATCAAATAAGGATTCCTTTGATGGTGGAAGTTCCTAGTTTATATAGGAATGTGTGTAAGAGTATTCCTTGTTGTACAAGACTTACCATAGGGGTAAATCCTACTACAACTAGGATTAAGACTATACAATCTCTATAAATATAAGGCTTACTCAAGGGATTGATAAGGTTGGTTGGAAATCTTCTACATACACAAGAGAGGGCTACAAACTAGTGAGGGAGAGATTAGTTTCTAGCAATTGTGTGTGTCATATAACTTGGTTGGAGAGTTATACACGTGAGGTCTTGAGCGCTTGTAATCTTCATATTAATCGTAGTGATCACCTTTGCACGTGGACGTAGGCATTGTTGGGCCGAACCACATTTAAATCTTGTTGTGTTGGTTTGCTTGATTTTCTTTCGTGGTTGTGTCGTTCTTGTTCTGTTTATCTCCATAATTGTGGGTGTGGTTTTCTTGGTGTGGTTTTCTTATTGTGATTGTTGGCCCATTCCCAACAAGTGGTATCAGAGCTCGGTTGAGAATCCATGGCAGCTGGAGATAGTTCGCTTGGGGATATGCGAATGGCAATAAAAAAGTTCGATGGCAAGAAGAATTTCAGCATGTGGCAAGTGCGTATGAAGGACGCCTTGGTGCAACAAGGTATAGAGGATGCATTGTGCGGCGAAGATAACAAGCCGGAAGGGATGACCGACAAGATGTGGAAGAGGATTAACTCTAAAGCCGTTAACACCATGCGACTTAGTTTGGTGGACGATGTGGTGTACGACGTCATGGGGGAGACCTCCGCAAAAGCTTTGTGGGAAAAGCTTGAGGATCTCTATTTGGGGAAGAACTTCACCAACCGTCTTATGTTGAAGCAAGAGTTGTACTCCTTTAGGCGGAAAGAAGGAGTTGATCTTCAAGCCCTTATAGGTGAGTTTAACAAGTTATATATTGTGCGAGTTATCCAACGCTGGCTTCAAACTAGATGACGAGGACAAAGCTATCATTCTCCTTACGTCGGTAAAATCTACCCATAATCAATTATTCAATACATTGTTGTATGGGAAAGATACCATAACGGTGGAACATGTGAAGAAAGCTCTATTCTCTAGTGAGAAGATGGATAACAAAGAGGAAAAGTTGAAAGATGCACAAGCACTTGTTACACAAGGGAGGCCAAGGCAAGGGAAGAAGAACTCTAGTGGAGGCGGTAGTGGAGGAGCACGACATAGAACTCCTATGAAGGATAAGGAGTGTTACTATTGTGGAGAGAAGGGTCACTTTATGAGAGATTGCCCAGTAAAGAAAGATAATAGTGGTACCGCTACAAACGTGTTGGAACATTCGGATGAAGATGTCGTAGAAGTCATGACAATTACAGAGGAGGAGAAGAAAACCACGGATTGGGTTCTTGATTCAGCTTGTTTTGCTCACTTGTGTTCGCATGTAGATTGGTTCTCGTCCTACAAACCGATGGAGGGAAAAGTCTATATGGCGAACAACACAGTTGGAGAAATCAAGGGTGTTGGAACCGTTCGAATCAAGACTTCAAATGGGTTAACAAGGCTTTTGACAGATGTGCTTCATGTTCCGGGTTTGAAGAGAAACATAATTTTCTTGGGAATGTTGGATTCCAAAGGATGCTCGTTTGTCACGAAGAGAGGCTTCATGAAGGTGAAGCGGGATTCTCGTATAATTTTCTTGGAAAAGAAGGTTGGAAATTTGTACGTTTTGTTGGGAAGTACAGATTTTGGAGATATCATGAAGAATAAGAGGGTATGGAAGCCAGTGGGGAAATCTATTGAGGGAATAGATGATGATGCTCCAACAACTTCGATGATGACAACTTTTACTCAAGGTGAAGACGACCACAATAGCAAAGTGGAGCTCGTGCGTTTCGTATTTGACGACGTTGGCGATCTCAAGTTCATCGGGGATGTAAACTTGAGTAATGGTGTAGCTGAATAGCTTGGGGGATGGCAAAGGTGATGCACTATCGATGTGGAAGTTGAAGATTACAAGATGAAGACTCTGAGGACTGATGGGAAGGAATTTGAGGCAAGGTGAAGATTGTTAGGATTGTGCCTAAAATTCCATTAGTGGAATGATTTCCTAATTATGATTGGATTCCTTATTTGGTGGTTTCCTTATCAAATAAGGATTCCTTTGATGGTGGAAGTTCCTAGTTTATATAGGAATGTGTGTAAGAGTATTCCTTGTTGTATAAGACTTACCATAGGGGTAAATCCTACTACAACTAGGATTAGGACAATACAATCTCTATAAATATAGGGCTTACTCAAGGAATTGATAAGGTTGGTTGGAAATCTTCTACATACACAAGAGAGTGCTACAAACTAGTGAGGGAAAGATTAGTTTCTAGCAATTGTGTGTGTCATATAACTTGGTTGGAGAGTTATACACGTGAGGTCTTGAGCACTTGTAATCTTCATATTAATCGTAGTGATCACCTTTGCACGTGGACGTAGGCATTGTTGGGCCGAACTACATTTAAATCTTGTTGTGTTGGTTTGCTTGATTTTCTTTCGTGGTTGTGTCGTTCTTATTCTGTTTATCTCCATAATTGTGGGTGTGGTTTTCTTGTTGTGATTGTGGACCCATTCCCAACACATCCAAACCCACCCTCCCCAATAATCAGAGAGCTCGATTAATTTCAACTCAACGAACAATTGATCTCGCAGAACCCCAATGCGGAAGAGAAAACAGTTCATATCTGACTGAAATGAATCGGTGAACAGAGAGTGGTAAGCCTTAATAGAGGTGGACACATGGACAGAGGTTTGGGGATGAGAATGAGGAAATTTGTTGTTTTTTTTAGAGAGAGAGAGTGAAGCATGAAGGAGTGAAGGTCAATATGATCTAGCTCTGGCTTACGTTTGACCTTAATACATACACCTCTTCACACGTGCCAAAAATATTTAACAGTTCCCTTATTTTTGAATTGTTAAATTTTTTTAACAGATTGTTCAGGAGAGGGGAAATTTAGTACTAAAATTAAAAAATAAGAGAGATAAGTGAGATTTCTAAAACGTGAGAGGTGATGCGTGTAGACTGTGTAGTAAGGGTAAACCTCAAGGAAGGTATGTGATGTTTACCACAAAAAAAATAATAAAAGAGAGAGAGAGAGAGAGAGAGAGTATAATTAAAAGAGCAAGCTATATTGCTATGTTATTTGGACGGCTTAAATATTAAATACACAGCTAAAATTTGGTCATTGTCTTATTTTAGTACCTATAATTTCAATCGCATTAATTTGGTCATTGGAGTTTTTAAGTAGAGGCAATGTGGTCCAAATGTCTCGTTATATTAGAAAATTTGACAGAATTCACTCATTGCAATGCACAACTACGCTGTTAAGTAGTTGGGGAGATTGGTGGCGTTCCATTTTTGCCCCTAAAAAGCGTGACATGCATAGCAAGTGAATAATTCCATCAACTTTTCTCACAAATTAAATTGGACATTTGAACCTCATTACTTCATTTGAAAAACTTCAGAGACCAAATTGATGCATTTGAAATTACAGTGCTAAAATGAGACAGGCTCCAAACTTCAAGTGTATGTTTTGTAAGTAAGCCTTATTTTGACCAAAAAAAATATATATTGCTATGTTATCAAGTTGGGATATTCCAAAGAGTAAAGATTGGGACACATCTAAATATATAAATTTTGGGACACAATCCAAAAGATGTATCTATAGCTCTCCTGTGATGTCACTGAATCCCACAGTGACACAGGAGAGAGATAGACACATCTCTTGGGTTGTGTCCCAAAAGTTGTGTCTTTGGGTGTGTCCCAAGTATTACCCTATTTCAAATGAGTAATTCTTTGGTGACAACTTTCATACAACCTTCTAAAAAGATGTGTCTATCTCTCTCCTATGATGTCACTGGACCCCACAGTGACACAGAGAAAGAGATAGACACATTTTTTAGGAGGTTATATGAAAGTTGTATGAAAGTTGTCACCAAAGAATTACCCATTTCAAATTGGATGATGCTATACTTCTTAAACTCAAAATATTTTAAAACTAATTTTGAGATTTAAATTTGCGAAAAATCGTATCACTTGTGAAAAAAAAAAACAGGAAGAGAACATGATCTCTGCCTATAATAAAAGAGAGAGTTCAATTTGAACAATTTTACTCAAATTTACTTTTTTATTATTATTATTATTATTTTAATGTTCTCTCTTTTTATTTATTTATTTATTTTGATGACATAGGGGATGAGAGGCTCGAACTTCAAACTAATACGTTGGAAGTAACTTAATTAAATGCCAAGCTCTTTGACTTAATTTTGATTTGACATTTCACGATTAAAATCTTTGATTAATACTACTTTATCTTGGGTGATATTTGCTCTAAATTAAGACATTTATACACTACTAGGTGGTGCACCTGCCACTTGGAGTTAAATTTCACATTTTAATTCTAAATTTAGTTCTCAAATACTTTGGTAGTTGTACCATCAAAAGTAATTTTCAATAAGAATTAAGTGGTTGCCATTAGAATTAAATATATTGTTAGATACATCTAAGTAATTTAGTTGTATCATACATATACCAATAGTTACCCTTCAATGAGACCTAAAGGTGGAGCCATGTTTTTTTTTTTTTTTAATTTATTTTTTTTTTTTTTTGGGGGGGGGGGGGGGGGGGGGGGGGGTGGGGGGGGTGGTTGTTTAGGATTAGAGGGACGTGCATACAGTGGCGAAGCTATAGGGGTTCGGGGATAGCACCTCAAGGTGATTTTTTGTTTGATAATAGGGATTAATAGCTTGTTACAATTTGTGTAGTGGTAGTGATACCACCTTCAATAATGGAGAGACTACTCTAACATCCTCATTTGTTGATTTATTATGTACTTGGTAGGGGTGATCACAAAAACCGAAAAATCGAAAATCGACCGAAACCGATTGGCCAAATAACCGATTGGTCGGTTTATAAAATATATGTACAAGCTAAAACCGACCGAAAAATCGACCAAAACCGAAAAATCGACCAAAACCGAAAAACCGACCAAAACCGAACCTATTGGTCGGTTTTGAAAAACACAAAAAACCGAAAAAAACCGACCGAAACCGACCGGTAACACCCCTAGTACTTGGAACCATTAGAGATACAATATTTGGGATTGATTAATTTAGTAATTTAATAAATTCATTTATTATTAATTAACTAATGTCATTAATTTATTTATTTATTACGTATTTGGAAACCATTTTAGATACAAAATCACTTTATGTGACAGAGAATTAAATCGTAGAAGACATGAAAAGTGTAATGAAATTAAATGTACTAACGAAGCAATTCACAAAATAACTAAATCTGACTTTGCCAAACAGGGCATTAGTCCCTAATTGGGTCTCTTCCTCTCGGTTGCAATAGCTTTGAAACTAAAATTCCAAAGTTGATTGAACAAGCACATGCCACACTCTCTCTGTCATTAGCTCTTTATTTGTCTCACATACAAAGCTGTAGTCAAACTAAATTGCATGCCAAAGGACAACAAAAGGATACGTGGCTGTTTTTTTTGAGCGTCCATAAAATCAGCCAAAAACACAGCCAACCTACCTATGTAGGGTGAATTTACGAAAGAGTATATTAGAAATTGAACAATTTTAGACAATTGAATTGCAAATTGCACAGAAATTGAGGTATTCACGCTTTTATATATGTTAATAGATAATAGATTAATAGAAGACTTATTTGATTTATGTGACATGACAACAAAAAAGGTTTTTCATATGGTTGATTTATTTGTTTGTATTGTATGGTCAAGCCATGTGTTGGAATATTTTAATAAAAAAATAATTTTTATTTAAATTCTTTTGAGAGTTTTATACTAATTATTGAGTGTTTTATTACATTGTACTCCCTCCGTCCCATAATGAGTGTCCACATTTCCTTTTTTGGATGTCCCACAATAAGTGTCTACTTTCCTAAATTGGCATTTAGATTTTACTTACTTTCCAAAACTGCTCTTATAATAAAGACAAAGTAGCATTTATTTGTGTTCTCAAAACAAGCAAAAAGTCAAACACCCATCACATCTAAGGGTAAAATTGGAAAGTGGCGATTAAATGAACCAAAAAAACTAATATAATACAACTTTCTTAAACAATGCGCAAAATGGAAGTGGACACTTATTATTGGACGGAGGGAGTATTATAACATTAGTTTAGTCATTATTTGATGAACTAATGAGGCTTATTAGTGGGTGTTAATATACACCATTATGCACAAAAAAATTATTAGATTGGTTTATTAGCCCAAATGTTACACATGTGATATTGAGGCTAGTTCATTGGGCTTAAACTTCAATTAATATGGGTTTTTCAACAACCATCTTCTTGAGCCGATAAATATAAGGCTTTGAGCCTATTCTCTACACAACACAATATGACTATGTGTCCATGAGATGGAAATGGAATAGTGCTAGTATGATATATTACCTCTTTTATTATGTGTGTACATATATTGTATATTATATTTGGGCAAAGAAAGGTGTTTGGAGAAGCTTCGGTCTTCCCCAAATTGTGAAGATTGTGGATGATCACAGCCTAAAGATGGGTTGTAGTATCATGGAGGCGACGTGTTATTCTCCTACACCAGTGATTACCGTGAGAGGCGTGAATCGTCTTAAAGAGAGCGATCTAGTCCGCACTCAACCCAACTAAGTAACTTTATGGTGATACGATATTCCAAGCGATATTATACCATTTCGAGGTAATATTATGCAATTCGTAATTCGGTAAGAAAATCTATTTTTATGTTGTTATTTAATTATTATTTTATTTAACAAATATTTGTGTTTTGGGGATAAATCCCCAACACCATGTGTCTATGCTGACCGGCACTGGAATCCAAACTTCTATAAACTATAGTGTAGTCTGATCAATATCTAAGTTTGTCATTCACTCATATAAAGGAGTTGAGTTTCTGTATCCTTTAAACAATATAATCATGTTATATATCTTTGCAAATAAGTTAATATGCAAGTGCTTTAACAAATATGTTCACAAACCTAAGTTTACAAGCTCTATCTAAACCAAAAATTTAAATTTGGTCTTGACTTGTTTATTAAACAAATGAATACAAAGGCGAGCTCTTATCGTATATGTTTGCGATGACTTATTGGGCAACTGAGTTTGCATACGCCCAACACAAATCTAAATTGTATTCTAAGATGGAACAAGGTACATGAAAAAACAAATTTTGGTGAAGTGACTTAATTTGACTTTTGGCCGTCAGCTTTCCTACAATAATCCAAATGGCTGACTTGTTGGCTGCAGCTGTTAATTAGTCACTTCACCTCCTTTTGAGAATGGAGACTGCAGCCCATGTTACAGGGCCTCAAACAAGGCCATGTAGTTTACATTCTGAATCTCTCTCCTTTCTTTTTTTTTTTTTTTTTTTTTGGTTTTTTTTTTTTTTGTTTTTGTGTGTGTGTGTTTAAAAATATATAATATAAATGACAATATGTATTAAATGTGCTATGATAGAGAGATGGATGTAAAATTTTGACAAAAATAGCATATTAAAGAAGTCAGTAGCTTCAGATTGGGCCAACCCTCGGCTTCAATTACCTCTTCTTTTTTTTTTTTCCTTCTTTGGATTTACAAATGTCTTTGATTTTCTTGTGTTTTTACAAAATTCAACACACATTTGTTTTATGAATAATGCTATTATTATTATTAGAGTAGGGACATGTTTCAAAAATTCAAGTGATGTGGTCACGAATTCATCCCTAGTATAGTGGATGGCCACTAGAATTTCATTCGAATTAAGTTGTTCTGACTTGTCCTACTATCTGATTTGAAGTGAACCATATTTGAGAATTCTAGCATTTTCCTCTTGCTATAATAACATCATTTGCATGCATGTTCTTTAGTCAATAGATATGTCCAATTGTATTGAGTATGATGAAGAAATTATCTAATATAACCGTCACACTCGTGTGACGACCAACATAGACTCACATAAGTTTTGCACTGATAAAGTAATCACAATTACCGGGCACGAGGTGTGACATAATTTTTGGTATAATGTCCCCACACAGTGACAGTGATTTTGTGTTATGTACCCATCCATAGTGATTTGGAACCTATAGTTATACACTATCACATGCAGTTGTCTTAATTTTCTTTTCTTTCTGTGAAGGACTTGTATTCAATGTTATTTAGTCTAAGAAATTGGGCTAAACTTATGAGAGCATTTTTCTCACTCAAAATATGGTACACTAATGCTCACCCAAACATCCTATTAGCCAATGCAGTGGGATCCATGATTAAACAACAATTTAATCCTGGGTCTCACTGCATTGGCCAATGGAATGTTTGGATGAACATTAGTGTACCATATTTTGGTGAGCAAAAGTATTTTCTAAACTTATTTACCTTCAGTTAAGGGCTCCTTTGAAACGATTGGAGAGTAAATTGTCAATATGATGTGGCCCAGATTGCAATTTTTTCAGGGTTTTGGATCCTCAGTAGCAACCATGTGGGTGCTGGCAGGACTAATGTTGAGATTATGATCCCAAGTTGGGAATTTAAAGACCTGCTACTCAATATATGATATATCATGGGGCTACTCCACTTATTGTCAATTAGTTTTCGGTTGAATGCTCCAATTCAACATGGTATCAGAGCAGGTTAGTGTAAGACCCAGTTTGATCACATGTGCTCTACGTTACTCTATCTCAGTAATTTACGTGTTTGGCTCTCACCTCTCAGTCATGCCACATGTGCGGGAGCGTGTTGAGATTATGATCGCACATCAGAAATTTATAGACCTACTACTCAATATATAAGATTATGGGGGTTAATCCACATATTGATAATTGGTTTTGGATTAGATACTCAAATTTAACAACTACAAATATTTATATATATATATATATATTTTTTTGCATTGCTTACAAAAAAAATATACATAAAAAACAAAATATAATAAATTTTTTTGCATGTGGTCCAATCAAAGCCACGTAGTCACAGGCAGTGGCCTACAATCTGACCCGATCCCTTTCTTCAGTGGCAATCGTGAATACCAAGTTTCTCATATGGGACCTTAAATCCGTGATTGCCACTGTGTTTCACAAATGGGCCTTAGATCCATTTATCACTTCAGTTAAAATCAATGTTTTAAAATCCGAAGTGATGTAATAAAATAAAATAAAATAAAACCGAAGTGGAATGCCCGATTCAATTGGTTGAATTGTTGACCGGTCAATCAAACAATCCGATTTGAATAGGTAAAGCGAAAAATTCTCAAAACTGTTCTACTTTATAAATTTAAAAAAAAAAAAAAAAACGGGAGTTAGTGAAGCAGAGAAACCGAAAAACTCTTACTTTTTATTTTTCATATATATATTTTTTTTGTTTTTGGTTATTATTAACATTTATCATATAATTATAACATCGCGATTTAATTTCGATTGAGCCAGCAGTTGAACCAATGACTCAATCTTTTTTACGATTCGACCAACGATCCAATTTTTAAAATGTTGCTTAAAATCACGTGCAATTTGTATTGTATAAGCAAATGAGTAACTAGTAGTTTTTTAACATAGACTCTAAAGTGAACAAGGTCGAGTGAATTTACCCAGTGAATCTGACTTTTAAGCTTAAAAGAACCCGCAAGTCAGTGGGGCGCGCGGGTAGACTGGGCAACTCGCGGGTTCTTTTAGGCTTAAAATCAAGTTCATTGGGTAAGTTCACTCGACCCTGCTCACTTAAAAGCCTGGCCGGGACTTAATATATTCAAAAAATAATGCAATTTTAAATTTTTATCTCCAATTTGGATCCCTACAATTGTGGCAGTGGCACGGGAATATCACTTGATTGTCATTAAAAGATATTTTAGACGTACCTGCTGCAGATGTGTTAGAAATTGATATTTAGAATAAAGATTTTGAAACCAAAACATTACTCGTGTTTATAACATGCAAAAAGCTTGAATGCTGCAAAGTGAATACAGCTCGTTTGGTGATGATTAGCTAGATCTCAGGCCCATCCATTACACAGGTCGAGTAATCGCCCTCACTTCTTCCCCTTGCAAAAAAGAAAAAGAAAAGAGAGAGCTTAACAGCTAATGTTACACTTTTTCATAAATTTCTTGGACCCTTAAATCTGTAAATTATATATATACTAGGAATGCCTTTGATGGTTAGGACACTCACCGTCATCACTTTTTATACATTTTGCATTTCTCTTCACTCTCTCTACACATCATTGCCCCTCCTCAACACTACCTTTCAATTAAAATTAAATATGTATCTACAAATTACAAAGATTCTCTAAAGAGTGCCACCTCTCTTTATTAAAGAGAGGACCTCTGTTTTGGCCATTGGATTGTGTTTAAAAACAGTGAAATGACAAAACTGCCATTAATGAAAACACGATCCGACGGCCAAAACAGAGGTCCTCTCTTTAATAAAGAGAGGGCGCCCTCTTTATAGCCTGACTGCTACAAATTAATACTCAATTTTTTTTATATGACTAATTTAGGTTTAAACAAACTTTTTTTTTTAATAGTGCCCATCGACATGGGCAATTCTGGTATACAAATATAGACATATACATCTAAGGACAATTCTATGATACGTCCTAGCTAGTAGTTTTGGATGTAGCATACATCCTAAATGTTCCAACTTGGTCCGAACATTAAAATTAGAGGTGTCAAACAGGGCAGTCCGCCCCGCCGCATTGATGAGTTGGGCGAATTTTAGCAAGTCACAGGGTTGGGCGAGTTGACTCGGTACCGGAAATAGGATAACTCGACCCAGCCCACTAATTCGTGAGTCTACAGGGTAAAGCGAGACGGGGCGGCTAACTCGCGAATTGATTGGCGAATTAGCCCACGAGTTGATCGATATATAAATTTTTTAAATAAAAAAATGGTTTTAGTTTTAATAGAAATAGGTTCTTTACTTTTCAATGCTCTCTCTACATATTATATATATATATATATACACATAACCTATGACTTCCCTTGCATATCAGAGAGAGAGAGAGAGAGAGTGATAAGATTGTATGCATGGCAAGTGGAGAGGCTTGGATACTTAAGAAACAAACTGTAGAGAAAAGAGATCGAGAGAGAAGAAATGAATTAGAGAGATGTTGTGCTTTGGCAAGACAGACCGTGAATGGTCACTGTCGTGGAAGGCGAGTTGGATGAGTTGGGACTGGTTTAGGCGAGTTGGTTTAATTTGCGGCCGGGTTGGCAAGGCGGGGACTGGCTAGGTTGTGAGACGAGTTGAGTTTGTAGGGTGGGTGAGTTGACAAGTGGGTTTGTGGGTTTACGCAAGTTAGGTCACGGGATGAATTGTGAACTATATAAGTGAAGTCGATCCAGACCCATACATAATGAGTTAATTCACGAGCTATACTCGTCCACCCACAGGGCGGGGCAAGTGTAGACCGCCAATTGATGAGGTGGGGAGGGGCGAGTCAATTCACCCAACCCGTTTGATACTACTAAATAAAATCAAAATAATTTTCAAATGTATAACATGTTGGAGCAAATTACGTTACCTTATTTTGACACCAAGTTAATAAGAATGTATATACAACAGAAAAACAACTAGGATGTATCATACAGCACCCTTAATCCATATTCACGAGTTCATGGCAGTAATGGCAACTGGGCCATAGCGATATCCTTTGAAAAAGAGGGAGCCAGAAACATATAAATTGTCATGAGAGAGAGTGGAAGGGAACATGAAAACGACAACAATAACAGCCCCACTAAGACCTCTATGGTCAAGGTTAACCAATGAAGGTCTAATTCATGACCTGCAAGACTTCACTGGATCACTGATACTTTTGATCATGCGTCTAATCACAAGCTGACACTTGCCCAATCTCTAAATTTCGTACATGCATTTTTGCAGACTTTTATTTCCCAAACTGACCTCCGGTGGTCCTCCTATCCTCTTCTTTCTGACCTTAGTTCTCTCTCTCACTGGTGATGTATGTACTGTAGTACTGTACCCTTCATCTCCTTCTTCTACATGATTTCCATGGGGAAATTTTGTTTTTGTCATTAGGCTTAGTTTCGCTACCATGTAACTTTTTAAAAGAAGTTTATGAAATTTATTACTAGGTTCTTTGATAATTTTATACAAGTGACATACTACTCTTTAAAAAAAGACATTATGAAACCAAAAAGAAACTTTGGGTTTTTAAAAGCTCCATTCTAGAGCTTTTAAAAGCTCCCTCCAAAAAAGTTCTAAGTTCAATTTTTGCAAACCTTATACACTAATTATCAAATAAATTAACATTAAATTGTGCTTTAAAAAAGGAGAAGCACCACGTGAGGCCAAACTAAGCCTTAGTTATAACTTATGAGTAATACTTGGGGCACAACCAAAGTCACAACATTTTGCTCACAACCTCCATTTTGTGTCTATCTCTCTCCTAGTGGGCACTATGGGGTCACTGGCACTGTGGGACCCATCAAGAGAGAGATAGACACAAAATGGAGGTTGTGAGTAAAATGTTGTGGCTTTGGTTGTGTCCCAAGTATTACCCATACCTTATTTAGTTTGCAGTACTAATGCTAATTACTCCCACCGTCCCATAATAAGTGTCCACTTCTATTTTGCACATTGTTTAAGAAAGTTGTATTATTTTAGTTTTTTTGGTTCGTTAAATGGTCACTTTCCAATTTTGTCCTTAGATCGATGTGATGGGTGTTTGACTTTTTGCTTGTTTTGAGGCCACAAATAAATGCTGCTTTGTTTTTATTATAAGGGTAGTTTTGGAAAGTAAGTAAAAGCTATATGCCAATTTAGGAAAGTGGACACTTATTGTGGGACATCCAAAAAAGGAAACGTGGACACTTATTATGGGACGGAGGGAGTAAAATAATATATGTAAGTACCTGAGAAAAATGCCTATGGTGTTGCATGCCCATGTGGTTAGGTCCATTTTTAATTTATCCTCTGTGATTTAAAAATGAATACTTAACTCCTTGTGATTTTGGAGTAAGTGAAACTATTAGGGCCTGTTTGGTTGTCCCTTCAAATTGAATGGTTCCATTCAAATTTTGTATAGAAGGTAAAGGCAAAATTCATCACCATGAATGAATCCATTTACAAATATAGGAGATTTCATCATATTTCTTCTCATGAGGCAATTTGTTCATTTTTCTAGAATGCCAAAATTCATGATTGCAAGTCTCATTTTTTAGACGAGCATCCGTTTTCTAAATGAAATCATTCAAGCTCTTCATCTTTTTATATAAAATTGTGCACGGAAACATGAATGGAATAATTTCATTCAAGGACAACCAAACAGGCCCTTAAGATTTTTCTCAAAATAAACACATGTGGGAATTAAGTGTTAAAATTAGTCCCATATAAGAGAGTTTTTAAGGGTCAAAATTAACCTCACATAGGCAGTTAACCCAAAAATTAGCCTTCCAAAGGGATTAAGTGTTAAAAAATTAGTCCCACATAACTAGAATAAGTGGCAACGTCATCTCCACATATAGAGGATTAAGCCCAAAATTTATCTACCAAAAAATGTTAAGTGTTAATATTTTAGCCCCATTTGTGAGGGTAATTTTAGAGTTAACCCCCAATGTGGGGGATAATATGCAGCCACTTAACCCACTTATGTGGGGATAGCTTTTAAATAGTAACCCGTTGTGAGGTTAATTATGGGGCTAACTGTTAATGTGGGATTAATTTTGACACTTAAACTCTCTCCTATGTGAAGCTATGTTTAACACTTAATCCCTCATGTAGGGCTATTTTAAGATAAATTTAAATAATTTCACTTTAGTCAGAAAATGACAAAGGGTTAAGTGTCAACTTTTGAAACACATGGGATAAAGTGAAAATAAGTCTAACCATATGGGTAATTAAAATGTATTTAACCATTTTTCGTATAAACCAAATAAAGAAAAATGTTTTCTTCAATGACTTCATTTCTTTTCCGAATACATTTTTACTCACCCCAAAGTTGCTCATCCTCCTCTCTCTTCTATTGGCTAATGCAGTGAGGCCTACATTAAATAAGAATTAATTAATTGATTAAAGTATTAAACCCACTGCATTAATCAATATGGGAGAGATAAATGGTGAATAAAATGTGAACAATTTTAAGGTTAGTAAAATTGCACTCTTCTTTTCCCTCACTCACCTTCACTAAATCCAAGAATCAAAGGAGGGAGTATTTTGTTTTGCAAACGCGGCATTAGTGTTTCTATAGCATATGCATATGTTCTGCTTCACTGTTGAATCACATTGACCACACCACCTTCTCTGCATGAAAGAACAAATTAAAGCAAAGCTGAAAAGCCTCGTTTAACACACTTTTCAACAATTAGGAAGGAAATACTTCAATCTGTGTAGTTTGCCACAAACATTGTAATTTTGATTTTTGCGATTATTGTAGTTGATTTGGTATAAATCTAGAATTGATTTTATTTCTAATTCTACCAAAATCTTGTTTTAAGAGATTTACAAATTCGACTAAAAGTGGTCGGTTTTGTCTAAAATTGATTTCACTTGTGTAAATTTACCAAAATAGCCCTCTATTTTAGTTTCACTTGTATAATATATCAGGGGACTTGTTATGTACATCAGTACATTTATGTATTTTTTATGTACACCCAAATTCTTTTATTCTAATCATTTTTCTTCTAAAAATTCTCACTTTTGTAAGGTTGAGCGGTATACATAGCAAAACTAGCGGTGTACATAGCAATTCCCTATATCAGAGGTAGTATATATTGTAAATCAATTTAAAATTAAAATTCCTTTCTATTTCAATCCAAACAACATAATTAGAATTGCAAACAAATTCAATTCAATTCCATTTTAGTTCGAAATCAACTCAAAGGGACTGTAAAATGTACAAATAAGGGTTAATTATATTTTACTCTCTGTGGTTAGCCACATTTTCAGTTTATCCCCAGCGGTTTAAAAGTGTACACTTAACCCCCAGTGGTTCATAAGCTTTAGCCTACTCTTGGGGCTATTTATTTATTGGCCAAATTACACTGACCTCCACTGAGGTATTTGACAATTACAGGGTCCTCTCCTGTATTTTTAAAAATTACACTCACCTGCCTTCTATTTAAAAAATGACTGTTATACCCTTGGACAAATCATCAAAAAAATTATCGACTACCTTTGAAAAATGAAAATAAAATTTAGCAAATATGAAAAAAAAATTTTAAAAATTTAAAAATCATCAACAAAATTTCAGTATATACCAGATCAAGCTTTTAATAAAAAAAAATTTTAAAAAAATATCAACAGTAAATTTAAAAAACACAAAAATCATCAACAAAATTTTCTCCTATCACTTTAAAATGAAAAAAATAATAACAACAATGATTTAAGAAAAAAAAAAAAACATCAACAATTTTTTTTAAAAAAAATGAATAGTTATATTGTATTTTTGTCTACGTTATATTTTTAAAATTGTGAACGTGCTCTCAACATTGTGAATGAGCTGCTCCAATTAACTTAATTAGTACACGCCTTACATAGGCATTGACCTAGTATATATATATATATATATATAGAGAGAGAGAGAGAGAGTCAGGCTCCAGTACGCACTGGGTAAGCACATTGGGTGAACGCACAAGGCTTTTAAGCCTAAAAAAAATCGCGGGCCGCCCAACTGACTCACGTTTTTTTTTTTAGGCTTAAATGCCCAGTGCGCTTACCCAGGGTGCACTAGAGTCTAACTCTCTCTCTCTCTCTCTCTCTCTCTCTCTCTCTCTCTCTCTCTCTCTCTCTCTCTCACATATATATATAAGACTCCACCGAGCATGTTTTTTTTTTTAAAAAGTAGACAAAAGTACAATATAACCATTCATTTTTTCAAAAATTTTGTTGATGTTTTTTTTTTTTCCATTATTGTTATTATTTTTTTTCATTTTAAAGTGGTAGTAGATAATTTTTTATGTTTTTAAATTATTATTGATATTTATAAATAAAGAGTAATGCTACGCTTCCCAAATTTCTTTCCCAAAAGTATTTCCTAACACATGTGGCAGTGGATCCAATTGATTTTAATTGAATGTGATGTTAAAGTGGTTCAGCTGTGGTCACACTTCAACATCATTTGGGATAAAAATTTGGGAAGCATTGTATTACTCTAAATAAATGTTCTAATATCTTTTCACCTATACTTGGACAAAAACGTTAATGGCTTAATATTAAAAAACCAAATCTATAAACTATTATAAGTTAGGCTAAAGATTATAAAACCTAAATTTGAAATTTAAAAAAAAAAATTCGAGCTGCAAATTTTTATAAAGTTAAGGTCAAATAGTATAAATCTAAATATGTAAAATTTGTTACTGTATATATAATTTTATCTAATGCGTGTGCGCACACACACTCACACAAATACACACACATACCCGTCTATATATATATATATACAATGAGATAAGGGATAAATTAACAATCTTACACTCAAAAAATAGATAATGGGAAGTGAGTATTATTTTTCAAACTAGAGGAGAGGTCCGTATAAGGCTATAATTGTCATATAGCTCAAAGGATGTATGTGTAATTTGCCCTTATTTATTTAACGTCCTCGAGCTGACACTTGGAAGATTCTAAACTTCCCACTAGACTGCGTCCTAAATTACAAAAACACCATTGTACGTGTATGTAGTACTCTGTACAATCCACGTGTCAACTTCTAGATATTCACAATAAATCATATGATGGATCAGACGGCTGGGGTAGCTCAATCAACAAGAATTTAATGGTCTAAAATTAATTAGCTGTTCATTTTGTTTCATTACACATGCATGCATACTACAATTCAACGCTGTATCAGATAAGGTACAACAAACATATGCAATCAAAACTAACTAGATATGAGAAAACAAACCGAATCTCATACAAAGTTAAACGATCCCCAAGCGCAAATTAGAACCAAGCACAGACAATATCCATGTGACCATGTGTATAAGAAATACTAATGCTTGGTTCTTAAAATTGCAAATTTTTTTTTTTTTTTATTTTTTATTTTTTCCTCCAAATCATTTGATAAAGTGATATCATACGATGGCATATACGTCTAGTCAGGGTCAGAGTCAGGTCTAGGAGAATGAGGCGAGGTTTGAATCCTAACATAAGAGTGACATTGAGTGCGTTTTTACTGACTAGGCTAAGTCATTGTTGATTCTAATTTGATTTTCAGATACTTTAATAATGAAAATTCAGTAATAACCACTATAACTAAATGTGATAAAATGTCAAAGTATTCTGATCACATTTGAATACCATAGCATCACTTTTATTAGAATAAACATAAGGCCCTATTTGAGGACAACTTATGCTTAAATCCAAAATCTGCTTTTAATTTAGTCAAAAAGCTATCCAATATATATCACTCACATTTTTATGTGTTTGAATCGCAAAAAACTGGCCGGGTGTGATACACAGTTCATTTCCCTTATAACATAGTTATGAAAATCGGCCTGGCCGGACATCAACTCTGTAATGGGACCGAGTGGATGGGTTACTGATTCAATTGCAAGGTTAACTGGTCAGACTGGATTTATGTAACAAAAATTACAAATTAATAATGATAAATTATTTATAAAAATAGATACTCCGTATTATTTTTAACATAATAGAATTTTCTTAAATTTAAATCGTTGGATGACTGTCCAATCAATTATGAATTGAATTCAAACTTTTGCCCACACTATCTAAATATTAGCAATATTAAATATTTATAATACTACAGATTTGAAGAAGTGTAATGTTATATATGCTTTTCAAAAAATATTTTCCAACACATGTAACAGCAGAACCCTCTTTAATAATGGTAGGATCACTTCAACCAATCAAAATCAACTGGAGTCACTACCACATTTTGGGGAAAAAAAAAAAAGTTGGGAAGCATAACATTATTCTTTGAAGAATTTCACATTTCTCACCAAAAGAGCAACCATCAGACTATCAGTCATTCATATGAAAAATAAATAAAATTTCTCAGGTTAGTGTATATCTGCTGAAAAAGTAATACTAGGTATATACACTTTTCTACACACTTTTTGACACGCAGCTTTAAATGTATGTACCCTGAGTTGTGTAAGTTGTGCACAGAAAAGGGTGAAAAAATTAAACAATACAAAGTACATGCATTTAAAGCATACTGTGTCAAAAAGTGTGTATACCTAGCATTATTGCTGCTGAAAATATGCATACATTGTGTAAAGATAAATTGATGAAAAAACACCAATTATCCACAATGGGAATTAACAATTAGATAAACAAAATACCCAAAATCCAAATCGTGGCAATTACAAATCCGGACGGTGCTTTCAAATCAGTCTAGTCGCACGGGCGCGGTTCAATTGGGCAAATCTCATCGGCCAACTCGGGTCTCTTCCTTCTCTGGCCATATATTTATCATGGACTGGCCGGTTTAACATCCGGTTCACCGGTCAAACCGCCAGACCGGTTTTGATAATTACTATGCCTTTTAGAGTTCACAATCTCTCATGAGCTCCAAAATCTGTTGGCAAACAAGACCTTAGAAATTGGAGCCACTTTCATAAACACCACATTCCATAAAGATTGATTCTCAATATAAGCCAACACAATGGCGCAGCTTAGCACGAGAGGGTGAGGACTATCTTACGCCGAGGGGTCACGGACTTCGAAGTAGGATCGGTTCTTGATTACAATATCATACATGTGGAATGACTTGAAGTTGGCGAAGTTTTTGGGTAGAGAGATGAGGTGGGCCGAGTCTTCGGACCGGTGGAACTGGAGCAGGTCCGACCTGTTTGGATTGTGGTACCTGGTCCAGCCCAGCTCGACCAGCCGGTGCTCGAGCTGGGCGTAGGTCCGGATCAGCTGGTTCCCCGGGAGGTAGACCAAGACCCGGGGACGTGCTCCGGGTGCGGTGGATGTGCCAGGGTAGGGTGGGTCCTTTTGCTCAAATGACTCTCGGGTCGGGTTTTTGATCAGTCGGGCCACTCCCTTCTTGTCGAATATCCACACACCAGACATTGTTGAGAGAGAGAGAGAGAGAGAGAGAAGGGTATGGAAGTAGTGTGAGTTTAAGGTGGTACTGTGATATAAATATGGTTCATGAATATATATATATTTATATAGCCCTTCTAGGACGAAAACAATCTGTTGAGTGTTGAAGTTCTCGGAAAGACATAATTACCCTTCCTCGTTTTGATTTTTTCTTTTCTTTTCTTTTCATGTGTTTTAAGGGTTTGTTTGCGAATACACAAAATAGGATCAGGCTTAGTCTTTCTCTTATTTATATAGGGTTTTGTTAACATGTGTCTTTAGGCACATCTTAAAGTTTTTAAAACGGAAATAAATAAGGGGTACAATATAAGTTTCGGTGTGGGGTTCAGTGTTTATTTCCCTTGTTTATTTCCACTTTTAGAACCTTAACATATATATATATATATGTCTAAGGGCACATGCTAACAAAACTCATTTATAAGGAGAAAAGATGTTCACATTTCATTAAATAGGGGTATAAAGATGATTTTATATCCTTGTACATTAGAATAAATTAAGTGATATATTTTAGATTATTTGTAAAATTACTTTTCACAACATTACTTGATCAATGTTGTACATTATTATTAGTATTAATTTTTTTTGTCTATCTAAAACTGCACACTTAAAGATTGTATGATAACACTTGGTTGTTATTTCTTATAGTTACTTTAAACAGTCAGCTCTGAACAGGGCGCCCTCTCTTGAGTCTTTGTTTTGGCCGTCGGATTGTATTTTTATTAAGGGTAGTTTTGTCATTTCACAATTTTTAAATATGATCTGATGGCCAAAAAAACTGTAAAATGACAAAATTGTCCTTAATGAAAACACGATCCGACAACTAAAACAGAGACTCTCTCTTTAATAAAAAGAAATTTAGAGAATCTTTGTACTTTAAATGTTATTTTTTGACCCAACAAAATGTTTGATTATAAATGTAATATTCATATAAACTATAGTACTTTCATACATAGTCCAATAACAGTCAAAACACTTAACATACCTAAAAAGATTTGACTCAACATGTTTCATTGAATAGGAGGAGAAGAAGATGCTGATTCATTATTGGGATAATTAAAATTCAGTCTACTTTCACTAGAGTATTTAAAAATCAGTCAAGTGTTTTTTTGAAAATAAAATTCAGTCTATATAAAGTCATTAAATTAAAAATGCATCAACTTTTTGTCTAAAATGCCCAAAATACCCCCCTCTCTTTGGCTTTTCTCTCTCTCCTCACATGGCCACCACCCACCACCACCGGTAGCCACCGCCACCACCACCAGCACCGGCAGCTGCCACCGCCACCACCACCAGCACCGCCACCACCACTGGCCACCACTGTCGCCGCCACCACCACCACTGGCCACCGTGGCCACCAAAGGGTCACCACCACCACCACCACCACCACCACCACCTAAACCCAAACTCAAACCCCAACCCCCCCCCCCCCCCCTCTCTCTCTCTATATATATATATATACATGAGTATATATATACATATCTAACATATGGCCACCACCACCCCAAGCTCTCTGTATCTCTTATCTCTCTTCTCACCACCACCACCATCACGGGTCACCTCCGTCATCCACCACCGCCACCGCAACAAAAAAAAAAAAGTTGCAGGATTTTGGAGCAACTGTCCAAACGGAAGGAGCAACTAATCAAATGTAGGGAGCAACTCACCAAACGTATTGGGAGCAACTCATAAAACGTAAGGAGCAACTCAACAAACGTATCGGGAGCAACCCACCAAACGTAAGGAGCAACTCACGAAACATATCAGGAGCAACTCACCAAAAGTATGAGGAGCAACTCACCAAACAGGTTGCTCCTTACCACTACCGGTCGCCGCAGCCACCACCACCACCACCCCAACTTCTTTATCTCTGCTCTATCTTTGATCTCATCTCTCTCTTCTCACAACCACCTCCACCACCAACACCACCACCACCAAACCCAAACCCCAACCTCTTTGTATTTCTCATCTCTCTTCTCACCACCACCACCACCACTGACCATCTTCCTCATCCATCATCCCCATTGCAGAAAAGGAAAAAAAAAAAAAAAATTGCAGGTTGGATCAACTATCCAAACGAAAGGAGCAACTCACCAAACGTATCGGGAGCAACTCACTAAACGTAAGGAGCAACACGTTTGGTGATTTTGTCATTTCATTTGGTGAGTTGCTCCCGATACGTTTGGTGAGTTACTCCTGATACGTTTGGTGGGTTGCTCCTTCCGTTTGGACAGTTGTTCCAAAATCCTGCAACTTTTTTTTTTTGCTGCGGTGGCGGTGGTGGATGACGGAGGTGACCCGTGATGGTAGTGGTGGTAAGAAGAGAGATAAGAGATATAGAGAGCTTGGGATGGTGGTGGCCATATGTTAGATATGTATATATACTCATGTATATATATATATATAGAGAGAGAGAGAGAGGGGTTGGGGTTTAAGTTTGGGTTTGGGTTGGTGGTGGTGGTGGTGGTGGTGGTAGTGGCTATGAGAAGAGAGAGAGAGGGAGAGAGAAGAGATATAGAGGTTGAGGTTGGGGTGGGGGTGGGGGTGGGGGTGGTGGTGGTGGTGGTAGTGGTAGTGGTGGTGGTGGTGGTGGCCCTTTAGTGGCAGCGGTGGCCTGTGGTGGTGGACTGTGGTGGTGGTGGTGTCGGCGGCGGCAGTGGCCAGTGGTGGTGTCGGCGGTGGCCGGTGGTGGTGGTGGTGGTGGTGGCCATGTGAGAAGAGAGAGAAGAGACAAGGAGGGGTATTTTAGAGATTTTACACCAAAGTTGATGTATTTCTAATTTACAAAAAGCACATGACTGACTTTTAAATACGCTACTGACACATGACTGAATTTTAATTATCCCTTCATTATTCTTAAAAAATAATAAATAAAAAAAATATATAGAGGAAACAGACCTCAATCGTCTCATGTGGTAGCGAGTTCGGGCTATGATAGGTGTCAAAAAGAGTTCATAAAAGTTACTCTCACTGATCTAATTTTGAGTCCACTTTTAGGAACCCAATTTATTAAAGGCATAAAAAGGATTTATACCTATTTTTTTACAATTATTCATAATTATTATAACAACTTTTTAAATTTTTTCTTTGTGTAGATATCAAGAAAGGATAATTTTGAAAAGTATGTACTAATTTAAGAAAGTAAACAATAATTTTGGGACATCCCAAAGTAGAATGACTCAAAATATGAGACGGAGGGAGTAGTTCATTAGCACAAGTTGTAGTGCAGCAATCTAAAATTTTCAATTCCCTAATATTAAATAAAATATCAGTTTAATTTATTATTGTGTATTATCCCTAGTAGTTGTATTATTTTAATAAATAATTTTTACATGTGTTGTTATTTGTAAACCCAATGCCTTTAATTTTGTAATCCCTGGTGTTTTAATTTGTATTATCATGTAAAGATTGTGCCCCTTAATACTGTACGATTTGAGATAAAAGTTATTAATAAAATACAACATCACATTGCCTACATTATTGTCCCTAATAATTATGTTTGAGATATTTTTCTAAAACTATTTAAGTTAACTAAACTAACTCAACTGACTAAACTAGACTGAACTAACTTAATCGAATTGGACAAACACAACGGACTGATTGATTTCAATTAGTCAGCCGTAATAATATTCATATGTAATAATTGATGTTCAATCAGTAAAAACTCGGGCGGGGTGATAAATATGTATGGTGTGTGTGCAAGTTATTGACCACAAATTGATTGACTCTTAATACTTTCAAAAGACAAATGAAATTGTATACATATACACACACAGTATAACATTTACACACACATAACAGACTTACATTTCAAACTCTCAAGCTCTTCCCTCTTATTTCCTCTCTCGTGTTCTCTCTCTCTCTCTCTCTCTCTCTCTCTCTCTCTCTCTTGCACACAAACAACACACATACAAACATACATTCTGGAAATTCAGTAAGTAGAGGAAGAGGGATTACAGTAAAGGAAAAGAAGCCATAGTCATTCTTAGTACGACGCTTTTATTTCGGTTTTACGGAATTTCTTTGGAGCCTCAACCCCGCTATTCTATAGAAATATGAGTTTCTTGAACTCATTCCAAATGTACTTTAAGTCATTACGCAATCTTTGTGTCATACCCCAACCCGCCCCCGTGAGCTAGGACACATGTAACAAAGACAACGAGGACCAAACAATCAATTTTAACGTTCCAAAGATGAACATTTTGATTGAAATATCAGGGGTAAAATATCTTTCTTTTTTTTTTTTTATCAAACAAATTAATAAAAGGAATAAATAAAGTTTTAAAACCGTCAAATAATACTTGGGCAAAGTTTCCCCTATTACAGCATCATTCACCCTGTTTTCATAAACTAAAATATTTTAACCCCTGCTGCATTTATTTATTTAAATATTTCAAAATACACCAAAAGCCCAACTAACAATATATAAACTCTTTCTAGCATTTATTTCTAAACATATCTGAAAACATAAATTTTAAACTTATTACAACCTTATTCAAATCCTCACATATAAACATACTCCCAAGTTGTCCATAACCCCGTGGTTTAACGCTTCTCACAGTGATGCTCATCTGAACCTGCGTGGTCATTAGCCACAAAAATTGAATAAGCTTTCGCTTAGTGAGTACGTGGTGCTAATCATGCAATTGGAGTATTTAATGATTCATAACACCAATTAAACATCACAACAATAAATGGTCGCAGGCGTGTCAAGTAACTAATCACCATCGTTCTGGACCCCTGATTCCGGGCCATTCTCACTTGTCGTCGCTTTTAAAGCGATATCACTCACTCTCATGTGACCGTAGTCAATTCGTTCATGTGGTCGTCACCACCGTCCCCTTTTCTCTGAGGACTTCATCATCATCCCCCTTATCTCTGAGGAATGGGCGTCCCTTATATACGGGCTAAATAATGGTGATTATCACTTGAGACCCTTTGACCCAAATAAGCACATAAGCAACTCAACATGTCAACATGGCAATTTCCACATTTTTGAACATGTTAAATAATAATTAATTACATGCTTTTCTACTTAATCGCAATTAAGCAATTTAACATTCACTAATAAATAAATAACATTAAATATCCAATTTTGGGATTAGGACACTCACCTCTACGAATTACCAAATAAGCTTAGAATTCCCAAATTCCTTTGCAAAACTAGCTCCTAATGCTTTTCCAATGATAATCTTATACAATTTTGGTAAACTAAATGTTACCAACCCATTTGGGTCACGAAAAACCTATCGATTAAACTGATAATAAATTATACCATAAGGTTGGACTTACCCCCACGAGTCCAAATATGACTTCATATCACGATTTGGGCAACGTACGACGAAGCTATGGCATCAAGAGGGTGGAACCCTCACTCTCCTCTCTTTTCTTTCTTGCGGATTTTCTCACTGTGAACTCACTGTTTTTTTTCCTCTCCTTCCTTTCCTTTATTATTTTTCTTACACTTTGATTAACTAAATATAGATATATAATACAATATGTATATAATGTGTACACGGCCCCGCCGCCTTAAACTATGATACATACCCACACGTTTTGTTCTTTTTTTTTTTTTTTTTTGACTTGAGAGTAAAACAGAATATTTCATAGAATATTCTTTAACTTAAGTCTATTTCTATTCACACCCCCATTAACTTCTAAACTCCTATTATAACACCCACATTAATTATATATTATCCCAATATTTAAGTGGGTTTATATCGATATCACGTATGAGCCCCAAATGTGGTCCCAAATATTATATGAAGGCACTAATTAGCCTACCAATTATACCATGTGTTCAATTGCGCCCTCACAAGAGTACTCAAACTAATCTCATAAATCAACATGAACTATAATAGAATATAAAACACTGAACATTTTATCAATTAAATAATCATATGGCATCACCAACTATTATAATGTACACATTTACATTTACATGTCTACCATTTAACCACATAAATGCACATTTATGTAATTTATATTATCCAAACCTCTCTTGGGTCACACTTTCATATCTGTCCCACCTCTAGTGGAACTTTCAACTGTGCCCTTTATCAAGTACTTATCACATGGGGTAACTGGAACTTACCCAAATCATCACATATAATTGTTTATATTAATTAATGCATATAAATTAAATATTACTTCCCTTTTCCGGGTATTACACTTTGTGTTTTGAATGTTGTTAAAAGCGCCTATATATGTATCAAAAATGCTACACATACAACCTATTCCACAACTACACATTTTGGCCATTGATTTCGATGGGTCTCGCATGTGAGACCTTTATGGAGCCAATCAAAAATGGCATGGATGCACAGTTGTGGAATAGGTTATGTGTGTAGCATTACTCTATATGTATATATATCAACAGAGGTCTGAAATTTATAGTACCGAAAGCACTAATGAAAACTCGTTCTGTAAATTGGAAATAGTAGATTACAGTTCCCATAGGTCTAGTTTCAAGTATTAGACATTAATTTATAACCATTGCGATGGACAATTTAAACAAAGTTTTAGTGACTCTCGGATTTTCACATATAAGTGGAGTTACATTAATAATTAAGATTAAGACTTATATATTCGTAATCTACGCTAAAAAAATGAAGAGAATGGTATATTACAATCTCGGTTTAGTTAAGTTTACAAAACTTGAATTATACTCTGTTAACAGAGGTTGAAAACGATGAAGTGGAGCGCTCGAGACTGGAGCGCTCAAGTAAGATAGTTCCAGAATAATTTTGTTTTATGATTTAATCAGTTGTACCTTCAGCTTTATAAATTGTACCATACTGTATTACTGATTAAATGAAAGAGAAACATTTTCTATACTTTATGTTGATATTACCCAATAAATCACATGTATAAATCTATTTGTTATCATTATAAGAAATTGTAAAAAGGAATAAGTCATACACCTGCATAGTCGAGATGACATGTTAAAAAAAGTCAATTAGTTTCAACACGTATGTTTTGTGAGAAATAAGTAAGGGATATTGTTGTGACATTTATGGACACGACTATTTGATTTGATCGGCTTTTATGGGTGGTGATACTATATTGGTCAAATAGATCTTGACTAAGCGACTTTTATGGGCGGTGACGTTATATCAATCAGGATAAATAGGTTATTTAACCTTGAACATCTTGATGGGTTTTACCTATACCACATCGGTACGGTAATCCTATCAAGTGGCTTTTTATGGGCGGTGATGTTCTAAATTAACGGTCTTATGCCGGATGGTTATGGTGAACCAACTGAGTCGAGAGATTGTGGTCGACTTGAATAATTGATTAATCGTACTTTGAGAAACGACTTGAATAATTGATTAATCGTACTTTAAAGTACTGCACAATAGCAGTGGTTAGATATACTTTATATACATTGTGTGTGTTATTCATTATACTCACTCGACTTTTATTAACTGATGACTTTTATGTCCTGGACAACCAAAATATTTAGGCTTCTCAGGAGATGATTATGCACGACAGAACGACTATGCTAGCTAGAGAAATCCTGCGAAGAAGTTTCTATGTCTTTTATCTTAAAGTTGTAATAAATGAATAATAAATTTGAATAAGGCGGTTTGTCCCTTAAGATATTGATTTAAGCAAATGTAATATTTTTAAGTTGGTTTCGTTAACTGAAATGACTATTAATATTATCATCTTCCTTGTTGCTTTATATACTCTGTTTATTATTTCATGTTAAGCTAAGTACATGACAACTGATCCCTCACCTGTCGTGACCTACGAGTTCAAAAATAAAATGAATTTTTTTTCCTATTTTGGTACGTCGGGGCGTGATAGTAGAAATTAGCACAATTAAAAAAAACAAAAAACAAAAACATTTGTTATTTTGTAAACACTAATATTCTTTCCCATTTATCTAGATCACCACCTCACCTATGTGAAAGTGATGGTGTTGAGAACACACTCCGTTTCTGAAGAAACAACGCCCAAGTATAGTCCTTTAGATTATATGCAAAAATAAGGGACAACATTTGGGTTGGGTGTTGTTCTTTTTTTTTTTTTTTTTGCTTGAAAACTGGAAATCATTCGTTAAAAAAGCACAAGCATTACAAAGACAACAACAAAACCAAAACAAATGGTACAAAAGTTGGGGATCCAGAGGAAGCCACATAAACTACTCTGCTAGCTGCATGAGAAACCAACTGCTGCATCACAGAGAACATCGCATGAAGAGAACCAGAACTAGAGGTGGGCACACTTCTGGCCAACCGAAGTTTCAAACCATTTCGGTTCGGTTTGAACCCGAACCAAAGTAAGTTCGGTTTGAAATCGAACCGAACTTATAAGTACAGTTCAGTTTTCGATAGGATTTTTCAACCCGAACCCGAACTGAAATTTTGAAGTTTTTTAAACATATAAAATACAATTTTTCAAAATTAGGGCTAAAGCCTAAACTAACTTAATTCTCATTCTCAGATTCTCTCATCTCTCATAAGGCTGAAGTAGCAAAGTTGCGGCTCAACTCAAGAGACACACAATGGGACTGCTCAAATCAAAAGCTTGGGTATACAAGAGGCTAAGTTGTTTTAGCTACCTTCTGTTTGCAAGTTGACTAATGCTAATGTCACTGACTGTCCTAGTAAGGATCTTTCTAGATCTCTCTCTCTCTCTCTAGATTAATGGTGTCCCAGTAAGGATCTATCTTTTTCCAAATGCTTGGGGGGTGGGTGGGTAAGTTCACAACACAAAACTTGCTTTGCTTTAAAAAACTTTAGGGGTTGTTTGGGAATGTCAAAAATGGAATCATGTTTAGTTAGTTCGTGTCTCATTTTCCATTTGTTGGGTTTTATGGAATGTGAGATGCATTTGTGATGCTATTACTATATATAATAAAAATAAAAAAAGAAAGAAAACCTTCGATTGAATTTCAACCTGAAGTTTCGAACCGAACCTGAACTTAAATTTCGCAACCGAACTATATTTTCGAAGTTTATTTCAGTTCGGATTTTGGTATCGAAATTCCCAACTTGAACTGAACAACCCGAACTGAAGTTTTTGTTTTGAAATTGAACCGTTTGTGTTAGCCTTAAGGTTTATTAAGGCATATTAAATTATGTTTTGATGATGTCAAATATGCTATGATAATTACATGATTCATATTAATTCATTCTTTGTTATTATCATAGTCATTTTCATGCTCATATATAATCTCGTGTATTAATATTGTATCAATGTTTTAATATCTTTGTGTGCATGAGATTTAATTGATGTAGATCAAGATTGCAAGGAGCTCAACAAGGATCAAGCTTGAAGACTTGAAGATATTTCATCCTTGGTTGAAGTCTAGGACCATCATTGTAAGGCATCTTGATCTCACACTCTTAGGGGCTCAAACAAATGCTAAAAGTTAAAGTTTTGGAAACAAATTTTAAATGGGTCATCTTTAAATCAATGCCCCAACCAAATGGAAAATAATTAGATGTTGAGTTTTATTGGTTTGAAAGGTATTTGAACCTAGTTTCCAAAACATCAAACGGATCGCAAATCCGATTTTTGTAGAGGGAGTTATGGCCGTTTTAGTAAAGATGTGTCAGGCTGTCAAACAGAGGGACAGTCGACTGGGCAGTCGACCGAACTGAGCAGAATGCAAACAGAACCCTCTGTAAACACATTCCAGTCGACTTCTTTAAGGGGCAGTCGACTGCTTCATGTTCCAGTCGACTGAAGCGACCTGGAAAGGCATAACAGCTAGTTTTTAAAGGGGCTTTTAATTACCAAACATGCCACCAACGGCTATAATCTTCCAAGGCCTATAAATACATGTTTTCCCACACCATTTTATGTTGATCAATCAATAGGAAAACATCTATTTCAATCACACAACTTATTAATTCTTAATCATTCAAAATTGAGCCCTAGTTGTGTGAGTTTATCAATTTGCTCTAGTTCTTGATTTGTATTTCTTTGAGAGTAAATTGTAGTGAGATTTTACTTATATTATCCACTCACTAAGGAGTTATAGTGTGAGCTATCATTGTATCATCTACTCTTAGAGAGAGTTTCAATTTGTGTTCAAATCATTTGTAAAGGTTGAGGGTTAGTAACCCTTGTGTGCAAAGAAGAGGTGTTCTTCTTTGGGAGAGATCATAGGCTCTTGTAACGGTTTGGTGCACACCCGTAAGTGCTCCGGGAAACGGTTTGGTCTACACCCGTGAAGTAGATCGGAGTAAAGGAATCCTCAAGAGGTGTTCTTGAGTAGGCCGCGGGGTGCGATTGCCGAACCACTTGAAAAATCGGTTTGCAAGTTTCTCTTCCCTTCTCTTTTTAGTTAATTGCTTGTGATCTTGTTTAATTTGCAATTAAGTTTTCTAAAAGGTTAATTTCCGCTAAAACCTTATTCACCCCCCCTCTAAGGTTTCCACTTTTGGGCCAACAGTTTGTATGCCCACCCCTAACCGAAACTCAAGGCAACTTCAACCTTGTAGATGGTGGAGAACACCCAAAGAAAGAAGCTGGCATAAATCCAAACCCAAACCAAAAAAATGTGAAGAAGCTTAACTAAAGGGTGCAACCAAAGTTGCTTGAAAAAACTTTCATGGTTGCAAAAGTTAGACTAGGAAAAGTAGCACTGCAGCAATAGAGAGTCCAACAACTACCAACCATATCCCAATGATCACCAATTCTAATCTACTATTTTAAGACTGTGTTATTTCAAGACTAGGTGTTGTACCTTGGATCTTTTAGATGCTGTAATTGAATATCAAAGGTTGTGTAGGCTGTCTATGTGAACTTCCAATTAAATTCAAAGACAACTTTTAAAAAGAATCCAAAGAACAACAAATGTTGTTTTAAAATAAACCACTTTATACCATTGATTTTTTGCGAGGTTTTGATAAAGGAAAAAACGTAGGTACATTTCTTTAGGTCTTTTCATCCTATTTTAGCATATGATTGGTTCAAGTGTACTAGTGTGTTTATGTGGCATTTATTTAGACCAATGATATCATAAAACTTGATGAATTAAGGACATAAGGTAATGTACGAGTGATTGTCCTTTAATTATTATATACCTTAATTTTGTAAAATTTCAACGACCTCCACATAGTAATATTTTTCTCACAAGAAAGGACAACTCGTCACAAGGAGGGACAAAAACGAACAAAAAAAAGTCAAGGAAAGGGCTAGGCCGTCCCATGGTGGGAGAGCCCTTAGAAGGGCATAAATCGACCAAATGTAGTTGGTTTATAGACAAGTCAGAGAGCTTAAAGAGAGAAAATGGGCATATACGACCTACATAGAATTCTATGTTCGATTTAGCACATTTCATTCCAAAATTTAGGACCATCAACATAGTTGCTTGCAATTTGGTTCCATAATCTCTCTGGTCTTACAATGCTAAATGTAAGTCTAATCTATTGAGTTTGATAGGGTATGCAGTACTGAAAGATGGTATCACATGACACTGCATGATTCAACTCTCTTTATCAGGTGTACCACTACTGGACGTATTATGGTTTCTTTGTATGTTGATGACATGATTATCACTGGTGATGATGTTGATAGGATTGCAGTGTTGAAGTCTAAATTAGCTCGTTGTTTTGAAATGAAGGACTTAGGTCCACTACGTTATTTTTTGGAGATTGAAGTAGCCTTTTCTCCAAAAGGTTATCTTCTTTATCGGTCTAAGTACATAGATGACATTCTTAAGCGTGCTCGCCTCACTGATAATAAGATTGTTGATACCCCTTTGGAGCTTAATGTTCGTCTTTCCCTTCTAATGGAGTTCTTTTGTCTGATCCTACCTTACATCACACTATTATTGGTAGCTTGGTTTATCTTACTATTACTCGTCCGGATATTGCTCATGTTGTTTATGTTGTTAGTCAGTTTGTTACTTTCCCCACTACAGTTCATTGAGCTGCTGTTCATCGTATTTTGAGGTACATGAGGGGCACTCGGTTTCAAAGTCTTTTACTTTCATCATCTTCTTCCTTGGAGCTGCGTGCATACTTTGATGATGATTGGACCAATGATCCTACAGATCGCAAGTCTGTTACTGGATTTTGTATATTTTTGGATGATTATCTCATTTCTTGGAAGAGCAAGAAGCAAGATGTTATTGTTGTGTCTTCCATAGAAGCCGAGTATCGTGCTATAGCTTCGAATACCC
This sequence comes from Hydrangea macrophylla, assembly GCA_033977485.1. NCBI lineage: Eukaryota > Viridiplantae > Streptophyta > Magnoliopsida > Cornales > Hydrangeaceae > Hydrangea > Hydrangea macrophylla. The sequence goes on from CM066989.1 coordinate 14,266,228, forward strand.
ATGAGGTTATTTGGTTACGTCGGCTACTTACAGATATAGGTGTTTTCCTTCCTCGCCCTTTACCTATGTATTGTGATAATAAGAGTACTATTCAGATTGCTCACAATTCAGTTTCCCATGAAAGGACCAAGCATATAAAGATTGATTGTCACATTACTCGTCATCACCTTAAGCATGGAGCTATCACTTTGCCTTTTGTTTCTTTTTCCGCGCAGATTGCTGATTTGTTTACAAAGTCACATCCGATTCAGCGTTTTCTTTTTTTAGTTGGCAAACTCTCTATGCTTCTAGCCGCATCATCGTGAGTTGAAAGGGGAGGGGGGCATGTATTAGAGTTAGATATTAGAATTAGTTTTATTAGCTTTAGGGTAGTTTAGTCTTTTACTTTATATTAGGGTATTAATGTATACTTAGATAAACTATTATTGTATCTTCTTTTCTATTGTATTCATTCATTCAGTTTTCGTGTTATGAGAAAACTCTAGCTCTCTTCTCTCTTTTCTCTTTGTTGTTTTCTTGATTATTTGATATATTCACACTTTCTAGATCTCATTCTCTTCTCTCTCTCTCTCTCTCTCTCTCTCTCTATCTCTCTCTCTCTCTCTCTCTCTCTCTCTCTCTCCCCCCCCCCCCCTAGTTAATGGTGTCCCAATAAGGATCTATCTTTTTCCAGGGTAAGTTCGCAACACAAAACTTACTTTGCTTTCAAAAACTTTAGGGGTTGTTTAGGAATGTCAAAAATGGAATCAGGGTTAGTTGGTTCGTGTCTCATTTTCCATTTGTTGGGTTTTATGGAATGTGAGATGCATTTGTGATGCTATTACTATATATAATTAAAAAAAAAACCTTCGGTTGAATTTCAACCCAAAGTTTCGAACCGAACCCGAACTTAAATTTCGCAACCGAACTATATTTTTGAAGTTTATTTAAGTTCGGGTTTCGGTATCGAAATTCCCATCCTGAACTGAATAACCCGAACTGAAGCTTTTGGTTCGAAATCGATCCGACTGTTTGCCCACCCCTAACTAGAACTCAGGGCAACTTTAACCTTGTAGATGGTAGAGACCACCCAAAGAAAGAAGTTGGCATAAAAACAAACCCAAAAAAAGTGAAGAAGCTTAACTAAAGGGTGCAACCAAAGTTGCTTGAAAAAGCTTTCATGGTCGCAAAAATTAGACCATGAAAAGCAGCACTGCAGCAGTAGAGAGTCCAACAGTTACCAACCATATCCCAATGATCACCAATTCCAATCTACTATTTCAAGACTGTGTTATTTCAAGACTGGGTGTTGTTCCTTGGATCTTTTAGATGTTGTACTTGAATGTCAAAGGTTGTGTAGGCTGTCTATGTGAACTTCCAATTAAATTCAAAGACAGCTTTTAAAAAGAATCCAAAGAACAATAGATGTTGTTTTAAAGTAAACCACTTTATACCATTGATTCTTTGCGAGGTTTTGATAAAGGAAAAAACGTAGGTACATTTCTTTAGGTCTTTTCATCCTATTTCAGCATATGATTGGTTCAAGTGTACTAGTGTGCTTATGTGGCATTTACTTGGACCAATGGTATCATAGAACATGATGAATTAAGGACATAAGGTAATGTACGAATGAATGTCCTTTAATTATTATATACCTTAATGTTGTAAAATTTCAATGACCTCCACATAGTAATATTTTTCTCACAAGAAAAGACAAATCGTCACAAGGAGGGACAAAAACGAAGGAAAGGGCTAGGCCCTCCCATGGTGGGAGAGACCTTAGAAGGGTAGAAATAGACCAGAGGGGGTTGGTTTATAGAGAAGTCAGAGAGTTTATAGAAAAAAAAATGGGCATGCGACCGACATAGAATTCTGTGTTCGATTTAGCACATTTCATTCCAAAATTAAAGACCATCAACATAGTTGCTTGCAATTTGGTTCCATAATCTCTCTGCTCTTACAATGCTAAATGTAAGTCTAATCTGTCGAGTTTGATAGGGTATGCAGTACTAAAAGATGGTATCACATGACACTACATGTGTTACAACTGTTAAAGTATTTAAAAACTAAAATGAGATTAAATTTAAGAAAAATAATTTATTACCCTTCTTAAATTCCAGAGTTGAACAAGTTAACAAAAAGAATTATTATGCTTTAATTACTTGGATTAATGAAAAATTATTACACACATGACATCAAATCAAAAGTACTCACTTGAAAGTTGAAACTTTGAACCTGTCTCCCCAAAAAAAGAGAGGGTAAATGATACGTGCATAATGAGAAGCCGAGCCGAGCCGCCATATATGCAAGTCGTGTAGAGCCTTGCACGTGGTCATAGGGTGAACTAGTCAAGTGTCCAGTTACTGGAAGTAGTCATGGAAGTGTGCTTAGTTATATCTTCATGTATTGCATTAAGTTAATTAGTTGGACCCCACTTCCCTTAATAGTAGTTACATAGTTGGACCCCACTTCCCTTAGTAGTAGTTACATGCATTTCCACCTTCCTTTTATGTAGGCATTATCACTTGCATTTTCTCCACCTTCCCTTTTGCATGCATGCATTAGTTATTGATGTAAGGCTATATATATAGCCGGTTGTGTACTCTTGAAGGGAATGAATGAAATATTATCTTCCAATTATGTCTCTCACTCTCTCTAGCTTCGACTTTCTCTTCTCTTTCTAATGAACGTTTCTCTCTCTATCTTACATTTTGGATCTTGCCCATAACAGTGCTCTTTTCTCTCTCTACAATTTTATACAATTCGATTTTAAACGTATCAGTGGTATCAGAGCCGCAAGATCTTGTGGCTATGGGTTCTACCTCTGAGATTGTTGCATCCATTGAAGATGATTTGAGTAAGGTGATGTTGATGCTACAAAGATCAAGAGAAGCATATCATCGTCTCGCCGACGATTTTCAATAACTCAAACTCATGTTTCAAAAGGTGCCGGTGGCTAAGAAGGCAACCCCACAGAAGCCAAAACGAGCCGAACGAAAGAATCGTGTGCAACTGAAAGTGAACAAAATGTCATCAAAGACGAAAGACGCAACCACGTGCAAAAGGTTCACGCCACATGTTTCACGTTGTTGTCGTCGGTTGAATTTCCGTCGACTTCTTCCACTCAAATCCGGATGTAAGAAACGAGTGTCATTGAAGACGAAAGACGCACCCAAGTGCAAGAGGTTCACGGCACAAGTTTCACGTCATTCTCATCGGTTGTGTTTCCGTCAACTTGTCTGTCGTCAAATCTCTCGCCACTGCCGCCACATTCATATCAAGCCAAAAAAATTTGAGTGGTCTTTCTTTGCATGATCGGCAAATAATGAGAACTTGGGACCCCGGAGGAGAAGGTTGTACAATGACCTTGAGGGCGATCATTCTAAGGGGGATGGATTGATACGTGCATAATGAGAAGCCGAGCCGAGCCGCCATATATGCAAGTCGTGTAGAGCCTTGCACGTGGTCATAGGGTGAACTAGTCAAGTGGCCGGTTACTGGAAGTAGTCATGGAAGTGTGCTTAGTTATATCTTCATGTATTGCATTAAGTTAATTAGTTGGACCCCACTTCCCTTAATAGTAGTTACATAGTTGGACCCCACTTCCCTTAGTAGTAGTTACATGCATTTCCACCTTCCTTTTATGTAGGCATTATCACTTGCATTTTCTCCACATTCCCTTTTGCATGCATGCATTAGTTATTGATGTAAAGCTATATATATAGTCGGTTGTGTACTCTTGAAGGGAATGAATGAAATATTATCTTCCAATTATGTCTCTCACTCTCTCTAGCTTCGGCTTTTTCTTCTCTCTCTAATGAACGTTTCTCTCTCTATCTTACATTTTGGATCTTGCCCATAACAGTGCTTTTTTCTCTCTCTACAATTTTATACAATTCGGTTTTAAACGTATCAGTAAATTACAATAACATCTTCTGAATTATGATTTTTTTTCACTAACACCCTTATATTTTAAAATTAAATAAATTCATCCCTAAATTATCCTTTGTTAATACTAAAATCCTTTTTTGAAGGTGTAAGTTTATTTATTTTAACCACTTCCCTTATGGTCGGATGACAAGGCCTTTAAGTGTTATATCCAGTGGTCTCAAGTTTGAATCTCAAGGGGTGGTCACATGTGATTCATCTGGAAGCCCTGACCTCGTGGGATTAGTCGAGATGCGCGCAAACTGACCCGGATATCCACGATTACCAAAAATTAAAAAATAAAAATTTATTTATTTTTAAATAAATAAGGATGAATCTGTCTAGTTTTAAAGTAAGGATTGGAGTCCACGAGTGGTGCTATTTTTTACCCAAGAAAAATATTTTTTGAACCTGCCGCGTGGCAGGCGCGAGTTTAGGGGTTCACAATAGCAAAAACACCTGCGAGCCCCAGGAGCGTGAAAATTCATACGCTTTTTAAAATATACTCGCCATGTAGTATATACACGTCAGCAATACATTCTGTGTTCCAGAAAATCAACGTTTCAAGAAGCAAGTTCATTTAGAATATATACTCTCGAGAACGTATATGATTTATGTACTCCACAAAAAAGCTAAATTCAAGCCAGAAAAAAAAAAACGTTCCATTTTAGGCTATGGAGCTTTGTTGCGATCGGAGGTCTCTACTCTCTCTCTCTCTCTCTCTCTCTCTCTCTACAAACCCTAGAGTAGAGGGACTCGTCGGAGGTCTGTAAAACCCTAAGAACAGAGATTTTCTGGGTGATCTCCATCGACTGGCAAACACAAAACTCTTCATTTTAAAGTAAGTTTTGATCATTTGATGTAGGTTTTGCTCGTCACAGTTACTTGTGTACATACTCTGTTTGGTTGATGAGAAAATGTGGCTGAAAGGAAAAAAGAAACTAGTATTTAGATTGTGATATATGTATGTGTACATGTATGCCACTGTAACTTCTTTTTTTTTTAATTTTTTTTTTTGTTGGGAGTGTCTGAATACGGAATTTGAAGATTTTTGCGTCATTGTGATCTTAGGAAATTGTTTTTATTTTTTATTTTTTATTTTCTGAGTCTAGTGTGTTTGAATGCCTACTAAGATGATAGGAGGTCAAAATTTTCTTTGTTACTGCTTTTTTTTTTTCTTTCGGTTTTCTAGGCACCCAAACAGGGGTTTTGGTAAAAAGAGCCCCTGATTCAGTGTAGCTAATGTATTGACACTTGATTATTCCGTGTTTCGCAAAGCTCTGTTCATTTCTTCGTTATGCACAACCCAAAACCGCTCTTCCTCTCCCTAAAATCCCTGATTCTGCATTGTTGTTACCTTAGGAAGTTGGATATATATATTTTTTTTGAGTCTAATGTATCTGAATGGTACGATTGTTTCTTTTATTTCCAAGTAGAAGCAGCTAATAAGACGATAGGAAGTCAAAATTATCTTGGCACCCGAAAAAAATGATACCCTGATTCAGTGTAGCTAATGTATTGCCACTTGATGATTCTGATAACACTGTCACGAAGTTCAAGAGGAAAATGGGTTTTTCTGCTATGGGAGTTATTCGGTGTTCCGCTGAGCTCTGTTCAACCACTTTTCCTCTCTCCGGAATCTATCTCTGCTTTCTCTTACTGAAAACCCCAGAGAATTTGGAGTTCTATACAACCCTGAAATTAGGGATTGGAGTTTTGTTATTTCTCTCACTGGTAAACCAAAAACCCTGAATTTAACTTGAGGTTGTTCATTTTCTGACTAGTGTAGGTTTGATCGTACAAATTATAATTACCTGTACATACTCTGTTTGAATGATGGAGATAATTTTGACCAGAAAAGCTTTGGATATTTTTGACTCTGTAACTTTGCGCGAGTGTTTTGGATTTACTAATATAGATTTAGTCTACCCGAAGTCGGATACATTTTAGGTTTGATTGCTTCTCCATTTCCATGTACGAACACAATAAGATGATAGGAGGTCAAATTTTATTTGTTGCTCTTTTTTCCTTCATTTTCTTGGCACCCAAATAAGGTTTTGGTAGAATGATTCCGTGATTGAGTGTTACTAATCTATTGACACTTAAATATTCTGTTTGTTTCAGGTTTAAAATGTACCGCAGAAGGGAAGAGAAATACGATTCTAGTGAGTCGGAATTGGAGGAATGTAAATACAGATACTATAAAGAATTGAGAAATGGAATGGTCAAAATCAGAGTCTCAGATAAGACTTTTCGATGCCCCTATTGTCCCGACAAGAAAAGAAAGGAGTATGATTACAAAGAGCTTCTCCGACATGCTTCGCGCATTGGCAGAGATACTAAAGGTGCAAGGTTCAGAGACAGAGCTAGACACTTGGGGATGGTGAAATACTTGGAGAGATACGATGAACCGAAGGTTAAATCATCAAGACCTGCTACAAAAACTTTTGAATCAAAGGAGAAGTATACCGATTCTAAAAGAAAATCATCAAGACCGAGCGTGAGAAACACTGAGTCTATAAAGAGGCATAAGGGTGAGAAAAGTACCTCATTTGGAGCTTTTGAACATCTCGAGAGTTCTATGAATGAGAAGGGTAGATCATTAAAATCCCTCGTGAAAGCTTTTGAGCCAGTAGAGGAAGTGGACAAGACGAGAATTCCCAAACAAGCCACTGCTGGAAAGACTTTGGAGCCTTCTAAAGATAAATGCAAAGCGAGTGAAGAGCTTATTGTTTGGCCTTGGATGGCCATAGTGGCCAATATTCCTACTGAATATAAGGATGGCCGGTATGTGGGTGATAGTGGTAAGAAACTAAAAGAGGAGTGGGCAAGCCAAGGGTATAATCCGGTGAAGGTTCATCCTCTGTGGAGCCACCGTGGGCACTCGGGTTATGCCGTAGTTGAGTTTAACAAAGATTGGGATGGATTCAAGAATGCTATGACTTTTGAAAAGGCATTTGAAGTGGAACATCATGGGAAGAGAGATTGGTCTTCAGTGCGGCATAAAGGTGATAAGTTGTATGCTTGGATTGCTCGTGATGAAGACTACAAGGCAGTGGGTCTTATTGGTGAACATCTCCGTAAGCACGGGGATCTAAAGACTGTCACCGATGTTGAGGAAGAAGAGAAGAGGAAAGACACTAAGCTTGTGTCGAATTTGGCCAATGAAATTGAGTTTAAGGGTAGGCAATGTGAAGATATGAAGAGCATAATAAGCAGGACTGAAATTTTTCTGAGTAATGTTATGAGGCAGAAGGAAGAGATGATTCATGATCACAATGGAAGTATGCATTTTTATCTGAATCTTAAATAATGTTAAATGCTGTTATTTTAGAGTATATACTATTAAGCATTTATTTATGAGTAATATTTGGGTCACTAACAAATTTCACTAACACTCACACCCACACTCTCTCTCCCCTAGTGGCACTATGGGGTCCGCAGTGGACTCAAAGTACCACTAGGAGAGACATAGTGTGTGGGTGTGAGTGTTAGTGGAATTTGTTAGTGCCCTAGCATTGTTGTTTATTTATTCATTTTTTGCTTGCAGTAGTTGATTCCTTGTTTTACTTTTTTTTTTGTTAATTAGAGATGACTAAGTTGCAGAAGAGTTCATTGGATCAACTCGAAAAAGTCATGAATGATCATGAAAGGAGTAAATCAGAATTGGAAGCTCAGAGGAAAGAGCTTGAGATGCGGGAGAAAGGACTGGAAGAGCGTCGGGCTCTAAATGAAAGTGAGAAAAAGAAGATCAATCACGAGAAGAAAATGGTATTACCTTTTGGATTTTACTGTTACTGGACACCCTTGATACTGCATTGTAGGAGCCCTGACTCTTTTTTGATTAAGTTTTGACATAAGTGTAAGAGATCTTTGCATTTTGTGATCCACTTGTTAACGAGACCACCAGATCTTCTAAGCCAAGACTGATCTGTTAATGAAATTATATAGGCGCCTGATATTCCATTGAAGAATATGATATTTCCTAGGACAAAGAACTAGCTTAAAGGATTGCAATGTCATGATCTATTGAAGAAAATTAACGAACATATGCTTTTGTATTTGTTCCTTAGAGCAGATGATAGAACAAAGACAGTATATCTAATAATTCGTCATCTCCGCAAAATATTTCCCCTCGTTTGATTTGGGTCTGCATTTTTCTTTATTGAGAGGTTTCAAAAGTGTGGACACCTTTGACTACACGCATTAGTTCCTAAGCTCCATATATTTGTTCCCAATACTTTTTTGAAATGAAATATTGTTTATGAAGAATATGGAAACATTCTGAATATGTTGTTAAACTTGGTTAGATTCTCTTGGAAAAGAAGTATTAGGGTTACCTATCACAGAAGCTAATATCAGTTTTTTCTTGCAGAATGAGAGGGCAATCTTGGAGCAAAAGAAGGCAGATGAAAGTATGTTGAAATTAGCAGGAGATCAAAAGGTGTGTTACCCATTTCTTTTACCTTAATTGGATCACTTGAGCTATGAGCAAATGTGTCAGAATTCTAGAGGACCCTTTGGGAGGGAAAAGTGCCGGTTTTGTGGTTCGTAGGTTAACAAGTACTATAAATTCAAGTGTCGACAGGACTGCGTGCCTTCTCTGGTATTTCTCAAATATTGGTCTTTGTTTAACCAACATAACCTTGGTTCTCGTAGAAACATATAGAAAGTGAGACATAGCTGAACCAAATCCTATATTAAGCACTCCCAAACAAGCCCTAATAATTTCACAACTTCAACTGAATAATTTGTACTGCAAACTGCAGAGGCAAAAAGAGGAACTTCACAAAAGAATAATTGAATTGGAAAAAAAACTTGATGCCAAGCAAGCATTGGAGTTGGAAATAGAGCGCATGAGGGGAGCTATCCAAGTAATGAAACACATGAACGAGGACGGGGATATGGAAGCTAAGAAGAAGATGGAGGCAATTCAAAAGGATCTTGAAGAGAAGGAGGAGGACCTCGAAGGTGTTGAAGCATTGAGTCAAGCTCTCATCATCAAGGAGCGTAAAAGTAATGACGAGTTGCAGGATGCTCGCAAAGAACTAATTAATGTGAGTTCTCTGTTAGGTTCTTTTCAGTTCATAGATTTTGTGAGGGAAAAGAAAAGGAACACTGAGGAAAAGGATTTTCTGCATTTGGTAACAAGGAAAAACAGTGACGAAAGCAGGAAGGAAAGATAATAGTCTTCTTTACTTACTATTATTTTTTGACAATACTTTTTTTTTTTTGAAAATTTATTTTTATTTCAATATCTAATGTCATTTAAACATGGAGGAAAACACTGTGGAAAACATAAGCGCAGTAGTGTTCCTTTCCCTTTTCTTTTCCTTTTATTAATCCGCGAATCAAATTGAGCCTTAGTCTTTTCTTTATGCAATTTGCATTCTTTTGTTCAATACATAGAATGACACGATTATTATTATTATTAATCTTTGGACCAGGTTTCTCGCTGTGGTCATATCTAGTGAGCATAATTCACCTTATTAAAACAAGAGGACTGAAAATTAGTTTTGACAAGCAATGGCAGAGGCGGGTTTTTATTTATTTATTTTTTTCGGAGCCCCCAAGTGGGATAGTGTTTATTCTGCACAGAAATGCCATCCTTTGTTCAGTAATAAACTAGGCTTCTTTAGGTTTAGTTTGATTCATGGATTTAGTGGGGGGAAATAGAGGAAAACATTTTGACACTTTTCTTAAAGAAAATTTGATGAGAATTAAATTAAAATTTTTGAATTTTGTGAGTTACGTCACTGTCTGTTTTTTTTTCTTCTCAAGTTACAATTGTATTTTGAGAGATTTTGATTTATAATGTTATTTAAAGCTTGGAGAAAAGGCAAGGGAACTACTTTTCTTTCTCTTTTTCTTTTCCTTTTGTAAATCCAAGAACGAAATGGATCTTCAAGAAAGAGCTGAAGGAAATCTTCATATTGAAGTGTTTGGAGTCTTTGGACTTTCGAGATTGTGCCTGGATTTACTACCATGCTTTGTACCTCTATGTAGTCTACCATACCTAATACATCACAGTCTTGCTTAAATGTGAAGAAGGCATTTGATGAAACAAACAGCATTTTCACCAAGGGGCCTTTATCGCCAGCGGACTGGGCATTTGGCCGGACCACATAAATCTCTTATTCTCTCTTGCTTCTATTAATTTCTCCTTATTTGCTCTCATTTTATATGAATGTAAATTTCAACATGAACCATGATAACTGAGCAGAATATATAAGGTTTTTTGGCTACTTGTGTCGAGACATGTATGCTTGGAGTGGATTGGTCAATGAGTTTCTCATACGTTGGTGTCTATTTTTCCCTACTAACTAGGAGGTATCGAGAAATAAGAGCCCGCTTGGATCGTGATCAGCTTATGTGGGACCAACAATCACTCATTTGGGATACTTGAGAGATTTGAGCCTATTTGGCCAAAAGAAAATCCCTAAGTTTTCAAACATCGAACCCACTTTAAAGTTTGAAAAAAACAGCTTAAATCAGAAGCAACAAGTTGTTGCTTTTTCTAAAAATGTTAAAGGAAAATTTTCTAATTCCCACTACAATACCAAACGGGCTCCAAATCATTGGTGTGGCCACAAGGGAGATGGCCTGCACTCAAGACCTCAAGTGGTTAAATGGTTTCAGATCCATGTCTTTGGGGTTCTTCTAACTTCTACAATGCAGTGTCATGTTATAATATTTTTGTATTTGGTGTTAATACGATGTTGGTTGTTCCTTTTTCCACTTTAAAGTTTAAACCACAATGTAAATACAAATTCCAGTCTCTAAATTGCAGTGTCCTTGTGATGTAGGGTTTGAAGGAACAGTCGAGCGCCCGTTCTTTGATTAATGTTAAAAGAATGGGAGAGCTTGACGAGAAGCCATTCCACACTGCAGCCAAGAGAAAACATTCTGATCAGGAAGATGCAGAGGAGAAAGCAACAGAGCTTTGTTCTTTGTGGGAGGATTACCTCCGGGACCCAAGCTGGCATCCTTTTAAGATCATCATGGTCAATGAAAAACACATGGTATGTTTTGCATTGATATGGTCTCCATTAACTCTCTCTCTCTCTCTCTCTCTCTCTCTCTCTCTCTCTCTCTCTCTCTTTCTCCACACACACACACACACACACACAGGGAGATTGGAGTTTGAAGAATAATTTGATTGCCCCTGTAATTGGTAATTAATTTTTTTGTTTTCTTAGAATAAAATTTGGACCAACAAAAAACTGAGTGTGAAGCAAAAAGTTCTACACCACAGGAGCACACTTTACATAGAAACAAAAATAACTCTGCTTTACGTAAAATGTTCATGAGCATAGGAACAAACACATGGTCGGGGTCATACACAAAATACAATGATCCAACCATGGATCAATTCACTTATATGATGTTTTGTTGTCACTTGAATTTGAATAAGCTCATTGAAAGTTATATAGCGATTTAGAGTAAAATCCATCATCCCGAATGTATTCTCATTTAGATAAGAAAAGAAGATTTCATCATATTTCTTCTTATACAATATGAACATTTCTATATTTTCTTGGAATAGCAAAGTTCATGATTTTAAGCATCATTTCTGAAATGATCATAATTTTTCTAAACAGAACCACACGAAATTGTCCCAAACTTAGTTTAATGCCATGTAAATGTAGTTCAAGGATCCCCATACAGGCCCATAGGAACTTAAAGTATATTCAGTCACCCAGTACAATGGCCCTCCTCATATACTGAATCACCCACTAAAATGGCCCATAGGAACTTGAGGTATATTCAGTCACCCATTACAATGGCCCTCCTCACATGCTGAATCACCCACCTTGTGTTTGTGTAGATTTTTAGTTCAAGCCTATTTTATTCAACCAGAGGTATTTTTTATTTGTCGATTACTCGATTACCTTCCTTGGAACACTATTTTTCTTCCTTTCTTTTTGTCTTCTCCATGTACTTATTATATTGTTAATCTGGGTGTGTTCAGGAAGTTATTGACGAAGAGGATGATAAGTTGAGAAGTCTGAAGAATGAATACGGGGATGAAGTCTACGAGGCTGTGACGATAGCATTGACTGAAATGAACGAGTATAACCCCAGTGGTAGATACCCTGTTCCAGAGCTATGGAATCCCAAGGAAAGAAGGAAAGCAACATTGACAGAGGGGGTATCATATTTACTGAAGCAGTGGAAATTACATAGAAGGAAAAGAAACTGAAAGGTTATCAAGCTGGTAAAATCCGTTGTCTTATATATATATATATATATATATATTAATTTTCTAAATCAAGTTTAAATTAGATAATGAGCAGAAGTGATGTACTGTTGTTTGTTCCTTCTATTTAGTCACTTACTGTTGTATTGAAGTTTAAGATAATTCTTTTCACAGGTCACCTAGATTGATTGAGGACCCTTTTTAGTATATGTTCAAGTTTATACTGAAGGAACAGCCACTTGAAGGCCCTAGATATGTTTCTATTGATTTCCTTGTTAGCCATTGTGCTTTTAAGATGTTCCAAGTGTGAAAGCTGTACGTATTACGAGTAACTTTGTTAGCTTTATATATATATATATATACACACGATTTTATGTTCTTGATCACTCACTTGTGACTGAAATCCACGAAAATAGTAGCAGCTCAGGGCCTCACAAACAGAAAAAGTGGGTTGCTAAATGCACTCACAAAAATTTCTTTATACACCCACATGCACATCATGAGATTGTGAATTTACTTCTCACTGTGTAGAGAGAATTAGTGGATATATTTAGAAGCACTCAATAGCCAATGAATTTTTTTTTTTGGAAGGGTGAAGAGGTCAAGAGTAAAAAGATTGGGAAACACCCAAAGACATAACTTTTGGGACACAACCCAAAAGACGTGTCTATATATAACTTTTGGATACAATTCAAAAGATGTGTCTATATACAACTTTTGGGACACAACCCAAAAGACGTGTTTATATAGATATAGACACGTCTTTTGGGTTGTGTTTCAAAAGTTGTGTGTTTGGGTGTGTCTTAAGTATTACGCAAAGGTTAAAAGAGAGAAAGGTCCATGTATCCACATTCCACAAGTCTCTCCTCATTCCAATTTTGGGAGAATAAAAATGGTGAGCTTAGAGAGAAAAACTCCCTTTCCTTTCCTCTCTTATCTTCGCCATCCATTTTTATTATACCAAACAAAAAAAAAGCATTATCCTTTCTTTCAATTCCTATTTCTTTTTCTACCAAAAAAAAAAAAAAAAAATTCCTATTTCTTTCCTGGATGAGTGGGCTTATGTCTTCTTTTTCTCCAACTCATATAATAAAGTGGTAAGTCAAATTGACATATCAACCACACACAACAATTATGGGATTTAAGGCTAAGGCGGCAAACTTCTTCTTCTTTTTTTTTTTTCTTTTTTTTTTTTTTTTTTTCTGGAAATGTTTTATCTTAGTCCAAACAAAAATGGATTGGGGCCCTTTAATAAAGAAAATAAAATACATCATTTGTTACAAAGGCTTGGAGAGCCCCCAACTTTCATGTGACAAATATGACAATTTCGTTATACAATAACAAAATTATACTAAGTTGACATGTGTGGCACTTCAAAGAGCTACTTTTTGCTCAAAAAAAATAAATTAAAATTATAGTGTCCAAAAACACTATCTTCAAATCGCTCTATTGTCCTCAGGGGCTCAAATTTTATTGTTATTTTTCAGATGGAGTTACTAACCCTGTTCTATTGAAAAAAAAAAAAAAAAAGTTCGAGTAATGATATTTCAATCACACACCAAACTTTGTATACAATTCAAACCCACTCCACAATCCGGGAACTAATTTTAATTTGGTTTCTAAAATTCCTGAATCTGACTCGTTTGGCAAATAATCCGAAATTCACCTGCACATGGGCCCACAGAATCATCTATACTATATCCCCGAACCTCCAATTCGTTCAAAAACTTCTTTGCCTCAGTACTATTTACATGCCACCACTACTCTCACTACTGTACAAGTCAGGCAGTCATTTTTGTACAACAGTTACACACACACACATATATATACATATATATATATATATATGCATATACATCATATATTTGAGAAAAAAGGGTCGATATTGAAAGCGACGGCGTCGTCACCGACCTCTCTCTCTCTCCTATTTCTCGCTCTACAAAACATTAAGAGAGTGTCATTCCTTTTGCTCCCTCCCACTCCCCAAGCATTTGCCCATCTATATCTATATATATATATATATATATACACACACACATATTCAATCTCACAAATTCTCACTATCACACGGAAATTCAAGTAAGTTTTATGATATCTCTTCTCATATTTTTAAATCTGAGTGCACTGCATGAGTAATCTGCAATTTTTTTTTGTATATATATATATATGTGTGTGTGTGTGTGTGTGTGTGTGTGTATAAACACAATATGGTTTTCGTTCTTCGGTATTGTTTTAGGCTGAATGCATATGCTCTGTTTCTCACTCGATGAAACGGTGGTTCTGATTTTACATTTGACGCAAAATGCTGTTTGGTTGGTGAGAAAATGGGAGAAAACAAAGGAATTCCAAGTTTCCGATATGCTTTTTTTTCCCAATAGCTTGTAACATGTGAATACACACACAATACTCACATAAAGACAAATGATGATCCTCGTAATAGGCTCAATTTTTACATTAAAACAGAATGCTGTTTGGTTGCTCAGAAAATGAAAGGAAAAAAGCCAACTAAGTGAAACACCAGTGTATTTTTCAAATGTTTTGTAAACATGAGATTATTTATTGGAGCTCTACATTTGTTTTGATGTAAAATGTTTTGTGGAAAATGTTGTCACCTTGTAATTTGTACATGAAGGTATTTCTCGGAAAATATTTTACATCAAAACAAACGGATTACAACATAAAATTTTAAGCATTTTTGATTTGTAGGCTTCTTCATTTTCCTTCTTTTTTTTTTTTTTTTTTTTTTCCTTCAATATTTTGAAACAGTAGAACATGAAAATTTTGATTTGTAGTTTTTAAACCTTCAAATTTTGGTGAATAGAATGGCCTCTATGTGTATTAGCTCAATTTTGGGTGCCTGAGAAATTGTGTTAGTTCAACAAATCTGTATGTTATGCCCTTATTTTATTCCGCTGATATATATCATTTAGGACTTCAGAAATTTAAAATTTTTGATTCAGCTTACTCAGAAAATGCTATGCTAGTTATCTGAGGTGAGATTTGCAGTATTCTGAGTCAGAAAATAAGAATTGTCTCGGAGAGAGTTATTTTTTTATTTTTATTTTTTCTATTTCCTTCTTCTTATTGCCGTCTTTTATTTCAATTTTTTTTTTGTTGACATTTGATGGATTTGTTTAGGTTGTTTGAGAAAATGTCTCACTCATCCGAAGAAGAAACCGATATAAGTGAGTCAGAGTTGGAGGAATTTACTGATAAATGTTATGAACAATTGATGAATGGTAGTCTGAAGGTAAAAGTCTCAGATGAAATTTACAGATGCCCATATTGCCCTGGGAAGAAGAAGCAGGATTACCAATACAAAGACCTTCTTCAGCATGCTTCTGGTGTTGGAAAGGGCTCACAGAACAGGGGTATTAAAGAGAAAGGGAGGCATGTGGGATTGGTAAGGTACATGAACAACAATATAGATGTGAAGGAGCCATCAATACCATCACAGCCCATTACACACAACAATGAACTTCATGAGAGTGATGATCTTAATGAGCTTTATGTCTGGCCTTGGGTCGGAATTATTGCTAATATACCTCTTGAGAGAAAAGATGGACGGTATGTTGGGGAAAGTGGTTCGAGGATTAGGGACGATTTTAGAAGAAAAGGGTTTAACCCATTAAGGGTTCATCCTCTTTGGAACTATGGAGGTCATTCGGGGTATGCAATCGTTGAGTTTAATAAAGATTGGCCTGGATTCAATAATGCAATGATGTTTGAGAAGACTTTTGAAGCGGATCATAGAGGAAAGAGGGATTATTATGAATCAAGGCGACTTGGAGATGAGTTGTATGGGTGGGTTGCCCGGGAAGAGGACTTTCATTCAAAAACTATTTTTGGTGACCATCTACGTAAAATTGGAGATCTGAAAAGTGTTTCTGAGATTGAAGCTGAAGATAGGCGCAAAACTACTAAACTTGTGTCCAATCTGACTAATGCAATTGAGGTAAAAAATACACTCCTTAGGGAGATTGAATGCAAATACAATGAAACATCACTATCCTTGGTCAATTTGATGACTCAAAAAGATGAGATGCACCGATCATACAATGAAGGTATGTTCTCTTATTGTGCTTAATTTACTAGAAGATAGCCTCACCAGCGCTATTTTTAGCTGTGTTGTCTTTTTTGTTTCCTTTTCTGTTCAGTTCTCCAATGACAAAATCACATAAATGTGTTTTTTTTTTCCCCTCTTACTTCATTTTAAACAGAGATACAGAAGATGCAACAAAATGCACGTGGTCAGCTTGAAAGAATCTTAAAAGAGCACGAAAAGACAACATTGCAGCTGAAAGTGCAAAGCAAAGAACTTGAGGAGCGTGAGAAAGAACTGAACAAAAGGGAGGCCCTAAATGAAAATGAGAGAATGAAGCTCGATTATGAGAAGAATATGGTATTTGCATTACATTCTTGTGAATTAATTTGGCCTTAGAATTGCTTTGAAAAAAGGGAATGCTGATTTTTAATAGTGAGTTTTCGGAGCCTACTTTAATGCAAGTAGTCATTCAAGAAAATGAAACTCGTTATGTTTGTTTAGTGGGGGTATTTCTGAGAACTGTTTTTGTGAAAGATACCTTAAAAAGGAATGCTTATTTTTCATTACAAGCTTTTACTCAAACTCACTATCCGGATCACTTATTCAGTTGATTTCACCACAAAGTTTGTGAATATTCGCAACTTTCAGAGAACTTGGTATTGGCTACGTATTAAAATTTTGTGAATTCACGAGACAATTCTACTAAACATTCATAAGCTCATATATATATATGACAGGGAAAACTCTCTCTTTTTCTGGATACAATTTATTTCAAGAAAGGAACAATTACAATAGTCTTGCAAGGCTTGTCGGGCGCGCCTACGCGGAGAGGTTATTTACATATAGTTAAGTGACTTTTAAGTAAATCAAGAGTAGCCAAATTCTTTCTTTTTTTGAAGCCTTTGCCACTATGCTGAAGGTGCGATCCCGAAAGAGAACCCAAAAGAGTTTACTAGTAAGAGCATCTGCAGTGGGTAGTATAAACTTAAGGGAAAATTGGCTTAAGTTTAATGTACATCTATCCCGTGTTGCTCCTTTTGAGCTTGGTTGCTGAGCCCATTGTATTTCCTGGGGTATGGCCCTGGTACTTTTGTACCTCCTTTTTTGGAAATTGATTTACCACATTCCGAAAAAAAAAAATTGTACAAAAGAGGGAACACTAACAATGGTGTAGTGACCAAACGTCACAAAGCCATTTGGCGAAACGACGTAGTTTACATACTTTACACCAAAAACAAACCAAAAAGAAATAAAAAAAGAAAAAACAAGAACCCTCACGGCACACACTGTGTCGTTTGGGTGTGGCATGGCACAGTGTGTGCCGTGTGGCATGTTTTCCAATGATAGACAGCTTTGTTTGTGCCGCGTGGTGTCTCGCGGCACACTGTGTGCCGTAACCCCCATACAATAGCTAAACTTAGCCGAACATTAACATTAAGTTCTACTAAGTTTCATTCCTTAAATTTGTTGTATACCTAGATGCTTAATGTTGAGTTGAATGAGACATTGATATCAGCTAGGAACTGCCTGCCTATACAAGTTCTCATTCTTTCTTTGCCTTTCTTCTACAAGTTCAGATACTTTAGCCAGGTACTGTTGCAAACTATGCCGTTCCCATCCTACAAGTTCGTTTATGCAGCATTGTTTCGAACATATGTTCAGTTGGTCTAGATGGCTGTCCCTACCCCATCTAGCTTGTCACTGGCTTTCGTGGTCCACTTCGCTCTATTGCCACTCTCTTTCTTGCCTTTTGTAGTTTTAAGCGTATTAACCTTCATTATGGTTTATTTGGCTATGGCTTCTTAGAAATTATTTATAGAGAGGATGACAAGCTGAATTTTTGGAAAAATGCATACATCACATGATTTATGTTTCCCTAATACTTAACAGATTCACATGTTATAGAGCCTACTTAAGCCTGAGCAAACTAATTTATCACCATTGCCAAATGTGGCTCATAACTGCATGCCTGCTAACTTGCATAAAACCCAAGTCACCTGGCCTTGAAAGCAGTTTAGGAACCCAGACTGGAGTTTTAACCAACTAATTTCTTTTCCTTTTACGTTCTAATGGTCCAACTCCCCACCGTTGCCAAGTGAGGCTCATAACGGCATGCCTGCTAACTGGCATGATATCCAAGTCACCGGACCTTGAAAGCAGTTTAGGAACCCAGACTCGAGTTTGACAAACTAATATCTCTTCCTTTTACGTTCAAGTGATCCAACTCCACGCCTCACATCACACTACTTCCATTTAACACTTACTATAAAACAAATTTCTCTACCCACAGAGACCAAAGTCTAAATAAGTTCTATATTGCTAATTGACAAGAAAAACAGCATGATTTAGGTGATACGCTGTATTAATGACACAGAATAATCAAATGGCTGAGTAACTTAATTTTATTGGGAAAAAAGGACCACTCTCCTGAGATGATAGGAGAAAACAGTGGCAGGGATAGGCGGTGCTCCGGTGGTCCCATGAACAAAAATGTGTGCTCTAATACATCTTACGGAAAAAGAACTCTTAATCTCTGTTTTAAATATTTATTATATGTAAAAAAGGGCAGCCCAGTGCACGAGGCTCTGGCCATTGCGGGGTCTGGGGAGAGTGAGATATACACAGCCTTACCCCTGCAAGCACAGAGACTGTTTCCAGATTCGAACCCGTGACCTCCAGGTCACAATGGAGCAACCTTACCGTTGCACCAAGGGCCAAAGTTCCCCTCATAAAATATTATATGTACTACCAAAAAATAACTTGTCTTTCCCAAGAATATGTGTTTGGTTCTGTCAAAGTATAACCATAGATAAGAGTTGTAACTTCGTAATATCCTATTTGCTAAGTTGGTATTCACCAAGTTTTTGCACATTTCAGCAGATAACAGAACCTATAGGGACTAAGATGTTGGATACCCATGTATTTCTTACTCCTATCACTTGTCTAATTGGTTGGTCCCTTTAGATTTACAAGTAAAAGTAAGATGAAGCCTCTAAATTGTTCGTCCCTTTAGTGAAAACCTACCAGAAGCTAATCATATATTGTTAGAATAGGACTTAATATATCCAACATCTGTTGTCTTCGTTGCACCAAAATATATTCTATAAAAACGGTGTAATGAACTTATTTATAATTGTGAGGGTATCGCATATCCTAGCTTTTGTGCATTGGTCAATGCTGTAGTTGACTAGACAGAAGCATGTGATTTATTTTGTCAACAATGATAATG
The DNA here is from genome assembly GCA_033977485.1 of Hydrangea macrophylla. Classification (NCBI taxonomy): domain Eukaryota; kingdom Viridiplantae; phylum Streptophyta; class Magnoliopsida; order Cornales; family Hydrangeaceae; genus Hydrangea; species Hydrangea macrophylla. The sequence goes on from CM066989.1 coordinate 14,285,608, forward strand.
GTGTTGTTTTCTCTTCTTTCTTTCTTTCTTTATTTTTTCTTTTTTTAAGAATGAGAGAGCAACACTAGAGCAAATGAAAGCAGATGAGAATGTGTTGAGGTTGGCAGAAGATCAAAAGGTATTATGCCCTCTTAGAGATTTGGGTAAATTAACCAAAACAAGAACCAGATGTGTCTGGTTTTTAGGAATTTTAATATTGTCATGTGATTTTGATTTCAAATGGCAGCGAGAGAAAGAAAAACTTCACAGAAGAATCATTGAGCTAGAAAAGAAACTTGATGCCAAGCAAGCGCTGGAGTTGGAGATAGAGCGTATGAGAGGGGCTCTACTAGTAATGAAGCACATGGGAGGGGATGGGGATGGGGATGGGGATGGGGATGGGGATATAGAAGTTCGGAAGAAGATAGGTACAATTCAAGAAGATCTAAAAGAGAAGGAAGAAGAACTTGAAGGTCTGGAAGCATTGAATCATGCTCTTGTCGTGAAGGAACGTAAGAGCAACGATGAGTTGCAAGAAGCTCGGAAAGAATTAATTAATGTAAGTGTATTTTTATTTTAAGTTTTGAATGATTACATTTACACCACGTAATAGAGCTAAAGTTTCTAGTACCCATTGGCCGATCTTGGTTCAAAGATCTTAGTTCAAAAGACTTAAAAGTTTTCTACAATAACTTTCCACTTCAAAATGTGTAGTGCGATAAATTCGTAGATCATTAGTAATTATGTAGGGTACTTCTTTATTCTGTTTCTCTGTTGTATGAGTTAAGTATTGGAGGGTTGGTGCATTACTTGCTATACTAGAAGCTTTATTTGATTGAAGGTGAAGGAGGTGAAATTGGGCAATTTAACCATTCAGTCCTATTCTTCTTTACTAAGGTTCAGGCAATCGGTAAATCTGAGACCTGGACACACACCTGTGCCTCCAAGAATGTTGTAAATTTGCCTTTTGCATGCTGAATGATAGGTTATTAATCTTTTTCAGACCAATGCCTCTGTGTCCTCCATAAAAGCAAACATGGAATGAAAGCATTCATATTTAACAAAAAGTAAAGATAATTCAATTGCCTTGGTAATACTAACAGATTTGTCATTGCTAGTTTCCTGAATAAAACTGAAAAGGACATTTCTAGTGGCAACAAGCATTGGTTCTAGTGATGCTCTATCTTATGAGGCTCCTAACACGTATTATTTCCTTTAGTTCATGAAAGACCAGCCTTCCCGGGCTTTTATTTCTATCAAGCGGATGGGAGAGCTTGATGGTAAGCCTTTCCACATTGCAACCAAAAGAAAGTACTCCGAAGAAGAAGCAGATTGCAAAGCTTTGGAGCTTTGTTCACTTTGGGAGGATTTCCTTAGGGATCCCAACTGGCATCCCTTTAAAATCGTCGCTGTTGAAGGTTGTATCAATCGCAAGGTATGCAACTTATCAGCTAGCATTTGCAACAATCTCTGTGTTGCCTCTTCCTATATAGCTGTACACTTCAATTTGCATGCCGTGTCCAAGTCGGGCAGCAGTATGCTTTGGACATGCAAAAAATGTGTCTTGATTTCTGTCTACATCCGATACATGTCGGACACGCAGCCGACACAGTCAGGCACGGGAATGGATATGTTTAACTCTTAAAACAATACAACGAGGGAAAAGTAATGGATTTATGTGAAAATTCAGAAAATTTTAGTGGACAAATATATTGCATAGTTAAGAAATATGATCTTTTATTTCCCGTGTTCTACACATGGTCCTACACGTGTCTGTGACTCTGTATTCTACATTTTAAAGATTTTCTGTATTGTCATGTCCGTATCCATGTTGCATAGACCTCTTCAACAACGTATGTGCGTGTTTTAAACGGAGCGACCAGGGCTGTTGCTGATTTTCAGTAACAAACACAAACATTTACATTTCCTAAATGCATCTAATCCTTCCACGAACATAACTGTATCTTCTTCTCTTTTTTTGGGTCAAACAAGGTATCGTAATCAAAGAACAATAAGAAAAATACCTATGAAAATGTAATATGGTCATACCCATCTGCATGAAACAATCAGGCCCTAGGCCAAATAACCACAGGCTAATAAACTGAAGTTCATCTTCTACACCTTGTATTGCTTCCTCCACTCCATTTATGGGACACAATAGCTAAGGAAAGGTCATGATTGGGGCAAATGATGCAATTGCTTAATACCATTTGTTTCTCTCTCTTCTTCTGTTTAACTTACCTAGTTTTATGGTTTATTTGAATGTGGATGCTTAGGAAATTATTGATGAAAATGATGAAAAACTGAAGGATCTAAAAAATGAGTATGGTGAAGAAGTATATTTAGCTGTCACAACTGCCATGATGGAGATGAACGAGTACAATGGCAGTGGTAGATACGTAATACCGGAGCTGTGGAATTTCAAAGAAGGAAGGAAAGCAACATTGCAAGAGGGAGTGTCCTATATGCTGAAGCAATGGAAAGTGCTTAAGAAGCGGAAGCGAAACTAGAGGTTGGTAGTATATTAACCCGTGTATAGGCTTCTTAACCAACTGTTTGCATCATTGAATCTTGGGATTGCAGACATTTTTCTATGACATGATCTTACTATAACTTATATCATTATTAAGGCTTGCTATTAATCAATAATATATCATTTTTCATACAACTCGCTATGATTCATGTCTTTTGAACTTTGAAGTTTAAAGTTTTGAATGGAATACTTTTTACATCTTGAGCCTTGATATTGCATCAAACGTGTGCTAATGGTTATTAGAATCAGTAGATTCACAAGTCAATTTTTCATGCTTCTTACGTTTCATGATTCTTTTGAACTTTGGAGTTTAAAGAATTGAGTGGAAATTTTTTTAACATTTTGAGCCTTGATATTTGCATCAAACTTGAGTTAAATTGTTATTTGTTCATTTCTTCCAGGAATTCAGCCAAATTGTGCTCCAGTATTACATATATTTATGTAGATAACTTCGGTCATGTTTGCACAGTGGAGGTTTTGTTGAAGGGCCAGCAACTCAATCAGATGAAGTCAATTGAACCCATAGTAAGTTTTTGTTCCCTAACTCACAATGTCTATAACTGTTAAAGAGTATATCAAGTAGTACTAGCACATATATCAAATTTTAGACTAGATTATTTTTGCGGGTGAAGGTTTTGTTAGGGTCCCTATAAATTTTTACTTTCCCTATATAGCATCAAGAATGTTCAAACATTCATACTATCATAAGATCAAATCGACTATTATGAGAAAATTACAGGTTTAGTTTTGATTATTTGGTTGTCCTTGAATGCAATCAATTATTTCTCTGTTGGCTCCTTAACCATATTGATTAATCAATCTCTGCACGTTGTTGGTGGCTGAGTTTTAGGGCATGAACATGGTATCCTTGGTTGTGCATGGGGGCATCATCTGTTATGAATCATGTGTAAAGCTCTGTTTGGTTCTTGGAATTAATGAAGGAAAAGAAAGGAATATATATATGTTTTTTTTGGTTACTAGGGAGAAGAGGGAGGAAAATAGGAAGGAAAATTCTTCAGTGCAGTTAGCACAGTGCAGTTCGCACTGTGCTACTCACAGTTTGCACAGTAAAACTGCCCAGTTTTCAAAAACTGCTCTTGCAAAAGCAGTTTTACTGTACAAACTGTGAGTAGCACAGTGCGAACTGCACTGTGCTAACTGCACTGAATCCTTTTCCAAATAGGAAAGCCAAAAAAGGGAATTGTTATTCGCACTCCATTGATGAACCAATGTACTCCATGGAATGCATTGATTGTATGGTACTACATGGTGTGTCAGTAGTACCAGGGAGTGCATTAGTTCAATTTTGGAGTGGGAATAGTAATACCCAAATCCTGTGAGAAAAAATTGAAACTTTTGAATTTGTGAGTCACATTATGTCTTCAAATTATTAATTTTTAATGTTATTTAAGCCTGATGGAAGACACTGTTTGGTTCATGGATTTAGTAGGGGCAAAAAAGCTAAAAACAAAGGAAAATGTTTTCTTTGTTTGGTGGTGGCCAAGGAAAATAGTGAGGACAAAAAAAGGAACAAATTTTCAAAGCACCATATGGAAACAAAGTTTTGCAAATTTGGTATATCCCAAATGCGATGAGAGTGATACCACATCCACTAGTTTGTGGTACCAACCACCACAGGGTCTATGGAAGTGTTACCACCATGACACCAACACTTCATGTAACAATTATCAAGGTATCTCAGACAAAATTGGGATCCTACTATCCTACCATTACTCTCACCATATACAACTCTCTCTCTCTCTCTCTCTCTCTCTCTCTCTCTCTCTCTCTCTCTCTCAAAAGAATTCACAACAATAAATCAACAAAAAAGGGAAGAATGTGTGCACAAGGTATCCAAAGCTCTAATTAATTTGATTCGCCTTTTTGGGGGTAAATGGAATCCAAAGACTTACCTTGTCTCACAATATGATGGAAAATGATGAAATACAACTACGTACACATGTGAACATAGCATTGCTCTCCAAGTCCACCCCACCCATGTGCAAGTATGGGTAAATCCAAAATCAAAATGCATTGGATCTTCTTGAGATGTGACCTACATGGAATTTACCCTTACCAGTAGGATGACAATAAAATGTCCATTTAATTAGGTGACAAGGAATTAAATAGTCAGAATATACCAACTTTTGTAAAAAATGTTACTTTTTTTTTTTCTTTCCTTTTTCTTTTTCTGATGATGTAAAGAATACCACTCTTTGAAAAAGCAAATGCTGGACAGTCAACAATGTTGCTTATGGAGTTGCACCTTATATACTCCCTCTGTCTCATATTTAGAGTCTTTGATGTCCCATTTTAAGAGTCCTCTTTGAAAAGTCAAAGCACTTTAATACACACTTTCCAAATTTGTCCTTTTTTATATCCAACTCTTCCCTCTTTTTTTTATGTGACACTATAATTTTGAATTTCAAAAAGGGCATTATTGGAAAGTTAAAAATCTCACCAAAATCAAAGTTGTCCCCTTAATAAGTTGGAATTCTCTAAAGAGACTCTTAAAATGGGACGGAGGGAGTATGTTTTTTTTTTTTCCGGATACATCTTATATATGTTGTGGCTAAACATTTTTTTCTCCTATTTCTAGCGGAGTAATGCCACACTTTCCAAATTTTTAGAGGATAGCATTACTCTTTCTATCGTCCTAAAAAGCAACGATGCAGTTGGATCAATTTAAGAAAATGGTTTAATTTCAGAAAAAATCTATTCTAATTTATAGTGGATTGAAAAATACCCTATTCCCTCTGGTCCAAATTGTCTGACACTCGTTCTATTTTGGGTTGTCTCATAATATTAGTCCATATTGAAAAGTCAACACAATAAATTTTGAATCTTTACTGTTTTGCCCTTTATTTTTTCACACCTCTAACTCATCTAAATGCATTTATGATTATAAGGGGCAAACTTGAAAAGTTAGAGTATAAAACTTTGACAAAAGTACAATCATTGTGTTCACTTAAAAGTTAAATTTCTCAAAAGTGCTAAGCAATTTGGTACGGGAGAGTATTATACATTCTAATAGTTTTGGTACTACTAAAATGTTGTAACTTATTCTAAAACATTATACCATTTGAAAAGTTTTGGTTTTCAAAAACAAGATGCTCTTCAATATTGTGGCATCACTTTTGTGCCAAAATGATATAAATAATGATGTCAAAAGTCACAACTTCAGATACATAATAAATCTTAAACCACTAAAATGAAAATTAAAGGTTGGAAATGAAAATTAAGGATCGAATTCGTTTTGCTACCTGGAACTATATATACACCAATTTACATTTTGGTCTCTCTTATATCATTTGCAACATTTGATCTTCAAACTTTTAGGGCAATTACAATGTTTATATTTCGTCTAAGCAATCGTTTGTCATTGCTTATTTGTCAATTTTAAGCAATTTTTGGAGCCCAAACTGTTTTTGGTCCGTTTGTTTCAGCAAAAAATGATAAACAGATCTGGTCTTAAAAACAATCGATAATTAACGCAGGGGGGTGGGGGAGTTGATTATCTCTATATTTGATCATAATAAACAGTTCTACTTTAAATAGTACTACCAATTAACAAGAAAAATCGCATAAGCATAAGCACAAGTACAGACAAACAGACTCAATAAGCAATTCTCTTAACATTTGGCATCACTTAGCCAGTATCCAACACTACTTACGATTCTACGAATATTTGAAGAATTTGTTACAATGTAAAGCTTAAGGACCAACTACAAATTGATGATTAAAGACCCCCAAAAAAAAAAAAAAAAGGTACTTCTTTGCGTTGCAAATGGCCAACAGAGGACCAAAATTAACTGAATACTTGTCTCAAAACTCATGACACAGAACACCAATCATTTAAAAATACATAATGCTATGCACCACACTACCACTTATATATATATATATATATATATTAGTACCATTACAAGATCAACCAACCAAGCCACACATTTATAGTTACTGCACCGCTCAAATATATAGATATATATTGATATCATGGATATATATAAGGGTGATGCTATTTCCACTCCATCATTGAACTAAGGCACTCCATGGTACCACTCTTAGAGCATGTGGTACCATGTATGTCATGCATTGCATACATGGTACCACATGCTCTAAGAATGGTACCATGGAGTGTCTTAGTTCAACGATGGAGTGGCAATAACAATTCCCTATATATAATTTAAGTTATACAATTAGTAGTAACTCCAAAGCTGCGGGTTACAAGTCTGCAACCACTTCAGCCCCCTCACCTACATTTCTCTCTCACACAGTCACACACAAACCCCACTTCCCAATTCCCAAAAGTCAAAAAGTAGTACTCACAACCCTCTCCCTCTTCCTACCCTTTTTTTTTTCCTTTTTTTCTTCTAAACTTTCACACACCCCAATACACCACAACCAAAACACTTAACAGTCCAAAATAAAAATAAAAATAAATAAAACTAAAAAATGGCGCCAAGGGTAAAATAGGAATTAAATTACGCGGGAAATTTTAAATTCCAGTTGGGACTTTGTTTGGAGAATTCTTTCTTTTTAAATCTTTTTTCAGACTCTAAAGTTCTTTCCAGTGAAGGTTTGACCAAACTGCCAATTCGCTGGAGCGATGTTCCACGAAGTTGAGGTGCGCCTGTCGCTCGCTGTGACCCTAAACGACAACGATTGGCCCACCAGAACGGAATTTGATTGCCAGTTTTGACCCCAGTTACGGCTCATGCTCATCCAGCCTGTCCTCGCCCCTTTGATGCTCACCCTCACGATATCCCCTGCACCCGCAACGTTGCTGATCAGAACCAAATTGAAGTAACGGAATCCGTTGATTGTGAACCTAATCCCCCCTGGCTTCCTGCATGGCACCCTGCGTAATAAAACGACAATACACGAGGTTAGTTTCGTCATTTCGGGGGGGGGGGGGTTGTGTTGTGAAACGCGGACAAAGTTTTGTTAGCGTGGAACGCGGACCCGTGATTTCAGGTTGTGGACGCGCAAGAGGCAGTACGGCGACATTAAAATCGGTGGGACCCCTTTTCACATTGATAAATGAGTCTTTGGTCTCGGTCACCGTGTTCCCACACCATCTAGGGTTTGGTGATTGATTGCAAAGTAGATGTCATTTTTATGGAACACTGTTACTAGTAAATTTCTGACAACACCAGGGGCAATTCAGTCAACCAAACGACCAAAAGATCAGTAAACACGCGGACACAGGGAATAATAAATAAAGCTCCATTTGACAAGAACTTTTGGAGTGTGGGATTCTAAAATCTAAACAATAACTTATGCAATTTATTTGCACAAAAATAAGTTAATTGTAAAAATTTGCGATGGACTAAAATCCGTTCAAATGCAATTTTTTTTGACAATTAAATCGAACAGCAAAATGAGAGTATTTTTATTATCTAATTTTGGTTTATTATTGCTCACCTAGGCCCTTCACTTCACTGAGTAACATGTGTTTTATTTCAATAATTATATTGACAGTACAGAGAATGAAATGGTACACATGTCACCCAATGAAGACCTCAATAAACTATGATGAATCACATTTAGATGAGCAAAAAATACTCTCAAACAAAATGTGTCCACGAGGGTTCCTTTTAACCGTTTAACCTTTTCTAGTTCTGCCATTCAACCATAAAAAAATTAAAATAAAAAAAAAATGCGTTTGACATAAAACTGTTCAAGGCAACTTTTGAAGAATTGCATATTTTAACCTTTGGATAAATTATACTTTACACCCTTATAGTTCAGATATAATATCATTTTAGTCTCTGTAATTTCAATTTTGTAAGAAAAATTAATGAATGGACAAGATTAAACCTAAACTGAAACTGCAAGAATCAAATTGACAAAATTAAAACTAAAGAAACTAAAATAACTTTACATCCAAACTACAATCGTACAAAAGGTAATATACAGTATATACCCTTAACCTTTTGACTCAAATTTTTGAGATTTCAATTGCAAAATCTAAAGTTGTCACACCAATTTTATTTCACTTTTAGAAGTCTCCATATTCACTTATGTGTCCCAAAAACTGTATTCAGACGGGACCCAAGAAAAACTACCAAATATTATCCACATAAACCTACACATAACACAGAGAATATAGTCATCAAAATAACCGTTCCAATGAACAGAACAAGCAAGATAGAGGAAAAAAAAAAGGAAGGTACCGGCGGTAGGCAACAGGGACGATTCCGGCACGATACTCGGCAATCTTGAGGAACATTGGCATGGCGAGGTCGAAGTGGGTACGAGGAGGGTTGCACCATCCGCCATTGTCGTTTGGTAAGGCGTAGTTTGGCGGGCAGAAATTGGTGGCCGTAATAAAGATGGATGGGCTACCCGAGTGGCACCACTGTTTGTCATTGGCGCATTTGATCTCAAAACACGCCCCACAGCTAAACCCATTGTTGAACAGAGCTGTGCTCAGTGCGGCCGTGTTGACTCCGTAGCCTTGGCTGTAGAGGTTGCCATAACCACAAGCACCACCTAAAGAGAGAGACAGAGAGACAGAGAGAGAAAGAAACAAGAATTTTATAATTATTTTTGTTGCTTGTTTGGGAAAATTGACCAATTTGAGTTGGGTTTTTTTGTGGGGATTGGAAATTGACCTAAAAGTTGTTTGTTTACTAGGAAAATCGAGGAAAACTAAATTGGGTTTTGTCACTATATTTGAAGCTTGACAATGGGATGTTTTTGGATTGAGATTCATGAGAATGGAAATGGGTATTTTTGTATGCTTAAGAAACCATATCCAAGAATATAGGGTCTGTTTGGCAAATAACTTCTGCTTCTACAATTCAACGCATAGCTTATGAGAAATGTGGTTGGCCTTTGGCTACATAAAATGGATAGCTTTTGGCCAAAAGCACAAAAAATGAGGTTGACTCACATTTTCAGCAATTGAGTCGTAGAAGCCGAGTTTGCCAAACTTAGCCTACATAAGTGTAGCTTTAACAGAGTACTCTGTAGTTTCTTGTAAAATGCAGGACAGAATAACAGAGTATGGAGCACTGTGGGTCTGCTTGGCTCAGCTTGTGCGACCCAATAGTACAAAAAAAAAAAAATTGCTTTTGGTCAAAAGATATTGCTTTTGACCTATGGCAAAATTTTGCATTTAATTAATATTCTTTAATATATTAGTCCAAGAATCTAATTTGTCAAACAATTTTCTCTTAATTTTTGAAATTTCATAATCAAATGTAATCTTTTAAAGTTGTTACCAAACACCCTCTATACCACAATGCAATACATTATGGTCCCCCAATTTTAGTATTCTCAGAAAAAGAAAAAACAAAAATTGGACTAAAATTTTAAAAAAAAAAAAAAAAATTGTCAATTTGGTGAGACCTACCCATAGTGCCAGAGGCATCACTGCCTCCATAGAAAGTGGCATGAGCACTTTGCCATGAACCGCCATTGTAGTTTCCTGGGATTCTAGCTTCAACCAGTGAGATGAGTGTGATAAGAGAGGCAATGCAGGCCGCACTCACAAAACCCATTTTTGAGAGAGAGAGAGAGAGAGAGAGAGAGAGAGAGAGAGATGTGGCGGGGAGGAAAGGGTTAGGAAGGTGGACTACTTAAGGAGGAGCCTTGGGAGAGGTATCAGTGGCAGTTACTGTAATTTGTGGAGAAAATTTTGCTCCTTTTTCTCAAATGAGACATTTATTTCCTAGTCCCAAGCGCAATTTCCGTGCGTGTTGTGTGTTTTCCAATTTGATTGGCTTTAAATACGAACAATGTGGGGTCCACGTTAATGGACCAATTAGATTAGGAAGTTTACTTCACGCGCGAACAATTTAATTTTCTTTGTACCAAATAGAAGTGCGATACTTCACTTTCAATCGATTTTTTTTTTTTGGTAATATTTGCCACACAACCAAAGCCATAATTTCTGGAACACTACTCAACAGATGTGTCTATCTTTATCCTGTATTATTGTGGGGTCTAGTGACATCACATGAGAGATATAGACACATTTTTTAGATTGTGTCCCAAAAATTGTGTCTTTAGTTGTGTCCTAATGTTTACTCTTTTTTTATAAAATGAAAAAGCTATCAAACTTTACGTGATATTGTGGAGCAACTATTCAAAACTTATGGAGCAACTTGTTTTCAAAGTCAACTCTTCACAACATCAAGAGCAAGTCTTTCAAATGTTAGGAGCCATAATCAAAACGTTTTGGTGCAAAGTCACAACGTTGAAAATATAAAATAAACTAAACAAAAGTTGATGTGTTTGTAGAGTAATGTTACACCCACATCTAAATCCACACTCAACACCTCCTGACCCTTAATTCTGGTAGTTTCTGTGTAGGACCCATATAGAGCCCACTATAATCAAGGACCATGATTGTTGGGTGTGAATTTAGATGTTGGTGTAGTATTTTTGCTTCTTTTTTTTAAAGATAATTTTCTATTATTTTTTTAATTAAAAAAATAATAATAAATTAACTTTTAAGTTTATACAAAAAGTTGATTTAAATGTAATTATCCTAATAGACATTTTGCAGTCCTCTTGTCTCTCATGTGAAGTTTCTTACACAAGAAGGGCAAAAGTTAAAGATATGGCTGGAAATAGCAAAATTAAGACCGACAAAGCAGTGGCATGACTTATATTGTTAGGAGTTGCTAAGTATTTTATAGAGGTACGAAGCTGCATCTGGCCAAAAAATCAACGTGAATAAGGCAAGTGTTTTTTTTAGCCCAAACTCGAAGGAGGAAGAAATTGATGTGATTAAAACTTTGCTCTGGATGGATAATTTGATATAGCACGAGAAATATCTGGGGCGGGGCTGCCTTCATTAATTGGTAGAAGCAAGCGACATATTTTTTTCATACATCAAAGATAGAGTCATCTATAAAGTTAAAAGGTGGAAGGAAAAAATTTTATCGCGAGAAGGAAGAGAAATCTTGATTGAAGCAGTGGCCCAAGCTATTCCAGCGTTTGCTATGTCGTGTTTCAAGATCTCGATTTCTATCCTTCGGGACATCGAGAGTGCGCTTGCCAAGTTTTGGTGGGGGCAGAATGGAGAGAAGAGAAGAGACGAGACGAATTCATTGGTCGAGGTGGGACTTGTTGTGCTTCTCAAAGAAGGAGGTTGGGTGGGATTTTGTGACTTTGAAGCTTTTAATAAAGCTATGCTTGCCAAACAAGCTTGGCGCTTGCTAACCAATGAGAATTCCTTACTTCCTCAGGACTATGAAAGCCGATACTTTCCACACGGTGACCTTATGGAAACTAAATTAGGCCATTATCCGTCATTCACATGGAGAAGCATTTGGGAATCACTTGAGACTCTCAAGCTGGGCGTGAGATGACGGGTGGGTAATGGGGTAAGGATTTGTATTGATTTTGACCCTTGGCTCCCTCGGCCTATTAGGTTTAAACCTTATACTCCACTTCATCCCTAAAGTGTTTGGTAGATGGGTTCAGGACCTCATCGATGAAGGTAGGTGGGTCTGGGACAAAAATCTCATTCGTGCACTATTTTGGGAGGACGATGTTGAGGCCATTTTGAGAATTCCACTAACAAATATGATTTGTGATGACAAGCGTATTTGGCACTGGACTAAGGATGGCATCTTCACAGTTAGATCCGCGTCTATGCTATCCGTGCATTTGGGTCTGACTCACATCAAGATAAGGGGGTCTTCATCCAGTTCTCATCAATTTCCTTGGAATAAGCTATGGCAAACGAACATCCCAAACAACATACGACACTTTGCTTGGCATACGATCCGAGATTTTTTACCATGTCGGGCAAACTTGAGAATCCGAAAGATTGTTGACTATAGTCATTGTATCCGATGTGGGGCAAGCCAAAAAACTGTGACCCATACTTTGGTGGAGTGCTGCTTTGCCCGGGAACTGTGGAATTGCCTCTTCTCAGATCACTTATATGGAAAGGGTTCAAAGCTCTGCTTTAGGGATTGGACCGAATGTATGCTTGAGGTTGGGGATGGGGCAGTGACCCAGGAATTTTTTATCACCACTTGGATGGTTTGGTGTGTCAGGACTAAATTTGTTATGGAAGGAACTCGATGGGATTCGGCAGCTTCAGTTTTGAAAGTTGAGGAGCTCATCACCGAGTTAAATAGGGTCCATGACCCATAAACCTTACCACAACAACATGGAGTGAGGCGCAATGAGGGAAAATGGGTGGCCCCAGAACTGCATAGCCTTAAGCTCAATGTTGATGCGACGATTTTTGCCGATTTGCGGGGCGTTGGGCTCAGTGGAGTTATGAGAGACATTGCGGGCATTGTTTTATTTTCTTTTTCAGAGTTTGTTCGGGGAAATTTCGACGCTCTCACTGCAAAATCTCTCGCAATGTGGAAGGTATCTCTTGTTTCCCATGACGCTGGGTTCTTGAAGTTTCATGTGGAATCTGATTCGAAAATTTTCATTGATAGCCTTAAGGATGGATTCAATAGCCTAGCCCCCTTTGGCCATATGATTGAAGTTGCTAGATCTCTTCTCCTCTCTTTGGATTGTTTCTCGTTTACTCATGCTAGTAGAGATTGTAATGGTGTTGGTCATGCTCTTGCACGACATGCAAAAAGTACTGAGTGTGAATGTTTGGATGGAAGAAGTTCCATCCAATGCCCTTAGTCTTGTACGCCATGACTGACCATCTTATGAATAAAAAATCTCTCGTTTGCCTCTCAAAACACAACAAAAAGAAAAAGGAAAAAGAGAAAAAAAAATAAGACTATGTTTAGCCATTACCTTCTAATAGGGGTGTAAGAAAAAAATGCAAACCATAAACCGATCAAACCGAAAATCAAATGGTCGGTTTTCTAAATGTATGTACAAGCTAAAATCGATCAAACCCCTAAAAAATCGACCGACCGATTTACACCCCTATTGGTCGGTTTTCAAACACCAAAAAAATAATAATAATAATAACGACCGACCGACTGATTTACACCCATACCTTCTAAGTTCTCACTATCTTCACTCTCCAAATCTAAACTATTGAGTAATACTGTACTTTTCAAATTTTGTAGGAAATTACTATTCGCATTCCATGGATTATTAAATGCACTCCATGGAGTGCATGATAATAATGATACCACATGCTTTGGAAATGGTACTATGGAGTGCACTTAGTAATTTTTAGAGTGCGAATGACAATTCCCATTTAGTATCCTTAATGGTTTTCAAACATATGTGACCCCCATATAAAAAAAAAAACATATGTGACAATAGACCCATTTAATTTTAGGGTTAACTACTATTAAATCCTATTTAGTGTATCTTTGTCATAATAGACCCAATTCAAAAAACTATTTGAAGATAGGTCCACAAAAATATTTCAGACCATTCTACCCCCAGCTTAATCTAGGATTTTTAAAATTTAAATGCAAATTTATTTGATTCCTAATATATATATACATCTATATATGTATATGTAATTAAAACCCCTATATATACAAGATCTATTCTCAAAACCTTCCCCCTCTCTCTCTCTCTTCTCTCTCTCTCATTCGGCCAGTTGCTGTTTCAAGGACCGTTTCCGGCGATCAAGCGCCGACGACCGTGAGTGCTTCGTTGGTATGGAAAGAAGTTTCGTGGCGTACATGAGAAATGGATGGTGGATATATTAGACTAGTTATCACCGTCGCCATCTTTGCCGTTGAGTTCGAGATTCAGAGCGATGCATCTCGATCTGCTAGTGGCGTGTTAGCCTCTAATGGAGGCGTTGCCGATCTATTTTGCGTCCTCTAATTTTCTGCAGATTCGGTGTAAAAATATACACTAATGCTAGTTCTTGTACTCTTATGTTAGTCTTTTTTTTTTTTTTTGGATTTTGGATTTGTCTGATTTTTAGTGTAAAAATGTGTTGATTTTACATTTGTTCGCTGATTTTCAGTGTAAAAATTATAGCTATCAAGATTTGACTCTTGTGTTGTTTTTCAGTGTAAAAATTATAGGTAGCAAGATTTGACTCTTATATTATTTTTCACTGAATTGTTTTTTTTTTTTTTATAACAATGCATTGGAAAAATATACTATAGTGTAAAATTCTCCTCTTGTAGTCATTCATAATGCAGTGTTAAAATTATAATAGCAATCATTGAGTACTCTTTTATATACTATATATATCTGTATATATCTGTATATAATTCTGAAATGCAGTGAAAATTTTACACTGATTATGTAGTGTAAAATTGTACACTGATTTCCGTCAAAAAAATTATACACTGATAATGTGGCTAGTCATTACTGTCAAAAATACATGCCATGCTGACCAAAATTACATTGAACAAAAAATTAGCAATGGATAATCTAACAAAAAATTTGATGTGGCACTAAAGATATGGAAATCATTAAAGATGTGGATGACAGCTTACCAAAACAAAAAGAGTCCACTACAAAATTAAATCTCCATTCAAATGTATATACCTACAATCATGATAATAATTTGTTTGTTCCAAAAATAACTCCACAATTAATGGGATAAGAATAACTGAAAATCAAATTAAATCTTTATTTATATTTCCATATATAACCAGCTATATCCATATATATATATATCTGTAACTATTAATTGTGGAGTGTGAATCCCTTAATTATAGGGATAACTTTGACTGCACCACATATTGTTATGCTGAATTATATAGATATTTATCATCCTATATATATATATGTAAAGGTTAAAAATGTCATAAAAATAATAACCAACTATATCCATATATATCTGTAACTATTAATTATGGAGTGTGAATCCCTTAATTATAGGGATAACTTTGACTGTACCACAAATTGTTATGCTGGATTATATAGACATATATCATCCTATATATATATATATATGTAAAGGTTAAAAATGTCATAAAAATAACCGAATTTGAGGGAATTTAAAAGGAATTGGGGATGTTACATTGATTTGGACCTATTAGTAAAATGATAATAAGAGTGGACCTAATAAAAAAAAGTTTAATAAATAGAAATTTTCGGAAAAATTTTTATTAATTTTAACTGGAGCATGTTAAAGTAGTCTCATCTTTTTAAAGATAGTCCAGTTAACGCACGTTTAAAAACCATTTAAATTATACAATTACACGTTGTACCAAATACGCGTTACTTCTATCAAATGTATGATTCCTAAAAAGTTAGGTCACCAAATTTTCAACAAAACAAAACATTGCTAGTCTCTATTGTTACCTACAAATGCATGTATCAAACATACGTACTCATGACCCATAAAAAAAAAAAAAAAGGTGCGTACTTTTGTACCCATTTAAGTTTGTCCATAACACCGAAGACCAAGTAAAGTGAAAAAGGGGGTTTGGTTCATCAAGAATAAAACTTTGCGTCTAACCGAAGTTGAGGCGTAATCAGCGGCTGAGATTTGATGAATTTTTAGGACCCACAAATTAGATTTTGAGGAATATGAGATCGGAACAATGTCACAAAAATAATGTCAGGCATATACATTTTTGCACATATTTTTTTTAGATATTGTATTTTAAATATATGTATTTTGTGCGGTTTAAATATTTTAATCTTTTTTGTGTTACCATTTATACAACACAAAGTATAAACATTTAAAATTGAACGTGCAAAAATATGTGTAAAAGTTTGTAAATGTAGAGACTCAACACTATATATGAGCAAAGAAAGGGGTTCGGAATTTTCATTTGGGCTGGGGGGGGCCCAAGTTGCCAACTAGAAGACACTAAACAAAGTGAGCATCCAACGCACGCAAGGGTCTCCTTTCCTTGTGGAGGAGTACGAGTGGGACCCATTTGATTCCATAATCATAGGCCCGTACAACTGGCTTTATAGTAAGGGGGCAAAACAAAAATTCAAACGCATTCAAGATTTTGCTGAAAAATTGGTTACGTATTACTAAACGTTTTTCAATGTTTTTTTTTTTTTTTTTAGGGAAAATGCTTATGTGCAGTTAGCACAGTGCAGTTTGTTATTCACAGTTTGTACAATAAAATTATTTTTGTAAAAGTAATTTTAAAAAATTGAACAATTTTACTGTACAAACTGTGAGTAGCACAGTGCGAACTGCACTGTGCTTACTGCACAGAATCACTGTCCTTTTTTTAGTGCGTTTAAGTGTATATTAGTATCAAGATTAAACGCATTGAAAAAGAATTAATGCTCAAAACTTTTCCTTTTTAACGCTTAACTAGATTTGCAAGTTTATAACATGTGCGATGTACTGGAGAGTTGCTATAATTTAAACATTTGATAGATAAGAATCTATAAAAATTGTTTAGATTTAAGGATTTGTTTGATAAAAGAGGAAATTAATTACTAAAAATAAGTGCTAAATTTTAAGTATCAACAATTTTAAGCTACTGATTTGTAAAATTAATTTTAGTATTTTTATGTACTAAATAGATCGTATTCAATAATTATTTTTGGTTAAATTTATCCCAAAAAAAATAGTTGTGAAAGAGAAAAGGGAAAATCCCAACAAAACTAATTTAGAATTAAGATGTAGTTAAAGTGAAGGATAGATAACTTTTTTTTTAGTAGGACTCTTGTACTTGTAACGATTAGATTAAATTAGATATGATTTAAAAAAGTAGCAAATGATATACTTTGATTTAATAGTATATATATATATGTATGTATAAATAATATGAAAAAAAAAATGAGCTGTCACGTGGCAAATGTCACAACCATTCCAGAAATTTATGATTTTGAAAAATGCATCATTTGAGATTTTGAAATTATTAATGTTATTAATAATTTGAGTTGAGGTTGACTGTGAGTCAACGGTAAAGTGTCAGTGAGGACACGGGAACATGACAGTTCATATTTCATGAGCATGACTAAATGACATTTATATGATTTAAATGTTATTTGACTTTATCCGGTATTTGATGAATAGTAATTTTATCTGTGTTGTGGAAATTCTCGTACTCTGTAATATTAGTATAATATTTTGAGAACTGTGGTGAGAACGTGAGTGATACGTTAATTAAAAAAAAGGTAGGTTGTGTAGAGATTTCCACAGAATATAATTTTCGGACGTTATTTTGGACCCAAACGAAACCTAGTCGGAAACTTTTAAAATTTATAGTTTTCACTCGTAAAGTTATAAAATGGGTGTGTGCGAAATTTCATTGGTTAATTAGAAGTTTGAGAAACTTACGGGGAGGTAAACGTAAATTCCAGAAAGTTTGCATATATATAGTAGTGGATGAGATTCATTCTCATCCAAAACTTGTCAAAAATATCTAGAGTGAGAAGGGAGATTGAGCCAACAGGCTTTGCGACGCCGATCGACGACCGTTCGTCAGTCAGATTTTCTCCAGATTTCATATTTGAACCCGTGGAGGTAAGACCTACGTTTTGATACTACTTAGGTTATGTTTGGCAAATTTTTGTAAAAATATTAATTCTAGACTTTTGGGAAAAATCAGGTAAAACTCGTAAGAATCGCGTATAATTTGAAATCCGACGATTAATTAGGCCCCTAGACGATCCTTCAAAGTTTGAAGAGATTCGCACGAGGTATGAATTCTAGATCTATGATATATATGGATTTTCATGTTTTGAACATCAACTTTGATATTTTTGGATCCGGGCGAAATTCATGTGTTAGTTAGGCCCGTTAATTATGCACGTGAAATTATGATAAAAGCACGTATAACTGTTTATGTGAGCATGTTATGTGTCTACTTGGGTCAAAGGGGAGTTTGGTGCAAATTCATCCGAGGTAAGCTCCTCGAACCTTGAGGATTGTGATTGTGATTGAATTGGAATTGGAATTGTGGTTGTGTCTGGATTGGAGGTGGGCCCAACCAGTACACGGTACCTGGTATGGAGGAAGGCCCAACCAGTGTACAAGATGCGTGGGAGAGGTGGGCCTCCTACGGCATCGACCGGATGAATGCGTACCACTCACCCTAGAGACTATTTCTATGTGTTTTAGATGCTTAAACCATGAATTGTCATATAAGCATACATTTATAATTGTACGCTCAGCATATAGCTGAGCAGTGGAGATGTACTCCATTGCAGGTAAGAAGAAAGACAAGAAGAAGTGTGATGAGTGAGGCCGTTAAATGACAGCGGGGGAACCACATTGTAAATGTTTTTGTTTTAAATTCTAAAACTTGTGTAAGGATTGGAATTTTGTAATATGATGTAATATAAACATGGATTAGTTTCGCAGTATTGTAATCTTGTAATTGAACGTCTGTAATTGTGTTTTAATATGTTGAATTATCGGTTGGGGTTGTGTTGGTGTTGATTGTGGAGAAGCATGTGTTGTCAATTTTCATCACAGGGCTGCCCAGCAGGAGAGCAGTCGACTGGACCCAGGATCAGTCGACTGGATCTCGTGGGATTGACACACTGAAAGTGAATAGTAAGAGAAGCAGTCGACTGGACCCTTTATCAGTCGACTAGACACTGTTGATTTTTGGCTACTGCTTCTAATAATGGAAAAGCAGTCGACTGGGTCCCCAGATCAGTCGACTGGACCCCTTTGATTAAGTTGCATTTTGGGTTCTGTTTAACACAGTCGACTGGGACCTTGATCAGTCGACTACCCAGTCGACTGGGTTCTCTGAGCAGTCGACTGAACCTCTGTTTTCAAAACTGAGTATTTTGGATGTGTTTCTAATTGACAAAACTTTTTGTAACTCCGATTTTCAATGGATTTTTCAACTCAGAGGGCAATGTTTCCTAAAGTTTTCAAATACCAGGGTTGTTTTGAAGTTCTTTCTGCTGCGTATCGTTAGATGATGTTTGGATGAGCCTTGGTGGCGTGCCATGTGTCCTATTTCCACACGTAGTGGGATGGGTCGTGACAGCAAATGTCTTATTTTATTTTATAATATTTATATATAAAAATTCAGAACTCTTTTCATGAGAGAGTACTCTCACTTTGTTAAAGTGAGAACTCCTGTTTACAGCCGTTAAATCTAGTTTTTAGTTTGTGAAATTACTTTAGTTCCCTTAATGAAAATTGCATCCAACGATTCTAAACAGAAGTCTTACTTTAACAAAGTGAGGTCTCCCTCATGAGAAGGGAACTATATGTATATATATATATGAGTAATGCCATGCTTCCCAAATCTACATCTCAAATAATGTGCCAGTGGACCCACTGTGGGGTTCTGAATTTTTGAAGTTAATATGAATTTGTTAGAGTTGATTAAATCCTTACGACTAATTCTATGCTTTTGAAATTCGTATCTCAATTATGGCTCTTAACGCATATAGTAGTGCTTGCGTTTGATTTTCATTGATGGACATTGAAATGGCCCCGGGTAATACTTAGGACACAACCTTCATACAACTTTCATACAACCTCCCCAAAAGATGTGTCTATCTCTTTCCTGTGTCACTGTGGGGTCCAGTGACATCACAAGAGAGAGATAGACACATCTTTTGGGGAAGTTGTATGAAGGTTGTGTCCCAAATATTACTCCTTTTTTGCATTTCAAATGTGGTTCCCAATACAACATGATTTGTTATTGTCAATGCCAATGCCCTCAATTCTTTTGACATTTTTATATGGAGTTCACATTTGCTCACCCTGGGTGAGCATAACCCAAGCATCCCATTGGCCAATGCACTGAGACCCACGATTAAACAACATTTTGTTTAATTGTGGGTCTCAGTGCATTGGCCAATGTGGTACTTGGGTTATGCTCACCCAACCCTTAAATGGGTAAGCAAAAATGCACTCTTTTATATGTTGTATTCATATACATTATTTCTCTCTATATAAATAATATATATATATATATATATATTATTTTTCCAGGTTGTATTGACATTGACAATAACAAATCATGTAATTTTTTCACAGTGTTCTTATCATTATTATTTTAATTTATATGAAGTTTAAAATCGTCTACCTTGTCCGCTAGACATATGATATAATTTTTACGAAATCTATAAGGAAAAAAAACTAAAACAATTTAGAAGGATGTATTGAATTAATGGATAATCAGCGCAAATGTACTCAAGTTTTTTCACTTCTCTTTACAGTATAGTGTTTCAATAAAAAGAAAGCAGTGAGTACTAACATTTTGGTTTTATCAGATGAGAGTCATGAAGATCATAAATAAAAGATAAGTAAGTAAATAATTTGATCTACAACTCGTTTTGACAAAAAATAAAATAAAATAATCTGCAACTCTTTTGGAGCGTATCTAATCTTTTTTTCCAAGTGTAATTCTATATACAAATCAATGAAATAATATGGTAAGTGTCTTATTATTCATATCAAGTGAAAAAAAATACATACGAAATATTATTGTAGGACACATTGCACAATGTACGTAAACAACAATTTTCTATCATGAGTGTTTTTTTTTAAACTGAAATATAAGCTAATTACAACTTCTACAAATTTCAAACTGAATACTCATAAAATTTTTTTGGTTTTCAACTAATTTGTGAATTGCATGATGATCATAGCTTGTTTGAATTAGAATGGGTTAGCATCTTACCATTCAAGAGGAAACAATTTAAATAACTCAATTTTATTCAATTCTTCTGTTATTTTACCCAAATGAAGTTAAACCACCATTGACCATATTTATAATGCCAAACACATTAAACTTTTGTGCATGTTTGAAGTCTATGTGAAAACATGCCAAACAGTGGACTCTTTTTTTATTTTATTTTTTTTAGTATTTTTTTTTTATATATATATAACTATAATAGATTACCCATGCAAGTCCATCTCATTCATAGTACATGACATTCTTATAGTAAGAGGATTACACTTATATATTAGAGGAGTTGGATCTAGCCACTGGAGTTGCAAAAACTTTTGGTAAGACAAAGGAAATTAAAAATGGTCTCTAAGGTTGTAAACTTTATTGCTTTATACATCATGGTATTGCTTAATTTGAATTACAATAATTTCCAGCCATTTTCAAGTTTTTGGTGTCTTAACTCTCCCAAATTTTCAGAACCAAGTATGTCGGTAGTGTAGGTTAGTTTGATAGAGAACCTATTTTACTAGACTGAGCACAGACTCCTATGTAAGAAATAGACACTCACAAAAACTAAGTTCTCACAAAAACCAGATAAAAATTGAATTTGAATTGAACCAAGTTCTGTTTTAGATTTTTTCAAACATGCCCTAAGTCTTTTGGATGTGACTCATGTTCCTAGGGAATTTCAATAGTGCTCGTGCATCTTGAGGTGTGAGATCTATTTTTGTGAGACCTATTTTTTTTTTAAAAAGCACTCATTTGTATTCACTGCAGAGTACCAGCTTAGTTAGTATACCATGTGGTACTTTGAGAGAAACTAATTTCCACATACCGACCTCATTCTAGTAGTTATAGAGCATCCCCAACCATGGAGCTAGGGGGGCTGCATTTTGAAAGTTTATTTTTTATTTTTCAAATTTTGCCTAAAAGTTTGTGTTCCAATAGTGGAGTTAAAGCAGTAATTATTCCAGACTCAATTTATAGTGGATGATAGTCGATAGCCGAATTTGGAAAAAACAAAAAAATCCTAACCACTGGATTTTCATTAAAATGATTTTGAATTATATTGATGGTTGTGGTACACCACAAGTATATTAAATACTCAAATGACTACCCAAATATATATAGAGAGAGAGAGAAAGAGAGATATTTGCCAACCTACAATAAAGAGGCTTTTAGCGACGACAAATAATTTTTTAGCGACAAAATTTTTCATTGCTAAAAGTTCAAACCTTTAGGGATAAAAATTTTGTCACTAAAAATCTATTTTTTGTCGCTAAAAAAACTGTTATATGGTATTAACCTACAACCATCATACTGTAAGTTTATATATATATATATATATATATTGATCTGGGCGATGACTACCCATTTGATTGAAGTGCTAATGAGTCATTTGATTGGTAAAACACTGTTCATGTTCCCAAATAAATTAATCATTGAAGAATGTCGATGCTCTTATTTATGTACAAAGTCTAAATGTTCAACTTGAAGAGAATGCACACATGAAACTTTTTTTTATCGCTTGGTAGACATCTACAAACTTGGGTGGTTCCATCGTTACATGTTTTGAAAATTAAATTTAAAATACGGATGTACAAGTTATGGCATTTTTCAAAAATACCTGTCTACCCTCACTCTCACGTAAATAGCACTCTCAGGGCAAATGATAAGCACCACCTCTAAAGCCTCATTTGATTCATGCATAGGGAACCAATTTTTAAATGATAGTTTGCTTGTGTATATGGAGGAAAAAAATATTTAACGAAGTTACAAATGATTGGTTAATGAAGCGTTTTAAGATATGAAACTCCGTCGTGGGTATTTGTAAAACATAGCAAGCTTACTTAGAAATCTAATTAATATTATCTTTTATGAATACTCTATTCATATTAACACTAGGCCCTCCTAACCAGAATTCCAGGCTCCGTCCTTGACAATCATGATTGTGAAATGTACAAAGGGACAAATTGGTTTGGGTGCGATTTTTCTATTTAGGCAGAATTAGAAGCTCTAATCCTCTAATCACAAGGATGCGGTATTGGAAATCCAAATTATTTTAGCAGAAAGTTCTCGCATCACATTTCGAATGAAGCACTTGGATCCGCAGTCAAAACATGCTTTTAAAACTTTAAAGTACTTCTCAAAATTTATCGAAACATGATAATATTTGCGTTTTGAGTCTCAGAAAGCGCGTTTAAGTCCAAACATGCATAACAAATGAATGGCGTTTGGGTATTTTAAAAGGGCCTCTAAGTTTTAACTAGGGTGTGTTTCGGTCGGAACGGATCGGAATGCCATCTTTCGAAAAAAATTTCAAAAATTTCGAAAATTAAATAGGTGTTCCAATTTCTGTTCCGATTTTTTGGGAATTTCACTTTCCTTTCCGATTTCGGAAATTTTCGGAATCGGAAATCTTCGGAAATTTTCATAATTTTTGGAATTTTCGGAATACAAATACTTATGAAAGGGTAAGCCATGCTTTTATAGAGAGTCTCCTATTCTTCCATTTCTCTTCTTATTCGATGTGGGACAAACAAGTCCACATTCTTCTAAATTTTCGGAAAAAATTCGGATTTTTTTGAAAATATTTTCAAAAAATTTTCGGAAAACATATTTTCGGAATTTTCAGAATTCTCAAAACAATTCCGATTTTATTCCGATTTTTTTTAAAATTTTCAAAATTTAGAATTTCGGAATCCGGAATTTTTCAGATCAAAACAGAATTTCCACTCCAAATGATACCCGTAGTTTTAACGAACTATTGTATAGTTTGTCACTATAATTAATGTACTCAATTCTTCAAAACTTTTCAATTCCCATGTGGTGAGGACCAGTAATTTTCTTCAGATCAAAGAAAGCCAATTAAAGAAAAGGGTGTGACTGTGAGTGTGTGTGTCAACATCAATAGACCACGTAACCAACGGTGTATGATGTGCACATGTGCTCTTTCATCCACACTGGAATGATTAGAGCATGCTTTCTCACCGGCAATAAGTGATTTGGCGCCATCAATCATTTCCTCTTCAATAAGGGCCTGTTTGGTGTTTGGGAAGATCCAAAACTGCAAGTCTAATTTTTTTTATATGGTTCTGTGAGAACCAAGTGTAGGTTGGCTTTATAGAGAATCTGTTTTAACAAAATTTATTACACTGAACACAGACTCCTATTTAAAAATAGATACTCATCAAACTAGGTTCTCATAAAACTAGATACAATCGAGTAAAGATTAGGACACACCCAAAGACACAACTTTTGGGACACAACTCAAGAGATGTGTCTATCACTCTCACATGTGAGAGTGATAGACACAGCTCTTCATGTGAGAGTGATAGACACATCTCTTGGATTGTGTCCCAAAAGTGGGGATAATGCTGCCACTATATTTGTTTGATGACTTGGAATTTCATAAATCTACCAAGTCACCTAGTCTATTACAAGGATCAAAATTTTTTTGATAGCATTATAAAAGGACCAATTGACCCATATGATTGTTGATTATTTTAGAAGCTAACAAATATGGTAATTTGGCCATATGGTGTCTCCGATCCCAGCTCGGTGTGGCTCACAATTATGTAAACTATTGGAAAAAAAGTTGCTAAATACACTCGTCCAAGCACGCCAGAGTAGTGTCAAAGGAGTGACAATGACCCTTTTAACCTTGTCAATGATGCATATTTTCAATCAAAGGTAAGTACGCATATATGGCTAATGTGCAACGCTAAGTATCTCGATTAAGCTGTGTTGGAATGACAATATTTTTCAAATGAAATCATGCCTACTATGGATATAATTTTGTCTCCAAAAATTTAGGTTATGTTAAAATTAAAGGACGTATTAATGATCAAAAGGATATATAGTAATTTTGTTTCCCGAAAATATAAGTTATCGTGTCCAAACCGAATCCATAAATCAAACTTTCGTTAGCAATTGGTCATTTTTAATTTTAGGGTGTTGCTAAATACGTCTATTAAATTTTTCTCTACACCCACATATAGAACAAAAAAATGTTGCATGTACTCTGCACGCTGAATAATGTGGGTGGAGAGAGAAATTGGATGACTGTACTTTAGCAACTCTCTTAGTTTTATCTTTCAAAAGTGATCTTTTAAGGTTGTAATTTGCATGACAACATTGGATATTAAGGGCCATTTTGAAATTAACAAAAAAATTTGGGATGCTATTGAAAGAAGTTACGTATCAGTTATCACTGTATCAGTATCAATTTCCATGTACCATATTGTACTTGTGTGTGAAAGAAATCAATTTAAGTGCTTTTGGTTGTTGACATGGTTTGAATGGTCTTGGACATTGTCAAGAATTGCAGGTTGACACATTAATAAATTTCTCTTGAGTCCCTTTGGTTGGTAGATTCTGAGTTGATACCACCATTTATTAGTTTTGTTAACGTGTATATCCTTAGGACATGTGTTAATATTCTAAAAGTATAAATAAATAAAGGGTATAGTGTGGGTTTCAGTGTCCGGTATAGGGTTTAGTGATTGTTTCTTTTATTTATTTCCACTTTTGAAATCTTAACATATGCCTTCAGGATACATATTAACAAAACCCTAGTAATCTTCATATATTACTTTGTGTGTTCATAAATTGTTTATTATATTGTGGATCTCATTTCGATGTAGAATTCATCCGAAGGTGAAAAAACATTGTGGATTCTAAATCCTAGGTTGAAGGTAGTATTTTGCAATACTATTGGGATTTTGATTTAATATATTCATAATACCTAAACTAGCTCTTATATAAAAGCCTATGTTAGTATTGAAAATTATTTATATGCATATAAAATTGCGACTCATGTTCATCCCTAAATTACCATATTTATCTCGATCTGTGTACTCAACTTTTAGTCTTATGACATTATTTTCTTAGTCAACCTCCAACTTTAGAGTGTGACCACTTGAATTTTAGTTCATCATTTGTTTTAGCCTCCAAGGATAGTTTGTCTATTTAACAATATTCCTATTTCTCACCCCAACCAAACATTGGATTTTAATCCCAACTAGAATTCTACTGGTGAACCAAATATTCAGGTTCCTAATATATAAGGGAAATCATAATGCCAGAGCAATTTCTTTTATTGCCAGAACAGATTCTAACACTTTTTTATTTGTAACGGGAAAAAATCCGTTAGTACTGTCAAAAATCCGTTAAAAAAATGGTGGGTTGCTCTGACAATAAAGGAAATTGCTCTGGCATTATGGGTAGCCACATATAAAGTAACTATTGGTATAATGATTTCTGGTTATCAAGCTCCAACTAAAACAATCCTTGAACCAAATGGGCCCTATAAGTAGCCCCAAAACTTGCTTGATATGGCTTCTGAAGGAGAATTACCTTGTGTGATCGTCGTACCCGTTTTACTTCACTGTTATTTGAGTATTTTGTAAGTCTCAATAGATCCCACTATAATTGAAGAAATCATAGTCACCATCACAGAAAGTCAATTACAACCTCTCTCTTATAGTTGTTGAGGATTTAATTATTTCATATACATAGTATATCGACTTATATCTTCAATTAAGAGTGGATTTGAACAACTTAAAAATATGAAAATATATTATTTTTTGTTGAGTACAGAAAAATTAATATTCCTGAACAATTCTAGTTTAAAATAAGTTGTATTAATCTCGAGCATTTCTTGAAACAATATAATTTTTATTATATTGATGGTTCATATTTGTTTTTTGACTTGATTTTTTGTTTTTTGTTTTTTGTTTTTGTTTTTTTTTTTTTTTTTTTTTTTTTTGTTTTTTTTTTTTTTTTTAAGTTATACAAACAGAAGAAAATACTACAATTGGCGTACTTAATTATATAATAAGTTTAGATTCTTTTCCAAATGTTATACATTACTCATAGGCCCATTTGGTTCACTAGAAATGAATTAGGAAAATGAACCTAATTCCTAGTAATCCAATTCTAGGGAGAAGTCCAATTGGTATAGCATTTTTCTTTTCAGTGAATTAGCCATACTATCAATTGAGAAACATACATTAGCAAATTTTTACGGTAAAAATTTAAAGGTAAGAATATTTTATTTTTTATTTTTATTTTTAATTTTATTTTCTTAAAAAGATCGCATCATTTTTTTTAATAAAAAAAAAGAAAAAAAAAAAGAAAAAAACAATACTATCTTGGCGATGGCCTAGGGATCAATATATAAAGAGTGCATTTTTTTTCCCACTCTTTTTTTTACCCATCACAGCCATATTGATATGTGCCCCGTTCATGTCTCAATCAATAATTATGTTTCTTAATAGAGGAAAAATATGAATGAAATAGGTTATGTGTATGTGTGATAGTATGGGTGAACAAGGTGAGCACAAATGGGAAGAGCAAAAGTGTAATGCTATGATTCTCAAATTTTTTATTCTAAATAATTTTCAAATACATGTGGCAGTAGGCCCGGTTTTGATTGAAGGATGATGAATTGACCCACCATTATTAAAGATCGTCTCACTGTCATATATATTTGAAGAGTAATACTATATATATATACATAAAATATACACATAAAGATTTGGATCATTTATTTTAATGGAATCCATGCCTGTACACATAGGAACAACCGAAATAAATAATTCAAATCTTTATGTGTATATTTTATGTACACATTTTACATGCACCAATAATTACTCATATTTAAAATGAAAATTTTGAAAAGCATATAGCTTTACTGAGAGCAAAAATGTACTCGTCAATACAATGACCCTATTGAATATGACATCTACAGAGACTGTTTGGATGGTACGAAAATTTGACCCCCAAAATGGAATACGTGTTCTCATCACAAAATGAATAGATGGGTCACAAGAGACACTATCATGCATTTGTTCTGCTATTTGGTTGCAAATGCCTGCACAAAGGGACTGATTTGGAACAAGAAAAAGACACGAATGACCCTTTAAAGCCTGTTTGGCTGACACAAAGATTTTGTCAGCAAGATTGCATTGGTTTACTGATTATGGAAAGAAAAAGTAAAGATTGAGACACACTCAAAGATACAACTTTTGATACACAATTCAAAAAATGTGTTTATATCTCTCATGTGATGTCACTGGATCCCACAGTGACACAGGAGAGAGATAGACACATCTCTTAAGTTGTGTCCAAGAAAGTTGTGGTTTTGGGTGTACCCCAAGTATTACCCTGGAAAGAAAGAGCTTTGATTCATAAATTTTAAGTTAAGGGTAAAAAACATTTCCAATGCTAAAATTTAAAGTTGGGATTTTGATAGGGACAAAATAAAAAAGTTGCACCAAAATCCAGATGGTGGTGGAGTTTAGGAAGTTTGGGGACAGTGGCCCTGTTGCAAATTTTTTTTTTTTTTTTGGTCTATTTATACATATTTTTAATGTAAATGATATAAACTAAATAGCTAATGCAATTAAAAAAAGAGTTAATTAGTATAATGTCCATTTTACTCTAGGTTTCTTGCAATAGGCCCAACGTATGAAACAATTTCGTCTGAAGTCCACACCACAAAATTTGGACCAAACTACCCTTTCCATTTCTCATTCAAAACTGCAATTAATAACCCCAACTATTTTAGGGGTTTTCAAAATTCAAATCCCAAATACCTAAATGATAATAAATCACATTATATATGCAACTCTCTCTCTCTCTCTCTCTCTCTCTCCCTCTCCCTGTTTAGAGAGAGAAAGCTCAGGCCATAGCTCAAATCATCCTCACACAGGACCTCTCTGGCGACCTCACGCTAGTCGACGCAAGCCAGATAAACTCCATGGCGAGATGCTCAGTCTCAAACACGCCGCCGCGCTCCTCCCGGGGACCAAGATCATGGCCGACTTGGACTACTCGAGGACCAAGATCATCGTCGGATCCGCTCTCTGTATCGTCATCACCGGCGCTAGGCAGAACCCCGGCGAGTCCAGGCTGAACTTGATACAGAGGAACAAGGGTGTTCTTGATTATTGTGCCCCAACTTGCGAAGTACTCGCCCGATTCGATGTTGGTGATTGTTTCGAACCTGGTTGATGTTTTGACTTATGATTCTTGGAAGCTTTCTGGGTTTCAACAACAATGGCAATACCGGATCTGCTCTCTCTCAAGCTATACAATGGAACCCGATTGTATATTATGTTGTGGTTCAAAGGTTGTGGTCCAAAAGGTTGTAGTGTAAAATTTAACACTCATGTTCTTGGTTTCACATGTTATGCTGCGAAATTGTATACTATGTGAATGAAAAATGTGATGTCAATGAAATATTGCAGTCAGTGTAAAAATGAATGTGCAAATGAATTTGTGATAAGACAGTGTTCCTTTTGTTGAATAACTCGAATATGAGTGTGAAATTTAACACTTATATTCATTCTAGTGTGAAAGTTAACACAATTTTTTTTGGGTGATGGTGAAGAATGACTGTTAGATCACCTAAGAATGGTGAAATACGAAATTTAAAAAGATATGTGTAATATTAAACAGATTCTAACGTATAAAGCCGTACAATTATGGCATTTAGTAACTTAATTCCTAAAATATATGCAAGATTTAGTAACTTCCCAAAATTATGGGATTGAGTTTGACCAATTGCAGTATAAAATAAGTTTGGTAACTTCCCAAAATATATGCAAGATTATGGGATTGAGTTTGACCAATTGCAGTATAAAATTTTCACACTAATGAACTAGTTGCAATGTAAAAACAAACCAGTTGCAGTGTAAAATTTCACACTAATGAACCAATTGCAGTGTAAAACGAACTAGTTGCAGTGTAAAATTCAATACTCGCATAAATGTATGGTGCATAGTAACAGATTAATATGTTATGTGATCAATGATTATTGGTAGAACATACAAAAATGGGATACCCACATAAAAATGGCGTTAGAAATATTCAAAAGACCCATAATGTACAAGGCTAAAGTTATGGGATTTTATTTTCATATATTTGATATGCAAATCAATGGGATAATAGAGTTATTACCATATATATATTTCTATATATGTATGCCTCTGTATATGTATAGGGGTAAAAAAAGTCACTAAAATTATCTATAATTGGGAATTGTGGACTAATCTCTAACAACATTCACAATTATAGGGTCTCTCATTGAGAAGTACCAATTGGTGGGTCTATTATAACAAACATTGGTAGAATGGGATTTCCCACTAAATTTTTCTTAAAAAAACTCAAGAACTCATCTCTTATTGTACAACATGCAAACATGCATCAAAGTTATATCACATTTTTATTACCAAATGAACCAGTAGAAAAGTTAATACTAACTGTCAGTATAAAAAAATGACACCTTATTTGTCACACCCCAACCCGCCTCGGACGGATTAGAACACGTGTGACAAAGCCCACATGCCAAAACACCCTTAATTACTAAGAAAAACATGGATTAGACCTCTTTGAATAGCTTCGCTGGCACAAAATAGCCCCAAGGGCAAAATTGTCATTAATAAAGTATATCAAAATTTTACACCAAAAGATAGATCTTTGAGTCCCGGTTCCAACGCAAAAAACGGCGCGCGAATCCGAGTTTTGTAGAGAGAGTTATGCTTGTTTCCGTAAAAGTCAACAGCTGCCAAAAACAGGGGCGGATCGATCCGCGAAAAGGGCGGATCGATCCATCTCATTAATTTTCAATCAGAATGTCCCCGAAAAAGGGTGGATCATCCGGCCTTGGCAGAACACCTCCCTGCTGCTAAAAACATCAGTTTTTCATGCCCAAAACATTTCCTAACATCCCAAAACTTTATGAAAACATTAAAGATGATTCCAAAACCATTTCTAAGTGTTCCCAATCATCAACACAAGTTAAATCAAGTATGATACAACAATTAAAACACAAAACCTTCTCACATGGATCATAATTTGAATCAAAATCCTAATTCTTCCAACATGTACATGAGTATCCAACATAAGGAACCAAATTAAGGTTTACAACCCAAAATTTTCTCCACAAGTTCAAGCTCCTTCCCCACCCTTACACATGACTCATGACATGTAAATACAACTTACTCTTTGGTGCAAAATTAACATTAACACCCAACTTAATATATTACAAGACTTCCAAAACTTCAAGTATTTATACATTGCCAACAAGAAGGTACATTTTAGACATACAATAATTAGTCATATGAACATATTCACAAGGACACAATTCCCACACCCACTCCGTCACGTGGATCACTTTCTCTCCTCTTCCCGTGCCGTACCTGCGATGGTTATTCAATAACCACAACAGAAAAATATATTTTCGTTTAAGCTTTCGCTTAGTGAGGGAACTAATCGTGCTATTGGAATGTTTAATATGCAAATGCAACAATCAATATAAACATCAACCAATTGATCTCCGGAAATTCAAGTAACTCAAGCCACCACCCCCGGGTCCTTCTCACCCCGGAATTTCTCACTCTTTTGGCGCATATAGCACAACACACACTCTCTTGTGACCCCGAAGGCGTCACCGACATTTCATTGTGGTCGTCACCACGTCCTACTCATTGAGGACTTCCTATCCCTTACATATGGGACCTATAAATGGTGCTCACTACTTGACTTCCCTTTGATCCACATAAGCATTTAAGCAACTTAGCATATAGGCATATAAGCATATCAATTTCATAACTTTGACATGCTTTTTACTCAATTTCAACAACACATATAAGTATAAACATGGATTAAGCATTCTAAGCCAACAATTATCACACCAACATATCTAAACACCCAATTTTGGGACTAGAACACTCACCTCTTTGATTTACTAGCGAATTAAGCTTAGAAATTCCAACCTCTAGCAAATTTCCAACCCAAATTCCACCGGTGTAATTCCTACATAAGGTTGGTGTCAAGAACATCATCTATTAAGAACGGCCGCCGTAAAACGTTGCCGAAACTGAAAATAAAAGACGTGCATGTGATCCTCTTACCTCCACGAATCCAAATCCGGTCTCGGTTCGTGAATCCGACGCCGGACGGCGAAGAAACGGCAAGAAACGTCGTCGAGAATTTCCGTCGCCGACTCGGGAAGCTCTCGTTCTCTCCAAGCTTCTAATTCCCAGCTGTGAATTGTGAGAGTGCAACACATATGCTATACTTGCATGTGTGTTGACACCTCTTGTCCATATTTCCATTTACACCCCCCAATCTTTCTTAAGCTTTATTATGAAACCCCCTTGTTAATTACGTTAACTACCCATCTTTTCTAAAAGGATTTAATCTAAGTCCCGCGTGGGTCCCAAACGTGGTCCCACATAATTCATGAGGTTGCTATTAAACCTACCAATTATTAATTTTATTCAAATATGCCCTCACATGGGTACCCAAATTGGTCCCCTTACCTATCATAAGACATTATAATATTAATAAACATTTAAACAAGTAATCATATAAGCACATAATGACATAAAAATGCAAATTATTTTAATTAGACCCTCGTTGGGCCCCACATTTATACCAGCCCCGCCTTTCACAGGACTTTCATCTGTGTCCGCATTTGAACACCTTTTCACATGTGGATTTATAACCCCACCTTAATTCATCTCATGCATTAATTATCTTTAATTAACACACATTGATATCGCATTAATATTATTTTCCGGGTACGGATGTTACATTATTACTATAAATTGAGACAAAAAAAATTGAATGTTACATACCGCTAATAATACTTGGTTATATTGTAGAGTTTTTTTTAAAAAAAAAAAAATCAATTATTAATAAAATATGATTTTCTTTTTTCTTTTTTTTTAATTTGGAAGCTTAACTCGTGGCAGCACCATAGAGCGCACCATAGCATTTTCCCATACCTAATGTTCCATTTTTTTTCCCGTCATTACCGTACATTACCAACTGCTACAATTTTGGACTTTAAACTAGCAAATCTTATTCTTTCCTAGAAAATAAAAAAGTAATTGACCTTAATATATTGACCAATAAGAGCTGCTATTTAAAGAGTTATATCGAAAGTACATGATCTTGTTTTTTATCCATTCCAATTAGGCAGCTAACTGCACACAGTCCTCCCCAAAGTCCAGTCCCCCTCTCCCCATTTGCTGACTTTAATTTTTGGGCTAATTATATTTTATCCCTTGCAGTTTGGTCGATTTTTACTTTGTCTAGTGTGGTTTTAAAGTGAACGCTTAACTCTATTGTGATTTTAGAATAAAGTGAAATTGTTAAAATTTCTCTCAAAATGACCCAACATAAGGATTAAGTGTTAATATTAGCCCCACATAAGAGTTTTAGTGTCAATATTAACCCCCACATAGATTGTTAACCCCAAAATTGGCCCAACATGGGGTTAAGCGTTAAAAACTAGCCACGCATAGGTGGGTTAAATGGCAGCATTACCCCCACATAGGAGGGATAACTCCCAAATTAACCTCACAAAGAGGGTTAAGTCTCAATATTTTTTTAGAATTTTCATCAGTTTTGAAATAACTATTAACATTTTTACTTTAATCCGAAGCCGTATTCTCTCTCTCTCTCTCTCTCTCTCTCTCTCTCTCTCCGACTATACGTAACTCAAGCTAAAGACCCAATTCTCAACGCCTACGCTTCGCAGCTTCACCAGACGACGGCTAAAGAAATTGGACTTTTATTTAAAGTATAACATATATTTATATTTGTAGATATGTGTAAATAGACCTAAAAATTTTTACTTTTGGAGCATTACCCCCGAACCCCCATTGTTTAAAGGACCACGTCTTCTAATCTTATGTAGGACCCCCCAATTTCTCAAGTTCGGCCCTGTATTATATGTTCTAAACTTTTACCTTTTTTTTTGTATTTTTTATTCCAGTCTCTGCAGTTGAAGTCCATTTATATTTAAAATAAATCTTCAGTGTCTAACTTTTCAAAGACTGGGGTTCTATCCGAGTTGGCTTGCACCAAACTCCCACCACACCTTAGGCACACTTTCCATTCCCCCCTCTCCCATTGTTGTAATTACAAAATAATAATAATAATAAATAAATAAATAAAATCTATAACTTCCCCTGAACTTGCTTTTATGGTAAATAGGTATATTTCAAATTTTCAATATTTCATTACTGAATAATTGCCATTTTAGTTTTATCTCTCAAATTGATCATGCATGTATTTGCCTAGGAACAAAGGATTTTAGGGTCAAGTTTGAAATCAAAGGAATTATATGAACTCAATTTCTTCTATTTTGAGAGAGATTGAAAATATGGAAATGAATATCACAAACGTTCCACAAGAACTTTCTTTTGTCTTTTGTCCTCTCTCTCTCTCTCTTTTTTTTTTATAGTCATTCCACAAGAACTTTAACCGCTCTTAATTTTGTTAGCAATTTCATAGTACAATATTGTTGTACTCGTTTTTAAAATAAATCAATGTGAAGTACTATTTAATTGGTAGTTGCCATGGTGTGAATGGTCTCGGACAAAGTAAAGAATTGCAGGTTACTAAATAAGGCTTAGTTTGGCCCTCATTTGGGTGCTTCTCTTTTTTTAAAGCACAGTTTCATGTTAATTTATTTGGTAACTAGTTTGCACATTGGCCCTCAAGGTTGCTTTTTGGTTTCATGATGTCTTTTTGAAGAGTAGTGTATCACTTGTATAAAATTATCAAACGACTAAGTAATAAATTTCATAAGCTCTTTTTAAAAAGCAGCATGGGGGCCAAACTAAGCCTTACACATGGTATATTTGAAAATTCTAGCTTAATTAAGTAGGTGTTGGGCACAGTTCCTGCTTACGTGATCTAGTTGTAAAGTTGGTTTTGATTAAGGGTAATCATAAATTCTGTGATTGGCTCGTATTTTTTAGCATGTAAATGATCGAAGAGCAGAATCCAGTTTGCCAAACATTTACATTTTAGCTGTTGGAGTTTCATAGTCGTTTATGAACTCCAAAAGTTGTTACCAAACACTCTCTAAGATGCCCCAAAACTTGCTTGATATGATTTGATTGTTAAATAAAGCTGTAATAGTGACATTTTAGCTCCATTATGACATTCAATTATTAATATGGACATCACAAATTACTGTAGAGCAAGAGAATGCAGATAAATGTGTGGATGCGTATGTGTGTGTGCGCGCGTGTGTGTGTGTGTGAGAGAGAGAGAGAGAGAGAGAGAGGATATTTGAGGCCAATACTATACACATGTGAAAGAGTGTGTGAGAGTAGAGACTTCTCGAAGGGTAAAGGTGAAAGCCAATACTTTTGTTTAATTGTTTTTTTGATGTATAAAATTTCTTATATTTACTCCTTCCCTCCATTTGATGTTCAAATTTACAGTACCGTTTGAGGAAATAACAAAAATCTTAGCACATCATCATCCTAGTTACCCATATTTTGTGGGCCATGCACATGAAACCAGGGAAGTTTTGATCATTTTAATTATCTTTTTTTACCACTTTGGTTGCATGGGAAGACATTGAACCGGATCCATTGTGCATATGTGGGATAGGAATTATATCATGTGACCATTATACTTGTGTGATTTCTATTGTGATTTAAAAATTCTATGAGTTTTACCATAGTGTTGATATGCGCTATCAGGGGCTGGTCCAGGATTTTTGATCAGGGGAGGCTTAAACTATACGAGGTTGCCCCCGAGGTGAATTTTTTTAGGTATACGTATACACAATTATGTGTAAAACTGTAAAATTGGTTTAACACCCCTATTTTGAGGTAAATCGTGTAATTTTAGGGGGCTTATTTTTAAAACCTCTAATATTACATATAAATCTAAAATTTTCAAAAGTTCAAGAAGCCTTGTGTTTAAAATTTATAAAATATTGAATGTAAATCTAGAATTTTTAAAAGCCAGGAGGGGCTGTGTGAATTTTAAGAGGGTCTATTTGTAAAATTTGTAAAATATTATATATAATTTTGTAATTTTTAAAAGTCTGCCACTGTCTAGTACTATAGAGTTTCCACAATTCACTAAATTTCGTATCTTTTGCTAAGAAAATAGTAAAAAAAAAAATTTTTTTTTTGCTAAAAGGGCAATTTTCATTAATTAAAAAAGACCATTACAAGGAAGAAAGCCAACAACAAGAAGCAAGAAACAACAAAACAAAAAAAATAAAAACAACAAAGCAAAACCATAAAACAGGAGGTATAAAATGGAAATTCAGTCGAAGTCAGATGAACCTCTCCTCAAGGTGCACCAGAAGCCAACCACCGCGTCACAGAAACCATCGCGTGGAGAAAATAAGTAACCAAGGCTACTTCAACTTTGAAAATAGGATAGACCCACCCAAAAATGATGGTAACACAAAATCGAGCTCAAAACCGTGAAGAAACGAGAACAGATCAAGTATATTGAAATTTTCACTCGCTTAGTACTTTGCTATTAACCTTATCTGTCGCAATTGTTTTAGTGAGAGGGAATTTTCTTTCTATAATGATTGTGAATAATAACGTTGCACCATAGTATGAGACACAGGTAGATGAATGGTAGCTTAGTTGTTTATATTGAGAAATAATTTTTTAAGGGTAATATTTGGGACACATTTAAAGATGTAATTTTTGGGATATAATTTAAAATATGTGTCTATCTCTCTCTTGTGTTACTGTGGGGTCTAGTGATACCACAATAGAAATATAGACACATTTTTTAAATTGTGTCCTAAAAATTATGTTTTTGGATGCGTCTCAATTTTTACTCAATTTTTAATACAGTTGATAATGAGTCTAAGACTATTACGCAGCGATTTCAATAGAACTCGTGAATTGTGAATATATGAATGGAAATAATATCAATCAATAATTAATTATGTCACATATTTCTTATTAGTTTAAAATTTTCATTAGGGTAAATTGCATTTTTCACCCTTGTAGTTTGAGGGTCGTGATACTTTAATCCTTGCACTTTCAATTTTGACATTTTGCACCCTACAGTTTCATAAGTGTGACAATCAAGTCCAATAAAGTCTTTTATAATTAAAGTTAGAACCTAACAGTTTAAACATTTATACTAAACTCCCCAGAAGTTATCTTAAACTCAATATTTTCCTCTTCTCTTTGAATACCAAATATTTTCTCACCACTTTCCACCAATCTGGTATCGGAGTCTGGTTCCTCAACCTGGTTGCCTTTTATAAATTCATTGTATGATTATTAGATACATACACTGACGAAGTAGAGTCTGATACTTTAAAACTTAGACATCGCTACAAATCATAATAGAATAAAACAATACATTAACAAAAACATTAAGGCCTCGTTTGTTTCACCGAATAAAAGGTCCGGATAGGATAGTTATCCTATCTGGTGTTTGCCGCCGATCGACTCAATCTATTTTTAGATCTGCTTTATGGTTTGGTTTCGTGGGTCAGATTTTGATATTGGTTTCAGATCTGTTTTGGGTTTGGTTTCAGATCGTGACACCTTCATATTGATTTCATTGGTATTTTCTTGGTCCAAAATTTGATATTGTTTGATGGATGGTTTTTTGGTCCAAAACTGATTATTTTGAGTAATTACTTTCAGTTCTCTTGAGAAATTACTTGAAACCTCCTCACAATTATTTTTTAAAAAACTATTGTTTGATCAATTAATTTTTCTCATATTTTGATTTTAGATTTTAGATTTTGTATTCATTGAGAAAAATTTACTCAAACAAGGCAAGAGTAATCATTGAAATTGTGTTTCAATTGAATGTAACCAGGATGAGAAACCAGTCTTGGATACCAGATTGGTGGAAGGTAGAGGTAAAATAATTTGGTACTCAAAGAAAAAAGGAAAGTATTAAGTTTAAGGTAACTTTTGGGGAGTTTAGTATAAATCTATAAATTGCTATATTCTAACTTTAATTATAAAAGACCATATTGGACTTAATTGTCACACTTATGAAACTGTAGAGTATAATTTGTCAAAATTAAAAATGCAAGAACTAAAATATCACAACCCTCAAACTACAGGACTGAAAAATGCAATTTATCCTTTTCATTATGTGTTCTTATTTAACAACAAGAAAAGAAGTTATGAATAAAATTTTCACTTCTCTTTTGTCGTCAAGTGTAAAAAAGTTAATAATAAAACACATAGGTGAAGATGATCCCCCCCACTATTCCAAATTTTTGAGGGCTAGTGCTATTGCCAAAGCACAATGTGCTAATGCCAAAGCACAAAGTGTCACTAAAAGCTTTAGTGACACTTAGATATGTGTCACTAAAACTTTTAGTGACACTTTGTGCTTTGGCATTAGCACATTATGCTTTGGCATTAGCATCACCCATTTTTGAGCGGCATCGTGATTGTACATAAGTGAAGCAGTTCTAAAGCGTTATGAACTTATTGAATGTCTTATTTTAAATAGAAATATTCCATAAATTTAAAATATTCTTAAACAACAATATTAGAGGAATAAACAAATTTCACAAACATTTACACTCATAGTCTATCTGGTATTGTGGGGTTCACTGAAATTATCTGGACCGCACAGTGCCACCCAAGAGAAAGATAAATTGTGAAAGTAAGTGTCTGTGAAATTTGTTTGTGTCCCAAATATTACCCGTACTTAAATTCTTTATTAAACCAACGTGATGTTTTTTCTTTATCAAAACGAGATAGATTATGACACAGATGTTGAACCAAAAAAACTCCAAGGGTTACTATATTGACCATAAATAAAAATAATGCTATGGTTACTAAGTTTAAATCTCAGATTTAATTCTAAAAGATTTTAACAATTGTGTGACATACTACGAAAATTGATATGCTACAACAAACATCTCTACATGTGATAGTAGTCTTAAATGAATGATATACAATTGTGGTACAACAGACATCTGCATTTGCATGTAGCGTATTTGAAATATACTCTATTCGTTCCAAAATAAGTGTGTACTTTTTTTTAGATGTTTCAAAATTAGTGTTCACTTTGAAAGTCAATTATAATTTGTGTATAAACTATCTATAATACCCTCACAATAAAGACAAGTAACATTTTTTAGGAAAGTGAGAAAAAAGAATGAGTAAGAATATCAATGTCACGTCAAAGATAAAATAGAAAAGTGAAAAAATGAAGGACAAAAGAAATGAATTAAATGCATGGTTGCAAATTAATAATATATAACTTAACCCTTATTTTAAAGAGTTTTGTTAATATGTGCCCTTAGGAGTTAGGGCATATGTTAAGGTTCCAAAAATGGAAATAAATAAGGGAGACAAACATTGAAACTTACACCGGACACTGATACCCACACTGTACCCCTTATTTATTTTCACTTTTGGAACCTTAACATATGCCCTAAAGGCACATATTAACAAAATCCTATTTTAAAATAGAGATAACACAAAATTTGAAAAGTATAACACTTGATAAATGAATGACAAGTAGATTGAAGATGTTATTTGGACAATGTATATGAAAATTGAGAGCATTTTTGCTCACCTTAATGAATGCTCACCTAAACATTTCATTAACTAATATAATGGGACCCAAAATTAAACTGCATTGACCTATAAAATATTTAGTTGAGCATTCACCCACTATTTGTTTGGGTGAGAAAAATGCTGTGACGAAAATTTGATCGGTGATCCCCAAGTAGTGTTCTGACAGAAGAATTGATGGGTCACAACTCACAAGAGACACTATCATGCATTTGTTCAGCTATTTGGTTGCAAATGACAGCATGATAGACTGATGACTTGGAACAAGCTTTCCACAAGCTTGATAATAGGGTTAAATGTATTTTGTACCTTTAAAGTTTGATAATTTGGTATTTAAATAATTTATTTTTGTAATTTGGTTTCTCAATTAATATTTTGTGGTATTTTATCTATTCTGTCACTTTTAGCGTCATTTGCGTAGTTAAAAGTGACTTTTTTTCATCACTAAAAGTGACAGAGGGGTCAAACTGTCACAAAATGTTAGTTGAAGGACTAAAATGCGAAGAAAAAAAAATTGTTGATAGAATAAAGTGGCAAACATTGTATTATTTGAGGGTGCAAAATACATTTTACTCTTTATAACAATTATAAAAGGACATAAATACCCCTTTAAAGCCAGTTTTGCTGACACAATTATTTGTCAGCAATGCATGGGTTTAACTGATAATGAAGAAAGGGCATTGTCTATTCATCAATTTGATTTACTTTTCTTACATGTGGGAGCCATAAGATAAAGGTAGTGGATGCAAGTGAAAAAAAGTCAACGCATAGTACATGTGGCATGTATATCTGTTAGTTGTACAGTTGTACTGGTACATAGATGTTTGGTTAGTTCTGCATTTGCTTCTAGCCTTCCACGATTCAATTTAAAAATAAAAAATAAAAATAAAAAATATGTTTTTAGAGTCAAAAATTGCCCATCGGAGCTATACATGCGAATACCAAATTTGTAAAATTGAATTACATTTTTTTTTTTTGCAATTGGATCATAGAATCTAATTTGTCAGTTTTATTTTAGCTTTTTGTATTTTTATAACCACTTATAAATTTCAAAGTTGTTGCCAAACACCCTCTTCAAACAATAACTTGTTTG
This sequence comes from Hydrangea macrophylla, assembly GCA_033977485.1. Taxonomy (NCBI): domain Eukaryota; kingdom Viridiplantae; phylum Streptophyta; class Magnoliopsida; order Cornales; family Hydrangeaceae; genus Hydrangea; species Hydrangea macrophylla. The sequence goes on from CM066989.1 coordinate 14,326,024, forward strand.
CGTGGAAATATTTTTTTTGATTAATTACCATTAGAGACAAATTATAAGAAAAGAAAGACTAAAATGAGAGAGACTAGAGAGAGGTAGTTGTATAATATTTGAAGGAAATTAGGAGGCAAATCCTCATTTGAAACATGTTTCAAAAAGAAGCCACGCCCCAATCAATTACCCTAATGAACTCAAGAGTCAAAACCAAAATTAAATTATGCTTTTCTTTAAACCAAAAGATTAATGCATGATTATATGTTAGTAATACTAATACTAAGTGTACTAATGGTGGCATGCATGGTGTCATTAAAAACCTTGCCGGGGCCTTTTATCATACCTTCGGTTGGGTGTGGACACCACACCATGTTAGCCATAACATGCATGTGTGTGTGTATATATATATATAATATTATATATTCTACTTTGATGAGAAAGAGTATCCACTAATTGCTCCTCATAGAAATGGTTTTCTACTTTACGCAATACCTTAAAAAAGCCACTAAGTTTCTCAAGCAAGCAAAAAAAAAAAACATCATACACATAAAACTTTCTCTTTACAATCAATGTACATAAGCATATATTGTTGTCGAAGTTTGATAAATATTGTTGGATATATTCTCTAACAGCTTAAATTTAAAGATCAACTAGTGACTTAACATGGTATTAGAGTGGCAGACACTTGTTTGTAGGAGGTTCTCGAGTTCGATTCTCCGTCCCTGTTTTAATTTGCAATTTGTTGTTGGCCCTCCATTAGAATGGAATAATTAAGTTGGGGTCGCAAGGGTGTTGAAGTTTGATGTCAATTGTTGGTGACTTAACAATTACCCTCGCTAGCTTAGCTTTCAATTTTAAATCAACAACAAAAAAAAAACCTTTGTCACCTCACTAAAACAAAAATAGTGAAGTAATTTTATAGTGAAAAAATTAAGCAATTTCATTCAAATCCTTTACAAAATTACTTTGTCTCGTCCTTTAAAATGAGGTGACAAAAGTATTTTTATGCATTTAAGAAGCGTAAAGTTATTGTGAGAAACTTCTCATATAAGAAAACATCTTATGATCCTTGAATGAGAAAGTAGTCACAAATACATCTCGAGATTTATAGTCATTGAATTCCTAAAAATCTCGAGATGTATTTGTGACTATTTTCCCATTAAGAATTGTAAAGTATTTTCTCTTATGAAAAATTTCTTACAGTAACTTTACCATTTAAGAATGGCTACTTTTAGTATATCTATCTCTTTCTATACATAGAGATTGGTTTGTCTGTACTTTTCTCTCTTCTTTTGTTTCCTTTGGAGACCAATGTACTCAGAATCTCTTCTTTAAAATATTCCATCACTCATGCCCTGTACTCAAAGCTAGTTAGGGACCAACTACCACAACCACCAACTTAACTACCGGCCAAGTGATGATACCAAAAGGGGGCCGGGCCAAAAGGTTTTGGCCTCTATATATAGCACTTATGAATATATATATATATATATATATATTAGTAATGCTAGATTGTAGAATCCGTGTCTCAAATTTAATTTATTATTAATTGGTATGCATAATAATGTGATGGCATTAAATTAATGCTAATATGGTGAGTATTGCCTCACAGATTAAATAGGGGTGTCCATGTGGAAACCCAATAATAGCCTGGGAGGCAGTCTCAAAAGGGACATAAAATGAGAAAGTTCCATCTGGGATGGGACCAATAATTGAAAACACCCTTATGTGCTTATGTGTTTATTAAGGCATATGTGTTGGGCGAATGTTATTGTTAAATATTATTTTAATATTGTTATTATTGTTAGAGACCATTTATATGGTCAAGTAAAATAGTTTGGTAAGTACGAATTGGACACGAAACATAATTGGTAGGTTAATTAGTAACCTCATGGAAATATATGGGATCATTTATGGGACCCATACGTGACGTAGACAAATACCCATTTAGATTTGGGTAGGTAAATAATTAGTTTATTAAACATTGGGGGTATAACTTATATTACCCAAAACATTCGGGGATGTCATAATAAATACATATATATTTAGGTCTAACCTAATATTTTAATATATATATATATATATATCAATTCGTGAAGATAAGTTAAGAAAGAAAAAAACAGTGAGACCTTCCTCACCGTACGGCTATGGGGGAAAAAATGGGTTTCAACGGTTTCGCTCCGATTTGATCTATCAAACGGCTACCAACCTCAAATTTGATTCAGTATTTGGAACCCTGGAGGTAAAGCCTACGTTTTAGTACTAATTTTAATGTCTATAGCTTGTTAAAACTGTGTAACCCAAATAGGCCATTAATTGGGATAAAATTTGATTTGTGTAGAATTGATACCAGAGGTAGAATTGGACCTCTAGACTGCGTTTCTAAGCAAATTATAAGAGGTGAGAGATTCTAATCTTGACTTTTGGATGTTTCTATGTTTGAGCTCATTGGGTGTTTAAAACCATGTTTAGTTAAATTAATTAATTCTATTTAATTATTATTGGGCAAATTCATGTGATTAAATTAGGCCCAATTGGTTGGCGAAAGCACGTTGTAATGTTTATGTGGGCATGCTATGTGCTTATGTGGGTCAAGGGAGAACTTGTATCAAGCCCCCGAAAAGAGTAAATAAATGCCTATGTGGGCTTTAGGACTTGCCCGTCTGAATAGAAGAGACGTGGGTCCTAACTAGTCGCGTGGACTTATTGGCGAGGAGTCGCGGACTAGTAGTGGGGGAACGTACATTTGGCTCCTGCGACTATGATTTAATGTAATGCGCTATTGCAATGAATTGAGCATGTGTTATATCCATGTCTCTTGATTATTATTTCTCACTAAGCAATATAGCTTAAACAAATCTTTATATTTATATATGTGGTTATTTAAATAACCACTCCAGGTGAACAAACTGAAGGGAGAGCTGGAAAGAAACCTGAGGACGCGGGATCGGGTTAGCTGAAATATTGGGAACACCAAGCTAAACTAGTTTTAAGTTCAGTTTAAAGCTTATGTAATATAGTTTTAATCTGTGGTGTAAAAACCTATGCTAGTGTGAAGTTTTGGACTTTTGTAATATATCCGAATTTTCTCTTATCAGAAAATGTAAGAATTAATTAGTTGTATAACTTGGTTATAATTATATCCGGACTTTATATGTGGTTTCCTCGCAGTTAATGTAGTGAGAATGAACTTTTGTGTTCTTTGTTAATTTAATGGTTGGATGGTTTATTGAATCTGGATAACTTATTGTGTTTATACCTAGATTTATACCTCTCAAATGTTATGGGTATAATTCATTTAGATTGTTAAAGCTTAATAAGCAGGTTTTCGTGAAACTGAAATACTACAGCAGTTTGAGCAGGGGTTTTGCAGAATTTTTAGCTGCGATCAAACGATTAAGACTTGTAGTAGCCTTGGTGGCGTGCCACGTGTCCCAAAACTTCTATGGGTGGGTTTGGGGGCGTGACATAGATGCACCTAAACGGGATACTTAAACTATCCACATGTTGATGTGTCATGGCATTTTGAAAAATGATTTAAACTCTTTTTGGTAACTGATAAATAATTTTGGAAATCCACATCAACAGGTGTCCCGTTTAGATATACCTAGCATTACTCATATAGATATATATATATATATCTATATTATAAATTATAACTTTGTCCTACTAGGACAAGTTGACTAGGACAAGAATGTGACTAGGATGTCTATTAGGCAGGCTTGGGGGTTAAATTCATAAATCTGAAGGTTTGCCATATTCACGCCCCCACTGCCTCTTCTCTCTCTCTCTCTCTCTCTCTCTCTCTCTCTCTCTCTCTCTCTCTCTCTCTCTTCCTGTGCCGATCATCATCATCTTTTCCATTTTATCATCATCATCGATTGGGGTTAGGGTTGACGACCATCAATACGGCCACCGATCATGGCCGCCAGCTACCGGACAACCATGGCCACCGACGACAACGACCATGGCCACGACCATGAATCTCCACCGCTGCCAATACTCTTGCCCTTCTCCTTTACCCTCTCAGCTTTGACTTTCTAGGGCTTTGGATCTTGAACGGTTTATAGCTTCTTCTTTTTTTGCTGTTTAATTTTGCAGTATTTGGTGGTAAGTTTGCTGATTTTTGAATCTGTCTGCTTGCTTGATTTTCTTTCTTCAAACAGACTCTATGTATTTTGCTTGATTTTTCAGTAGGCAGAAATTCAAAACCTTTAGTTACATTTAGAGAAAATTGATTTTTGCTTGATTTTGCTCTCAATTTTTTTTCCTAGAAATTTAGCTACATTTAGAGAAAATTTAGTTTGGTAATTGTTTGCTTCCGCTACACACTCTACAATGATGTTCATTCCTTTTTTTCTTTTTCTTTTTTTATCTATTTTTTTTTTTTTTTTTGGGTTTTCTTGCTTGCTTGATTTTCTTTTCTTTTCTTTTTCTTTTCAACTAATTCCTTAGCAAGGACGTTCTCTAATCTCACTCTGTGTGCAGATCTATTTTTCCTTTCCATAATTTAGCACCCAAGTTTTAGGGATATTCTCTGAATAAAAGTCCCCAATTTATTACTTTCCCTTTTGGCCAAATTCCGTTTCTATCTCTTGATATTTTCCCAATTTTCCATTAAGTAAGCAACACAAGACTGATTTCAATGATGTCATATTTTTAAAGCTTTCCAACTATTTTTTTCTTTTCAAAATTTTGCCCCCAATTTTGCCTCCGTATACGTTATTCCCCTACTTAATGTCATGTAATCAATCTCTCTCTCTCCCCATTGGGTGTTTCCCCCATTTGTGCATGATTGTTTCATTAAATTCTGATTTTGATTGATTTTGTATTTTCTTCCTCTCCGAAATTATGCCCCCAATTTTAGGGATATTTTCTAAACTAAAGTAGGCAAATTTCATTTTTTACCCACCCTTTTACTTTCCTTTTTGTTATTTTTTGCAATTTTCCCATTAAATGCTATGATTGCAGTCAACAAAAAATGCATTTTCATCTCTCTCTCTCTCTCTCTCTCTCTCTCTCTCTCTATATATATATATATATATATATTTATTTATCTATCTATCTATTCTTATAAATACACTTCAATCTCTCCGTTTTACAATCTTCCCCTCTCTCTAAAATTTTACACTATAGAATGTCACACACAAAAACTTCCCAACTATTTTCTTCATCTTACTTTTCCATGTGTTATTTGTATTCATAATTTCACCACAAAAAAAAAAGATGAAACATTTGCTATTTGTTATTTGTTATTTGGTCATGATAGTATGATTGCAGATTCATGATCTTTATTGTTTGGATCTCTACAATACTGAGCATCAGTATTGTAGTTTGAATATTGTGCAACTTTGAGATTAAAATCTCTATTTATGTTGTAATTCACCCCATGTTTCCATGTAATCAAAGCCGATGCCGTGTTAGACTTGAATAAGCCATACTTATGTTTACTCTAAGCCACACGATGTCGTGAAGGGTATAACCATTGGTGGTTGCAAATAATCCCACATGAACAGTCAGTTCCTGAAATTGAAATTTTGTTTACTCTAAGCCACACTTATGTTTACTCTAAGCCACACTTATGTTTACTCTTATCTGGTTCGTGATCCCTGTTTAATTGAAATTTTGTTATGTATATTTGACTAATTTCCTTTTTAAAACTATTTTGATAGGTTGAATTCCTTGGTTACCCAATTCATCTCCATTTGGGTTTTGAGGAGAAGACTCTGCTCAAGCTTTCTGGGATAGGGATTTGCTATTTCCTATATCCACTTGAAACTGAAGAAGAGAGACCTAGATCAAATTGTGAGTGAAGACATTACTATTATTTTTAATTTTTTTTTCTATAGTTTGATTAAAGTTGGAGTTAAAAACCAGTTTTTACTGGTTGTGAGCCTCGCTTAATGTTTTATTTCTATTGAATTTTTAGTTGCTATATTTTAGACTTTAGTGAATCGATCATTTACTCTTTATTGGGATTTTGCTGCTTTTGAATTTCTCTATTGAGTTTTTAAATACAAGTAGAGTTAGTTATTAACTAGACATACGCATGGTTAAAATTGTTCAATAGTGCCTTTAGGCACGAGTGTTGATTATTCCCTCAGAGTCTCTTTGACATGTAAGAAAATAAACCCAAAAAAATGTAAAATTCATGATATGTCTGTGAATGATTTTTATTTTTTTCATTTTATTAAATACGTTGGTTAATTGTTGAGGTGGAATGATAAATTCAATGCAGGATTGATAAAGATGCAAAAAGATGAATCATAGAAGAAGAGGTCAGGGAGGTATAGGCATATTGAAACTATTAGCCTAAACCAAAAGGTTTTTCTTGAAGTAGTAAGAATTTTATATGATTTGAATCAAATTGGGATTTTTTTTTTTATCTTCTTATTTTTTCATTTCTTTGTAATTTTTTTTTTTTTTTTTGGAGTTTTTGGGAGTTGCCTTTTTTGGAGCCAAAACAGGTTCAATTCATCCTATGCCTACTACTTAAGATGATTATCTGACTATGCATATACCAATCAATTTATAACTAGCAGAGCTCATGCCTTAGTACAAAGACTTTTCTATACGCATTTCAACTACTGGGTCTTATCAATTTGAATCTAAGAGGTCGTTGATTCAAGTTTTGTTGCTAATCAAATGTCTAAGAAGTCGGTATTGTGGAAGATAGGGCAATGTATGAAGTGGAAGATAATCGGGAATTGCTCACATTGTTCTAAAAATCAATGTTTTGCTAAGTATATGTATACAAGTTGGATATGATCAATTTTGTTCGCTATAGAGAAAGTGATTGCCTTGCAATGCTGCTTATAAATCTTTGGTTACTTAATCTCTGTTGTTCTATGTGGTTAATCAATCAATTTGATTTGAGTATCTTTGGAAGTGTTTTGGATTATAGTTTATGAAAATTGAGTTGATTCTATTGAAAAGTGAGGATTAGAGTTGTATTTGGCATTTGAGCAATCATTTTGTGTCAAATACATGCAAAATTTTTAGTACAGAAGGCATGTAGAGTTAGATTTTGACTGATTGCATACATGGTTGGTATTGTTTCGATGTGCCTTTAGGCACAAGTTATAAATTGCATGTTAACAAGGTCTAATGTTGAAATAATTGAGTCTAATGTTGAAAATCAATGTTATGCTAATAGACTATCGATTTGTTTACAAGAGTTTTTGTAAACGTTATACTGTTTTAGAGTTAAAAACATTTTTAATTGCTCATTTTAGACATAGAAACTCTTTTTATTTGTGTAGTGCCCTCGGGCACGGGCAATACCTAGTATATATATATATATATATATATGAGAATGCTAATTTACATCACGATGCTCTTTTAGCGAGGAAAAACACTTTTAGCAACGAAATTTTTCGTCGCTAAAATCGGGGTTTTTAGCGATGAAAATTTGTCGTTAAAAAGCGGTTTTTGTTTTTGTTTTTTTTTATTATCACTAAAAGTTACTGTATACCTAACTAACCTACAACCACCATGTAGGATAGTAACCTCCATATATATAAACATGTATGTATATATATATATATATATCTATTACTATATAATAAGAAGACACCTTAATAAGCAAGCATGTCAAATTTTATGAACTTCCAAAATTGTACATGCCCAAATTTTGTACTTCTCGATTATAACCTTGGTTGAAAATGGAAACCCCTAAAATACCAAAAACTCCATAAGCTGCTCACAGTTTTGGTGAATTGGTCGGATATGAACTTCCTCTTTTGCCTTTTACTATACCATAATTACTTATGCATCTATCTAAACGTCGTAAGGATATATTGATTTGTATGAGGGTAAATGTAACACCCGTACCCGGAAAAGAAGATTAATTTAGTGTTAATGTGTGTTAATTAAAGATAATTAATGCATGAGATGAATTAAGGTGGGGTTATGAACCCACATGTGAAAAGGTGTTCAAATGCGGACACAGATGAAAGTCCTGTGAAAAGCGGGACTGGTATAAAAGTGGGGCCCAACGAGGGTCTAATTAGAATAATTGCATTTTGATGTCATTATATGTTTATATGCATATTTATTTAAATGCTTAAAGTTATTATTATGTCTTATGATAGATAAGGGGACCAGTTTTGGTACCCGTGTGAGGGCGTATTTGAATAGAATTCATAATTGGTAGGTTTAATAGCAACCTCATGAATTATGTGGGACAACGTTTGGGACCCACGCGAGACTTAGATTAAATCCTTTTAGAAAAGATGGGTAGTTAACGTAAATAACAAGGGGGTTTCATAATAAAGCTTAAAAAAAGTTTGGGGGTGTAAATGGGAATAATGAAAAGTGGAGACAACACATATGCATAAGGCATATGTGTCTCTACACATTAAACACAGTTGGAAATTCTTAGGAAAGAGAGAACGGAGAGCTCTCGAGTCGGCGACGGAAATCCACGCGACGTTTCTCGCCGTCCGGCGTCGGATTCACGATCCGAGACCACTTTTGGACTCGTGAAGGTAAGAGGATCACATGCATGTAATTTATTTTCGTTTTCGGCAACGTTTTTATGGCAACCGTTTTTTATAAACGATGTTCTTGGTACCAAACTTGTGTAGGATTATCACCAACTAGAAATTGAGCTAAACTTGGGAAGGAATTGGGGAAATTCTAAGCTTAGTTGCATATAAATCAAAGAGGTGAGATTCCTAATCTTTCAATTGGATGTTTAGCTATGTTAATGTGATAATTGTTGTTCATAGTTGTTAAACTCATGCTCATGTATATATATGTTGTTGAATTTGGATAAAAGCATGTCAAAATTTATGAAATTGCTATGCTTATGTGTTGAAATTGTCTATGTGCTTATATGGATCAAAGGGAAGTCAAGTAGTGGTCACCATTTATAGGTCCCATATGTAAGGGATAGGAAGTCCTCAATGAGTAGGACGTGGTGACGACCACAATGAAATGCCGGTGACGCCTTCGGGGTCACAAGAGAGTGTGTGTTGCGCTATATGTGCCAAAAGTGAGAAAGATCCGGGGTGAGAAGGACCCGGGGGTGGTGGCTGGAATGACTTGACTTCCCGAAGATCAGTTTGTTGTCATTTACAATGATTGTTGCATTTACATACCTTGCATTCCAATGGCATGATTAGTTCCCTCACTAAGCGAAAGCTTAAACGAAAAATATGTTTTCTGTTGCGGTTATTGAATAACCATTGCAGGTACCAAACGAGACGAGGAGAGGAAATGATCCGCACGACGGGTGGGCGTGGGAGTAGTGCCCATATGTATATGTGTTCATATTCCTAGGTAGTTTATGCTTAGAATGTATCTTTTGTTGGCAATGTAAATGTATCTTGGGCCTTTTTGGAAACTAATATGTAAAGTTGGGTGTTGATGGTGGCCTATACATCAAACTATGAGTTGAACTTGCAAGCTATAAGTTATGTATGTTAGGAGTGGATTTGAATGGAACTAAATAGTTTTAGTTGTAAACTTGGACTTGGACACTCCTTGTTGTTTTGACTTGCAAATGTTGAGAACAAGTAGAGTTTAATGCCAAACTTGATCCATGAGCAAAATCTATGTGTTTGGTTGTCAACTTATACTTGGATTAATGTATTGGATGTTAAAACAACTTTCTAAAGAGTTTGACATGGTTTTGGAAATGTTTTTCTGAGAAATTCTTCAAGGCCATGGTGTTTTGAACTCATCTTGGCAACCACCAATCATTTTTCCTTACTAGTTGGTGGAATTGGAGTTTCTATGGTTAATGTCTCATTTAAATGAACATGTATGATATTTTGAATGATTTGGAAAGATTTACAAATGCTATTGATATTGATATGTTCATGGGTGTTTGGAAGGTGTTCTCAAGAGTTTTAATGATGTTGGAAATCAATTTTGGTACTTGGGGAAAGTTTGAACTGTTTTAGCAGTGTTTTTTGCAGCAGAAAAAACTCTTCTGCAGGAACCGGATCAATCCAGGTCAAGTGCGGATCGATCCGGGGCATCAGGAACTGCAGAAAATAACATTATGCTAAATCCGGATTGATCCGGATTTGGGCCGGATTGATCCGCTAGTCTGGGTTCAGCCTCGACAGCTTTTACGAAACAAACATAACTCTCTGTAGGAAATTCGGATTTACGTACCGTTTTTTGCGTTGGAACCGGGACTCAAAGACCTATCTTTTGGTATAAAATTTGCTATATTTTATTAATGACCATTTTGCCCTTGGGTCTGTTTTGTGTCAACGGAGCTGTTTTATGAGGTATAATTTATGTGTTTCTTAATAAATTAAGGGTGTTTTGAACGTGTAGGCTTGTTACACGTGTCCCAACTCGCCGAGGCGGGTTGGGGTGTGACAGTAAATCTATCATTTTAGACAAATAAGTACATTCAAGTCAGCTTTTGAAATTTTGTTTAATATAATAATGAGGTTTCAATCAACAATCTTGTGTCTAATTACATTTGGGTCAACAATTTTGGGTTATTTATTATTAACTTAATAAAAGTTAAAAAAAATTGACTATTTTAGTGGCTATTTAGGAATTGGTCACTAATATTTACAATTTGGTCAACTTCTTCTCATATATTGTAATATGTGTAATAATTGCATTTGAGTCAGTAAGTTTTGGGATATTTATTATTCACTTAAAAAAGCAAAAAAAAAAATGGCTATTTTAGTGGCTATTTAGGAATTGGTCACTAATATTCACATTTTGGTCAACTTCTTCTTTAAAATTTAAGTTCTGGGGTATTATACTTCACTTCAAAAAATGTCAAATAAAGTGGCTATTTTACTGGCTATTTATGAATTGGTCACTAATATTTACATTTTTAGTCAACTTCTTCCCTGAAATATAGGATTTATAGATTATATTCGAATATCAATTAAGATCTATAAACACATTCATGTCTTTTTTTTTTAGGGGAAAGACCCTATTTGTGTCATATATTTTTAGTGGTACTTTTACTACTCATTTACAAGATAGTCAGAATTATCAACTTCTTCCGTAAGAAGAGTTTTAGATAAAATCGCTACATTTACAATTTCTTATTTAACCGTTTTAACATCTTATTATATAATTTTAACAATCACTTAACCACACGAAACGACACAATTAAATTTTTCACGCAATGCACGGGCCTCCAACTAGTATATATATATATATATATAAAGTGAAAGTAATTAGGACAAAGAACAGAGTAGGAGTAAAACCAAAACCAAACCACCGAACCGATGCACACAGTGTAAAACCGAAACCGAACCGACAAAATTGCACTAAAACTGAAAAAATCGAACCGATTGGTCGGTGGAAAACCTCCCCTAAAATCGACCGAACTAAACCGATTTCACCCTTAGAATAGAGGGATCACGAAGTGTGATTAATTGAAAGAAATAATTGAAGTCACCCAACTACATGTATAAAAAGGCACACACTGGTCCATTCCCATCAGCTAACCTTCATTGATTTGGCACTTGGCAGAACACTTCAGTGTGTTTATTGCTCTCCCTCCTGATTTAAGACTCCCTTATTCTATTTTGTTATGAGCCAATTTAATAGTCGTTCTCGAAAAGTCAACATACTTTTAACTACATTTTTTTGGTAGTCTAATTGCATGTTTTTTACGTTTACTCTTCATTATATAAAACCTTGCACTTTTTATTTGGAATATTGAAAAGAGTGCAATATTGAATAGTTAAAAATTTTCACCAAATTAAAATAAATTTTCTTAAATAGTTAAAATTCCAAAAAAAATCCTTAAATTTGGGACGAAAAGAATAATATTGTACACATATATGATATATGATCGTGGACAATTATGTTTATATGTGACAAAATATGTTAGACCAATCACACCTAAAAACAATAAGAAACATACCTAAAGAAAAGCATTGGACTAGTTTCCATTGATTTGGATCTTAATTTATGAGTGAAATAGTGAAGAACCATTAGTAGAATTTGATGAAAGCCAAGTTCTTCTCTTCACATACCTCACCAAGTCAATTTTAAGAGTAATGATAGGTTAACAAGCTTGTCCAAAACATTCCACCTAACAAAGACATATCAAAATACTTGCACACCAAGAATTCAACGAGTCTCTAGTAATTGGGATATAATCGTTTTGCTAGTAACAATTGTCACCCATCAGTATCTTTATTTTAGTTTAGCTTATATATGTGTGTATATATATATATATATTGATCTACATCTTCTTTTTATTATTAAAACAGAGAAGAAAATGATCACCACAAATATCAATGCATCAAGAAAAAAAGGAAAAATACTTGTGTACTTTTCATTAGATCTATATATATATATTACTATTTTGAAGCGTGATTGGTTTGTATGTAAAGTGTACATGAGACATATGTGGCAATAATATCGTTGAACAGTGAATGACAATAAATAATGGTTAGCTGGTGTTATTTGCGATGGCCTCTTTCTTCATATTATAACACTAATTTCTTTATCTTTTCTTTTTCTTTTTCTTTTTCTCTCTCTTTTTTATCCACTTCATAGCAAATGAAGGATTGGTGAGACAGCCCATACAGACAAAACCCATTAAAGCATGTCTCAAATCAATCTAATGTCTCGTTTGGACAAGCTTCTACTATTGCGGATTGCAGTTTGCCAAACACCCTCCCTCATGCATGTCCGAAGACCGAAGGCGCGTTCAACGCCATCACACATGACACCACATGGGCACTAACCCATTGGAAAAAAAAAAAAAAAAAGAACCTTTAAAACTGGACCTCTGAAACGACTGTGATTTGCGATGGCCTCTAATTGAAATTTCTTCAATCTAAGAAGGCCCATTCCAAAACTGGACATTGGAATCGAATTTGATTATAGCCCCAAGCCTTTCTAATGGCATGTCCCCCTCACATTTTAGGCCTTATATGACTCATGGGTTTCATGAGGTGAAAAGAAAACAAGATGAAAATTTAACTCCTTTTACCTTACAGATGGGACTAAATTTTTTTTTTTAATCATATTTTCCTTTGCCCTCTCCTTTCCCTCATGAAACCCATTAACCAAACAAAGCCCCCAATGGCAGTGAGAAGGTAACCCATTAGCTTGAGTCCATGTTGTGGGCACGTTTGGATTGGTTGACTTTTGTGTTTCTACACAAGCAGAAACCCTACTCACAAGGACATCATAGAATTTTAAAAAATTTCATTGAAACCCAAATATGCTTCATGCATCACATTTTATTAGCTAAAACACTCTAAACCTGCTTCAGCCAAAACATACTTTTAAACCTCTAAAGTGCTTAAAATTAAGGACACTTGGACTAAGGTCCCTAAGATTAATTGAGCCCAGCCTAATATTTGATATGTTTTTTCAAGTCCAGCATATTTTTGTTCTTTTTCCCCAAGGTTCCTCATCTTTTATTTTTCGACAGTTCTTTAGGCACAACAGTCTTACAACTTTTTGTTCACAACTTCAAAAGATGTGTCTTATCTTTCTCCTATCAGCCTGTGTTACTATGGAGTCCAATGACATCACATGAGAGATAGATGAAGTTTTATCCTTCATTTTTAATCAACAAATCCTCTCCAAATCTATGCAATGATTTCGCTCTCCGTTTACGACCTCCATGATCATGATCACCATCGTCGCCCTCAAGCATCACACAAATGTTATCGAAATTGGAGTGTCATCATTCGGAAGATATTGCATTTTGAAGTTTAAATAGAAAAAAAAAAAAAAAAAAAAAAACAAAACGTATTTACAAGCAAAGATGGCTGCACGCTGGCTGTGCACTGACGCACGTACATGAACATAAAAAGGGTTTTTTTTTGTCCCCAAAATAACTGCGATCAATTGACAAACTTAATGAAACTAACATTTGGTTAAATCTAGTACCCAGGACTGGTGAATTTGTTCGATTGATTTTTGGATGATTTCAAAACCAACCGAAGGAGTTCGGTTCAGTCCGTTTTACAACCTTTTTACTGTTTCAGTTTGGTTTCTCCACAGCACATATCTTATGAAAACCAACCGAACTGACTGGTTTGCTCAGTCCATCAGTTAATTTACACTCCTAACCAAGACCCTTGTACCAAGCACCCATAAAATTTACCCAAACATGGCAATACGTGGTCTTGGGTTCCAGAAGCCATACGTGCTTTTAAAAAGTGATTCTAAATTGAGCCCTATGACATGTCAGAACTGAGCCGGTACAGCTCCATAAGGAATCCCAAGAGTGATAATACAATTAGCAAAAAGTTCAGAAAAAAATTATAGCAGTTGAGATTAAACTTACTCCACCCCTTCCACCACAAAAATGGATCTTAGCTACATTTACCTTTCTTAGTAATCCATTTTCCTGGATTCAATGTCTTGAGCCAAAATCGTCATTATGTCTCCAAAACTTTCCTCTCTGATGGAGAAAGCTGTTCAGGTGGACTCAAAACAAAATCCTAGTCAAGAACAGGGAGACAGAGAGAGAGAGAGAGAGAGAGAGAGAGAGAGAGAGAGAGAGAGAGAGAGAGAGAGAGAGAGAGAGAGATTGGTAGAAAAGAGTGCTTAATGAGGTATAGTTCCAGGGACTCCACCAGATCTATAGCTAATTTTGCACTATTCATCTAATAAAGTTCGGTTAAAAGAAAAATCCTTCGAGCTACCAGATCTCGAAGTTTTAAAAGCTGTGCCAAATCAGAAATTGTCTTAAAACTCAACACGATAAGTTAATACTGAAAAGACGGCGATACCATCCATGTCTCGATACCGAATCTAATAGCGATACAACGGTCGACGAGAGGTGTACTCAGGCGGCGCTGCTGCTGCTGAACGATACTCAGAGGGCGGTGCGGCTGCCAGAGGACGGTACTCTGACGGTAGAGGACGGTACTCCGATGCTAGCCCTGCAGTACGGTAGTCTGCAGGATGGTACTTCGGGGGCAGGCCTCCTGCGTACAACGAATCACGGTACAATGGAGGTTCCCTATACGAAGCGTACGGATCACGTTGTTCAATCACAACTCGAGGCCGTTGATCCATCTCCAGAAGCTGACGTTCACGATGCTCATATATGGGCTCTCGCCGGTAAGATGCATCCATCTCTGAGGTCCTCCCATACGTATATGATGCAGGAGCCGGTGGAGGTAAATGCGGAACCCGAGACAGGGTCGCCATCGGTGATGGAAATGCCTCCCTCTCATACACAACAGGACGCTCGTGATACAGAGGATCCCCACCAAATGCAGGGAGTCTTTCTTCATCCGGGTACCGGCGGGCCTCACCCAATCCATCTCGCCTCTCTACATCCCGGTACCGGCGCTCCACAACCAATGCATCACGTCTCTCTTCATCCCGGTACCGGCGTTTCCTAGCCGGTTCAGTGCGCCTCTCTTCTTCCCGGAATCGGCGGGCCCCACCCAACACAGGGCGCCTCTCGCCGTCCCGGGCCCGAGGTCTAACTCTGTCTCGGTCTACAAGAGGTCTAACTCTGTCTCGGTCTACAAATGCATGGGTTTCTGCTCTACGACCTGTGCCTGGCCTTTTGGGCTTGACGCCTTTGTTGGCAGCAAGGAAAAGCTTACACAAATTCTTCACCTATTGAAGAAAATATGTATAATGCAATCAAATTTTGGTATGATAAAGACCACCCAGACCCAACTAAAAAATCGAATCACACATCACTTTAGGCATATATTCATAAAATATAGGCAAACGACTATGGACCTGTGTCGCGTTCAGCTGGCAATCGAACTTGTTCTTACTAAAGTAGTTATCCTTGATGACCTTTTTGAACTTCTCCTCTGCCAAAGGTAAGCAATCCTCGCAGACAGTAAATCGAACCTAGCACAAATATCACTTTTGCAATTAAAATTCAAAATATCACATATAAAGCATATGGTAGGGATCTATCCTCTCCTCAGATCTGTGATACGGACAAAAAAATGAAAAGAATCACATAACTAAGGTTACGGCCATGGTAGCTGCACTGAGATTTTCGCTGTGCTCAAAAACATAAGAAGAAGATTAAACAATACAATGATAGCCGCTCAATCTAGAACATAAATCAGGCTACAGGCTACAAGTGCACAAATGTTTGCTTTCTGGCACCATCAAAGAAAATTAAGAAGATTTTACTTGTCCTTTGTTAGCATCCCTCTATATAGAACCTAGGTCCCGCCGTCCCCTAAAAATTTGGCAACCAAAAAATAGACATGAAAAGTTCACAACTCTTTTTCAGAAGTGCACAAAGGACTCACGAACTAAGATATAGGATCTGCACAAGTAGATCTATAGTATAACATGAAAAACGTATCTGTAAAAACAAAGCAGCCATGTGGTCCATGGTAGGCCCGCTGGAATAATAACTTTGGTATCAATTCATCCCTTGTACGTGACAGTAACACCAATTGATAGTAATTATCCAACTTCCAATAATTGGGAAAATATTCCTTCAAAGTAAAATCCATACTGTGAAACTACCATAAAGTGAGGAATATTAGACTTTCGACAGCTCCACAATCATATGAATACACAGAATCAACTCTCTGCCAATAAATTCCAAGCATTGTCCATATTCAAATTAGCCCGTTACTTACCTCTCCCATTATTATTCTACCTCAAACTTTTAAGAACATTTTCAAAGGAGCCACTGTGTCGCCATGCGTCCGGTGTGGAAAAACTAAGACATCTTTGATTTGATGCTTTTATCACAAATGGAAGCTGATCAAATTTTTAAATGCCGGTAATTGCCCTATTAAATGTCAAGACACCCACATAAAAGGCCAAGTGCTCATCAATGCATGCCATGGATAATATGTCAGATATGCTATAAGATAGCTTCGCATTAATGAATTCATCACCTAAAATGCATCCGTAAGCAATTTATTGGTGCAAGGAAATCTACGTAGAATTAAAGCTACGTCAATACGTACAAACAAAACAAGAATGAGAGCTGGAAAGCGCTAGCAATCTCTCATATTAAACATGTTGCAAATGAGATGTCGGAAAGAGAATCAGAATGTAATCAGTATAATTATAGCATTGGCTGAACAAATCCTAAAAATAGACATAATAACTCAATTGAACATTATCCCCTACAATTTGGAGTCAGCTAGGTGAATCATGTTTCCTTTTTTTAAATTTTTTTATTATTATAACCATAGCCTCTCAAACTCTTATGTTATTGTATCTTTCTTTACTACCTCAATCCAAGTCCATTTTTATTCAGCTATCACAATCTGGCTAGTTGGTGTGTGGCATTTGTCATTGATCTTCCGTGTACATTTTCTAGTAAATGTTTAAATCAGCTTTCTATTGTTTTATCTCAATGTTGCACATCATTACACAGAGTCTCCTTCTTTCCTCATTTCTACACACAGGCATATACATACATTAAATCTGCACTTCCTGGACTAAATGTATATTTGCATGATACATTTATTTATACATGTAGTCCAGGAAGTTCAGATTTGGGGTTAGATTTTGCCGAGTTTTACCGAGTGCTTCGCGAAAAGAAAACACCATAAATACTTGCAAGGGGAATGGAAATTTAAGGTTGACTACAAGACTCGTTTTCACGTTCTCTGTGGAAAGCAACTACTTCGGAGGAAAATTTGACACTTCGCATAAGTAAATCAGTCTATCTGCTGTTGCCTATGTTACCCAGACTCGGGTATGGGTGTCGGGTGCGGGTGTGTATCTAGGTGTCGGACCTCCTCTAAATCCAAATCTTAGGATCCGGGGATATGTGTCTAAATGTTGGATACGGGTATGCGGACACCTTCTGAACGTATAAACATACTATGTTTCTTAATATCAATAGTTAGAAACCTCTTTGCCCACAATTTTAAGCTTCTACTCGCCTTTTCAACATCACTTGTGGAGGATCCGAGTGTCCGAATTGGGTACGGGCGTCGGACACGGGGATCGGGTACTTGGGGGTAGTAGGAGAGTCCAGGTAACATAGGCTGTTGCATGCACACAGAGGTTGAAGAGACTTGCGGCCACCTCCTCCAACATTGAGAGTATGGGTTATGGAGCACTTCATACAATGCATTCACCATGTCGTGAGTCATGCCTTGATCAATGGAGAAGATACTCAGTTGTTGGGTTGGTGATTATATCTGCCGTAGCTAAATTATCTACAATTTATAATTAAAATGAGAGCTTAAAATTTTCTCCAAATTTTATAATTCAGCCATTCTATGTTGCCTTGAATCTCAGTTCACTCATCAGCTCTGTAACGAAATCCACAATTCTGGCATATAGTTTGCAAACATCAAAACATAGACCGCACCACTAAAAGCTTGGAAGGTAATAAACTAATAACCAAATAGTGAATTCCAAATTCTAAGTTAAGTCCAGAGTTGTTAAGAGCAAACCCAGTGCCTCTCCATTGCGAGGTCTGGGGAGGGGTAGATGTGTGCAACCTTACCCCTGCATGCATGAAGAATGAAATAACATATAGACAAAAACTGCTTACAAATGAAGAACGAGTTACAAAGAAGTAAATTTGATACATTTTCAATGTGTGATACTTGGACACGAGGAGTGTAAGAAATACCGAAGAAGTGGCCTGAAAAACCAAACCAAACCA
Source organism: Hydrangea macrophylla (assembly GCA_033977485.1). Lineage (NCBI taxonomy): Eukaryota > Viridiplantae > Streptophyta > Magnoliopsida > Cornales > Hydrangeaceae > Hydrangea > Hydrangea macrophylla. Next base: position 14,344,553 of record CM066989.1, read on the forward strand.
ATTTTACCGGTTTTGGTCGGCTTTTACTAATTGGTCGGCTTTTACTAATTGCGGTCGGTCTGCAATTTCATTTTGTGCTAAACCGAATTTCACGGTTCGGTTTTCGGTGATAAGAAAAATAAGAGCAGACCGAATGAAATCGAACCGCTTTAGCTAAGTACAAATTCAAAAGTTTAGGAGAAAGCTGAGCTGCGTGTGTTTGTGTAAAACCTATGAAGCATGGAGACGAGCACGCTGTCACAAGCAAGACACGATGGGGGCACGTCGACACGACATATACTAAAAAAAATTGCCCGTTGACATGCGAAATGTCGTGTCCCTGTGGCGTACACGACACATTACCTTCCTAGAAGTGTTGTGCTTCCTAGTGTAAAACCCTGACACCTCACTTTCTCTCTTTCTCTCTCTCGGTCTATCACTCTCTCTCACTATAAGATTCACAATGGCACAAGCCTCATCAAAGAGACACTCATCTCCGCCTCACCCTCACTGGAGTCACTACCACCACCCACAATCACCTATACCGCCGCCAGTGAGAGCTAGCTCTCTCTCTCTCCCTCTCTCTCTCTCTCTCTCTCTCTCTCTCTCTCCCCTAAACACCATTATCTCCCTCGTCCCCTTTCTCTCACTATTTCTCTCTTTTTCTCTCTCTATTTCTGTAGATATGCCATGTGTTTCAAGACTTACAAGGAGCCATTCACCCTCTCTTTCTGTAGTTCTATACATTCATGGATTTGAGATTTTGTTTCGGTATTTCTAAACATTTGATATCTCAGTAAGATGTTTTGGTTCTCTACACTCTAGTTCATCCTTTTTGTTCTGTATATCAACGGCTCATTGTCCAAACAGAACCGAAGTAACTCCGGCCAGTTTGGTTCGATGTTCTATGTAATGTGGTTTGTTTTGGTTGTTACTCTTAACAGTACAAATGTGCGGTTCGGTGCATTTGTAACGCCACAAACCGACCAAAACCCGTTTACACCCCTATTGGACGCTATATGTGTGTGTTTTGGACAAAGATATTGTATTTTAATAACTCTAGAAGTAGAAAATGTTAATATGTCTGTCGGAGGAAGTTAAGAACGACATCAGAGAAATTAAGACCGGTCAGAAGCTATTACTAGCTGTTTAAACAAAGTCAAGCAGGTTGCCACCTTCAAAACATCGGTGAGACCTTTAGCAAAAGAGAATCAATACAATTAATACTACAAGGACAGAGCATCAGAAATACCTTGCAAAAAATGAGGTTAATAAAAGCTGCTGGACCAATAAAATTCTATCTGGAGACTAGGGCTGTACAAAATTACCGGAAAACCGACCCAACCCGACCGAAAAATTCGGTGTCCCAATGTAGCGGTCGGTGATCGGTCATGGCATATAGAAAAACTGATATTTCGGTTCGACGTCAGTGATCGATCAGGGTGCCCCGAACCTGACCGATTGACCACACCACATAAACACCCCTACCTATCCTCCTCTCCTCTCTCTCTCTCTCTCTCTCTCTCTCTATATATATATATATATATATATATGCAGAACCCCCACACCACATTTTCCCCTATCAGTTTCTCTCTCCTCCTCCCTCTCTCTAGCAGATCCCTCTCTTCTCCTCTCTCTCTCTCTCTCTCTCTCTCTCTACACACTTTGATCTCTCTCTAACCACTCTCTCTCACTAACACCCCCACACCACCATCAATGGTCAACACCACGCCCCACGCCGCCTCACCTCGACCACCCTGACCACCTCTGGTCCACCACCACCAACCAGATCAACCACAACCACCCCCACCACCCCGACCACCCCAACCACCCCGACCGAATCACCCCGAACTCCCCGCCAGTCAATTTCGGTCCCCAACCCCGCTTCGGTTCGGCGCAACATCTCCCCCGACCCTGACCGATGAACAGCCCTACTGTAGACCATCTTCATCGACAATGATGAATGCAATAATAAAGGTTATGAAACAGCCATATAAAAAGTAAACAAGCATTTAAAAAAAAGGTGATATAGTACAGCCAACTACTATTGTGGGTGTTAAACACGTCCTATTACAAATTCAGAAGAAAGCGGTAAAGAAAAACCTACAAGAAAGAGACTAGTTTTGGAAAATTTGCAGACTGCAACTTTACCAATTAAGGTCAAGACCCAAGGGAAAAAAAGACCTTCGTCTGGTTTTTATCAACTCGAGAAATAAAAATGGTAAGGTTTTTAAAGATAAATCACGATGAGAACTTGATGCGTGCAACTAAAAGAAACTCATAAGATGGAAAATCATTTTCAAGTTTCATATGTGCCTATATCTATATGTTTATAGATGCATGAGTGTGGGACCTGATAGAAGTGTGGCCCTAATGCCTGGGCAGCTAATATTGTGCTTTCAGAAAAAAGGAGCACTTAATCCATAAATATACTTGGCTATGGCAATGTATGTTCGGAGTTGCGATACACAAGACAAAAAAAAATGGTAGAACAAATGACTTCCCAAAATCCCAATCATAAGTGACTTGCATTAAAGATTGAAAAAAAGTTTTCTACCTGTTCTTCGCAAGATGTTTGAAGGATTGACACGGACAGACAGCAAGTTGTATGGTGCAAGCTATTCGCAGAATACAAAAATTGAACTAGAAATAAATGCTAAGCGAGATATTAGATAATCAAAATTTTCCAGTATCAACACTATCCGAAAAATATAAAATGTGACTTTATGCTTAGTTGCGCATACGGAATGTCAATTGGCAACACTGGTATTTCTAATCAATGTGAAAATTAAATTTCAAATTGATGACCAAGAGATGCCAAAAGTACCTTTATACAAATCGAACTCAACCTGCTACAAGATAAGAGATTAAAGGATATAGATCACACAATTGAAGCATAATGAATTATCAAAAAAGTGCTTAAGAGGTGTCGTAGGATCAATATATACCCATCTAATGGAGTTCAATAACCAATGTTGGTCCCATCACAAGTTCTATGTGGGTAGACTATATAAGAAATGAACCCTTTCACCTCAACATTACGACTATGCCTATAACGAATTGAAGAGGATAGTGGACCCTAAACCGACCTTTTAACAATAATACTTGTTCAATCCATAACGGCAATCCAACGAACCATATATATGAACCCAAATCCATATTCAATTCGACAGCAAAACTTTTCCGTACATTTTTCCACAAAATCAAACCTCTTTAATTTATTGCTTTTACTTGTTCTAGAGGTAACATCTCATACGTTATCTATATTTTTCCTGGACTAATTTCAAGCAAATAAAGCAAATAAACATGTTGAACCAAAATATCAGTCTCAAGTAAGAATCAATTTATCTGATGTAGAATATGAAAGAGTTCCACTGTTTCAATACTGGAAAGTTTAAAAGAAAGAATTCACTAAGTCAAGGATAGTCAAACTTCATTTATTTTCTCACCAAGCAAAACAAATTTTGCCACATAATAAAAAAAATACAATTAGTCAGTTATTGATATGGTGCAAAGTCAGATTAATGGCATTTTACCACTGTTTAAAAACTAAATTGCTCTTTTTCCAGGTGTACCTAGTTTACGCAGTTTACATAGTCTTCATTTGCAACACTGCGGTACCTCAGATAATCAAGGAAGACAGATACGTCATTATCACATGGGCTCCACACACACACACACACACACACTCTCTCTCTCTCTCTCAGAGGAAGGAAAACAAAACCCTCATTTCTCCCTATCTCCCACAGCATTCTCTGATTTTTGGCAAATCATCAAATTTCTATTTACTGATGCCGTTTTACTTCCAAATAATAGGAAACAGCTGTCCCAGTGTCTACAATTTTCTACCCCTACCTGTCCACCGTTCTTTAACTTACTTTTCGTTATTTTTACCAAAAACTAATGCCCCTCAATTTAATTGTTTCTAAAACAAAATAATTGAAACCCTCAGCCCACATATATGTTCATACAGTAAACCATATTTAGCGACCAACTTCAACTAAATCATGCTAGAGTTTTAAATTACCCGATAGTTTTCGAGGTAAATTCATGCATCAAGTGATCAAACCTCGTTGGATTAAATTATTAAGAGATGCATAAGCTAACCTGAGATGGAAATGCTGATTTGAAAGCCTTCGGTTCAATGTTGTAACCCCCTGGTCCTGCAGCTTTATAGATCCCATACATCAACCTCAAATCAAAATCAAACAGAAACACCCTCATCCCTTTATAGATCTTCTGAACTACATCTTTTTTGGTTGCAGGCAGCCCAAGAACGTTGTAACGGAAACAATCCTTCTTCGTCTTTGAGCTACACATGAAAATCATCCCCATACTCTCGACCTTCTTTCTAGCATTTTTCTTGCCTGACGATTCTGGCTTATCTTTATCTTTAGCAGCCACTGCATCAGAAACCGTTTTTGCCACCTTCCTTCTGTTCCTTTTCTTCACTTTATTGGTCTTGTCCTTCGAACCTTCTTCTGCATTCTTTTCATTTTTCTCTTCTTCCATTGAGTTTTCTTCATTTCCTACTTTTTTAATCGCAGTTTCTTTACCGTTTTCTTCTTCTTCAATTGCATTTTCATCATTATTCTCTTCTTCTTCAATTGAATCATTTTCTTCTATTTCTTTCAAATTTTCTTCGTCCATTTCCTCTTCTGTTGCATTTTCTTCAGTATTCATCTCTTCTAACAGATAGTCCTCCTCATCTTCATTGTCAGGAACAACCACAATTTCATCCAAATTTATCGTTATAGGACTGGATCCAGCGGTTTCAGTTTGAGCAGGGTCAACTACATTATTGATTTCAGAGTTCGACTTGGAGGAAGAAGCATCATCTTTCCTTTTTGCATTCACCATTTTCAACCCCTATAACACAGAGAATAATCACTTAAATGGATCTCATATGGATGAAAACACTAAAGTAGCATACAAAGGTTGGTGCCAGAAAAAAATAGATTGAGTCAGGAGGCAACCAAGAGAAGCAGAATATCTCCTCTTCATTCCGAAAGATAGCTTTATTAACATTAGTGATAGTTAAAAGAAAGTTAACATAACATTTATCCAAAAGAATATTGACATAGATAACAGTTGACATCGAAAGCAAGCCTAGCATCATGTGAGTCAATTGGTGAAGGAGAAGATGATTCTCTTCATGGGCTTTTTTGTACAGTGAATCATTGAGGATAGGGGAGACAGATGACTTCAGTTTGAATAAAAAAAAAGTGGCTTCTTTGATGAGTGATCTTATTCTCAAGCACAAATCGTTATAAACAATGTGGTATTTCCCCGGAAAGCTGTTCCAAAGACCAAAGCTTTCTTCAATTGGACTGCAATCTCGGGAAGAATTCTATCATTGACAACCTTGGGAAGAAAATACATCATAACGCACCGATAATGCAAGTGCAAAATGGTTGAAGAGTCCATAAACGTCCGTTCCTACATTGCAAAGTGGAGAGAGAGTTCTGAAAATGCTACTTCCGCTATTTGGGTTTTAGAGGGTAATGGCAGAATGTGCTCATGAGTCATGATAATCTGTGGCTTGAACTGGAGTCACTGTCAAAGGAAGCATGGAGAGCAGCTCCACTTTGCTTATGGTGGTTCATATGCAGAGAAAGTTATGGTAATCTACCCTTGTGTGATTCCTGTTGAAGCATATACTCGGGGGGGTGGGTGCGGACGATTTTAAAGCAGACTCCCCATTCATTAGATAGAGAAGATCACCAAGATTTCGAGATCCGCTGCCGAACTTATTCCAATTCCAAGAGCTCGAATCGAATCGGTATAAATTTTTTAAAGATGGAGTTTCACCAATTTCTGGTTTGAAGTAAAGATTTTTAGCTCCACCTTTTTGGATATAAGCATTTTCTAGTTCTGTAAATTTTATTGTATATGTCCTTGATAATCTAACACTATAATATTGTGTTTTTGTGCATACATAAGGCGTGTGTTGATGCACAATGAAAGATTTATCACTCATCAAAAAAAATAATAATAATAATAATTGTCTGGACACAAAATCACTGAAAATGTATTAGTAGGAGAATTTTTAAACATTAAAAATAAGGAAATTGGATAGGACTCATCAGACTTAAAGCTTAAAAGGGGCTCTAATTCTTATTGGAGCTAAGCGACATTCCTCTCTCTTTTGCCATTTGGGCTTTTGAATAGCCAAATAAGACACCCTCGTTGTGAAATGGACATACCTGTCACTCAAACAGTTTATGAACTTAAACAGACCAACCAACCAACCTCAAGAACACATTAGCAGCCAAAACCAAAAACAACAACAAAACCCTAATCCTCTATTTGATTGCCAATGAAACTAGGGGATGTGGTAATGTACTGAACCACATCCAGAAACCAAAAATCTACGAATAATTACAGAAAACACTTTTCGAAAAAATTGAACAACGTTCACATGAATTAGGTCTCAATTGTGAGAATTCAGATGGGGAAATCATAATTCATTATATTTTATTCATGCGTTTTCTCATCAACCAAAACAAAACTAACTAGCAACAGATGAAAAAAATATATATATCAAATCTCTGAGAACCAGTAAATCAGTTTAAACTCGTCCCACTCATTTTTCGATCCACAAAAAAAAAAAACCCTAATTTAATCTAAACAGTGAATAAAATAGGCACAATTCAAATTATAAATTGATTGTATAAGTCATGAAATGAGAAATCTAGAGAGAGAAAGACAACGAAAACTCACCTCTTGGCGACGAAGGATTAAACAGAGCGACGAAATGAGCTTAAGAAATGGAGAGAGAGAGAGAGAGGCTATAAGATTTAGAAAATCAGACTGTGAGTGAACGGGGCCGCCTATGATCTATATAAAACCCTGTTGTGAAGATTCAGGAAACCCGACCCAGCTAGTAACCGGGTCAGCTTACAGGCCTTGGGCATCGAACATGAGGCCCGCCTTGGCCTTGCCAGGCCCGGCCCTGGTGTTCATAACTTACACTCCATTTGGTTTGCCACAAACTATAAAAGAATTGATTTGTAATTTGGCAAATCTTATGTTTGATTTGACAAAAGAATTTATTTTCAATTCTAGCCAATTCTCACAAATTCTTGTTTTGGCCCAAAAACAAATCCTACCACTTTTGATATCCTTTATCGGTCAAGATCTAGATCTAGATCTAGTTCTAGATCGAGATTCGAATGTTGCGCCATGGCCATCACAATGAACTCCGATCTAGATCTCCTTCACCAGTCAAGATCGAGATTCGAATGTTGCGCCATGGCAATCACAATGAACTCCAATGACCATTTTCCAGTTTAAAGTGATTTTTTCTCGACCTCTTACCATTTACAGCTATGAGGTATATCAATTGCAAATTTTATATATCTTAAGAGAAATTTGACTTACGTTTTGAAAGTAGATTTTTCAAAATTTTAAGTGAAATTTCATTTGTTTTGTTAAATGTAAAGGTAGTCTTTACTAAAATTACAAACTTAAGAGAACAAATGTAAGTTCCATTAAGATGGGTGAAATTTCACTTAAGATGGTGATTTGTGAAAGTTTTGGGTTTATGTACTAAAGGAGCTTGTTGTTATGCCTTGGTGGTTTTTTGTTGTTGATTGTGATCTCTTAAATACTGCCTCTATTGTGGCTGCATTAATTGCATTGGTGTGTACGTTGCATATTTTACAAATCAATCTTAAGTCAAATTTCACTTAAAATAAATCTCAAGTAAAATTTCACTTAAGATTGATCTTAAGCGAAATTTCACTTAAGAATAAATTGTCCATAAAAGCAAAAGTAATTTCTGCAATAAAAGTTGGGTGTGGTGTTATCAGTGGTCGCTAGAGGTGTCAAGGATGGTGGTGTCGTGAACATTGGTTGTCGGAGATGGCAGGGGTAAACGACACTGTTCATCATGAACAATGGTGGTCGTAGGTGGTATCGTCGTTGGTGGACGGAGGTGGCATGGTGGTAGCCAGAGGTGGCAGGGGTGGTGGTCAGAGGTGGTGTGGAGTAGTGGTAATGGTGGCTAGGATTTAGTTAGGGTTAGGGGTTGAAGATGAGGGTAGGGGTGGGCATACTTCGGGCCAACCCGAAAAACCGAACCGAAACCGAAAATTTTCAAATTTTGGTTCGGATAATAACCGAACTGAAATTATATCAGTTCGAAACCGAACTATTTTAATTAGTATGGTTCGGTTTTCGAAAGTAAAAAAATTTCGGTTCGAAACCGAATAACCGAAATTTTAAGAATATATAAAAACTTGTTAGATAAATTAGGGTCATATGATTCATATTGTTAATGACAAATAACAAATAAAAAACAAAATCTCAAAGTGGTGAATCTTTACTAATTTACTATACTTAATTTTACCCAAACAAAAAAAATAAAAATTTAAAAAATTAAAAAATAAAAAACAAAAACATAATTTCGGTTGAGTTTCAACTCGAATTTTCGAACCGAAACCGAAGTTAAATTTCGAAACCGAACCATTTTTTCGAAGTTTATTTCAGTTCGGTTTTCGGTACCAAAATTTCCAACCCGAACCGAAATTTTCGGTTCGAAACCTAACCGACCGAATGCCCACCCCTAGATGAGGGTATTTTGGTCTATGGATATTGGGAGGACTCATCCTCAATATATATTTTAAGTTGTCCTTAATACCAATAAAACTCCTCTTAATGACCTTTTGTGTCACGCCCCGGAACCACTCAGATGATCCTAGGACACGTGGCACGTCACCAAGGCTTAACCTCAGTCATTAAAGTTCCAAAATAAGTTTAAAATAGCTTAAACCAAAGAAGCTCAACAATAATAATAATAATAAATAATAAAACAAAAAAAAACAAAAAAAAAAACAAAACAAAATCATGTCTTTGCAATTAGCCAAAAACCCTGTTTTTTGCAAGTAATAAATTCCCAAATAATATTACCAAATCACAAGTATAAATCAACATTAATACTTTAAACCATTTAGAATAAAATCAAAGTCAAGAGCATGAGTTTCCAAGTACAAGCGAGTGTTTTTAAATAATTTAAGAAAAATACTAAATATAACAATTTACAACCAACCCATGGCCAATAAATAAATCTCTAAGTTCAAACGTCTCTATCCAATAACATTAGTCATAGTAACACTATGAACAAACAATCCCAGCTAACACAGTCCAACTTTATATTACAGGAGTTAAGTTACAATCCAACTAAAGTATAGAGTTTAACTAGAAAAAATATTACATAAGTCTTAAACCAACCAAAGTATGACTCGTACTACAATCCATATTAAAACCGATTAATTACAACTATATTGCAAGTTTTAAACTAAAAGGCGGGTAACTATTAACAAAATTACTACAACTTCCCAAACCCTAGCCAAGCCACTTCCCAGCTCACCTCCCCGATTCCTCTCCGCGATCACCTACGATGGTTATTCAATAAGCATTATAATATATAAGCTATATGCTTAGTGAGTAATGCTAATCATGATCATGGATAATAAACACGCTCAATTCAACATATTACAAAGAACTATAGTATCTGGCAATTACTAGTTCACTCCCACCACTACCGGCTAGCCTGTGGCTCCACTCCCCAAGCCCACGTGACTAGTCATGATCCACACCCTCATACGTGCGGTCCCATAGGCCTCTGGCGGCCGTGGTCGTTACCACAAAGATTATCTCATGGTTGTATAGAACTAGCAATTTCCATTGACACAAATAGGCAACTCAACATGCTCATTTAATCATTACACCGTGCTTTCACAAATAAATTGGGCCTAAATTAACCACATGAATTTTGCCCAATAATAAACTAAATAAGTTAAAATTACGCTAATTAGACATGCTTTGGCATTACAATTGAACTCAACATGAAAATTATCCAAATATCAAAATCAACATCACTCACCTCTTGGGTTTCGCTCCTAATTGTGAAATTAAAGCCCTACTATGGACCATGTACAAACCCTATACATAAGTTACAAGTTATGAGCTTAAATCCCAAAAAGGGTCGCAGAAAAACTGTCACAGAACTCAATAAAATTAGTACCAATAGATTAGACTCACCCCCAGGAGTCCGAATATCTAGCCTGTTTTAAAAACCGACGTCGTTCGGCTCATCAACCGTCGTCGAGAACGTCACCGTCAATGTTGTCACACTCTCGTCCTCGTCTCTGTACTTCCAAGTAATGATACACACAAATGATGATTTAATGGAGATGATTAGTCATCTCCTTATGTGTCTTAGTTATATAAGTTTTCCTATTTTATTATTAAACCCCCACAAGTTTGCTAGTTTTGCAATTACGCCCCTACTAATTATGAAACTGTATTAAAACTATCCCAAACCTAAATAAATATTCGTCTATGTCTCGCATGGGTCCCATATAATTAAATGAAGTTGCTAATTAGCCTACTAATTATGAAACGTGTTCAATTCGTGCTCACAAAGGTATACCTAATTGACCCCAGAAGTGGTCACCACCTAATAACATGATATTATCCACAATAAAATAATAAATCATTTAAGCCTTAATAAATATTTAGGCATATAGGGTAATCCACATATTGCTGTCACATCTCAACTGGGACCCATCAACACATATCCCAACTTGGGATTGCCATACTGGCCATAACTGGGTTCCCAACTGGACACCCATAAACAACTTAGTGGGTTAATCTCACCTCCAATGAGTGTCACATAACACATTAATTAACATTAACTCATGATTATGCATGTTAAAGCAATAATAAATATAAACCGCGGGAGCGGGTGTTATATCTCTCCCCTCCTTAAAAAGGAGTTTGTCCCCAAACTCGTAGTACCTCATGTTTCGAACAAGAATGGATACTTCTCTTTCATTTCATCTTCTCTTTCCCACGTAGCTTCCTCATTAGAGTGGTTTTGCCACGATACCATGACTAAAGGAATGGTCTTTGTTCGTAAAACCTGTTCTTTTCTTTCAAGAATCTTGACTGGCTGCTCGATATATGTCAAGTTTTCTCTGACTTCCAACGGCTCTGGAATAATCACTTTCTTCGGATCCGACACACATCTTCTTAACATTGATATATGGAATATATCGTGTACATTAGCCAATTCTTATGGTAACTCCAACCGATAAGCTACTGGTCCAACTCTGCCAATGATCTCAAATGGCCCAACATACCTTGGATTTAACTTTCCTCGTTTTCCAAATCTTGTATTCCCCTTTGTCGGCGATACCTTTAAGAATACAAACTCCTCAACTTCAAACTCCATCGGTCTTCTTTTCAAGTATGCATAGCTTTTATATCTACTTTGTGCTGTTTGAAGTCGTTGTTGTATTGTCTTTATCTTTTCTGTAGTCTGCTGAACAATTTCAGGCCCTATCAATCTCCTCTCACCAACCTCGGTCCAACAAAGTGGAGAACGACATTTACGCCCATATAAAGCTTCAAAAGGCGCCATCCCAATACTGGATTGATAATTATTATTATAAACAAATTCATCCAATGGCAAGTGCTCTTCCCAATCACCTTTAAAATTCAAAACACAAAGTCGAAGCATATCTTCTAGCATCTTATATACACGTTCTGATTGGCCATCGATTTGAGGATGAAAAGTTGTACTGAAACTCAATCTTGTACCCATTGTTCTCTGCATTCCTTGCCAAAATCTTGATATAAATGCACTATCTCGATCAGAGACTAGAGATATTGGAACTCCATGAAGTCTCACAATTTCTTGGACATACAATTCAGCTAATTTCTTTGAATCATTGGTCTTAATAGGTAGAAAATGTGCAGACTTAGTCAATCGATCAACGATTACCCATACACTGTCATTTGACTTTCTAGACTTCGGTAAACCTCTCACAAAATCCATTGTGATATTTTCCCATTTCCACTCTAGTATAGGTAATGGTTCCAATTTTCCCGCTGGTTTCTGGTGTTCCACCTTTACCCTCTGACAAGCCACACATTTTTGCCACGTGCTCAACTACTTCTCGTTTCATTCCTGACCACCAATAGATTTCCCACAAATCACGGTACATCTTAGTACTACCTGGATGGATTGAGTACCTCGTATTGCGTGCCTCTTCCAAAATTACTTCCTTTATACCAACTATATCGGGTACACAAACTCGATTCCTGCTGGATGATACTGGATTGTCAAGTCATAATCCTTCATTAACTCTAACCACCTTCTTTGCCTCATATTCAACTCCCACTGTGTAAACAGATATTTCAAACTCTTGTATCAGTGTAAATTTCACATTTTTCCCCGTAGAGATAATGCCTCCAAATCTTCAAAGCAAAGATAATCGCCGCTAACTCAAGATCATAAGTCGGATAATTCACGTTGTGTGGCCTTAATTGTCGTGAGGCATATGCAATCACCTTATTGTTTTGCATTAGTACACAACCCAAACCTCGGTATGAAGTATCGCTGTAAATCACAAACCCTGTAGTACCTGAGAATATGGTCAATATTGGTGCTGTCATCAAACGAGTCTTTAATTCAACAAAACTTTCTTCACATTCTAGACTCCAGATAAAAGGAACATCTTTTCGCATAAGTTGTGTCATTGGCATTGCAATTCTTGAAAAATTTTCCACGAACCTTCGGTAATATCCAGCTAATCCCAAGAAGCTTCGTACTTCTCACACACTTGTTGGCGACTTCCAATTAGCTACAGCTTCAATCTTTTGTGGATCCACTTATACCCATTCTTTTGATATTACGTGCCTCAAGAATGCTATCTCAGTTAACCAAAATTCACACTTCTTTAACTTCCCAAACAACTTCTTTTCACGGAGTCGTTGTAGGACCAACCGTAGATGCCTCTCGTGGTCTTCTACACTCTTGGAATATATTAGGATATCATCTATGAAGACAATGACAAACTCGTCCAGATAGTCTTTGAACACTCGATTCATCAAAATCCATAAATGCTGCCGGTGCGTTTGTAACTCCAAAAGGCATAACAAGAAATTCATAATGACCATAACGGGTCCTGAATGCTGTTTTTTCCACATCTTCCTCTTTGACTTTTAATTGATGGCAACCTGATCGCAGATCAATCTTAGAAAAGACTTGGGCTCCTTGAAGTTGATCAAACAAGTCATCAATTCTAGGCAACGAATATTTGTTCTTGATAGTTAACTTGTTGAGTTCTCGATAATCGATACACATTCTCATCGTCCCATCTTTCTTCTTGACAAACAAAACTGGTGCACCCTATGGTGATACACTAGGTCGAATGAATCCCTTATCTAGAAGATCTTGCAGCTGAATCTTCAATTCTTTCAACTCCACCGGTGCCATTCTGTACGGTGTTTTCGATACTGGCTGAGACCCCGAGGCTACTTCAATAGTAAATTCAATTTCTCGTTCAACTAGTACATCAGGTAGATCCTCAGGAAACACATCTGGGAATTCCCGTACAACTGAAATATCTTCTACTTTAGTCCATGTGACTCGTGTGTCAATTATTGAACATAAGAACCCCCGACAACCTTGTTTCAACAACTTGCTTACACGAATTGTTGAAACCAAATATGGTGGTGCTACAACACTAGTTCCCTGAAAACTAAACTCCCCTTGTCCCATTGGTCGAAAAGTAACTCTTTTCTGTTCACAATCGATAGTAGCTTGGTTTACGGACAACCAGTCCATACCCAAAATTACGTCAAAATAATTAACGGCCAACGGAATTAAATTACTGTCAAAACCCTATCATTTACCCTGATTTCACATGCTTTAAATATTGATTAGGTCACCACGGGTTTACTTAAAGGTAAAGATATCGACAAATCATATCCCAAAGGTTCTGACATGCTGTCTAAGTGTCTAACAAATTCATGTGCAACAAAAGAATGTGTTGACCCTGAATCTATTAAAACATACGTCGGGTGTGAACAAATGAGTAATGTACCTGACACGACAGAATCGGCTGCTGCAGCATCCCCTGGATTAGTCGATAATACCTTTCTTGTCTTTGTTCTGACCCTTTTCCCTTATCCACAATTGTCCCTGGTTTTGCCCCAGTTGAAGCCACAGAACCTATCCCTCGTTGTCGTCTTGTTGGGCAATCTTTAGCTTGATATCCTGGATGTTCACATTCAAAGCATTTTCCCCTTGTATCTTGATTAATACTCCCCGTAATCTGAGTACGAGCTTGTGAGCAATTTCTCGCTATATGGCCCTTTTGCTTGCAAATATTGCACACTAGTGTCAAGTGGCATACTCCCCAATGCAGACGATTGCACGTTGGACATAATGGGCGACTCTCCCCAGATAAGGAACTTCCCCTTTGGACTCCCGAGCTCGAATCGGAACCTCGCAAGAATGGCTTCTTAAAGAAACCTTGTCCTTTGCCTTTTCCCTCAGCTGACCGCTTATTTTGTTGGCTCTGTTTATACTTGTCAATATATTTTTCTGCTATCAAGGCAACATCTTATACATCAGCAACTTTTCAAAATTGATGTGTATCCATTCGGCTTCTAATATTATCCCGTAGTCCTTCTTCAAATTTTCGTGCCCTATCCACTTCTCTTGGTACTGTTCGATGTGCAAATCAGAGTAAACTATTATATTTCGTTGCAGACTCATTTACTGTCATATCCCCCTGTTGCAAATTTGCAAACTCACGACCCAACTATGTCTTAACGGATGCTGAAAAGTACCGCTTGTAGAAGACATTTACAAATCTGTCCCACGTCTCTGGTGCCCCTTGTTCAATCACATTTGTCCACTAGTTTTGAGCTTCACCCTTCAAAGTGTCGGTAGCACACATTATCTTTTCCTCATCTGTACACTCCACTGCTCGAAAGATACGGTTCATATCCATCACCCAATGGTCGGCTTGTGATGGATCTGGGCCTCCATCAAACTGACTTGGTTTCTTTTATAAAATTGTTCAATGACTCCCCGTTCGGCCCGTAGTTGTGGGTTTGCAGGTCTGTCACCACCCATTCGATCACTTACTGCCCTTACAAAATTGCTTACTACATCTTCTAGATGGTCCAACCTCGAATGAGGTGAATGTTCCCGATTCGGATCCATTCTTTACCTGTCAGTCATTTTACATAAATATATTGCATGCCATGCCAATATGTTATATAACAACATAGCAACAATTATTCATATGCATTCATGAAATGCATTTACATGCTCGTCATCTACGCGTACTCTCAATCGTCGTCTCTCGTTCCAAGGCTCTAAACCTAATGCTCTGATACCACTAAATGTCACGCCCCGAAACCACTCAGATGATCCTAGGACATGTGGCATGCCACCAAGGCTTAACTCCAGTCATTAAGGTTCCAAAATAAGTTTAAAATAGCTTAAACCAAAGAAGCTCAACAATAATAAAAACAAAAAACAAAACCATGTCTTTGCAATTAGCCAAAAATCCTGTTTTTAACAAGTAATAAATTCCCAAATAATATTACCAAATCACAAGTATTAATCAACATTAATGCTTTAAACCATTTAGAATAAAATCAAAGTCAAGAGCATGAACTTCTAAGTCCAAGCAAGAGTTTTTAAATAATTTAAGAAAAATACTAAATATAACCATTTACAACCAACCCATGCCCAATAAATAAATCTTCAAGTTCAAACGTCTCAATCCAATAACATTAGTCATAGTAACACTACGAACAAACAATCCCAGCTAACACAGTCCAACTTTATATTACAGGAGTTAAGTTACAATCCAACTAAAGTATAGAGTTTAACTAGAAAAAATATTACATAAGTCTTAAACCAACCAAAGTATGACTCGTACTACAATCCATATTAAAACTGATTAATTACAACTATATTGCAAGCTTTAAACTAAAAGGCGGGTAACTATTAACAAAATTACAACAACTTCCCAAACCCTAGCCAAGCCACTTTCCAGCTCACCTCCCCGATTCCTCTCCGCGATCACCTACGATGGTTATTCAATAACCATTACAATATATAAGCTATATGCTTAGTGAGTAATGCTAATCATGATTATGGATAATAAACACGCTCAATTCAACATGTTACAAAAACTATAGTCTCTGGCAATTACTAGTTCACTCCCACCACTACCGGCTAGCCTGCGGCTCCACTACTCAAGCTCACGTGACTAGTCATGGTCCACGCCCTCACACGTGCGGTCCCATAGGGCTCTGGCGACCGTGGTCGTCACTACAAAGATTACTTCATGGTGGTATAGAACTAGCAATTTCCATTGACCCAAATAGGCAACTCAACATGCTCATTTAATCATTACACCGTGCTTTCACAAATAAATTGGGCCTAATTTAACCACATGAATTTTGCCCAATAATAAACTAAATAAATTAAATTACGCTAATTATACATGCTTTGGCTTTACAATTGAACCCAACATGAAAATCATCAAAATATCAAAATTAACATCACTCACCTCTTGGGTTTCGCTCCTAATTGTGAAATTAAAGCCCTACTATGGACCAGGTACAAACCCTATACATAAGTTACAAGTTATGAGCTTAAACCTCAAAAAGGGTCGCGGAAAAATTGTCACAGAACTCAATAAAATTAGTACCAATAGATTAGACTCACCCCCAGGGGTCCGAATATGTAGCCTGTTTTAAAAACCGACGTCATTCGGCTCGTCAACCGTTGTCGAGAACGTCACCTTCAACATTGTCGCACTCTCGTCCTCGTCTCTGTACTTCCCAATAATGATACACACAAAATGATGGTCTAATGGAGATGATTAGTCATCTCCTTATGTGTCGTAGTTATATAAGTTTTCCTATTTTATTATGAAATCCCCACAAGTTTGCTAGTTTTTGCAATTATGCCCCTACTAATTATGAAACTGTATTAAAACTATCCCAAACCTAAATGGGTATTCGTCTATGTCTCGCATGGGTCCCATAAGTGGTCCCATATAATTAAATGAAGTTGCTAATTAGCCTACTAATTCTGAAACGTGTTCAATTCGTGCTCACAAAGGTATCCCTAATTGACCCCAGAAGTGGTCACCACCTAATAACATGATATTATCCACAATAAAATAATAAATTATTTAAGCCTTAATAAACATTTAGGGTGCGTTTGATAAAACTGAAAATTAAGTGCTGAAAATTAAGTACTGGATTTTAAGTACTGAAATTTTAAGTGATTGAATTTGTAATACTGAAATTAGTGCTTCAACTACTAAAATAGAATGCATTCAGTGATTATTTTCAGTAGAAAATTTTCACTTACAGTTTTCAGTGGTTTTTTGGCTGCTTTTTCAATTAAGTGGTATGTTATCAAATGCACTGAAAAAGAATAAGTGCTGAATCTTTTCATTTTCAGCACTTAATTGGGTTATCAAACATACCCTTAGGCACATAGGTATTCCACATATTGCTGGCCCATCTCAACTGGGACCCATCAACACATATCTCAACTTGGATTGCCATACTGGCCATAACTGGGTTCCCAACTGGACACCCATAAACAACCTAGCGGGTTAATCCCACCTCCAATGAGTGTCACATAACATATTAATTAACATTAACTCATGATTATGCATGCTAAATCAATAATAAATATAAACCGCGGGAGCGGGTGTTATATTTTGTAACACCTGTATCCAGAAAAAGAAGACTAATCTAATGCTAATGTATGATAATTAATGCTTATGATGGTTTAAGGTGGGGTTATGAACCCACAGGGTAAAAGGTGTTCAAATACGGACACAAATGAAAGCTTCAAGTCAAGTAAAACTAGTATGAAAGTGGGGCCGAATGAGAGTTTAATCAATATAATTTATATATAGATGTCATTATATGTTTAAATGACTTGTCACACCCCAACCCGCCTCGTGCGGATTAGGACACGTGTAACAAGGCTACAAGCTCCCAATTACATTACTTTGTAAAGAAATATACGAATTATAGAGAAACACATGTATTTAACCACATTAAACAACTCTGTTGTTACAAAATAGGCTCCAAGGGCAAAATGGTCATTAATAAAGTATGTAAAATTTTTATACCAAAAGTTAGATTTTTGAGTCCCGGTTCCAACGCAACAAACGGCGCGTGAATCCGAGATTTATAGAAAAAGTTATGCATGTTTCCGTAAAAATGGACGTCCAGGGAAAAAATACAAAGCGGATCGATCCCTTCATAATGGGCGGATCGATCCATTTATATTAGTCTCCCGCAGAATGCTGCCTTGAAAGGGCGGATCGATCCCTTCACAAATCGCGGATCGATCCCCTTCACAATTCTGCTGCTAAATTTTGTTTGCTGTCAAAACAAGTTTTAGCTTACCAAAACTCAATCAAATCACATGGAACCATTATGAAACTTTGGGAAATCAATTCCAACACATTTCTAAACATGTTTAAACTCAAATTAAGCATGGATCATAAAATCATATTCACAATTTGGTCAAATCCACTAAGAACTCATTTCATTTGAAATACAAGGATCTTTTCAACTTTGAAACTCAATTCTCATTCAAAATTCATGAAACTTGTTGGGAATTAACTCAAGGTCATAACTAACATTGTGAACACTAAGGAAACATGTTTAAGACACTAGCGACACATCCGGACTTGCCGAAATGGTCAAATTCATTACTTGCACCACACTTGAGCAAAACAAGAGATATTACACATTAGTTTCCAAATTCACTTTCACTTTCCAAAATACAAGTTTTAGGATTCAAACTCTTTTTCTACAACCCAAATATGAACATTAACATAAAAGAAACCATAATTTACATCATTTTACAAGTTCAAAAGAAGTTCATAAGCATGAGGCTCAAATCTCCCCCATCTCTCCCATCTCTCCCGTCTCTCCTCATCTCTCTCGTCCACAAGTCAAGACTTCAAGCCTCAAGTCGAGAACCTCAAGCCACTAGTTACATTATAACATAAGTTTAAAACGTATCTACAAGTTCGCCCAAGACATGAGTTAACTATACATCTCCAAACCATAAGTTGCATTAGGAAACTTAAATATCTAGATTTATAAACATATCAACACACATCTCATAACCCCCATGCCCAACTTGTCGTTTTGATCATTTTCCTTCCTCCTCCCGTGCCGTACCTGCGGTGGTTATTCAATAACCACAACAGAAAATAGCATTTGTTTAAGCTTTCGCTTAGTGAGTAAACTAATCACATGTATGAATATAATGTCATATTCAATGCACAAATCAACAATTAACATATCATTTAGTCTCCAAAAACCAAATATCAATTCACCGTGTCGTCGCTCTTGCCTTTTGCCCTTATGTGCATATAGCACCTCTAATTCACACAATCTCACACACCCTTCCACAGCTGGGTCGCAACTCACACACCTTTACACAGTTAGTGTGGTGAGTACCCTTACACCGTTGGGTTTTTCCACTTCTCCTTATTATGGAGTAAATCCACGGTGAATTAACATAAGGCTTTCTTCAACCCACATAAGCACATAATCACATCATCATCTCAGCATGGTAATTCACACACCATTTAACACATATTAACTTCCAATTTTAAGTAAACTAGCCAAACCCACATAAATCAACATGTTCATATATACCCAATTCTCATGTCCATGCTCTAATTTACATGAATCCAACAAACTAACATGTAAATTAACACATTTAACATGATTTACATTCAGCCCATGGATTAGAGTCACTCACCTCACAAATTGCTCCAATTTAAAAGCCTAGAACCCCAAATTCCTTGCAAATTTTAGCTCTAATTAACTCCAATGATATTCCTACATACAAATATCATGTATATATATCGTCACCTCAAAGAGGGTCGCGGAAAAACGTTAACGAAACTGAAAATGAAAGGTATAGAGACGATCCTCTCACCTCCACGAGTCCGAATACGATCTCGGTTCGCGAAACGGTGTACCGACGGCGACGAAACGGTAAGACGACGGAGTCGACGGAGTTTCCGTCAATGGCCGAATTTTTTTCTTCTCCTGCAACTCTCTTCTTGTTTTGATACAAGAAGATGGTGAGTCATAGCTAGAGGTGTCATCCTCTTAGGCATTATGCCAACTTTGGTTGATTTTCATTTACCTCCCCAATATTTTCTTAAGCTTTATTATGAAGTCCCCTAACCAATTGTATTAACTACCCAATTATCTAATGAGTGTTTGTCTAAGTTCCGTATGGGTCCCAACGTGGATCCCACATATTTTGTGAAATTGCTATCGCACTTACTAATTTAGATCGTTTTCACTTATACCCTTATTTGGGTGTCTAAATCAATACCAAATGCTACACATATATCAACATATAATATAAAAGCATTTAAGCAATTATTCATGTAATCACATAAAATGCATTTAATCATGTAACATGCAAATTACCAATTTACCCTTTGCTGGGTTCCATTTTCAAACCTGTCCCTCTTCACTGGGACTTTTCCATGGGCGAGTCCAAGCCTCCCCTTAATCCATTTTATACACTAATTATATCAATTAATGCATGTTAAGTTAATAATTAACCCTTTCTCCGGGTACGGGTGTTACATTTCTCCCCCTCTAAAAAGAAGTTTGGTCCCCAAACTTTGCGTACTCAAGTTTCAACCACTCATCGATGTTCTTCCCACACTCCAATTTCTCATCTTCTAATTATCGTCTCAACTACATACTCTAGTAACTATACCTGTCGCCTCTTTATCTGTGGTGGCTATCCCTGCGGTTGTGAGTTGAAAATATCTAGCTCCTCTTTGTTCTCTTCCCGTCGGCTGTTGCACAGATCCTTGGGTTGTTGCACTTGACACAAAAGTACCCGAACCTCCTTGTTGTTTATTAGGACATTCCCGCGCTCGATGACCCGGTTGATCACATATATAACAATTACCCTTAATTACCATACTCCGATTTGGACAGTTCCTCGCGATATGTCCGAGTTCTTGACAAGCATTACAAGTTATCGTTTGATAGCATTTTCCCCAATGTTGTTTATTACACGTGGAACACCACGGTCTCTCCTCACTTGAACCACTACTTACCGATTGATTTCCAGAGTTTTGTCTTTTGAAACTTTCATGCTCACTATACTGGCTTGGCCCCAACCTCTTGTTTTGTTGGCTCGGTGGTGGTAGCAGGCTTGGATTGAACCCAAGGTCTCTTTCCGCAATGGAAGCAATGTCTAGTGCCCCGGCGTAAGTCTGAGGTCGAAATACTGTTACTCGCCCCCGGATATCACTTTTAAGTCCTGCCACAAACTTTCTCGCTTTCACCTTTTCATTTGTTATCATGTCTCCAGCAAACCTTCCCAAACTTGTATATTGTGCCGAGTACTCTCTAACCGACATCCCACCTTGTGTTAATTCCATGAACTCTTGAGCTTTTTGGTCCTTGAAGGACTCCGGGAAGTATTGCTCGTTGAATACCTCTAGGAACTGTTCCCAAGTGGTTGGTTGACCTGGGCCCAGCTTGGTACGCCACCAATACTGCGCCTCATCCTTCAACGTGTCAGCTGCAAATAAAACTTGTTGCTCTTCTGTACATGGTAGCACTCTAAAAATCTTCTCCATGTCCGAAATCCAAAAGTTTGCCCTCATCGGATCGGCTTCCCCACGGAATATTGTTGGCTTTTGCTTGTGAAATTTTGAAATAGTTACAATTTCCTCCCTCGGGTTTGGATTTGGTTGTACCGGCCTTTCCTCAACTACACGTGTTTCTGCCACTCGGACTAATCCTTCAATTGCCCTTTCAACTCTTTCCATACGGTTTGAGTTCTCACCTCCAGACATTTTGCTTGACACCCACACATATTATACACTCACGTTACTTTAAATAACTCCATGGCATGCTAATCAACATTAAAAACATGCTAAGTAAATGTGAATGCATGATCATGTAACTACGTGTCGTTGTGTGCACACTACACATCGTACGTCTCTCGTCCCCAAAGGCTCTAGCCTAATGCTCTGATACCAAAAATTGTCACACCCCAACCCGCCTCGTGCGGATTAGGACACGTGTAACAAGGCTACAAGCTCCCAATTACATTACTTTGTAAAGAAATATACGAATTATAGAGAAACACATGTATTTAACCACATTAAACAACTCTGTTGTTACAAAATAGGCTCCAAGGGCAAAATGGTCATTAATAAAGTATGTAAAATTTTTATACCAAAAGTTAGATTTTTGAGTCCCGGTTCCAACGCAACAAACGGCGCGTGAATCCGAGATTTATAGAAAAAGTTATGCATGTTTCCGTAAAAATGGACGTCCAGGGAAAAAATACAAAGCGGATCGATCCCTTCATAATGGGCGGATCGATCCATTTATATTAGTCTCCCGCAGAATGCTGCCTTGAAAGGGCGGATCGATCCCTTCACAAATCGCGGATCGATCCCCTTCACAATTCTGCTGCTAAATTTTGTTTGCTGTCAAAACAAGTTTTAGCTTACCAAAACTCAATCAAATCACATGGAACCATTATGAAACTTTGGGAAATCAATTCCAACACATTTCTAAACATGTTTAAACTCAAATTAAGCATGGATCATAAAATCATATTCACAATTTGGTCAAATCCACTAAGAACTCATTTCATTTGAAATACAAGGATCTTTTCAACTTTGAAACTCAATTCTCATTCAAAATTCATGAAACTTGTTGGGAATTAACTCAAGGTCATAACTAACATTGTGAACACTAAGGAAACATGTTTAAGACACTAGCGACACATCCGGACTTGCCGAAATGGTCAAATTCATTACTTGCACCACACTTGAGCAAAACAAGAGATATTACACATTAGTTTCCAAATTCACTTTCACTTTCCAAAATACAAGTTTTAGGATTCAAACTCTTTTTCTACAACCCAAATATGAACATTAACATAAAAGAAACCATAATTTACATCATTTTACAAGTTCAAAAGAAGTTCATAAGCATGAGGCTCAAATCTCCCCCATCTCTCCCATCTCTCCCGTCTCTCCTCATCTCTCTCGTCCACAAGTCAAGACTTCAAGCCTCAAGTCCAGAACCTCAAGCCACTAGTTACATTATAACATAAGTTTAAAACGTATCTACAAGTTCGCCCAAGACATGAGTTAACTATACATCTCCAAACCATAAGTTGCATTAGGAAACTTAAATATCTAGATTTATAAACATATCAACACACATCTCATAACCCCCATGCCCAACTTGTCGTTTTGATCATTTTCCTTCCTCCTCCCGTGCCGTACCTGCGGTGGTTATTCAATAACCACAACAGAAAATAGCATTTGTTTAAGCTTTCGCTTAGTGAGTAAACTAATCACATGTATGAATATAATGTCATATTCAATGCACAAATCAACAATTAACATATCATTTAGTCTCCAAAAACCAAATATCAATTCACCGTGTCGTCGCTCTTGCCTTTTGCCCTTATGTGCATATAGCACCTCTAATTCACACAATCTCACACACCCTTCCACAGCTGGGTCGCAACTCACACACCTTTACACAGTTAGTGTGGTGAGTACCCTTACACCGTTGGGTTTTTCCACT
Source organism: Hydrangea macrophylla (assembly GCA_033977485.1). Lineage (NCBI taxonomy): Eukaryota > Viridiplantae > Streptophyta > Magnoliopsida > Cornales > Hydrangeaceae > Hydrangea > Hydrangea macrophylla. Next base: position 14,368,010 of record CM066989.1, read on the forward strand.
TCTCCTTATTATGGAGTAAATCCACGGTGAATTAACATAAGGCTTTCTTCAACCCACATAAGCACATAATCACATCATCATCTCAGCATGGTAATTCACACACCATTTAACACATATTAACTTCCAATTTTAAGTAAACTAGCCAAACCCACATAAATCAACATGTTCATATATACCCAATTCTCATGTCCATGCTCTAATTTACATGAATCCAACAAACTAACATGTAAATTAACACATTTAACATGATTTACATTCAGCCCATGGATTAGAGTCACTCACCTCACAAATTGCTCCAATTTAAAAGCCTAGAACCCCAAATTCCTTGCAAATTTTAGCTCTAATTAACTCCAATGATATTCCTACATACAAATATCATGTATATATATCGTCACCTCAAAGAGGGTCGCGGAAAAACGTTAACGAAACTGAAAATGAAAGGTATAGAGACGATCCTCTCACCTCCACGAGTCCGAATACGATCTCGGTTCGCGAAACGGTGTACCGACGGCGACGAAACGGCAAGACGACGGAGTCGACGGAGTTTCCGTCAATGGCCGAATTTTTTTCTTCTCCTGCAACTCTCTTCTTGTTTTGATACAAGAAGATGGTGAGTCATAGCTAGAGGTGTCATCCTCTTAGGCATTATGCCAACTTTGGTTGATTTTCATTTACCTCCCCAATATTTTCTTAAGCTTTATTATGAAGTCCCCTAACCAATTGTATTAACTACCCAATTATCTAATGAGTGTTTGTCTAAGTTCCGTATGGGTCCCAACGTGGATCCCACATATTTTGTGAAATTGCTATCGCACTTACTAATTTAGATCGTTTTCACTTATACCCTTATTTGGGTGTCTAAATCAATACCAAATGCTACACATATATCAACATATAATATAAAAGCATTTAAGCAATTATTCATGTAATCACATAAAATGCATTTAATCATGTAACATGCAAATTACCAATTTACCCTTTGCTGGGTTCCATTTTCAAACCTGTCCCTCTTCACTGGGACTTTTCCATGGGCGAGTCCAAGCCTCCCTTTAATCCATTTTATACACTAATTATATCAATTAATGCATGTTAAGTTAATAATTAACCCTTTCTCCGGGTACGGGTGTTACATGACTACTTGCTTAAATGCTTGGAGATATCATTATGTCATGTGTCAGGTAAAGGGGACTAGTTTGGGTACCCTTGTGAGGACGTTTATGAATACGGTTCATAATTAGTAGGTTTAATAGCAACCTCATATAATATGTGGGACAATATTTGGGACCCACGTAGGACATAGACTAAATTCATTTAGATAATTGGATAGTTAATGGAATGTTTAGGGGTTTCATAATAAAACTTAGAAACAGTCGAGGGTGTAAATGAAAAGAAGCTAAAAACTTGAATCCATATCTCCTAAATGAGTATGATGACTCATTACAATCAGCATAACATTATTGTAGAGAGAGAGACACGTGGAAAAAAGGGAAGACGAAGACGACGGGGGTTTTCGCCAAACGTTTGACGTTGCTCCTTTGCCAAACAAAGTCAGATTTACGAATCGAGACCATTTTTGGACTTGTGGAGGTAAGAGGATCACATGCACGTATTTTTATTTTCAGTTTCGGTGACATTTTTCCGGCGACCGTTCTTAGCTGATAACTCTTGTTATATAAAAACTATGTAGGTTTATCACCGGTTAGGATTTGGGGTGGAATTTGCAAGAGGTTGGGGTATTTTAGGCTTAATTTGCTTATAATTCGAAGATGTGAGTGTTCTAATCCCAAAATTTGGTGTTTAGATATGTTCATATAATAATTATTATTTTAGAATGCTTAATTCATGTTTGTGTAGCTATGATTATGACGAATTTGAGTAAAAGCATGTCAATGGTGTGAAAATTGCTATGCTTATATGCTAAGTTGCTTATATGCTTATGTGTATCAAAGTGAAGTCAAGTAGTAGTCACCATTTATAGGTCTCATATGTAAGGGATAGAAAGCCCTCAAGAGAAAGGGCTTGGTGACGAGCACAATGAAATGATGGTCGCACCTTTGGGGATCACAAGTGTGTAAGATACGTTATATGCGATAAAAGAGTGAGAAAGATCCGGGGTGAGAAGGACCCGGGCGTGGTGATTGGAGTTACTTGACTTTCTAGAGATATAATGATTGTTGCATTTACATGTTGAACATTCCAATAGCATGATTAGTTCTCTTACTAAACGAAAGCTTAAACAAAAACATGTTTTCTGTTATGGTTATTGAATAACCATCGTAGGTACCAGAAACGAGAAGACTCTCGCATGATGGGTTGGGCGTGGGTGTTGTAGATATGTGAATATGTCTATTTTTGCTAGGTGTTGAGTTCCTAATGTAACTCATGTTCTTGTTGTGTTGAAATAGTTCATTTGGGAACAACTTGTGTTTTGGGAATTCTTGTAATATGTCAAGTTCAAGTTGGGTGTTGGATGAGTCTTGTAGTATGAGTTGTAATTGCAAGTCTCTAGTTGCATATGGTTGGAAGACTTGGGAAAATTGAGTAGTTTTGTTGTAAGTTGGACTTAGTTTTTCCTTAATTGAAAGATAATGATTATGTTAGGAAAAATGTGGATCCTGATGCAAAATTATGATCCTAATGGAAAGAATTTATGTATTTTGATTGTTGTGTCATACTTGGGTATCTTGTGCAAATGTTTAGAAGCACTTGGAAATATTTTTGAAGTGAATTTTGATGTTCCCATATGTAACACCCGTACCCGGAGAACGGGTTAATTATTACATTAATATGCATTAATTTGTATAATTAGTGTATATTATGGGTTAAGGGGAGGCTTTGGACTCGCCCATATAAAAAGTGTTCAGTAAAGGACACCATTTGGAAAAAGTCCCCAGTGAGGTGGGACAGGTACTGTGGTGAGACCCAATGAAGGGCCAAGTAAAATAATTTGCATTTTAAATGATTAGATGCATTTATATGATTACATGAATATTTGTTTAAATGTTTCCATATTATATGATGATATATATATATATGTTAGCAATTGGTATCAATTTGGATACCCAAATAAGGGTATAACTGAAAAGATTGAAAATTAGTAGGTGCGATAGCAACTTCACAAAATATATGGGACCCACGTTGGGACCCATACGGGACTTAGACAAACACTTATTAGATAATTGGGTAATTAATGGAATGTTTGGAGATTTCATAATAAGAACTTAAGAAATTTCGGGGGTGCAAATGAAAAATGAAAAAATGAGGTTTTGACACCTCAACACATATTGCATGTGTATGTGTCAAAGGAATGAGCTTTGTCTCAAACAAATCTACAGAAAATTAAAACAAGATAAGGGAGAGCTCGGGAGAGAAGACGGAAACGAGACGCCAACGTCGCTTTTCGCCGTTCCGTCGCCGCCGTTCGTTAGATTTACGATCCAAGACCACTTTTGAACTCGTGGAGGTAAGAGGATCACACGCACGTAATTTGTTTTCATTTTCGGCAACGTTTTTCCGGCGACCGTTCATGATAGACTATATTTGTTGTATCAAAACTATGTAGGATTACTCTAGAACAAGAATTGGCTTTGGTTCTAGCTTGAATCGGGATTTTAGGAGCATAATTGCGTATAATTTGAGGAGGTGAGTTTTCTAACTAAAAAGTGATTGTATTTAAGGTGTTCAATGATTCTATTTATGTTTGAGTTATAGAAATCATGCTTAGAAGCTATGGAATTGTTAAATTGTGATTTACATGCCAATTGGATGAAAAGTTGCTATGATTATGTGCTTACATGTTTATATGTTTATGTGGTATTCAATGAGCACCGGGTAAATGATTCATCGTTGGGAGTAATAAGGGTGGTGAAGAGGAAGAATCCGAGAAATACGGAAGTCCAAGGAATAGAAGTGACCACGGGACCAAGGGAGGTCTTCGGGTTTGAATGAATCACTAAACCGGTGACTCGGCGATTACGGATATGAATTATGCGTTATTTGTAGCATTACACATGTTAAACATTCAATCATGCTTAGATTGCTCACTAAGCGTAATTCTTAAGAAAACCGTTTTCCTTTTCTGTTGTGGTAAATAACAACCACCGCAGGTATGAAACAATATCCGGAGAGGAAATAGCGTGCTCGGGAATGGGGGAGAGATTTGGGACTTGTAATTATGTTAATAACTTGTAATATAGTATAACTTGTGGGTTAATATCCTTGACTTGTGGATTAAAGTCTTGACTCGTGGTTGTATCCATGGAGTTAGTTTTGGAATCCTACGACTCATGTGGATAATGTACATTTGTAGAAACTATGTAATTTTCTATGTTAATGTTAAAAATAGAATTCAAACAGCCATTTGAGCTTGCATAGTCTCAAATCGGAATTTCACAATGAATAGAAAGATAAAGAACAATTGATTATAAAGAGAATTATTCAAACAACATAATATTTTGAATTTTCTACAGATTCCCTATGTATTTGGAACCAATTCTTGTGACATTTTTTAGTTCCTAAGTAACTACAGAACACCTATCTATATATACAAATACACAGAACTATTCATAACTAGTTCTTTTCTGAACCATAGAGTTTGTTCTTGTGCTACCTAATTAAACAGCCTCTAACACATCATTACAGATCATAACTTTTACTACTGATTCCATCTGTGAGAATAGATTTGTAGGAGGATTCACACACCCGTTTGAGCTCTCATAATCTTAAATCAGAATTCCACAATGCATGGAAAGATAAAGAACAAATGATAATGATAATGAAAATACATCATAATATTTTCTATGGATTCCCCATAAATGTTCGACACACCAAATTGTTCAACAACGTACGTGGCTCAAACAATCAATAATGATCTGGTATGTGCATGAGTGAATACACTTTTTAACTACATAGGTCCGCGCAAAGCTGCTGCATATCACTGGTGATACCATCTGGCAATAGAAAAAGCTTTGCTTTCCCATTGCTCAAGCAAGTCAAGTTGAGATTGTTCCCAATTTGGTTGGACTGCAAGAACATCCATCATTCAACACAAACATATAAGATCCATGTTTCAATAAGAAAATCATACAGAACAAAATATCCATATGTTTCAAGAGTAATGCTAGAGTCACAAAACAGTCACAAAGAGATGCTCACAACAAAAGGATTTGGTATCCCATGTGGTAGTAGGATTGTTCATGTTTCAAAGCACTAAGTTTATATAATAAGAACTTTTCAAAAAAAATTTTTCCTTCATTTGATAACCTTTACTAAGGTTCATTCATTTGGGGCCAATAAGTACATCATGTTACAACACTCTCTAAGAGCATAGTTTTTTAGAAGGGTTGATTGTTAAGATGGTATTCAAGTCAAAGTGTTCTGAGTTTGGATCGGATAAGATGTTGCTCATGGAGTTAAGGGCATGATGAGTCACATGGAGGAGGATACTGACATATATGCAGCGCGTATTATTTGAAACTGAAAATAAGAGTAGTTGGTAACTTAACATATGTCAACTGGCCTTCATGACAAAAATGGGGAGATCTCTTTGTTGGTCACTGTTTCAGTCTAGACCTTAAAAGAAAATTAAGCAAAGAAAACGAAGTTTTTAACATCAATTACCTCGCAATACACTTGTTTCGAGTCACATTTCCACTTAGAGGTAGGAACACAGCTCAAATAGTGACACCAAGGACAATAGTCATTCCCGTTGACCCCCCGGAGGAGCAAAATCAGGCCTAAAGCAAATCTGTCAGAAATATGTAAATACAGGGTCAAATAACTCGAGTCTTAAATCATGCAGCCGATCAAAATTGTATAAGGAATACAAGTTCACTAAGGACTGTCAAGAAATGTAGGTCCATAGGGTCATAAAATCTTGAACTACCATCATACATACAACAAAAGAAGATAGAAATCTACAAAGCACAGGTGCGGCGGTCCAACACCCAGTGCGGGTGCGGGTGCCTTTAATTAGTACATACCCAGTGTGGGTGCAGCTGCCTTTCCGAAGAGTCCGTGCTTCCTAGATAGAAATTGTATAGAGAAAATAGTATTTTATGGTCTCTGAAGTCTACTATTTTGCAGACTGAGGAAAAATGGATTTATTACAACTACAACTATTAACTGAAACATGTTTTTGCACAAGTATAGCACATCCAGTGCCTGTCCTGATATTCAGATACTTGTATTAACATCACATGGATCCAAGCAAATGTAGACATCTCAAATTTTTTTTTTTTCCTTAAATTGTTGCCAAGAAATTTTGAGAACAGGATGATATAAAGAGATATTCATCGTGAGGAAAACGTAATTTATAAAGAGACATAAAGAGATATTTTGAGAACTCACCCAGCAATTAGGATTATGAGTGAGAGAACCAAGAGTACACACTGATATGTCTTGTATTTGTGTTTAGTTGTGCTCCCAATATAACCACGAGAAGCATTTCTTTGGCTAACCCATCCAAACTGGGGCCGGATCAAAAACACAAACCCAAGAAAAAATCCAGAGACAAATCCTCCAATATGGGCAAAGTTGTCCACATGCGGCAAGATTCCCACGGCTAAGTTAATTGCAATGATGAGAATGAGAGTCAACAGTGCTGCCAACTGATTATAAAAATATCATATAGTAACCATAGATAACCGATTCAAGGGAAGATACAAAAAAAAGGTTAAAAGAGATCGAAATCTAGCCTTGAGTTGGTTTGTGGATTTAGAAAAAGGGAACGACAACGAGATGGAAAACTATATATCCCTAGTCTATTTCCTATGTTTTTCTCCATGCTCAAATGACATTAGAAATGAAAAACTTTTGAAACATAATAGGAACCCAAACAATTAGTTTTTTTATTTTATTTTATTTTTTATTCTATTTTCTTTTGATTCCTGTTCTCCTTATTGTTTTCGTTATTATTAAAACCTAGAAAAGCGGTTTCCTCAATGTTTTCTTTTCCTTGCCCGCACTAAATCCATAAACCAAACACAGCATTAGTTAAACAATGACTACTTTTCAAATACCTTATTGGCATAAATAGTCCAATTTGTTAGGAGTTCCGAGAGCATGGCTCCAAGTAAACCAAATAGTGCACCAGAGGCACCTACAGATATAGTTGAGTGAACAAACAAAGCTGACAATAAACTCCCACCAATTCCAGCGATAATGTACAGTAACCCAATCCGCACTGCAGAAAGCAATATAAATTGTAAGAAAAGAAAAAGGACTCGAATCAGAAAACTGCATTGAAGAATAATAAACAAAAAAATGCAATGTCCCAGAGGAGTTAAAGATTTATTCTTTCCAATTTAGGTGTATGTTTCAAATGTTTGAAGAACTGATAGAAAGGAAACGAAAAAACGAAAAAGAAGGAATCTTTTATGTTCTAGAACATTTATGGTATATTCGAGCTAAAGGAAAGTGATTACTCTTTTCGAGCTAACGAAAAAGGGGGGGACATCATGTTGAAAGTAGAGTCTGTTTTAGAGTTCTTACACGTCTGTAAAGTCCCATATAAACCAGGTCAAGTCAAATATTGGACAAGATAAATGACATTGTTAACACGCTTAATTTAGCTATTTAAATATGTTTGAAAATAAATTTGATCAAACTCCCTTTTTCTTCTAGCATCCTGAAAAGTTCTAGTTGGATTACTTGCCAGAAGAAAATTGCTGGTGGCTGTTTCGCTAAGGAAAAAAAAATTGTTATCCATTGGTGTTACTAGGAATCTTTTCAAATTTATACTAATACTTCGATTCTTTGAACTCGACCTTTATGATCCAGTAAAATTATATGTTGCTCACTTTGGTTTCTTGAAGTATGATATACATTGTGGGTCCTTTCTCTAATAGCTTAAGGTTTTGCAGTGATCGATATCAGAGCCTTGTTTCTAGGAGGTCTCTGGTGTGCATATTTATACTTCTGTTTTTTGTTTTCCTTGTGATGGAGTTTGATTTGTTCAGTTTTTATGAGGGACGGTGCTGAGGCTTGATATACAATATTGAACCCATTCTCTAACAGTTTAAGCTTTTGGAGCAAGCGACAACCTAACATGAAAGAAAATATTGTTTCAGTTTGATTCTAGAACTTGTCTCATGAAGCTGGGTATATTTGTGACTTAACACAAGAGTACTAAAAAACTAAAATTTTGTTCAAACTCTGAGACAATTAGTTTTAAGGAGACTTACAAAGTACTGTAATACAGAAGGGGATTAAAATATATCAATTGGGACAACAGATATAATAAATGTTATAGAACATCTTCAAAAGTTTAAAGATGATTTAATTTAGGGTTAAATGCATTTTGTGTTGGAAAAGTGAATGATAAATTGGATTTTAGTGTACAATATGGATTATGCCAAACAGCCCCTTGTTCGAATGTTTGTGACTGTTGAGGAACAAACTCCTTTTGAAATTTGAAGGGTTGTGGTTGTTGACGGACAGTCTCTTTGCTATCTATATATATATATATATATATGCGGTATTCTCTATTCATTTCATTCAATTATTTGGTTAATGAGTCAATTATCATATGAGAGATTACAAACACAAGTATATTTCACTGGAACCTTGCTATTTGAAGTGCTTCTATAGTAATGGGAGATCGTTGTAATCTGGAAGATAAATACCGCAAATCCGTGAGCACCAATGCGAGGCATAATTGTCTTAAGGACATATTTCGTATTACATCTAAACTAGGTTATGTTTTTATTTACAGTATTTATTTCTATGTTTTAGATTTCAGATTTACACAGATTTTTGTATCAGAAACTTTAAAAAACCTGTTTGTTATATTACGTAGTATATTTGATTGTTGTTTTGATTTTATTCTAGTAACCTATTTGTTAACCGAAAACAAATATGGGTTGGAAAAATACTTTGATATCATTATTCATTGGAAGTTAATACGGAAAAAAGAAAAATAACAATGATGACAAAAGATTGAACCGACACATCTACTGCCATACAAGACACTGGTTTCTTTTGTTTGTTTTAAAAATGTACTACTCCTATCAGATTTGAGTTTTGAATTTTTGCTATTGTATGTGTGTGTGTATATATATATGTATATATAGTATATCTTTTATGTTGTATCATAGTTATGTTTCGAAAACACAAATGCTCTGAAGATGCTGCTATTACATATGTAAATAGGGTTAATTACATTTTGCACCTATGAAGTTTGGCACTTTACACTCTAAAGTTTCAAATTTAGCACTTTTCAAAACACAAGCGTTGGAACATTACCTCTTTACATACTATATTATTCAAAGTGATTTTCCTTTCGTACTTTCTACTTGTGGACCGTTTGACAGCTTCTTTTTCTTTTGTAATTAAATCACAAAAAATTGCGATTGATAAAAGTTGTTCAAAGTAGCTTTTCATCAATTACAATTGCAGAAACTATTTTGCTAAATGTTTTATTCTAACTTTTGGAGTTTCATAATTATTGATGAACTCCAAAAGTTGTTGCCAAGGCTTAATTTTGCCTGCTAATTTTAGCTAATTTACTTATGGTTTCACATTAGTCCAAGGTAAAGGAAATATTAGTGATACCATTGAAGTACATGGTGAAAAGTGGAAAATGGTCCGAAAACATGGGGTGTATATGTAATTAGCCCTTTTTGGGAAAAAAAATAGGAAATTAGTGAAAAGTCCCTCATTTTAGATTTTTTTAGTGAAAACTCTAACCCGTTTTTTTATTTTTGTTAATACTCCATGAATGACTGGTGAAACATTTTAGTAAAAACTTCATATGTTTTAAAAGTTGCGTGAAATTTCACATAACTTTTTTATGTGAAATTTCACACAACTTTTATAACATCTGGAGTTTTCACTAAAATAAACATGGGTTGAATGTATCACTAAAAAAGTCGAGTTTTTTTGACATTTTTACTAAAATCTCCCCAAAAAATTTTGGTTTTTCCGTCACTTTGGTGCAAAGTGCCACAAAACGTTAGTTGAAGGACTAAAATGCAAATATATATAGGGCCCAAAGTGCCAATCAGAGAATAGTTAGAGGGTGCAAAATGCATTTTACGATTTTACCCATTAATTTATAACAATGCATTTGCCAATTGAGTAATATTTAGGACACTAACAAATTTCACTAACACTCACACCCACACTCTATCTCTCTCCTAGTGGACTATATGACCAGCAGTGGACCCCACAATGCCACTAGGAGAGAGATAGAGTGTGGATATAAGTGTTAGTGAAATTTGTTAGTGCCCCTAGCATTGTAGTTGTCAATTAATGACGGAAGTGAAGTTGGGAAGACTTTACCAAACCCAAACTCCTGCTCAAGCCGAATACCGACGAAAAGCAAACTCAGCATATTTGCAAGAACATGAAACACCCCAGCATGTAACCAAGTACAAGTGAAAAGCCGCCACGCCTGGTGGTCCTCCACCACTTTCTTCACTTCTAGAGCCCCCATAAGTTGAAGCCTGATCAATAACATATATAAAAAAAAAAAGTTATAAGTAATGTAATACAATAATGCTACAGGTATCGAAAATGTGCACAGAATTTGTACCCTGAAAAATCAAGGTCATTCATTTCAATGGGTCACATACACTTTTGCCTGGGGGCCACCAAAATAATTGGCCACGATTTTTCGGTGCACAAATTCTGTACACATTTTCGGTCACCAAAACATTATTGAATGTAATGCCATCTTTTTTAAGAACTATTATTTCTAAGACATTTCAAAACTTTGGTATTTCTAACTCATATTTAGTCAAAATGGGTATCACTATATGCCTCATGATGACTGATAACTTACAATTTTATGCTTTTAATTAAAAGTGTGTTTCAATTCAATTACACACAGCTTGATTGTGATTTTCTGGCAAATTCATCGACCATGAAACCTCCTCATATATTACAATTATGAAGTTGCCCAAAATATTATTCATGTTAAGAGCACCGACGCTTTCATATAACCATAAATTATATATATACAGTTTTCATTAAAGTTATTGTAGTAGTTTCACTGAAAATAAAAATCCACAACCTATTAAGTTAGGCATTGAGCGTGGTAATAAACCAGATAGGTTCCCAACAGTTCTCCACCCCCGGGCAAAAAAAAAACAAAACAAAACAAAATATTCGAGATCAAATAATAAAAAAAAAAAAGAAAAAGAAAAAACTCCAAAATTTAAATTCTTAAACGATAAGAGGAATTTCAACAAAGTTGACAAATATTATTACTCCGTACTTTATTTTCATTCATTCTTTTTCTCTTTTTCTTTTTTCAAAATTAGCAGGCAGGAAAAAAAAAAAAAAAGCCCTCCTCCATGGGAGCATTGCCCCCTCTTCACATGAACAAATAAAGCCACATCAAACATTCAATTGTATATTCAACTTACACAAAAAAAAATTATACATTTTCTCATCAAACATGAAGCTAATTAATAGCATTAAGAAAAAAGACCTTAAATTTTTATCTATTAACACGTACACTCGAACTTCAACAGCTATTTCAGATTGAATTACTAAGCATAAACAATATATACATATATATATATATATATAGAGAGAGAGAGAGAGAGAGAGAGAGAGAGAGAGAGAGAGAGAGAGAGAGAGACTGACGTAGAGGCAGAAGGACCGAGGAGAGGGTTTTCATGGATATTCTGAAACGCGAATCGGCCCAAAAAATCAGCTCCCAAACAATCCTTGGAGTGATTAGGGCAATCGTTAATGTACATAGCTATCACGAACAGAGCAATGTTGACGAGAACGAATATCGGAACCAACCAAGCACAATGTCGCTTGAACGACGACGACGACGACATCTTTTGCGGCGGCGATGATGATGATGATCGGACCTTGTGGCGGTCGCCGCCGACTCTTCCTGGATGGACGCTGAACTCGAGTTCCGGCGAATGGTCCCTCCCCCCCATTCAAAGTCCGTTCCCGAGGAAAGGGAAAAAAAATGGAAAATTAAAATTAAACGGCTCAGAATGGGAATTCCATTTGGTTGGTTGGATGACAATTGGAGCCTCGAAATCTGGGAAAAAAATTCGAGAGATTAGGGCGCCGTGAATGGAGAGATGGGTCGTGAAAGATGGAAACAGGGGCCTATATTTAGAGAGAGAGAGAGAGAGAGAGAGAGAGAGAGAGAGAGAGTTACAGGGAGAGAAGAGAGTAACGGCTATGGCCTATGATATTACCAGCTTTTGAAATGTGTGCGGAGGTAAAGTTTGTTGTTTGTGCTAACATACTTTGGTTGTCAATTTGCTTTATTGAGCAACGATAGTTGCACAAGGGATTGTACAAACGTAAGTGTTAGATCTTGTGCTGATAGTGTATAACGAATTGTACAAACCTTGTATAGGGTTTTCAGCACAAAGTCCAACACTATATTGTATGTTACAAGGCTTTTTAGCACAAAGTCCAATACTATATTGTATGTTTGTGCAATTAGTTGTACAATTCGTTATGCACCTATCATTATTGTTGCCTTACTTGGAATATTTGGATTACTCTGCTCCTTTTTTAAGTTGTGTGTATAACTACAAGGAGTGATGATATGATTCCTAAATTTATATTCCAAAAATGTTTCTTAAATAATGTAATAATGTGGCCAATGTGATAGTGGGGCCAAGTCTAATACAGTGCACTAGTTGAATTTTGATTGAAAGTTATTACCTGGCCCCAGTGACATATCATTTAGGAAACACTTTTGGGATAAAAATTTGTAAGCATAACATTTCTGTGTAACTATAAAGTTTAAAGTAAGAGTAATGCTATGCTTTTTCCAAATCCTAATCCTAAAAAGTAAAAACACATTCCAAAAATGATATAGCAGTAGTACCGCCTTTGATAATGATGAGTCAACTTCAACATCATCCAATCAAAATTCAGTGGATTCACTGCCACATAATTTGGGATGTGAATTTGAGATTAAGATTTAGGAAGCATATCATTACTCTTAAAGTAATGAATGATATGATGAAGAGTAATGCTATGGTGATTCTCAAAATCTAAATTCTAAATTCTCATCTCAAATGATATGACAGTTGGTCCATTGAATTTTGATTGAGGGATGTTAAAATGACACCACATTGGTTATTGGACTCATTTGATTTTGATTGGTGTCACATCATCTGAGATTATAATTTGAGATTTCGATTTGGGAAGCATAGCATTACTCTATGATAAAACTCTCCCTTTCTCTAAAACAAGAAAAAAGAAAAAAGAAGTAATGAAATGTTTTTCGAATATGAATTGCAAATTTGGTTTGCAAATGTTTTAACAGTTGTGTCACATGCTATAATAGTGATTGGTAGTACAACAGACCATGAATGTGATATGATATATTCTCAAAGTAAATTTTTTTTAATTACTTACCTGGATAAATGCACGCCAGAGACACACACACACACACACACACACACACACACACACAAAATTACAATCCAAGTAGTCAAAGCCTGAAGAGAATTGTACGCACTGATGAAGGACTAGGTTCTACAAAGAAAAGAGAAAAAAATCCCTCCCACTCTCCATAGGGAGATTCGAATTCTCTCTACCCACTTGGGGGATAAGGTGGTACCGTTGGGCCACTTGGGCCTTTGGTATTCTCTAAGTATTTGGGGAACTAATTTTGGGAGTCCTTTATTCAAACTTTTAAGCATAAATTACATTGACCTCTAAAAAATAGCGACCTTCCTTGTGGTTGACTCGATTTTTCGGTTCTTAACAGTTTTTGAGTAGGCTGAGTAGCCTTAGTAGTAACGCAAAATTGCAATGATTTCTCTTCAGATTTAGAGTTGAGTAACATTTCCCCGATTCTTAGCAAAAATACGAGAGGCTGAGCACGAGTCAAGTGAGGTCGCGTATGTGTTAAAAGGATGAGAAGTCATGAGCTAGCCATTCAAAAGGGAGCCCAAACGGATTTTTATTATTATTATTTTTTCATTGGGGCACGATTATTGTTCAATGTAGAGCCATTGTTACTATCATCTTTGAAAATTTACAGTCAAATGAAACATTGTAAATATCAAATGAGTCTACAAAATTGCAAGAAAAATTAGAAAATAGCACATTACTACCATTAGCGCGCACCTTCAATTGAATGCACAATACATCCTTCATGTATCATTGCTTTTTCCTATATAAAGAAATGCTTCTATACCAACTCACCAACACAATATGGAAATTAAAAATGAAAATTTTTCAATACAATCATGTACTTGTAGTTGTATGATACATCTATTTGTTAGGTCTCAAACTCCAAATGTATAGTAATAAAGTGGCATTGCGTTGTAATATTCTTTGACCTTATTTATTAGTGACTTTTCTAGAGTGTCATTTGATAATAATAATGTGTCATTTGATGTAACTTTTTGCCACTAACTAGTGATAACAATGTTACATTGGATAGTAACTAAAGGCCCGATAAAACTGAAAATTAAGTGCTGAATTTTAAGTACTGAAAATTTTAAGTGATTGAATTTGCAATACTGAAAACAGTGTTTCAAGTACTTAAATAGACTACATTCAATGATTATTTTCAGTAGAAAATTTTCTCTTAAAGTTGTCAGTGATTTTTTCACTGTTTTTTCAATTAAGTGATACATTATCAAACACACTGAAAAGAAATAAGTACTGAAAATTTTCATTTTCAGCACTTAATTAGGTTATGAAACACACCCTAAGGGTGCGTTTGATAAAACTGAAAATTAAGTGCTGAAAATTAAGTGCTGGATTTTAAGTACTGAAAATTTTAAGTGATTGAGTTTGTAATATTGAAAACAGTGCTTCAACTACTGAAATAGAATGCATTCAGTGATTATTTTCAGTAGAAATTTTTCACTTAAAGTTTTCAGTGGTTTTTTGGCTACTTTTTCAATTAAGTGGTACGTTATCAAACGCACTGAAAAGAATAAGTGCTGAATCTTTTTATTTTTAGCATTTAATTGGGTTATCAAACATACTCTAAGTGTCTTTGTACAAAAATACTTCACTGAGCGTTGGCTTATTTGACTCTATTTTTTTGTTCTTATTTATAGCCCAATTAAAGACTCTGTTTAGAGGGAGTCTTTGCTTGCTCTTTATTTGTTCTTCAGTCGAAATGAGTGGCACTTGTTGTGTTTTGCTGTGGGCCATTTGTTAGAAATTTTAATAAAATTAAATTACCTGATCTTAAATATTTTGGCCAAATATTAATGTGCTTTAATTTGGTCCAATTATTATATACATTATAGGGGTGTAAGTTATAGAATTGTTTAGTGCATATTAGTCATTACTTTTATTGGGTCATAAGTGAGTGTGTAACGGTATATTCCTAAGCCAATATAAATTCTCAAAAGAGTGTTATCCATCCCAATAGAAGATCTTTAAGTAGCCATTGCAAACAAGGAATATCTCAAGCTATTGCACACAAGAATAACATGAGGTTACACCAAGAATTAATATTTATATACAGTTCTGTTTTCCAAAAATAAACTACTTCTTTATTCTTTTTTTTTTTTTTCCCAAACAGAGGATATGCAACTTTACAAAGTTTTGGTAAGACAAACTCAATTAAAATTGTTGATCCAAAAAAAAAAAATAAACTTGCATATGGTATAAACTAATAGTATTTTCTAGTTGGTCATACAAACTAAGAGAACAGAACATATGCCAGATTGAAGTACCAAATTATTATATAACCATGGACAAAATACTGCTATTGAAAAATTTTGCACTTATTAAATCTCATTCAATTGATGGTGTAAACAAATCTGAAGTAATAACCATGAGATTGGTAACTCAAATCAACATATAATTTACAAACGAGAGTGTTGCTAGCCAAAACTGAAATATTTCTATAAATTTGAATTGAATAACTTTAAGGTAAGTTTAGGACAGTGAGGTGTAAATAACTCTTACAGTACATACCAAATATACATGTAATAAACCAAACTTACAGGGCATATAATAGCTGAGAAAATAATTTAGGATATTAAACATTAATATTACAGACACTGAAACCAAATTGCTAGTGGCGCTTATACAAACAAACTGTTAAGAATTGGATCACAAAAATGTTCATATCGAAATCAATGCATTAAAAATCTGAAGTTTACCGAATAATTAGAATAATAATTAATATTTGTATTATGAACTTTGCAAGTTATTTACAGTTTCAGTTTTTAGCAATTTGCACAATTACAACATTATCCCTAGAGGAAACAAAAGACGAGAAACATGGTTGTGATCAAATAGTTGAAACTCAAAAATTTGAAAACGTGAAGATGGCTCATGAAGATAGAAGCATAGTGAGATTTATGTGGTCCCATTTGGATACAATAAAGTTTGACCAATTGATCTCCAAATTTTGAAACCAGTATCTCAGTCCCTTTTGTTTTCCCAAATATCACACTGGCTTTCTTGTCTCTCAGACGGTTTTAAAACAAAATTGTTCTAAACTTTGTAAAATAAAAATAATTTGTTTAATTTCTCAGAACTATTTTCTTTTATTTTCAAATGTGACCATTACGCTAATAATCTCTTTCGAATACAAACTTCTTCTATTTATAGACGTCGAGGCTTCTCAGCAATTTTGTTTGAAAATTCCCTCTTCTTTTCAAACTAAAAACCATCCTCACACATGGCACGTCCTTGGATTGACACTTGTTTCTTTAGTTATTCTACAATGATTGACACGTGTCCATTGGCAGTTAATTACTCTGAAAAGAATAAACCCACAAACTGTTATAACTGCTCCTGCATTGTTTCAATTTTAACCAGCCTTTCTGCCACGTCGAATCTCACGTGGCGCCTTTACATCGGCTGGATATTTTCATCACAAACATTACCCCCCGCGCCATTTTCCTTTTGATTCGGACAAGATAATGGTGATCGTGGCTAGATCATGTTATGCAGTTGAAACCTTTCATGCAACCTTCTCATCGTGATTTAAAAGATCCAATCTTTCACTTATTTTCGCATAGGCTGCTACATCTGCTTTAATTCTTGAATCCCTAACTCTGTTTGTTACTTCGAATCTACTTTGTTACTCATGTCTTCTTCTCAATCTTCGATGTTAGTGATAACTTTCCTTTAGATCTTCTCGAAAAAGTGATGCTGTCAACTAAACATCCTGAAATTCCTCACCGAACTAACTGGGATCCTCTTGAGGTTCCTCCTGAGCCTTTTACTTATTCGAAGTCGGGAAAGTGGCATACTATGCTAAACCGACCAAGTGCTTCTTTATCAGGGCAGAGTTCAACTTCGATCCTTTAAAATCAATCTACAATAGTCAAACTTTCCATCCTGCTTGGGAACAAACTATTTCCCATGGTGAAGGGGTAGGATATCACAAGGGCATGAAGCTCGAAACCCCTATCACAGTACCTTCAGTTATTCACCCAAACTTTGAACATCCTGAAGTTGAAGGGATCATTCGAAGTAGGCTCATAAAACTATACTATCCGTTTCAAACCAACTTTTCCAAGAACAGAATCTGTTGAATGCCTGGTTGATCTCTTCAACCAGTCCACCTGGTGAAAGGCTTCAAAAAGGTAATATCTTAATTGCTCAAGGCAGACCCCCCATCCATACATATGTGAGGGCATCCCATGAAAATTTTTCCAATGAGCACTATTCCTCAGCTTTCCTTTCCAAATGCAAACTTTTCGAGAAGGATTATGAAGAGAGAGTACTTCTTTTTGATCATTCTGTACTAGGTTTCCCAGACACCAAAGTTCAAGTGGTGGATCTCACTGAAGACATTAGTGACCCTTTTTTGAAATTAGACCAATTGTGCAAGAATGGTCCCATTTTCGAACATACTTCACCCATTCTGTCGCCTTCCCCTTGCTTAATCATCCAAGCCCAAAGGCTTCTGGTTGTCTTTTCACATCTTCCCTTCTCCATTTTGCAAAATCCAAGGGCTCGAATCAACTTTGAATGGAGCTGTCACATCTTATGCCATGAATGGAATATTTCAACACTTGTTCGAATCCAAATGGATTTCACCCTTCGAACCTTAGCTTCTCGTATAAGATGGTATTCTCATCACCAAGAAAGTGTCCATCATTTAAATTATTTAATGGACCTTTATGAGAGTTTTAAGGAAGTGCCCACTGCACTTTTTGATGAAGTTTCAGAATTCAAGAAAAAATACATCTATGGTTGTGGAAATTCTGATGAAGAAAGCAATGTATCTCATTACTCGAAACCTGACCTCGAAGGTCGAATTGCATATCTTAAAGAAGAAGCCAAAGCTGTTGGCATATCTCTTCGAGGTAAAACTCCATGAGCCAAAGAACTTCGAAGTCTTCACAAAGCCTTGTCCAAGATGAATTCTCGCCTAAACCAGTATGAAGAACAACTCAAAGAGGCTTATCTCACTCTTCGAAGTGAAGATAAATTGGCTTTACAAACCAGGAACCTATGCCTCGAGATAGAATTAGAAGCGAAGTATTTTGCTTATTACTGGGCCATATTTCACAATCTAGTGACTTATGGATTTCCCCACTTCTATCAATTATGTCTATGAATTGTAACTGCATTTTCCTTTCAATGTAATGAATTATGAGAAATTCATGTTTCTATTGATCAGATCAACCTAGTTCATTCTGAACCAGTATGTCTTTTCCCTTGATACAACGGTCCAAAAAAGTAACCAAATCTAACGGCTATTTTTCAATTAAATGCACCACTTTCCAAACGTCACCAAAGGCTATAAATAATTAAACAAAAGGAGAACAAACCTTCTGTCTTCTGCAAATTCGTTTAGCCTTCTCTCTCTTTCTTTTGCACTCTGTTTCCTTTGTTATCATTCTCATTCCAATCCGATCACCTCGTTTCCAAAAGATGGTAAAATCTAGTGATAATACTCAACTTCAAAAGATCTGTGATGATTTTGAAAAGATTATTAGGGATGAACAAGACCGCTTGTAGACACCCCAATTTTGACCGACCGTCGAATTTAGGAGAGTGTAACCTCCATATCCGATGATGACAAGGACCGGAAGATTCGAAGTATTCCAAGCTCTTTAGAAAGTTCTCTAAAATGCAGTAAAATTTCACAGAAAAGAGAAAATACCGGGTATTTAGGAGAATTCAGGTATAAAAATACGATTTTTGGAAAATATCCCCAAGGATCATTTTGCTTTGAAAAAAGAAAAAAACCAAAAGGGGGAATTTTAGCTAAAACCGGCACACGGCGGGCTGCCGCGGCACTCAATGACTGCCGCACGGCAGTCACAGAGTGCCGTGCCGGCACTCACCAAGTGCCGCCACAGATTTCTGACTGCCGTTCGCTTTTAAAGTCTGTATTTTGCAGAGCAATACGTATGCGCATGCGAATAAGAACAAAAAACTGATAAAGTAAGACTGACAAAAATGCGGCAATCCATTAATTGCCGCGGCATTTGATGAATGCCGCGCGGCAGTCATGAAGTGCCACAACGGCAGTCATGAAATGCCGCAGCGGCAGTCACGGACTGCCGCGGCAGTATCTGGACTGCCGCGCTAGACATCAGTCTGCATAATTTCAGAAAGTACACATTGTACCAACTAATGAGAGAATTACACCTATTTTTTGCTCCGAAATTCACCAAAAATACCTGGTAATTTTGCTTATAAAAGAGAAGGGATCTTCCTAAAAGAGGAGAGACCACAAGAACACCAAGAAATATATTGAGAGAGAGCACATATACTTCCATTACACCAACATTTTTTGGAGAGAAAAGAAGAGAGTTTGGAGAGTTTGAAGAAGAGTTTGGAAGATCTTCAAAGGAGAAAAACTTTGAGGATAGTTTGGAGGTGACCCTCTAATCTTAGTTGTGTTTTCTTTCTTTTGAGCTTCTAATTTACAAGTCATTTAGTTTTTCTTGATTAAGTTTTAGAGTTTGTTAAGTAAACTTGGAAGTCCTTACTTCCTAGTTCTTTGATCCTTCTTCTTTTTTTCTTGTTTATGTTCTTCTTTTGGGATTCTTGGAGATCTTCAATATCTCCTTTGAAAGCTCTTGAGTTTGATGTTTTTGAATCTCATGTAAGCTTATACTTCACATGGGAGTCAAAGTTTGATCATCACTTTTTATAAATAAATAGATGGATCCAAGTCCATGCTTATGACTTGAGTCCTCTAACTTAATGTTTCATGGAATCCCTTCTATATTCCTTTGAGACCCATGAGTATTAACCATATCTTCATCTCCAATGACCATCAAGTGGTAGGAGAAAGTATTTTGGGTCTAAACTCATCCCTATGATTTTGATTCATCATCTTGAGATTTCATGAAGTCTATTCATACTTCATTTGAAATCTACAAATATAAAAGTCTCTAGCCTCCAATGACCATCAAATGGTAGGAGAAGTGGTTTGGTTTAAACCCAACTTCATGGTTTAATAGTTGGGGTTAACAAATAAAAGTTGAACTTGACAAATGAAAACAGTGAATTCATAAACTGTTTTTGATCAAAGATTTTTAGTTCGAAATTCAACCGTTGAAATCAAGTGAAACCAACGGGAAAATGTCAATAACACAATGTTCTACCACTGTAATTTTTGGTTTAATGGTGGTTTTATGTTTAGAAGGGTTTGATCATGGGTTTTGTGAGTCAACTACAATCTGCCCAGAGTTTCAGAATAGTTTCAGAACAGCAAGTCCATTTTGAAATTCATAAATCAGAAGTCTAATGGAGTTTTTGGGGTCTCTAATATTTTTTTCTGGGTACCTTAATGTGTTAGGAAGATCCCCTAAAAAGATCCAAGTGTTTCTCATCTTTTTGCTATTTTTAAAAAATCAAACAATATCTCTGGACAGAGAGTTGTACATCTCTGAGTGACGTCTGGTTCTTGTCCTTTTCCCGGAGATCTAACCGTTGAAACCTTGATTTTCTTTTTGATTTGGAAACTAGACTGACAGAGGCATCTTGTGTCCAAATTTCACCGACATCAAACCATGGGAGACGTGCTTTTTATTTCTTTTAAGTTCTGGTCTGCTCTCTGCAATTTTCAGAGTTTTATGACACATTTGACCAACTTTGTAAATAATGGTCCACATGACTTTTCTATGACCTAAGGCTTAAACCATGTTTTAATAATGATTAGTTGAGCTTGAATTCAAAGTTTAAGAGTGTTTCATAGTCTATCCTTGTCCATGTCCATATTCATCCATATGGTTTGGCACTTGTAATTAGGATTTATTTGCTTTGGATTTAATTACATTAGATAGATTTAAGCTAGAAATTTAGGATTGTTATTTCTAACATCATATTTTGCATATCATGTGAACTAACCCTTTGTTTTGTAGCGCTATTAAGGTACGATTTCTCAATCCCTCTCTAGTTTATTAAATTCCTTGATTTTTATTTGATTTTCGACCTTATGCGCGACACCTTAGAATTAGGAGCTTGCCTTATGTGTATATGTGATTAGAGACCTCTTTTAGGATTTTCTTTTGTTCGCATGCATTGCACGTTTATTATCGCTGCTGGATCCCGGGTAAGTTCACTTGTTCTCTATTGCATATCATATCGTTTGTTACCTGAATTATGTGGCTTTTGAATGATATTTTGTCAATTGCAATTTTACACCCCTTTAGACATGCTTTTGTAATGTATATTATACATATGTATTAATTGAGGGCACATTTAAATTGATAATTCGATTAAAAGGATGTTGAGTAGAGGCCTATCTCAAGATAGGATGAGAGAGGGTGTTTTAGTCCGACGGGCTCCTTCCTCTCTCATTCCATAATCCCCGGACCTAGTTAATCTTTGGTTTCGCAAACGATCAGTTTCCTTTCAAAATGGTTTCTTAATTTTCCTTTTTAAAATTAAGTGGCGACTCATTTTGTTTTTGAAAATTGATTTTGAAAAGCTGTGGGTAAGTCAACCTGCGATATCCACAATCTGGCGACTCTGCTGGGGATCGAACCCAGAATCTCTGGTTTCGCAGACCAGAATTCTTATTTTGGGTTCACTTGAGGATTATACTTGAAAGCATCCTTTTAATCGAATTAATTAATCTTTGCGTGCCTGTTGCATTTCACTTGCATGTCCAGCCAGCCGATTGCACGGAACTATGACCTTGGAGGCTCGGGGCAACCCGGTCGGTCAAGTCATCATGGGACTGTGTGATCACCCTTGATCTCGTACCGTGATTCGATATATTAAGCATCCTATCGGGTGTGTGCCAAGGGTCCCTTATCTGACCAAAACCCAACCTTTGCATAATAGTTTCTATAGAACCTTTCGATCTTAGGAAATCAATTCTTGATTAGGATTATGTGCTAGGAAATTTTGTATGCCCGGAAGGGATTACTTGAGATGATGAAGATACTTGTTTGATGAAAGATGTATAATCTTTTAATCACCTTTTAGCAATTTTTCCTCATGTTCCACGACATTTGGAGAACATGACAAACCTTGATTATAAGATTATACTTCTTATATCATATTTAGCTAAAGCATCATTGACCTTGTATGTATCCGAATTCATAGAGAGTACGGAGATAATCCGATCATGTGATCCTTCTACCCAAAGAATTTTAAATCCATCTCTGAGAGCAAACAGATTTTTGCCATTTTTTTTCAAAAAAATTTTCAATCGCTCTTTCAAAAATCTTTGGAGTTCACTTGTTGATTAAAACTCCAAACTAACCTTTGTTAAGGTATATTTTCACATTCTTATCTTCTAAGGAAGAACCCAAATTTTTGGGTGTTTGTTTTTGAAAAGCTTCACCAACTAAAGAAATGTTTTTCAACTGAATTTCAAAGCGAAAATTCAACCCAATCATCTTTATTGAGAAATGTTTTCACATCATCGTTTTTTAATAAAAGAATTCAAAATCCTTGAGAATTGTTTTTGAAAGATCTCATCATTTAAAGAAATGCTTTTCAAACGAATTTCAAAATTTTGAATGCCCGACCTTTGAAAGGTTAAGGATCACAATGAGGAGAAATTAGCGCACTTGACATGAATGAGGATTCTATGTGCTTATATGTTTATGTGTTAGGATTAGAATTTTCCTTTCTTTTGCATGTAGAATAGGCACACACGCGCACTTGCATTTCATCCGTGTGCCATGTGCGTTGTGCATGCATTTAGCCACATCAAATCATCAAAGCATTGCATGCATGTGGAATCCAAATTTAGACTATCCTCTTTCCAGTCAAGATCAAAGTAATTCAAAAGTTTCTCAAAATTTCTTGCCTCCTGAAAATCAATTCTGCATGCGGGTCTTTTCATGTCGTGGACCTGTAGAAAGAGTGGAACAACCAAATCCCCTAGTGAGGACACTTCTAATTTTCTTGGGTTCGTCTTCTTGATTTTAGGAGAACATGGACCATCATCTTGAGATTGATCAGCCAATGGCTTTAAGGGCTTTGAAAGAGAGAATGAATAAGCTGCAAGCCACTATTGAGCAACAGAACTTAAGGGTGAATCAATTGGAGAGGGTAACGCTTGAGCTCTATCAATTACTCAGAAAGCAAGTGGGTTTGAATGAGGTAGTGATGAACAAATTGGAGAAGGGAATAATGGATCACCCAGCTGCCGAGCACCAAAATCCACATCCAAGCCCAACCAATCACCAAAGCCCATGTCCAAATCCAACCTATCCCCAAAGTCCATACACACGCTCAACCATTCACCAAAGCCCATATCCATGCCTAATCTCAATGAACCAAAGAGTTATTCCAGGCCCACATCTCAACCCAAAAGCCAACTCAAGTTCAAAGTCGAATCCGAAATTAAGCCGAGCCGGCAGGTCAAGAATATTCACCAACCTTGGCATGACATTATCCATGGCCCTCGGTCACCTCATCAAGAGTGGTCACCTCAATCCCCTGGACCCAAGGCCTCCATCAAAACCCTTACCTCGCAAATATGACCTATCCTTCTACTGCACCTATCACCAGACTCAAGGCCACAGTACCGACTCTTGCTCGAGACTCCGCCATGATATCCAGGATCTTATTGATCAGAAAATCATCACTCCTCCGACAAATCCACTGAGTGACCTTCGGCGTAATGATTTTGACTTACAAGCTCTTCGCTCTCTGACCTCTCAATCCCAGCCATCACTAAGAACCCTCAAGGGATTTGCTGCATCCATAAGTGCGCGACAATCAACTGGCCCTGGCCCAATCAACAAAGGTGGAAAAGGTATTGACAGTACGTGGTATGAGTCAGATGAATATTGTCCAGCTAAAAATTGGGCCATGGACGTGGATGATATTTCTACACACATACTGTTGGGGGAAGGCAGACCCGGAGGTTCAAATGATGATAGTGAAGTGATAGTGTTTGGAATTGCTGCTGCTAAAGCAAATGTGGATTCTCTTGGAAATCTAACAAATTGAAAATCATCTATGACGCTCCAGTTGAGACCAAGTCAAGTCTAGTCCAGTAATCGAGTCATGAGTCAAGTGTCAAGTCCAGTCGAGTCTTTAAGTCAGTCGGTTGTCGAGTTTATCGAGTCAAGTGATGTAACCCTTTTTCCCTCCTAGTTGAATAAAGTCTCATTTTGCTTGATTTAAGTGTGCTAAGTCGTGAACGAATGGATCATTAAGCTAAAAAAAAAAAAAATCACTTTGTTAATAAATCCTTGCAGTGAAAAGGATCCCCAAGTGATCAAAGCAAATTTTGTGCCAAAACCATGGAGGAGTAGAGAATTGATTAGCTTTACTTTAAGAATTTAAAGATGCTCTTGCTCAATCTTGAAAAGATGAACTTGGAACTTGAAGCTTGCTCACCATCCCCTTTTCTCAAAAACCAAGCCTAAAAGATGAGCCCACAGTCCAAAGTCATAAACTTGGTCCTTGGTGGTAGCCAGATATTTTAAATGAACTTCTTCTTTCAAAAAAAAAAAAGAAAAAAAAGAAAGGGCTCGCTAGGATGAAAACCCGAAAGGGCGCCTAGGCAAAAGTTAGAGCAAAAATAAGATGCGTGTTGATTTCAAAACCCCGAATCCTATCCAGTCAAAATCATGAAGAGAATTAGAGATAGTGAGGTAGAGAAAAGAAAGGAAAGAGAAAAGAAAAAAGAGAGAGAATAAATAAGATTGAGAATTCTTGAGCACTTCAAGTACATCATTGGTACATGAATTATCCGAAAACTTTGTAAACAAAGAAAAGATTTGGAAAAGAGAGATTTGAAAGTATCAATTAGTCTAAAAAAAATCTTGTGAGAGGCTCAATGGTTAAGGGGGCCCAAAACAATGCAAAGATATCTTTGAGGAAAATAAAGAGTAATCTGGAGGGTTGATATTGCTTTGTGAGTGTGATAAAAACACGATACAATATGAGAATGGCAAAGTTGATTGGCTAGTGAAAGGGTTAAAAGAATCAATCATCAAATAAAGAAAAGAAAAGAAAAGAAAAGAAAAGAAAAGAAAAGAAAGAAGAAAAGAAAAGAAAAGAAAGGAAAAGAAAGCGGAGAAGAAGTTCATGTTCTCATCATCCTGTCCAAAGGCTATCACAAGTGGCCCATTTCGGAAAGAGCACTCATTTGACCTAAATGGAGACATGGCTCGAAAAGCCCACTATTTCTTGAAGCCTTATTCTTTCGAGACTTCCAGAGTTGATGAACTACGCTTTGACCTGATTCCCACTTAGGGATACGTAGGCAACCTGCTCGGTTCGGTCATCACCCCATCATTTCATGCTATCCTTCTTTCAGGCCTTGGCCGAACTACTTTGGACCTGATTCCCGCTCGAGGATAAGTAGGCGAACCTCCCAAGGTTCTCGGTCCATAAGCTGCAAGCAGCACCCTTTGGCGCCTTTGGTTTCATTCCTTCAGACTAGGGGCAAACTTACGTCTGCCTGAAGCCACATATATATCGCCAAACCAGGGGCAAACTTCCTTTGCTGAAAATCCCTTTTATCATAGAAGCAAACCCCTAAGTTTCTTTCAAACTAGGGGCAAACTTCGTTTGCCAAAATCCCTCTATGTCAGAAGCAAGTTCTCAAGTAATCAAGTTCATTTTGAAAGGATTGAAATAGAGTGCCTTTCATTCTATAAGCTAAAGCACTAATTTGAAGCACATTCTAGATGGGCAAAGAATTCGCTAAATCAAAAGGGGAAGTTTTCAAAGTTTAGATTTACCAGCAAAGTACTACCATTGGCAAGATAATGAATAAATCAAAGATGAGATGATACATTATTCACGATGAAAGCACATTGATTCATAATAAATGAAAAGTTTGAGTCAGTCATTTTGAGTAACTAGCTTTGTCAGGTCTGTCCTCCTTTGATGAGTCAATAAATGGTCTCAAATGTGTGGGTTTAAGATGATGAATAAAGATTTGAAAAGTTTTCATGAGCACCCCAAGAGCAGTACAAGCAGAAGTTTCGAACACTATCACAGCATAAAGTGGCAATACAAGAAGAGTCCAAAACTAGGGGCAAAGGTGGCTTCCCTCTTTTGACAGAATCGATGTGTTTCTTCCAAAGGTCCGCGAATGCAGAAAATCATTCTTTATATCAGCTCTGTTCAAATTTTTTGAGTCTTGCTTATAAAATAAATTGAATCGAGTCTGATCGACTCCTGATCTTAGAAAATGAAATCGAATTGAATCTAATTGACTCCTAATAAGTGGAATTCGAATTGAGTCAAAATGACTTCGGACTTGGTGAAACTAAATTTGTTTGAGTCTGACTGACTCCTGATATGAAAAGTGAAACAAATGGAGTCTGATTAACTCCTGATTTCGGAAAAGTTGAATTGATTAGAGTCTGATTGACTCCGAATTCAAGAAATTGAACTAAACTGAATTAATTTGAGTCCGATTGACTCTCGATTTTTTTGCAACATGAGCCCTTGTGAGGATGTTGATCTCTGCTATTGCAACATAAGTCCCCAAAAGGGCTGTTTGATTGTCGCTTTCACAACATATGTCCTTGAAAGACTGTTGACTATCGTTCTTGCTTGTAAGCCTCTGAGTGGCTATTGACCAATATCTTACCATGTTGTTTAGTGCTTCTCTAAGCATTAGTTCTCAATGGCAACCCTCATTTTTGAGAATATAACATATTTATATTCTCGGTCTTCGTAACAAATTTACGTCGATCCTCTTGGCTGGGAGTGTAACATATTTACATTCTCGGTTTTCGCAACAAATTTGCGTCAACCCTCGTTTTGGAATATAACATATTTATATTCTCGGTCTTCGTAACAAATTTACGTCGATCCTCTTGGTTGGGAGTGTAACATATTTACATTCTCGGTTTTCGCAACAAATTTGCGTCAACCCTCGTTTTGAGAATATAACAAATTTATATTCTCGGTCTTCGTAACAAATTTACGTCGACCCTCATTTTTGGGAATATAACATATTTATATTCTCGGTCTTCGTAACAAATTTACGTCGATCCTCTTGGTTGGGAGTGTAACATATTTACATTCTCGGTTTCCGCAACAAATTTGCGTTAACCCTTGTCCTGCGAATATAACAAATTTATATTCTCAGTTTCCGCAACAAATTTGCGTCAATCCTTTGTTCTGAGAATATAACGAATTTATATTCTCGGTTTCCGCAACAAATTTGCGTCAATCCTTTGTCCTGCGAATGTAACAAATTTATATTCTCGGTTTCCGCAACAAATTTGCGTTAACCCTTGTCCTGCGAATATAACAAATTTATATTCTCAGTTTCCGCAACAAATTTGCGTCAATCCTTTGTTCTGAGAATATAACGAACTTATATTCTCGGTTTTCGCAACAAATTTGCGTCAATCCTTTGTCCTGCGAATGTAACAAATTTATATTCTCGGTTTCCGCAACAAATTTGTGTTAACCCTTGTCCTGCGAATATAACAAATTTATATTCTCAGTTTCCGCAACAAATTTGCGTCAATCCTTTGTTCTGAGAATATAACGAACTTATATTCTCGGTTTCCGCAACAAATTTGCGTCAATCCTTTGTCCTGCGAATGTAACAAATTTATATTCTCAGTTTTCGCAACAAATTTGCGTCAATCCTTTGTCCTGCGAATGTAACAAATTTATATTCTCAGTTTTCGCAACAAATTTGCGTCAATCCTTTGTCCTGCGAATGTAACAAATTTATATTCTCAGTTTCCGCAACAAATTTGCGTCAATCCTTTGTCCTGCGAATATAACAAATTTATATTCTCAGTTTTCGCAACAAATTTGCGTCAATCCTTTGTCCTGCGAATATAACAAATTTATATTCTCATTTTCCGCAACAAATTT
Source organism: Hydrangea macrophylla (assembly GCA_033977485.1). Lineage (NCBI taxonomy): Eukaryota > Viridiplantae > Streptophyta > Magnoliopsida > Cornales > Hydrangeaceae > Hydrangea > Hydrangea macrophylla. The sequence goes on from CM066989.1 coordinate 14,396,177, forward strand.
GCGTCAATCCTTTATCCTGCGAATGTAACAAATTTATATTCTCAGTTTCCGCAACAAATTTGCGTCAATCCTTTGTCCTGCGAATATAACAAATTTATATTCTCAGTTTTCGCAGCAAATTTGCGTCGATCCTTTGTCCTGCGAGTATAACGGATTTATATTTCCGATTTTTGCAACGGATTTGCGTTAACCCTCGATTTGAGAGTATAACGGATTTATATTCCCGATTTTCGCGACGGATTTGCGTTAACCCTCGATTTGAGAGTATAACGGATTTATATTCCCGGTTTTCGCAACAGATTTGCGTTAACCCTCGATTTGAGAGTATAACGGATTTATATTTCCGATTTTCGCGACGGATTTGCGTTAACCCTCGCTTTGAGAGTATAACGGATTTATATTCTCGGTTTTCGCGACGGATTTGCAGATCAAATCAAAGGCACTTTCATGACTCTTGTGTCACATTCTCGCATGAAAAATCTTGCCGACTAACACGCCATGAAATGCGCGTCGTACGTAGGAAAACATGATAAGCATGGCACAATCAGGTCAATTTAGAAAACGCCATTGCATTACACTTGCATCACGACAGGATAGGTGCATCCATCCGTGTGACTACTTGCGTTTGTGAATGTTCAACCCATGCCTGAACTACGCTTTGGTCTGATTCCTGAGGGGATACGTAGGCAGCTCGTCATGGAGCACGACCAACTAGAATTCCGCTACACGCCCGTTTTTGCAACGCATTTTGTTTTTACCTACATTCGACAGTCTGGTCAAAGGCTTGTCTTCACACAGGCTTTGACATTCACTTATGGGACGCGTTGCTCCACAAGCTCTGTCAAAGAGGGGCAAACTGTAGACACCCCAATTTTGACCGACCGTCGAATTTAGGAGAGTGTAACCTCCATATCCGATGATGACAAGGACCGGAAGATTCGAAGTATTCCAAGCTCTTCAGAAAGTTCTCTAAAACGCGGTAAAATTTCACAGAAAAGAGAAAATACCGGGTATTTAGGAGAATTCAGGTATAAAAATACGATTTTTGGAAAATATCCCCAAGGATCATTTTGCTTTGAAAAAAGAAAAAAACCAAAAGGGGGAATTTTAGCCAAAACCGGCACACGGCGGGCTGCCGCGGCACTCACCAAGTGCCGCCACAAATTTCTGACTGCCGTTCGCTTTTAAAGTCTGTATTTTGCAGAGCAATACGTATGCGCATGCGAATAAGAACAAAAAACTAATAAAGTAAGACTGACAAAAATGCGGCAATCCATTAATTGCCGCGGCATTTGATGAATGCCGCGCGGCAGTCATGAAGTGCCACAACGGCAGTCATGAAATGCCGCAGCGGCAGTCACGGACTGCCGCGGCAGTATCTGGACTGCCGCGCTGGACAGCAGTCTGCATAATTTCAGAAAGTACACATTGTACCAACTAATGAGAGAATTACACCTGTTTTTTGCTCCAAAATTCACCAAAAATACCTGGTAATTTTGCTTATAAAAGAGAAGGGATCTTCCTAAAAGAGGAGAGACCAAGAGAACACCAAGAAATATATTGAGAGAGAGCACATATACTTCCATTACACCAACATTTTTTGGAGAGAAAAGAAGAGAGTTTGGAGAGTTTGAAGAAGAGTTTGGAAGATCTTCAAAGGAGAAAAACTTTGAGGATAGTTTGGAGGTGACCCTCTAATCTTAGTTGTATTTTCTTTCTTTTAAGCTTCTAATTTACAAGTCATTTAGTTTTTCTTGATTAAGTCTTAGAGTTTGTTAAGTAAACTTGGAAGTCCTTACTTCCTAGTTCTTTGATCCTTCTTCTTCTTTTCTTGTTTATGTTCTTCTTTTGGGATTCTTGGAGATCTTCAATATCTCCTTTGAAAGCTCTTGAGTTTGATGTTTTTGAATCTCATGTAAGCTTATACTTCACATGGGAGTCAAAGTTTGATCATAACTTTTTATAAATAAATAGATGGATCCAAGTCCATGCTTATGACTTGAGTCCTCTAGCTTAATGTTTCATGGAATCCCTTCTATATTCCTTTGAGACCCATGAGTATTAACCATATCTTCATCTCCAATGACCATCAAGTGGTAGGAGAAAGTATTTTGGGTCTAAACTCATCCCTATGATTTTGATTCATCATCTTGAGATTTCATGAAGTCTATTCATACTTCATTTGAAATCTACAAATATAAAAGTCTCTAGCCTCCAATGACCATCAAATGGTAGGAGAAGTGGTTTGGTTTAAACCCAACTTCATGGTTTAATAGTTGGGGTTAACAAATAAAAGTTGAACTTGACAAATGAAAACAGTGAATTCATAAACTGTTTTTGATCAAAGATTTTTAGTTCGAAATCCAACCGTTGAAATCAAGTGAAACCAACGGGAAAATGTCAATAACACAATGTTCTACCACTGTAATTTTTGGTTTAATGGTGGTTTTATGTTTAGAAGGGTTTGATCATGGGTTTTGTGAGTCAACTACAATCTGCCCAGAGTTTCAGAATAGTTTCAGAACAGCAAGTCCATTTTGAAATTCATAAATCAGAAGTCTAATGGAGTTTTTGGGGTCTCTAATATTTTTTTCTGGGTACCTTAATGTGTTAGGAAGATCCCCTAAAAAGATCCAAGTGTTTCTCATCTTTTTGCTATTTTTAAAAAATCAAACAATATCTCTGGATAGAGAGTTGTACATCTCTGAGTGACGTCTGGTTCTTGTCCTTTTCCCGGAGATCTAACCGTTGAAACCTTGATTTTCTTTTTGATTTGGAAACTAGACTGACAGAGGCATCTTGTGTCCAAATTTCACCGACATCAAACCATGGGAGACATGCTTTTTATTTCTTTTAAGTTCTGGTCTGCTCTCTGCAATTTTCAGAGTTTTATGACACATTTGACCAACTTTGTAAATAATGGTCCACATGACTTTTCTATGACCTAAGGCTTAAACCATGTTTTAATAATGATTAGTTGAGCTTGAATTCAAAGTTTAAGAGTGTTTCATAGTCTATCCTTGTCCATGTACATATTCATCCATATGGTTTGACACTTGTAATTAGGATTTATTTGCTTTGGATTTAATTACATTAGATAGATTTAAGCTAGAAATTTAGGATTGTTATTTCTAACATCATATTTTGCATATCATGTGAACTAACCCTTTGTTTTGTAGCGATATTAAGGTACGATTTCTCAATCCCTCTCTAGTTTATTAAATTCCTTGATTTTTATTTGATTTTCGACCTTATGCGCGACACCTTAGAATTAGGAGCTTGCCTTATGTGTATATGTGATTAGAGACCTCTTTTAGGATTTTCTTTTGTTCGCATGCATTGCACGTTTATTATCGCTGCTGGATCCCGGGTAAGTTCACTTGTTCTCTATTGCATATCATATCGCTTGTTACCTGAATTATGTGGCTTTTGAATGATATTTTGTCAATTGCAATTTTACACCCCTTTAGACATGCTTTTGTAATGTATATTATACATACGTATTAATTGAGGACACATTTAAATTGATAATTCGATTAAAAGGATGTTGAGTAGAGGCCTATCGCAAGATAGGATGAGAGAGGGTGTTTTAGTCCGACGGGCTCCTTCCTCTCTCATTCCATAATCCCCGGACCTAGTTAATCTTTGGTTTCCCAAACGATCAGTTTTCTTTCAAAATGGTTTCTTAATTTTCCTTTTTAAAATTAAGTGGCGACTCATTTTGTTTTTGAAAATTGATTTTGAAAAGCTGTGGGTAAGTCAATCTGCGATATCCACACCGCTATGTGAAAGGACAAGAGACTTCACTAATCCACGAGATTCTTGTTCTTATAACTTTCCCCAACCAAGAATCCTCTATTGTTGTAGGTCCTTGTCTAAGTACCCCCAGTCTCAAACTTCATGTCTATTACCCTAGGTTAGGACAACAACATCTGACTTATCAACAAGAGATTCCTATTCCTAAGTTCGAATTGAAGTTTCGACACTGGCCCAAACCTGCGAAGGATTGGCCTGAATGGGTAAATAGGATTTTAGAGAACAAAAGGGAAGTTCTAATCACCACGAGGATTTATCATGCTGTCAACCTCTCTAAATTTCCTATCGAAGCCAGTCCCAACCTGTCAGCTGGAGCTCTATGCTTTTGGAACCCTATTTTCAACCATTTTCAATTTCAATTTGGTCCAATAGGTCCAACTATTTTAGACATTTGTCACTTACTAGGGTTTTTATCTCACGGGGAAGATGTTCATCCTTATATGGTTGAATCTGATAGTCCTATTATCAATAGTGATCCCAAATCACTAGGATACACCAACTTTCTGACTACCTACAGAAAATCATCAGGAGGAGTGACAGATAAGGAATATTACTGCTTTCTTTTATATTGGCTTTTGAAGCATCTATTCTACACTTCCTCTCAAAGGGTTGTCCTCGAATTTTCCAACATTGCCAGAGCTCTCTGACTGTTGGTCGAAAATTAGCCTTAGCCCCCTTTGTTCTAGGATCTCTCTACAGATCCTTTTCTGATTTGTGTTTCGACCCCTTCCTTCCTACTCAAGGTGGTCCCTTCTGGGTTTTACAATTATGGCTATATGCTTATTTCCCAGAAATTCATAACTTAGGACTTTTATCCAACTCTGTGGCTTATGGGATTTTCTTTGCTTTATTGTCAAATGTTGAAAAGACTTTTAAAGAATCCCTCTCCTTCTTTTTCAATATCCCTGCAATAAGACCAAACAATTTGTTTCAACCATTCTCTGTCCTTTACAATTCTGAAGACAAAACTCCTCTTTCTCCCCATTGGCGTTGTCAGATTTTGGACAGAGCAGCAAGCGCAGTCGAACTAAAAGCTGCATGGGGAAGTTTCCTGATTAGTAGAGATCTGTACTTTGGGAATACCCTCAGCATCAAGTCTCAAGGTGAACCCTATCTTCCTAATTAGTTTTCGAGACAGTTTGGGCTTACTCAGTCAATCTATTTCCCAATCAGGAGCCAGGCCAATATACTTATGGCTTACAAAACACATTCAAAGGTATCAGAAGCAGTGATAACTGCTGCCTTGGCAGTTTATCAGAACAAAGTTAGCAACTTGGAGTTTGCTTCTCTGGCAGTTTATACAACTTGCACTCCTGCTTTCTTGAGTTGGTGGAAAAACTTGATGTCAATGAAGATGGACAAGTGCCAGCTTTTGAGGCACATTGATTCGAAGCAAACAGGTAATCAAGATTCTAATTCCATCCCCCTCCTCTTAAGTGATGAAAAGAAACCTGATTTATTATTGTTTGAATTTCACAACACAGGGGTAGTAATTGAAGAAAGCTCTTCGCCAACAACCAGAGCTTCGAAGGCTAAACCAAACGTTCCAATCTCCTCGAAGACCTCTAAAACCTTAACCCCTGCTCCACCATCTTCAAGGCCAAAAAGGAAATTGGTCCTTCCAGCAGAGAGCTCTCCTCCCACATCAGAGAATGTTGTATCTGAAGAAGAGGAACATATTAGTCCTGTTTCTGCCTTATCTCGAAAAAAGAAGGCTAAGACAACAATTGAACCATCTGCTGGTTCAAAGCTCATCAAAGAAGTTCCCATTCCAGAAGTTCCTTTTTCGAAGGTGGAACCTGAACCTGAATTATCACAGACCACTCTAGAACCATCATCCTAAAGTTCTGACATTCCAGAGGTTCAAAAATCTGCTCCATCTAATACTCAACCTCCATTACTTGAGTACCAACCAACAGTAAGTTATTTAAACTTTTCTGGTATTAGTTATTTTTTCCTATAGACACATTTTAATAAAATGTTCATCCTTTGTTAAACAGACTAAATCTGTTCCTGAGACTGAGGCTGGTCCTTCAGAGATCAGCACAAGTCCTGACCCTAAAGCTGCTTCAACATCTACTTCAAATGACCCACAACCCATTCCTGGTGTTTCGAGTTCTGGGAAATTTCACATATCCCTTCCTCCCAATCTTACTCCTGAAGAAACATCATTTTTCAAAGATAGTTTGAAGCATGTCTTGAAGATGGGAGATACTACTTCAACCAATGTCCAAGAATTTTTTCAACAGATGACAGGTCAAAGTAAACCAAAAGTACCCTCCATAGACCCAGTGGTTGCACTTGCCACATTGAGACTCTTCAGTCAGGTCCCTTTCGAAGTGTTTGAAGACAAAGAAGTGCAAAAGGCCATAAAAATTCTGTGTCAATTCATGTTGGATAGCTCAGCCATAACTGTTCCTGACAAGGAAACCATTTCTGTAATTATGTCAACTTTTGATTTTGACTGCTTTCTACTAGAAAAGGTCATCGAAGAAAAGAAAAAACTAGAAGCTGACATGGAGTACACAATAGAAAAGACTCTCGAGATGGACCAACTGTTAGCATAATTTGGTGAGAAAACTGTAATTGAAAAACTTTCTAGCAAAGTAGATAAACTTAAAAAGAAGCTCGAACTTGCAGAAGCTGAACTGGCTAAGCTGAAGGTGAAGTAAGGGAATGCTGAAACAAAGCTACTGGCTCTGAAGACAGAAATTGAATCGAAGCCTTTGAAGAATCAATAATCAATTTCAAGGCAAAAGTTCATTCTTAGCTAGTCAAAACTGTATATTAGGTCTTGGGACAATTTTAGGTTGAAGGCCCAATTTATAAGTAAACTGGTATAAGAGATTGTACCAATAGAACTCTGCAATGTACCAACATCTGGTTTTTGCAAAATGTGGACTACATGTTCTTGTTTTGAATGCTGCATTTCTTATTCTAGATTTCTTGTTTCCCAAATAGTGGGATAATACTATTTAAGAAACCTACCATTGATTTTCCTAACACGGACAAAACCATTCAAATTTTTTAAATGGTAATATCCACCTTTGAAAACCTTGTGTATCTGAAATGGGCCTTCCCACTTAGGGGACCACTTTCCATATCTTGGATCTTTAGATCCAATAGACAATATTGTCTTCCAGACCAAATCTCCTTCATCAAAGGTTCTTGGTTGGACTTTCTTATTATACCCCTTTGCTACTATTCTTTTCTATATCAGGATATTATTGAGAGCTTTGATCTTCTCTTCATCAATGTCTTCCAATTCGATAGCCATTAATGTTTGATAATCATCCAAAGATAACGGATTCTGCTTCATAACTCGAAGAGAATTAATCTTTATCTCAATAGGCAGGACTGCCTCATGTCCAAAAGTTAAAGCATAAGGAGATACCCCTGTACTTGTTCGCTTCGAAGTCCTATATGCCCATAAAACTTCTGGCAAAATTTTATGCCATATCCTTGGATTTTTTTTTATGACTTTAGCCATATTTTCCTTTATGATCTTGTTGGTGGCTTCAGCTTGTCCATTATATTGAGCATAATATGGGGTTGATTTTGACATTGTGATTCCCAATTTATTTGCAAATGCAACCACATCTCCTTCGAATATAGATGCATTGTCAGATACAATGGTTTGAGGAATACCAAATCAATAAATTATATTTTCTAAGAATTTGATAACCATTGTTTGAGTCATAGTCTGCATAGGTTCTGCTTCTACCCATTTAGTAAAATAATCTATGGCTAAAATAATGAATCCATGACCCTTCGAAGAAAGAGGACTGATTTTTCCTATCACATCCATGGCCCAACCTCTAAAAGGCCAAGGTTTTACCATATATTGAAGGTCAACAGTGGGTAAATGCTTCAAAGGACCATGCTGTTGACACTCTTGACATCTTTTGGCAAACTCAATACAATCTTTTAAGATAGTTGGCCAATAATGTTATGCCTTCAAAGTAACCATCTCATCTTAACCCCGGATTGATGGGCTCCACATAATCCCTCATGAATCTGAGCTATAGCTTCTATTCCTTCGAGGTTGCTCAAACACTCCAGTAATAATCCATCACTTCTTCTTTTGAACAATTTCCCACTATACATAATGTAATTGATAGATTTCAACCTTATACCTCGATCAGGCTTTTCATTAAATCCTGAGAGATAATCTATGATTGGCTTTCTCCAATCATTATGAACTTCTATATTTGCAATATCAACAGAAGACAATCTATCCACCAATATTGGCAATAATTTCCTATAAGTAACCTGTTCCATTTCGATATTTTCAACATTTGTTCTGAATCCAGATGCCTTCTGAGCCACATCATTGGCTTCTTCATTAAAACTTCTAGGAACATGCAGAAGAGTCACATTATCGAATCTGGATAATAAATTCATTGTAGTGTCATAATATATTTTTAATGTACTACTCATACATTTGTATGTCCCATTCATATGATTTATGACCAACTGGGAATCTCCAAATAAATCTACAAATGTAGCTTTAAGATCTAACAAGGTCTCGATACCCATTATTAAGGCTTCATATTCAACTTGATTGTTGGTACATTGATTCGAATCCAGTTTGTAGCCATATTTGGTTTTAATTTTCTCAGGTGACTCAATGACAAAAACCAATGCCTGCAGCAAATTTAGTTTTTGAACCATCAAACCATAATTTACATGGACTAATAGTTATTTGTCCAATTTCATAATTTTCCTCTATTTCGAGGCAATTTGGATGATCAGCCAAAAAATCTGCTAAGGCTTGGCCTTTTACTGCCTTTTGTGGTACATAAAACAAACAAAATTCTGACAAGGCCAAAATCCATTTACCAATTCGATTTCTCAGAATAGGTTGAGTCAACATATATTTGATTAAATCAAACTTAGCAATCACATAAACTTCAGTAGGAAGAAGATAATATCTTAATTTCATAACTGTAAAGTATAAAGACAAACATAGTTTTTCCATAAAGGAATATTTGTATTCAACAGAATTTAAAAACCTACTAAGGTAATACACAGCTTGCTCTTTCTTATCATCATTATCCTGGGCTAATAAAACCCCAATCGATGCTTCTGCTGTTGAGATATATAACTTCATAGGCCTATCTTTCCTTGGAGGCATTAACACTGGTGGCTTTACCAAATAATCCTTCAAAGCTTGAAAGGCAGTCTGATGTTTATCTTCCCACTTCAACTCTTCATGATCCTTTAATTTCAACAAAGGAGAAAAGATCAAAGTTTTTCCAGCAGTATTGGAAATAAACCTTCGAATGAAATTGACCTGTCCTAAGAATCTTTGCAATTATTTTTTGGTCGAAAGGGGGTTTACTTTGAATAATTGCTTGTGCCTTATTCTTAGCCACTTGAATTCCCTTTTCATGTACCAAATATACTAGAAAATTTCCAGTACTAACCCCAAAGGCACATTTTAATGGATTTAACTTAAGTTAAAAAACTCTCATTCTTTCAAATGTTGACTTTATGTGTACAAGATGATCATTGAATGTTTTAGATTTAACAATTATATCATCTATATAACATTCTAAAAAAGTTCCAATCATGTCATGGAAAATAGCATTCATAGCTCTTTGATAAGTAGCCCCTGCATTTTTTAAACCAAAAGGCATTTGTACCCATTCGAAGGTACCTATAGTGCCTGGACACCTAAATGCAGTCTTATGAATGTCTTCCTCAGCAATACATATTTGATTATAACCTGAGTGACCATCCATCATGGACATTATAGTGTTTCCAGCAGATCTATCAATTAATAAATCAACTACTGGCATAGGATATTCGTCTTTAGGTGTAGCTAACTTAAGATTTCTATAATCAATACAAACTCTTAATTTACCATTTTTTTTCATAACTGGAACAACATTCGAAAGCCATTCAACATACCTGGCAGTTCTAATGAATCCTGCCTTGAGAAACCTTTCGATCTCTTCCTTAATCTTCATAGTGACCTCTGGAGTTATCCTTCGAGGTTGCTACTTTATTGGTTTATAACCAGCTTTAATAGGCAATTTGTGTTCTACTAAGCTTCTTTCGAGTCCCGACAATTCATCATAATCCCAAGCAAAGCAGTCTCAAAATTCTTTCAATAATTCGACCAATTCATGTTGGTCATACTTTCCAAGTTTAGCACTTAAATAAGTAACTCTCTTTTGTTGACCTGATCCTAGATGGACTTCCAATAGAGGATCTTGTGACACTTCTTGTATCGAATTTTATGGCAATACAGATAATTCTTCTTTGCCAACATTCTTTAATTCCTGTAAATCTTCTTCAAAGACATAGTCTGACCAGTTTTATGGTCGAATCTCTCTCAATTCTTGATTCTAAATTTTCCATCATTAACTTTTGTAAGACCAGTCTAATGGTCTTTTTTATATTTCTCATTTCTATTGGTGTATGAGCTATTAAACCATTTTGTCATCATCTAATGGTTCCAAAGAACCAAATGGCATATCAGCCAAAATATCCCAATTTTCTCCTGGGGATTCATCTTCTGACTCATTAAGGATAATTGGTTTAACATTCTCTTGATACAGTTGCGCTTCGACACAGTTAGAACTTGTATGAAAGGGCTGAGTATCAGCCTTTACTATTTCGACTTCACAATTTTCCTTCACAAGCAACAGTCTCTGATGCATTGAAGAAGGAACACATCTGTTAGCATGAATCCAATCTCTTCCTAATAAGGCATGATAACTAGGACTAGCATTTACCACAAAGAAAGCAGTTTTTGATTTGTTCGAACCTACTATATTTTCAATAGGTATTACTCCTTTGGTGTTTTTCTTATTACCAGTAAAGCCTGATATCATAATGTGAGTCTGTATCAGCTTTGCATTTTGTTTATTAATCTTTTTCAAAGCATTCTGAGGAATAATGTTGATAGCTGCACCATTATCAACTAATACCTTGTTTAAAAGGACACCATTTAAACAAGCCTTTATATATAATGGTTTAAGATGCTTAGTCATTTCTGTTGATGGTTCTTCGAATGAATAAACAAAATTACAATCACTAAAAACAAACTCAGAAAGATTTACCTCAGAGACATCCTCAGTAGATGCTTCCATTTCCATTTCTTCATCTATTTGTTGATCTTCTATTGCTTCGAAGATTTTTGGTACCATGAATTTAGCAGTGTTAACTTCCATTTGCTCTGGAAATGTGCAAAACTGAATAAACATATTCTCACTCTTAGTACTTTCATCTTCGAGTTTCATTTCAACGCTTTCCAAAACTTTAGATTCTACCACTGTCATTACTTCATCTCCATCATCAATGCTCATAGCCTTTTCTAATTCTAGTACTTTGACTTTAATGATACTCTCCTCAAACATAGTATCACTATCAACTTTTATATTTTGATCAAACCTGGGATTAGGTCTCAAAATATCACTAGAATCTCTTTTGACTTCATTTCCTAGTTCTTGACTTTGAGCCTGCATATTGGAAAATTCTTTCCACATAGTAAACTTCCTCTAAAGTCTCCTTTGTTGAGTCCTATTTATCAAGGAACCATATTTTGATTCTTTTCCTAGGATGTTAAAGCACATGCCATGTATTTTTTTCAACATGAGGAGGTCTGATCATCTTATTCTTGTTTTGAGAGCCTTGTTGTTCCATCATACTTTTGACTCTATCATCTTGCAATACAAATAAGTTTGGCACTCCTAATACCAATGCAGATTCACACGATTGTGATGTCTCACCAGCTTTTGGTGATTTACTCATTGCTTTCATGTCTATCTCAGTTTGTACCACATGTGCTGGTACCAATTTTGATGGCATTAATTGAGTTTGTCTTTCTCTCTGTACCCCATAATGTTTCTTTGGTGCATGAAGGAAACCTAGCCTTACATATTGCATGTTTCTTGATGGTCGAACATAGTTACAACATGAAAATTCCTTGAAAAATTGGCTTTAAAATGAGCCATTGGCTTTGAGGCATACCTTGCTGTCATAGGACCAGTATATGTTGAAGCTTGATAAATGGGTCCTCTAAACTGCCCTCTCCCAACATTCATGATTGGTTGGAAAGGAGGCTCACAGGAAGTGTTCACCCTCTTTTGTTCGAACAAAGGCTGTTTGTTTTTCCTGCCTGTTTTGGGCCCAACCTTTTCATCATAGATTTCAGCATATCTCTTCCCACAACCAATGCATAAATTCTTTTCATATTCATGGTTGAAGACTGATAACTCAGGGCTTTTCCTTGTTATTTCTTCGAGTCTTTTCATCTGGTCCTCTGACTTTGCATTTTCCCTTTCCTTGACCAAAGCTTCGAAGGAAATGTCATGGACATTGATTGATACCTCTTGTACTGCTGGGAATGGATCTTCATCAACCCCTATTTGTCTTTCAGGGAATTTTAATTTCTCTTTCTTGATCAGATCTTGAATCCTGTCTCGAAAAACATTACAATTATTAGTCGAATGAGTCCAAGAATTATGCCACTTGCAGTATTTTTTACCTTTTAATTCATCATTAGAAGGTAATTTTGTCCCATCAGATAATTTGATAATTTTTCCTTCTATCAGATGATCAAATATTTCATCCAATTTATAAATATCGAATGAATATTTTTTGAATGATCCTTTAGATTTGTATACTTCAACAAAAATATTTTTCTTCACAAGACTCTTACATATGAAAGGTTCTGATGATGCCAGAATTTGGTAAGAGTAAAGTAGAGCAATTTTAGGAGAGAGAGTAAGAGACTATTTTTTGTATGTGGTTCAGCCCTGTTAATAAAGGTACCTACGTCCACGTGTGTGTCTGAGCATGTTCACTAGCAGATTATTGGCAGGCCTGGTGAGCCAACAAAGAGGGGTGACACTACTAGTAATACCGACTGGGTATATGCGTACAATGGTGAATTCTATAGAGGTGCTGTCTAGACTAAAAAGTCGGCCCCTTCAATGGGGGGTAAGAGGTCTCTTTTATAGATGCAAGAGACCTACTCTTACATGAATAAGGAAATATAATCCAATTGATAGATTCGCATTAATTGTGGGGTTTCCTAATTGTATTAGAAAACAGTTTGCACTTTCCATTAGTCTCTTAGCTTGAGTAGAAAACTGCCCGTAATGCTCAGGATCATGCCTGTGGGTCCGGATGGGCTGTTCCCACAGTGGGATGTGCCTGTGCGGTTTTCCCGACCTGTTGGCCTGGGTCGTGGATGAACCGCTCGGGATGATGAGTTCCAGGTAGACTAGACCGCTTGGGCTGATGCTTGTCCAAGGAGTTGTACATGATTTGACCAGGACATGGACTCGCTACTGGTTTGAACCACTCAGTCATAGGATAAAACCAAATTTGGGTGTATCAGCTGCCCCCCATTTCCAAGGTTGGCTAGATGCTATATCGGGACAAGTTTGAAAATCAGTTTGATGTTACTTGCCACTATCTGAGTGCTTCGGGAAGCTGCCTCGGGGCTTCTGAGCCTGGTGAGTCCTCAGGAACTAGCTGAGGGTTGAGACCTAGCCTAGCTCGGGACCTTTAGGTGCTCGGGAACTGACCGGGAGTTGAGACCCGGCCTAATTCGGAGTCTTTGAATGCTCGGGAAGTGACTGAGAGTTGAGACTCGACCTACTTCGGAGTCTTTTTACTTGAGTTAGCTCCCAGAATGGTTATCTCTTACCCGTAAACCTTCATCAAGGTTGTGGGTAAAAGAATTTGACCATGTTGGAAAAGCCGACCTAAAGTGTATTACTTTAGGGTCCTTTTATGTTAACTCCCCAGGATGGTTATCTTCCGCCCAGTTAGCCTTCGTCAAGACTGTTGGGAGAAGAGCTTGACCATGTTGGTGGAGCCGACCTAAATCACGTTGCTTTAGGGTCTTTTTGCTCCTCTATCATTGACCAACCTAAAAGATTTTAGTCACCTCTATCGTCGGTTTGGAAATAAGTGGAGTTAATGCCTCTGAGTATTGTAGGTGCTCGGGTTGTCCAAGATTTTGACTTGGTTATCCGCGAGGCCTGTAGATACCCGGTGTGATTACCTGTTTAGCTCACTATACCGTCTTGCCCCCCAAGCTTTTGCTAAGACGAGGGTCTTATAGAGGCTATGACTGTAGGTAATTGACTTGGAACATGGTGGTTGCAGGGTCTTTTGAAGCTTGCTATCATCAGCCACCTAGGAGATTTGCCCCCATCGTCGGTTGGACCTAAGTGAAGCCGGTGCCTCGGGCGTGACCCCGAGGTCTTTGGTGCCTGGGTTCGGAGCCCGAGGTCTTTTTAGTGCCTGGGTTCGGAGCCCGAGGTCTTTTTAGTGCCTCGGGGTTAGGCATGAGGTTTTTTGATGCCTCGGGGTTAGGTCCGAGGTCTTTGGATGAGCTCTCTGACAATCGGTGGAGCCTCATGTGGTGATCAAGCAAGTACCACTGTAGTCGGGCTCATCTAGAATGATGGAGATAGGGGGGTTGGATCAGGATCGTCGGGCAAATTCGAAACTGCTTGATCCTGACCGATGTGAATTGGAGGTCGGTTTTGACCAAGCTTTTTGGCCACTCCGTCGATCTGCTTCTGCAAGTCGTTGATTCGGGCTTCCACTCCTTCCCGACCGGTATCCGAGGGATCAGTCGGGTCGGTGGAAGAGGCTCCTTCATGGTGGTGTGCTGTCCTCATGGATCGGGCTCGGCTATGACTCCGGGTAATCGTTCGCCTAGGGACAACTCGGCTCTTGACTGAGTGACCCTAGACTGATTCTCGGGCCATATGCTCATGCATTTCCTTTCAGGCAGCATGCCCACTGTTAATGTCTCTGGCATCCTCAACACGGGACTGGTTGGCTCGAGCACGTTGTCTGGTCAAGATCGGTTCCCGACCGTACGCAGCGTTCCAGGGTCGTTTCCCGGCCCCTGGAGGACGGCTTTGCTGGACCAGTAGGGCTTCGATCTGTTGTTGGATTTGACACTGGCCCTCCAAGAGTTGTGTGAGAGTCGCGGTGATCTGCTCAGATGTCATGACTACCACAGCCGGTGCCGGGGCCGAAGGAACATCCCGATCGGACTGCTGATCAGCCTTCTTACCCTTCTTCGATGGCATGATTATCAGTCAAGAGATTTTTTGATGAGAAGACTTGTCGTTTCCCACAGTCGGCGCCAAACTGATGATGCCATAATTTGGTAAGAGTAAAGTAAAGCAATTTTAGGAGAGAGAGAGAGAGAGAGTAAAAGACTATTTTTTGTATGTGGTTCGGCCCTGTTAATGAAGGTACCTACGTCCACGTGTGTGTCTGAGCACGTTCACTAGCAGATCACCGGCGGGCCTGGTGAGCCAACAAAGAGGGGTGACACTACCAGTAATACCGACCGGGTATATGCGTACAATGGTGAATTCTATAGAGGTGCTGTCTAAACTGAAAAGTCGGCCCCTTCAATGGGGGGTGAGAAGTCACTTTTATAGATGCAAGAGACCTACTCTTGCATGAATAAGGAAATATAATCTAATTGATAGATTGGCATTAATTGTGGGGTTTCCTAATTGTATTAGGAAACACTTTGCATTTTCCATTAGTCTCTTAGCTTGAGTATCAAACTGCCCGTAATGCTCGGGATCACGCCTGTGATGCTAGGGATCATGCTTGTGGGTCCGGATGGGCTGTTCCCGCGGTGGGATGTGCCTGTGCGATTTTCCAGACCTGTTGACCGGGTCGTGGATGAATCGCTCGGGATGATAAGTTCCAGGTAGACTAGACTGCTCGGGCTGATGCTTGTTCGAGGAGTTGTACATGATTTGACCGGGACATGGACTCGCTGCTGGTTTGAACCGCTCGGTCATAGGATAGAACCAAATTTGGGTGTATCAGGTTCTTTTCCTATTATTTCTGCAGCATCTATCTCATAATTAGGATCTTTATAATATGTCTTTATTGAAGAAGCATTCCTTTCATTTTCTTCTTCCAATAAGGCTTCATATCTAGAGACTCGAGCAGTTAACTCAACAAGATCTCTAAATTCTAAAGCATCAAATTTCTTTCGAAGCCTAAATTCGAGACCATTTTGGGCCAACTTAACAAATTCAGGCTCAGGTAAAATGATTTTACACTTTGTCCTAGCCCTTTTGAATCTATTTATGAATTGAGTAGCCTTCTCATCAGGCTTTTGACATAATCTGGCCAAGTCAGCCATTGACACTTCTGGTTCTATCTGAAAAAATTGAGTATGGAAGGATTCTTCCATCTGTGTTCAATTATGGATCGAATTAGGGACTAAATTAATAAACCAAGTAAATGCAGTATCTGTCAACGAACTAGGAAACAAACGAAATCTAAGGTATTCATTATTTCCTGCATCAGCACACTGATTGATGAATTTTGCTACATGTTCAACCGTGGATTGACTCCCATCTCCAGCAAACATAGCAAAAAGTGGGGAATTTAAATCCCCTATGAAATTCAATCCTATCAATCCAATCAGGATAAGGTTTCTTGTAAACTGGAGTTTGTACCCCTCGAGCCATGGGTCCACAAACCTCATGGATTAAATTAATCATGTCATTTCTATCAACAGTATTAAGTGGTTATTGATGACCTGGTTGACCCAAAGGAGGATTCATCGGTGGTATTGGAGGTGGTTAAGGATTATTCTCCACTCTCCTAGGATTTTCATTCCTTCGACCCACTCCTATTCCAGTAGGGTCTGGTTTAAATACAGGATTGTTGTTTATTCTCCTATTCTGGCCTATTATGTTTTCTCTAGGCCTAGGCTCTTCAGTATTCACTGATCTATGATTATAATCTTGACCACTCATATGATTCCCTTGCATCCCTTCGAATACTGGAGGAGTATTATTAGGGGCAGAAATATAGAAACTTTCCTGTGAGTTAGGCCTAAAAAGAGGCCCATTTGCATGAGTCATAGGATTTGGCTGAAACAAGCCATGGGTATATCCTCTTTCATTCTGTCGAATCATAGAAGGATTTCCATTTGGCACCATTATTGGTGTAAATTGTGGTATACTATTGTTAAGGGAAGTGATCAGAACATTAACATTTCGGATCATATTTCCCAAATGATCAAATATTGGTGTCAATTGATTCACCAAGTCATGTTGACTCTCTGGACCAACATTCCCATTATTTGGAATTGGATTTAAATTTTCAACTCCTATTTCTGGCTCTCATTAGTCGTATAATTCCTAGTATTGCTGCTCTGAGGATCTTGGTGTGGAGAACCACCAGTTTCAGCAATACTAACACCAACATTTGCGTTATCAACAGACCTATTGCTTCGAAGGTTTCTGTTTGCCATCCTTTGACACTTGGGTCCCATCGGGCGTGCCAAAAATGTTTGGTTGGAAAATTATTATGTGTGTGCGAGCGTGCCAGGCAAGCAAGTTGCCAATGTGTGTGATCCAAACTGCGCCTCACCAAGCAAATTGTGGTGACGTTCGATGCCTTGAACAGGATTTTTACCGTGTAAAGATGTAATTAATTGAAGCACTTCGAACTTATTCTAGGATAACTACTCCTAAATAAAACAGTAAAGAGAACAATAAAGTAACAAACTACTTTTATTAAATTAAACAGACTACAATCTAACCTTGAAGATGACTTCGAAGGTGTACTACTCCTAAATTTATGTGTCTAGATAAAAATACAGTAAATGTATTGAAAGATATATGTTGATGTTGATCGAAAAGATATCTTTCGAATACAAACTTCTTCTATTTATAGACGTCGAGCCTTCTCAGCAATTTTGTTTGAAAGTTTCCTCTTCTTTTCAAACTGAAAACCGTCCTCACACATGGCACGTCCTTGGATTGACACATGTTTCTTCAATTATTCCACAATGATTGACACGTGTCCCTTGGCAGTTAATTACTCTAAAAAGAATAAACCCACAAACTGTTATAACTGCTCCTACATTGTTTCAATTTTAACCAGCCTTTCTGCCATGTTGAATCTCACGTGGCGTCTTTACATTGGCTGGATATTTTCATCACAAACACTTTTTCAGAACATTTTACAAAAATCTCGTATATCATAAAGTAACTATTTTAATAAAATTTTAGGCAAAGGTCCTTAGAAATAACTTTCAAATATTTAAAGTCCAATTTGATTCTTAATTTGTTAAAAAGTCTCTCAAAGGTCGACTTAAGTGAAATTTCACTTGATATTCATATACCGGTTCAATGAAATTTCATTTAATATTTTTGTATGGAGTACATTTCCTTAATCAAGAATCTTAGTTGCACTTAACTTTAAAAAAATCTTATTCTATTGTCTTTTTCACTAATTGCCCCTTTTTAAAAAAAAAAAAACTAAGGTCTCGTATGGTAACGTTGTGGTTTTTGGCTTTTAGTTTTTGTTTCCATTTTTTTTGTATCGGGAATTGACTATGATCAATTCAAAATATGAAAACAAAAACTGAAAACCAAAAACTACAACATTATCATGCGAACCTAAACGAGTTCTATGTCAACAATCCCTTGCACAAAATTACAGCTTGCTCCAAAGAGGGTAAATGGTGAGTGTTGATAATTATGCCATACTCTGAAAATAGGACACATGATAGTGAGTAGTACCAAGAAAATTGAAAATTGGATATGCATTATAAAAGCATGATGATTGATTGGGTTAGAAGTCTCAAGTCTACCCAGCCATTTCAGATTACAGTTTTGCTCACTCTAAAATTATCTACTATTTGCTCACTCTCTTCTTCCATTTGTTAATACAGTGGAGCTTAGTACTTTACACCATTAATTAATTCTCATTTAATACTAGGCGCAGGGTGAGCAAAAACATATTCATCATTTAAATAGGAGTAGCTTGATTCATCCATTTCATCATTTTATGCCCTATTGTCACTTTTGTATTGAATATTTTCTCCAAAAATATGGCTCAAGTACAATAAATATCTTGACATGGGTGTCATAAAATAGAATATATATATATATATATATATATTCTGAAAATTTGGACTTGTTCTTAACCCTAAATCCCAAACCTCTTTTCATTGTTTCATCAAAGGAATCATTTCTTAACCTACTCAGAATATTTCAATTATTTTTCGGTTAATTTTTAAACAAGTTCAATATTAAGAATTATTTTACGAAATTGTCATATTATTCTAGATTAGAACAAGACATATATATACTTTTGTTTATTTATTTATTTTAACGTAAACTGCTTGTCAAATTCAAATTTTCATAATATTTCTTTAAACAAATTCAATTCAATTTCTTAGGCTTAATTATTAAATATATATTTGTTAACATCCAAAATCTGCTCGGCCCATTGGGTCATCGGGGTTAGGATAAGCCAAGGATGGTTGGACCTGATAACAGGAAATGGTGTGGGCCAAGGCCAAACAAGATTGAAGATTAGCCCGAGGCTGGAGTCTGGATCGATGTCAGCAACAGTAAAGAATAGGATCAGTCCATGGGTCACCAGACCGAGGTGAAGCCTGCCTAGTGTCAATTCAAGGCTAATGAAGGAAGATGTGTCATCCTGCTCGGTCCGATTGGAGGGTGAGCCAAGTTGAAGAAAGTGACCATACACATGTCCGATCCAGGGAAGATTAAATCGGACCAATGTGACCGATAGACTGCAACTGCGCTGGACACATGTACCCAGATGTAAGCATTGAGGCCGAAAATCACTGAAGCATGTTCAGGGCAGTTAAAGGCTGGTCTTGCACTATAAATATAGAGGGTGTAGCATCAGAACCCTCGCTCGCTAAACTCAACTCGAATTCAGCATACCAAAGCATTCCAAAAGCATCCAACAGTTTAGATTTCTTTTCTTAGTTCTAAGATGTTGTACCCTTTTGATTTCTTAAATATTTGTACTCTTTCATCTTCAATGGAAATGAAGTTTAATGCACCACTTGAGGTACTTTTTGTATGACCTTTAGTATTTATCAAACTTATATGCTTCAATACTATTTGAGGATCTTTAGTAAATTTAATTCTTGTGTTACTTTGCACAATCGTCTAGTTCAAAGTTAGTCTTGTCCATCACTTCAAGAATTACAAGTTCACACACACACACACACACACACACACACACACACACACACACACACACACACACACACTGAATCCTAGTGGATTCTGGCACTCCCAAACACCAAATACAACTTGTTGTGAACAATCCTGGAAATCTGGCCTCTTTGTCTCATTTTAGTCCCTGTAATTTCACTTGCATAAATTTGGTCAATGAGGTTTTTAAATAGAAGCAATGTGGTCCAGCTACGTCATTATGTGAGAAAAACTGACTGAAGTCACCAACGTGTTACGCATGGTCACACTTTTTAGAAAAAAAAAATAAATAGAACACAACCATTGTCTATGCCCGCTTTTCAATGAAATTGCATGTTTTGCACAATTTTCGTACAAAATGGAATATTTGAACCACATTACTTCTATTTAAAACTTCAATTATCACATAATGCAATTAAAATTACAAGAAATGAAATGAGACGACCAAAGTTCAAGGGTTCATTTTGTAATTAAGCCAATTCCTTACTAACTCTGTGCAGTGCAAATTATTTCACTGAATTATACACTGGAGTTACTTAAAACAAAGAAGTTCTTATATAATTACATGGTGTGACAATCACTATTCACCGCTTTATAACATGAGTCGCACAAGTGTTATAACATGAGTCGCACAAGTGTTACGGTCACACCGAATAGCTTCTCTTCCCAAATGCTTGGCCACGAATGACAAGTTAAGCATATGAACCTTTAATCACCCTCCAAAAAAAGAAAAAGAAAAAAGAAACAGAGTATATGATTGTCAAATATAGATCACTCATTTATTAGGAAGTAGCCCTTGAACGGTTCAACTTATCCACCATTTCTAAATTCTCATCATCATAAACACAATTCTCTCTCTCTCTAAACCAATTAGTCGTCACCTTTACAAAATCTCTCTCTCTCTCTCTCTCTCCAAACAATTCCAAACAATTAGTCGTCACCTTTACAAAATCTCTCTCTCTCTCTCTCTCTCTCTCTCCAAACAATTCCTAACCAATTAGTCCATGCCTCTACAAAATTTCTACCCCCAATTCGATTCCTTTCCCCTCCCTCCTCCACCATGGATTCCAATCATCTTCTTCCATGGCACCCTCTAAGAGACATCTTCAAGCAAAGATTTCCCGAGAATTAGATGACCCAAAAGAGACTAATCTACACAAGAACACGCAGACAAAGAATGGAGAAATTGATCAACTCAAGGTGTAGGAATCAATTATGGTTGGTCGTTTTCGCTCTTTTTGTATTCTGGTACTTACTGCTTTATGTTTATGATTGGTCTTCTCTCAGAGGACTCACCTCATTTTCACGTCCAACCCTTTCAAATTCGTTCAAAACCCATCATGAATCTAAATCAGTTGATTTCATTCTTTCATCCAAAATTGATCAATCTAAAGGGATTGAGAAAGAACCCATTAATGGAAAAGCTATTGAGATTGATAGAAATGGAGATTCTGCTGATCAGGAGAGAGAATTGGAGCCCAAAGATCAAATTTTGATGAGTGAGAAAGAAGAAGATGAAGATGATAAGAGAAAACCCATTGGAAATTCTGATCAGGAGAGAGAATTGGAGCCCAAAGATCAAATTTTGATGACTGAGAAAGAAGATGAAGATGATAAGAGACAACCCATTACAGAGAAGAATGACATAAATGGAAATCAGGAGAGAGAATTGAATTTGAGGCCTAATGATCAAATCCTGATGAGAGAGAAAGAAAATGCCGAGAAAGTTGCCCAAAATGGAGTTGAGTCATGTTCAGGTAGATACATATATATACATGATATTCCAAGTAGGTTCGATTATGATTTGATCAAGCAATGTGGGACACTCAATAAATGGACAGACATGTGCCAGTACATGACCAACATGGGTCTGGGTCCAAAATTACCAAACACTGGTTGGTTCTCAACAAACCAGTTCTCATTAGAGGTTATATTCCACAATAGAATGAAACAATATGAGTGCTTGACTAAAAATTCATCCGAGGCCTCGGCTATTTTTGTACCTTACTATGCCGGCCTAGAGGTTGCTCGGTTTCTATGGGGCTTCAACACTTCGGTTAGGGACTCGGGTTCTCTTGACATTGCTAAGTGGCTCAGAGAAAAACCCGAGTGGAAGGGCATGTTTGGGAGAGACCATTTCTTGGTCGTGGGGCGGATAACTTGGGATTTCAGAAGAGGGATAGATGAGGATAGTGCGTGGGGTAACAAGCTCATGTTATTGCCCGAGTCGAAAAACATGACCATTTTGACCATTGAGTCAAGCCCTTGGAATAGCAATGACTTTGGGATACCCTATCCCACTTATTTCCATCCCTCTCGGGATAACGATGTGTTCCAATGGCAAAACAAGATCAGGAAACAAAAAAGGCGGTTCTTGTTCTGTTTTGCCGGTGCCCCGAGACCCAACATCGAGGGGTCTATTAGGAACGAGATCATCGAACAATGCCAGAGCTCAGGAGGGCGAAAATGTAAATTGCTCCAATGCAATAATGCCGGAAATAAATGCCTTAAACCGATTTACGTGATGAAGATGTTTCAAAATTCGGTCTTTTGCTTGCAGCCTCCAGGGGACTCGTTTACTAGGCGATCGATTTTTGACTCGATTTTAGCCGGGTGCATACCGGTCTTTTTCCACCCAGCTTCGGCTTATGTCCAATATTTGTGGCATTTACCGAAGAATTTCAAAAAATACTCCATTTTAATACCAGAAGAAGAAGTGCAAAATAGGACTATAAGTATTGAGAGAGAGTTGGTTAAGATTTCTAAAGCTAAAGTGGCTGCAATGAGAGAGGAGGTTGTGAAGCTAATACCCAAAGTGGTATATGCTGATCCAAGGTCTAAATTGGAGACAATTGAAGATGCATTTGATATAACAGTGAAAGGGGTTCTAGAGAGAGTGGAGAGATTGAGGACGGATTTGAAAGAGGGGAGGAATTCAAGTGAAAATGTTGACGAGGAAGAGAGTTGGAAGTACAATTTCTTTGGGAAATTGGGTAAGAATGAATGGGATCATTATTTTTTGAGAACAAACAAAGTAAGGTATTGGTAGGAAGAAATGAGGAGAGAAATAAACCAAGACAGAAGATGTAATAGGGCAATTTTTACTTTTTATTTTTGGGTAATTTTGACCGTATAATTCTGTGCCCACGAGTCTTAATTTGTCAAGCAAAGGATGGTTACAAGGTTTGACACGACGACCTCACAAGACTTGTAACAGTATAAAAAGTTGTTAAGATACGTTATTTAGTTGTTTTAGGCTTATATATTCTCTGGTGGGACAATTCATTCACAAGACTAAACTGTCACATGGAGGATGGTACATGGATTCGACCTGATGACCTCACGAGACCTGTGATAGTTGAGAAGTTGTATTAGTTTTGTTATTTAGGTGTTTTAGGCTTGTATATTCTCGGATCCAACGTATTATTCACTAGACTAATTTGTCATAGGAGAAGGGGTACAAGGATTTGACTAGACAACCTCACGACACTTGTAACCGTACAAAAATTGATTTTTGTCATACTATTATTTAGTTGTAGAAAACAAATTAATGTTCAAAGCTGATATTTACCCAGATACATTTACTCCTGGCTGAGATTTGTTGAATATCTTTGTTTCTTCCTTGAACTTCCATCCATATATGGCTTCTAAGTATTTCAATTACACAAATTCTATTTCTTTTCCCCTGCTATTGACTCTGTCCTTCTTGTTGTTTGGCAAGAATGGACAAGAAAAAGGGTATTTGAACTTTAATATGCTTTGTGTGGTAAGATATGAAAATATGATCACCTTGATCATACAATTTAAGTTGGAAAGTGGCTACAATACTCAACTTTTGGATTGGTTTTTTTTTTTTTTTTTATTATTACATTTTGTAGACTTTACTTACTTTCCCGTTCTTTTCTTTTTCTATATATATATATATATATATATTTTTTTGGTGGGCGTACAAATCTACCAATTAGTTTCAATATGTTGCTGACATCACAAACACCCAAAAAAAAAAACCTTCAGCAGTGAATTCAAAATACAACAATGCTAGGGTGATAGATACTTTTATATATAAACACTTACAAACACAAACTCTCTCTCTCCTAGGTGGCACTGTGAGTCTACTGAAATTATCTAGATCCCACAGTGCCATCTAGGAGAGAGATATAGTATATTTGTAAGTGTTTGTAAAAAGTGTTTTGTCACCCAAATATTACTCTTCATAAGAAACCCCCAAGATCTCAATTTCCAAGGAAACAAAGAGACGATGAGATGGTGAAGTATATTATATACATATGGGGTCACTTGTATGTTGTGAATTGTATAATGAAGCAATATAAAGTGGCTTCAAATTCATCTCTCTATCTTCTTCTTCTTCTTTCTTTTTTTTTTTTTTTTTTTCTGTGCCAAGTTATTCTGCCAAACTACACATATACACTAAGACCAGATGGCACACATTTATACTTCTATATAAAAAAAAGGAAAAGCGGGAGTTTAAAAAAAAATGGTCTATCAATTGTATTTACATCAAAATGAATATCTTATTTTCTCTGAGGTACAAATACTTCTTTTCACTAAATTACAAATCCTAAAGTCCTAACTCTCTCACTCTCTCTGCTTCTAGTGTTTTTTCACCACCCACCCACCCACCCACTCATGGGACTCAAACTTGTAAAGTGGTTTCAGGAATTACTTCTAAGTTCAATGTCTAGATTTAAATTTTTTTCCCACTTCGTGCAAATACCAAACAATTTGGGTGTCAATTCCCATTTTAATGTTTTATGTGTATATATATATATTTAAAATAGAGGATTTACAAGATATACCAGCGTTTGTAGTCCAACGGTTAGGATAATTGCCTTCCAAGCAATAGACCCGGGTTCGACTCCCGGCAGACGCAGCCTCATTTTGAAAATTTCAACAGTTGACTTGTCAATTACCGACCACTAACAAAACTAAAGATTAGTGAGAGAGGAATTATTTTGAGGAAAATTCTATGTGCATATGCACTCTCTGTTTTTAGATCCCTTTGGCCAAGTTTAGATCTCTACACGTTGAGCGAATTTGTATGATGCATCCAACAGTAAATGAAACTAAAGTTGTTTTATATTTTCCAATCAAAAAAGTTGCTTTAAAATTATTACTTATTTTGGTGTCAAATTAGGGCTATGAAACAACCAAAATCACGAGAATACATCATAAAAGATCCCTACTTGAACAAGAACCTCAGAGGGCATTTTCAGCATTTTTCAATATAAATAAGGGAAGGAATTTATTTTTTTTGGGGGGGCAAAGAATTAAGGACCAGAGTTACTAACGACATTCATCACATTACTTTCTATGCCACTATTTTTTTTCCTTCCTAATTTTGTGGCCATAATTCTCTCGCCAAAATCCACTGTGGCAAAAGAGTTTCTCAGTCGTTGATGCCATGGAGGTCGACTCCAACACCATTCTATCGCCTCACGTGATTGGATATGTAGTCGTCTTACTCTGCGGAAACAATTGAATAAGAACCCTTCTCTGTGAACTTTTTTGGCAATACTGCTTATGGATGATTGCATTTTCCAATAGACTCTACTCATTAATGGTCCCGTTTATGCATGGTGTTGGGAAGGGTGGACTACACATACAAATGAACCTTTAACATTTTGCCCCAAATTAAATGTATGCTCTTAGACTTGAAACCGTGATTCTCAGCTATCCGCACAAAGTGCGCATGAACAGTTAAAAACACACACGATTGATTTTAGAGCAACTCTAACAACACTACTGTCACGCCCCGGAACGGCATAAATAGAGAAAAATAAATTTCCTTTATGGGTCCATAAGGAATGACAGGTGAAAGTCACTAATAATCCACACCACGCAGTACTAGTCCAAAAGAAAAGCAACAGTAATCAACTGAAAATAGCACAAAGTGCTAACTATTACAAACTATCAGAGTATGGTCCACAGGATCACAACAGGTCTGAAGACAACAAATGCCCAAGTACCCGTTAACAAAAGATTTAACAGAACAACTGAAATTAAATCTAATTATAACATCTTCAGTCTTCAACTGGCATAAGGATAATCCTTCCTGGCGTAACTGTCATCGGTGGGGCCCTCCTCTGGATAATAGTCATCAGTGTACTGGTCATTACCTGTAAAACAAGGGGCAGGATATTCTGGACGGGGAATGTCCAGGCAATAAAAGGCCGTCAGCTTACTGAGAGCTGAGTGAGCATAAACTAACGAGGTACCAGTTATCTGAAATAAACACAAGCTTATGAAAACACGAGTTACCATCTTATTATAATCATATCTTGTTTCTCTATTCATTCTTGTAAACCGACCCTTAACGTCTTGTTACTCGAATACTGAACTCAACATATTCTGATCCTTCCTGAACAGACTCAATCGTTTAACTCTAGGGATACACCCTTATTCTGTCCATCGCTTTTAAGAGCATATGAACAGCTCACCGCATGTCATGGACTCCACGTCAGTCTGTCCCCAGCTTTTAAGAACAATGGTCCTGTTCACCGCATTTCAGGGATATAACGTTTCGAACAAGGCATATCAATCTTATTGCCACGACTTAACGTCATCTACTAGTGATCCCAGCTCACCGCTTTTAAGAGCATATGCACAGCTCACCGCTTTTAAGAGCATATCATAGATCATCCAGTCTATCTTAGGACTATTTGGTCCAGCTCACCGCTTTTAAGAGCATATGCACAGCTCACCGCTTTTAAGAGCATATCATGACCGAACGTCCATCCACGTACCATTCCCAGAACTTACCAAACCTACTTACGTTCCATTCTATATCGACACATGACAGACTCCCAATGTGGCCTGACTACTCGGATTAAAAGAAATCGGATATCAAACTCATATCAGAATCAACACGTCACCCATGTCTTCATATTCTTTTTATTCATTATCCATTAATCTTTGGTGTCACATTACTCCTGTCTACCCCATAGTCGCATAAGGGAAATCCGAATCAGGAATCGAACAACTAAACCTCTTATATAATAAACAGGCAAAATAATCCACGTTCTGATCATGTCAATCGATTGGGACAGAGGTTCAATCGATTGGAACAAAAGTTATGTCAATCGATCGATAAACATGTCAATCGATTGGAATAATGTCAATCGATTGAAAATCCTATTCAATCGATTGGGATGCAACTGATGTCAATCGATTGAGATTTATGTCAATCGATTGGCACTACGTCTTCTCCAGCAGATTGTAAAAACAGCATATATAACCGTACACAACATGCATGTAACCCATCTAAACATCATAATAGCTTATATAAACTTCATATAAAGGGACCAAGTGAGTAAGTACTCACCTAGGGTGCGTTTGGGTGTGTTTAAGCTTGAAACCTCCAAGCTCTCTCTCTCTTCTTCTTCTCTTCTCTGTCCAGCCCTCTCTCTGTCTCCTCCTTCTTCTTCTTTCTTCTTCTTTCTGCTTCTTCTCCTTCCTCCCAGCTGCCACGGCAGTGAGTGTGTGTGAGGGTGTGTATATATGTGTGTAAATATAGATGTATGTATATATCTCACAAGAGTATACCTCTCCCTCTCTCAAGGTCTGAAAAACAGCCCCAAGGCCATGAAATGAAACATATATATAGACATAAGGGAGTGCCACGCGTTTAAAGCTGAAGGAAAGAAGAAAACATTTCTCAGGTTATGTCAATCGATTGATAAACATGTCAATCGATTGGCAACAGATATTTGTAGTCAATCGATTGGAAACAATGTCAATCGATTGGGAATGTTGACACGTAATCACTTTTAGTCGGTTGAATGTAAATCGATTGGGATATGAAAAGTGTCAATCGATTGAGAAAACTTATCAATCGATTGGTATCAAAAAGTGTCAATCGATTGGGAATATGTCAATCGATTGGTATCCAAAATCACCAGAAGGAAGAGAAAGTTTATACGAGTATAGAAATGAAATACCAGGTCTTATTAATATACCGAAATACAGGGTATTACATCATCCACCACTCAACAAAAGATTTCGTCCTCGAAATCAAAAGCAACAAGGCCTAAAACAAAAATGAAAACTTCTCGCGCATCTCTGACTCTAGTTCCCACGAAGCTTCTCCTTCATCGTGATGTTTCCACTGAATCTTGACTAACGGAATCTCTTTGTTCCTGAGTTTCTTGATTCCTCGATCTAGAATGCGAACAGGTCCTTCGTTGAATGTAACGTCGCTGTTGACTTCGATATCCTGAAAGTTGATCTCGTGCGCTGGGTTGTGAACACACTTCCTCAGCATACTGATATGAAAAACGTTGTGCACTCCGGACATCTTTGGTGGCAACGCAAGGCGATAAGCAACTTTTCCAACACGCTCCAGAATCTCGAATGGTCCGATGAAACGTGGCGATAATTTGCCCCTTTTCTGACCAAATCTGACGATTCCTCGAACAGGTGAAACCTTGAGTAATACGTGATCTCCAACGGCAAACTCCAAGTCTTTGCGTCGCTTGTCAGCATAACTCTTGTATCTGGTCTGGGCTGTTTCCATCTTCTCACGTACGACTTGAATCTTCTTGCTGGTTTCTCGTACCATCTCTGGCCCAAGAAGTTGACTATCTCCGACTTCGGTCCAACATAGCGGCGATCGGCACGGTCTTCCGTACAAAGCTTCAAATGGCGCCATATCTATGCTCGAATGATAACTATTATTATAGGCGAACTCAATCAAAGGTAAGTGTATTTCCCAAGAACTCTCAAAATTAATGACACAAGCTCGTAACATATCTTCCATCACTTGATTTACTCGTTCCGTCTGTCCATCTGTCTGCGGATGAAAAGCTGAACTCAAGTTCAATGTCGTTCCCATTGCTGTCTGGAGACTCTTCCAGAATTCTGCAGTAAAGCGCGAATCTCGGTCTGACACAATAGAAACAGGCACTCCATGTAATCGTACAACGTGTTGTAGATACATTCGGCTCAAACGTTCTACTGAGTATGTCATGCTATAGGCGATAAAATGTGCCGTCTTCGTAAGTCGATCCACGATTACCCATATAGCATCGTGATTCTACTGTGACTTCGGCAATCCTACCACGAAATCCATGGTTATGTGTTCCCATTTCCATTGAGGAATAGGTAACGGCTGTAGAAGTCCAGGTGGTCTCTGATGTTCTGCCTTTACTTGTTTACAAGTAAGACACTGAGAAACATACTCTGCCACATCTCTCTTCATTCCTTCCCACCAAAAATTTCTCTTTAGATCCTTGTACATCTTCGTACTTCCGGGATGAATAGTCATTCGTGACTTATGTGCTTCATCCAATATGTCTTTTCGGAGACTTTCTTCATTAGGTACACAGAGTCTACCTTTACATCGTAAAGCTCCGTCTGTACTAATACTCCAGACTTCTGGTTCTTTGGCTGACATCTTGGCGAACCATAACTTCAAATCCTCTGCTGTCTGTTGAGCCTCTATGATACGACTGATCAAAGTCGGTTGTACCATAAGACATCCAAAATGTTGTCCTTTCATTGGTTCCACTGGCTGAAGATCAAATTCAGCAATTTCTTCTAATGCTCTCCATTCTCTAATTAGTAATGCAGCGATCACTAGTCGAGGTTTACGACTCAAAGCATCTGCTACTACGTTTGCTTTGCCAGGATGGTATTGCAAAGAAAAGTCATAGTCCTTGAGTAACTCCATCCATCTCCGCTGTCGCATATTCAACTCCTTTTGAGAGAACAAAAACTTCAGACTCTTATGATCGGAAAACAATTCAAACTTTTCTCCGTAGAGATAGTGTCTCCAAATTTTCAATGCAAACACTATTGCTGCTAATTCCAGATCATGCGTAGGATAATTTTTCTCATGTACCTTCAATTGTCTTGATCCGTATGCGATAACATTTCCATCTTGCATAAGCACACATCCAAGTCCTTGGTACGATGCGTCACTGTAGATCACATACTTTTCTCCACTCTTAGGTAATGCGAGTACTGGTGCAGAAGTCAATCTTTCTTTTAACTCCTGAAATGCACCCTCATGCTTGTCTGTCCATTCATACTTCGTCTCTTTCCTTGTTAAATTCGTCAAGGGTCCTGCTATCTTGGAAAATCCTTCTACGAATCTTCTGTAATATCCTGCTAAACCCAGAAAACTTCTGACTTCGGTCGCATTCGTCGGTCTGTTCCAGCTTAAGACTGCATCAATCTTAGATGAGTCTACCGAAATACCTTCCTGAGATATAACGTGTCCCAAGAATTTGACTTCCTGTAGCCAAAACTCACACTTGCTAAACTTTGCATACAACTTGCTATCTCGAAGTGTTTGCAAGGCAACTTGTAAATGCTCCTTGTGATCCTCTTCTGTCTTTGAGTAGATCAGTATATCATCAATGAACACTATAATGAATTTATCCAGATATAGTCGGAATACTCTATTCATCAAGTCCATAAATACTGCTGGCGCATTCGTCAATCCAAAAGGCATAACTAGAAACTCGTAATGCCCGTATCTTGTCCTGAATGCAGTCTTCGATACATCCTCTGGTCGAACTAACAACTGGTGATATCCTGAACGCAGATCGATCTTGGAAAAGATCCTAGATCCTTGTAACTGGTCGAATAGATCATCTATTCGAGGTAACGGATATCTATTCTTAATCGTAACCTTGTTCAACTCCCTGTAGTCTATACAGAGTCGAAGTGTTCCGTCCTTCTTCTTTACAAACAGAACTGGTGCTCCCCAAGGCGACGTACTCGGACGAACAAATCCTAGATCTTCAAGCTCTTGAACTTGCTTCTTCAGTTCTAACATCTCAGTTGGTGCCATCCTATATGGAGTCTTAGAAATAGGCAATGTACCAGGTACTAATTCCACGCAGAAGTCTATTTCTCTTTTCGGTGGAAGTCCTTTAATATCCTGAAATACATCTAGAAAGTCTCGTACAATAAGAATTTGATCCATAGTAAGCTCCGTACTCGTACTAATGATCGTAGCTAAACCATTCGTAAGGAACAGGTCGCTTGTCAGTTGACACTGAAATCTGATCGTCGGCTTTCCTCGTATTGGAAATACAATCGTTCTAGCAGGGCAATCCAAATTGGCATTGTACTTAGTTAACCAATCCATCCCTAGGATAACATCGAATTCTGACATCGACAGAACGACTAAGTCTGCTGGCAGATTCCTATCTCCCAAAGTCAAAGGGCAATCTTTACACACTTTACTCAACTTAACTGTCACTCCCAAAGGTGACACAGCATTCAGTGTTGACTCAAGTGTCTGGGGTTCTAAACCCAACTGACGCACAATCTTAACAGCAATAAAAGAACGTGCGGCTCCAGTATCAAATAAAGCTTTAACTGGACTATGAAAAAGTACAAGTGTACCTTCCAAATGTTGCTGCTCATCAGCATTAAAGCCTGCTCCTTCCGGAATAACAGCATTCATTCTCGTCTGATCAGGAGGTCCTTGAATTCCTTGTACTGGTGCTCCGTAGTATCCTCCTTGTGGCGAACGACAATCCTTACTCAAGTGTCCTGGTTTGTTGCAGTTGCGGCAGACAATATCCGGCCTGCGATTAGATCTATAGGTAGTGCAGTTCCTTGCAATATGTCCTGGCTTTCCACAGTTAAAACATCCTCCACTATTGCTGGGTGGGGCTGTTAGTAATGCCTGTGGCTGTGACCCCTGCTGGCGATATTGTTGAGGTCGATTATAACTCTGCTGCGGTTTCCTGGTTCCTTCCCAGGTTCTCTTGTTTCCTTGAAAATTTTCCTGAGGTCTCCATCCTTGGGTATTTCTTGGTGGTCGATTAGGAAAATTTCTCTGTTGAAACCCTCGTGACAACTGAGGTCGATTTGTCTGTGATTGCTGTACTGGATTAGCATCCTTTTCTAATCCTGTAGCAAATCTAACAATTTCCTCATACGACTGGTTCAGATGACCAACCATCATATGTCTGAGGTGGGGGTTCAGTCCTTGGTGAAATCTCTTTACCTTCTTTTGCGGCGTGTCTATCATATGCTGAGCAAATCTGGATAGACGCTCGAACTGTGTTGTGTATTCCCGTACATTCCATCCTCCTTGGATCAAATTGAGAAAGTTCATTTCCTGTTGATCTCTCTCATCTTCTGGAAAATACTTCTCCAAAAATCTGCCTTTGAATGTCTCCCACGACATAGCTCTAGCGGCATCGATCCCAACAGTGGCTTGTTCAGCTTCCCACCAATCTGCGGCGGCATAGGTGAGCTGAAACGTAGCAAGGCGACGTTTCTCTTGTTCGTTGCATTCCAATGCTCCAAATATTAACTCCATCTCTCTTATCCATTGTTCTGCTTTCCATGGTTCTGTTAGTCCATCGAACTTTTCGGGACGTAACCCACGAAAATTTGCTAACAACTTATCTCCAGTCTGTCTTGGTGGCGGGGGTGCAAGAGGTCTCTGGTGGGTGGAGTGATTATATGTATCCCCCACATGCTCCATCCTCTGCATAAATGCTTCGAAAATTCCGGTTGGGTCCATTCCCTCTGGAATAGGTGCTCCGTTACGTGCTTGGTGATTTCTCAAGGGTCCTACCATGATGATAACGAGTATCGCCTACAAGAGACATATGGATCAGCTGAAAGTCTTCACGTAGAAACGAACTCAAGATAGAACAAGAAACAGCTAGACTAACAATTCTACTAAACAACACAGCACAACGCAACAATCAAACAATAACCAAAAGTACTGCTCGTATATATATTATCAAAAGATGTACCGTATAGTACACACTAGTCAAACTGTGTACCATATGGGACAAGAGTTACAACAACTAAAGTCAGCTAATACTATACAAAGCTATGGTCAATAGCTATCTCTCAAGCTCCCAAAATCTAGTAGACAACATGTCCTGGTAAAACTAACAAAACTAAGTCCTGCAGGTCCTGACTCAAAAGTCGTCAGCATCTGATCCTGCTGGTGGTGCCTCGTCCTCTGAATCAATCTCCAACTCCTCGAGTGGATCATCCTCAACTGGTGCGACAAGATCTCCGACTACTACCCCTATATCCCAATCCTCTATCATCTCTGCATCATCGTCTTCCATCACATCTGCTATTGCCTGGTTAGCGACATCGACTGCTACTGCGGCGAATCCGTCGGCTATATCAAGAGCTCCTGCTATCGCGACCTCTCCTATAACAAAACCTGCTGGCTGAGCGATCATCTGAGCTATCCATCCTACTGCCATATCGGCCATGGCTGCCATATGCATAATCGGTCCGGCTGGTATCTGAAGCACAACAGGTACCTCTGGCACAACTACCTCCTCGTCGGGCGCATCCTCATCTACTACAATGTCTGCCTCAATAGCCCCTGGGTCTGGTACTGGATCCTCTGGCTCAAACTCTGGCTCCTCGGGGTCATCCTCAGGTTCATCATCATCTGCATCGTCTGCATGCTCATCCTCTACTGGGTCCTCGTCATCTATCGGCTCCTCCTCTCCATCTCCGTCCATGTCCTCATCGAGATGCTCATCCTCAGGCTCTAGATCCTCCTCATCCTCAATCGGCTCAGGCTCTGGGACTGGTACTGGTGATGGTGGGTCTGCTGCTGCTGCTGCTGGTGCAACTACGGGCTCTGGTGGACCGGCTACAATAGCTCTCAACTCAATCTCATCCATCTCTGGCTTACTCAAAACTAGTCGTAACATCTCCTGGCAAATGTCTCTACCGACCCTCGCTAAGTGGTAAGCATCCATGCGCATCTGTGTCGGGTGAGTACTCCCGGTCACATAAAGCGCTCTCCACATGTCCTCCTCTAAATGTCGACTAGCTATCTGGCACACACGCTCACGATAAAACTCTGGGTCAGCTGGCTCTACGGTATCTCCATGGATAATATGTCCTCCATAAGCATCAGTCACAAACTGGTGAAACTCCGGATCCATGCTATCCTGCAAAGGAAACTATCTATCGTCAGGAAGATGAACTTATCTTATACTCATATCTCATCTCAAAGAATCTTAACAACACTAGGACCAGATGGTGTGGAATGATCGGTGAACGACAGTATCACCCCCCCTAGAGTACCAAACTCAGGCTCTGATATCAAAAACCCTGTCACGCCCCGGAACGGCATAAATAGAGAAAAATAAATTTCCTTTATGGGTCCATAAGGAATGACAGGTGAAAGTCACTAATAATCCACACCACGCAGTACTAGTCCAAAAGAAAAGCAACAGTAATCAACTGAAAATAGCACAAAGTGATAACTATTACAAACTATCAGAGTATGGTCCACAGGATCACAACAGGTCTGAAGACAACAAATGCCCAAGTACCCGTTAACAAAAGATTTAACAGAACAACTGAAATTAAATCTAATTATAACATCTTCAGTCTTCAACTGGCATAAGGATAATCCTTCCTGGCGTAACTGTCATCGGTGGGGCCCTCCTCTGGATAATAGTCATCAGTGTACTGGTCATTACCTGTAAAACAAGGGGCAGGATATTCTGGACGGGGAATGTCCAGGCAATAAAAGGCCGTCAGCTTACTGAGAGCTGAGTGAGCATAAACTAACGAGGTACCAGTTATCTGAAATAAACACAAGCTTATGAAAACACGAGTTACCATCTTATTATAATCATATCTTGTTTCTCTATTCATTCTTGTAAACCGACCCTTAACGTCTTGTTACTCGAATACTGAACTCAACATATTCTGATCCTTCCTGAACAGACTCAATCGTTTAACTCTAGGGATACACCCTTATTCTGTCCATCGCTTTTAAGAGCATATGAACAGCTCACCGCATGTCATGGACTCCACGTCAGTCTGTCCCCAGCTTTTAAGAACAATGGTCCTGTTCACCGCATTTCAGGGATATAACGTTTCGAACAAGGCATATCAATCTTATTGCCACGACTTAACGTCATCTACTAGTGATCCCAGCTCACCGCTTTTAAGAGCATATGCACAGCTCACCGCTTTTAAGAGCATATCATAGATCATCCAGTCTATCTTAGGACTATTTGGTCCAGCTCACCGCTTTTAAGAGCATATGCACAGCTCACCGCTTTTAAGAGCATATCATGACCGAACGTCCATCCACGTACCATTCCCAGAACTTACCAAACCTACTTACGTTCCATTCTATATCGACACATGACAGACTCCCAATGTGGCCTGACTACTCGGATTAAAAGAAATCGGATATCAAACTCATATCAGAATCAACACGTCACCCATGTCTTCATATTCTTTTTATTCATTATCCATTAATCTTTGGTGTCACATTACTCCTGTCTACCCCATAGTCGCATAAGGGAAATCCGAATCAGGAATCGAACAACTAAACCTCTTATATAATAAACAGGCAAAATAATCCACGTTCTGATCATGTCAATCGATTGGGACAGAGGTTCAATCGATTGGAACAAAAGTTATGTCAATCGATCGATAAACATGTCAATCGATTGGAATAATGTCAATCGATTGAAAATCCTATTCAATCGATTGGGATGCAACTGATGTCAATCGATTGAGATTTATGTCAATCGATTGGCACTACGTCTTCTCCAGCAGATTGTAAAAACAGCATATATAAACGTACACAACATGCATGTAACCCATCTAAACATCATAATAGCTTATATAAACTTCATATAAAGGGACCAAGTGAGTTAGTACTCACCTAGGGTGCGTTTGGGTGTGTTTAAGCTTGAAACCTCCAAGCTCTCTCTCTCTTCTTCTTCTCTTCTCTGTCCAGCCCTCTCTCTGTCTCCTCCTTCTTCTTCTTTCTTCTTCTTTCTGCTTCTTCTCCTTCCTCCCAGCTGCCACGGCAGTGAGTGTGTGTGAGGGTGTGTATATATGTGTATAAATATAGATATATGTATATATCTCACAAGAGTATACCTCTCCCTCTCTCAAGGTCTGAAAAACAGCCCCAAGGCCATGAAATGAAACATATATATAGACATAAGGGAGTGCCACGCGTTTAAAGCTGAAGGAAAGAAGAAAACATTTCTCAGGTTATGTCAATCGATTGATAAACATGTCAATCGATTGGCAACAGATATTTGTAGTCAATCGATTGGAAACAATGTCAATCGATTGGGAATGTTGACACGTAATCACTTTTAGTCGGTTGAATGTAAATCGATTGGGATCTGAAAAGTGTCAATCGATTGAGAAAACTTATCAATCGATTGGTATCAAAAAGTGTCAATCGATTGGGAATATGTCAATCGATTGGTATCCAAAATCACCAGAAGGAAGAGAAAGTTTATACGAGTATAGAAATGAAATACCAGGTCTTATTAATATACCGAAATACAGGGTATTACAACTACTACAGTAAAATTTAGCTCGAAACTCGACTTCTCTATTTTTGCTAAGTTGCTGGAGCAATTTTTGTGGCTTTTGCTTTCCATTTTTACTGTTGTTGAAGGAAGGAGAGCTTGTGAGAGATGCTCGGATACTTTAAAACCAAATGGTGTGGTTGCTTGTTGTACGAAGGATAATTCTATTCGCACACACCTATTTTACTTAGTATACCCACGTATTCTCTATGCTCACTACTTTGATTTTAATAAGACAAAGTACTATGTACACCCACCACTCATCCCCAAAATAACCCTAACCTAAAAAGTTTACATTCCACTACTTTGATTTTAATAAGACAAAGTACTATGTACACCCACCACTCATCCCCAAAATAACCCTAACCTAAAAAGTTTACATTCCTTATTACTCTCTACACCCTTCTTCTTCTTCTTCCACTCTCATCTTCCATATTACATATGACCTAAAATAAAATTTCTCCTAGATTGTGAAGACTCTGAGTGTTCGCGAAGCATGAAATGAAAAATTGATCAAAGGGGAAGAAATCCAAGCATTGTTTGGCCTTTGAAGTCGGTGAAAATTCCTTCTTTTTTTTTTTTTCTAATAAATTTGCAAAATGTCTCCTCTACGTCTTAATTATCGTCATCATGAATCATCACCACAAGAACAAACCATTAAAATCAATCACCTCTCTCTTTCTCTCTGAATGATTTTTTAAATGTTGGAAAGAAGCAATTCTATGGCATTGAAGTTTTTCAAGCCTATTACCCCCCATTTTGAGGCCAATTGTCTTGGTTTTTGAACAACAAGCAATATGTATACACATATATACACATTAATATTTTGTAGAGGTAGGTGTAGAGAGTAATTTTTATTGAAATAACTTACATTTGTGTTGTCCTTTTATGTCATTTTGTATATGGGTAAAAATATAATGGAAAAATTCATTAAAGGTGGGTATACTGAGTAAAGTAGGTGAATGCCAATAGAATTTCCCTTGTATGAATAGCAGTGGAATAATAAGTAAAACCATATAAACAAAAGAAATTTTGAAGTTTATTTATTTATTTATTTATTTTTATTTTTGTAATATTTTTATAGCACCTTTGTTTGAGCATCACCAATTATGCTCCCTAAATTTTCCTAGCTAAAATAGCTCACTTTTGAGCTCCTACTCCAATTTTTTTTTTCCTTTCTATAATACAGAGGTTTGCATTTTTTAATTATTATTTTTTAGCCTAAAGTTGAGAATTCAATGTAATCTCTCTTCAAATGTATCCCATATGTAATACTCCCTCCATCTTTACTTAAGAGTCCTTTATTTTATTTTGAAATATCCGATTTTAAGATACTATTTGTATGTTAGTATAACTTGATTGGATACTTTAAAAAGGCTGCCCTTTATCATATAAAGTCTCAAACTTTTTATTTTAGTATGACATTGAAAAATTAGATTCAAAATTGATCAAAGGAAGTTCATAACCGAAGGCCGGGCCTCTCAATGTTGGCAAACTGGTAATGGACGGATGGAATGTGTCACAGTTCGGTCCCACAATAGCGGAACCGGAGCCCGTGGCACGCCATCGAGGCTAAACCAATTCATTGACGTTCCCAAAAATTAGTTTGAAGAACACACGCAGCGGAATAAAACAAGTCATTTTGAAAACCATCCGTCCAGTCGACTGATCCTCGGATCCAGTCGACTGATCCTGGTCCAGCAGAAAGTTGGGTTTTAAAACGCCATCCAGTCGATTGCTTTCTACACCCAGTCGACTGGGGCTTCAAAATTTCAGTAGACTGATACGGTTCGGTCGACTGAAGTCCAGTCTGAACAAAATATCTGAATTGAAAACATGATCTAGTCGACTGTGTCGAGGACCCAGTCGACTGATCCTCAAATAAAAGGTGCAGTGAGTTGCTGAAAACAGAGGCTCCAGTCGACTGTTTTCTCAACCAGTTGACTGATTTATTGCAGCTTCTCATTCTGTAGAGTTTTCTAAGTTTTTAAAAGCTTTGAATTCGAACGGCGATCAAACACACACTTCCAAAAGTACTCCAAAGCAATCCTAACTGTATTAACATATTACCGAAGCACAGTTACAACATGTTACTAATTATTACAACATTTTAGATTCGTTCTAACATACCAAGTTAAACATAACTAAAAACCATAAGAATTCTTATTACAACATTCCTATTGTCCCAAAACTACAAGATTAACATTCAAGTTGCCTTCAAAGCGAACTCTAAACCCATGTGCTCACTTCTGTGATTCCTCGCCAGCATTAACACCTGAAATGGTTATTTGAATAACCACACATATTCGATTTGTTTAAGCTAATGCTTAGTGAATAAAATAACATATGCACATGAATGATAAACATGTCTGCATTCACATCTCTACATTTCATACTAATCGCCGGAGACTCACGTGCCCGTCCATATTCCCAATCCGCGACTCCTCGCCAATAAGTCCACGCGAAAGGGTAAGACCCACGATTCTTCTCTTCAATCGTGCGATCTTAATGCCTATATCGGCTCCACAAAATGGCACGGTGACCACGTGCTCCTTCTGATCTAAATAAGCAACTTAACATGCTCAAATACATATCACCATGCTCGCGGTAATCAAAATATTTCATCGTGCTATTGGGCCTACTTATCATTATAAATGCCCAATATGAACTACACAAGATATCTCTAAGAATTAATACATGCTATTCAAACATAACATGAATACATGTCAAGAAACCATTCCAAAAACATAGTTGAATCACTCACCTCCGATTTACGCTCTTATAATTCAATCTCAAGAAAACCCGTGCACAAAGAACGTGCAGAAGTCCGTCTAGTACAATTCCTATGGATCAAAATTTCATTTATCAACTTTTATGAAAAATTATAGAAAACAACTTTTCGGAAAACTTGGCCAAACAAGCCCTAACATATATCAAAACGAAGCTCTTACCTCGAGGAGCTCGAATATGAAATATGAGAGAAAACAAACTGACGGAAGGTCGTCGTTTGGCGTCGCAAAGCTCTAAGCTCCCAAAATCTCCCTATGGCCTCCTTTCTTGAACTTAGGTTAAGACTTTATAAAAATATCTCAACCATCTCTATCTATATATAGGCAAAACTCTCGGGAATTACGTTTACCTCCCCACGAGTTTTCAAAACTCCTAATCAGTCTCTAAAACTTTCTACACAGCTTATTCACAGCTTTATAAGTGAAACCTCAAAATTATAAAAGTTTTCGACTAAGTTTCGTTTGGTTGCTAAAACACGAATTTCTACATGACGTTTCCGAAGTTGCTAATTAGCCTACCAAATTAATAGCGTGTTAATTCGTTCTCACCAGGATACTAAAACTAGCAACAGATATAAATTCTAAAATAGAAAATAATACAGATATTGAAATACACAGGTAAACATTTATTTTAAGATAAACATTTAAAGTATTCCACAGTGACCGTCTCATACTCGGAGTGACTTCACAACAACAAATCCTCAATCACCACAGTTTCAGAGGGTTCTCTACTACAGATACCCAAATCAACTCGTGAGTCAAAACTCACCCAAACATGTGTCAAAAGACACGCCACATCACATTATCATGCATGACAATGTAATGCAAAAGCAATAACACAAATGCGGGTGGTATAGAATGGGAGTTTTGAATGAAAATGTGAAGGAGTTTCGATTTTTGGGAAAAATGGCAATGATATTTGAATTCAAACTTAGGGCATAACAACACCTTCAACGCAGAAATTGTAAACCGCCGTCATTCTCTATATGCCTAAAAAATCGCCTCATTCTATCTCTTTCTTTTTGCCTTTGTCCAGTGGCAAGTAGGAAGAGTAATCTTATGCTTCTCAAATTCGATTATCAAATTTCTTGTCATTTGTACCACATGTAATGATATGTGATACAATCAACCACTGTTGCAACATGTGATACAACTATTAAAGCATTTGAAAACTAATATTCTCATGATGAAAATGATAAAACTTTATCACAAGTAGTGTTCCTTCAATACTTAAAAATTTCAAAATGGTCCACTAAGAGCAACTACAATGGTGTTAATTCATATATTGTAGTAAACTATGGTAGTTACCATATGAAGTTCCGCAATGGTGTTGCTTAAAGAGCTACTTAAGCTAAAAAAGTTAGTGGGACCTAGTTTTACCATATCAGTAATTTTCTTACCATACAGGGAAACAACATTCACTTTGATGGTTGAGTCACGGGTCGGCCTAGGTCGGTCGGCAAAGGCAATGGCGGCTGGTAGTTTTTTTTTTTTTAAAAAAAACAAAAGACATGAGTATGACTAAAAAAATAAACAAATTAGAGGTCCCAACAGGCAGATACAATGTCACTTCAATAGTAGCCCATAAAAGCTGCGCTGTCTCCCAACTACATCATTATGTCCCACTGTAATACTCGTACTCAGAAAATGGAAGTAATAATTGGTTTTCACGCATTAATTAGTATAATTAATTGCATGTGATATTTGGGTAAGTTACAGTTACCCCGATGTGATAAGTGCTTCGAGAAGGGCACAGTTGGATAGATGTGAAATGGGACTCACGGGAGATCCAGATTAAATAAATTGCATTTAGTTGCATTTATGTGGTTAAGTGAATAATTGTTTAGTTGTTTTGAATATTTTATTGCTAGTTATGATCTTTTATGGTACCAGTTTGGGTACCCGTGTGAGGGCGAATTGGAATATGATTCATATCTAGTAGGCTAATTAGCACATTTATAAAATATTTGGGACCACTTTTGGGACCCATACGTGACCTAGACACATACCCACTTAGATATTTGGTAGTTAATATAAAGTTTAGGGGGTTTTATAATAGAAACTTAAAAACATTGGGGAGATGCAAACGAAATTATGATAAAGTTGGTTAAATATCCGAAAGAGATATACATATCTCATAATGACTCATTGTCAAAAAAAAGAAAAAAAAGATAGAAACAGATTAGAGAGTCTGCGCGAGAAAAAGAAGAGAAAAGTTTACTCCGTTGGCATTTCGTCGCCGTACGACCTCTATTTCGCGAACCGAAGCCATATTCGGACTCGTGAAGGTGAGAAGGTTATTTCTATGTCTTTCCTTTTTCAATTTTGGTAATGTTTTTTCGCGACCCATTCTAAGGGGTGATACATATATGTGATATATATATATATGTAGGAATATCATTAGGAATACCTAGAGCTAGTTTTGCGAAGGAGTTTGGGGTTTCTAGGCTTATTTGGGACTTATTCGTGAGGTGAGTGTCCTAATCCCAAAATTGGATGTTTAATGTCTTTTAATTGTTATTAAATGCTTAGAATGTTTAATTTATGATTAAGTAGAAAAGCATGTGATTTATTATTATTTAACATGTCAAAAAATGCTGAAATTGTCATGTTGACATGTTGAGTTGCTTATGTGTTTATTTGGGTTAAAGGGTGTCAATTGATAATCACCATTATTTAGCCCGTATATAAGGGACGTCCATTCCTCAGAGAAAAGGGGGATGATGATGAAGTCTTCAGAGAAGGGGACGGTGGTGACGACCACAACGAATTGACTTCGGTCACTTGAGAGTATGTGATATTGCTTTTATAACGACGATAAAGTGAGAAAGGCCCAGAATCAGGGGTCCAATACGATGGTGATTGATTGCTTGACACGCCTGCGACTATATATTGTTGTGAATATTTAATTGGTGTTACGATTCATTAAATACTCAAATTGCATGATTAGTACCACGTACTCACTAAGCGAAAGCTTAATCAATTTTTGTAACTAAAGACTACGCAGGTTCGGATGAGCATCGCAGTGAGAAGCGCGAAACTGGGGTGGGGGGTTCTGGGACAGCTCGAGATTAATGATTAATGTTTAATGTGTTCATATGTAAATGGATTTAGATGGGTATTTATATTCCTAGTGTTTGGATTTTCGGAGATAAGTTTACGTTTTAGTTTTTTATTAAATTCTTGTAATATGAATTGTGGATTGGAGTTTTAAAAGTATTTTCCAAGCGTTTTGGTGATATTTTGGTATTTTACTTTCTTGTTTAACATGGGGAAATGGTGCTGTAATAGGAGAAACTCTGTCCAAGTAACATTCGATGGTTTTAAACCTTTATTTTATTTCTTTTTATTATTTTATTTGATTTGATAAAAAGCTATTTTACCCTTGGTATTTCACTTTAAAATATTATTTTTAGAACGTTAAAAATGATTGTTTGATTTGCTGACTTGTTACACGTGTCCTAATCTGCGGGAGACGGGTTGGGGTGTGACACCCACCCACAACTTGTACCGAAAACTAGCCTAAATTTACTCCACATGTACCTACACCATTGCATTTGCACTACCAAGTAGCACAAATTTATATACTCCGTAGTCCGTACTAGCATGTGCGTTGCCTCTCATGATTATTTAGCTGCTGTGCCATAAGTGAAACTCCGAGTCTCAATGGATGGGTTTTCCGAACTC
This sequence comes from Hydrangea macrophylla, assembly GCA_033977485.1. Classification (NCBI taxonomy): domain Eukaryota; kingdom Viridiplantae; phylum Streptophyta; class Magnoliopsida; order Cornales; family Hydrangeaceae; genus Hydrangea; species Hydrangea macrophylla. Next base: position 14,438,819 of record CM066989.1, read on the forward strand.
GCCAGCAGACTCAACAACATCAAATCAACACCTAGCACTTTCTCTGCTCAAAACACCCACACCAATCAAAACTCTGAACCATATAAAGTCCCTCCAAGTCCACCTTCTCCGAACCGGTCTACACCAGAGCAGCTTTGCCGTCGGAAACTTCATCACTCACTGTTCCACACTGGGCCTCATGGACTATGCAGCCAAGGTGTTCGATCAAATGCTTCAACCAAACTCTTTCGTTTGGAACACCATGATCAGAAGTTTCCAACAAAACCAAGAACCCAGAAAGACCCTCCTGTATTTCGATCGAATGCGGGTTCGGAGCATTCACCTGGATAAATTTACTTTCCCATTTGTGGTACGGGCTTGTGGGGATTTGAGTGATGTTTGTAGAGGACAATGTGTTCATGGGCAGTTGTTTAAACATGGGCTTGAATTTGATGTCTTTGTCGGTACAAGTTTGATCGATTTCTATGGCGGTTTTGGGGATTTGGACTCGGCCAAACACGTGTTTGATGAAATGCCTGTTAAAGATGAGGTTACTTGGACTGTGATTTTGTCTGGGTATGTGAATCAGTGCGGGGATATGGTAAGAGCTCGCGAGCTGTTCGATAAAATGCCTTTTAAGGATCTTGTGGCGTGGAATACTATGATTAATGGATATGTGAAAGTGGGTTTAATCTCACCTGCTAGAGTGTTATTTGATAAAGCACCCATTAAGGATTTGTTGATGTATAATACGATTTTAGGGGGTTATTCAAAGCATGGTGATCTTGAAGTTTTGTTACAGTTTTTTCATGATATGCCCAAGAAAGATTTGGTTTCTTGGAATTCGGTTATCGGAGGGCTTGTGCGTAATGGGAGGATCAATGAAGCTATAAGGTACTTTAATCTTATGCAGAAGGAGAATGTGCATCCTAATGAAGTGACTCTAGTAGGCATTCTCTCTGCTTCTGCCCAAGTTGGAGCATTAGATGTAGGCAAATGGTTACACTCATATATTGACAGGAGCAATATGAGTTTGAACATTATGCTTGGGACTGCTTTGATTGACATGTACTTGAAATGTGGTGAATTGGGAAGTGCTGAGATTGTCTTTGATAAGATGTTAGCAGCGGATGTTGTAGCTTGGAACGCGATGATCATGGGATTCTCGATGAACGGTCAGAGCAGAAGAGCCTTACAGTTCTTCGATCGTATGAAAACAGAAGCTGTGAGGCCCAATGATGCAACCATTCTCGGGGTTCTATGTGCGTGTGTGCATGCGGGTTTGGTGGACGAAGGACATAAGGTCTTTAATATTATGTCCAATGAATTTGGCTTGACACCTAAGTTAGAGCATTATGGGTGTATGGTTGATCTCCTCGGTCGAGCCGGTTTGCTAAATGAAGCTTATGAGTTGATAAAAGCTATGCCTCTTGTGCCACACACTGGTGTCTGGGGTGCCTTACTTGGTGCATGTAAAATCCATAAAAATGTTGAGCTTGCAGAGTATGCAATTGAACACTTGATCCAACTTGATCATGAAGATGGGGGCTACTTGGCAATTATGTCCAACATATATGCCAACGCGGGAAGGTGGGACGATGTCTCTAGAGTGAGAGAGTTGATGAGAGCGAAAGGGATTAGCAAGTTAAGAGGGTGTAGCTCAATTGAGATCAATGGTGAGATACATGAATTCGGGGTGGAAGAGAAGATACACCCACGAACCGATGAAATTTGTGCAATGATAAATGAGATTTCAAAGCGTTTAAGAATGGCGGGTCATGTTGGGAGTACAGATGAGGTGTTTTTTGATGTGGAGGAAGAGGAGAAAGAGAAAGCACTGTATTTTCACAGTGAGAAAATGGCTGTTGCATTAGGACTTATTGCCACCGATAAGGGCACTGTGATTCGGGTGGTGAAGAATTTGAGAATTTGTGGTGATTGTCATGCTGCTATAAAGCTGATTTCTGGGATTTTTGAGAGAGAAATAGTAGTTAGAGATCGTAATCGATTTCATCACTTCAAGGAGGGTTCTTGTTCTTGTGGAGATTATTGGTAATTGCAACAGTGGAAATATACTAGAATGAGGGTTGTTAGGGAAAGAGCTGACAAAAAATCAAGCAAGTAGCAACATAACATCTTGTACATTACTGTGATGGATATGTATATTATCATTCTCTCAACGAGTGCTGGAAATCAGAGCTATGTAGCCTATATCTATCTTACATAAACTGTGGCAGGCACTCTCTCTAGTCTCTAGTTACACCTATAGATTTGACGATGCAATATGGATGATGTGTAACCACAACACAAGTGACCGAGTGGTAAGTCTTTGGACACTGGAGGATTCACCTGGCTGTTAACTTCAGGGTCTCGTGGGATTAATCGAGGTGCGCACAAGCTAACCCAAACACCCACGATTATCAATATATATATATATATATATTGGCTGGTGTGTTTGGATGACATTTTGTAATGCATCCCGCCAATGGTTTTTAAATTATATTCTTCTAACTTCTACTTATTTCGAAGATGTAATTTACTACACATTTTAATTTCGAAAGGAATAGAACAAGTTTTACTTTGACCTCTTAGCCAACTCAAATTTTGAACTAGCTTATTACAACAGTTTGTTGCACGGTGGCCCCAAAATGAACACCACAAAACCGACATTTTACTTTAGGAAAAAACAAAAAAAATAATAAGGATCTGTGTCCTCCTTTCTTAGGCATCAATTATACCAAATCCTATGCTCCTAGCTAATAGCAGCACAAAGAGGCAAGAGCTCTCGTCTCCATAAATTATTCAGTGAGACTGTCGACGCCTCCAATATTATGGGGTATACCAAATCCTAGCTAATAGCTCTCTTCTTCATAAACTATTCAGCGAGACTGTCGATGCCCCAATAACATAGAGCCCCTATTTTTAGGAGTGTATGACAAGTAGGAGTAATACTTCATCCACAACCTTTACACAAATTTTGAATTCACAACAAACAAAAGTGTGTCTATCTCTCTTCTGTGTCATACTGTGATGTCAATGAACCCCACAGTGACAAGAGAGATACATTTTTGTAGATTGTGGATAGAAAGTTGTGGGTGAAGTTTTACTCGACAAGTAGTTACTAACTTTAAGCAATATGTTAAGTCCCACCTTTATCATGTGCCGTTATTTTTAGATTCCACATGACCCCATATTATTGAGACGTGGTGGGACTCTCAATGAGTAACTTCTAATGTGTAGGTTTTTCAGTTTGCCGTTTCATTAAAAATTGTGGTGTAACAAAAACAAATGACACTTGGTTTGGAAAAAAAAAAATGTATCAACAAAATTCTTGAAAGAAATAACGATCGAAACAGCAAACTGATATCAGAGCAGCATAATTTGAAACAAATAAAGTGATTAATTAAGAAAAAGGGACCCCAAACTTTGTGGCAAGTACCAAGAGTGTATATCTAGTCTTCAAAAGAGAAGATTATATAATCCCAAATTAAGAATACAACTTGGAACCAGAGTGTCTATTTCATTATTTGGTAGGCAGGCAGAAATCTGTAACATGACAGTGATGGAAAACTGATAATGAAGCAAGTGTCGTCAATCAAAACAACCATTTCCTCCTTGTGTTGGGGCTCTTGAAAGCTGAGCATTGTGTAACTCTGAACTACAAAATTCAACTACTGTTCTGAGAGAGGGAGAAAGAGAGAGACTAGCCAATCAGAAGTGTGCAAGGCTGTATACTACAATCCACGCAAGCTGGCAACCAAAAAAAAATTGCAAGTCATAAACCACGAAAGGCATCTTCGATCGGCAGCTATTAGGAGAGAGAGAGAGAGAGAGAGAGAGAGAGAGAGAGAGAGAGAAATAGAAGTACCAGAAAAAGTGTAATAGAAGCGAAAATCCCCTCTTGGAGGAGAGCTCCATGACCACCAAACTCTTCTTCATCAATCTTTAGTATCATAGCATAATAACCATATACGATCCCAGATGATATCGCTAGGAATCTGAGTAGAACCATAAGTTAACAGCACAAGTTAATCCACTAAGTAAAGCAAAAGGGATGAGAACACTTACGGCCTGTTCGGGCGTCCTTGAATGCAATAATTTTGTTCATACTTTCACATAGCATTTTAACAAAAAAAATTGATGACCTTGAACAGTTTCATTTAAGAATATTGTTCTCATATCAAACGTGATGCTTCAAATCATAAATTTTGACATTCCAAGGGAACACAGAAATGGCCAGATAACAATGGATTCATTCTTAATGATAAAATTAACTGTAGTACACAATATAATTTTGAATGAGGCTATTCAAATTCAAGGGACAACCAGAAATGCTGTCATATAATACATCGTTATCCTTCTTATCAGACATAAATATGATCATTCCTGGGCAGACGGTGTTCTAACCATATGCCAATAAGGCTTTGATTGATTCATGCATTTAGTGAAGGAAAAGAAAAGAAAACATAGAGGATAACCTTTCCCTATGGTTGGTTAATCAAGAAAATGGTGAGAAAAATAGGAAGGAAAATAAAATAAGTTGAGAAATGAATTAGATGGGTCACTTCCCTTCTTTTTCTTTCAACTTACAATTACATTCTAAAAATTTTTCACTTATTAATGTTATTAAACATGAAAGAAAACACAATGGAAAACGCAATACAACTAGTTTTCCTTGCATTCCTTCTTTTCTTTTCCTATTCTAAATCCACAAACCGAAGATAGCCTAAGTAATCCCTCACACACATATTGGAACCAGAAAACTTGAAAAACAGTAATGGAAATCTGACAGAGAATGCAAATCTTTCTGATCACAGTGACAAGTTACCGACAATAATGTTTTCATTTAGCTCATATTATTTTAAGGATGGTCAACTGGTAAGTAACCTAAAATGCAGAATATGCCAATACCTCTAGACTAAAAAACTTCTGGGAAGATAAAATGTAACTATTCATGGTAACACCAACCAAAATGCTTATGGTGATATAGCTTCTTAAGGAAGTCAGCAGTCTAATCTGTAACAAGCCTTTCATAATATTTACCAACAAACTATCGAAAATTACATAGAAGGTTTATTGAGAAAGGGTAAAAAAATCCAACTTTTGATCGGCACAATAGACTGATACGAAATTTTGATCCTTGGGTTGGGGATGAATTAGATACAGGAGAACCAAGAAACAGAATAGTGAAAAGAAGGAAATCCTCTTGTGAGTATTCACAATACAATCAGGGATGAATACCAACAGAGAGAGTGTGTAGGTCCAAAATATATTCTACCCTACAATAACCCTTTCCAACTAGTCTGTTTATTCTGGAAACTAACAATCTGTTGTTCCTGACAAATCCTTGACATTAGCTTTTTGTGTGAAAAAAACAGATCTTTACTTGAAGGATGTTTGGCAACAACTTTTTGGAGTTTTTGGAGTTCACAAGTGTTCATAGAACTCAAACCACTAAAATGCAACTATTTGCCGAACCAGATTCTGCGATTCAATTGCCAAATATGTGAGTCAATCAAAAGAATTTGCGATTGGCCAAGCCGTCAAAGGCTGTCGCTTTTGGTCAAAAGCAATTTTTTGCGATTGAATCGTATTGAAGTAAGTCTGCCTTTTGGAATCAGTAGGGTTGTTCGAGTGAGATCGGCAGAGTTTGCATGATCATGTTTCCTATTTCAATTAGGAAAGTATTCTTTGGGCTCCAAGACTTCGGGAAGAACCATTTTAGCGACATATACTCGTGTTTTGAAAGTTAGAGCCTTAGAGGGTAAGAGAAACAATTGAGAGCCTAGAGATAACTTGTGGTTGATCTTAGAGAGGTGATTCAAGAGTGATTCTTGTGTGATTTGAGTGAATTGGCGATTGTATTCCTTGTTGATTATACTGGATTCGTGGTTCCTCCTTTGTGGTCGTGGGCGATTTGCTGAACCACATAATATCTTATGTTCTTTGCGATTGTGTGTGTTTGGTTGTCTTTGCCTTATCCATTTGTTTGAGTCCAAAAGGAATGCCTCGCTCTAATGTTCGCAGCACAGTAAGATGAGTACTACCGCATTCAAAAGCAGAAGTTGTTCCAAATGGGCCCTTAGTGGTGGTCATGCTTATGCAGAGTGTAAGGAGTTGAAGACTGCAGATCACCTAAACTTAGTACTTTCGCACAAATTAGCTGCTCTTAGCCCGCGATCTCATGCTAGTCAGTATGCATTGCACTAAGCGATGACCTCTATTCTCTGCCAGTACAATATTGCCTTAAAGCAGCTGTCATTTGAGTTCAAGAAGCTGCTCCAACATAAATAACTGGATTTTTTTGAGTTTTTAGGGCATGTACCTCCACCAAATGCAATGTAATCAATTCGAATTGAGATATTCAACAAATTGTTAAAAAACATTCACTACAGACTGGAAATTTTTTTCTTGCTACCAAATGTACTCATAGAACTTCAGATCTATATGTCAAAGTGAAAAAGGGAAAAGTAAACAATAACAACACGGAAAATAATTCCAACTGCTACACAGCATTGACAGAACCACGCAAACATGGTTTTTACTCGCACAATGTTCATTATTAAAGCTTCATCTATATTTTATCTTAGAGAGAACTAATAAGGGAGGTTATAACAGTTTTGAATAGGATTTGAAAGAACAAGAAGAATAAAGCATCAACTTACACAAGAATCCAGATTCCCCCCACCAAAGGAATTGCACCAGATAATAGCCCACATACAAGGGCCACCACTTGTCGAATCCAATGCAATACATCTCCCAATTGATCCTGCAACAAAAGAAGTGTAGTGATCAATAACTATGTTTACAAAAGCTGTAATCGAAACACTCCATTTAGATATTACTGCAAGACATAATTCATAACTAAGCTACTAATTGAGGCAACTTTAGTTTACTGATCTTAGAAGCATGAAGTGGGGGGCGTGGACTAGAGCGGGAGCGAGGAAGCGTTAGACTTTAAGAGGTTCAAAGGTTGGGATAGATATTTTCTATATTTAATTATTGAAGAGAAATTTAGATTGATATAAGATATTTTGATATCAAATTTTGTTTTTGAAAGTCTTAAACCATATGTTCCGACATAAAAATATTTCTTCGATAAAATGTTTGAAATAAGAACTTGAATCTAATTATAAGCTATTTTGAGACTTGGTTGTGATGGAGCGGGGTAGGAGCAGGTTCAAATATAAGGGGAACGGGGTTCTGACAAGCTTCTTAGTAAGAAGCATGGAATCGAGAGTCTAGGTGCAAGTGTGACCAGATTAGAAGGTCCACCTGCTTCTAAGTCCCGATTGCTCCAAAATGCATGAAAATGCCATCATTAATCATCATATCCTCTAAATTAAGAACAAATAGGAATACCACGTGTAGCCACATAAACCATAGAAATTTAATAATGAACTGTTTTACAGCTTAAACACTTAATTCTCTTGAAATAATAATACAATTAGAAGATGCTGGAAGGACATGAATACAAAACCTCCTTAATATCCCCATTTGAGTTATAACCACCAACACTAATTAGTTAAAAAAAAAAAAATCTCACACTTTCGAACCTCTGTGATAACATTAAATGTAACTATACTTATGCTAACAGTTTAGTATAGTGTTGTTTCAATAGTAGATAAACGTAAAATGCCAAATCAATTATCTATCAATGCCATTAATTGGTGCCTTCAACATCGGACAGTCTTACAGCACATATATAGAAGTATGTATTATATGTATGTGTGTGTAATCGTTTAGGCAGATGGGCACATACAACCATAGGCAAAACTTTCATAGACTTTTTAAATTTGTTGGGTAGATATGAAACCTGAATAACAAGGTGTCGTATCACACAGAGTAACCTATATTTATTGAACTTTGAAGATAAGTAGACCACTGGTTTGTAGGGGTGTAAATGTACATATTCTTTGTAAATTGGTAAAGTTTTAAGGTTACTTTTGAAACACAAAAATGAAACAGAGTGGGAGAACTAATGCAGTGGGGATGGAATGGAAATGATGAAAGAATGTAACGACCATTTAGTTGCAAGTTAAGTGATACATGAGCGGAATTCAGTGTTTGGCTAGACTAATCCAATTGACGGAAACGGGTCTTTTCTCTTCTGTTTCCAGTCAATTAAGCATGACTTTTTGTCCAAGCCGTATTGTGCATGGTTGCTGTTTATCGCAGTTCGATTCAGTTTCTTTTTGTCTTTCATAATACATAGTTACAACAACAGTCAAACCAGCATGGCAAAATGAACTAACATAAACCCACAAACACATTAAAGTTTAAGGCACATTACAATAGTTCATCACTATTTTCCAAAAAAAGGCAAATCAAATCTCACAACAAAAAATATTAAAACTGCCAATTCACACAGAGACACAAAAAAAAATAATAATAATAAATTGTTTGGGGCTCAAATACCAATTGGTCTCAAACTTTCTCTTTCTTCTTTCCTTTTTGTATCTGTTGGCTTTTTAAGCTATGATACTATAGTCAAACTGTATCTACAACTTAAAGAGAGAAAGATCAATCTCAATTTCAAATGCAGAAGCTATATAACAGTAGAGAATATACAGAAACTCTACCATAGCTACTAACAGAGGGTAGGTACATTGATCAAATTGAATAAGAACCCTAAATTCAACAAAACAAGTGAAATTGAGTAAACAAGTATAAAACAAATCAGATACACACAACAATGAACAAAGGTCAATGGTTGAAAAAGTCCAAACCTTGTCCCAAGAAGCCTCCGGATCGAACAATTTCACTAACTTGAACGGAGACAAGTGACCATTCTCATGTTGAAGTTGAAGATTGAACTTCACCGATTTTTTCTCTTTCATAATCACAATTTGACAATTTTTTTTTTCACAAATTAATCCCCCGCAAATTTCTAGAAAACCATGGAGTATTGTAGGTGACTCGATTCGATTAAATCAAAACAGCGAATGTCAAAGCACCTCAAGGGTTTTGGTGTAAGCGACAAACGGAAGTAGTTGGGAAGGTTTGATAGATCAATTTTGTGTGTGTGTGTGTGTGTGTGTGAGAGAGAGAGAGAGATGAAATATTAAAATGTTTCAATCACACCAAAAGAGTAATACTTGGGGCACAACCAAAGCCACAACCTTTTGGCCACAACCTCCATGTTGTGTCTATCTCTCTCTTGATGGGTCCCACTGTGTCAGTGACCCCACAGTGCCCACTAGGAGAGATATAGTGACCTCACAGTGCCCACTAGGAGAGAGATAGACACAAAATGGAGGTTGTGGGCAAAAGGTTGTGGCTTTGGTTGTGCCCCAAGTATTACTCCACACCAAAATTGTCCCACCAACCCTTGACACATCTGAAAACTCATTAGTAAGCAGAATTGCAGTATTTTTAATTGCAGTATTTTTAGGAAATTGCTATGTACACCGCTAATTTTACTTTGTACACCGGTCACTTTTACAAAAGTGTGAATTTTTAGATGAAAAATGATTAGAAAAAAGGAATTTGGGTGTACATAGCAACTATACAGGTGTACATAGCAACTCTCTATTTTTATCATTATTGCCACAAGGTTTGCTCATACTAGCCCACATGAGCATTTTGTGAATAGTTTCATAGATTTGGTATTAAGTGAAACCATCTATGTTCCATTCACATAATTCCTTGCCACTATATGAAGCCTGTGGATTTCTCTAATAACTTTCTTCAAAAAGAAGGTCTTGGGGAGAAGCTCTATGATAATAATATGGTATGACTGAATAATCATATCCAATTTTATTAATTTGAGGAGAAGGAGTTTTAAAACTTCTTTCTTTAAAATTACTTTCAGTATAATGAAAGTTTTTTAATAAATTTTTTTCACTAAAGTCTTCAACGTTTTCTTTCTCTCCATCTTCTCCTGAATATTGTGATTCTGGTGTATGACTAGTTTTAGAAAGAACATTTAAAGAAACATCTTTAATCTTCTTTGTTAAGAGTTCAATAAACTCTTCTTCCTCCTTTTGTACTTTGGGTTCTGAATTTGTTAGCTTGGTAAGGGGGTTTAAAAGTAGCAATTTCGAAAGAAGAAGAACTAGAGTAAGGTTGTTTAATATCCTGTTGCTTTTTGCGTTCTTTTTCTTGTTCCATAAGTTTGTTTTCCATTCTGGTTAATTGGCCTACTTTTTTTTTTTTTTGGTACAGATGAAAAGAAGGAAAGGAAAGAAAAAAAACCCACTAGCGAGCTATACAAGTCCCACAACTGTCCGCGAGCAAAAGTCGAGCCAGGTCAATTAGGGGGGAATCCAAAACAACAAAGTTGCAAGAATGAGCAATGCCAATGTTGCAAAAAAATCAGCACATGTGTTCCCTTCGCGAAATGTGTGCTGAATCGCGCTATGTCAATTCTGGTTAACTGGCCTTCTATTGATACAATAGAAAGATTTGTCCAGTTAATTTGTTTAATAATATGTTCATTAGTAATTATGGCAGTATCTGAAGCCTTGCCTATATAGGCAGCAACTTCAATATCTTTGTCATTAACTCTGTAATCTATATGTATAGGAGGAGGATGAGAACTTTCAACGAATCCTTTATCCCCGTGTAATCTCCATCTGGTTGTACTAATGGTATTGAGTACCTTTTGGGTAGGAAACCATTGGTTAAACTAGTTAACAAACCAAATAATAGTTTGCTTTTGTTCTAGATCTTAATAATATAATTTTTTTTATAAAATCTAGATCATGTTTATTAAAAATTTTGAAATATTCATGTCAGAATTCTTGGTTTTTCTCCAACATGAAATCTCTGTTGATAGCTTTTCTTGAAAAAAGAATTTGGACTAAAATCCATTTCAAGCATAAACAAAAGTATTATCATGAGAATAGGAAGGATCAAGAGGATCTCTTTTTTTTTTCCCCCCCTATTCTCTTGTTCTTCAGGACCATAAATTCCCTGAGGAATCTGTTGTTTAGAATTAATAAATCCTTTCAAAACATTTTCTGATTCCACATTCTGGAGATGCTCCAGATCCATGTTGGGTCTGGGCTGATCTGACATCGAAAGGCAGAAGGATAAGAAACTGTGTAAGGTTTTCTAGAAGGAGCAGTATGAAAACTCCTTGTAGAATTACTCCTGTTTAATGATAATTTACTAAATTGAGTAGGAGTAAAAGAAACTTCAATATCACCATCTTTAGTTTGGGTGATTTGATCTAATTGTGATGGAAGGACTGGTGCAGGTAGATCTGCATTAGGTAAAAGTCCAATCTGATGGGAAATTTATCTCATCCCATTTAATTCATCTGGGTGTAGCAATATTAGTAGTAAGATAATTACTATCTATTGCTACAGTTTTTCCTGGTTCTCTTCTTAATACTGCATTAGGACACAAAGTGTTCATTACTTTGTAATAAATCCTATATGTAGTATTAACAGTACTGGTGCCAGATAGATAATTATAGCCTTGAGTTTGAATCTTTAAAGTAGTAGCTTCAAACAAATGTTTATCGTGTAAAGAATGTGTTAGATTAGGATAAACGTCAAAATAAACAGGACCATGACACAAACTTGTTTGTATGATACCCATTAGAGATGGTACAAAGTCGGTACATCTTGCATCTCTCAAGTATGCTAAAATAGTAACATTTAATCATATCAAAGTGAGTGGTTTAAAAGTTACTTGTATACATCCTATATGAATGTATTTATATTTATCTAAGCTTTTTTCAATATCTCTTAGATATAGAAGTTTAAGAGTCTGTTCATTGTTTTCAAGGACAATGTCATATTCAACAGTTTTAACATGATCTTTAGATATAAATGCAAAAGTACCACTTTTTATAAATTTGACTAGAAGAGATGGACAGAATTGTCCATTGATTATGTTGCTGTGTTTGATCAAACGCAACAAGTTCTGTATTTACAATATTAGATCTGGATCTTGAAGATGATCCAGGTCCAGCCTTGGTTGTTCTTTTGAACATTACCAAGATGAGGCTACCTTGATATATACTATGTCATATATTATGATTTTTATCATATATCGTTATGAAAATTCTTATAGAGTCTGTTCCAGTCAATATGTGCTATAGCTAAACAACTACTTCTTGGCAAAACAGGCCCAAGCTTTTGTGACAAACGGAAAACTATGACCCCCAAAGAATTATCATAATTATATATTTCAAATTATCATAATAATTTCGTAGTATATATCATGATGGCCTCAAAGATTTAGCCACATGGCTCTGATATCAAAAGTGTAGAAAATTCAAACAGCACATGGTACATGCATTTACAGCACAGTGTGTCATTTGATGTGTCGTTTAGTGTGTATCCCTATCATTGTTGATATTAAAATGTTACTCTCACACCAAAATTCACACCAAATTTTGTGATTAAAACAAAAATACTACACTCACATTAAATTTCACCAATAATGACACGCATAAACACTTTTGCACACCACACAATATTGGTCATTGATTTCAGTGGACCCCGTGTGCTCTTAGGTGGGACTCATGTGGAATCTACATAGGATCCATTGGAATCAATGGCCAGGATTATGTAGTGTGCAAAAGTGTGTATGCCTATCATTACTCAAATTTCACACCAAATTCTATACACAGCACATCTTAACCCTTGATTTATGTGGGGCCCGTGTAGGACTCATGTGGGATTTACATGGAACCCACTAGAATCAAGGACCAGGATTGGTGGGTGTAGCATTATTCATATTAAATTAACAAACTCGGGTGTAGATCTGCAAGCCTAAACAACTTTAGTTTACGTTTGATAAATTTGAAAATTAAGCATAGAATTTTTTTAAAGTGTTGAAAAATTTAAGTTGTTAAATTTGAAAAAAAAAATTGTGTTTCAAGTATTGAAATAGATTGGATTTAACAATTTTTTTTAGTAAACTTTTCTACATAAAATTTTGGATCTTCAATTGCTTTTTCTGTGAAGTGGTGTATTTGAGTTGACAAAAACCTCGAAGACCTGAACTCACATTGGAGTAACAATAAACCTCACAAAGGAGAGACGAATAAACACCACGTACAATGGTGTACCACAAGGGGGCGGGGTGCCACGAGGTTGTACATTTGAGTTATTAAGTGAGTTTAAAGACTAATCAGTTTTCAATTTTATCCAAAACTCCCTTTATCACTAAAACTTAATCAAATGGCATCCTTTGATCGTTGAGAGGATTTATTGTGCTTTTCTTGTGTGAAATTTCACACTGAAAAAAATTGTGTGAAATTTTCCCCTAAGAAATTTTGGAGAAACAATGACACTACCACACACACACACACACACACACACACACACACACACTCTCTCTCTCTCTCTCTCTCTCTCTCTCAGTATGGAATTTCAAACTAAAAAATTTGTGTGTGAAAGTTTACATAATTTTTTTATGCAAAATTTCACATAACTTTTTTTCCCCAAAATTTCATAGCGACGATGGTACTTGCTTAATCGATCTGGTTGAGCAAATTCTAAAAATATAAATTTTGCAAAAAAATGCTTTTTGGATTGAAAGTTATGAATTTTTAAAGTTTGAAAATAAAATAAAATAAAGCAACTTTGGTGTGAGAGACTGCATATGATAAAAGTTGAATGAGAATTGAGCTGGAAATGCGCTCGTACAACTATAACAAATGGGTAGTTTTGTCCATCAACATATTGATGGAGTTTTCACTAAAATTAAAAATATTTTGGACCATATACCAAAAAAGTTTATTCTTTAAGACCAAACAATAAACTTTGGTCAAAATCACTTTTGAACCAAACAATCAACTTAGGACCTAAGTTATGGATCAAATCACTAAGTAGTATAATACAAAAACCCTTAGAGCATCAGTAGTGGACCGGTTAAGAGTCACTTTTGTGTCAGATGTTATAAGTAGAGTAGAAATAATGTTTGCACTAAACAAGCTAAAGAAGCTGCTAAAGTATGGATCCCACTATCAAATTTTAATACACCTCCAGCTGTGGCCAGCACACTAAGCTTGAGGTGGTAAAAAAATTATTTAAATAATTGGAAGGGTTTGAAATACACTGCCAACCAACGGCTATATTTTGAGCAAAGTCCAAACACCAAATCTATATTATATCCTACAAAAAGGGTAGTTGGGTCATTTCACCCACAAAAGGGGCTCTTATAACCCCAGCCCTTTGATCTACATCAAGTGGTCCACAGCTCACTCACACAACTCTTCAGTCTCCCTTACACACACTATATGATCTCTCATTGTCTCTCACGTATCAGTATTTCACACACACACACACACACACACACACACTCTCTTTCTCTCTCTCTCTCTCTCTCTCTCTCTCAAATTTGAATCTGTCACACACTCTCTCTTAACCCTTCAATTTCAAATATGTTGGAACTCCCTCAAAAATATTTGAATCTCTTAATCTCTCACTCTCTGTCTCTCTAAACCCTCTTTCCCTAACTCTCTTTCTCTTGCTCTCTCCCTTTCTCACCACCATCGCCGAGGCTACCACTCACTCTCTCTCCCTCTCTCGCCACCGCAGACCACCATCGACCATCGCTGAGGCCACTTGCTACAGCATCCCCGACCAATTGGAGGTATGTTCAATTTCCAATCAGTCTAGGGTTTCAATTACCCTTCTAGAATTTCCAATCCGGGTCATGAATGAAAATGGGTTTCATAATTTCTCCCTTATGTTCTGGGTTTCATTATGTTAATTTCTTTCTTTGTTTCATAATTTCTCCCTTATGTTCTGGGTTTCATAATGAAAATGGGTTTCGTTATTTTCTTTGTTTGGTTATTACACTCTTTTGAAAATGGCTTTCACAATTTCTCTCTTATGTTCTGGGTCATAATTTCTTTGTTTCATACTCTTTACAAAATTACACATAATTTCTCCCTTAGCAATTGATTTATTTTATTTTATTTTATCTGATTTGGGTATATGTTTTTTTTTTGTGCAAAAAGCCGGAAAGTCGGAAAGAATCTATGCAAGAGATCACTTCTTTTATTTTATTTTTCTGTTAAAGTTAATCTTACTTGGACATGCTTCGTTTTTTTTTTTTTGGGACAACCAACTCCTGAGATTAAATCTCAACCTTTTGCCTAAATATGCCGACACCCCCCCCAACCTTTTGCCTAAATATGCCGACCCCCCCCCCCCCCCCCACCTTCTTTTTTTTAAAAACATTCTTAGGTCTTTCTTAACACGTTGGAAACGTGGAATGTGTGTACCAGTATTCCCACAATGCTTAGTGCTTCTTAAAGTTAAGGTTCTATGTAGTGTGTGCTTTTCTGGTAGTTGAGCAGTTGCAAAAAGAAATACACAATCGGGTTCTATGTAGTTTGCGCTTTTCCCCCAGTCAATCAAACTCTTTTATTCAAACATTTGGCCCCCTACAATTCTTGGTTCTAATCCATTTGAATGTTTTCATCAAATATGTCCGCTTCCAAATGGGTTGATGTCTTGCTACCAGAGTTCGTCTTAAATGGGTCCATAAATGATCACTTTGCTTCAGAATCAGGTTCTAGACATGCCAAACTATTACCCTTTAACAAGATAAATACTTTAAACAGCCCCCAATTAGCTTATGAATAGAGGTAGGTCATGAAAGCTCTTAGATTCAATATATAGTGCTCTTCCATCCCATAAACCTCCCAACTAACTCGTAACCACCCCCCATATCTATGGTGTTGCATTGTTAGAGTTATGAACTTGAAATTGTTAAGAGTACGTACATCCATAGATGGTGTAGTTGATTTTTAAGGTACTCTCTCTCCCCCGTCTCTCTCTCTCTCTCTCTCATTTTTCCTTCTTTTAGTCACAAGTGGTAAAGGGACTTGGAGAGTTCCGAATGTTTTGTTTGTGTTTCATTCTTTTTTATGGTTTTAAGTAATTTTTATAGTTCCCCAAATGATTTGAACTCAAGGCTAGGCTTGGTTGGTTTGTTCAAGTAATTTTGACAATTAAACTTTATGGGAATTGAGGTGATCCAATTTCGTTTTTTCCATTTTTTTTAGTCCGTGCCCCTGTGGCATGTATTTTTCCATTTTATTTCAGTTGGTTAAGATTGATTGACCCCTGTTAAAAATAATATAAAGAACTCTCTGAGGTTGTGCTATCAAAAATTGCTGAACTGTTGTTTGTTTCATTTCTGAGTGGGAAGCAGGGGAAGAGACCGAAGCTTTGCAGCTTTGCAAGGAGAAGAAGAGATTTGAGGTACGCTTTAGTTGTTGTCATGTACTGAGTTATTTGTTTTTTTTTTGTTAACTAGGTTTAGTGTGTTTTTTTGGTTGATGTTATTTCTTGATATGGGGCTTTTCAATTATCCAGGGTAGACTATCTCTCTAACTTACTCTCTTTTGGTTGATGCCCTCTCTACCACTCTCTCTCAAATGCTTACTCTCTCTCTCTCTCTCTCTAACGCACCTCTCTCTTCTTCTTCGTCTTCTTTTCTCTCTCTCTCTCTCTCTCTCTCTTGCGTCTTTCCCCCTTCTCTCTCTCTCTCTCTCTCTCTCTCTCTCTCTCTCTCTCTGCTCTTGGTCTCTTTTTCGGCCACGATTAGCGGCCTCTACCACTGAGTCACCATCTACCAGGGATCAAGGTACGGGTTTGTCCTCTTTTCTTGGTTTGTAAAATTGGTCTAAATGTTTAGTTTATTAGTGATTTTTGTTTTATGCCTTTATTGCGGATTTTTGTTTTAATTTTCTTTTCTCTTGATTTCTTATGTTAACGGTTAACCTTTCATATCTACTTTTTTTTTTCAGCTACCAAACAGAGCTCTGTGGCTTAAAGGCTAGGACTGACCCATAGTGCATTACAGGTATGAATTTGTTGATGCGTTCTACTCTTATGATTTTTAGTAAGTCAAAAATTATGCTTATCTATATTATATCCTACAAAAAGGACAGTTTGGTCATTTCACCCACAAAAGGGGCTCTTATAACCCCAGCCCTTTGATCTTCATCAAGTGGTCCACAACTCACTCACACATACTTTCGTTGTCCCATAATCACACCCTATGGATTGTTCCCCTTTACTTTCTCTCTCTCTCTCTCTCTCATGTCTCTCTCGCTTCTAATCTCATTTTGAAATTCAAACAGTTCTTGTTTTCTCTCTCTCTCTCTCTCTCTCTCTCTCTCTCTCAACTCAACTGCCGCCGAGATCAACTGCCGGAATTCTTTGCCGTTCGGTTAGTCCCCTCCATCTCTCTCTCTCTCTCTTTAGGTCTGTGAAACCCCATTTCGATTTAGGGATTTTTATACATACACTTTTTGTAAAATTGTTTTTTGCCTTTTCGATTTCATGAAGACAGGCTTTTAATGGTACCAAAAAACCTGGGTAGCTTGGAACAAAAAATTCAACTTCTGAAGATTTGGGCCATCGCGGTAAAGTTGGGCACTTCCCAGTTTCAATTTTCTTTCCTGTCCTTTTCTCCAGCAACTTTAATGTAAGTAGGACCTTTTTGCCAATCACAATTTTTTGCGATTGGTTTAGTTTCTGTACATTACATATACACATACATACATACACACTACTTAGATCACTGTTGGGAAGAAAAATGGCTAATACACTGTAACACCCGTACCCAGAGAACGGGTTAATTACTATGTTAATATGCATGAATTAATATAATTAGTGTATAAAATGGATTAAGGGGAGGCTTGGACTCGCCCGTGGAAAAAAGTGTTCAGAAGAGGGACACTAGTTGGAAAAGTCCCCAGTGAGGAGGGACAGGTTTGGAAGTGGGACCCAGTGAAGGGCCCGAATAAAAATATGTGCATTTTATGTGATTAAATGCATTTATATGATTACATGATTATTTGTTTAAATGCTTTCATATTATATGATGATATATGTTTAGCATTTGGTATTAGTTTGGACACCTAAATAAGGGTATAATTGAAAAAGATTTATAATTGGTAGGTACGATAGCAACTTCATAAAATATATGGGACCCACGTTGGGACCCATGCAGAACTTAGACAAATACTCATTTGATAATTGGGTAGTTAATGGAATGTTTGGGGGATTTCATAATAAGAACTTAGAAAGTTCCGGGGGTGTAAACAGAAAATGGCTAAACTTGAGATCAAGACACCTCATGTTTGTGCATGAGTGTATGTGTCAAAAGAGAGAGTAAGACTCTCATATTTTGCTGGGAATTAAACCAAAAGAAGAGGAGAGCTCGGAGAGAGAAACCGAGACGGACCGTCACCGACGACGTTTTTCGTCGTACCGTCGCCACCGTTCGCCGGATTCACGATCCGAGACCACCTTTGGACTCGTGGAGGTAAGAGGATCACATGCACGTAATTTGTTTTCATTTTTGGCAACGTTTTTCCGATAACCTTTCTTGATACATGATAGTTGTTGAATCAAAACCATGTAGGATTTACTTTGGGTAAGAATTGAGCAAGATTTGTGAAGGAATTCTTCATTTCTAGCTTGAATTTGGGTAGATCTTGCTAAGGTGAGTTTTCTAACCTAAAGAATGGTTGTGTTTGACTATGTTCAATACATCAATGATGTTAGAGATGATAGTTTATGCTTGGAAATCAAGAGATTGTTCTTATTGTGTTGATTATTCATGTTTAGAAAACATGTAGTTCTTAAATTGTAAATTGCATGTCAATTCTATGAAGATTATATGTGCCTCCTTGTTTATGTGCTTATATGTCTATGTGGTATTCAATGGGCACCGGGAAAATGATTCATGGTTGGGAGTAATAAGGGTGGTGAAGAGGAAGAATCCGAGAAATATGGAAGTCCAAGGAATAGAAGTGGCCACGGGACCAAGGGAGGTCCCGGGTCTGAATGAATCATTGAACCGGTGACTCGGAGATTACAAAAATATGATTTATGTGTTTATTGTTGCATTGCACATGTTTAAACATTCAGCCATGTTTAGAATTCTCACTAAGCGTAATGCTTAAGAAAACCGTTTTCTGTTTCTGTTGTGGTAAATAACAACCACCGCAGGTACAGAGCAATATTCGGAGAGGAAATAGCGTGCTCGGGAGTGGGGGAGAGATGTGGGACTTATAATTATGTTTATAACTTGTAATATAATGTAACTTGTGGGTTTGTATCCTTGACTTATGAATTAAAGTCTTGACTCGTGGTTGTATCCATGGAGTTAGTTTTGGAATTCTACAACTCATGTGTTTAATGTAAATTGGGGAAACTTAAGTAAATTTCTATGTGAAAGTTGTAAGTTGTATGTTTGGATCGTACCGGCAAGTCCGGATACTTGGGTTGTAGATTTTAGTCAAGTTTCTTCTTGTAAACAAATGTTTTGGTAAGGTTTGATCTTCTTGTTGGAAGGTTTATGGAAATGGTTTTGTAATGGTTTTCTAATGCTCCATGTAGTTGGTTATAGCTTTGGGCTCTTTTTCAACAAGATTTCATAAATTATTAGCTTCTACCATAAGTTTAATTCCAAAACTTGATTTGTTTCCAAGAGGGATGTGTCTATGAGTTGGTTTGATCCCTAAGAGGTTATGTTAATGGTTTGAATGTTTGAAAGAACTTGGATTTGTGTTTGTTGTAGTTGTGGTGGTGTTTATCATGTTTACTTAATGCTTGAAGGCATCTAAATAAGTTTTGGAATGATTTTGAAAGAGTCCATAAGGTTTAGTTAGGTTTTGGGTGTGTTGGGACTGATTAAACAGGGGTTTTCTGCTAAAAAATCAAGTTCTGCAGAAACCGGATCGATCCGGGCCTTAAGCGGATCGATCCGGAGCATCTGGGGAAGCCAAAGTGGACAATCTGTCAAAACCGGATCGATCCGGTTTTGGGCGGATCGATCCGCTGGTCCAGATTCAGCACTGTCGCCTTTTACGGAAACGGACATAACTCTCTCTAGAAAACTCGGATTCACGCGCTGTTTTTTGCATTGGAACCGGGACTCAAAGACCTATCTTTTGGTATAAAATTTGCTATACCTTATAAATTACCATTTTACCCTTGGGGCCTATTTTGTAACAATAGAGTTGTTTAATGTGGTAAAATACATATGATTCTTAGTAATTCGAATGGTTCTTTGCTAATTAATGTATGTGGACTCTTGTAGCATTGTTACACGTGTCCTAATCCGCACGAGGCGGGTTGGGGTGTGACAGTTTTTGGTATCAGAGCAACAGGCTAGAGCCTTTGGGGACGAGAGACGTATACGACGTATAGTGTGCACACAACCACACGTAGTTGCATAAACATGCATACACGTTTACTTAGCATGCATTTAAATATTGATTAGCATGTCATATGTTTCTTAAAACTAACGTGCATGTGTGTACTACATGTGGGTGCCAGGCATAATGTCTGGAGGTGACACCTCAAACCGAATGGAACGGGTTGAAAGAGCAATCGAAGGATTGGTACGAGTAGCAGAAACTCATGTGGTCGAAGAGAGACCGGTACAACCGAATCCGAATTCGAGGGAAGACATTGTTACTGTTTCAAAATTCCACAAACAAAAGCCAACCATATTCCGCGGGGAAGCCGATCCGATGAAGGCGAATTTTTGGATCTCAGATATGGAGAAAATCTTCAGGGTTCTACCATGTATAGAGGAACAAAAGGTGTTATTTGCGGTCGATACACTGAAGGATGAAGCGCAATATTGGTGGCGTACTAAGCTGGGTCCGAGTCAACCGACTACGTGGGATCAATTCCTTGAAATATTCAATGAGCAATACTTTCCGGAATCGTTTGAGGATCAAAAGGCTCAAGAATTTATGGAGTTAGTTCAAGGGGGAAAGTCAGTGCGTGAATATTCAACACAATTTACAAGTTTGGCAAGGTTTGCCGGGGATATCGTAACAACCGAGAAAGTGAAGGCAAGAAAGTTTGTAGCAGGACTCCGAGGTGACATTCGAGGGCGAGTGACCGTATTCCGTCCAGAGACTTATGCTAAGGCATTGGATATTGCTTCTATTGCTGAGAGAGACCTTGGGTATACCTCAAATATGCCACCACCACCAAATCAACAAGGTAAACGGCCGGGATCAAGTCAGTTCAGTGGTCAGGGGAGTGCAAAAAGGCAGAGTTCATGAGGATCATCAGTTAATATCAGCAGTGGTTCTAGTGGAAATAAGCCGAGGTGTCAGACTTGTCAGAAATTTCATTGGGGCCGATGCATTCAACTTCTAAATCCAATCATTTGTAATATTTGCCGACAACTGGGACACATTGCCAGGAACTGTCCGAATCAGAATTTAGATATGAGGGGTCGATGCTTCACTTGTAAGGAATTGGGACATCAAGCTAAGGATTGTCCAACCAAGCGTCAGGGAGCTTCTGGTTCCGGTTCATACGTGGCTAGTGCTATTACACCGAGACCTACTCAACAACCTTCGAGGAGAGAGCAGCGGGAGGCAAGATCATATCAGCTCAGGCCGGGAGAGACCGCTTCTGCTGATACCGTTGTTTCAGGTATGGTTCCCATTTGCTCACACCTAGCAAATGTACTTGTAGATTTGGGATCTACACACTCGTTCGTATCACATCACTTTGCTAAGTATCTAGATAAACCATTAGAGTTTCTGAATTATGATTTATCTGTTGCAATACCATTAGGGGTTTCGTTGATTAGTTCAGGGGTGTTTAGAAACTGTGAGATAAATATAGGTGGTAAAAGTTTAACAGTCGATTTAGTACCGTTAATCGTTCAGCACTTTGATGTTATATTGGGTATGGATTGGTTAGCGGCAAACTATGCAAATATCGATTGTAATAACAAAGGGGTCATATTTCGTATTCCGAATCAAGATACGTTCTATTTCCAAGGCAAGGGTGTTGTGTCACCGCCGTATATAGTGTCGGCTATTGAAGCATGTCGTTTGTTGAAGAAAGGTTGTCGGGGGTTTTTGTGTAGTATACTGGATACTAGGGGTAATGGTTTAAAACTTGAAGATATTCCGATAGTTAGAGAATTTTCGGATGTGTTTCCAGAAGAATTACCCAGTGTGTTAATTGATCGAGAAATTGAGTTTGGTATCGATGTTATGCCGGGAACTCAACCAATTTCACGAGCACCATATCGAATGGCACCGGTTGAGTTGAAAGAGTTGAAGATACAGTTGCAAGAGTTGCTAGACAAGGGTTTTATCCGACCTAGTGTATCCCCGTGGGGTGCACCGGTATTATTTGTGAAAAAGAAGGACGGTACAATGCGAATGTGCATTGACTACCGGGAGATCAACAAGGTAACCATCAAGAACAAATACCCGTTGCCACGCATTGATGACTTATTCGATCAACTTCAAGGGGCTCAGGTATTTTCGAAGGTAGACTTGAGATCGGGATACCACCAATTGAAAGTCAAAGCAGAGGATGTAGAGAAGACTGCCTTTAGGACTCGCTACGGGCACTATGAATTTTTAGTGATGCCGTTTGGGGTTACTAATGCGCCTGCCGCCTTCATGGATTTAATGAACCGTGTGTTCAAGTCGTACTTGGATGAATTCGTGATAGTATTCATTGATGACATTCTCATTTACTCGAAGAATTCAGAGGAGCATGAACAACATTTGAGACTAGTTTTACAGCAACTTCGAGAGAAACAATTATTTGGGAAATTGAAGAAGAGTAAGTTTTGGTTAACAAGTGTCACTTTTCTAGGGCACGTGATTTCTAAAGAGGGTATTTCTGTTGACCCACAGAAGATTGAAGCCGTTATGAATTGGTCAAGATCGACAAATGTATCTGAGATTCGAAGTTTCTTGGGGTTAGCCGGATATTATAGAAGATTTGTTAAAGACTTCTCTAGAATCGCAACTCCAATGACGAAGCTGATGAGAAAGGATGTACCGTTTGAGTGGAACAAGGAATGTGAAGATTGTTTTGTAGTATTGAAGAAAAAGTTGACTACAGCACCAATACTTACAATTCCAACAGGTACTGGGAATTTCAAAATTTATAGCGATGCTTCGCACCAAGGCTTGGGATGTGTGTTAACTCAAGGTGACAAAGTGATAGCCTATGCTTCACGACAGTTGAGGTCTCATGAAAAGAACTATCCAACTCATGATTTGGAATTAGCAGCGGTAATCTTCGCCCTGAAAATTTGGAGACATTATCTATACGGGGAAACTTGTGAAATCTTCATCGATCACAAAAGTTTGAAATATCTGTTCACTCAGAGGGATCTTAACATGAGACAAAGAAGGTGGTTGGAACTTATGAAAGACTACGACTTGAAGATTCAATATCACCCGGGAAAAGCAAATGTAGTTGCAGATGCTTTGAGCCGAAAATCGTCAGAAAACTTAGCTTATGCCTTAATCAGACAAGAAAGGTTGGTGAAAGAATTTGAACAACTAAAACTTGAAGTGGTTCCCAGAATTGAAGGTGGGTTAATGGCTGCAATTATGGCACAGCCAAGTCTTATTGGTGAGATAAAGTTTAATCAACTACTGGATCCAGATTTCAAGAAGATTGTGGATGAATTACCTGAAGGTAAAAGGCCAGAATTTAGTTTCCATGATGGTGTCTTAAAGTATATAAATCGTTTATGTGTACCTAAAGTTAGGAATCTAAGAGATAAAGTTATGGAAGAAGCTCACAATACCAGGTATTCAGTACACCCGGGAAGTACCAAAATGTACCGAGATTTGCGAGAAATTTATTGGTGGAGTGGTATGAAACGAGAAGTCGCAGAATTTGTGTCTAAATGTATGACTTGTCAAAAGGTGAAACTGGAACATCAACGACCAGGGGGAGAACTACTCCCGTTAGAGATACCAGAGTGGAAATGGGAGCATATTACAATGGATTTCGTATCGGGGTTTCCAAAATCTACAAAATCGAATGATAGCATTTGGGTTATTGTTGACCGGTTGACTAAGTCAGCCCATTTCTTACCTATCAAGACCAAAGATCCATCAAAACTTGCAGGGATTTATATTAGAGAGATCGTACGGCTTCATGGAGCACCGGTTTCGATAGTATCGGACCGTGATACTCGATTTGTGTCAAGATTTTGGGAGAGCTTGCAAAGGGCTATGGGAACATCTTTACATTTCAGTACTGCATTTCATCCCCAGACTGATGGTCAATCCGAGAGGGTGATTCAGATTTTGGAAGATATGTTGAGGGTATGTGTTATGGATTTCAAGGCTGATTGGGAGACCCATTTGCCTTTAATCGAGTTCTCTTATAATAACAGTTTCCAAACTAGTATTGGAATGGCGCCTTATGAGGCACTGTATGATAGAAAGTGTAGATCGCCGGTTTGTTGGACAGAAGTTGGTGAAAAACAACTTTTGGGACCAGAGATAGTTCAAATTACTACTGATAAGATTCGATTGATTAAACAGCGGTTATAAACGGCTCAGAGTCGTTATAAAAGTTATGCGGATACGGGTAGAAGACCGTTAGAATTTGAGGTGGGTGACTATGTGTTTTTGAAAGTATCGCCTTCGAAAGGCATAGCACATTTTGGTAAGCGAGGTAAGCTCAGTCCGAGGTATGTTGGGCCATATTTGATTCTTAATCGGGTGGGACCGTTAGCTTATCGGTTGGAATTGCCACAAGAGTTAGCGAACGTTCATAATGTGTTCCACGTGTCAATGTTTCGACGATATGTGCCGGATTCAAAACATGTTATCGTTCCGGAACCGTTAGAGATTCGGGAAGATTTGACCTATGTAGAGCATCCAGTATAAATTCTTGATAAGAAGAATCAAGTTTTGAGAACCAAGGTGATTCCACTTGTTATGGTCCAATGGCGAAGCCATTCAGTCAAAGAGGCTACTTGGGAGCGAAAGGATGAGATTCGAGCAAAGTACCCGCACTTATTCGATCCTTGAGGTAAGAGTAAGTTTGGGGACCAAACTCCCTTTTAGGGAGGGAGAAATGTAACACCCGTACCCGGAGAACGGGTTAATTACTATGTTAATATGCATGAATTAATATAATTAGTGTATAAAATGGATTAAGGGGAGGCTTGGACTCGCCCGTGGAAAAAAGTGTTCAGAAAAGGGACACTAGTTGGAAAAGTCCCCAGTGAGGAGGGACAGGTTTGGAAGTGGGACCCAGTGAAGGGCCCGAATAAAAATATGTGCATTTTATGTGATTAAATGCATTTATATGATTACATGATTATTTGTTTAAATGCTTTCATATTATATGATGATATATGTTTAACATTTGGTATTAGTTTGGACACCTAAATAAGGGTATAATTGAAAAAGATTTATAATTGGTAGGTACGATAGCAACTTCATAAAATATATGGGACCCACGTTGGGACCCATGCAGAACTTAGACAAATACTCATTTGATAATTGGGTAGTTAATGGAATGTTTGGGGGATTTCATAATAAGAACTTAGAAAGTTCCGGGGGTGTAAACAAAAAATGGCTAAACTTGAGATCAAGACACCTCATGTTTGTGCATGAGTGTATGTGTCAAAAGAGAGAGTAAGACTCTCATATTTTGCTGGGAATTAAACCAAAAGAAGAGGAGAGCTCGAAGAGAGAAACGGAGACGGACCGTCACCGACGACGTTTTTCGCCGTACCGTTGCCGCCGTTCGCCGGATTCACGATCCGAGACCACCTTTGGACTCGTGGAGGTAAGAGGATCACATGCACGTAATTTGTTTTCATTTTCGGCAACGTTTTTCCGGTAACCTTTCTTGATACATGATAGTTGTTGAATCAAAACCATGTAGGATTTACTTTAGGTAAGAATTGAGCAAGATTTGTGAAGGAATTCTTCATTTCTAGCTTGAATTTGGGTAGATCTTGCTAAGGTGAGTTTTCTAACCTAAAGAATGGTTGTGTTTGACTATGTTCAATACATCAATGATGTTAGAGATGATAGTTTATGCTTGGAAATCAAGAGATTGTTCTTATTGTGTTGATTATTCATGTTTAGAAAACATGTAGTTCTTAAATTGTAAATTGCATGTCAATTCTATGAAGATTATATGCGCCTCATTGTTTATGTGCTTATATGTCTACGTGGTATTCAATGGGCACCGGGAAAATGATTCATGGTTGGGAGTAATAAGGGTGGTGAAGAGGAAGAATCCGAGAAATACGGAAGTCCAAGGAATAGAAGTGGCCACGGGACCAAGGGAGGTCTCGGGTCTGAATGAATCATTGAACCGGTGACTCGGAGATTACAAAAATATGATTTATGTGTTTATTGTTACATTGCACATGTTTAAACATTCAGCCATGTTTAGAATTCTCACTAAGCGTAATGCTTAAGAAAACCGTTTTCTGTTTCTGTTGTGGTAAATAACAACCACCGCAGGTACAGAGCAATATCCGGAGAGGAAATAGCGTGCTCGGGAGTGGGGGAGAGATGTGGGACTTGTAATTATGTTTATAACTTGTAATATAATGTAACTTGTGGGTTTGTATCCTTGACTTATGAATTAAAGTCTTGACTCGTGGTTGTATCCATGGAGTTAGTTTTGGAATTCTACAACTCATGTGTTTAATGTAAATTGGGGAAACTTAAGTAAATTTCTATGTGAAAGTTGTAAGTTGTATGTTTGGATCGTACCGGCAAGTCCGGATACTTGGGTTGTAGATTTTAGTCAAGTTTCTTCTTGTAAACAAATGTTTTGGTAAGGTTTGATCTTCTTGTTGGAAGGTTTATGGAAATGGTTTTGTAATGGTTTTCTAATGCTCCATGTAGTTGGTTATAGCTTTAGGCTCTTTTTCAATAAGATTTCATAAATTATTAGCTTCTACCATAAGTTTAATTCCAAAACTTGATTTGTTTCCAAGAGGGATGTGTCTATGAGTTGGTTTGATCCCTAAGAGGTTATGTTAATGGTTTGAATGTTTGAAAGAACTTGGATTTGTGTTTGTTGTAGTTGTGGTGGTGTTTATCATGTTTACTTAATGCTTGAAGGCATCTAAATAAGTTTTGGAATGATTTTGAAAGAGTCCATAAGGTTTAGTTAGGTTTTGGGTGTGTTGGGACTGATTAAACAGGGATTTTCTGCTAAAAAATCAAGTTCTGCAGAAACCGGATCGATTCGGGCCTTAAGCGGATCGATCCGGAGCATCTGGGGAAGCCAAAGTGGACAATCTGTCAAAACCGGATCGATCCGGTTTTGGGCGGATCGATCCGCTGGTCCAGATTCAGCACTGTCGCCTTTTACGGAAATGGACATAACTCTCTCTAGAAAACTCGGATTCGCGCGCCGTTTTTTGCGTTGGAACCAGGACTCAAAGACCTATCTTTTGGTATAAAATTTGCTATACCTTATAAATTACCATTTTACCCTTGGGGCCTATTTTGTAACAATAGAGTTGTTTAATGTGGTAAAATACATATGATTCTTAGTAATTCGAATGGTTCTTTGCTAATTAATGTATGTGGACTCTTGTAGCATTGTTACACGTGTCCTAATCCGCACGAGGCGGGTTGGGGTGTGACATACACTGATGAATTCTTCTTCCTTAAACTG
Source organism: Hydrangea macrophylla (assembly GCA_033977485.1). NCBI lineage: Eukaryota > Viridiplantae > Streptophyta > Magnoliopsida > Cornales > Hydrangeaceae > Hydrangea > Hydrangea macrophylla. Next base: position 14,466,199 of record CM066989.1, read on the forward strand.
ATGGCTATACCTATACCTCATTTTACTCACCGTGGTTATGTAAGAGTGCACTTAACTCACCAAGCTTTTTAAAATTATATTCACATTATGCTTTTGGGATTTGCTTAATCATCAGGTGTTGTTAATTTGCTTATTCATCATGTGGTATAGTATAATTATTTAAGCCATTTGAGAATTACTTTTGGGATTGAAGTTTAGGAAACATAGCATTACTCTATACTATTCTATAAAGAGAAAGGTATAGGTATCCTCCTTTTGCTCTCATCACTCATATTTACAACAAACCACCATACTTTACACATTCCCATTATATAAGGTGTCCTAACTGTCTCTCCCCACCCCCAAAACCGTATGTGTTAGGTTTTTTTTCTGCTTTTTTTTTGGTTACACTCTACCTTAATCTTTCCTCACTTTCGTCAGTTTCTCCAATTTAAAAAAAAATTAAAATAAAAAAATAATTTACTTTTTAAAAAAACTGCCATATATTATTGCTACAAAAAAACTGCCATAACTCTTTATTCCTTAATTCGCTCTCACTTTCTGGTGAATTTTTCATTTATTTGTTCTCTACTTTTGTGTGTTGTTCCTTCGTGGAATGATCATAGTGCTATTGTATAAATTTTGATTTTTTTGATTCTCAACTAATTCTTCCTTCTTTTAAAAGTTACTGTTGAATAAAAGTTTATGAATTTGACAACATATTTGGTCTGTTTGTCTCCCCATCAACTCTTTCCCCTCGGTAGTTTAAATTTTATTGCCATGAACTCAATTGTTTGATGTTGATCAGTTCACCAATTTTGTGATCTAACATTGAAAACATTCCCATCCAATAGGATTGTCACATAGTGTGCAAAGTTTCTGGTGCATTTTGTTTGGAACAACGTGTGTTTGCATGGGATTGAAATGCAAACAGCATCATTAATGTTCCAGTTTCAAACCAAATACAATTTTTTGTTTTTTTGTTTTCGCATATAGACCTTTGATGAAAATGGTTAATGTCCACCACATGGACCAATTTTCCTTTTAACACAATTATAAATTTATGTGTTTTTTGTTAAATTTACATAAAATGATTATGCATGAATAGCAATTTACATAAAACGATTATGAATAACAGGTACAACGCATTGCACATGCAACGTGTATGCCTCTGAAGGCGTGGCTTTTCATTTGGTGTTCAAATTTGGCAAATTTACTATAGTAAAGTCTACAGTGTAGTAAAAGGTATTCAAATAATGGTTAATTGTTACGTTGTATAAATTTTCTTTGTTTGTCACAACTTCACGTGCATTTGCACGGGTCATCGACTAGCTTAAGTGGGTAGTATAAACTTAAGGAATGTGTTTTCTTCTTCCATTGTTATGTGCCTTTGATTTATATCTCGCAAGCTCTTTCATATCCTTTCAATACATTGATTTTCCTCGATTTCCTAATGTGTTTCTTGGTAATATCCATAGACTTGCATTTAGTAGCTGACATAGAAAGGTTGTCTTAGGGTGCGTTTGATAAATTTAAATTAAGTGCTGAATTTTAAGAACTAAAATTTTTTACCCATTGAATTTGCAGTACTGAAAACAGTTTTTCAGTAGAAAGTTTTCAATTAAAGTTTTCAGTGGTTTTTTAGCTGCTTTTTCAATTAAGTGGTACGTTATCAAACACATTGGAAAAACAATTAGTGCTGAAAGTTTTCATTTAAGTTGTACGTTATCAAACACTTAGTTTTTTTCTGCATTTAACATGATTGGTTCATTTTTACAGAACATCAGGAAAACCATGGCAGGAGCAAGTTCATTAGTTTTATCTTTTCTTTCTTGATTTATACTTTTTTGTATATTGTGGGTGTTTGATTTTGCTACTATACGTGAAATAGTTACTTTAATAAAACCAAGTCATGTGAATACTAGGAAACGGGAGAAGTTAAATACAGGGATTTGATCTAAGAGGAATTTTATTTAAGTTACAGACCAGTGTATATGGTACCACTATCCATTGCATTTGGAAGTATACTCCTTAATGAATTGAAGTATACTCCTTGCTATCACCGTCTTCTTTGGCGTAATATTCTCCAAGTGGAAAAGACGCTGCCACTATTTTTGGTGTTCAATGTTTTTAACAATTTATTTTTTCATCAAGTTGGTCATGGTTATGTCTCTTGGGTCATAAGTTCTAGCTTAATGTTGTTGGTTCATGGGTTTTTTTTTTTTTTTTTTCATTTTATTCAATTGAATTTTTTGCTCATTCATATGATGGTGAAGATTTGGCGTTCTTTCAAATGCTTATGAATTGGAGAGATTGAATACATTTTTTCTTTTTTGTTGTGCCTATTGGCACTCGCAATTGTGAATGATATAATATAACTCTTGAAATGGTTCTTTTGCAAATTAACTTTATGGTTTTCAAAACAACCAGTTAAGGTACAAGAATAAGACTCAAACTTAATTATAATTGGAGGTATGTACAATTGCCCTTTTGCAATCTAGGGTTTCAGCAACTATCGGGTTTAGGCATCCCAAATTCTTTTTCTTTGACATTCCACTTCAAGAACTTATACCAATCCTAATTTTGGGTTTCCTTTGACATTTGTTTTTTGGTAAAACATAAAGCTTATACTTGGGACAGGACATTCCACTTCAACAGCTTATACCAATCCATCAATCCAATCCAATGGTTAGTAAGTAAACTCACCACTCCTAATGCTCTGTTTTGACTCTTTCATGGTTTTCACTCACCACTCCTAAGCTTTACAAATTGACATTATTGTTGATTTTGAGTACTTCATTTCAGGGTCATGACTGAGGACAACCTTTGTGTTTGACTGAAAGACATCAATTTGTTTAGGCTTTGCTTGGTTTATTGACTTGGGGTGTAAGGATAACATCCACTATTTCTTACCATGAACAAGTAAATAAAATCCTTTTACAAGGTTCATTGGCCTGTATGATTGCTAATATTTTAATGGTTGGTTATAGCTTATAATGTTGTTTGACTGTTTGACCAAAGTCTATAATGTTTTGCAATGACCAAAGTTTGTTTTATTATGGCTCAACTCACTCACACAACTCTTCCCTCTCTCGTACACACACTATATCTCATCTCAATCTTTCCCTCTTCCTTCCTCTCCCTCTCTCTCTCTCCACAGCCAACTGACCATCGCCGACTGGCAAACGGAGCCCCCCATTGTGTTTCTCTTCACTTATTCCTTCTCTCTCTCTCTCTCTCTCTCTCTCTCTCTCTCTCTCTCTCTCTGTTTGGTTTCTAATCATTTGATTTTTCAATTTGCAGATTGGGAGGTATGTTTGTTCAGATTTTTGAATTTGCAGATTTGGAGGTATATTCACCAAACTAGGGTTTCAATTTGCAGATTGTGTGTGTGTGTGTGTGTATGTGTGTGTGTGCGCCAAGGCATCATTATTTATGTATCTAAATTTTGGTAACTTTGGTTCAATCTTTCAAACTTATTTTTTTGGTTTTAAAGGGTTAACCTGAATCACATGTGTTCACATTATTTTAAGTTGTACTTTGCTTTCCCTTTCTTATTTTGGGTATTTATTCTAGGTTAAGTTTTTTTTTTTCTCTGTGTGTCTTTCTTTTTTCTTTGTTTTATATTTTGCTTAAGAGTGAGTTGCAAAATTTAGCAGATGTCAAATTTCCCCTTTCACAGAGTGGTCCAATAATTTTTTTTGTCCATTGGCATGGGCAAGAATTTTGCTTCAATAATTTTGTCCGATCATTGATTTGATTTCGTACACCAGGTTGAGCTCAGTTTATACTTACAGGATGTTTCATAGGCACCAAATTTTGTCCCATCATTAATTTGATTAATGGATTTTTTTGAAAAACCCTTTTTTTATTAGATTTGAAAAAACCTTGACTCTTATGGTTGAGATTTGCAAAATAAGACCTTTTTTTATCCCTTTCTTTTTGCATTTTTAGATTTTGAAAAATTCCTACTGTCCCTGACTAATGGTTGAGATTTGCAAAATAAGACCCTTTAAGAAGTGGAAGACAATGTTTGAAATCATTTGATAATCCCTCTACTTTATTGGCTTTAAAAACAAAAAAACCAAAAAAAACTTACATTGGAAAAAAGCAACCCTTTTTGATTAGTGTCTGCTTTACCTTTTCTTCTTTTATTTATAACCAGGTCATTGTAGAAGACAAGACCATGTAAGAGACAATTGGGAATTGCTCATTTACCTACAAATGTTGCGTTGCTCATGGACAAGCAGGTATTCTAACATTGTGTTGTTTTTGATAGGGGTTGGGTTAGTTGGGCTGCTGGTGGTTGATTTCATAATTATAGAGGAACATTTATGAAATGTTGGTTGCATTTTATAAATTGGTTTAATGTTTGTCTAGCTTTAGGCTTAAAGTATGTTTGGCTATTGGCTCAAGGACTGTGTAGTTTAATGGCTTTTGACTTCGTAATTGTGTTAGAACAATGTTGTCATAACTTATCAAGAAGTGTCGAATACATGCTAAGTTTTAAGTGACGAAGCCTCATGGAGTTAGTTATTAGCAGAGCGCATGCATAATTGTTTTGTAGAATTGATATGCATTTACGACTAGCGATAGAACTGATACGCATTTAAGGTTCTTACTAGATTGTAATCCATTGGTATATTTTTTTTGAAATGATTCAACATTCACCTTGCCAATTAAGTGTTTGAAAAAAAAAAACTGTCAAACAAAATTTTCAAAAGTACTAACATCCAGTGACCCAAGCATTTTTAGTTTGGAACCATGTACTGCCAAAGAAATGTTTTTGCATTTCATTTGGGTTCTTTTTGCATTTCATTTTTATTTAGGGAATTTATGCAATGTTCTTTTGGGCTCTTCATATACTATTTTCCTAATCAATGTTTTAGTTTAAATTTTGCTTGGCGTACTTTTAGTTTTAAATTTTGATCGGCTGCCATTGTTTATTTGCAGCTTATACTTTAGACAGTTCCATTCCATCAAGATTTATGTTCTTGCAAAAAGGTCAGCTTATCATAGACTTTGTGACTTCCACAGCTACTTTGTTCAGTGTTATCATTGGTGTTAATTAGTGTAATCATAGACTTTGTGACTTCCACAACTCTGGTAATTCAAATTTAGCATATTGGGAAGCAAAAAAATTAAGTTGCTTAAAGGTCAATTATATAAGAACTCCCAACCCTCCTCCTTATCCTTCCTCTTTCCCTCCTAACAAATGGTTGGTGAATTCTTTTTTTTATTATTTTGGAGTCATCTAGGATTAGAAGCAAACCCAATTGGGAAAATGGCTTTCGTTAGGAATTGGGTAGTAGGCCCTTCTCATCTAGAATTCTTAATTTTTGTCACTAACTTATGGATTGTTTTGGCAGCTATACAACTGAAGTTCTGTGATACTGTCACCCCATTGGCAAGGAAACAATTACTCTTGCAAAAAAGAAATCACAGTCCCTCAATGAAGTAAATGTAAGTTTTCTTCTCAAAAAATTTCTTAATTTACATGAGACTCTCTTACAAACATTAAATCCTTAAAGAACAACACACATAGATGGGTTCAGTAGTTATCCATATTTTTTGCAAGTTAAGCCAATGGTCTACGGTAATGAAACACTTCATTTTCATGAAACAGTTCATCTTAATAACCAAGGAATGCCTTTATGGTCCAAAACAGATCATGACCGTCCACTAATTTGGGACACTCTCGACCGTTTGATCATCTTTCTCTCTCTCCACTGTAACGCCTGCACCCACCTATCTGTAGAGTGTAGACTGTCACCCGCCTCAATTTTCTCCCTCCTCTCTCTCTCCTTCTCACTCACGCACGTATCTACTCCCAGATTTTGAATTTCATCTCATCCCCATTGTGAACAAACCATACTTGGCATCGCCATCTGTTCAGATATCCCCTCTCTCTCAGTCCCTTGAACTCTCTCAATCTCTCTCTCTGTCTATGTGCACACACACGATCACACGCTCTCTCTCTTAGAACTGGGTCATCTCCTGTTGCATCACTGACATCGTCGCCTCTCACCGCCAATAACTCTCTAATCTTCCCCCCATGTCCCCAAGATTAAAAAAAATGATGGAATTTTCACAAGTTAGAAGTGGAATTTTCATATCTCAAGTAAATGCTATCACATTGATATGGTTGAATAGGAGTTTCGTAACATTAAAAGATAAATTCTTCAATTACCTCAACTTCATTTTTCCTGTTTTTTTGCTCCGTGCCCCACGGGCACGGACACGGGCACGGGCACGTACTAGTTTTTATTCATTATTTGTGCTAACCGTTGGCATTTTTAAACAGATTCGGCCATAGCAGAGTCTATTTTTCGTATCAAACATTTTGGGTCAGATTTTAAACAAAGTTGGTGGGCCATGTACACGTGGCGGCAAGTTAAAAATATTAGTGTGTACGCTGGTAACAGCTCCAGTAAGTATGCTCTTAGTAGCATATATAATCTCTCACTCACTAGACCCCTATCTATTGTTTTTTTTTTTTGGTAATCAGGGGTGACCGGGCCAGCTTGCGCGCACCTCGACTAATCTCCCGAGCCCTGGAGGTGCCGAGTGAATACTCCAGTGGCCATGCTCCCATGACTCGAACACTAAACTTCTTAGGTAGTACACCCAAGAAGCTTACCACTCGACCACAAAGACTTGATTTTATCTATTGTTTATTTGTTGCTGAACCAATTATTTGACAAAGAAACAGTCAAAATTGGAATGAACGATTCAACCTATCCAAGTCCAAATACAGCTACGAAAAGTCAATATATATATGTATACACTTAATAAACTTCTCACATTAGTACAATGTGGAAAATAAGTTTTTTTAAACTATAATTTTCTTTTATATATAAATTTCAAATTCGTGTTACAGTTAGTGGAGAACCAAAAACCCTGCAAAGAGTTAACCACCGAACTCTCCTAGAGATTGTTTGGGTAATGTAAGAATCAGTTGTGTGGTTTTAAAAAGAACCTGTTATAAATAATTTAGTGTTTTTGTAGTTGTTCTCTGATTACATAGAAGTCAATGTCTAGATCAGAAATAACCTAATTGTATGGTTTTCAATCCAACGTAGTATTAATTCTCATGATAAAAGTGAAACTTAGTCAGATTCCCAAACAAACCTTTTAAGAAATTAAGAGTCCCAACCATCTTGCCTTTGACCATTTAACATATTTGAAAATTCAACAGATTGCTTTGCATGTTCCTTTCAAGTCAAGACTTGGCTTTAGATATCATTGTTACAAGTGTTTCATACTCTTCAAAACACCTCCAATCTTTATGCTCGATCTTTCATGTAAATATGCTGCCGTTGAGTGCTTGACTTGTACTGTATATTAGGGTAATACTTGAGACACAATCAAATATACAATTTTTAGGACACAACCTAATTAATGTGTCTATCTCTCTCCTGTGTCACTGTGAGGTTCAGTGACATCACAGGAGAGAGATAAACATATTATTTGGATTGTGTCCCAAAAATTGTGTGTTTAAGTGTGCCCAATCTTTACTCATATATATATATATAGCACTAATTAAGAGTTGTGTATTTTGATGGTATTGGCTTCTAAGTAGCATGCCACTTGTCAACCTAAGGGAGAACCATCAAAGTTTTGGATGAGTCCTTTCTTTCTCACACTTGGTTCAAGATTTTTCTTTGCCAAAAAAAAAAAAAAAACCGTTATACATATACATATGGATAACTCTTTGACACATAAGATAGAATCTCGTATAAATAAAATACATAAACCATAATATGTTTATTTCTCTTCTCTTCTGTGGACTGTCCATTATATACATATACAATCTTATATCTACATATACATAGTGTAGGAATGCTATGTGGCATCCCAATTACATAGGGGTGCCACATGGTACCTACATTACTATATTATATATATATATATATATATATATCTATAGGTATACATATTATAATTTATTATTAATGTAACAAATATTGTGATTGGACCATACGGGCACCCACATTATATTGGACTGGGTTCAGAGAGAGCTGACTTGGACGCTAAATAATGGGCTTTTGGAGTCCCAAGCCTTATAGGTTTTATGTGCCTATATATATGCATATATATCACATGGAAAAACCTAATAAAAAAATGATTTCAGCACCCTCTCTCTCTCTCTCTCTCTCTCTCACGTTAGAGTCTCTCTCTCTCTATACACACAGTTTCTCTCTTTAGCTAATCACCAAGGAGCTTGGGATTTAGAATGTGACTGTCATGGGGATGGCTCAAGAAGCGTCCTCTATGACCTAGGCGATGCATAAGAGAGTACACGGAGGCTACAAGGAGCATCAGTTCGTGGGTGAAGACGTCGGGCTCGTAACAACACCGTTTGGCGATCCGTCGAGTTATTCCGCTAGGTAAGTGACCTAAACCTGACTCGTATGCTTGCATGTGTATTTAAATCTACATTGGTATCAGAGCCAGTAGGTTGTTGGTTCGCCCGTATATCACCCAAAAACAAATCCACCATTGATGGATTTCAAGTTTTTTCATAAAACTTTGAAAAACCAATTTTTAAGTGGGTCTAATACAAAACTCTAATAGGGGTCCAAATTTTTGGTATGGTTGTGTCCCATATGATCCCTAGAGTCCCTCCATAAAGTCCCATGGCATGATTATCTCAAACGAGTGAGATATTGCAAAACCTAATTTTTGGGATCAATAAAAACGAATTTTTTTTTCCAACTTTGATCCAATTTTCTGGAAGATTTATTAGATCAATGTATCTGTTTTTTGGCTTAAAATTGTAGTACTCTGTGAGAGCTTTCCAACGATATAAAATTTGTAAAATTTGGATCAATATTGAAGGAAATACGAGCTTGCAAAGTCGGCGGGGGGGGGGGGGGGGGGGGCGCACAGCTTTTGCTGCAATTTTTTTAGGGTTTTTTTGTGAAGAAGAAAACCCAGTAGGGCCTTGCTCACTCGCGCCGGGGAGAGTGGGACCCACTCGCCGGCCTACGATGGTCCGGCGACATTGATTCCGGCGAGTGTGGATCCCCCTCGGGATCCCGGTCCTTAATATATTTTTTAAATATATTTTCCAGAACATTTTTTAATTATTTTATAATTAAAACAGTTTCTGGTTATTAAAATAAATAGTTTTAATGTTTTAAATATGTTTTAATAGCTTTAAAATTCTGAAAAATGTGAAAAATTAATTTTTTATTTTTCCTATCTTATGGACATTGTGTGGGACCAGAAATAATTTTATGGTAAATTATTTCATTGATTTTGGTATTTTAGAGCATAAAATATGTGTTTTATATATGTTTTTAATTGCTTAAAATATCCAAAATTACATGTTAATTTTTGAAATTAATGTATAGTGTCTAGTACACTGTAAGGGACTCTAAGATAATTTTTGTGTAAATTATCATGTATTTATGGCATTTTAGAGCATATAATTAATGATTATGGACGTTTATTTAATTGTTTAAAATGGCCATAATACATTATTAATTTTTGTAATTAATGTGGGACATAAGGGACACTGTTTTAAGATCATGTAAAATTTTGTGGGACCCACTGGTAATTTTTGGTAAATTATCTCAATCATATTAATATTTTAGAGCATATAATTGTGTGTTTTTGTACACATATTAAATTGCTTAAAATATTTTTATTGATTATTAGTTCAGGGAATTAACAAAATGTGTTTAGAACACTAGTGGTAGCTTGAGAAAATTATTTTAGTGTATTTTCTCGCTCTTTGGGACGTATTTTAGAGCATATATGTTGTGTTGAGTATGCAATATTAATTGCTTAAAATTTAACCAATTAAAGTTGTTAATTCTTGAATTTAATGTCTAGTGTGTTTTGTACACTGATTGAAGACTTGAGAAAATTTTATGAATTATCTCATTTTTTGTTTTGGTATTTTAGAGCATAAAATTTATGCTTATGGGCATTTATTTAATTGCTTAAAATAGCCAAAATAGATTATTAATTTTTGAAATTAATATGGGATGTTTGGAACACCATATTAGACCACTGAAAATCTTTGGAGAACAAATTCTTAAAATTTTTGTATTTTTAGGAATTTTGTTGCTCATAGTTAATTTTGTTTAACTAAGATCAATTTATTATGTTAAATTGATCCAAAATGTTTTTGGGCCTTGGTGAAATTCCGAAAATTTTTATTTATAATGAAAATTTTGTTTTTCAATTAATTAAATTTTTCATAAGGTTTTAAATTAATTGTTAATTTAAAGGGCCCTTAATAAATTGGTTTTAAATTATGTTTTAAGACCTCAAATTAGATTAAAATTAATGAAAATTCAGTTTTTTTTTTCATTGATTTTACTTAGCTTATGGGAGCTATCCGGGCTGTGCAATAATTTTTTTATTGTAAATTTTATTGTTTCTTAGAGGCTCGTTGCATTGATTGGTCACGTTTAATTATTGTTGTTTGTGATTGATTGACCCTATGACCTCTAATTCCTCCTCCTTAAGTGGAGTGACGGATGAATCTATTCATTTTATAATAAGACCACATGAGTGCTTGATGTGTGTGATTAATACTTTTTAATCTGGCTTAAATGAATGGACAATAATTGACGATTAAAGAGCTTGTGTCCTCACGATGTATGTTTAAGGCTGTTCTTGTATATGTTTATGAACAAAGCATCCCTATTTTTTATGGGCTATAAATGTAATGTGAGAACGAGGGTTTTATTTCTTGTATTGGAAAAGCCTACTTGTAAAATGATGGTTTTATTTATTCATACATCATACACTTGAATTACCTTAACATGAGCTCTTTCGGACCCACGTAGGGGTTCATGCGCATTTTTTGTTGTATGTCGTACTTTATATCTTGTGGATGATCTTAGATAGGTATTTGTACCATCTAATTGATGTTTGTTTAGAAAAATCAATTATAAAAGGTTTTTCTTGATTTATAAAATTAAGATTTGATTAATGAGCAATAGCGAATTTTTTGGTCTTAAATTGTAGAAAGGAGAAAACTCATTTGTAATTGGATTTTAAAACAAACCTTATGAAATGTGCAAATAATAATGTCAATCCCTTGCGCATGTTCTCAAATATTATTCTTCAAATTTTTTTTGGATTCACAAAAACAAATATTTTCCAAACCACACGTTGTCGATCTTTATAAAAGTAACAAGTTTAAAAGGAACTAATTTTTTTGTAATATGGCACTGCAAAGTAACACACCGATAGAATGAGTAAGAGCTTATGGGCTTTATGCTTATTCTATGGTCCAACCCATTAAACCGAATAATGGGCCTCCGGCCCAATATCATTATAACCTTAATAGCCTATAATACTTGGCTCGAGAAGGATCATAGCACGCGCTTTATGATAAGAAGCATGCATCATGATCTTGTTGGAAAGTATATGTACTACCCAATAGCCAAAGTATTATGAGATCAGCTCAAATTTGTTTTCAATGACACATTCACTACTAGATTGAGCATCTAGTTCTGAAGTTCGGGAAAGTAAAAGAAACGTTCCAAGTACACGATGACTGGACATCTAAGGTCGATGACAGGTATGATTCGTGATTTCAGAATACTCGAACATCTTTACTGGCAAACTGCAGTTTCAGGCTATGATTAGTTCTTTGCCTAATTCATGGGTCCATAGAAAACAAATCATGATCTATATCGAAAATGTTAAATTTTTTGGTTTTTGACATTTTCCGACATGTTGAGCTGAATACGAAGAGCCAAAAGGTGAGGCGAACCGTATAGCTACACTACTTTCATAAGTGGAAGTAAGCGCAAGGCCAGTGGGCCTAAACGCAATGGTAAGGGTAAACCCGCCTAGAGGCAGGGTGGGGCCAGCAAGTTTGTGCCCAGGGCCAGCAAGTTTGTGCCCAAGGCTAACAAGGTAGAAGAGCGCAATCGAGGGCGTTCTCCAGTTCGGTATTAATAGGATGGATACTTTTTGATGGTAGTGTTACTAGGACATGATTATCTAGTGATAACTACTTAAGAGTTGTTTTATATAATTCTAGTTTCCTCTGTTATTCATTTATTCTGAGACATGTCATGCAAGACTTGAACGCATAGGATGTAATAGGATGACTTGATTAGCTCGAGAAGCCCTTTTGGGCCCACTCGCTAAGGTTGACCTACCTATGTGTGAGTCTTGCTTAGTTGGCAAAGCATGCCAAAAGCCTTAATTTAGAGAGACTATTAGAGCTACTCAAACATTAGAGCTAGTTCACTCAGATATCTGTGGACCTGTGGTTGTAAAGGCACGTCATGGCGCCTCTTATTTTATCACTTTTATAGATGATTTCGCACGATGTGAGGATCGCGAGTATTTGTCTAATCAGTTCTGGGAACTATGTGAGGAAAAAAGGAAAACGCAGACAACTTTCTGTTCCGAAAACTCCGCAACAATATGGTGTTGTAGAAAGAAGGAATAAGACATTCCTAGATATGGCTAGGACTATGATGGCGCAAGTCAACCTCCCAATGTTGTTTTGGGGAGATGTACTCTTATTTGCTGCCTACATACTAGAGTGTCCCCTCTCAGTCGTTTCCCTCTACCCCCTTATGAGCTATGGAAAGGCGATATTGTGCCAGTGGAGCTCAGGAGGTTATGTTCACTATACCTCGTACAAGTGCGAGAAACTATGCTTAAGAGCTGGAAAGTATACCTTTATAAGGTATTCTAATAGCTCGACAGGCTATGTCACGTGTAATGAACAAACGGGTATAGGAATGACAGAAATGGTGCCACATGATATTGAGAATGACTTCCCCAGACTAAGAGATATCTTGACCTCTATGAGTTGGAGGATGTTGAAGACAACATACCATCTTTAAGCGAGGGTGGGGAGATTGAGAATCCACATCCAATAATCGCTGTAAAATGGTACTAGTCTCCACCCGAGTGGGAGTACACCACTAGACGCTAGTGGGAGTGTACCAGATAGTGGGAGTGCACCACTTAGGAACTCAAGATTTTCAGGTAGTACACTATATGGTGATGAGGAAAAAGTTCCCTATCGCTGTTTTGAAATTGAGGAAGACATTTTCATATGTGTTCAAATGTGTGCACAAGTGGATGAGGATGGGCCTACTTCTTTTGTTGAATAATTTCTCTTCGTTTGCTGAAACTGAGTGGATAATTGCTATGCTAGATGAGATGAGCACTATGGACGCGAATAAGGTTTGGGAGTTAGTTGACATTTCGCTTGTGCGTAGGACTACTGGAGACAAGTGTGTTTTCAAAATCTAACGCAAGGCATATGGTTCAATTGACAAGTATTAGGCGCGCCTTGTGGCGATAGTTTGTACCCAGAGAGGGTATAGACCATGGAAACATGTTCTCCCAAAGGGTGAGACCTGACTCCATTCGCCTTATCCTAGAAATTGTCGCATATTTAGTTTTTGAACTTTTTTTAGTTGGATGTTTAAACTGTTCTTTTCTCAATGGAGAACAAGACGACGAGATAAATATGGATCATCCCATTGGTGTCGTGACCAAAAGAAATAAGCGCAAAAGTGTGCTGTCTCGAACGATTTGTTTATTATCTCAAGCTAGCAATCGGCTAGGCAATGATACAATGTGTGTACATTAAACGGTCCAAGAAAAGTGTTCTAATTCTTTATATGTTGATGACATCCTGAAAGCTGGGGATAAGATGAGTTCCATTGTCGCCACTTAAGAGTGGTTGTCCTCTCAGTTTGAGATTGAGAACATGGGTGATTCCAACTATGTGTTGGAAGTTTAGACTGTGAGATATTGTTCTCAGAAGCTCCTCTGTTTGTCTCGAGGGACTTACAAGATGTAGGTTCTTGAACGTTTTCACATGAAAAACTGAAAACCCATAGATATCCCATCTTTTGGGGACTCTCCTCGACCTTAGATCAATGTCTTAAGAATAATGAGAAGAGGAAACAAATGTCCAGTTTGCCATATGCGTCCGCAATAGGGAATCTAAAGTATGCTAATGTGTGTACTCGGTCAGATGTCTGCTATGCGGTTGGTTTAATTAGTCGTTGCCAAAGCAACCATGGTCCTGTCACTAGAGAGTAGTGAAGAGTATCTTGTGATATGTTCGCAGGAGTACTGTGGACCTTGCCTTATACTGTCCACAATGGAAGCATAATATGTGGTGTGCTCTGCAGCTGTTAGAGAAGCTGTTTTGGTCGAAGAGTTTTTTTTTTGCAGTGGCTAGGCTCTTTATCTCATAGTGATGAGGCTGTGCTCATCGAAGGTGATAGCACGTAAGCCTGAGGAAATGCAAAAGATTTCAAAACCAATTCTAGCACGTGTCACATTTGAGATGTGGTTTGCGCAAAGGGAAGTTGTCTTAAGGCACATCTCCATTGGGGGATTTAATGTGCTTAGACATTTTATTGTGATATTGACATTATTATTCAAGTTTTTTTTATAAACTAGTTGGTTTCCATATATATATATATTTGTTATAAATGGAATGAATGCACATTTCTAATATGTCACCGGGCTTGAATCGACCTGCTCACACGGGTGATTCACCTTGGCGGCGAGATAGCGAACTAGGACATGCGTGTCCATGGCGCTTAGATGGCGAGCAAGATGAGACATGTGTTCATGGCGCTTAGATAGCTAGCTAGGACATGTGTGTCCATAGCGCTTAGAAAGCGAGCTTGAACACTTATATCTACGCAGTATAAGAACAACGAGCTAGATATAAACCCTATTATTTCTATATGTCGCCTTAGATGGATCTAAGATGAGACCTTATACTTGGTCGAGCATAGAAATATCCCATGACTCTATGTAGCCTGTTTATAGCTGAATGTGAGTTTTCAGACGGGCGCCAGGAGGGGCGACTGTGCTGGGAAACTCAGGTTAGACGTTTTGTGTAACGTCTAGACTAAGATTCGTATGGCGTTACTTGTTTTTCCAAACACAGAGTGACATGCCCATTTTGATGGAAGAACGCCATAACATACATTTCATACTATATGTGCTTTTGCGATCGATTGTGGAGCAGTGAATGGATTCCTCTTCATTGCTGTGTGAGCCATGTAGCATATTCAAGACATTGGTTAACCTACAAACTGGTTGCCTTCACGACTTGAGACTATGTCATGAAGAGGACGCTTGATGACAGCTACTTTAGCATGCTATCCTAGGACGACGAGACAATTCCGTTCTATGGGGCGTGTCTGGGCAAGCGGTCAAGTTAGTCGGATTGACATGTGGGCTCAGGGAAGACCATTCAATAACACACCATGTTTTTGTGACTCATTAGCAGGCTTGCGACAATAGTAATTTGTTACTGATATGTCATGAGTACATTACATAGAGGTGATGCAGCAATTCTTTTCACCGAGGGATTGAGAATGCTGTGTCCGGTGTGGTTGAATCGTCTAAGGCATACACGAGAAGCTTCCGAGTGATGTGTCTTGCTGGTGATGGTGATGATTTGGCATTACACTCATGTTGCTGTACTTTCTTTTCGTAAGGTCGCACGTTCTATTTCCCTGTATGAAGAGTTGAGAAGTTCCGTTGTGTTGAGAGATTGGTTTTTAGTACCAACCCTATGTGGGTGAGTGGGAGATGTAACAAATATTGTGGTTGGGCCATACGGGCACCCACATTATATTGGACTGGGTCCAGAGAGGGCTGGCTTGGACGCTAAATAATGGGCTTTTGGAGTCCCAAGCCTTATAGGTTTTATGTGCCTATATATATATATATGCATATATATCACATGGAAAAACCTAATAAAAAAAATGATTTCAACAGCCTCTCTCTCTCTCTCTCACGTTAGAGTCTCTCTCTCTATACACACGGTTTCTCTCTCTAGCTAATCACCAAGGAGCTTGGGATTTAGAATGTGACTGTCATGAGGATGGCTCAAGAAGCGTCCTCTACGACCTAGGCGATGCATAAGAGAGTACACGGAGGCTACAAGGAGCAGTTTTTCATGGGTGAAGACGCCGGGCTCGTAACAACACCGTTTGGCGATCTGTCGGGTTATTCCGCTAGGTAAATGACCTAAACCCGACTCGTATGCTTGCATGCATATTTAAATCTACAATTATTATATATGTATTCAAAGTGCGTATAATTATAAATTGAATTACCAAATTACTATTTTTCTTTTTGTAAATTACTCTTGTGTGTATAAATATACACATATATATATATATATTATTTTATTATATTATTATATATTGAATTACCAAATTTTAATTTATGTATTTAAAGTGATTATAATTGAATTATCAAATCACCCTTTTGTCTGTTTGTAAATTACCTTTGTGTGTAAATGTACATATATTATTTTATTATGTCTTTATTCTATATATATATAGATAAATTGAATTTATTATTATATATATATATATATATATAATTGAACAAAAGTGTTTACAATTATAATTTGAACAACAAAATTATCCTTATGATTTATGCATATTACCTTTTTTATTTTCATACCTTAAAGAAAAGAGCCTTAAAGTTTAAAACGTTTACAAAAATGTATTCTCTTTTATTAAATTGAATTACCAAAACCTATTTAACATTCTTTAAATTTCCCTTATGTGTGTATATATATATACATCTATATTATTTTATTATATTATAATATGTGTATATATTATTATATGTGTATAACTAAATGTCGCTTATGCCTTTTACAAATTACTCTTTTGTTAAATTGAATTTTCAAATTACTCTTTTGTCTTTCGTAAACCCTTTTGTATATTTGTGTGTGTGTGTGTGTATATATATATATATTTATTTATTTATACGTTAAAGAAAAGAGCCTAAAAGTTTAAAGTGTTTACAATTGTATAATGAATAACCAAATTACCCTTATATTTTTTACAAATTACCCTTTTGTTAAGTTGAATTACCAAATTACACTTTTGGATTTCATAAATTTTCCTTTTTGTATATATGTACATATACACATATATTAGGGTTGGCCCGTGCTATGCATGTGTATCATTGAATTAATTTTTTGGTTTGAAAATATATATATATATATATATGTATCTATCTACCCAAGAAGTCTGCAAAAAAAAAAATTAAAAATTAAAAAACATGAAAAAAAAATAGGATATATAGTGAGAGAGGGACAATTACAGTGAGTGTGAGGGAAGTTACTACAAAAATGTAGGAGCGTAGGAAACATGTTTTTTTTTTGGAGATTTTTTTCTTCAAATCTATATGTACAATTGCATATCTATACTATACTATATATAATATAGTATATCTATACTATACTATACTATACTATAGTATTTTTTGAGATTTTGGAGATCGTATTTTTATTAAGGACAGTTTTGTTATTTCACAGTTTTTAAACATGATTTGATAGCCAAAACAGATGCCCTCTCTTAAATAAAGAGACGGCGTCCTCTCTAGAGAATCTTTGTATGTATATATATTATCTATACATTAAAAAAATAGCCTTAAATTATAGGTTGAATGTCAATTAATATAGTAATTTAAGCATATTTTTTTTCTAACATTATGCGAACAATTAATAGAACATATTTTTCTTTCTTATACATATAAAAAAAAAAATATATTATATTTTTTTCACCAAATTCAATGTCTTACAGGGGCGTCTTCCTAGTATTGTTTAAAAGAGGAGTAATATTTGGGACACAACCTTCATACAACTTTCTTACAACCTCCCCAAAAGATGTGTCTATCTCTCTCCTGTGATGTCACTGGATCCCACATTGACACAGGAAAGATATAGACACATCTTTTGGGGAGGTTGTATGAAAGTTGTATGAAGGTTGTGCCCCAAGTATTACCCTTAAAAGAGACGTATAATAAAACAATAATTTTGCTCCATTAAAGAATTGAATTTCTAGTACGACCTATTTAAGTAGCGTATATAAAATATTGTCAATTGAAAATCCGGTCAATAATTGAGAAGTGAGCACAATCAACAATGCATAGGGATCAACTTTGGCTCACTAATAATATGCATTAAAGAATATCCATCAGATAGCATCCCATGTATAAGTCTTTGAAAAAAATTATGTTCTTATTTAAGTGAGTTAATACGTATACATATACGTACTGTATTTCATTTATATATTTACAAGTAGATGCAAAAATGTTTATCTGATTCATGCATTAATTTGCATTAATTTGCTGTTGCCAGCCCCTTTTCTTCCAGCTTCTTCGGTCTCTCTCTCTCTCTCAGTACGTATGTGCATATGTGCAATAATAGTGGGCCAAGCTTCCTTTGACAAAGTTTTTCAGCTGTCATGTACTCTAGAACTTTGTGCATTTAATAGCCGGGAAAATATCACCAACCTCCCTTGAGGTTTGGCCTTAATACACATATCTCCCTCACGTTTTAGGAATCTCACTTACCTCCCTTATTTTTAAATTTTAGTATCAGTTTCCCTCCTCTGTTTAACAAATCGTTAGAAAATTTAAGGGAATTTAACACTAAAATTCACAAATAAGGGAGGTAAGTGAGATTCCTAAAACGTCAGGGGAGATATGTGTATTAAGGCCAAACCTCAGGGGTGGCAAATGATATTTACCCATAATAGCCAGATGATACTAACTTGTGAGAAGTTATTCAGTGAGCCCGTCACGCCACATTAGCATGCTGATGTGATGTGATCATTTAATCTTAACCACTCACTTGCTCCTTATTTTTAGGGAGATCATGACAAGTGATTATTGAAATTTCAAATTTCAAATATGATAATCAATTGTCATGATCTCCTAAAAGGAGGGAGTAAGTGGGTGGTTAAGATTAAATGATCACACTACATCAACATACTGACGTAGCGTGACGGACTCATTGAATAATTTCTCCTAACTTGTTGAATAACTTGTTACTTGCCTTTACTAGCCTTCCAATAAAAATTAACCATGTATACATTTATAATGTATCTTGAACACATATCAAATTGGTAACGTACTCTCATTCATATGGTTCCTTAAGAAAACTAGTCTTTTCTTAGTTTGATAGCAACCAGTTCTTTGGCATTTTCTTAGTTTGATATGAATCAGTTATACATATTAGGGAGTATTAGCTTTTGAACCCAAGCAATGCACGCGATTACTTGTGTATAGTTGGAGAGAGATATATTAGATCAGATATAACTAATGCTAATTGTGATATTTTTAATCTATGTTATTTAACTTGTGCTATGCAAATGTGTTAAAAAAAAAATCTAAATATAACTTTAATTGCAATTCTAATAAAAAAAAATTATTACTCTACAACCATAAATGTATTAGCTAGCGATTAAATACAAAAAAAATTCTATAATTAAAAAAAATTGATTTATACACAGTAATCTATAGGGGTGAAACGGTTCGGTTCGGTTCGGTTTTTCCGATTTTTAGCACTGAAAAAACCGACCGACTATGCTCGGTTAGGGCGGTTTTTCTCGGTTTTTCTCGGTTCGGTTCGATTTTTGGCTTATTGTATATTTGAAAAAATCGACCGAAAAGCCTCGGTTTTTTCGGTTCGGTTTCGGTTTTCGGTTTCGGTCGGTTTGGTTTCACCCCTAGTAATCTATCAAGTTGAGATATCTATGAATCACTCGGCAAAGTAAAATTCAAGAATTCTTTCTTATTGTTGAAGGAATTTAAGATCAACTCTAAAGTAGTTACAAGATCAAAAGTAGTCAAAAGAAGCGAAGAATGTGCATTCTTGAGTCACTATTTATAACTATAAATTTTAAGAGTTTGAAGGTGCTAATGAATTTTCAATGTATTGTATTACACATATAATTAATGTATAATAAATGATATACTGGACTAACAAAAACCCAAGCAATTGGAAACGAAAATAAAGGCGATTTTGGAACATGCAACTCATTTAAATCTGCAAATCCTATCAACCACTTTCTACCATATATCTTAGATAGAATCGTTGATATGTAACCTGCAGTAAAATAACAAAAGAATCATTAATTCTACTTGATGAACTAAGTATGATAATAGTTCTAGAAACATAAATTTTTTAACACAATATTTTTAATCAAATCTCTAAAAAAATCTATGACAGAGATGCTTGTTTTAAAGATGAATTTGTTTGGAAGGTTGAGAAATATGGGAAGAGAGATGTGAATGTTAATTTTTTTTTCCCAGTTTAGTTATTGAAAGCGTGTGAGGTTGATATATATCATTTATATAAATAAGGATGCATATATGTTATCTAGTTCTTCACAAAATTTAGGGGAGATAGTGGATTTAGAGAAAATTCATTACCTAGTTCTCTTTCTATTAACAATCTAAGATAATGTTTATAAAAAAAAAATTTAAAGAATATATGGGATAATGGGTTTGAATTGTGGATTATCCCATGCAAATGTAATTGAACAATATATGATGAATAGAGATTAAAATTTAAATAATAACAACAATATTTGGTATATTTTTAAATTTTGTTAGAGAAAATATGATGAAATTTATCCCATGCAAATATAAAGATAGAATTTAGATATGGATCTAATTCAAAAAGTGAAGCATATATAATCCTATCTTATATTATATTCATCATACTCACGTTGAAAAATACAAATTCTATCACCTTCTTAGAAGTAATTTATATTTTTGAAAAGAAGTTAAGCATTACCTTTTAAAATTATTTTATAAGTATATATAGTATGCTTAAACTTCTAAAGTTATATAGCCAGAGACCGATAAAAGAAGCCAATGCATAATTGGTTAGTATAATTTTAACAAGTTTAGGTAGGTTAATGTCACACCCCAACCCGCCCCAGCGGATTAGGACACGTGTAACAAGGCGATACACACCCAAAATACACTAATTAGGAATAAAAAAGTATGAATTAAACCACCTTTAAGAGCTTTATTGTGACAAAAATCAACCCAAGGGCAAAATAGTCATTAATAAGTATATCAAATTTTTATACCCAAAAGATAGGTCTTTGAGTCCCGGTTCCAACAAAAAAATGGCGCGCGAATCCGAGATTCTAGAGAGAGATATGCACGTTTCCGTAAAAATGGACGGCTGCTAGAAACAGGGGCGGATCGATCCGCCCACAAAATCCAGATCGATCCAATTTGTTGTTTTTCTAGCAGAATGTCCCTCCAGAACTCCGGATCGATCCACCCTTTGTACCCGGATCGATCCAGGTTCCTGCAGAATGGTTTCTGCTGCAAAATTTTGCCGCTACAAGTTTTCAAACATGTCTAAAACATAATCAAACTTCATAAAACTTTGGAAAAACTATTCCAACACATTCCCAAACACTTTTAAACTTAAATCAAGCATGGATTACACAAACACATTCACCATTTGATCAAATTTACCAAGAACTCATTTCAACTAAAACAAACTTTGAAACTTTGATACTCAATTCTCACCCAAAAATACATGAACTCATTAGATATGAACTCAAGTTACAGCCAACATCATTTATACAACCAAATCTTGTCCATAACAGTTGCGATACATCCGAACTTGCCGAGATGGTCTTAACTACCAACTTACACCACTTGAGCAAAACAAGAGAGATAACACATTGGTTCTCAAAGTTACTTCCAACCATCAAAATACAAGTTTTGAATCCAAACTCTTTTCCTACCACTCAAGTGTTATCATTAACATGAAACAACCCATAATTTACATCATTTTACAAGTTCAAAGAAGTTCACATGCTTTGGCCCCAAATCTCCCCCATCTCTCTCAACGTGCGTCATTTCCTCTCCGGATACGGCTCCGAACCTGCGGTGGTTGTTATGTACCACAACAGAAATAGGAAAACGGTTTTCTTAAGCAATTACGCTTAGTGAGCAATCTAACATGATTGAATGTTTAATACGTGCAATGCTATAATTAACACACAAAACATAAACGTAGTCGCCAAGACATCGGTTATATGGTTCATTCAGACCCGAAGACTTCCCTTGGTCTCGTGGCCACTTCTATTCCTTGGACTTCTGTATTTATCGGATTCTTCCTCTACACCACCCTTATTACTCCCAACAATGAACCATTTCCCTGGTGCTCATTGACTACCATATAGACATATAAGCACATATAAACACATATACATGTATCAACATAATTTTCATAAAATTGACAAAGAATTCACATGATTATCATCTTTATAGTCTCTAATCATGAATTATCATTCCTAACATCACATATAGCTTGAACCCATTAAACCCAATCAGTTTTAGGTGTAGAAAACTCACCTTATTCACAGATTATACCCAAATCAAGCTAATTATGCAGAATTTTTTAGCAATTCTTGCTCAATCCTCTCCCCGGAGTAAATCCTACACAAATTCGGCAACCTTATGTCACCGATTGGCGTAAGCTACCAAAATTACGACGAGTAAAACGTAAATAAAGGTATAGAAATGTTCGTCTCACCTCCACGAGTCCGAAAATGGCTTTGATTCGTGAATCCTACGAATGTCGGCGACGGAACGGCAAGATTTCGACGTCGACGTCTCGAATTCGTCTTTCTCTCCTGGAACTCTCTTCCTTTCTTTTGATTTTCTGTTGTAAATGAGAGACTCTCTCATCCCTTGACACGCATGCTTCATGCAATGTGTTGTCATTGCCACAATTTTCCTCCTCTTTCATTTACACCCCCAGAATTCTTAAGTTCTTATTATGAAATCCCCCAAACATTCCATTAACCACCCAATTATCTAATGAGTATTTGTCTAAGTTCCGTATGGGACCCAACGTGGGTTCCACATATTTTGTGAAATTGCTATCGTACCTACTCATTTTAAATCTTTTTCATGTATACCCTTTTATGAGTATTCAACATAAAACTAATTGCTAACACATATATCTACATATAATATGGAAGCATTTTAAACAAATACTCATGTAATCATATAAATGCATTTAATCATTTAAAGATGTAATTTACCAATTTACCCTTCGCTGGGTTCTATTTCAATACATGTCCCACCTCACTGGGGATTTTTTCCCACTAGTGTCCCTCTCTGAACACTTTTTACATGGGCGAGTGCAAGCCTCCCCTTAATCCGTTTATACACTAATAATATTAATTAATGCATATTAACAAGTAATTAACCCGTTTACCCGGGTACGGGTGTTACAGTTAACTTATCCAATAACATTCTCTCTCTCTATATATATACACACACACGCTCGCGCGCGATTAGTAGTTAAAGTTTAGGAAAAAAAAAATAACAGAGTCAGAGTGTGCGTATGTAATAGGAGTATCTATCTATGCTATTTTTAAATTTTTTCTTAAAGTACAAAAATAAATAAAAATTTTGAGAAAAATTAAGTTTTTGATTGCACTTTATAATATATATATATATATATATATGATTTGTATATTTGGAAATATTTGTGTATATATATTAAAACATATTAGTGAGAGAGAGAGAGAGTATGAGATAATGAAAGAGGTAGATTGAGAAAGGGAAAAAAGAAAGATTATATATATACATATATATATCTATATTATTAATTAAAAAATTAAAAAATTAGTGAAAAATTAGAAAAATCACAGAACTGCCATGCGCACACACATGATCAGTCATTTTAAGTCACATATGGACATATTAATAGCATAGAAACACATAACTATTCAAAATTTATTCTTTTTGTAAATAATGCTATATTTTCTAAATGCTTAATAGTTATACCACATGATCTGACAATGCTTGATGGTTCCACCCCCAATTAATGTGATATAACCAATAAGAGTAATGTTATACTTCTCAAACGTGACAATGGACCTACTTGGGATACAAAATTAGAAAATCATAGCATTGATCACAACTAGTAAAACATTGAAGAACTAAATTTGAAAAACATAACTTTATTATGTAATCTAATCTCCTATTACACAAACAGTCTGTTATCAATAAATAACCACCTTTTGTATTTTTTAACCAAGGGTCCTAATGGCCCATTAGTACAACTGCATTTCTCCAAGTAGGAGTGAAGTGTTCGACTTTTGCTTAGTGGTGAATCTTTGCCCCTTATTCTTCAGTATGTAATGTGCCTTTTGTTGGGCTTGTATTCGACCATTGGGGTTGGGTGGGTTGGGGTGTGGGGTGTGTGTATTATGTATGTGTACAAGTATAGATCAAATTAAAAAATAATAATAAATACCCACCTTTTTTTCTTTTTCTTTTTTTTTTTTAACATCATGAGTCTTTGTGGCCCAGTGCTACTGCTACATCTTCCCTTTGGAGTGGGCAGTGTTCGAGCCTTGCAGTTTGCAAGATGTGAGTTGTGGCTTATTGTCACACCCTAACCCGCCTCGTGCGGATTAGGACAGGTGTAATAATACTACAAGCACCCAATTACATTAATTAGCAATGAAATACGCGAATTTTTAAGAAACACACACGTGAAACAACATAAAAATAGCTTTGTTGTAACAAAATAATCCCAAGGGCAAAATGGTCATTAATAAGGTATAGCAAATTTTATGCCAAAAGATAGTTGAGTCCTGGTTCCAACGTAAAAAACGGTGCGCGAATTTGAATTTTCTAGAGTGATTTATGTCCGTTTCCGTAAATGTCGACAGTGCAGCAAAATGGCCTGCGGATCAATCCGCCCCAAAATCGGATCGATCCGGATTTGACAGAACTTCATTTTTGGCCCTCCAGAAGTGCCGGGTCGATCCACTCAAGACCCGGATCGATCCGGATTCTGCAGCACACATTTTGACAGTAAAAACCCCTATTTAACCAGTTTAAACATATCCAAAACATAATCAAACCTTATGGAACCTTGAATATCCATTCCAAGACCATTTAAAACACACTCAAACCTTTCTAAATACAAATTCAAACTCTTTCAAATATTCAAATCATGATTATAACCTCATTTAGATCAAACCAACCCATAGACACATCATTTTTGAATCAAATCAAGTTTTGAAGTTTTTAACTCTTGACAAAAGCTAATATCTCATGAAATCTTGTTAAAAATGAACCTAAGCTATAACTAACAACATAGAACATTAGGAAACCATATTTCCAAACATTCCTAAGTATTACCAAGCATCTAAATCATAAACTCTAAGTCTCTTGAATCAAATTAAGCATTCGAACTCAAGTTTTCATTTAACCAAGCAAGCATTTACATAAAACCTTCCGGCATGAGAATCAAACTTTGCAAAACATTTGTTTACAAAAAGAACTTGACTAAAATCTACAATCCATGTATCAGGAGTTGCCGGAATGATCCAATTATACAACTTACGCACAATCCAACAGTTCACATAGAAATTTACATAAGTTTCTCCAAATTTACATCAAACACATGAGTCATAGGATCCCAAACTAATTCCCAATCTCTCTACCTCTACAACCAAAAGTCAAGGCTTCAAGCCATAAGTTAAGGATCCCAAGCCACAAGTTACACTATATTATAAGTTAAAAACATAATTACAAGTCCCAAATCTCTCCCCCGTTCCCGAGCATATTACTTTCTCTCCGGAAATGGCTCCGTACCTGCGGTGGTTGTTATTTACCACAACAAAAAAGGAAAACGGTTTTCTTAAGCATTACTTGTCACGCCCCGACGTAGCATAAATATGGAAAGCGTTTAATTTTCTTTATGGACCCGTAGGTCGCGACAGTTTGAAGGATCGATTCCGTCCCAAACGTCGAACAACATAAAACCATGATCAGAGTAAAGCAATCAAGACTTAAAAATATTTATCTAACTTATTACATATTACAATACGGGGTCAACTAAGGCATAAGCCGCCTTAAAACAAAACAATATCTATTGTCTATTACAGTCATCCTTATAACAAACAGTTTATAACATAAAACATAGGATATTGATAACAGTTTTGTCTTCCAAAAACAACCATTCTCAGTTAGCGTAGTCATACGGCCCCGCGTAGTCATAACCTGAAAAGCCTGAACACGATTGTCCAGGACGCATCAATGTCATCAGTTTCAAGAAGCTGGTGAGTATTAAAAACATAACTTTGAATGTAACACATACTCATTTACCATTTTCCAATTCCCATTTAATTAAACAAGTTTATATTAAAGTAAGGAGTTCATTTTTAGAAAACAACCACAATATCATTTGAAAAATATAATATATATGTGACCGTGTATGAAAACAATGCACCATCTCATATTACCGACTCTTTTCTCTCGACAAACACAGCAACCCACTATCTCACACCAGTATCCTTGTAATACTCCGATAGCCACACTTTAGCACAGGGGTGCCAGGGAATGTCCAGTTTGCCTCACACTTTAGCACGGGGTGCCAGGGAATGTCCAATGCCTCACACTTTGGTACCTAAGCTGCCTCGCAAATACATCACAGTATCCAGACTCGGGTACTAGGGAGTGTCCGTAGGCCTCACTTTAGCACTACCATTGGTGCCAGGGAATGTCCAAGTTCGGCGTGACACACTTTAACGCTTCCATGGGTGTCAGGGAGTGTCCAGTTTTGCCACCGTCGCATTTCAAAGACACTCTCGCCGCAATCTCAACCACAACACACTTTGGTACTCACTTACCAGGGAGTGTCCACAACACAAACTCAACCACACACTCTTTTCCACACTGACTACCACACACCACACTCACCATGTATGTACAACTGACACCATATGAATGCCATGTAACTATCCACAGAACATATGAAGTACTAGGAATAATAACAATGTATGCTTGAAAAGAATTAAATTCATAATCGTTCCTTAATGACCAATCATACCCAGAACATAATCTGTTTTAACATTTTTTGCAAACAGAGCCTTAAAGACCCACCAGTTAACAACCAAACAGTTCCTTAACATGAAATAAGCAAAAGCCAGAAACTGTCAGCAGTCGCGCGCGCGGGGCGCTCGCGCGATATGCCCAATTTTCCTTTTCTTTTATAAAACTTTTCCAACTGCCAGAATACAGGGAGATCGCGCGCGCGGGTCGCTCGCGCGATTTGCCTAAATTTCATTTTTCTTATTAAGATCTTTTCTATCTACTTGAAACCACACGGCTCGTGTGCGCGGGCCGCTCGCGCGAAGGGTCGCTCGTGCGGGCCGCTCGCGCGCGCGAGTTCTTGCAGTGGCTTCATCTTCTTCGCTGAAACTCCCCTGTTTCAGAAATCAGGGGGTCTTTTGACCCATTTTCGAATTTGAAAGTTTATAAGACATGTAATATATGGATTTCTCCGATTTTTCATAAGGATTAAGAATCCACAACTAATTTAACATGATTTCAAACGTAGCTCAAGAATTTTATGTAAAACTAAAAGATGACCAAACTAATTTTCTTATATACTTTCTCAATTGAGTAAATTAAGCCTTAATACTTTAAACATGTCATCTATGATGTACAATCTTTCATAATCTTCTCTAAAAATGGATTTTGGTTAAGTTTGAAAAATCCATGTTTCTAAGCTTTGAAATTCAAACGTAAAATCATCAATGGAGATCTTCACATTAAGCTATATAAACAGCAACCAAGATATGAATTACATTCATAGTGAGTTAGAAATACTCACAGAGATTGATTATAGAGGAATTGTTGAGAATGAATTAAGATATAGAACACCCAAATATAACTTCAAGCTATGGGGGACTCAAGCTTCTTCTCTCTAAATTTCTGTAATTCTCTTCTCAGAACTCTCTCTATTTTATCCAAGTGCAGATTGTGAAGTGTGTATGGGTCTATATAGAACTTAACAACTTGGGCTCCAAGTTGTGAATTGTGAACTTCACTCCACAAATTAAATTGCATAATGAATTTATTAATTATACCAAATATGCATATGCGTATATAAGTCTTCATATTCACAGATTGTTCAATCTGTGGAGGTGAGGTAGTAGGGGTCAATTAGAGGTATAGGGGGCAAATTGTGTGTGTTTGGAAATTCAAACTTATGGCACAACATAACACACACAAAAATACATTAACCAAACAAGGTATAAACAAATCTTAACTTGCCATAAATGGAAATAAAGCATTTGTCACTTCATGATTGGTGGAGTATCCCATATTGTGGGAGATCATTGCAGCGCGGACAGTTTTGAACATAAACTGGTATTTTCGCGTCACGGTGGTCACCCCAAAAATACAGAAAATTCATTTTAACGTAAGAAATGGTTTTCTGGTTTTATAAAAATACAGTTTGAATTAAAAGAAAACAATTACACCGTTTTGAAATACAGACTTTGAAATCCAACACAGGTATGACTTAATTTTGTAAAATTACAGTTTGACCTCAACAAGAATTTTAAATATGAAATAAAGCAAGTACTAAAGTTCTAAACATGAGAATTGCAAATTAAATAAAAGCAGACATTACAAATTTGAGTTAACATCAGGAACATTAATTAAATATGAAATGCAACATTTAAAATTAAATGCAGGTTGTTACATCCTTCCTCCCTTAAATAGGATTTCGTCCCTGAAATCAAGACTTGCTAGTCATGAAACAACTCCGGGTACTTCTTTCTCAGCTTCAACTTCCCACGAGGCTTCATTCTCGTCATGGTGATTCCACTGAACCTTCACCAACGGAATGTCCTTGTTTCTCAACTTCTTGATATTCTGATCCAGAATCTTCACAGGTATCTCCTTGTAAGAAATGTTATGACTCGTCTCAATATCATCATAACTAACCACGTGCGAGGGGTCTCATATGTACTTTCTCAGCATACTAACATGAAATACATTGTGAACCCCAGACATCTTTGGTGGTAGTGCCAGTCAATATGCCACTTTTCTGACACGTTCCAAAATCTCGAACGGTCCGACGAAACGCGGAGCTAACTTCCCTCTCTTGAGACCGAAGCGTACTACTCCTCGGGTCGGTGATACCTTAAGAAGTACGTGATCTCCGACGCTAAACTCCAAATCTTTTTGGCGTCGATCAGCCTAACTCTTATACCGACTTTGAGCGGTTCTCATCCTTTCCTTGACCAAAGAAATTTTCTCGTTGGTTTCTCTAACCAAATCTGGTCCCAAAAATTCTGTATCCCCAACTTCTGCCCAACACAACGGAGATTGACATGGTTATCCGTACAATGCTTCGAACGGAGCCATCCTGATACTCGTATGATAATTGTTGTTATATGCAAATTCAACCAAAGGCAAGTGTGTCTCCCAAGATTCTTCAAAATCAATAACACAAGCCCTAAGCATATCCTCCATGATCTGATTGACACGCTCAGTTTGCCCATCTGTCTGAGGGTGAAAAGCAGTACTTATCTTGAGCGAGGTTTCCATAGCTTCTTGAAAAAACTTTCCCAAAATCCAGAAGTAAAACGTGCATCACGGTCTGACACAATCGACACAGGTGCACCGTGAAGTCGCACAACTTGTTGTATGTACATCCGGCTCATCTTTTCTACCGGGTATGTCATACTGTAAGCGATGAAATGAGCCAATTTCGTCAATCGGTCCACGATTACCCAAATGGTGTCATGATTCTGTTGCGATCGAGGCAAACCCACTACAAAATCCATCGTGATGTGCTCCCACTTCCAACCAAGAATAGGTAGTGGTTGCAACATTCCCGAGGGTCTTTGATGTTAGGCTTTGACTTGTTGACATGTCAAATACTTGGATAGAAATTCGGCCACGTCTTTCTTCATACCTTCCCACCAGAAATTTCTTTTCAAATCTTTGTACATTTTCGTTCCTCCCAGGTGAACTGTATATTTTGACTTATGTGCTTCTACCATAATATCGTTTCTCAAATTCCCACAGTCTAGTACACATAATCTGTCTCTGCACTGATATCCTCCGTCGATTCCTACTTTCCATTCTATCGGGTCTTTCTCTGACATCTTAATGAACCATGTCTGAAACTTCTCATCTTCTTTCTGAGCTCCAATAATGCGATCGATAAGAATAGGCTGTAGGATAAGACATCCGAAAAGTTGTCCTTCTCCTTCCTCAACACTCTGTACATCAAACTCCGCCAACGTCTCCAATGCTCGCCATTCTCTAACCGTTAAGGAGGCGATCGTCTCACGAGTCTGCTGACTTAAAGCATCAGCGAACACATTAGCTTTACTAGGGTGGTACTCTAACGTGAAGTCGTAATCTTTGATCAGCTCCATCCATCTGCGTTGTCTCATGTTCAACTCTTTCTGTGTGAACAAATATTTCAGACTCTTGTGATCGGAGAATAAATCAAACTTCTCACCATAGAGATAGTGTCTCCAAATCTTAAGTGCAAAAACTACTGCCGCCAATTCCAAATCATGAATGGGATAGTTCAACCCATCCGGCTTCAGCTGTCTTAATCCATAAGCGATAACTCTACCATCTTGCATAAGTACACACCCTAGTCCTTGATATGACGCGTCACTAAAGATAGTGAACTTCTCATCAGGCTTGAGTATTGCTAGTACCGGTGCGGTAGCGAGTCTCTCTTTCAATTCTAGAAAGGCATGCTCATGCTTCCTTGTCCAGTCGAACTTCAAATTCTTCTTTGTCAACCCAGTTAATGGCGCAGATATTTTTGAAAACCCTTCAACAAATCTTCTGTAATAGCCTGTGAGTCCAAGGAAACTCCGAACCACTGTAGAGTTGCTCGGCCTAACCCAGTTTGACACTACATCCATCTTAGACGAATCCACGGAAATTCCTTGAGATGACACCTTGTGTCCCAAAAATTTAACTTCTTGCAACTAGAACTCACACTTAAGCATTACTTGTCACGCCCCGACGTAGCATAAATATGGAAAGCGTTCAATTTCCTTTATGGACCCGTAGGTCGTAATAGTTTGAAGGATCGATTCCGTCCCAAACGTCGAACAACATAAAACCATGATCAGAGTAAAGCAATCAAGACTTACAAATATTTTTCTAACTTATTACATATTACAATACGGAGTCAACTAAGGCACAAGCTGCCTTAAAACAAAACAATATATATTGTCTATTACAGTCATCCTTATAACAAAATAGTTTATAACATAAAACATAGGATATTGATAACAGTTTTGTCTTCCAAAAATAGCCATTCTCAGTTAGCGTAGTCATACGGCCCCGCGTAGCATAACCTGAAAAGCCAGAGTATTAAAAACATAACTTTGAATGTAACACATACTCATTTACCATTTTCCAATTCCCATCTAATTAAACAAGTTTATATTAAAGTAAGGAGTTCATTTTTAGAAAACAACCACAATATCATTTGAAAGTTATAATATATATATGTGACCGTGTATGAAAACAATGCACCATCTCATCTTACCGACTCTTTTCTCTCGACAAACACAGCAATATTCCACTATCTCACACCAGTATTCTTGTAATACTCCGATAGCCACACTTTAGCACAGGGGTGCCAGGGAATGTCCAGTTTGCCTCACACTTTAGCACGGGGTGCCAGGGAATGTCCAATACCTCACACTTTGGTACCTAATCTGCCTCGCAAATACATCACACAGTATCCAGACTTGGGTACCAGGGAGTGTCCGTAGGCCACACTTTAGCACTACCATGGGTGCCAGGGAATGTCCAAGTTCGGCGTGATACACTTTAACGCTTCTATGGGCGTCAGGGAGTGTCCAATTTTGCCACCGTCGCATTTCAAAGACACTCTCGCCGCAATCTCAACCACAACACACTTTGGTACTCACTTACCAGGGAGTGTCCACAACATAAACTCAACCACACACTCTTTTCCACACTGACTACCACACACCACACTCACCATGTATGTACAACTGATAACATATGAATGCCATGTAACTATCCACAGAACATATGAGTACTAGGAATAATAACAATGTGTGCTTGAAAAGAATTGAATTCATAATCGTTCCTTAATGACCAATCATACCCAGAACATAATCTGTTTTAACATTTTTCGCAAACAGAGCCTTAAAGACCCACCAGTTAACAGCCAAACAGTTCCTTAACATGAAATAAGCAAAAACCAGAAACTGTCAGAAGTCGCGCGCGCGGGCCGCTCGCGCGATATGCCCAATTTTCCTTTTCTTTTATAAAACTTTTCCAACTGCCAGAATACAGGGAGATCGCGCGCACGGGTCGCTCGTGCAGGCTGCTCGCGCAATTTGCCTAAATTTCATTTTTCTTATTAAGATCTTTTCTATCTGCCTGAAACCACACGGCTCGTGCGCGCGGGCCGCTGGCGCGAAGGGTCGCTCGTGTGGGCAGCTTGCGCAACCCTCACTCGCGCGATCGCGCGCGCGAGTTCTTGCAGTGGCTTCATCTTCTTCGCTGAAACTCCCCTATTTCATAAATCAGGGGGTCTTTTGACCCATTTTCGAATTTGAAAGTTTATAAGACATGTAATATATGGATTTCTCCGATTTTTCACAAGGATTAAGAATCCAAAACTAATTTAACATGATTTCAAACATAGCTCAAGAATTTTTATGAAAAACTAAAAGATGACCAAACTAATTTTCTTATATACTTTCTCAATTGAGTAAATTAAGCCTTAATACTTTAAACATATCATCTATGATGTACAATCTTTCATAATCATCTCTAAAAATGGATTTTGGTTAAGTTTGAAAAATCCATGTTTCTAAGCTTTGAAATGCAAACGTAAAATCATCAATGGAGATTTTTACATTAAGCTATATAAACAGCAACCAACATATGAATTACATTCATACTGAGTTAGAAATACTCACAGAGATTGATTAGAGAGGAATTGTTGAGAATGAATTAAGATATAAAACACCCAAATACAACTTCAAGCTATGGGGGACTCAAGCTTCTTCTCTCTAAATTTCTGTAATTCTCTTCTCAGAACTCTCTCTATTTTATCCAAGTGCAGATTGTGAAGTGTGTATGGGTCTATATAGAACTTCACAACTTGGGCTCCAAGTTGTGAATTGTGAACTTCACTCCACAAATTAAATTGTATAATGAATTTATTAATTATACCAAATATGCATATGCGTATATAAGTCTTCATATTCACAGATTGTGCAATCTGTGTAGGTGAGGTAGTAGGGGTCAATTAGAGGTATAGGGGGCAAATTGTGTGTGTTTGGGAATTCAAACTTATGGCACAACATAACGCACACAAAAATACATTAACCAAACAAGGTATAAGCAAATCATTACTTGCCATAGATGGAAATAAAGCATGTGTCACTTCATGATTGGTAGAGTATCCCATATTGTGGGAGATCATTGCAGCGCGGACAGTTTTGAACATAAACTGGTATTTTCGCATCGCGGTGGTCACCCCAAAAATACAGAAAATTCATTTTAACGTAAGATATGATTTTCTGGTTTTATAAAAATATAGTTTGAATTAAAAGAAAACATTTCCACCATTTTGAAATACAGACTTTGAAATCCAACACTGGTATGACTTAATTTTGTAAAATTACAGTTTGACCTCAACAAGAATTTTAAATATGAAATAAAGCAAGTATTAAAGTTCTAAACATGAGAATTGCAAATTAAATAAAAGTAGACATTACAAATTTGAGTTAACATTAGGAACATTAATTAAATATGAAATACAAAATTTAAAATTAAATACAGGTTGTTACATTACGCTTAGTGAATAATCTAAACATGATTGAATGTTTAACATGTGCAATGCTACAATTAACACATAAATCATAAACCGTAATCGCTGAGTCACCGGTTCAATGATTCATTCAAATCCGAAGACATCTCTTGGTCCCGTGGTCACTTCTATTCCTTGGACTTATGTATTTCTCGAATTTTTCCTCTTTACCACCCTTATTACTCCCAACGATGAATCATTTACCCTGTGTTCATTGCATACCATATAAACATATAAACATGTAAGCACATAATCATAGCAAGTTTTCATCCAATTGACATGTAAATCACAATTTAACAATTCAATGGCTTCTAAACATGATTTCTATAACTCAAACATAAATAGAATCATTGAACACCTTAAACTACAATCACTTTTTGGTTAGAAAACTCACCTTAGCAAGATTATGCCTAGTTATGCTCCTAAAATCCTGATTCAAGCTAGAACCAAAGCCAATTCTTGTTCTAGAGTAATCCTACATAGTTTTGGTACAATAAATATCGTCTATCAAGAACGGTTGTCGAAAAAATGTTGCCGAAAATGAAAACAAATTACGTGCATGTGATCCTCTTACCTCCACGAGTCTAAAAGTGATCTCGGATCGTAAATCCGGCAAACGTCGGCGACAGAACGGCGGAAAATGTAATACCCTGTATTCTTGTAATGTATTATATAACTAAGACATTGTATGTTTCTTTTAATACTTGTATGAGCTTGGCCTTACCCTTGGTATATTTTATATACCAATCGATTGAACTTTATCTCAATCGATTGATTGTTCCAATCGATTGAACTTTATACCAATCGATTGATTATATCAATCGATTGACACTTATGTCAATCGATTGGAGGCAGCTGGGCAGATTCTTTTGCTCTGGCTGGGGAGAGGCCACGTGAACACCTTTCCTCTATATATACCAGCCCTTTTCCTGCGTTTTTCCCTTTAGAAAAATCAGAGAGAGTGAGAGGGAGTGTTTGTGTGTGTTTATATATATATACACTCATATATATATATATATACACACATATTTACATATATTTACACACACACACTCAGAGATGGACTGAGAAGAAGAAGAAGAAGGTCAGAAAAGAAGAAGAAAAGAAGGAGAAAGAGAAGAGAGAAGGCAGAGAGCAGAGGAAAGAGAGAAGAGGGAGACCACCATTGAAGCTCGAGCTTCAAACGTTCCCAAACACGCCCTTAACGTCCAAGGTGAGTTCTAAACTCACTTGGTAGCCTTACATTGATATTATGACATGTTTTGAATGAAGAAATGGAGAAGAAACCATGTTTCCCGTTTATATATTGCTGGGCAGTCTTCTCTGTGAAGAAGACGAAGTGTCAATCGATTGACACTATATCAATCGATTGACATCTTTCATGTCTCAATCGATTGACATTTTATGCAATCGATTGACATGGACTGTGATCCAATCGATTGAACTTTCTTCCAATCGATTGACATGGACTGTGATCCAATCGATTGAACTTTATTCCAATCGATTGACACTACTTTTATACCAATCGATTGACATCTATATCAATCGATTGGCAGTTACAGTTTACTGTTTTATTTGTTTAGTTAATGTAATAATTGTTTAGTTGTTTATTTACTGTTCAGTACTTCCCAGCATGCTTTATTATTGTAATACAGATTTGATAACGAGTTAATGCAGCATAGGATCGTAGTAATAACAAGATTAACGGATAACGTTTATAATGTTAGATAACGGAATAGTTGTGAATCCTTTGGAGTTAACGTTCATTTCATTCAGAGTAGTCGGGCCACATTGGGATTGTCATGTATCGGTAATAGAGTTGAACTTAAGTAGGTTTGCTAAGATTCGGGAATCTTGCGTGGGCGGGCTTTGGTCGATCATATGTTCTTAAAAGCGGTAGACAGACGAAGGTGTCTATGACTTGCGGTGGACCGGACCAATTGCCCTAAGATAGCCAGATGATCTAATCATATGTTCTTAAAAGAGGTAGACAGACGAAGGTGTCTATGACATGCGGTGGACCGTGATCACTGGTAGACGTCGCTAAGTCGTGGCATAGAATGATGTACTGTTGTTTAAAGCGTTATATCCCTGACATGCGGTGAACTGTGCATATGTTCTTAAAAGCGGGGGATGGACTAACGTGGTATCCATGACATGCGGTGAACTGTGCATATGTTCTTAAAAGCGGTGGATGAGCAATGGTGTGTTATAGAGTTGAACTACTGTCGAGTCTGTTCCCCTATCTAGACATGTTATCGGTCTTATAATAAGTAAAACGTTAGTGATCGGATCATTGGTTTGATTAAAGGAGTTACCCCTACAGAGTTCTAATTTGGTTACGGTTTATAACTTGTAATAACTTCAATAGTTGATACCCTGTTAGTATCTAACTCACTCGGCTTTCATTAAGCTGACGGCGTTTATGCCGCTGGACATTTCTACGTTCCAGCGCACCCTGGTTATGACTATACAGGTGAAGGGCCTGCAGGAGAAGACTACTATGCCGGTGACGGAGTTCCCGTGGAGAATTTCCCCGACGGAGGTCAGACCGAAGAAGACTACTACGCCGAGGACTACCCATATGCCAACTGAAGTCTTGACTAGAATTGTAGCTAGTTGTCTTTACCGTATTAGAATCTTTTTGTAGTCAGGCATATGTTGCCTTGACATTTGTACTTTCGCTGCTTTATATTTGATTCGAGACTCTGATATGTAATAGTTAGTAACTGCTGTTGACTCTATG
This sequence comes from Hydrangea macrophylla, assembly GCA_033977485.1. NCBI lineage: Eukaryota > Viridiplantae > Streptophyta > Magnoliopsida > Cornales > Hydrangeaceae > Hydrangea > Hydrangea macrophylla. The sequence goes on from CM066989.1 coordinate 14,502,411, forward strand.
TTGCTTTGTGATTAGAACTTAGACTTCATTCTTGTTACACTATTACTTCTTGTTGCTTAGTACTGCGTGGTGTGGACAATCATGTGACTTCACCCGTCATTCCCTATGGACCCATAAAGGAAATTTATTTTTCTCTATTTATGCTGCTCCGGGGCGTGACAGGATTCTTGGTATCAGAGCCTAGGTTGTATAACTTTTCGCTCACAGATTGTCCCACACCATCTGGTCCTAGAACCTTGAGATTCTATAGATGAGTATTAAGATTAGTTCTGACTTAAGGTAGTTCCTTTTCAGGTAGCATGGCACCGCCGCTGTTCGTTCCAGACGAGTTCGGAGGACACTATGTGTATGAGAGTAGTATTGCGCCAGCAGATCCAGAGTACTATGCCTGGAAGGTTAGACAGAGAGCTATTGCAGAGACAGAGCGAGACATGCAGATCGAACAGCAGAGATTTGGGACCCAGGACCCAGAGGTGATACGTCAGGAGATGATCTACCGCAAGGAGACCTTCAAACGCATCGAGGAGGATTCTCTACTGATGTTACGAGACCGTTCTTCGTACCAGGTTCTACTTGCACAGGTTAGAGCAGCACCTCCACCCCCACCAGAAGAGGACATGGCTGATGCACCCCCAGCAGACGAGGATCCGGAGGGTGATGATGAGAGCGATGACGACGATGAGCCAGAGGATGCAGATGAGGAGATGGAAGATGAAGAGGACGAGGACACCGATGACGAGGAGCCGGAGTATGATCCAGAGGAGGAGGACCCCGTAGACCCAGCCGGTATGGACGTGCCAGTTGGCGTAGATATTGTGGTTGCAGAGGGTTATCCGATAGAGGAAGAGGAGGTAGCCGCAGACGATGATGCAGTAGTACCAGTCTTACCAGGAGGAGTTATAGCACAGCTAGCAGCTGAGTGGGCCGCAGAGATGGCTGCACATCCCCATGGATTTGAGATTGGAGCACCGGAGTTGGCACAGGCTATGGTACAGGCTGAGGCACTTGCAGCCGCATTTGATGTAGCCCAGGCTGACATGGCCGCTGATGCGGGAGATTTGGGAGCTGTTGTGGAGCATGATGGACCCGAGCTGATCGAGGATGTTGTGATAGAGGATGAGGACATGATGGATGACGATGACATGGATGAGGACGATGTTTTGTCTGAGGTTGCCCCAGAGGACGAGGCTTCCATCTATGGATCCGATGTGGACAACTTTTGAGTCCAGTACCTTTAGGACTTAGACTTTTACGCTTGACTTTAGGACATGTTGTCCACTTACTTTTGACGCTTACATAGACAGCTATTGACCGTAGCCTTTTTGTATAGGTAGCCACCAATAGTGGTTTTGTGTATATCTTTCTTTTGATTAGATCTTGTATAGGATCATGTACTACGCGGTACACAGATGATCTATTGTGTACTCCGCTGTACATCTTTTGGGTATATATATATGGCAGATCGTTTCTCTTGGTTATTTCTGTTATCATCTCATTGTTATGTTATGGTTGTGATGTTGATTCATGTTATGCTTCCTGTTATTTTAGTATGATCATTTTTCCCCGAGAAGATTGTCAGCTAATCGTTAGATCCTTCATAGGTACACCTCACACGGATCACTATGGTGGGACCCACAAGGAACCAAGCACGACTGGGAGCGCCCATTCCCGAGGGTATGGACCCAACTGGAGTCTTCGAAGCTTTCATGCAACGGATGGAGCACATCGGCGATACCTACAATCATGCCACCAACGACAATGGTAACAACCACTTTGTCCCTCCAAGGCAGACAGGCGATAAACTGTTGGAACGATTTCGTGGCCTGCGACCCGAGAAGTTCGACGACATGGCAGAGTCCTGGAAAGCAGAACAATGGATACGAGAGTTGGAGCTAATCTTTGAAGCCCTGGAGTGCAGTGAGCTTGACAAGAGACGTCTAGCCGCATTTCAACTAACTTACTCCGCCGCGGACTGGTGGGAGGCCGAGAGAGCCACGATTGGGATTGACGCTGCAAGGAGAATGCCTTGGGAAGCATTCAAGACTCGATTTCTCGAGAAGTATTTCCCTGAGGACGAAAGAGATCAACAAGAGAGGAATTTCCTGAGTCTAACCCAAGGAAACTGGACAGTCAGAGAGTATACTACACAATTCGAGCGACTTTCCCGTTTCGCTCCGCACATGATAGACACCTCCGTCAAGAAGGTCAAGCGATTCCACCAAGGACTTAACCCCCACCTCCGGCACATGATGATAGGCCATCTGGGCCAGTCGTTTGAAGGGATTGTCCGTCTTGCTTCAAGTTTGGAAAAGGATGCTTGCCCTGTGCAAGGACCACAAGTGAATCGACCTCCACCCAGGACCTTCCAACCAAGGAACTTTTTCGCGCAATCATCAAGGAACAACCAAGGATGGAAACCCCAGACCAACAACTATCAGGGAACTAAGCGCACATGGGATGGGACAAGGAAGCCCCAAGCTAATTTTCCTCGACAACAGAATCAACAGCGAGGACCACCTCAGGCACAGCCCGTCGCCCAGCGACAAAACACTGATGGATGTTTCAACTGTGGAGTGCCCGGACATATTGCAAGGTATTGCACAGCCCCCAAGACCAACCGTCGTAACGACCTCGTCTGCCGCAACTGTAATAAGCCTGGTCACATAAGCAAGGATTGTCGAGCACCACGTGGAGGCTACTATGGAGCGCCTGCTCAAGGACAGCAAGGACAGGTTAGGGTGAATGCCATCATCCCTGACAATACAGGGTATAATGCAGAGGAACAGCAAAACTTGGAAGGTACACTCATTTTATTTCACTGTCAAGTTAGAGCTTTGTTTGATACCGGTGCCGCCCGTTCTTTCATAGCTATCAAGATGGTGCGTGATTTGGGTTTGTTACCCCTAGCACTTGAGCCGACCCTTAATGCCGTTTCGCCCTTGGGAGTATCCGTTAAGTTAGGTAAGGTGTGCAAGGATTGTCCCTTGACACTAGAGGATAGGAATCTCCCAGCAGACTTGATAGTCTTGTCAATGTCTGAGTTCGACGTGATCCTAGGAATGGATTGGCTTACTAAGTATGGCGCTAACCTGGATTGTGTTAGTCGGACCATTGTCTTTTCGACGCCTGGTTGCCCGCAGATCAGATTTCAGTGCCAACCGTTGATCGACATGTTTATCACGAGCTGCCTAGCCACGATTAAGACTTCAAGCACGGAGCTTACTATCAACCAGATCCCCGTTATTCAAGACTTTGAAGATGTGTTCCGAAGTATCTCAGGACTTCCGCCGAAGAGAGAGATAGACTTCTGCATTGAGTTAGCACCCGGAACGTTGCCGATTTCTAAGACCCCGTACCGAATGGCGCCAATAGAAATGCTAGAATTGAAGAAGCAAGTTCAGGAACTTGAAGATTTAGGTTTTGTTCGCCCGAGTACATCACCTTGGGGAGCACCAGTCTTATTTGTGAAAAAGAAGGACGGAGAGCTACGACTCTGTATCGACTACAGGGAGCTGAACAAGGTCACGATCAAGAATAGGTATCCACTTCCCCGGATAGACGACCTGTTCGATCAACTACAAGGATCAAGGATATTCTCAAAAATTGATTTGCGTTCAGGATACCATCAATTGCTAGTTAGACCGAAGGATATACCAAAAACTGCCTTCAGGACGAGATATGGACACTACGAATTTCTAGTGATGTCTTTTGGATTGACTAATGCCCCGGCAGTATTCATGGACCTAATGAATAGAGTATTCAGACCCTATCTGGATCAATTCATTATAGTATTCATTGACGACATTCTAATTTATTCAAGGACGGAAGAAGAACATAAGAAGCATCTACAAATTGCTCTACAGACTCTCAGAGACAATAGTCTGTATGCGAAATTCAGCAAATGTGAATTCTGGCTTCAGGAAGTTAAATTCCTGGGACATATGATATCACAGGATGGGATTTCTGTAGACTCATCTAAGATCGATGCAGTCTTGAGCTGGAACAGGCCAACCAATGCAACCGAAGTTAGGAGTTTTCTTGGATTGGCTGGGTATTACCGGAAATTTGTGGAAGGATTCTCTAGAATCGCAGGACCGTTGACAAGCCTGACTAAGAAGGAGATGAAGTACGAATGGACTGATAGACATGAGGATGCATTTCAGGAATTGAAAGAGAGACTAACCTCAGCACCCGTGCTTGCGATACCTAAGAGTGGTGAACAATTCATAATCTATAGTGATGCATCACACCAAGGACTTGGTTGTGTGCTAATGCAAGAGGGGAATGTCATTGCATACGGATCAAGACAATTGAAGCCGCATGAGAAGAACTATCCGACGCACGACTTAGAACTAGCCGCAATCGTGTTCGCCCTGAAGATTTGGAGACACTATTTGTATGGAGAAAAGTTCGACTTGTTCTCAGATCACAAGAGTTTAAGATACCTGTTCTCTCAGAAGGAGTTGAACATGCGACAACGGAGATGGATGGAACTACTCAAGGACTATGACTTCTCTTTGCAATACCACCCGGGTAAAGCAAATGTTGTAGCCGACGCTCTGAGCCGGAGGCCACGCCTTTTGGTTTCTTCAATTTTGATTAGGGAATGGCGAGCAATGGAGACGTTAGTCGAATTCGACCTTCGACCAGTGGAATCAGGAGAAGGACAACACCTTGGATGCCTTATCATGCAACCGACTCTCATCAGCCGCATCTTGGAAGCTCAACAGTCGAACGAGGATTTAAAGTTATGGTTTGCCAAGATGTCCGCAAAGGAACCCGAGATATGGAGTATTAGTGCGGACGGAGCACTAAGATGCAAAGGTAGACTCTGTGTGCCAAGTGACGATGGTCTCAGGAAGAACATTCTGGACGAAGCACACAAGTCAAGGATGACTATCCACCCAGGAGGAAACAAGATGTATAAGGACTTAAAGAGAAACTTCTGGTGGCAAGGAATGAAGCGAGAAGTGGCCGAGTATGTATCGCAATGTCTTATTTGCAAACAAGTAAAGGCAGAGCATCAGAAACCACCTGGACTCCTACAACCGCTACCGATTCCCCAATGGAAATGGGAGCATATCACCATGGATTTTGTGGTTGGATTGCCGAAGTCTCAGCAAAACCACGACGCTATTTGGGTAGTAGTAGATCGACTCACCAAGTCAGCACATTTTATCGCCTACAGCATGACGTACCCTGTTGAAAGATTGAGCCGGATGTATCTAGAGCAAGTAGTGCGACTACACGGTGTACCCGTCTCAATAGTTTCAGATCGAGATTCACGCTTTACCGCAGAATTCTGGAAGAGCCTTCAGACAGCAATGGGAACTTCATTGAATTTGAGTTCAGCCTTTCATCCACAGACAGACGGTCAGACAGAACGAGTCAATCAAGTGATGGAAGATATGTTGCGAGCATGTGTCATTGAATTCGAGAGTTCATGGGAGACACATCTACCTTTGATCGAGTTTGCCTACAACAACAGCTACCACACGAGCATAGGGATGGCACCGTTTGAAGCTTTGTATGGAAGACCTTGCCGATCGCCGCTGTGTTGGGCCGAAGTTGGAGATACTCAACTACTTGGGCCCGAGATGATTCGAGAAACCAACGAGAAGATCCAGATTGTACGAGAGAAGATGAAGACAGCGCAATCCAGACACAAGAGCTATGCCGACAAGCGACGGAAAGATCTAGAGTTTGCAGTTGGAGATCATGTGCTACTCAAAGTATCACCAGTTCGAGGTATCGTCAGATTCGGACAGAAAAGAGGCAAGTTGTCGCCGCGATTCATCGGACCGTTCGAGATCCTAGAACGTGTTGGGAAGGTTGCTTATCGACTTGCGTTACCGCCAAAGATGTCAGGAGTACACAACGTTTTCCACATCAGCATGTTAAGAACGTGTGCCCACAACCCAGTGCACGAGATCAGTTTTGAAGATATCGAGGTGAACGAGAACGTGACCTACAACGAAGGACCAGTGCGTATTCTAGACCGAGGAGTGAAGAAGCTCAGAAACAAGGATATTCCGCTAGTGAAGGTTCAGTGGAAGCACCACGACGAAGGAGAAGCTTCATGGGAGTTGGAGTCAGAGATGCAAGAGAAGTTTCCATTTTTGTTTTAACCCAGTTTATTTCGGATTTCGGGGACGAAATCTTTTGTGAGTGGTGGATGATGTAATACCCTGTATTCTTGTAATGTATTATATAACTAAGACATTGTATGTTTCTTTTAATACTTGTATGAGCTTGGCCTTACCCTTGGTATATTTTATATACCAATCGATTGAACTTTATCTCAATCGATTGATTGTTCCAATCGATTGAACTTTATACCAATCGATTGATTATATCAATCGATTGACACTTATGTCAATCGATTGGAGGCAGCTGGGCAGATTCTTTTGCTCTGGCTGGGGAGAGGCCACGTGAACACCTTTCCTCTATATATACCAGCCCTTTTCCTGCGTTTTTCCCTTTAGAAAAATCAGAGAGAGTGAGAGGGAGTGTTTGTGTGTGTTTATATATATATACACTCATATATATATAGATATACACACATATTTACATATATTTACACACACACACTCAGAGATGGACTGAGAAGAAGAAGAAGAAGGTCAGAAAAGAAGAAGAAAAGAAGGAGAAAGAGAAGAGAGAAGGCAGAGAGCAGAGGAAAGAGAGAAGAGGGAGACCACCATTGAAGCTCGAGCTTCAAACGTTCCCAAACACGCCCTTAACGTCCAAGGTGAGTTCTAAACTCACTTGGTAGCCTTACATTGATATTATGACATGTTTTGAATGAAGAAATGGAGAAGAAACCATGTTTCCCGTTTATATATTGCTGGGCAGTCTTCTCTGTGAAGAAGACGAAGTGTCAATCGATTGACACTATATCAATCGATTGACATCTTTCATGTCTCAATCGATTGACATTTTATGCAATCGATTGACATGGACTGTGATCCAATCGATTGAACTTTCTTCCAATCGATTGACATGGACTGTGATCCAATCGATTGAACTTTATTCCAATCGATTGACACTACTTTTATACCAATCGATTGACATCTATATCAATCGATTGGCAGTTACAGTTTACTGTTTTATTTGTTTAGTTAATGTAATAATTGTTTAGTTGTTTATTTACTGTTCAGTACTTCCCAGCATGCTTTATTATTGTAATACAGATTTGATAACGAGTTAATGCAGCATAGGATCGTAGTAATAACAAGATTAACGGATAACGTTTATAATGTTAGATAACGGAATAGTTGTGAATCCTTTGGAGTTAACGTTCATTTCATTCAGAGTAGTCGGGCCACATTGGGATTGTCATGTATCGGTAATAGAGTTGAACTTAAGTAGGTTTGCTAAGATTCGGGAATCTTGCGTGGGCGGGCTTTGGTCGATCATATGTTCTTAAAAGCGGTAGACAGACGAAGGTGTCTATGACTTGCGGTGGACCGGACCAATTGCCCTAAGATAGCCAGATGATCTAATCATATGTTCTTAAAAGCAGTAGACAGACGAAGGTGTCTATGACATGCGGTGGACCGTGATCACTGGTAGACGTCGCTAAGTCGTGGCATAGAATGATGTACTGTTGTTTAAAGCGTTATATCCCTGACATGCGGTGAACTGTGCATATGTTCTTAAAAGCGGGGGATGGACTAACGTGGTATCCATGACATGCGGTGAACTGTGCATATGTTCTTAAAAGCGGTGGATGAGCAATGGTGTGTTATAGAGTTGAACTACTGTCGAGTCTGTTCCCCTATCTAGACATGTTATCGGTCTTATAATAAGTAAAACGTTAGTGATCGGATCATTGGTTTGATTAAAGGAGTTACCCCTACAGAGTTCTAATTTGGTTACGGTTTATAACTTGTAATAACTTCAATAGTTGATACCCTGTTAGTATCTAACTCACTCGGCTTTCATTAAGCTGACGGCGTTTATGCCGCTGGACATTTCTACGTTCCAGCGCACCCTGGTTATGACTATACAGGTGAAGGGCCTGCAGGAGAAGACTACTATGCCGGTGACGGAGTTCCCGTGGAGAATTTCCCCGACGGAGGTCAGACCGAAGAAGACTACTACGCCGAGGACTACCCATATGCCAACTGAAGTCTTGACTAGAATTGTAGCTAGTTGTCTTTACCGTATTAGAATCTTTTTGTAGTCAGGCATATGTTGCCTTGACATTTGTACTTCCGCTGCTTTATATTTGATTCGAGACTCTGATATGTAATAGTTAGTAACTGCTGTTGACTCTATGTTGCTTTGTGATTAGAACCTAGACTTCATTCTTGTTACACTATTACTTCTTGTTGCTTAGTACTGCGTGGTGTGGACAATCATGTGACTTCACCCGTCATTCCCTATGGACCCATAAAGGAAATTTATTTTTCTCTATTTATGCTGCTCCGGGGCGTGACAGAAAATGATGTCGGTGACGGTTCCGTCTTTCTCTCTCGGTGAGCTCTCTCTTTCTTTTCTTTAATTTCTGTATAAATGAGAGTTTAAACTCTCATATTGACACACACACATCATATGCAAGTGATGTGTCACATACTTTTCCCCATTTTCATTTACAGCCTCGGATTTTATAAGTTCTCATTATGAAATCCCTCAAACATTCCATTAACTTCCCAATTATTTAATGGTTGTTTGTCTAAATCCCGTATGGGTCCCAACGTGGGTCCCACATATTTTGTGAAGTTGCTATCGTACCTACTAATTATGAATCTTTTCAGTTGTACCCTTATTTGGATGTCCAAACTAACACCAAATGCTAACACATATATCATCATATAATATGGAAGTATTTAAACAAATATTCATGTAATCATATAAATGCATCTAATTATTTAAAATACAAATTATTTTACTTGGCCCTTCATTGGATCTCACCATAGTACATGTCCCACCTCACTGGGGACTTTTCCCAAATGGTATCCTTTACTGAACACTTTTCATACGGGCGAGTCCAAAGCCTTCCCTTAACCCATTTATACACTAATTACATGAATTAATGCATATAAAAAAATTGTAATTAACCCTTTTCCCAGGTACGGGTGTTACACTTATACTGCATGTGTGGCATGTACAGACGACTGGTTAGTACCCCACACTCTTCGGGTCTTGGAATCACGCCCTGACCAAACCCCATCCCGTTAAGAGTCCCCATAATATTGGGTACAACAAACTTGAGCTAAATTTAGCTTAAGTTTGTTGTACAGGATGAGAACGTTTGCAATAGTGTAGCAACCAAACGACTTTTTGGAACGAAATGACAACGTTTTTGGAATGAAATAAAACCTTTACACCAATTGATTATTATTATTTTTTCAACAATGATAGGAAAACACACCAAACGACACACTGTGCTCTAAATGCATGTACTCTGTGCTGTTTGAATTTTTGACACTTTTCTGTGCATCACTTACACAGCACAGGGTATATGCATTTAAAGCTAGTGTGTCATTTAGTGTGTCGTTGGTGTGCATCACTATCATTTTTGTTATTTTTTTTTACCTTAAACGGCTCACACTATTCTATTTGAGAGTGTTTGGTGGTGGCACGACACACACAGTGTCGCCTGTCAAGTCCCACTGCTTTGTATGTGCCGTTTGAATTCTCACAGTGTGTGTTGAATGACTTGTACAATAGTGAAACTTAAGTGTACATCAAAGTTAACGTTCCACTAAATTTGTGACAACCATTGTTAACCTCCTTTTGATGAGTTCACCAAGTTTGCTGTATATTTTTGCTCGAGTAAAGATTGGGACATACCTAAACACACAACTTTTGAGACACAACCCAAATAATGTGTCTATCTCTCTCCTGTGATGTCATTGGACTCCACAATGACACAGGAGAGAGATAGACACATTAATTAGGTTATGTCCCCAAAAATTGTGTATTTGGGTGTGTCCCGAGTATTACCCTTTTTGCTCATTGTAGATGCTCTAAAAGCATAACCCAACTTTTTCACCTATGACTAAACAACCAGCAAGGAAATGGAGGAGTCTTTCTAGTGAACCTGTCTCATAGTGCCACGTAAGTTTATGTAATCCTTTTTCGCTTTTTTTGAACCAACAATGATAGGTGCACAACGAATTGCACAAACGTGCAGTACAGGATTGGACCTTGTGCTGAAAAGGCTGTATACACAAAAAGATGTGTACAAACTTTTTAGCATAAGGTCCAACCATGTGCTGCACGTTTGTACAATTCGTTGTGTGCCTATCATTACTCTTTTTGAACATTTTTCAATTCCAGACCACACAACATATTCTTGGCGAATCGTTGTTCTCTCTCTCTCTCTCTCTCTCTCTCTCTCTCTCTCTCATGACAGGTGTCAAAATACTACCCGACAACCCCAATTTGACTGAGTATCTGTCAAAACATACGTACAGGAGAAGTGTTTGTTTACCTTAATGTAGCGCCTATGTGGTTCCACACATCCAATGAGAAAGCACCACACAAGATTGTTGGACTATTTAAATTTTTTGTAGTGAGTTTCATTATTCGTGCGGCGTGCATCTATTGACTAAGGGATATCGAATGACATGCCACATGGTACTTGGGGTACCCAAAAATTTCTCTACATACAGACATAGATAGAGATGACAACGGAGCGGGTATGGGACAGGGCACCCTTTCCCCAACCCCAACCCAGCTAAAAAAATTTACCCCAAACCCGTCCCATAGAGTTTGTACAATTTGTCTTCATGGATAGAGGCGTTGTTTTCGATGATTTTGACGGCTTCCGATTGAATCCTCACCATCTCATTATCCTTAAAACTTTAACGCCGTTAATTACTGTGGCCTCTGCTTATGCCATGTGTCCCCTCCGTCAACATTACCGCCTGTCACGTTTTGGATATGCCATTTTTATTTTTTTATTTTAAAAGTACTACACTCACACCAAATTTCACACCTAACTGAGATAAGGGCTAGGATTGTGGATCCCGTGGACCCATGTGGGATTCACTAGAATCAAGGCCTAAGATTGTTAGATGTGAAATTTGGTGTGGGTGTAGCATTACTCTTTTCATTTTATTAAGGGAAAATTACACTGACATCTCCTAAGGTATCTGACAATTACAGGAATCTCTTCTGTGTTTTCAAAACTTACACTCACCTCCCTTATACTTTGAAAATGACTGTTATATCCTTGGACAAATCATCAAACATATTATCCACTTCCTTTTAAAGATGAAAAAATAAAAAATAAATAGCAATTATGAAAAAAAATTTAAAAAATCATCGACAAAATTTCATTGTATACCAAATCAAGCTTTTACTAAATTTTTTTTTAAAATATCAAAAGTAAATTTAAAAAACATAAAAATAGTCCAAAAAAATTATCTACTACCACTTTAAAATGAAAAGAATAATAACAAAATGAAAAAAAAATCAACAATTTTTTTTATAAAATAAATGAATAGTTATATTGTATTTTTGTCTCCTATATTTTTAAAATTGTGAACTTGCTCCCAACATTGTGAATGAGTTGCTCCAATAAAATTTAATTAGTACACGCCTTGCATGGGCATTGCATAGTATATATATATATATATAAGACTCTATTGAGCATGTTTTTTTCTAAAAAAATAAAATAAATAAAACAGACAAAAATACAATATAACTATTCATTTTTAAAAATTTTGTTGATGTTTTTTTTTCTTTTTTCATTATTGTTATTATTCTTTTCATTTTAAAGTGGTAGTACATAATTTGTTGATGATTTTTTATGTTTTTAAATTATTATTGATATTTATAAATAAAAGAGTAATGCTACGATTTCCAAATTTCTTTCCCAACACATGTGGCAGTGGACCCAGTTAATTTTGATTTATTGTGATGTTAAAATGGTTCAACTGTAGTCCCACTTCAACATCATTTAGGATAAAAATTTGGGATAAAGTATTACTCTAAATAAATGTTCTAATATCTTTCACCTACTACTTGGACAAAAAAAGTTAATGGCTGAATATTAAAAAGCTAAATTTGTAAACTATTGTACGTTAGGCTAAAGATTATAAAACCTAAATTTGAAATTTTTAAGATTATTTTTTTCGAGCTGTAAATTTTTATAAAATTAGGGCCAAATACTATAAATCTAAATCTGTAAAATTTGCTAATGTTTATATAATTTTATATAATGCGTGCGCACACACACTCACACAAATACACACACGTATATATATATAATGAGATAAGGGGTAAATTGGTAATCTTATACTCAAAAAGTAAGTAGAGGGGAGGTCAGTGTTATTTTTCAAACTATAGGGGAGGTACTTGTAATTATCATATACCTCAAGAGAGGTCAGTGTAATTTGCCCTTTTACAAATACCAAAAAACATAAGTAAATAAGGATAATACTTGATAGAAAGTATAAATGAGCAAATACTGGGTAAACTGTTATACCAAGTAGGAAAATTTTCTCCCTCACATATTCTAAATTTTCGCTAAGTAGGAAGTTTTACTGAATCAAAAAATGAATTCACTAGAAATAGGGGTTAGATGGATCCATAAAAACTTTTTATTGGCTTGAGATACCGAGTCACAAAATACAACCGTGACATTGAAGTTTTTGCTCGTATAAAGGGCTGTTTCTTTTAGGATAATTCTTTTGTCCTACGTGAGTTTTGATTTCAACCATAGGCAACATATTAATTGCAATATTGCTATGCTTCTCCAATTTTGTATGTCAAATACATGTGGTAATCGGCCCATCTCATTTTGATTAGATGATGTTGAAGTGGTCTCATTATTATTGAAGGTAGCCCTACTACCACTTGTATTTGGGAAGTATTTGGAATACTCATTTTAAGAAGCATAGCATTACCCCATTTAATAACTAATGGATATATATATATATATCCCCTCATATTAGCTTCTTTGGCTTTTACAATTAGTAATTTGAAATCTTCTTCTTAATTAATTTAGAAGTCATAATTTTAAAGTTATAGATTAACCTCTAAATTTAGTATGATTATACAAATTAGAACTAACGATCAAAATATTAGCATATGTTGTGTGTATGAATTCAATTTATATGTATTTGTGTGTGTAATATTAACATAAGCAATGAAAACACCATACAAAATTGTGGTTTGAACTTAGTTTAAACTGAAGCTAAGTTGTCTTCTAGGAATTTAGTAATAGGAAATAACATTGTGATGGTAAAAAGTCATAGAATGCCGTCTAAATTTAGAGCTTAGAGTTAGGGTGTCAAAAATGGGTATTCAATAGACTTACATGTACACATTAATCATAACCTTGTCACATAGTAAAGCATTACTCAAATTATATTTATATTAGCATGTGTGCGCAATAAGACCAATATAATTATGGGTAATTTAATATTTAGTCCTAATATATGCATCTAACTAGAAATATATCATTTTTTAAAACGAATCTAGAAATTAGTCCCTTGTCTAATTTGAAGACTAAAATACCCCTATATCATTTTTATAGAAATGTGTATATATATATAACTATATATGGCAACTGATTTATCATCATTTACTCCACAATTCATACATGTACATATATAAACTAATTTATATATGATAAATCAGTTACCATATATAGCTAAAAATTGAGAAATAATCTCCATATAAAGTCCACCATCACCAAGAAATTTCTCACAAACTCTTGATAAATTCGCACTACGTATTCAGAACTTCATACTTAAAAACTGAAACAATTATCAATGAGAGTGCACTAAAATAATGTGAAATTGCTCACTATATTAACTAAGTAATGAAAATAGTGAGAATTTCGTATTTTAATGTGTATAATAATGAAAAATTTCTCACTCATACTAAAAGGGTAGAACAACCCACTTTTTAAAACAAAAATAAGCATACACATAGAGAGGATTTGATGAGAAATTTATCAACAATTAACAATATTCGAGAAGAATTCCAAAAAAAAATAAAAAATAAATTCACACCTTTTAAATTGATATGACAAGTAATTTCTCACGAAATTAAAATAAATTTCTCACTTTTAGGTGAGAAATTCTCACTTTTCGAAGAGAAATTCTCACTTATCTCTCTATACCAGAACTCCAGACTGTGCTTTTCTCGAATTTTTGATCTGTGATTCTCTTTCTTACATCAATCTGTGTCGAGAACTCTGGCCCTCAAATTTCTTGTTCTCATTTACAACAATAATTGTTACCAATCCTGTAGAGCCTCCAAAGATGGCATGTAACTCTCTAAATCGTCAACTCCGATGACGGCATCGACATCAATCAAAAGGTAAGGATGATTGGTAGTGGCCACCGGAAAGTGATTGAGGAGCTTCTTTAATATTTTGTAACAGAGAAATTTATCCCTCCAATCGGGTATGGCTGCTTCAATATGCATCGAAAATCCCAAACTTCATCTCAACGATGATGATGATGATGAGTATAATCCTTTTGTGTGATTGTATTTTAGAGAGAGAGAGAGTGAGAGAGATAGAGAGAATTGGAAAGAGAGAGATAAAATCTGTGGAGTTCCTCTCTCTCTCTATATATATTTATATATAGATAGTTATTTGGAGTTTAAATTTAAAACCCCTAAATTTAAGTCTTTATCACTATATAGATCTTTATTACTATATATATAGTCCGGATCTTAAAAAACGGACTGTGTAAAAAGTGAGAATTTCTCACAAAAAAGTGAGAAGCGTGTAAAAAGTGAGAAATTTATTTTCTTACATATATATATATATATGTATGTATATATGTATGTAACGAAGAGCATATTAGTCCATAAAATCTCTGTCAAATTGGAAAAAGGGACTAAACATTGATTACCTTTCAAAATCAGGGACTAATTACTATACATGCAATATGGCTATGATCAATTTCTATTAATGGTCCAAAATAGGGACCAAACCTTATATTTCTATATAATTATTGTGATCCAAATTATTACAGAAAGAGCAAAATATACGTATATAACCATGTGTGTGGGCGCATGTGTAATAAATGCAGACCATTCAGTAACTTTTCTTTACAAAATTGACTTATATGCATATATTATGTAAGTAGCCATTTTTGTTGATATTTTTTTGAAAACAATTGTAATTATGGTTGCTAAAGTTGGGAATAAAATTAATATAGTTGCAAAAGTTGAGTATAAAATTAACCATTTTTAAAATAAAAAAAATGGTTGTTCCTAAAGATTAACATTCTGTAAAATTTCTTACAAAAATTGACTTATTTGTAAATATTGTGTCAAAAGATGACCATTTTGCATTTTTTTCTTACAAAAAATGACCTATATGTAAATATTATGCCAAAAGATGACCATTCTGTAATTTTTATGACAAAAATTGACCTACATATAAATATGATATAAGTAGCCGTGTTGGTTGACTTTTTGAAGCTCATTGTAATAATGGTTGAAAAAGTTGATTGAACCTAAAATATTTAAGTCAATGTTGATTGAATCCTCATTATTATATTAAATAAAATTTCAAAAGTTGACCTGAATATAATTATTAGTTGATTTGAATGTAACTATTGTCTGAAATGATAGAATTAGACTCTCACAAATAAATATATCTTTATGTAGTTGTACACATGTAGGAGTAAATGTTATACTAAAGAGATATTATGGTATTTAATTGACTATGCAATTACAGTCAAGAACAGAATAAATAGAGAAATACCAAAATTGAATAAATCAATTTAAAAAATCGGTACGCAACCATAGCGCTATACCTTCCTTTAGTATAGACGATATATTGTATGAGCATTTTTAGTGGTGCTAGTTATTTTAGTTAAAATGTCATTTTGTTAGCTTGTCATTTTATTTTATTTTTAGTGTTGAGATTTGTGTCGAATGCAATTGTATATATTTGATAGTTTTAATTTGGAGGAGAATTTGGCTAGCCCAATTTGCGCTAGTCGTTTGGAGAATTAAAATAGTTGACAAAAATGGCTAGTGGCATAGTTAGCCTGTTAGAGTTAACTAATAGGGTAATACTTGGCACATATCCAAATATACAATTTTTTGGACACAATCTAATTAATGTATCTATTTCTCCTGTGTCACTGTGAGGTCCAGTGACATCACAAGAGAGAGATAGACACATTATTTGAGTTGTGTCCCAAAGGTTGTGTGTTTGTGTGTGTCCCAATCTTTACTCTAACTAATAATAATAATAACAGTAATAATATAAATCTCCTCAAAAATCCCTATCAACTCAACTTTTTTGGATTAGGTCCACTCAAGAAATAATTGTAGTGTTAAGTCCAAACAAACAGGAAGTTTATTGTGATTAGTTCATCCCCCCAATTTAGTGTCAATATTGTTACGATTTACTCCTGGATATACATACACATAGAAATATACACTCACGTAAGACTCTATTAACTGAAAATATCCCTTTATTTTTAGCATATATTAATGTTGATTATAAATCCCTAAATTGTTGGAATCATCATTTAAGTCTTTTATAGATAGATACACATGTAGATTTACAAATTTATATGGATCAGTCAACAAATATCTTGCAAGTTGTTAGTATAACTGTTTCTTGATAAAATCCCTCAATTATAGCATTAATATCACAAAATGTAACGTATTTTGCCATTAAATTTGATATTTGTTGATTTCCATATCTTTAGTGTCACGTTAAATGGTTTGTTAGATTATCCATTGCTATATTTTTTTATTCACTGTTATTTTGGTGAGTATGACAGATATTTTTGGCAGCAATGACTAGTAAGATTATCAGTGTACAATTTTATACTACATTATCAGTGTGAATTTTTCACAACATTCTAGAATTCTACTCACAATTATAGCATAAAGGACCCAAGCATATGCAGATATACTAAGGAAACAAGTCCTTACAACAAACAAAACCAATTTCAATATGATTGGCTAGCATCACTTAATTATTGTTCAATTTTACACTGAATTACTTCAGTGAACAATTTCACACTCCATTATTAGTGTGAAATTTTCACTGCATTGCAGAATCTCATTCAGTGATTATAATATAAGGACCAAAACAGAACCTATGCAGCTATGCCGAGGAAATTAGTCCTTGCACCAAACAGAACCAATTTAGATACACACAAATCTAATATGTTTAGTTACACAAATCTAATATCCGAACTAAGATATAGAAAGAAGCATAAGTCCATTCATTAAGTATCACTTAAGCGTCGTACAATTTTACATTGCATTACAATGTTTAGCAAAAAACAAAATGGCCTTGCATTATATATCATCCTAAAAAGCCTCCACAATAGACAAACAAAGCGCATCCTACCCCTAAAAAGACATGTACATAACACTTTGGAACCCCATAAATGCTCCAAGACATCCCATAGTGTTTTAGGACCCATGCGCAACTATTTTGCATTGCTTTCTGCTGTGACTGGTAAGTGTAAAAAGACTTGTGCATTGCTTTCTGTTGTGTTGCTGAGTTCACCACGTACCTAATGGGATTCTCTATGTCTTGGGTTGATACGTCGAGACGCCCATTTCCATAAGTCTTTCTCTGCCAGTTTAAAACTTTTCAACAGTGCAAAATTTGAAAATTGTGTGAAATTTAACACTGAGAATCAATAATGTTATTAAACAACAAGAAGAAATAAAGTAGAATTTTCATTTTTTGTGATAATAAATTGCAGCATGCAGAAACACAAAATGAGTGAAATGGTCCATTACATAAAATTTTAAAATGCATCATCCTCTCCAAACAACAAGACTGAAAATGGTGGGGCAACCTACTTGCAAAGGAAAACTCTTAAAATGTAAGTCTGGATGGGCTGCCCACTCCTTCAAAATGTAAAACCAAGTTGTCATCCACTATCTTGCAAAACGTATTAACAAATGCAAAAGAAAAACTTTTGCAATAAGAATAAACACGCGCCTCAAGACATGAAGATTGAAGGGGTACATAATATCAACGAACCACCAGGACAAACCCAAACAAGATCGACCCAAAAATGCGACCAAATCGCTAATGAAAAACTCATCATAGTGAACAATATGAACATGTCCTTAAAAACAACAGAACTTACAAAGATCAGACCCTCGGTACGACAAAATAGTAGATGTGCACATGGAGAGGGCCGATCAAGATCCCCAAAAAAAAGTTTGCCATTGTCTCGTCGGCGTTCGGAGTTGAGCTTGAATTTTGGGTCGTCGGCGTCGGAGAAGAGTGGATTTCTTCAATTTCTTCTTGTCAGTGTCGAAGCAAAGTGGGTTTCTTCGGAATGAAAATCTCTTGTCTATTTCTCTAGATAATAGCAAAATTGCTTTTTAATAATTATATATACATATATAGATAATAGCATGATTTGGATTTTTTCAAACCTAAATTTGAAGTCCCTAATTATTAGATGACTTAATTATAGCAATATTTTAATATGGGCATTTATGTATTATATATATTTATGGACCTAACACAAAAAACTTCTTGAGTTGGACCTATTTCAAAAAAGGTATACTAAGATGGATTTATTACTACTTAACCCTAATAATAATAAGTGAGTTTTAACCGACTATTTTAGCTAGTTAGTCATTCTTTTGAGTTTTTGGAGTTGCTCTGATTAGGGGTGTCAACAAAGCTGACACACTGATCGAACATAATTGATCAATCTGTTTTTAAAAATTTCTGTCAGTGTAAAAATTGGACAGAATCGAAAAGTACACTAAATCAAATTGAACCAAATAGAACGAAAACTGATTGGTTTGCTTTGGACCGAATCGTTGATACCCCTAGCTCTAACATGTTTATAAAAAATCTAAAGTACAAGAACGTACCTTTGGTTGCATGAACGTCCATTTGGTAGGTCGATACAAAGTGCCATTGTGTTGTAATTTTAGTGCTATTTAATAATAATTTTCTTAGTGTCATTTTATAGTAATAAGATAGACATCTGATTGTAACTATTTTCAGGCACCACTTAGTAGTAACAATGTTACGTAGGTTGGTAACCTAATGCCAATACATAGTTTGAGGGTATATAATCAAAACATTTGATTGTATGAAAGACCTAACATGCTTATGTGAAAATTAGATACTATATACAAAGTATTGCAAATCAGATGGAATGTGAAAAGACTCAACCAAAAATACATTTTCACAACCTAAATTTATTTGAGTTTTGAACTAGAAGGGGGTAGAGTTAGGATTTCATCATTTCCATTAAATTTGTTTAGATCATTTGGGGTTTAGGGTTTCAATTTGGGGTTTTATGGTTGATCAGGAACGAATAGTTTTCGTTTATAGTCCTGAAAATACACTTTGTTAGCCCACTTCATTTAGTTATTAAGTGTTTTTAATAAGTACTAGCATGGAACCCGCGCATCGCGCGGGAGAGAGAGAAACTTTGCAGCACACCTCCATGTACATCTTTTGAGTGAAAAAGAGAATAGTGAACAATTTAAAAGCAGTTTTAATATAGAAATCCGTTCTCTTCTGATGTGAGAGAGCCCAACCTTGTATTTGTCCCACCAAAAGCTTGCAATCTTCAATCATTTCCTTCATTGGAGCTGATTCAACCATATTTTTCAACACTATGATGACAACTCTAAGTCTTGACTCTTCCACTAGATTTGAGATGCCTATCTGGAGTGAAAGAACCATACCTCTTCTCAGAATTTCTATCTCAGCTCCAAATTGGATAGCTAGCTTAGTAATATCCTTATTTCCAACGACCTCTATCATCTCTTATCAGCCTCCAAAGCTGCCTCTTCCAGATTTATCTCTATTGCAACCGTCAGTTATGTTTAATTTGAAGAAGCGTGCAACAGAAAATTGCCATTTACAGTCGAAGACCCTATAAATATCCTTGGCATATTTAACAATATTGCTAATTAGGTCATTGCTGGGAGAAATAAGAACACTTAACACTTTATTGTCTGTTTTCTTTCGTGTATGTTAAACGCCTAAAACAAAAACATAAACCCAAACCCAAACCTAAGCTAATTAGCATTCGAAAAGCAATCCATGCATTGGGTTGTGGTGGTGGCTGGACTATTTTTCCATTTTAGTTTAACGAATGTAAACAAAATGAACAAAAAAAGAGGAAGTTTCAACAATGAATTCCACTGCAAACAGTTGAATTAAAAACTATCTTTGATATGTAGTAAATGTTATCACTATCTAGATTCACGAAAACTTAGGTCTCGATTTTCTATAGGACTACCCTCAATACTGCCACATGTGTTGGGAAACTTTGGTCTCGATTTTACCAAACATTGAAAGCTTGCAAAGAATTGAAAAAGTAAAATCCTACAAATTCTGAAAAAGCAACTCCAAATGTGAAGTTGAAGCTATCTTAGAGGGTGCAGAAAATAAATATTCTTGCACCAACAATGATTTGAAAATTTGTATGGTTCCAATTTGAAGCATTGGAACATCCACAAAGTAATAGATTGACTGAACTTACTATGGAATAAGCAATTATGTAAAGATCAAGATTAAAGTGCAGTCACCAAAAATAAGAGACAAAACTACAGCAAGTATAACAAAGACCTATACACCTTCCCTCACATATAAATTTTGAACAAATGGATCGATGTCACACCCGTACCAAAAATTTATAAGTTTTATCGTGCATAATTGAATTTATGAATTTATCAATATTAGTTGATAATGAGGTTGAGGTTGACTGTGAATCAACGGTAAGGTGTTAGTGAGGACACGGAAAAATGATGGTTCATTTTGCATTGGTATAAGTAAATGACATTTCGGTGATTCAAATGTTATTTGACTTATCTGGTATCTTTATGAATAGTAAATTATACCTGTATAGTATAATTTCTGGTAATTTTGGTATCGCTAGATATCTTTGAGAATTGTGGTGAGAATGTGAGTGTCATGTTATATAAAAAGGTAAGTTGTGTAGAGATTCCACGGAATTTAGTTTTCGGACGTATATTTTGGATCCAAACGAGACTTAATCGAAAACTCTTGTAATTAGTAGTTTTCACTCGTAAAGCAATAAAATGGACGTGTGCGAAGTTTTAAGAGTTAATTAGAAGTTTTGAAAACTCGCGGGGTAGTAAACGCGATTTTTGAAGAGTTTGTCTATAATAGTGGTGGGTAAAATTTTCATTTCTTGAAAACTTCATATAATATCTAGAGAGAGGAGAGAGAAAATGGAGATTGATCCTACGGGCTTTGAGACGACAAACGGCGACCCTTCGTCCGTCTCAATTTCACCAAAATGCATATTCGAACTCCCCAAGGTAAGGGCTAAGTATTGATAGTCTTTAGGTCACGTTTGGCTAAGATTTTATAAATGTCTAAATCTAAGAAATTGGGGAAAACACATGTAGACTTGTAGGTTTTGCGTAGGATCGAAGATTTGGCGTTTATTTGGGCTTCTAGTCGTTTCCTCCAAGTTATACGACGATAGCTCGAGGTATGAATTTCTAGCCTATGTTATATAGGTAAAATACATGTTTTATATTTCGATGACAAAATTGTGGTTCGGGCAAAATTCATGTGTTAATCTAGGCCCGTTAATTATGCACGCGCTTAAATGTGAAAAGCATGTCTAAATTTACGCGAGTACGTTGAGTTGTCTATGTGTGTCAAAGGGGGGACTTATACAAATTCATGCCGGAGCAAGCTTCTCGATGTTTGAGAATTTTAGTAGCGATGGCTACTGTGCATGGTTTAAAGCTTGGACTTGCCAGAGCACTTGGGGATGTAATGGTTGTAGGGTTGGACTAGCCATTGACATCGCAGTTAAGGCTTGGACTTGCTGCTTCCGGATGAAAGCGTATTTGTCTCCTTAGTGACTATTTATGTGATATTGAGATTAAAGTATGTTGATCATATATGCATATGTTAGAAATTATGCACTCAGCATATTGCTGAGTAGTGGAGATTTACTCTATTGCAGCTGAAAAGAAGAAAGGGAAAAAGAAGTGAGAATAGTGAGGCCGTTGGAAACACCGGGGGATCCATTGTGTATGTTTTTGTTTTCCTTGCCAAGTCTTGTAATAATGAGCATTTCAAATAGCTAGCATTTTTGTATTTGGCTTGGAAGGAGTAGTATGGTATTCGTGATGTTGTAATAACTCTTATTACTCTTTTTAGTTACGTTGTAATGAATTCGGACTAATGGATTCGTGTTTTGAATGCTTGTCCTGTCAATTTCGAAGTTTAAAGGAAGAATGGATAGAGTTTTGTGATTTGCGCCAAACAAGTCTTAGCTTGTTCCGCTATTGTCCTTTTTCATGGATTAGTAATCCTAAACTTTGATTTTGATAATATGTTGTAACTCGTGAAGTTTAAACTAAGGTAAACTTGTGTAGAAGAAAGAAAAGAGTAAGGTTGGGTGATGCCTTAGGCAAAATTCTGCAGCTTGTGCAGGATTCTGCTAAAGGGTCATTCGACCGATGAAATGCCCCCTGCCAAAAATCTTTTTCTCTACCTTTCGAAAATTTTCAAAAGGTTTTGATTTGTTCTTAGGGTACTTTTGGGACCCCTTTTAACATAAAATCATTCGATTCGAAATATAATTGTGTTTTCAATTTTACACGGATTTTACAACTCAAAGGGTAATGTTTCCAAAAGTTTTATACATTCAAGATTTTCACGAACCACAAGAGTTTGAAATACTTGTTCACACAACGAGGCTTGAATATGAGACAGAGGAGATGGTTAGAGTTAATGAAGGACTACGATCTTTCGATAGAGTATCATCCGGGGAAGGCTAATGTAGTAGCCGATGCATTAAGCCGAAAGACGTCAAGGAACTTAGCCGACGAGCTAACTAGTAAAAAAGAATTGATCAGAGAAATGGAACGCTTAGAGTTGGATGTGATTCCAAAGACTAGTGGTGGCTTAATGATGGCGATCATAGTACACCCAGATATTATTGATGAGATCAAGAAGGAACAGTTTCACGATGTTTACCTGTGCAAAATGAGGGATGAGATACCGTTAGGAAAGCGACCTGGTTTGTATTGGAACAAGGAAAGTTGAAGCTTGAGAAACGACTATGTGCACCTAATGTGAAAGGCTTGAAAGAGAGGATTCTAGAGGAATCACATAGCACTAGATATTCAATTCACCCATGGAGTAATAAAATGTATAGGAATTTACGAGAGAACTTTCGATGGAAAGGTATGAAGCGATAAGTTGCTAAGTATGTTTCAGAGTGTTCAGCGTGTCAACAAGTCAAAGCACAAAGACAAGTATTATAGCCATTACTAGTGTCAGAGTGGAAATGGGATGAGATTACAATGGATTTTATTTTGGGATTTCTGCGATCGCCGAACAAGAATGATAAGATTTGGGTTATAGTTGAAAGATTAACGAAGTCTGCTCATTTTCTAACAATCAAGACGACTAAACCTTCAAAGTTAGCAGAATTGTATGTGAAAGAGATTGTAAGACTACACGGGGTTCCAGCTGTGATTGTATCAGATCGCGACAGTAGTTTTACATCGAGGTGTTGGGGAAGTTTGCAAAAGCTATGGGTACGAAGTTAAGTTTCAGTACCGCATTTTATCCTCAGACCGATGGGCAATCAGAGCGCATGATTCAGATATTGGAAGATATGCTTCTGTAACACCTTGTATTTTTTATTTTCATTAATAAATGAGTGTTGTATTTTAATTCTATTTATAAATATTTGTTTGGGGTCAAACCGTAATATTCGTAAATATAGAAATATTTTCTATGGTTTCAAAATCGATATCTATATTTTTGTACAACCCAGAATTTATTCTTTACGCTAATAGTAATTATCTGTATTTTTATATCAACCGTAAAATACCAGTTTTGATTTAAATCTGCGTTTATATCGCGTCTTGGGTGTGGGAGCACGTGAGCTCAACCACACCGTGCGTTTCTTATGGCTTTGCTTAGAGCCCAAAATAGTGAGTTTATATATATATATATATACGTTGGTATAACTCTCAAACTCTCACAGACTCTCATTCTCTCATATCACTCACTGTGTCTCTCTCAATCTCCCTCTAAATCCTCTCAATTCTCTTAAATCTCTCAAGACATTAATACACATATACAGTTTATATATTTACATACACACATACATAGATTCATACACATAGCTATATATATATTTATACATCTCAAGATCAAGAACGGAGGAGTAAATTTCTTAGACGACGATTTATTGCGGCGGAATTCTCAGTCTCAAATTCTTTATACTAGTACCTTTGTGAGTAATTTAAACTCACTCGCCATGTTTATATATATGTATTTTGATATATATATATATATATATATATGTGCGTATATGTATATATATATATTCATATACCATTAAAGCTTGAAAAATAGAATTTTGTAAAGGTTAACCAAAATGAAATCCGTGAATTAGGAATGGAAGATCTTAGTCCCAATAAGCTACAGTTCGAATCCTACGGAGTTATTCATCCGTATCGCGACGTACCGTTGATTTGAAGTTTTGACACCCTTACTTTAATTGCGAATATCTAGAGATATAATCCGTATTTGTTTAAATTGATCGCATATTCTTAATCTACGTCGAAAGACGAAGAAAACCATATATGGCATGACATAATTGAAACAGAAAATAGAAATGGGTGAAAATACAGTTTGAAATCAGAAACAGGGGAAAAACGAAGAAGATGATGAAACTGTGATAACTCGCGCCCGCGACCCGCTCGCGCGACCCATTTCCCCCTTCGCGTGCGCGACCCGCTCACGCAAATCTTCCCCTCCTCACTCGCGCGACCTGGGCATTTTGAGCAGTTTTTGTATTTTTATATAAGGGACTGTTTGGAAAAAGTTTTGAAAGTTTTTTAAAGAATGGTTTGACAGATATACTATTTTAAAGGCTCACTGATAAGATTTGGACTTGTAAGAACGATTAAGACCGAGATTTATGTTGAACGAATATCCAGCTTTGAGATTAATAACTATTACTACAAATTGTGAACATTGACATACATATTAGGATCGAGGTTGTGTCAACATGCATGTGTGTGAGAAAGCGTGAAAAGAGTAAAGAGTGGCGATCTGGTGTGTGACCTCAATATCGATCGGATATTAATCCTGGTATTGGAGGCAACAGTGTTGAGTACGACTTAGATATCGATCGGATATTATTCCTGGTATCTAAGGCGCTCATTTCGGATATCGACCGGATATTATTCCTGGTATCCGAAGCGATGGTATTGAGTACGGCTTAGATATCGATCGGATATTATTCCTGGTATCTAAGGCGCTCGTTTCGGATATCGATCGGATATTATTCCTGGTATCCGAAGCGATGTTTGGTCGTGATTGACCCAGATATTGATCGGACATTATTCCTGGTATCTGAGGCGATAGCGTGGTGTGCGACCTCAATATCGATCGGATATTATTCCTGGTATTGGAGGCGACAATGTTGTGTACGACTTAGATATCGATCGGATATTATTCTTGGTATCTGAGGTAATGGTTTGGCTGAGTCGGGTTTTGTTGAGAGAAAAGAGTTAGAAAGATGAGATGTTACATTGTTCATGCACGGTCGCATATTTATTGCTTATTTTATTTCTCCCGTGACCTATGTTGGAATTGGAACCTTGAATCTATTGCTTTTAAAGTTAAATTGCACTGTTGTTTATTTGCTTATATATACATTGCGAGCACTTGTTTATTTTGCTCACCAGCTTGCATAAGTTGACGGCGTTGATGCGTCCTGGACTATATGTCCAGATTTTCAGGGTCAGGAGCAGCCAGGGTATTTCGACTATGCTAGTTAGAGGCAGGGGACTTTCCAGGAGTCTGCTTTATATTTTCTATGTCTTTTTAATTTTGGGTTGTAATAAACTAGTTTTAGACATTTGAATAAGGCGTTTTGTACCCAAGTTTATGACTGCTGTTATAGTTAGTAAGTTTTAATTTTGGAGCTTATGTTTTGTTAGTATCCTTTGTTCTAGAAATGCTATTAAGATATTTATTGCAGGGACAATTGGTTATACTCACTAGTCACGACCTACGAGTCCATAAAGGAAATTAAATGCTTTCCTGTATTATGCTACGTCGGGGCGTGACAGCTTCGATTGTGTGTTCTAGATTTTGGGAGTGATTGGAAGAAACATCTATCTTTGATTGAATTTGCATACAATAACGGATTTCAGTCAAGTATCGGCATGGCACCGTATGAAGCTTTGTATGGGTGTAAGTGTCAATCACCGGTTTATTGGACCGAGGTTGGAGAAAGAAAGTTACTAGGACCTGAGTTAATACAGGTGACTACGAAAAAGGTGAAGTTAATTCAAGAGCGACTTAAGGTAGCTCAGAGTCGTTATAAGAGTTACGCGAACTCGAAGCAACGACCGATGTCGTTTGAAGTAGGTGACTTTGTATACCTGCGAGTATCGCCTTCGAAGGGCATTGTACGATTCAGAAAGAGAGGAAAGCTTAACTCGAGATTTATATGACCTTTTGCAATCCTAGAGAGAGTAGGACCGGTGGCTTATCGATTAGCACTTTCGTCCGAATTGGAGCATGTGCATAATTTATTTCATGTATCGATGTTGAGACATTGTATGACAGATACGAGTAAGATCATTGTACCTGAGCCATTACAGATTCAGGAAGACTTGACTTATGTGGAACAACCTATGGAGATTCTAGATTGAAAATAGCAATTCTTGAGAACTAAGACAATTCCAATGGTGAAAGTGTTATGGCATAGTCACACGGTTGAAGAGGCTACATGGGAAAATGACGAAGAGATGAAGAATGAGTACCCGTACTTGTTTGACGTATGAGGTAAAGTTTGGGGACAGACTTCCTTTTTAGAGGGAAGAGTTGTCACACCCGTACCAAAAATTTATAAGTTTTATCATGCATAATTGAATTTATGAATTTATCAATGTTAGTTGATAATGAGGTTGAGGTTGACTATGAGTCAATGGTAAGGTGTCAGTGAGGACATAGCAACATGATGGTTCATTTTGCATTGGTATAAGTAAATGACATTTAGGTGATTTAAATGTTATTTGACTTATCTGGTATCTTTATGAATAGTAAATTATACTTGTATAGTGGTAATTTTGGTATCGCTAGATATCTTTTGAGAATTGTGGTGAGAATGTGAGTGTCATGTTATATAAAAAGGTAGGTTGTGTAGAGATTCCACGGAATTTAGTTTTCGGACATATATTTTGGATCCAAACAAGACTTAATCGAAAACTCTTGTAATTAGTAGTTTTCACTCTAAAGCAATAAAATGGAAGTGTGCGAAGTTTTAAGAGTTAATTAGAAGTTTTGGAAACTCGCGGAGAAGTAAACACGATTTTTGAAGAGTTTGTCTATAAATAGTGGTGGATGAAATTGTCATTTCTTGAAAACTTCATAAAATATCTTGAGAGAGGAGAAAGAAAAGGGAGATTGATCCTACGGGCCTTGCGACGAAAAACGGCGACCCTTCGTCCGTCTGAATTTCACCAAATTTCATTTTTGAATTCCCCAAGGTAAGGGCTACGAATTGATAGTCTTTAGGCCACGTTTGGCTAAGATTTTATAAATGTCTAAATCTAAGAAATTGGGGAAAACACGTGTAGACTTGTAGGTTTTACGTAAGATCGGAGATTTGGCGTTTATTCGGGCTTCTAGTCGTTTCCTCCAAGTTATACGACGATAGCTCGAGGTATGAATTTCTAGCCTATGTTATACTGGTGAAATACATGTTTTATATTTCGACGACGAAATTGTGATCTAGGCGAAATTCATGCGTTAATCTTAGGCCCGTTAATTATGCACGCACTTAAATGTGAAAAGCATGTCTAGATTTACGCGAGTACGTTGAGTTGTCTATGTGGGTCAAAGGGGGGACTTATACAAATTCATGCCAGAGCAAGCTTCTCGATATTTGAGAATTTTAGGAGCGACGACTACTGTGCATGGTTTAAGGCTTGGAATTGCCAGGGCACTTGGGGATGTAATGGTTGTAGGCTTGGACTAGCCATTGACATTGCGGTTTAAGGCTTGGACTTGCCACTACTGGATGAAAGCGTATTTGTCTCCTTAGCGACTATTTTTGTGATATTGAGATTAAAGCATGTTTTTATCATATATGCATATGTAAGAAATTATGCACTCAGCATATAGCCGAGCAGTGGAGATTTACTCCATTGCAGGTAAAAAGAATAAAGGGTAAAAGAAGCGAGAAAAGTGAGACCATTGGAAACGTCGGGGGATCCCTTGTATATGTTTTTGTTTTCCTTGCCAAGTCTTGTAATAATGAGCATTTCGAATAGCTAGCATTTTTGTATTTGGATTGGAACGAGTAGTATGGTATTCGTGATGTTGTAATAACTCTTATTAGTTACGTTGTAATGAATCCGGACTCGTGGATTCGTGTTTTGAATGCTTACCCTGTCAATTTTGAAGTTAAAGGAAGAATGGATAGAGTTTTGTGATTTGCGCCAAACAAGCCTTAGCTTGTTCCGCTATTGTCCTTTTTCATGGATTAGTAATCCTAAACTTTGATTTTGATAACATGTTGTAACTCGTGAAGTTTAAGCTAAGGTAAACTTGTGTAGAAGAATGAAAGGAGTAAGGTTGGGTGATGCCTTAGGCAAAATTCTGCAGCTTGTGCAAGATTCTGCTAAAGGGTCATTCGACGGGTCGAAATGCCTCCTGCCAGAAATCTTTTTCTACACCTTTCGGAAATTTTCAAAAGGTTTTGATTGGTTCTTAGGGTACCTTTGGGATCCCTTTTAACATAAAATTATTCGATTCGAAATATAATTGTGTTTTCAATTTTACACGGATTTTACAACTCGAAGGGTAATGTTTCCAAAAGTTTTATACACTCAAGGTTGTTTTAAAGTCTTTTCTGCTGCGTATGATCATTTAACGAACTGGATAAGCCTTGATGGCGTGCCATGTGTCCTGTTTTCACACGTTAGCGGGATGGGTCGTAATAATCGAGCAGGTCATTTATCACCTGTGGACCAAATTAGACAAAAGACTAATCCATATCCTATTACTGGGGTTATACAAAGAACCTTAAAGCATGGTGTTACTTACCTAATTGTAGATTTCTAGATACCATACGTGATGAGTCTGATCTGTGATTAATTACTCATAATTCAATCATAGGTGAATCATTAAAAGAGAAACCAACAAACTTGATAACAAAATGAAAATGTGGCAACTGGAGTATCATTTGTTGAAAGACCCATAATGATCATACGACCGAAGGAACCCAAAAAAAAAAAAAAAAAAACACAAAACATGGTTCTAAATAGAGCAAAATGCAAGATTTCATGAACCACGATTATATGGTAGGCAAAAATACTTCACCAATTGAGTTGAGAGAAAGAAAACAATAAGAAACCAGGAAAGATTTTTCCACAAAAAGGCGTGCAATCAACTGTATAATGAACACCAATCTTAGAGAACTAACATCAACTCCTTAAAATCCACTTATTGGATTAGCAACAACCAATTTCACCTGTCCTATTCTTTTAGTAGCTTTTATAAAGTGTTCATAAACAGCAAGAGGTTATCATTCTCCAAAAAGAAAATCATTGCAACTACCAAAAGCTTGCACACCAAAAAGTACATTAATATAAATCTGTAAAGACCTCAAGTACTTCCCCATATGCACACTTCAAAAAACTCTTTATCAGAAATGTCTTAAAAACTAATCTACCTCCCTCTATATTACTGCCCTTTGATGAAAAATTTTACGAAAATATTTTGACCTAACTCGCTAAGATGCATTTGGTTGGATTTCTGTTTCCTGAATAAAAATTTCAATAAAGGTCGATGTTAAAAAAGAGCTTAAATCCAAATAATATTGTGAATATGTAAATGTTGAACTACAGGGTTGGTACTCTTCTGCTTCAAAGAATCAAGAATGGCAATAAACAAAATATTTTTTATGTATGAGCAAATAGTATTTTGTCCAACATTTGCTACAACTATAAAACAATGGGAACCAATTTTGGATTCAAATGGGAAAGCATAACACTATTCTAAAAAGTAGAGCTGATCAATCAAATATTTTTCTTCAAAACTTTGGGACTATTTAATAATGGGTTGTTTTATAAAAAAAAATCTTTTTCTTTTTTATATTTTTTCAAAAGCTTGGGGCTATTGTTATTATTATTATTTTTTTAAATTTTTTTTCTCTTCATAATCTTAGGGTGTGAGGATTATAATTTCTTTAAAGATAGAGGATGAGTATGTATGAGGATTCAGGTTTCACTCTGCCCAATTTTATTTTATTTTATTTTTTTGAATTTCCCCTCCTCAAACTCTAATGAATTTCCCACCATCATTCAGGAAAAATCAAATAAAAAAGACATATGAAACAATGGAAAACAAACAACAGCCAAATTTAAACATAGGGTTTTGATGACCAATAGAGAGGCAAAAGGGAGGGAAAAAAATATCAAAATAATGAAAATAATAAAATCCGAAATTAAAGCTTGGAGCATTGATGACCCGCAAAAAAGTCACTCTCAAAGTTCTTGAATCTTCCAAGTCTAATCAGCATGTCAGCCAAAATGGGTGGTGTGGTGGGCCAAGAGGACCAAAGAATTATCAATGCAATCTATATTCAATAACATAAATCAAATCAAGATATTAGTGTACATAATTTACAAATCCATATCCATATATCAACTAAATCAAGGTAGAAATATCTTTTCAATTTCGAGATCATACCTGCTAGAGAGATACAGTCTTGAAGATAACCGGTGGTGGAAGCTGCAGTGATGGTAAATGGTTTTATAAAAGGAGCAAACACTGCAAGCCATGTCTTGTCATCTTCCTGAGGGGAACGGTTGTTGGAATTCAATGGGTCACCCGAAACTCTTGTAATAATTTATTTGTGTTTTGGGTAAAAACTTTTTCAACGTATAGGGGAGGGGAGGAGGGCCGGTGTATGGGTCTTCAATTAGGGAGAGAATGTATAGGGGGAAATGTCTTGAATAAAAACTGTTTTAAAATTCTCTTAAAAAATATTAAAATTGGAGAGAGAAGAGAGTAAAAATCCTTCAATAGGAATTTATTGACTATAGAGAGAGAAGATAGTAAAATTCTTAAATAGAGAGAGAGAGAGAGAGAGAGAGAGAGGGGGGGGGGGGGGGGGGGTTAATTCATCTCACATTTTTACCATCGCTGAGGAAAAAGAAAAAAAAAACAAATGCACTGAGAAGAGAGAGGAGAGGACATGCATTGTTTTCAATTTTCTCTGCCACATGGCTGCCTCAGAGAGCACATCAGGGGATACCTTCCGCTATTATGTAGACTAATAGATTTTATGTTTAGTAGATTTTGGAGCTTTAACGTGAAAATGAACTAAAATCCAATGATTAGTGGCTTTGGAAGACATTCTGTGCTCAAAAGGTGATTCCGGTGAAATCTGGAAACAGTGGCAGCCTTGATAAATTGCATTTTTGACAATGAAGACTTTAGATTTGAAAATTTTCTCCTAAAGTAGAAAATGTAGATCTTCGAGTTACGGATGTGTCTCCATAAACGGCGAGTCAATCCGAGGTCCGAATCAAAAGTTATCGCAATTCTATGATCGGTGCGCAAAGTTGAGAAAATCTAAAAAAGTGGGAAAATGGGTATGTCGCTAGAGCGGCCCGCTCGTGCGATTTAGGGCATCGTGCGCGAGCGGCCCGCGCGAGTGACCCATTGAAAAAACCAAAAATACGTATTTCGATGTACTGAAGAGCATTGTGCAATCTGAATTGGCTGAATACGTCTAAAAACATAAATATAGTAGTTTTAGTGCAATTAAGTTTAGGAAATCTTCCAAAACTTGCTACAAAATCTATATATACCTACTTTTAATTCAAAGTAGGGGTTACACAACAATAAACACATCCTTCTATAGCCAAAACTTCAGCCATTGAAGAGGGAGAAGCAAGGAGAAGAAGAAGAAAAAGAAGAAGACCAAGGATTTCCATGGCCTCCTTTATCAACCTCTTGTCGTTCATCGCTTCTATGCCACTTAGAACAAGATGGGTTTCAATGAAATCCTAGCCAAGTAATAGGGTGTATTTTTTGTTTTCTCTTAGTTTTATTATGTATGGATGATAATTACATGAATAGAGGATTTTAATTAATAAAATCGGATTCATTGATTAAATCATTGATTTCAAAATCTATTCTTGTCTTAGATCTATTTTAAATATGATGTGTTCAATAGTCTATATTTGTTGTGCTTGTATAGATTATTTACATGTAATAGTGTTTATTTGAATTGTGCTATCAAGTAGTCGAATAGTTCATGCCTAGGGAAGACGGAGTATGCCGCAACCCTAGTTTAGTGCAAGACACTTCATGCTAACCGAAGCTGAATTATGTTGATGCTTGAATTGTAATTATCTTCTTGATGGAGGAATCGGGTTTGTAGCTACGATTCGCTATTATCATTGAATGCAATAAGCTAATTGAATGCGTAGATACCCTTATTATAAAGCTAGTGGTGGATTTGCA
Organism: Hydrangea macrophylla; assembly: GCA_033977485.1. Lineage (NCBI taxonomy): Eukaryota > Viridiplantae > Streptophyta > Magnoliopsida > Cornales > Hydrangeaceae > Hydrangea > Hydrangea macrophylla. The sequence goes on from CM066989.1 coordinate 14,534,872, forward strand.
ATCCTAGATTCACTTTAAATATCGTTTACAACACTTTTAAGTTGCTTTTATAGTTTAGATTTATTTTTATTGTTCTGAGTTTAAATTAAAATCAAAATCAAAATTCTGTTTTCTTAATTAACTAGACTAAGGGTTTTTAGAGTTAAAGTGACAAAGTAATTCCAATCTCTGTGGGTTCGATCTCTACTTCCACTACTACAAATCTTTTAAAATAGAGTATACTTTTACATCTTGATTTTGACGAGATCAATGGTAGTGATGAATTCCTGACTTACACATACACACGCACACACACAAATATATATATATATATATAATTGAAAAATAATAAAACAGGAAGAAGAAGATGAACATTGCTAATATTTGGGAGTCAGATTGTGTTGGTCATTTGGCATTTTCCGTTAGCTCTGTTTAAGTCTGTTAAACGACAAGGGTGGTAGATTTGATATGTCAAATGTGAGGGGTGGCATCTATGATCAGAGCAAACCTCAAGGGGTCTAGGAGATATTTACCCTATTTATAAAGTGTTGATCGGCAGTTTGTAGAAAAATGGAGGCAAAAATTATCTTTCATGAAGCAAAAGAGAGAAAGAGAAAAGGAAAGTAGAGAGTACCGCTTCTTCGATTGCATTAACAAATTCTGATTTGGCGTAAATTTAAAGTTTTGGTTGCAGAACTTTTGCTTTAGGGGCTGTTGGAAACTGGAAGTGTGAAAAAGAACCTATTCTACATAGTGTGAATTTCAAGGGACATGATGATTTGTGGGTTTATCAAGGTGACGGGTTATATATAGTGGGCATTCTTGTCCACTGAAAGTTATAAGGACCTTTGGCTGTAATAAAAAATCGCGTGGACTTAGCTGCTATAACTAGTTGTTATAGAGACTTCATGCTCCTATGGATTAAAAAGATGTAAATAAGGGTAGTTAAGGCATTAGGTGTTTAAAAAAAAACAAAAGCAAAAACAAAAACATAAATTTGATGATATCATGGTCACTCCTTAACTTTTTTAAGGGTTGTTCAACGGACATCTGATACGCGCTTCAAATATCAAGGGGTCTAGGTGATATTACTGAAACGTGAGGGGGTGGCGATTGTGATTAGAGCAAATCTCAGGGAGTCTAGGTGATATTTACCCAAATAAATTTGTGTTGCGCTAAACTAGTTAGTGAGAAAAAAGAGTTGGGCCAAATATTTAGGATGTGTTAAATTACAATTAGGTCAATATATTACATACATTTTTTTTCTTCAATTTTGGTGTAGTTAGGTTACAATTGAGCTAACGTATTACGTATATAATTTTGTTTTGAGCCTAGATTTTTGAAAGGGTTGTGCAATAACTGTAAAACATGGACACTCCAAGAAGGTTGCTGCACCCGCACTTAGTGCGCACCCAATGCGGGTGCGGGTGGGTACTTCCTGAGTTATTATGGAGTTTTGGGTGCTGCTGGGTGCGGGAGGGACTCGTTTGAGGTACGGTTGGAGTGTTATTTTTTATTTTTCTATTTTTTAAAATTTCTAAAGTTTTTTTTTTTTTTTAAATGGGTGGCTTTGTGATGTTAATTGCCATTGTAGTAAATTTTTTTTTTTTTTTTTTATGATTTTTTTTACTTGTTAGCTATTATTGTGGCTTAATTGGAGGAAAAAAAGAGAGTAAAACTAGAAGATGAAGTAGTAGAATAATTCATGTATAGTAATTTATAAAATACATTTTTAATATTTTATAGCAGTACCTCGCCGCACCTGCCCTTACATTTGAAAAAAATTGCCAAACTCCCTGCACCCGAACTCGCACCCAGTGCTTTCTAGTCCAATAATCATACAATTTTTTAAAATTAATCTGAATAAAAGTTAAAATTTTCTAATATTTTGCACGGGAATTGGATTTGGTAGAAAAATACAATGCATTTTTTGTTACGTGTACAAGAAAGAGAAATATGTTTGATTAATTATTAAGATTTTGTTAGAAAAAAAATAAACTTGAACTATATTAATTGACGTTCAGCCTACAATTTAAAATTATTTTTTTAATGTATAGATAATATATATATATACGGTCAGGTTCTAGAGTGAATAGGGTAGAGTGAACATATACAGTGAACATTTTTTTTTGCCTGGAACAACCCACGGGCTGCCTCACTGGCCCGCTGATCCGCGCGCACCCCACAGTCCCGCGGATTTTTTTAGGCAAAAAAAAATATTCACTGGGTATGTTCACTCTAGAGCCTGACCGTATATATATAAATAGCAATGCAGGTGTAATGTGACACTCTCCATATTGTATAGATATACGATTGTATATATAGAATTGAAATAAAATAATATTCAAAAAGTAAAAAAAAAAAAACATGCTTCCTACGCTCAGTGGCGGACCCAGAACTTTAATTCAGTGGGGGCGAAGTTTTTACGGGGTTCGGGGGCAGCGCCCCCGACCGATTTTTTTTATATTTTTTTTTGTAGAAATAGTATAATTTTATGTGAGGTTTTTTCATAAGTTTCGTGTTTATATAGAGAGTTGGAAATTCTGTATATTTTTTTTTGTCTATCTCACGGAAAAGGACCATGAGGAGGGGGTTTTTTTTTTCGCTAAATAGGAGCAAGAGGAGGTTAATGGTGGATATGTGGTCTTTGAGTCTTTCGAGGGTTTCTACGAAACTTCAAACTTCATCTGCGTTGGAACATTTTTTTATTTTCATTTTTTTAGAAATGCTTTGTGGTACACTAGGGGACTCTAGGTGGTCTTTATTTTGCTTTTTGGTCTTTTATTATATAATATATACATATATACACATAATATATAATACGTAAACTTAAGAGTGGGAACGAGTTGCCAATTAAAACCTTGGCAAAGTTCTTCAAAGTTCTAAAATTTACAAAAAAAGTAAGCTTCTGAAATTTCTATTTCAGTAGTGCTTGCTAAATGACCTAACAGTGGGGCGAGGTAAACAATTAACTTCAAATCATAATTCAACTGGTCCCACTGTATTTGACCTGACCCCACTGCCACATCATTTGGGAAACACTTTTGGGATAGGAATTTGGGAAGTATATCATTACTCTTTACAAAAAGCCCCCGAATTAACTGAAAATCTTAATCAAAATCCACATTTTTTCAAAACTATCATATATAACCAATTTTTTCCCGAAAGTTCAGTGGGGGCAACTGCCCCCGCTCGCCCCCACTGTCAGTCCGCCCCTGCCTACGCTCCTATATTTTTGCAGTAGCTTCCCTCCCACTCACTGTAACTGCCTCTCTCTCACTTATCCTTTTTTTTTTCACGTTTTTTAACTTTTAATAAAATTTTTTTGCAGATTTCTTGGGTAGATATATATATATATATATATATTTGCAAAAAAAAAAAAAGGGTAAATTACACGGACCTTCCCTGAGGTTTGGAGAAATTACACGGACCTCCCTCGTATATTGCAAAATTATACAGACCTCCCTCGAGGTTTGAATCTACATTACACGGACCTCCCCTCCGTTAGTGGGCCTTAAAAATTTATGACGGAAACCTCATTTGTCATCCATTTTTGCTTATAGAATGACGAAAATACCCCCAAAATATTAGAGAATGGTTGAATTGACAAAAACACCCTCAATGAAAATCAATATAATCAACACCCACTCCATCTAAACCTAAAAACAGACATTCATCTCTCTCTCTCTCTCTCTCTCTCTCTCTCTCGTTCTTGCTTTCTCTGTGAACCTTTGTGCCAATATATAGATACATCGGCATAAACATATGGATATATGTACTCATCCCTCTGCCATTCCACAAGATCTATATGCCATTCTACTATACCAACTGAGAGTTTAATTTATTATTTTTTTTCTTTTCAGAATGTCTTCCTCAAGCACAGATTGTAACAACCCAACTGAGTTTGGAGAACTTAGATACCGAAATAAGAGTTGTAAATGTGGGCATAGATGTGCAGTAAAAATTACCGAGTCAAACGAGAAGAACAACAAAGGGAGGCTCTACTATGTTTGCCCAGATGGAGGTTGCAAAATTTGGAGTTGGTGCAACCCATTGTCACTTACTCAAATTTCTACATCAGCTACAAGTCACAGGAATATAGAAAGGCCAGATCAAGGCACCGAGGGAGGAAGGCGTCATGATCCTCTGTTGGAGTTGAGGTCTTAATGTGGAGGAATTTCTGCACAATTGGAAGTGGTGTCATCAAGGCAAAATAACATGCATATGTTGATTCACACTTGCCTTGTGATATCCCTACTTTCAATTGCCATTTCAATGGCAACTTTGTTGTTTAAGTGAAACTAGTTGTAATGTGCTTTTGGTTTGTATTATGTTGGTTGAAAGATAGTAAAGGTTGTAGGATGTAAGATGGTGTTGGAAAGTAAAGCTTTTGGATACGTAATGTATGTAATCTGACTCTCTGTCTTTTTGGTATATGCAATGCAAAGTTTTTACCTCAATATTCTTGAACTTTGTCACTAGTTATGCAAGTATGAAAAAGATTCAATTGCACAAAATATAACCATTAACTTAAGGTTTCCAAAATGTCATATATGTGAAGGTTTCAAAATTGTCAACATTACATCATGTATCCCTCTAACTGCACATTAATATACCCAAAAAAAAAATATGCAGAACCCTTTACAAACTTAGCAATCCAAAAGTAGGGCCTAAAATGATATAATCACCAACTGCCCAAAGTCTAGGAATAATCCAAACAGAGTTTTGGATGCAACAAAAGCAGTTGTATGAAGCAAAAGACATAATTCCCTAAAAGAACTGTACAAAACACATCATCCTATCACCCCTACTGGCAATCCATGAAGCTTCCATCCCATCCAACTGGTTGTACGGAAGATGACTGGGTACCCTGTCCTTGCATAGAAGATGACTGGGTACCGAGTCCTCCTCTCCCTCCAACAGAAGCTCCCTTGCTACTAGATCCTCTCACTCTTGCAGCTCATATCCTTCTTCCAGAAGTTGCAGCAGCTCCTCTCCCTGTTCCAAAAGTTGCAGCAGCTCCTATCCCTCTTCCAAAAGGTGCAGTAGCTCCTCTCCCTCTTCCAGAAGTTGCAGTAGCTCCTCTCCCTCTTCTAGAAGGTGCAGCAGCTCCTTTTCCTCTTCCAGAAGTTGTAGCAGCCCTTAGGACAAAGACAACTTGGTTGGCCTCAACAACTTGCACCTGGTTGGCTCCATATACCTACCATAAATTGACATTTGGTTAAGTAACAATGTTAAGCAATTAACACATCACCATAGAGAAATAATGGAATTTAAGATTTGAATATTGCCTTATTGGTATTGCATGATCCCCTAACTGGTGCTCGCTGGCATGTCCTTTGGTTGTGGCCCAAATGTTTGCAAATCTGGTATATTACATTTGATGACCTTACAGAATGACTAGTCCTAGTAGCTTGTTCATCATGCTCCCTAATCCTCACTTTTCTAGGCCTCCCAGGTAACCTTCTTAGCTTAGGGGGCTGTATGGGATCAGTTTCATCATCAGCGGTCCACATTCTATGGTCCACAATTGGATGGATCATCCCTCCATGTGCCTTCAAATATGTCTCCTTAGAATAGAATGGATCAACGTATTTCTCAATATCATACCTTTTGTATGCTATAGCAGCTGCAGCATGCTTACACGGGAGCTCTGAGATCTACCATGCTCTACATACACATGTTTTCTTACTTAGGTCCAATGCATTTGACATACCAACATCATCAACCACCTCAAACTCTTCCCCTCCAGCGAATATCACCTTGCACCCTCTTGAATTTTCAATGCACTTGTTTAGCTTCTTCTTGACGTTTTCGGTTACATAGCTCTCCCATGAACATGCTTTTTGAAACCAAAGTGCAATTTTCCCCATTAACTTTGTCCTTATCCCCTCTAACATGGTCAACACTGGCTTAGATCTATAGAACCCAACCCAATTATTGAAAGACTCTGTCAGATTGTTGGTTACATGGTCATTCTTTACCCATTCATCAAAAGCATGTCTGGCCCAAGTGTGCTCCGGATTTCTCAGCATCCAAGTGTGTGCCTCAGTTGATAATGATTTCAAACTTTCCATTGCTTCCTTAAATCCTAACTGGTTGTATATTCTTGCAGCTTTCCAGAAGTATTTCCTCAATAGCAAACCTGGGAACTTTGCTTTGAAGTTACTGAACAAGTGCCGACAACAACGACGATGAGTTGAATTTGGAAAAACCTCTGAAATTGCTTGCCCAAGGCCCTACACACAATCGTGCACAATTGTAAGTGCAAACTTTAAATACAAACACTAAAAATATTTTGATTCACACAAGAAAAAAAATTACCTTTTGCTGATCAGACATAAAATACCATGGGATTGGTTCACCAACACCAATTGCATTGTGCAATTGATCCAAGAAAAATGTCCAACTGTGTCTTCCCTCACTTTCTACAACACCTACTGCCACAGGAAAGAGTCCACTATTCCCATCCAGTGCAATGGCTGCCAGTAACATCCCACCATAAGTGCCTTTCAAGTGGCAGCCATCAAGACCAATGAATGGTCTGTACCCTTTCAGAAAACCAGTCTTCATGCAATCAAACGCAATGAAAATTCTTTTGAACAGAGGGTTGTCTCTAATTTGAGCCCTCTCACACTCAATTTGAACTATGCTTCCAGGATTGGTCTTCAAGATTTCATTAGCATACATCCGAAGCAATGTGTATGAGTCCCTATGATTTCCTTCAAGCTCTTCTACACATCGTCTTTTCGCTCTATACAATTGCATTTTATGAGGTTCTATCCCAAACTTCTTATGGACCATGGATTGCAAGACATCACTTTTCATTTCTGGATTCTCTTTCAATTTGTGACCTAATTTCTTAGCAATCCATGTTGAGTTGGCTTCCCGATTGGCAGTCACCCTTACACATGTATGGCATCCATTATATGTCTTAATCTTGAAGGTAACACCATCAGGCAGAGGAGAGGCATGAATCCTTCATGGACAACTTGTTGTAGCACAATGGCATGTGACCCTGCTTTTCTCATTCTTAGTCCTCACAGTAGCACAATTGCCAACCTCACTTGTGCAGGAGTCCGTGACAACGCAACTTGACAAACATCACTCATCAAATCAAAGTAACAATATTTATCTGGGTCTACATTCTCAATGTGACTTAAATTTGATAAGTAGTGGACTACTATATCATGCGTATCATATGCCATTGCTGAAAGATTTCACAAATTATAAAAATGATATTATTACAGATTGTTTGAAAACCCTAAATTTGAAAAACCAAATCAATGAAATGTCATTCGAAATCCCCATTTAGACACCCACAATTGAAGATTTTCCATATTTTTAGAACCCTAATTTAAAAAACTGAAACATGGAAACCCTAGTGCAAAATCCAGTTTTTGAAAACCCTAAGAAATCCACATTTTGAAAACTCTATTTTGAATACCCAAGAAATCTAACATTTAATCGATCATACCAAATTTGAAAACTGCATGCAGAATAAACTGAGACAAAGGGTCATACCAATTCGTCTTCTTCTTCACTGGATCGCCGTGTTCATTGAATCGCACCCTCAATAACAGATTATTCTTCCTCAGTGATTCATGGCATGGAGCTTCTGAATGTGTGTAGGAGATGAGGAAGTTGGTGGACGTTTGGGCGCCATGACCATTTATTGTGTGTGGTTTACAACGAAGTAGGTGGGGTTAAATTAGACTAATCTCACATTTAAGTGGAATTGGGTTAGGGGCATAACAATCTTTTTACATTCAAACTTAACGACGTTGGTATTCCGTCTCCCTCGAGGGGGGTCTGTGTAATTTTGCAATATACGAGGGAGGCCCGTGTAATTTCTCCAAACCTCATGGGAGGTTCGTGTAATTTACCCTAAAAAAAATAATGATACCCATGCATAGTGTCATAGTCTGGTCCTACAATAGCAGAATCAAAGCCCGTGGCACGCCATCAAAACTTAATCAATTCATTAACGTTCCCAAAATGATTAGTTTAAGAACACGGAGCGGAAAAGAAAATAATTTATTTTAAAACTCGCAATGCAATCGACTGCTTTTCATGCCCAGTCGACTGAGCCTTGGTTTGGTAGGAGGTCTGATTTTAAAACATAATCCAGTCGACTGTTATCATGAACCAGTTGATTGCTTTGAGTCCCTGGGAGTCCCAATCTCCCAGCTACTCAATCCAGTCGACTGGGGTGTCAAATTCCCAGTCGACTCGTACTGTCTGGTCGACTGAATTCTAGTCCAAGTTGAAAGACAAATTTTGAAAATACAAACCAGTCGACTGTGTCGGGGGACTCAGTCGACTGCTTTTACAAAACTGAAGCAGTGTCTCATTTACCAAAAGGATCCAGTCGACTGGCACTTGATTCGGCCGACTGGTTTTCTCAATAGCAGAACATTCTACAGAATTTCCCAATTAAAGGTTTTCTGAGTTCATCCAAGGACCAATTATATACCCTAAACTCATTTCAAAGTGATCCTAACTGAATTATAACATCACCAAAACATAATTATGAAGGATTACTACCTATTATAACATCATGAATTCGTTCTAAGGTTCCAAGTTGAACATAGATTGAAAGTCATAAAATCATTATTACAACATTTCCATTTCAAAACTAAGAGGTAAACATGCTGAGTTGCCTTATAATAGAACTCCCAATACCCCATGATCACTTCCCTGATTCCTCGCGCGGTATTGACACCTGCAATGGTTATTTAAATAACCATACATATTTCGATTTGTTTGAGCTAACGCTTAGTGAATAAAACAATGATACACATGAATGATAAACATGCTCGCATTCACTTCTCTACAAATCATACTAGTCTCCGGAGTCTTACGTGTACGGTCCACACTCCTAGTCCGCGACTCCTCGCCAATAAGTCCTTGCGACAAGGTAAGGCCTACGTTTCTTTTCTTCAAACGTGTGATCTTATGCCTATATCGGCTCCACAAAATGGCTTGGTACCACATATTCCTTTGACCCAAATAGCAACTAAACATGCTCAAAACACACCGTACTTTTGACATAATCAAAACATTTCACCGTGTAATTGGCCTACTTATCAATATAGTTGCCCAATATGAACTAAACACTATATGTCTATGAACTAACACATGATTTTCATACAAAACATAAATACATGTCAAGAAATCATTCCAAAACACATAGTTGAATCACTCACCTCCAATTAACGTTCCTCAAATTAGTTCCAAAGAAAACCCGAGCACAAAGATCTTGCAGAAGTCTGTCTAGTATAATTCCTATCGATCAAAAGTTCGATTATTATCTTTTTATGAAAATTCCTAACAATAAGTTTTCGGAAAACTTATCCAAACAAGTCCTAATGGGTATCAAAACGATTGCCTTACCTCGAGAAGTCCGAATATCCGATAAACTATTTTATTCCACGAACGGATCGCCGGATATATGCGTCGCAAGCTCGAAGGAAACAAAACTCCTTTTTCTCTCTCCCCTCACCTCTTTTTAGAAGCCAAATTAGGTTTTGCAACCAAAATATCTCACACTTATGTATTTATAGTGTTTACTTTTTCAAATACCATTTAACTCCCCTTAAGGTCTTAAACCATTGATTTACCACCCCTAGTAGTAAATATCTAACTTTACTAGTTTTTCACTAAGTTTCGTTTGGTTACTAAATGCGGTCCCACGTGATTTTGTGAAATCACTAATTAGCCTACCAATTACGTAGCATGTTAATTCGTCATCACAAGGATACTAAAAGTAACTACATAAATATATTCTAAACCAGATAATAATACAGATAGTGAAATATACAAATAGTGAAATACACAGATAAACATTTATTTTCAGATAAACATTTAGGGTATTCCACAATGACCGTTTCTATTTCGGAGAGACGTCACAACCACAAAACATCCATTTCACGTAGTAGAGGGTTCTTTTACACAGACACCAAATCAACTCGTGAGTCATAACTCACTCACACATGTGCCACAAAATGCACATCATATCACATTATCATGCATGACAAATGTAATAAAATAACACGCACACGGGTGTTATACATAGCAGGGGCCAATGCTAGTGTGTGTATATATATATATGTATATATATACAAAAAAGATAATTTACAAAATGCAAAAAGGTAATTTGGTAATTCAACTTAACAAAAGGGTAATTTGTAAAAAGCATAAGGGTAGTTTGGTTATTCAATTTACAATGGTACACACTTTTAGGCTCTTTTCTTTAACGTATAGATAAATATATATTATATACACACAAATATACAAAAGGAAGGTAAAAGGGTAATTTGTTAACTCCATTTAATAAAAGAGTAATTTGCAAAAGGCATAAGGGTAATTTGGTTATTCAATTTATATATATACATACATATAATATAATAAAATAATATATATATATATATGTATATATAAACACACACACACATACGGGTAATTTACATAATGTAAAAGAGTTTTTGGTAATTCAAATTAATAAAAGGGAATTCATAATTGTAGACATTTTAAACATTAAGGCTCTTTTGTTTAAGGTATAGTAACAAATTAATATACACACACAAGGGTAATTTACATAATGTAAAAGAGTTTTTGGTAATTCAATTTAATAAAAAGGAATTCATAATTGTAAACATTTTAAATTTTGAGGCTCTTTTCTTTAAGGTATAGAAACAAAAAAGGTAATTTGCATAAAACATAAGGGTAATGTTGTTATTAAAATTATAATTGTACACACTTTTATTCAATTTTATGTATATAACAATATGTTCAATATATATATATATATATATAGAATAATGTTATAGTAAAATGATATATGTATATTTATACATACAAGGGTAGGTTACAAAAAGATAAAGTGTAATTTTACAATTAAATTATAATTGTACACACTTTAAATACATAAATAAAATTTTGGTAATTCAATTCATACATATAATAATAATATAATAAAACAATATATATGTATATTTATACACACAAGGGTAATTTATAAAAAGAAAAAAACTGATAATTTGGTAATTCAATTTATAATTGTACACTTTAAATACATAAATAATAATAATAATAATAATAATAATAATAATAATAATAATAATTTATAACATGTATATCTATAGATCTATATATATATATATATATATCTATAAATAGCAATATAGGGGCCACGTGGCATTTCCGTATTGTTGGGATGCCACATGGCATTACTACACAGTAGTATAACATAGATACACAACTGTATATATATAGATATTGAAAATAAATAATATTCAAAAAGTAAAAATAAATAAATAAATAAATAAAATGCATTCCCGCTACACTCTTACTTTTTTGTAATAACTTCACTCACACTCACTGTAATCGCCTCTCTCCCAGTATATATCTTATTTTTTTTCACGTTTTTTTAATTTAGTTTAACTTCTCAGATTTCCTGAGTAAATTTAAAAAAATATATATTCAATGATACACATGCATAGCACGGGCCAACACTAGTATACATATATACAAACGGGTAATTTAAAAAGGTAAAATGATAATTTGGTAATTCAATTTAACAAAATGGTAATTTGGTTATTCAATTTATACTTATACACCCTTTCAACTTTGGCAAATTACAAAAAAACAAAAATAGTAATTTTAATAATACAATAAAACAGTATATGTATATATATATAAAATATAATAGTATATGTCTACATATACACACAAGGATAATAACAAAAGGCAAAATGGTAATTTGATAATTAAATTTATAATTGTACACACTTAAATGCATTAAGAATAATAATAAATTATAATATAATATGCATGTATATATGATGAGTCCTTCTTATGAGGTATCCCTCATTTTCATAAATTGAGGATTTTTGTTGTGACTGTTGGATCATAGGTCACGCTAGTGAAATGACAAGTATCCTAATGAAAACAGAATCCAACGGCTGACAACAAAAGTCCTCATTTTATTAAAACGAGGGATCTAAAGAAGAATGGCTCTATGTATGTATGTACGCATGTATGTATGTATGTATGTATATATATATATGTATACATACATATGCCCAAAAGGGTAATTTATAAAAATAACTTAAGGCTTGTTTGGTAATTCTAAGATTCATTAAAAAATGTTTTAAGGGTCAAACAAGCCTTGCCAAAGAAGTCTTAATCTACAAAATTAATTCGAGGCTTGTTTGGTATGCAAAGATTCCTTGAAAGATGCCTTAAGGCTCAAACAAACTTTGCCAAACAAGACTCAAGTTTCTATTTATAGTAACTTGAGGTAGATAGATGTGATGAAATTACCAAACAACCAAATTATAAACCCAAAATGACCATTAAGGCCAAATTAATTTGGCATCTAGGGAATATTTTATTTTAGGCAAAATGACCATTAAGGCTAAATTAATTTGACATCTTGAGAATATTCTATTTTAGGCAAAGTGACTATTGAGGCAAAACTAATTTGGCATCTAGACATTTAGGGAATATTCTTTTTTAGGCTCATTTATAGTATAGTATGGATATAGTATTGAAATTTGAGGCTTATTTGGTAATGCAAATATTTTTTGAAAGATATCTTAAGGCTCAAACAAACTTTGTCAAACAAGACTCAAGTTACCATTCATAGTAACTTGAGGAAATACCAAACAACCAATTTGGCATTTAGGAAATATTCAATTTTAAGCAAAATGATAATTAAAGTCAAATTATTTTGACATCTAAAAAATATTTTATTTTAAACTCTAATATAATATAGTATAAATTTATTCAAAATTGAATCACTATACACACCAACCCACACACTAATAAGTAAAAAAAAAACCCTCATCAAATTTGTTAGATGTCTCTCAGATCTGAGAGAATTCTCTACCATATGATGGATGAGGTCATAAAAAAAAAATTACTACTCTTGGGTCCACACCCTCTTTATCATCAAAAAAAAAAAAAAAAAATCCACACCCACGTGCTTATAACTAATCCGTGGTTTGTCTAGTGGTATATTCTTGTTTTTTTCTACGAGATTGGGCTAAGAAAATAACTATGAGTGTTTACACACTAATTTGGATTTCTCAAGGCACATGATAATTACGTGGCCTGATGACATCATCACATGAGCAGGTAGATAAATGAACAGGGATTGAGGACGATCACGGAGAAAAGACTGATATCAGAGCTACTTACTTGTAGTGGTGATACATACAATAAATGAATATCGATGTTAAGACTGAGGACAAGATGATACTAGTTACTCAAAGACCTTGGTTTTAACGCACAAGGCCAAGGTTGCAAAGTAGGTACCATAATTATAACATCGGTCAAACAAGACCGATGACCAACCAATGAAAGTTCTAAAGTGATGGGACTGAAAGACAGACATGAAAGGAAATGAAATATCGGGCTTAGAAGTGATTAACAAATAATCAATGGAATAATTAAAGCCACAAAGAAGGCATCGGTGTTAAGACCGATGGACACTAGTAGACTTCCTACCAGGGGCGGACCCAGGATATTTGGTCAGGGGGGGCCTAAATTATATGAGGTTCGGGGGGGGGGGGGGGGGGGCCAGCGCCCCTAAGGCGAAGTTTTTTAGGTCTACTTATACACCATTATGTGTAAAACTGTAAAATTGGTTTAACACCCCTAGTTTGAGGTAAATCATGTAATTTTAGGGGGCCTATTTCTAAAACCTGTAGTATATTACACATAAATCTAGAATTTTCAAAAAGTCCAGGGGGGCCCGTGTCAAGAACCTATAAAATATTATATGTAAATCTATAATTTTTAAAAGTTCAAGAGGGGCCTGTGTGAATTTTAGGAGGGTCTATTTATAAAATCTGTAAAATATTACATGTAATTATGTAATTTTCAAAAGTTCAGCGGGGGCATGTGCCACCCCTAACATACACTTCGGTCTGCCCATGCTTCCTACCAATCATAAGACCGAGGCCTATCAACAAACGATGGCGAAGATACTCAGAGAAGGATACAATCGGTCAAATAGGATCTATTCACAAGACTGTTGGACAGTTACGCATGGACAAGAACGTGTGCACAGGATATACCGAGCTGGAAGAGAGATAGTTACATAAAGAAGGGACGTGGCAGAAATGGGAGTATCAGACAGATCATGGGGCAACAAGTGGGGGCAATAACTGATTCATGCCTAAAAATGAGGGACCACTAACTCCATTAACTCCACTAACCCCACTAATATGAGTAGTTATTCACTCAAAAGTCTATAAATAGGACATGTGGTGTAACATTTGAGGGGGCTAACACACTCTACTTCTGTTCTAGCAGATATTAGTTTTTCCTCATAGCAATACAACTTTTGTTCTTGAGTGATTTGTGAGTTTTCATAGTTCTTTGGCGTTTGTATTTTCTTGTATTCAATAAATGAAAAGGATGATGTCCGTGGAGGTATTCTAAATTCTAGTTGTCTGTTTTGCTTTCTTTTCAATTTCCATTTGTAATTACTTACTTGCATCAGAGTAGAGTAAAAGTCCACTTCGTTATTTAAAGAATAATCTTAATAACGAGTCGCCTAAATTAGAAGTCAGATTAGGTTATCACAACCTCTTTTGAGTCCACGTGGACTTTGGCACGCCTGATGCACACCACACCAAATTTTATTGCAAACAATGAGATCAATCTAATCTTCAGCACAAAATATCTTTATAATTCCGTATCAATATTTTTTGACATCATACGACAACAGGTTCAAATGACAAACTTTATGTTATCTTAATTTAACTTTATATTATCTTAATTTGGTTATATAATTGACCGCTAAAAAATGTTTAGGAAAGAATCATTGTCTTAATTTTGCGCGAGAAATAGGATTCACATGCAATGTGAGGCAACTTAGGCTTGGAATGTACGAATTCATTTTATTGATCACGTTGGGTAAATGTTTCTGAAAAAAAAAAATTTCAAAAAGTTAAACATCACTTTTGTCCAATTAATCTCTTAGGAGTAGTTTACTTTTCTATATTGTTTGGATTTGTTTCTGAATTCCGAGTTTAGGCATAGGTAGAAGCTCAAATGAAAAAGATACCATTAAATTTGGAAACACTTGCTAAATACTAAAACTACTTTTTGCATCACATTTTCGATAAAACGTTCGTAAAATAAAAAATTAATCCAATTGCATTAACATATGCTTTTCGATTCAAAAACACGCTCCACACGTAAGAGTGAGTTGGATAAGTAATACTCAACAAAGCATATAAAAGGATGTAACCATGTAATACCCTTGAAAATTTGAAAGGAAATAGATTTCCTAACTCTAGTTTTGTAATTATCCCTATACCCTGCATATTAATATCGTATTTTAATATTGTCATTATTAAATAATAACAATAGATTATTTTTTTAATAATTATTATTGCTTAAACTTATAATATAAATTATATTCATATACTAGTAGTTGCTTAATTTTATAACTATAGATTATAAAATATTTTGTAGTCGCTGGTTAATAATAAATTTAGATTATTTTAATATTCATAGCGTCTAAGTTTTATAACTATAGAATATTTTTTCGCTGTCACTTGATTTATAACCATAAGTCATATTATATTTTCATTATCCCTAAATTTATAACCATAGGTTATATTATTCGGGCCCGATAGTGGTGACTACAATCAGGACTATACATTCGATGTCATTTAGCTCTGTAATTATAAATTATAATTATAATACTATTATTGATATTTTAAATAATGTAACCATGTTTAGGATTATAATATTATCAATATTTGATTTTTAAACCCGGACTGAGATTTGCACGCAAACCTATAGAAACTGGTAATTTCTAGACTGTACGGCACGTGGTTTTAAACGACGGCTGAATCATACATAAATGGAATGAAAAGTACTATTCAAAAATAGCCATGTACTAACCAACCACCTTAAACCCATTGGGTATTTTCCCTACCCAAAACACTCCCTTAACCATTGGATCACTACCACCTTACCACCCTCAAACCCACCGGGTAACCACCCCCTCCTCCAACCGTCGGCCTCCTCCCTCCCCAAGTACACCTTTCCCAATCACCTCTTCTCCATCACTCTCAAATCAGCCCCCACCCTCACTGCCACCCTTCCTCTTGTCCCCCCTCACCAAACCCAAGCCACACATGATGCACCACCCTCAAACACTCCACACACACACGCAATTAATATATATATATATTATATGTTGTTGTGTGTATGTACTATATATAAGTATGTGAGTGGTATATGTATATTTGTATGTGTGGGTATGTGGGTAGAGAGAGAGTTGCTGAGAGAGTTAGAGTGAGAGAGGGAGACCACACTTTAGAGAGAGAAGAGACCGAGGAAAAGTATCCATGGCCGAATCACCCCGAGACCGCCCCTCGTGCCACCATCGGACCACCACAAGCCTAGGTAAGTTCTCTAATTCACTCGGCAGATTATTTAGGTGTTTTTCAAAGTATTACATAGCAATGTTACACATATACACGTAGACATTTCACGGGTGACATATATATAGACGTAAAAATCGGCGTTCCGTCAACGTTAACGGAAAAGCGTTTCGTGAATGAAATACGGTAGGTTAGGATCCCATTACATCCCAGATCAAACCGCTCGCGATGACTATTTTGTATCGCGACGAACGAAGCGGTCAAAGTTTAAGTCAATTCTCAGTTTTTCCCATTTTTCGTGCAAACCGTTGAGAGTTAGATCATGAAACTAAGACCATTAGATCGGGCTCGTCGAGGCACTCGATTTTGACTTAAGGTTCGCTAATTTTCGTTGAAAAATGAATGAGATACGATCATTTGAAATTTGTGTGTTAAATGTATATATATACGTGTATATATATATCACGATCTGGTAAGAATTGAAGAAGAAGAAGTGTTTCATACGAGATTTTCTAGAGTGTTATTAATAGTATATTGGTATGGTACGAGTAGCTAATTAGTTTTGTTAATTGTTAATATTTAATACATACTTATAATATATAATTCAATGTTATAAATAGTTTAAAAGAATTATTAAAGGGATTTTTTTTAAATTCTGGAATATTACACTTTAATATTTATTATATGCTGAAATTATATCTTATTATTTATGTATTACTTATTATTTATTTAGTTTAAATAAATAATAATTGTGAGTTTAAATAATAAAAAAATAAAAGGAGATGTGTAGTTGATTGATATTTTGAAAATGGTTTATAGTATATAAAGTAGTTTTTAATATTCTAGAATAATATATGATATTCTGAAATTATATTTTAATAATGCTATATTGTACTTATTATTTATTTAATTAAATAAATAATGAATGTTTGTTTTAAATTATGATTAATAGATAATAAATATCTATTGGCCCATTTCAAAATCTGAAAAATTTTATGTTATGTCTTAAGGACATAAAGGACTGCTTTATAATTTAACAATTATAAAACTACATTCGGGGTATTTTTAGTAATTATCGTGGAACAATTTATGTAATGTTTTAATTATTCTTTTTTTTTAAATACCAAAGAGCCCCCGGAAATTATGAGAAAAATACCACTAGCCTATTTTAAGGCTTAGTATTTAATAAAAATATTTATAAAAGCTGAATATAACCCATATCTATATTTTGTAAATATGGGATCTCGCAGTCTATTATTAGGCGATTAGAACTTCAGAAATTCGTAATAAATAAACCGTAGCTCAGAAAAATACGCGGTCAGTTCCTAGAGTTTTAGATTAATGTCTAGAGTGTCCCCTTAAAGTTTGGTGACCTTTCGACACGGTCAAAAATACAGCTTATCTTTAGGGCCCAAACTGGTATAGAAAACCCAGCCTTTTATGCGACGGACTCCGATTTGAGTTTAGTCAATGGCGTTGGACTCATAATGATGTCTAGATTATCATGTTGAGGTTTAGGAACACATCCGGCACAATTACCATTATGCCCTTGAGTTTAGCACGCTTATTAATCATCGTTCTGTGAATTCGTATACTCTGTAGGAACTACCGCTACGCTTGCTTTTACGCACCCGCATCGAGGTGAGTCGTCCTAACTCACTTGGTATATTATAGAATTACTCTGTTTGTATCGTATGAATATCCAAGGGGTCCTGTGCGGACCTAATTGATGAATTATTATATACGTGAATGTCAAGATTTGTTATCTGCACGATGAACGCATGTTAGATAACTATACTCCATACTAGTTATTAATTGTTATTATTCAGGCTTATTGTGTTTTACGATTATACAATCACATGGACATTCATATGAACGTAGTCGAGTCGTGATGTCAATGTTGACGTCTGCATGGTTAGTCAAGGGGACTAACCCAGTCATGTTGTCATACATGTTGAGTGGATCGTGGAGGTCCGTATGGTGCAGTCAAGTAAATGGGAACAACGATGAAACTGCTATAGGGCCCTGCTAGGCGACGATAGCCAGAGTTTCCATTGAAATCATTAAAGTTATACATGGATTGATGATTGATACGCTATAGGGCCCTGCTAGGCGACGATAGCAAAGTATCCATCAGAATACAATAGTTACCTTTCAAATGCTATAGGGCCCTGCTAGGCGACGATAGCGCTGTAACTATTCTATTCTCCCGGCAAGGTCACGAGGACCTAAGAGTCCAATGATTACACTCTTTCTTTTTAAAACCAAAAACTGCTATAGGGCCCTGTTAGGCGACGATAGCAACGTAATCATTCTACTCTGAGCTAACGGCGTTACACTGGTAATGTAACAAGTCACATGAGTCAGTTGTGGTGTCTGTGGTTGAGTAAAGTCGAATATATCGATGGTGCATCGTGTCGTATCTCATTCATATTATCATGTCATAAATCATACGTATTGAGATAATGCTTATCAAATGGTTAAGTTCGAGATATCTGTTGTACTTGTACATTATTATTTGTATTAGGAGTGATCGGTTAGGTCAACTCACTTAGCTTCAAAAGCTAACGGCTCTCCTTCCTGCCCTGGACATATCACGTCTAGATTTCACAGGTGACGACTATCAAGAGGAGGTCTACTCAAAGAGACACGACAAATGTGCAAGTTGAAGCGAAGGACTCCGACATTGTCTTATTTAGAATTACTTAATTTGCTTTATTGTCTTTTATCTGAGGTAATGTTTAGATATGTATTGTGATCAGAATAGATAGCCCTGGACTGCCTTTTTAGATCTTTTATTTAGACTCATGATGTAATATCCAGATCCCAGACCTTTGAGTTCTATTGAAGAATACCAATAGGTGTTTTCATGCTTCCGCTTACTCTGTTAACCATGTGTAGAATGTAGAAAAGACAATCAGTTAATGTAACTCGTCATTCCCTATGGGTCCAGAAAGGAAATTTTAAATTTTCCCTATTTTTGGCTACTCCGGGGCGTGACAGGATTTTTGGTATCAGAGCACTAGGTTTAGACGTGCTCGCTGATTGTCCTACACATTAAGTTATAAACTTTAGGATATCTCTGACTAGTACCCATACTAAGATAGCTTCTGTTGAGCATGTTGAACATAGACATCTTGTCAAATAGACAAGAAGTGCAACTAGTTACTACGTACACCTAGTCAACCCTACTTGAGAGTAGACACAACGTAGATCCAATAAGGGTGACCAATTAGAATTGTTTCATGGAAACTTAGAAAGATGGATAGATGGATTCCATAGCATCTGTAAATAGTAGTAACCTTAACGGTATATCCCCAGAGCCGTACACCAAACCCTGATTCGTACGGGTAGATACGCCAAAGCCGTAGCACCCTAGAATCAGTAGCTGTATTAGAATACATCGAGACTTGGAACCCTCGATCCGAACTAATGAATTAGTACTAATGTAAGATAACCAATTCAATCAAGTTAGTACGAAACATTCTATTACATAGACAAACCATATGTAGATTAACTAGTACCCTTAGACAAACCTCCTAGAAGTAGTAACAAACTAGTAAGGACCCATTATAGATAATAAGAAAGGTCTAGCTAAGAATTTAGAGGCAAACTTTACCATAGATATGGTAGACGAGTACCATAGTAAGCAATCATATCCTTTTTACTCATTCAACTCCCTTTGAGTAAATCGATGCCTTCTATTCTAATAATCATTTCTTCTGAAGAAGGTACCTATGTATTTTGTCAAGTGGCCCTGATTTCCATCAATAATTAGTGTGATACACTCCTTGGTGAGTAATTGAATTCCTTGAATTTTCAGAAATTCCCCAGTCAACAATTCCTGAGTATGTACTTTAATCATCCAAATTGTTGATAAATCCCTTTGGGAATACGCTTGATTTCTAATACTGTAAAGTCATTCTTTTTGACTTAATATTCTACGAACTAATTCTTGCAAATTCACTATCCTTGAAATAATCCTGAGTGAGTTTGATTACCCATACTGTAAAGTCATTCTTTTCGACTTATCATTCTTTGACTAAATCTTGAAAGTCATTATGTTCATTATCTTTAAAATAAAACTCCCACAGTCATTAAACTCTCGAGTGTGTAACTTTGATCATCCTGATCCTTGACAAATCCGTTGGAAACAAGTTTGATTACTAGTAATGAAAAGTCATTCTTTTTGACTTATAATTCTTTGAATAAATTCTTGAAAGTTCATTATCTTTGAAATAATTCTAAATGAGTTCTCTGCCTTTGTTCATGCTACGAACTCATAAACGTTGTACTCTCTATGCGTTTTGACCTCTTATTATTTTCTCTCATTTGCTACCTTATTCTTTATCAATGAAGTTTCGTTTGAACTATTTCACTTATGAAATACTTAGTCCTTCTTTCATACGTTGAAGGCCTTATGCTATCAATTACGTACTTTCATCACCTATGAATCTTAAGATACTATGGTTACTTCTATAGTAATCAGTCATTCAATCATTGTTAGATTTACATCCTATTCTTGAATGGATCACATCACTCTACTATTATGCCTCTATCTGTGAGAATTCACATGCCCTTTCGGATTCAACTTCATTGTGGACCAATCTGTTCAATCGTTTCAATCATCGTATTCTAGTTACTACGATTATGTTGTTAACTATCATGTGAGATACAATGGATTATGATTTACATAAGACGTGTTAGAGACCTTATAGACACGAACTCTTATGTAGGAACGCAAGAACCTCCTCAACCTCCGCAATGGCTCAATCATCTCAAGCAACCGAGAACCAGTCAGAAAGACTCAGCAACGCGATACCTAAGGAGATCGATCCTACCGGTGTATTTGGAAAAACTAATTCAAAGCTTATGGGAGACCGGTGACAGCGCCAGCGTGGGGGACTATGGAGACATATTATTCAAACAACTTCATATCGCCCATTCAGAATCGCTTTTGGGATCACTCAAGCCTCGACCATCTGCACTACCAAGGCTAACCCTACTGCAAGGACAACACGGAATAACGAACAACGATCACGGTGCTTGTTTCAACTGTGGAAACCCAGGACATCTAGCCAAGAATTGTCAAGCTCCCAAGACCTGTAATCGACCAAATGTTATCTGTTATAACTGTCACAAAAGAGGACATTTGAGCAAGAACTGCAAAACACCTCGAGACGGACACTACGGAGCACATACTGAAGGACAGCCCGGACAAGCCCAACTCAATACCACCATCCTCAATAAAGATAGATTCGGAAAAAAGGAGCAACGAAAACCGGAAGAACATGTGAAGAACAAGAGGAAGTCCGACACAATAACAGCAACAGTCCGACGTAAAACACGCCAACGTTGTTTCAACTGCGGAACTCGTGGACATCACTTCAACGAATGCCCAGCACCTAGACAAATTGAAGGACAAGGATCGCAGTGCAATTACTGCAGCAAGACGGACCACATCCGCAAGGATTGCGAGACATTGAAGAACATCAATGAAGTCCCGCTGATGAACTTGGAAGAAGAAGGGAAGAATAACCATCACAAATGTCAAGAGGACGAGACTGTGTCAGACAACCAGTTCAGCATATAACAAGATGAAGAACCACAGATTCGGAGGAGGCTTTTCCCTTACGACTCGGACTTAGAAGATTTTTGTGCTAGATATCTTAGGATCTAGTTATATTATATGTTTGATCGGGCTAGTAGTCCTTAATAGAAGTTGATGCAATCTAGCAATCGACTGTGTAATATTTTGACTTATCTATGAAACTACCTTTGTGTATTAGTATTATCGCAATAATTACTATCACGATATATATATTATAGTAGAGGGACAACCCATTGATAAATAGAACACAACGAGCATCACATTTTCACCTTTAGACCAACGGTCAAACCGGACGCGTTAACCTGACAATAGAAGACGTCTTACAAGCTTACGTCATCAACACACCATCAACAACATCGAAAACACATGGGAGAGTTTACACCATCAACTGTGAAAGCTCGTGGCAAAGTAGGAACAGAAACACAAGAGAACCCACTTATCGCTGATCAATATTCGCTAACTACGATGAAGACAAGTTTTGGCATGACGTCACTCAAGGCCCTATATAGAAGGCCATGTAAATTGTTATCATGTTAGACAGATCGAAAACGAAGGAAGGATGCAAGCAACCCCAGAGTTGACAAAAGAAACTACGCAGGCCAATGAAGGACGGACCTACGGTTTAAAGTCGGAGATGAAGTACCATTGAAGGTATCAGCCGCTCGAGGCAAAGTGCTATTGGACCCAGAGAAAGGAAGTCAACACCGCGATGCCGCAGACTTCTTACGATCGAATCATCTATCGACTTGGGACACCCTCAACGATGCTAGAAGATCACAACACTTTTTCGAGTGGATACGCTAATCCACAATGTTCTTCGTACCGACATGCTGAGGGATATGTTCACGAACTCTACGAATTATGGATGACGATAACACAGGAGTCAGCCAGAACTTCGTTAACAAGAACGACGCAAACTCAACAAACGACGACAACAAAAGAGTTAACAAGACCATCGCATGAAACGAAAGGCCAACGAGAATTCTCAACATCGTGTCAAGAAGACTGAAAAATGAAGGGAGATCGCTCTAATAAAGATCCAGTGGAGACACCACAATGAGGACGAAGCGTCTTTGGAGATAAGAGTATAGGACGACACTACGCTACGATTAAGACCAGCCTAGTGCACTTGACTAATACGTTACCTCTTAGAACCCGTCACGCGAGATTTGGGCTTCGCATATTTTAAGAACTACCTACTTCAGATTTCGGGGACGAAATCTTTAATAAGAGGTGGATGATGTAATACCCTTGAAAATTTGAAAGGAAATAGATTTCCTAACTCTAGTTTTGTAATTATCCCTATACCCTGCATATTAATATCGTATTTTAATATTGTCATTATTAAATAATAACAATAGATTATTTTTTTAATAATTATTATTGCTTAAACTTATAATATAAATTATATTCATATACTAGTAGTTGCTTAATTTTATAACTATAGATTATAAAATATTTTGTAGTCGCTGGTTAATAATAAATTTAGATTATTTTAATATTCATAGCGTCTAAGTTTTATAACTATAGAATATTTTTTCGCTGTCACTTGATTTATAACCATAAGTCATATTATATTTTCATTATCCCTAAATTTATAACCATAGGTTATATTATTCGGGCCCGATAGTGGTGACTACAATCAGGACTATACATTCGATGTCATTTAGCTCTGTAATTATAAATTATAATTATAATACTATTATTGATATTTTAAATAATGTAACCATGTTTAGGATTATAATATTATCAATATTTGATTTTTAAACCCGGACTGAGATTTGCACGCAAATCTATAGAAACTGGTAATTTCTAGACTGTACGGCACGTGGTTTTAAACGACGGCTGAATCATACATAAATGGAATGAAAAGTACTATTCAAAAATAGCCATGTACTAACCAACCACCTTAAACCCATTGGGTATTTTCCCTACCCAAAACACTCCCTTAACCATTGGATCACTACCACCTTACCACCCTCAAACCCACCGGGTAACCACCCCCTCCTCCAACCGTCGGCCTCCTCCCTCCCCAAGTACACCTTTCCCAATCACCTCTTCTCCATCACTCTCAAATCAGCCCCCACCCTCACTGCCACCCTTCCTCTTGTCCCCCCTCACCAAACCCAAGCCACACATGATGCACCACCCTCAAACACTCCACACACACACGCAATTAATATATATATATATTATATGTTGTTGTGTGTATGTACTATATATAAGTATGTGAGTGGTATATGTATATTTGTATGTGTGGGTATGTGGGTAGAGAGAGAGTTGCTGAGAGAGTTAGAGTGAGAGAGGGAGACCACACTTTAGAGAGAGAAGAGACCGAGGAAAAGTATCCATGGCCGAATCACCCCGAGACCGCCCCTCGTGCCACCATCGGACCACCACAAGCCTAGGTAAGTTCTCTAATTCACTCGGCAGATTATTTAGGTGTTTTTCAAAGTATTACATAGCAATGTTACACATATACACGTAGACATTTCACGGGTGACATATATATAGACGTAAAAATCGGCGTTCCGTCAACGTTAACGGAAAAGCGTTTCGTGAATGAAATACGGTAGGTTAGGATCCCATTACATCCCAGATCAAACCGCTCGCGATGACTATTTTGTATCGCGACGAACGAAGCGGTCAAAGTTTAAGTCAATTCTCAGTTTTTCCCATTTTTCGTGCAAACCGTTGAGAGTTAGATCATGAAACTAAGACCATTAGATCGGGCTCGTCGAGGCACTCGATTTTGACTTAAGGTTCGCTAATTTTCGTTGAAAAATGAATGAGATACGATCATTTGAAATTTGTGTGTTAAATGTATATATATACGTGTATATATATATCACGATCTGGTAAGAATTGAAGAAGAAGAAGTGTTTCATACGAGATTTTCTAGAGTGTTATTAATAGTATATTGGTATGGTACGAGTAGCTAATTAGTTTTGTTAATTGTTAATATTTAATACATACTTATAATATATAATTCAATGTTATAAATAGTTTAAAAGAATTATTAAAGGGATTTTTTTTAAATTCTGGAATATTACACTTTAATATTTATTATATGCTGAAATTATATCTTATTATTTATGTATTACTTATTATTTATTTAGTTTAAATAAATAATAATTGTGAGTTTAAATAATAAAAAAATAAAAGGAGATGTGTAGTTGATTGATATTTTGAAAATGGTTTATAGTATATAAAGTAGTTTTTAATATTCTAGAATAATATATGATATTCTGAAATTATATTTTAATAATGCTATATTGTACTTATTATTTATTTAATTAAATAAATAATGAATGTTTGTTTTAAATTATGATTAATAGATAATAAATATCTATTGGCCCATTTCAAAATCTGAAAAATTTTATGTTATGTCTTAAGGACATAAAGGACTGCTTTATAATTTAACAATTATAAAACTACATTCGGGGTATTTTTAGTAATTATCGTGGAACAATTTATGTAATGTTTTAATTATTCTTTTTTTTTAAATACCAAAGAGCCCCCGGAAATTATGAGAAAAATACCACTAGCCTATTTTAAGGCTTAGTATTTAATAAAAATATTTATAAAAGCTGAATATAACCCATATCTATATTTTGTAAATATGGGATCTCGCAGTCTATTATTAGGCGATTAGAACTTCAGAAATTCGTAATAAATAAACCGTAGCTCAGAAAAATACGCGGTCAGTTCCTAGAGTTTTAGATTAATGTCTAGAGTGTCCCCTTAAAGTTTGGTGACCTTTCGACACGGTCAAAAATACAGCTTATCTTTAGGGCCCAAACTGGTATAGAAAACCCAGCCTTTTATGCGACGGACTCCGATTTGAGTTTAGTCAATGGCGTTGGACTCATAATGATGTCTAGATTATCATGTTGAGGTTTAGGAACACATCCGGCACAATTACCATTATGCCCTTGAGTTTAGCACGCTTATTAATCATCGTTCTGTGAATTCGTATACTCTGTAGGAACTACCGCTACGCTTGCTTTTACGCACCCGCATCGAGGTGAGTCGTCCTAACTCACTTGGTATATTATAGAATTACTCTGTTTGTATCGTATGAATATCCAAGGGGTCCTGTGCGGACCTAATTGATGAATTATTATATACGTGAATGTCAAGATTTGTTATCTGCACGATGAACGCATGTTAGATAACTATACTCCATACTAGTTATTAATTGTTATTATTCAGGCTTATTGTGTTTTACGATTATACAATCACATGGACATTCATATGAACGTAGTCGAGTCGTGATGTCAATGTTGACGTCTGCATGGTTAGTCAAGGGGACTAACCCAGTCATGTTGTCATACATGTTGAGTGGATCGTGGAGGTCCGTATGGTGCAGTCAAGTAAATGGGAACAACGATGAAACTGCTATAGGGCCCTGCTAGGCGACGATAGCCAGAGTTTCCATTGAAATCATTAAAGTTATACATGGATTGATGATTGATACGCTATAGGGCCCTGCTAGGCGACGATAGCAAAGTATCCATCAGAATACAATAGTTACCTTTCAAATGCTATAGGGCCCTGCTAGGCGACGATAGCGCTGTAACTATTCTATTCTCCCGGCAAGGTCACGAGGACCTAAGAGTCCAATGATTACACTCTTTCTTTTTAAAACCAAAAACTGCTATAGGGCCCTGTTAGGCGACGATAGCAACGTAATCATTCTACTCTGAGCTAACGGCGTTACACTGGTAATGTAACAAGTCACATGAGTCAGTTGTGGTGTCTGTGGTTGAGTAAAGTCGAATATATCGATGGTGCATCGTGTCGTATCTCATTCATATTATCATGTCATAAATCATACGTATTGAGATAATGCTTATCAAATGGTTAAGTTCGAGATATCTGTTGTACTTGTACATTATTATTTGTATTAGGAGTGATCGGTTAGGTCAACTCACTTAGCTTCAAAAGCTAACGGCTCTCCTTCCTGCCCTGGACATATCACGTCTAGATTTCACAGGTGACGACTATCAAGAGGAGGTCTACTCAAAGAGACACGACAAATGTGCAAGTTGAAGCGAAGGACTCCGACATTGTCTTATTTAGAATTACTTAATTTGCTTTATTGTCTTTTATCTGAGGTAATGTTTAGATATGTATTGTGATCAGAATAGATAGCCCTGGACTGCCTTTTTAGATCTTTTATTTAGACTCATGATGTAATATCCAGATCCCAGACCTTTGAGTTCTATTGAAGAATACCAATAGGTGTTTTCATGCTTCCGCTTACTCTGTTAACCATGTGTAGAATGTAGAAAAGACAATCAGTTAATGTAACTCGTCATTCCCTATGGGTCCAGAAAGGAAATTTTAAATTTTCCCTATTTTTGGCTACTCCGGGGCGTGACAGGATTTTTGGTATCAGAGCACTAGGTTTAGACGTGCTCGCTGATTGTCCTACACATTAAGTTATAAACTTTAGGATATCTCTGACTAGTACCCATACTAAGATAGCTTCTGTTGAGCATGTTGAACATAGACATCTTGTCAAATAGACAAGAAGTGCAACTAGTTACTACGTACACCTAGTCAACCCTACTTGAGAGTAGACACAACGTAGATCCAATAAGGGTGACCAATTAGAATTGTTTCATGGAAACTTAGAAAGATGGATAGATGGATTCCATAGCATCTGTAAATAGTAGTAACCTTAACGGTATATCCCCAGAGCCGTACACCAAACCCTGATTCGTACGGGTAGATACGCCAAAGCCGTAGCACCCTAGAATCAGTAGCTGTATTAGAATACATCGAGACTTGGAACCCTCGATCCGAACTAATGAATTAGTACTAATGTAAGATAACCAATTCAATCAAGTTAGTACGAAACATTCTATTACATAGACAAACCATATGTAGATTAACTAGTACCCTTAGACAAACCTCCTAGAAGTAGTAACAAACTAGTAAGGACCCATTATAGATAATAAGAAAGGTCTAGCTAAGAATTTAGAGGCAAACTTTACCATAGATATGGTAGACGAGTACCATAGTAAGCAATCATATCCTTTTTACTCATTCAACTCCCTTTGAGTAAATCGATGCCTTCTATTCTAATAATCATTTCTTCTGAAGAAGGTACCTATGTATTTTGTCAAGTGGCCCTGATTTCCATCAATAATTAGTGTGATACACTCCTTGGTGAGTAATTGAATTCCTTGAATTTTCAGAAATTCCCCAGTCAACAATTCCTGAGTATGTACTTTAATCATCCAAATTGTTGATAAATCCCTTTGGGAATACGCTTGATTTCTAATACTGTAAAGTCATTCTTTTTGACTTAATATTCTACGAACTAATTCTTGCAAATTCACTATCCTTGAAATAATCCTGAGTGAGTTTGATTACCCATACTGTAAAGTCATTCTTTTCGACTTATCATTCTTTGACTAAATCTTGAAAGTCATTATGTTCATTATCTTTAAAATAAAACTCCCACAGTCATTAAACTCTCGAGTGTGTAACTTTGATCATCCTGATCCTTGACAAATCCGTTGGAAACAAGTTTGATTACTAGTAATGAAAAGTCATTCTTTTTGACTTATAATTCTTTGAATAAATTCTTGAAAGTTCATTATCTTTGAAATAATTCTAAATGAGTTCTCTGCCTTTGTTCATGCTACGAACTCATAAACGTTGTACTCTCTATGCGTTTTGACCTCTTATTATTTTCTCTCATTTGCTACCTTATTCTTTATCAATGAAGTTTCGTTTGAACTATTTCACTTATGAAATACTTAGTCCTTCTTTCATACGTTGAAGGCCTTATGCTATCAATTACGTACTTTCATCACCTATGAATCTTAAGATACTATGGTTACTTCTATAGTAATCAGTCATTCAATCATTGTTAGATTTACATCCTATTCTTGAATGGATCACATCACTCTACTATTATGCCTCTATCTGTGAGAATTCACATGCCCTTTCGGATTCAACTTCATTGTGGACCAATCTGTTCAATCGTTTCAATCATCGTATTCTAGTTACTACGATTATGTTGTTAACTATCATGTGAGATACAATGGATTATGATTTACATAAGACGTGTTAGAGACCTTATAGACACGAACTCTTATGTAGGAACGCAAGAACCTCCTCAACCTCCGCAATGGCTCAATCATCTCAAGCAACCGAGAACCAGTCAGAAAGACTCAGCAACGCGATACCTAAGGAGATCGATCCTACCGGTGTATTTGGAAAAACTAATTCAAAGCTTATGGGAGACCGGTGACAGCGCCAGCGTGGGGGACTATGGAGACATATTATTCAAACAACTTCATATCGCCCATTCAGAATCGCTTTTGGGATCACTCAAGCCTCGACCATCTGCACTACCAAGGCTAACCCTACTGCAAGGACAACACGGAATAACGAACAACGATCACGGTGCTTGTTTCAACTGTGGAAACCCAGGACATCTAGCCAAGAATTGTCAAGCTCCCAAGACCTGTAATCGACCAAATGTTATCTGTTATAACTGTCACAAAAGAGGACATTTGAGCAAGAACTGCAAAACACCTCGAGACGGACACTACGGAGCACATACTGAAGGACAGCCCGGACAAGCCCAACTCAATACCACCATCCTCAATAAAGATAGATTCGGAAAAAAGGAGCAACGAAAACCGGAAGAACATGTGAAGAACAAGAGGAAGTCCGACACAATAACAGCAACAGTCCGACGTAAAACACGCCAACGTTGTTTCAACTGCGGAACTCGTGGACATCACTTCAACGAATGCCCAGCACCTAGACAAATTGAAGGACAAGGATCGCAGTGCAATTACTGCAGCAAGACGGACCACATCCGCAAGGATTGCGAGACATTGAAGAACATCAATGAAGTCCCGCTGATGAACTTGGAAGAAGAAGGGAAGAATAACCATCACAAATGTCAAGAGGACGAGACTGTGTCAGACAACCAGTTCAGCATATAACAAGATGAAGAACCACAGATTCGGAGGAGGCTTTTCCCTTACGACTCGGACTTAGAAGATTTTTGTGCTAGATATCTTAGGATCTAGTTATATTATATGTTTGATCGGGCTAGTAGTCCTTAATAGAAGTTGATGCAATCTAGCAATCGACTGTGTAATATTTTGACTTATCTATGAAACTACCTTTGTGTATTAGTATTATCGCAATAATTACTATCACGATATATATATTATAGTAGAGGGACAACCCATTGATAAATAGAACACAACGAGCATCACATTTTCACCTTTAGACCAACGGTCAAACCGGACGCGTTAACCTGACAATAGAAGACGTCTTACAAGCTTACGTCATCAACACACCATCAACAACATCGAAAACACATGGGAGAGTTTACACCATCAACTGTGAAAGCTCGTGGCAAAGTAGGAACAGAAACACAAGAGAACCCACTTATCGCTGATCAATATTCGCTAACTACGATGAAGACAAGTTTTGGCATGACGTCACTCAAGGCCCTATATAGAAGGCCATGTAAATTGTTATCATGTTAGACAGATCGAAAACGAAGGAAGGATGCAAGCAACCCCAGAGTTGACAAAAGAAACTACGCAGGCCAATGAAGGACGGACCTACGGTTTAAAGTCGGAGATGAAGTACCATTGAAGGTATCAGCCGCTCGAGGCAAAGTGCTATTGGACCCAGAGAAAGGAAGTCAACACCGCGATGCCGCAGACTTCTTACGATCGAATCATCTATCGACTTGGGACACCCTCAACGATGCTAGAAGATCACAACACTTTTTCGAGTGGATACGCTAATCCACAATGTTCTTCGTACCGACATGCTGAGGGATATGTTCACGAACTCTACGAATTATGGATGACGATAACACAGGAGTCAGCCAGAACTTCGTTAACAAGAACGACGCAAACTCAACAAACGACGACAACAAAAGAGTTAACAAGACCATCGCATGAAACGAAAGGCCAACGAGAATTCTCAACATCGTGTCAAGAAGACTGAAAAATGAAGGGAGATCGCTCTAATAAAGATCCAGTGGAGACACCACAATGAGGACGAAGCGTCTTTGGAGATAAGAGTATAGGACGACACTACGCTACGATTAAGACCAGCCTAGTGCACTTGACTAATACGTTACCTCTTAGAACCCGTCACGCGAGATTTGGGCTTCGCATATTTTAAGAACTACCTACTTCAGATTTCGGGGACGAAATCTTTAATAAGAGGTGGATGATGTAATACCCTTGAAAATTTGAAAGGAAATAGATTTCCTAACTCTAGTTTTGTAATTATCCCTATACCCTGCATATTAATATCGTATTTTAATATTGTCATTATTAAATAATAACAATAGATTATTTTTTTAATAATTATTATTGCTTAAACTTATAATATAAATTATATTCATATACTAGTAGTTGCTTAATTTTATAACTATAGATTATAAAATATTTTGTAGTCGCTGGTTAATAATAAATTTAGATTATTTTAATATTCATAGCGTCTAAGTTTTATAACTATAGAATATTTTTTCGCTGTCACTTGATTTATAACCATAAGTCATATTATATTTTCATTATCCCTAAATTTATAACCATAGGTTATATTATTCGGGCCCGATAGTGGTGACTACAATCAGGACTATACATTCGATGTCATTTAGCTCTGTAATTATAAATTATAATTATAATACTATTATTGATATTTTAAATAATGTAACCATGTTTAGGATTATAATATTATCAATATTTGATTTTTAAACCCGGACTGAGATTTGCACGCAAACCTATAGAAACTGGTAATTTCTAGACTGTACGGCACGTGGTTTTAAACGACGGCTGAATCATACATAAATGGAATGAAAAGTACTATTCAAAAATAGCCATGTACTAACCAACCACCTTAAACCCATTGGGTATTTTCCCTACCCAAAACACTCCCTTAACCATTGGATCACTACCACCTTACCACCCTCAAACCCACCGGGTAACCACCCCCTCCTCCAACCGTCGGCCTCCTCCCTCCCCAAGTACACCTTTCCCAATCACCTCTTCTCCATCACTCTCAAATCAGCCCCCACCCTCACTGCCACCCTTCCTCTTGTCCCCCCTCACCAAACCCAAGCCACACATGATGCACCACCCTCAAACACTCCACACACACACGCAATTAATATATATATATATTATATGTTGTTGTGTGTATGTACTATATATAAGTATGTGAGTGGTATATGTATATTTGTATGTGTGGGTATGTGGGTAGAGAGAGAGTTGCTGAGAGAGTTAGAGTGAGAGAGGGAGACCACACTTTAGAGAGAGAAGAGACCGAGGAAAAGTATCCATGGCCGAATCACCCCGAGACCGCCCCTCGTGCCACCATCGGACCACCACAAGCCTAGGTAAGTTCTCTAATTCACTCGGCAGATTATTTAGGTGTTTTTCAAAGTATTACATAGCAATGTTACACATATACACGTAGACATTTCACGGGTGACATATATATAGACGTAAAAATCGGCGTTCCGTCAACGTTAACGGAAAAGCGTTTCGTGAATGAAATACGGTAGGTTAGGATCCCATTACATCCCAGATCAAACCGCTCGCGATGACTATTTTGTATCGCGACGAACGAAGCGGTCAAAGTTTAAGTCAATTCTCAGTTTTTCCCATTTTTCGTGCAAACCGTTGAGAGTTAGATCATGAAACTAAGACCATTAGATCGGGCTCGTCGAGGCACTCGATTTTGACTTAAGGTTCGCTAATTTTCGTTGAAAAATGAATGAGATACGATCATTTGAAATTTGTGTGTTAAATGTATATATATACGTGTATATATATATCACGATCTGGTAAGAATTGAAGAAGAAGAAGTGTTTCATACGAGATTTTCTAGAGTGTTATTAATAGTATATTGGTATGGTACGAGTAGCTAATTAGTTTTGTTAATTGTTAATATTTAATACATACTTATAATATATAATTCAATGTTATAAATAGTTTAAAAGAATTATTAAAGGGATTTTTTTTAAATTCTGGAATATTACACTTTAATATTTATTATATGCTGAAATTATATCTTATTATTTATGTATTACTTATTATTTATTTAGTTTAAATAAATAATAATTGTGAGTTTAAATAATAAAAAAATAAAAGGAGATGTGTAGTTGATTGATATTTTGAAAATGGTTTATAGTATATAAAGTAGTTTTTAATATTCTAGAATAATATATGATATTCTGAAATTATATTTTAATAATGCTATATTGTACTTATTATTTATTTAATTAAATAAATAATGAATGTTTGTTTTAAATTATGATTAATAGATAATAAATATCTATTGGCCCATTTCAAAATCTGAAAAATTTTATGTTATGTCTTAAGGACATAAAGGACTGCTTTATAATTTAACAATTATAAAACTACATTCGGGGTATTTTTAGTAATTATCGTGGAACAATTTATGTAATGTTTTAATTATTCTTTTTTTTTAAATACCAAAGAGCCCCCGGAAATTATGAGAAAAATACCACTAGCCTATTTTAAGGCTTAGTATTTAATAAAAATATTTATAAAAGCTGAATATAACCCATATCTATATTTTGTAAATATGGGATCTCGCAGTCTATTATTAGGCGATTAGAACTTCAGAAATTCGTAATAAATAAACCGTAGCTCAGAAAAATACGCGGTCAGTTCTTAGAGTTTTAGATTAATGTCTAGAGTGTCCCCTTAAAGTTTGGTGACCTTTCGACACGGTCAAAAATACAGCTTATCTTTAGGGCCCAAACTGGTATAGAAAACCCAGCCTTTTATGCGACGGACTCCGATTTGAGTTTAGTCAATGGCGTTGGACTCATAATGATGTCTAGATTATCATGTTGAGGTTTAGGAACACATCCGGCACAATTACCATTATGCCCTTGAGTTTAGCACGCTTATTAATCATCGTTCTGTACGTGAATTCGTATACTCTGTAGGAACTACCGCTACGCTTGCTTTTACGCACCCGCATCGAGGTGAGTCGTCCTAACTCACTTGGTATATTATAGAATTACTCTGTTTGTATCGTATGAATATCCAAGGGGTCCTGTGCGGACCTAATTGATGAATTATTATATACGTGAATGTCAAGATTTGTTATCTGCACGATGAACGCATGTTAGATAACTATACTCCATACTAGTTATTAATTGTTATTATTCAGGCTTATTGTGTTTTACGATTATACAATCACATGGACATTCATATGAACGTAGTCGAGTCGTGATGTCAATGTTGACGTCTGCATGGTTAGTCAAGGGGACTAACCCAGTCATGTTGTCATACATGTTGAGTGGATCGTGGAGGTCCGTATGGTGCAGTCAAGTAAATGGGAACAACGATGAAACTGCTATAGGGCCCTGCTAGGCGACGATAGCCAGAGTTTCCATTGAAATCATTAAAGTTATACATGGATTGATGATTGATACGCTATAGGGCCCTGCTAGGCGACGATAGCAAAGTATCCATCAGAATACAATAGTTACCTTTCAAATGCTATAGGGCCCTGCTAGGCGACGATAGCGCTGTAACTATTCTATTCTCCCGGCAAGGTCACGAGGACCTAAGAGTCCAATGATTACACTCTTTCTTTTTAAAACCAAAAACTGCTATAGGGCCCTGTTAGGCGACGATAGCAACGTAATCATTCTACTCTGAGCTAACGGCGTTACACTGGTAATGTAACAAGTCACATGAGTCAGTTGTGGTGTCTGTGGTTGAGTAAAGTCGAATATATCGATGGTGCATCGTGTCGTATCTCATTCATATTATCATGTCATAAATCATACGTATTGAGATAATGCTTATCAAATGGTTAAGTTCGAGATATCTGTTGTACTTGTACATTATTATTTGTATTAGGAGTGATCGGTTAGGTCAACTCACTTAGCTTCAAAAGCTAACGGCTCTCCTTCCTGCCCTGGACATATCACGTCTAGATTTCACAGGTGACGACTATCAAGAGGAGGTCTACTCAAAGAGACACGACAAATGTGCAAGTTGAAGCGAAGGACTCCGACATTGTCTTATTTAGAATTACTTAATTTGCTTTATTGTCTTTTATCTGAGGTAATGTTTAGATATGTATTGTGATCAGAATAGATAGCCCTGGACTGCCTTTTTAGATCTTTTATTTAGACTCATGATGTAATATCCAGATCCCAGACCTTTGAGTTCTATTGAAGAATACCAATAGGTGTTTTCATGCTTCCGCTTACTCTGTTAACCATGTGTAGAATGTAGAAAAGACAATCAGTTAATGTAACTCATCATTCCCTATGGGTCCAGAAAGGAAATTTTAAATTTTCCCTATTTTTGGCTACTCCGGGGCGTGACAAACCATGAGGAAGAACTTCCCAAGGCCAAATCCGTAAGGAGTTTTTCCTTTATTTTTTGTTACCGAACCGATCACCCAACATCTGTAGTGGTAATTCAAGAACTTGAACATCTTTTGGAAGTCTAATTCACATGCAGAACATAGAGTACGGTTCACTCAGTATACTTAAGGTTCATGTAATTGCCCAGATGACTGGCTCAAGGACTTGAACTGACGATCTCTTAGTTAACACTAAGAAACCATCTGAGCTACAAGCTCGGATTGAACGAAGCATATAGAGCCTCAAGAAGATTTTATTTATTTATTTTTGGCGATTTCAAGCCATAGACTCATAGTTGTAAAGTTATACGATTAGCAGTCAGGCTATGAAAATGGCGACCTCGTTTTAATAAAGAGGGGGCCTCTGTTTTGGCCGTCGGATCATGTTTAAAAACTGTGAAGTGACAGAATTGCCCTTAATGAAAACACGATCTGATGGTCAAAACAGAGACCATCTCTTCATCAAAAAGAGGACGCCCTTTTCATATACGATTAGTCATATAGATATAGAGACCTAATCTATGTACTTCATCTGTCCCATTTTATGTGTCCATCTTTCCTTTTTGGGATGTCCCAAAATTGTTGTCCATTTTCCTAAATTAGTATGCAAATTATACTTAGTTTCCCAAACTACCTTTCCTTGTAATCAATACCAAAACAAAAC
Source organism: Hydrangea macrophylla (assembly GCA_033977485.1). Classification (NCBI taxonomy): domain Eukaryota; kingdom Viridiplantae; phylum Streptophyta; class Magnoliopsida; order Cornales; family Hydrangeaceae; genus Hydrangea; species Hydrangea macrophylla. The sequence continues at coordinate 14,570,969 of CM066989.1, forward strand.
AAAAAAAGAAAGTGCAATGATTATGGGCAATTGTGGAAAGTAGATGTAGATTCTTTTTGTCCCCTTAAATAATTGGATTCCCCAAGATGGACAAATAAAATGGGACGGAGGTAGTATTAGTTAGGGGTGTTCACGGTTGGTTTCGGTCGATTTTTCTCGATTTTTTCACATAAAAAACTGACCAATAGCCTCGATTCGGTCCGGGTTTTGGGGTGTTTCGATCGGTCGATTCGATTTTCTTCTTGACCTATAAATTTGAAAACCGACCGAGTGCTCTCAATTTGGTCAGTTTGATCATCGATTTTAATCTCCGTTTTTCTTGTACACCCCTAGGATTAGTAAAACCTTTTTATGCTTATCCCTATATTTGGAAATGAAATTCAAATGTATTGTCCCTACAACAAAATTATGAAAGAGAAATTAAAAATGAAAATCCACTCTCCTCGTGACCCAACGTTTTTATCGTCGTCCAAATCAGCCACATCCGTACGATTCCCCAAACCCATCCACGTGGCAGAATCTCGAGCGACCCACCAAGAGTGTGGCCAAGAACCAGTCTTTAGGTGGTTTCTACAACCTGCTATAGCCGGGAAAGCAATGGGCTTTTTACCTGTAGAACCGGTCACAGTAGTCAATGGTATAAAACCTGAGGTTTTAGCAAACAAAAACTTGTTGGGTGGTTTTGAGAGGGTTTTTGGCCATCAGAGAGAGAGAAAGTTGAGGAGAGAGAAAGTGGAGGTAGCGTCCTAAACAATTAAGTAAATTGTTTGGCTTCCGAGAAAAAAAGAGAGAGAAGGGAAAAAAAAAAAATGGGATATAGATAAGGAATTAGGATAAAAGAAAGTGCCGTGATCTTTGCAAATTCTTAATTCTTCTGAGAAATATACATATCTATCTTCTTTGAATTCTCCGACAAATCTCCGATCTTCAATTTGTTTGTGAATTTTCCATAATTTCTCCGGAATTTTATTTTCTCAGGAAATAAACGGACTTCGAGCGGAGAATTCCAACGAGAAATCGTTCTCGCAGAGGTGAGATTTTCGAATTTAGTGGTTTCCGATGAGCAATTTGATTAAAAAAAGAAGAAGAAAAATTACCGTATTTTCTTCCACAATCTGTTTGTTTCCCGAGAAATGGAAATGAAAAGAAACGAAAAATTTGGAAATATCGTAACTGACATGGTTGAATTACGTGTTGTGGTAGATTTAATTTTCCTTTCGGGTTTCTTATCAACCAAACGGAGGATTATTTATGTATTTTTCAGTTTTTTGTTGTCTGATCGTATGTCGAAATTCTGTCCGGATTTGTTTTTTTCATCGTGAATTCCGATTCAGATGGATTCGATCTGAGGTTTGGTGTAAATATTTGCAAATTTGTCCTCAAAACCTTAAATTTTCTCTGAATTTCGGGAAGACGACTGAGATATGTTCCTCGCTTTTCCTTTCCTTTCCTATGCATCCGCCTAATAACCCAAGGGTTTTCCCCATCAGATCCTTTGGTTTTGGTTCAGACACATCCGTCTTTAGGCATGTATTATATATTGCTTTAGATGCTAATAAGTGCTATTGTTATTGTTGATCATTGATGTCAGGGTTTTGGGAGGGTTTTTCTATTTTTGTTTTTCTCATTTCTTCCGTTTTCCTTTGACAAACAGTTCTTTCAATTTATTTTTCTAAACCGGCATGAATTTTGGATTTATGGGGAGAAGATATCTGGAATTCAATGGGCCTGGAGGCCCTGGACTCAGTTTTTATGATTAATATAGAAACTTTCAGTTTACCTTATAAAAGGACATTGATGTCTGTGAATCGCGTTGATATGTGCAAAAAAATATATATATTTTTGATGGTTTTCACAATTGTTTTTCTCCTGCTGATCCGATGTTAGCTTGTGTTACTGGGTGCATATTGTCTGTATTCTGATCATGCGGATCTGTTAGGATAATCAGAATATCTCCTGTTCATCGCCGAATGATTTATTGAAAATGTGAATTGATTTTCAGAGGCTTACTTCTATGTAGTTATTAAATTTCAATTTGATTGTTAAGAGAAGATAGTTAAAAAATTGGAATCTTTGTAAGAGGGCCTTATGCTTTTGAAGTGGGGTCCTAGGATTACGAGTGATTATTCTCTTGGAATCTAATAACAGTTTGTGGCTGGAGTGACAGTTTTAAGACTTAAGGTTTTCTTCTTGGCTTCTCATATGAATTTATGCTCTGATAGAGAGGTGGTTAACGACCTCAGTGTTTCTAATTTTGGATCTTATAACTGGATCTTATAATGGGCTTTCAAATCGTAAACGAGTTGAAGATTCAAGGAATTGTTTTTCTTAAGCTATTATTTTTTTTTTCGCAAACAATCATATCTTATGTCTGTGTGGTAATCACAAGAAGAGGGCAAGGAGTATAACTGTTTATATTGTGTTTCTTACTGGCATATGGTGCTTTGGGGTTTTTTGCTTTCTTTTGTACGTGTTTCTTTGTTGGGATAAATTTTATTGTTGATCTTGACGACTGTGCTATCCACCAAATTTTGTCTGATGGTGGACTTGACCATCTTCCTATTTGTGATTTTGCGTTGTATTTCGCTTACCACCTTTGAACCGCTGTTTGTGGTCTATGAATTTACATATTAAGTTCTAGTGGAATATATGATAATATTTTTAGCTCAGACCAAACTATGCAAAGCTAATAGAGATATGCTGCAGGAGTTGTGTTACACTAACTATTGTCTAGGTTCATACATCAAGGTTCTAACTTTTATTACCTCGACTTAAGTATTGTCCCTTTCCCTAGCATATTCTCATTGTAAAATTTTCTCCACGTATAGGGTCTCTTGTTTTGGGTCTTTTGACCACAGTGTGTGGTTCTTTCAGACTGCAAAAACATACAAGAATGCCAGTGTTCTTTGTTTGATGAGTTCTTCTTGGTATGATCTCTGGACATGGTGTTGCAGAAGAGGTTGGATTACGGATTTACTGGTTATCAGGTGCCTCCCACACCCCGAGCGGCCAGATCAGCCAGGGTAAATAATTTCTACTTTAACGTTTATGGGCCTTTTTTTTTTGGGCCTGTTTTTCAGACGCATTGATATCCATTTTAATTCCTTGTTTGTGTTTCTAGAGGAGGTGCTCATTGAGGAAGAAAGTTGATGACAGTCAAATATGCGCATTTGACCTACTGGCTACTGTAGCGGGCAAGTTGTTGCTGGAGGGAGGAAGTTCTCCTAGTTCTACTAATACATTAACTGAAAAAGCGCAGTGTCCAATTGTGAAAGGCTCCATTAAGAAAGAAGAACATGATGAAGCTAGCTTATTGAAAGTAGAACCTTGTAAACAAGGATGTGGTGACAGGAGTTCAATAGTTTCTGAACATTTATCTGAAGCTCCTGTTCTAAGTCATAGTTCAAAGGAATTTCAAAATGCTCAGAATGACGCATGTTCGGGACACGCATCAGTATTAACTACTTCTGATTGTTCAGAGAAGGTAGTCTTTGGTGAGAAATTGGTAACTGAAAAAAGTGAGGTTGAACTTGGAAAATTAGGGAACAAAGTCAAAGTAGGTTCTTCTGATAGGGAGTCTTGTGATTATACTACAGAGGATGATATTAAGAAACAAATTAATATTGAGCCTCCTAAGCCCGGAAAGGGTGCAATTAGTACCAGTGCTAGAGTTAGTGTAGATGATAGTAAGTTGCCATTGTATAGGGACCACATTCCTCATAGTTCTTTTCCCATAAATCGGGATGATGTAAAGTTAGTTGTTAGAGATGATGACGAAAACTCTTCTAGGTGCACTCAACCTTGTACCACAACAAAGGCCTTTAGGCCGCTACCACGAATTGGAGACCGAAGGATAAGGAAGTTATTAACCTCCAAGTATTGGAAAGTGGCTCCAAAATTCAAGGACGAGGAACATTTTAACACTGGTGAGGTGCTGCTATTTTTAGTTTGATGTGTTCAATATTTTCATTTATGCGACAGAAGTATAACTTTATGTTGTAATTATGTTTCGAGATGCAGAAAGAAAATCTGTCTACCGCAGTAGGAAAAATTATTATAAGCGCCAAAGGTCCCAAAGGGATTATCCTTTCAAAAAGAGGAAGCTTTATCACCGTAGTTCAATATCTAACTTCCGTGGGGGAATTAGGAGTGAGGGTCTATCTAGTTCACCTCGGAATGGCTTGAGTGGAGATGCTTCTGCTTCGGGTGCAACAACATATGGAGGTATTTCCTCCCTTTGTTCTTCTTCATCTACGTGGGTGTGCAATGTGCGTGCGATAGTAGAACTTTTTAGGGTTTGAATTTTGTGGTTGTCTTTGTATCTGTCACTAGCTATACTAAAAGGACAGCACTTCTGTGCTACTGTCTTTATTTTCCTTGATGCCATGCATGGTATTATAATTTATCTTTATGCCCTCTATGTGATTAGTAACTTCATGCCTTTGTTATTCAACCAATTATACACTTCTCCTTCAAAAGCTAGGTCCTCAGTGTGAGTGTTTTTAAGTTTTGTGGTATTCTCTTTTCTTCTAGTTTCTTTATGGCTTTCTTTGGTTCTTGGATTCAGCGAGGGAAAAGAAAGGAAAACATTGAGGAATGCCATTTCCTTTGTTTCAGTAGTAAGGAAAACGGTGAGGAAAATAGGAAAGAAAAGAGATTAAGTTTGAGAAATAAATTAAACACTTTGAATGTTGTGAGTCATATCCCTTCCTTTACTCATATTTTACAATTATATTGTAGATATTTTAAATTTTTTGATGTTATTTAAGAATGAAGAACACGAGGGAATTATCTTTTCCCTTCCATGAATTAAACAGAATCTAAAGAGGAAAAGAAATTAAGATTATAGTTCTATGATTCCTGTACTTCTTGACAAAAGTATTTATTATTTCTCCTCACCTTCTAACTCATCCATCATAATTATACATTCCTCATTTTCTTATCCTCAGAGTCATCTACTACCAATTTGGTAATGATGACAACGCTCCCTTCTTTCCAATACACATTTCCATCTATCGACAATAATCAAATCCATTAGCAGTATGGAACTTTTTCGCTATATCTACCAATTATATTAAGTGATGAGGTGCTTGTATGTTTATAACCGCTACCATGGATTAGGAATTTGTTGTTTTCATATCCTTTTTTTAAAAATACTTTTGTTCGTGGGTTCCTCGTTTCACTGAGTGTATTGTCTGTTGTCACCTTCATTGATCGCTTAAAATCTTCACTCCTCTTGCAGCCAGGGGTGTGTGCGCTGCTGTTGCAAGTCAACATTCCTTCCAATCCAGGGATTCCCATGGTATGTAACCTTTGATGGAGTAAGACATATCTACTCTTTTGACTTGATTGGTGATTGAAATTCAAAGGTGTCTTATACGAAGTTGTCTTTTCTTTTACTCAGTGAAGCTTCGGATAAAGTCTTTCAAGGTCCCAGAGCTTTTTATTGAGATTCCAGAAACTGAAACTGTTGGTTCTCTTAAGGTACGCAATCATTTTTTCTGATTACTGTCTATAAGTATCTTGAACGGTCAACTAATTCTTTTGGCTGAAACCATCCATTTGTACGTTAGGAATTTATCCCCCATTATAGGATCTGTGAGATTCGAAAATAGATATGTAAAGAGTCGCAAATTAATTAGATTTACACGGTTCACCTCGAAACTAGTCCTATGCTACGGAGCTACTGAGGTTTTCACTATGCTAAACGGCATAAAAGAAGATTACAAAATACATTGATAAGCCGCCCGTATGTAGTACATTACATAACATTAGGGCTACATGAAGCTAGTGCAAAAAATACCAAAATATCCCTCGAGTCTGGATCTGCAAGAGTGGGGCCACTAAGTGCACAGTATTGTCAACCTCACAATTCACACTAGCCATCCTGATTAGGGGTGGCAATTTTCGACACGATACGGCAACCCGGCACGACCCGACACGAAAATAAACGGGTTTGGGTGACCCGTATAAGAGCACGGGTCATAAACGAGTCGACCCATTTGACACGATTAATAAACGGGTTGAAGTGGGTCAATCCGTCTTACCCATTTGACCCGATTAAGTATTTAAGTGCAGTTGGAGAATTTTTTTTTTAGTTTTAAAAATAATTTTTAATAATCTGGAAGTCTAAAATAAAAGTAACATAAATTTTTTTTAAAAAAAATATATTTTTTTAAAAATTATTTTTTTTTTGAGAGAAAAAAAAAATATTTAAAATATATATAGATATATATAAACTAAAATTGTTTTTTTTTTTGCTAAAAAAAAAAAGAGAATAGTTACCAACTTACCAAACAAGTAAATTTATATATAACAATTAATAACTAATGTAATTAAAAAAATAATTAATAACTAATAAGGGACGAAGGAAGCTAGAGCCTGGAAGCATTCATGCATCAAGCATTGCATAAAAAATAAAAATAAAAAATAATTAAAAAATAAAAAAGAAAGAAAAAAAGGGAGGAAGCCCGCTAGGATTGCTGGATTGGGAGGGAGACAAATTAGTCAATTAGATAAATACAACTATTAATCTTGATTCTTGATGGATGGCAAGTGAAGAAATTTTTTTATACTATTGTGTGGATGTGCTTGGGTGTTAAGTTTATAATAGTTAGATATTGCTTTATTTGTAGTATTTTGGTATTTAAGATGTGCGTGTTAATAATTGATACATTTGATGGAAGACTTGTTTGTGTTCTTAGTAGGGCTGTAAGCTTATTTCGAATAGCCGAACCGACCTAACCGATTGGGTTTCTTAAATTACTTACAACTAAAAAATTGATATGATCGCTAAAATTGGCAAAATAGATCGAACCGATCACTTCGGTTGGTTTTCAAAACATGAAAAAAAAAATCGAAAATAAAAATTCGATTCGATTCTATTCAATCTGATCCGATCCGAACTGAACCGATGACACCCTACACGGGTTAGACGGGTTAAACGGGTGACCCGTATATGACCCGGCACGATTATAACCCGACACGATTATGACACGTTAAGAATGACACGATTATAACCCGACACGACAATGACCCGACACGATAATGACCCGACACGACCCGATTGCCACCCCTAATCCTGATAGTAGCTCTGGAAAGATTGTTCTGTTCAGAACGTTAAACTAAGTCCTAAAATATCCACTGGTCGATGAAATACGGACACGACACGACGCAGGCACGGCAAAATTCTAAAAGTGCATGTTGACACTATAGGAAAAGTGTCCGTAAAGTGCCTTGTCCGTGCGTCGGACACGATACGACAAGCGACACGTTACCTTCTTAGAAGTGTCGGTGCTTCCTAGCCACTGATAGTAGATCTCGTTCTGTATTTATACATCTATGTCTTTGACATGTTTTCTGTATTTTCCACTTTCTTTCACACTTCATTGAGGTGGCCCAATTCTGGGAACTCCAACATTTGTTGTTTTCTTTTTCGTTTGTGTGCTTGTGATGATGGGAATATGGGTATCTCATTATCCTTGAACACATGGATGAGAAAGTTCTCCTTCATTCTTCCTTACTATTTAGTTTACACTTTACACTTTACATTGAGGTCTCTCTGATAGCTGCTTGGATGTAAAGGTTCTGTGCTGATACCGTGCAAAATGTAATGCAGAGGGCAGTTATGGAGGCAGTGACTGCTATATTGGGCGGTGGACTACATGTTGGGGTACTACTTCAGGGGAAGAAAATTAGGGATGATAACAAAACTCTACAGCAGAGCGGAATATCCCATGATAACAAGCTGGATGCTGTGGGTTTTGTCCTGGAGCCTAATCCTTCACAAACTGCCCCACCTCTCTGTTCTGAAGATCGTCCCTTTCTACTGTCATGTGACGAACTTCAACCTCTAACAAGGTAATCCAGATGTACTGGGATCTATTTCATGTTGGGTTTGGCACTTAAAGCACTTGGTAGTGTTTTTGACATTTGTAACTTTTGTTAAACATTTTTGTTGGTTTAGTTCAAACACGAGTTTCATGTACTTGAATTTCTTCGTGTGTCTTGTGCATGTTATAGATGCTACTTCATGTCGCAGTGTTATGCAGTGAAATATGAAGTCATTACTTCCCTCTCAACCCACCCTAACTGTATGTTCGGTATCAGGGAAGAGGGGAAGGAATGAGGGGGTGCTGTGGTTGGTGCGGGAGAGAGGGAAGAGGGTAGAATCACTTAATAGGTAGGATGGAAGAGAGGAGGGGAAGGAAGAGGGGAGCGATGCCTGTTCTCTCCTGGTCCACAATTTAAAACCGTCCAAAAGTGGATGGATTGGGAGAGAGAAAAAGTTGCCCAGCTCGTTTGATTTTGTTGCCCTTGCAAAGAATATGATACTTTTTCTAGGTAAGGGTATAATAGTATAATGTGTAATTCCTTCTTTCCTTCCTCAATTCCTTCTTATTTTCCCAAACAAAAGGGGGGAAGCGCTCTTCCTCTCCCTAGGGATACCTCTTCGCTTGCTCCTTTCCCTTCAATTACAATTGATAAGAATGCATCCTGAAGTAGTCATTCCAAACATACCCGTGCAAGATTTTTGGAGAAAAGTTGAAGACGAATGTTTGCACACGTGTGTTATTATGTTATAAAGGGTATTGGGATAACTTATGGTCTTGAAGGTTCTTTATTCTCATGGAGCATAAAGGGAATATTGTTTACTGTAATTAACTTTTAGGGTTGATTACATTGACCTCTCCTGAGTTTAGGTCTAATCACACGGACCTCCCTTGAGGTTTTCAAATTACACGAACCTCCCCTGAGTTTAGTATTTAGGTAACAATTTTCCCCCTCCGTTACCCCCCATTAGTAAAACGTTCAATATAATTGCACGGATCTCCCTTGAGGTTTTCAAAATTACTCGAACCTCCCTTGAGTTTAGTATTTAGGTGTAACAATTTGCCTCCTCCGCTAGTAAAACGTTAAAATTCATAGCAAGAAATGCTTAGGTCAACAAATATTTGTGTTAATCTTCCCAAAATACCCTTATAAGCTTTCCAAAAAACCCTTACCCTCGTTTTTTTTTTGTCTGCCAACCAAAAAAAAAAACTGCATCCACATGTCATGCATGATCCCATGCAAATATGGGATAAATGTATGGTTGAGAAGATTATAGAGTCACACCACATCAGCGTGCTAACATGGTGTGACGGGCTCACTAAATTTAAAATTTGAAATTTGAAATTTTACAAATTACTTGTCATCACCCCTTTGGAAATAGGGAATATGTATTGCCTAGATTAGAGGGTCACACCACATCAACATACTAATGTGGTGTGATAAGCCTACCCAATAATTTCTCCAAACAAAAGCTCCATCTTAACGTGAATTCTGTTTAAAAACCGATGATGTGGCAGAATTAAATTGGAGGCCGGAAATCCTTATGTTTAAGGGTCATCCGTCTTAAAATTAAAGTCAAACCTAAATCGAACCACCACTAATGTATGCACACATATATATATATATATATATGTATTTATAGGACAATCAAATCTTTAATTGTAGGTGTAATAAGCATGGGCATTGGGGGTAAAAAAAAGTCGGAAAAAATAAAAATAATTTTAAATTTTAAATGGGTTAGTGTAATTTAAAATACAACACACCAGAGAGGTCTGTGTTGTTTGACATAACCTCGAGGGAGATGAGGGTATTTTGGAAAGCTTATAAGTGTATTTTGGAAAGATTAACACAAATATTTGCTCACCTAAACATGTCTTGTTATGGGGTTTAACGTTTTACTCGCGAAGGGGGCAAATTGTTACTTAAATACGAAACTCAAGGGAGGTCTGTGTACTTTTGAAAACCTCAAGGGAGGTCCGTGCAATTATATTTAATGTTTTACTGACGGAGGGGGCAAATTGTTACCTAAATGCTAAACTCAAGGGAGGTTTGTGTAATTTTGAAAACCTCAAGGGAGGTCAGTGCAATTAGACCTAAACTCAGGGGAGGTCAATATTAACCCATATTTTTGTACTTCCTGATCACATTGAGCACATTAAATCTGTTGTGTCTGTGCTATGGTAGTGTTAGGACTCGGGACTCATTTTTTACTATTCAACTATTTAATTGCTATGGAATTTCTAGTAATGTCTTCCGGATTTAAGGTTGGATGATTTTTCTTGGCTAATAAAATAATGTTCTGCCACCAGGTACCCACCGGCTCCCCATGTAGCTCAAGAGGAGTCATTTGATATGTCAGTAGATCCTCCAGCGACAAATTTGGGCAACTTTGTTGAAAGTGATCATGACTCAGCACCCTCCCCGCCGGATATGTCAGTTGATAAAAGCACCACTGATTCCCGAGCATTGGTGTCCGTTCCTGCTATGGATGTGGAGGCGCTGGCCATGGTTCCTACGCGGAAATCCAAGCGAACTGACATTGTGCAGCGTAGAATTCGTCGACCTTTCTCTGTATCTGAAGTAGAAGCTCTGGTTCAAGCCGTTGAGAAGCTTGGAACCGGAAGGTATACATATGTGTGTGTGTGTGTGTGCTGAAAATTGGGGCAAAAATGCCATCTCATAATATAATTTTTTATTTTCTTATTTTGACTTTGAACCGACTTTATATGCACCATTTCTGTTGTTTTTGTATTCTTTCCCTTAATAGTTTCGTTATGCTACAGATGGCGTGATGTTAAAATACGTGCTTTTGATAACGCAAAGCATAGAACTTACGTGGATTTGAAGGTAAGGAAGTTATTTGCAACCTCTTTGCATTTAGTTTCACAGCGGTCCCATTCTTAAATCATCAACTTTGATCTTTTCCTGTTTTGTTCCCTTCAACGGACTGCTATATTATTTTAAACGTTCATAAAGTTTGCTGTACATATAGGGCCCACTAGGGCTGGTGTCATTAATTATCTGTAACATGTACATGGACTCTTCTTGATGGGTTGACGTGCCATTCTTGGACACTGGCATTTGGATTAGGGTATGGAATATGTGATATGGCACATCTAGTTGGGCACATCAAGAAGCATGGTTTTTTCTTTGTTTGATACTTACCTGGATCCGGACTAGATACACGCACATCCCAACTCCAAAGCCCCACACTGGCCAACGCAAATCCCAACAAGGGCCACTCATTCCGACTGAAGAATAACTGGGGGCAAGCAACTAAAATCCCCTATGGGGATTCGAACCCTCTCCCTCCCCACTGGGAAGAGAGAGGCTATGCCAATTGGGCTACAACCCGCTCGGCAAGAAGCATGTTTTCTACTTGTATAGTATATTTCTCTAATACTAAGTTCTTCCAAAATGGACAAAATATAACATGTAAAGTATAACACATCATTAATTATCCATAACATGTACAATGCTTTCTAGTTGTATGGTATATCCCGCGAAATCTCTTGAATTCTAGTTTAGCACGGTTTCACAGTAGTTGTATTTTTGAATTTTTCCTCATAAATATGTCTGCCAAAGTGAGAGATCGCCTGCCTTATTTTCTTCATCTGTTATACTGTTGAAATGTAGCTGATGAATCTTCCAGTACCTCAAAGTCCCTGGGGTAGGAAAGCGAAAGGGCACTATGAGTTGTTATTTATCTTCTTGTTGTACACGTATGATTTATGTATTATTCTTTAATCAAGGGGCACAAAGAGTTGCTAATTGTATTCATGTTGTAGATATGCTGGTGTTATATGTATATGTGTGTGTGTGCGCGCGCGCGCTTGTTTAATTAATTTGATGTGGGATAGTCAATTGGTGGTATTGTGCAGGACAAGTGGAAAACATTGGTGCACACAGCAAGAATATCGCCTCAGCAAAGGAGGGGGGAGCCCGTGCCACAGGAGCTCTTGGACAGGGTTTTAGCTGCCCACGGTTACTGGTCCCATCACCAAGACAAGCAACAGCTGCAACACCAGTCCGAAACTTGCCGCCTTCTTTGAAAACTTCGCCATTAGACTTAGCCAGAAATCGCATGCTCAAAGAACCAAAAATTGATGGGTTTGGCCAGGTAGTCTTTTAATTAATTTCTGTTGTTAATAGGGTTATGTAAAAAGGTAATTATTGAAAAAGATAGTCAAATGTAATATTTTTCCTGCTCGTGGCAATTCTTTTCCTGCTTGGTGAAGTTGGTCCTTGTAAATGTTTTGACAAAAAATAATAAGAGCTTTGCTGACCCAACTTCGTCTTCTTCTTTTTTGTTGGATGGATGAAGAACTAAGAAGCTAATTTGGGAATTGAAATTGATTTGTTGTAGTTGTTGATTTATTAGTCATTGTAATATTAATTTTTTTTTTTTTTTTCCCCCTTTTTTGTGGTTTAAGATATTGTAAATTTGTAACTCAGTTAAATGCTTGTTTGGCTTTGATAAAGTGACTTCATTGATTGTGGCATCTTCCTAAGACATTGATTGGATTTTTAAGTGGTTTCTTGGGACTTTGGTTCATCAAGGAGGCAACTAAACATCCAACTTAAGTACTCCAGTTAGGAAGACAATTGGGTAAGCACGTGAATGCATATGCAAGTTTGTTGGAGTTCTGGTCCATTAACTTTCCGACGGTAACCAAATCCTTGGTAGCCCAAGTGGGGAGGCTGACCAAGACAGGGGGGTGTTCTACCCTCTTGGTCTTGTGTTCGAAACTCCTCATGGGTAAATATTAAGAATTTAGCCAGGGCCTTTGGCCTCCCAAAGGGAGGTTAGGGGTTCGAAATCTCCCAGGGGTCGTGTAAGCTAGTTGGAGGGATGGATCTCAAGATGGACTTTAAAAATGACTAGCTTGGTGTGGGTTCAGATTCTATCGCTAGCTTGCCTCCCTGATTTACCTGGTGCGTGTGTTGTGGGGGTCGGTGCACGTGCCCGGGGTTTGCCCTTTGTTCTACTCCGATAAAAACGACAATAGGTATCGATCCCGAAGTTGCGGAGGACAGACACGGGGATTTGTCCTCGTATTCCAAAAAAAAAAAAAAAAAACTTTCCGACGGTAGGCTTAGGTAGGAAATTGGTTAGTATCTATAACATACTGATTAGTATTTTCATTGCTATTCTATATACACTATGAAGACGGCCCGGTGTAAGGGGACAAAACTTCAGTAAAGTTGCTTCAGTATATTTCGTTAGATTGGACCGTTCACAGGTCGATTTTCCGGCTCGATTTGATCCGCTAACTGTTCTTGGCATAGAAACCTTTCAGAACCGATGGCCCAACCGATTAAACCGGAGAACCGATAAACCGGCCAGAGAACCAATAAACCGATCACGGTTTTGCTCAAACTCGGATTTATGTAATCACTCCGTACACTCCATGCTTGTCTGCAAATCAGATCACCCTGTACTTGTCGCCTTCACCTCACATGGTAGGAGCATCTCTGGTCGTCCGCTTCCTCGACTGATCACCAGTGTTGTGCAATATTTTAAAAATCAGACCGTTCATCGAATCAGAAAAATGATCGGGTCATGGGTCACCGGTTCAACCGTCGGGTGAACTAGAATTAAACTGTGGCATCATAATTACTTATTACATATTTTTAATTACAAATATTACTAATAACATAAAATTAACAAATCCGAAAAATTCTAAACTTTTATTTTTTGCACTTCGATACCATGAATATAAGTCACAATACCCATTTTTTATTACTAAACACAATATCTAGTTCACATTAAACATTCTAAACACAACTTTGAAGGAGAAAACATCAGAAAATATTAAGAAAATTAAGTGTAGACAGTAATTATTACAACTCACCCATCCTTCTAACAACTACTCACAGATTAAAAAGTCAAAACAATAAAAGCTGCAAGAGTACTAATACACGTTTACACTCCCCAATAAAATTTGTCTGTCTAACCAAGAAATGCTCTCAGAATATGTAATATCTATCTAACCAAGAAAAGAGGAAGAGATGAGGATGAGAGAGATACAGAAAGCACACTTGTGAATGGAAACAAATTCAGAGATTCGAAGGCAATGGGCGATAGTCTACACCTCCACGGCATTGGTGATCAGTCGAGGAAGGGAACGACCGGAGATGCTCCGGCCAGGTGAGGTGAAGGCGACGAGTACAGAGTGATCTGATTTGCAGACAAGCTTGGAGAGTATAGAGTGATTATATAGATTCGGGTTTAAGCAAAAACCGTGTTCGATTTATAGGTTCTCCAGTTTGACCAGTTGGACCACTTGTTCTGGGCAGTTTGTATGCCAAGAATAGTTAGCGGATCAAAATGAACCGGAAAAATCGATCAATCAATGGTCCTGTTAAAGTAGGGAGAAGAAATTATATTATATTAATATATCTAAAGAGTACAGAGTCCACCCTTTATATAGGTGTAGGAGAGTGTAGTACATTAGTGTAGTACAGAGTAGTACAAGGGGTGAACCTAGACTATAGGGAGGTAAGATACAGAATATATATGAATAAGGAAATATTCTAATAGCCCCCCTCAAACTCAAGGTGGTTGAATGGAAATCAATGTGAGTTTAGAAACCAAATCTTCAAGACGTCCAGGCGGATGAGCTTTGGTGAAAATGTCAGCAGTCTGATCGGTGGAGGAGACTGAGATAAGCCGAATGGTGCCACAAGAGAGATGATAACGTACAAAATGACAATCGATCTCGATATGTTTTGTACATTCATGAAAGACATCATTGTGGGCGATTTGAATGGCACTTTGATTATCACAACTGATAGTTGTAGCAGCGGAATGAGTAACCCCCCATGACTTCAAGTAACCATCGTAGCTCGAGAAGTTCCTGAGTAGCATTAGCAAGAGCACGATATTTAGCTTCTGTACTAGATCGAGCAACAACAGTTTGCTTCTTGCTGCGCCAGGAAATAAGAGAATTACCCAAGAAAAAACAATAACCAGTAGTGGAACGGTGATCAGTAGGATCTCCTGCCCAATCCGCATCGAAATAGGCACGTAGCTCAAGGGAAGAGTGAGCAGAGAAATGAAGACCATGATATAATGTACCCTTGATATACCTAAGAATGCGGAGAACTGCGGCATAATGAGGAGAACGAGGAGCAGACATAAACTGACTAACAATATGGACAACATAGGAGATATTAGGTCTGGTAATTGTCAGATAAACGAGACTCCCAACAAGCTGACGGTATAAAGTAGGATCATCTAAGAGTACACCATCCATAGGAGTGAGCCTACAATTAGGCTCGAGAAGAGCGTTGCATGTCTTGTTGTATGTAAGTCCAGCCCGAATAAGTAGATCAGAAGCATACTTGTCCTGAGACAGATAGTATCCATCAGAATTGGAAGTGATCTCAAGGCCCAGAAAGTAGTTAAGCTTACCAAGATCCTTCATTTCAACATGTTGGATGAGATAAATTTTGAGATCCAGAATTCCAGATGTATCATTCCCAGTGATGATCATGTCATCCACGTAGAGGAGAAGGAGAATAATGCCTCGGTCAGTTCGGCGAATGAAAAGAGCCGAACCATATGGGCTGGCAGTGAACCCAAAACCCTCAACAATAGTGCTGAATTTTTACAAACCAAGCCTGTGGAGCTTGCTTGAGACCATAGAGAGCTCGATGGAGTTTGCAAACTTGACGAGGATGATGATAATAATCAGGAGGGGGATGTATATAAACTTCTTCAGTGAGTTCACCATTGAGAAAAGCATTTTTGACATCCATTTGAAATAAGTCCCAACGGCAAACTGCAGCTACTGCAATAAGACTGCGAACAGATGTGAATCGAGCAACTGGAACAAATGTTTCCTCATAATCAATCCCATACTCCTAGGTAAAGTCTTTGGCTACTAGGCGGGCTTTGTAGCGATCAATGGATCCATCTGAGTGAGTTTTGATCTTTTAAACCCACTTGCATGCCATAGCATTTTTGCCTTGTGGCAAGCTCACCAAATCCCATGTGTGATTTTGTTCTAGTGCCTATAATTCATCATCCATTGCTTTCTGCCAAAGAGGATTAGAACTGGCCTCACGATAAGACTGAGGTTCATGATGAGAAAGAATGGTAGAAAAAGCAACATAATCACGAAGACGAACTGACGGAATTTTACTCAGTTACTTTGTCGGAGGGATGGATCAGGTACATGAGAGGATCCATCAGTTGGAGTAGGCAGCTCAGGAGAGGGCAAGGTGGATGACTCGGTCAGGATATCTGTAGAAGGGGATGACAGAGACGGAGATAGGGGTGGTATTTCAAGAGGTATGACAGTATCAGCAGAGTCTGGGAATAGGTCTGCCGAAGGATCAGTGAAGAAAAGGGGAGTACTATCAGAAGATAGGTGGAACTTGGACATAGAAGAGAACATCTTGTGTTCCCAGAAGACAACATGTCTGGATACTCAAAGACATTTGGAATAAGGATCCCAACATCTGTATCCCTTGTGTTCAATACCATATCCTAAGAAACAGCATAGGCGGGATCTAGACTCTAGTTTCGTGTGTTCGTGTGGTTGAAGGAGGACAAGACATACACAACCAAAGACCTTGAGTGTGCTATAATCAGGAGAATGACCATATAGACGCTCATATGGGGACTGATTCCCAATGACAGGACTAGGAACATGATTCTTGGTGTAAACAGCTATAAGGGCAGCCTCTCCCCAAAAATGCTCAGGACAAGAGGCAGATGTAAGGAGAGTGCGAACAGTGTTTAGAATATCTCGATGTTTACGCTCGACACGTCTATTTTGTTGGGAGGTTCCGGGGCAAGAACGATGTGGGAGAGAACCATGTTGTCGAATGAAACTAAGGACTCCAGAATAAGTGTATTCAACCGCATTGTCAGCACAAAATACTTTGATATTGCATGAGAATTGAATTTTAATCATAGTAGCAAAATCAATGTATAATTGAGGTAACTCAAACCGACTACGCATGAGAAATATCCAAGTGTAACGAGAATAATCATCAATAAAAATAACAAAATATCTGGAGCCTCCCACAGTGGCAGTTGGTGAAGGGCCCCAAACATCAGAATGAACTAAATCAAAAGGAGCAGAGGAAACTGAATCACTTTTATTGAATGGCAATGCCGATTGCTTTGAAATTTGACAGGGAAGACAATCAAAATGTTCCTTATTAATAGAACCTAACTGATCGCTAGACACTAAAGTTTGTAGACACCCAATATAAGCATGTCCAAGACGAGAGTGCCAGAGACTGAGTGATGGACTGGAGGTAACTGGAGCAGTTGTCTGGATGGATGAGGCAAGGTGTGATGGAATGTGAAGATTATTAAATTTAAATAATCATCCAATTTTATGACCTGTACCAAGAATTTGTCCCGTTTGTGGATCTTGTACCAAACATCCAGAACTAGAAAAAGTGACGGTAAGGCCAAGTTCACACAATTGACCAACAGATATGAGATTTAAAGTGAGTTTAGAAATGAGATAAGTGTCAGGGAGAGATGTGTGAGTGGTGGAGACTTATCCTATGTGACTGACATTTATAGATGAACCATCAGCTGTGTGGATGGATGGTGCATTAAGAGCAGAATGTTTGGTAGAGAAGATGCTTGGATCAGAATTCATATGCTTACAACAACCAGAATCAAAGAACCAAGAAGATGTACCTGGGACAACAGATAGAGCAGTGGGAAATATATTATTAGAAGAATGAGCAAGAACTCGTTTGATAATATCTGCAACGAGGGAAATAGAGATGGATGAAGCAGCAATATATGATGATGAATAATCTCGAGACCAATAACCCCGTGAACATCTTGTAGGATTCTCAGTGCAATCACCGATATAGTGGCCTGAAGCACGCTTGTAACAGAAAGGACATACTCTGATAGGACAATGCAATAGAGCATATCCTGGTTTGTGATAGTATTTGCAAGAGGGATTTTTAAGAGGCTCCATGATGTGTAAAGTAAGTATGAGAGTGGTATAACTGGTTTGGATAGTAGTGATCGAGTTGGTTCAAGTCAGTTCGGGTCAGGTCGAGGTGGGTTGGCTAAATGGATTAATAAAATAGGGTAAACTTTGAGGGTCTTGTGTGAGGAGGCAGGATCACAGAAGGTAGGTTTCTGGATTAATGGTGGGGGTGATTGATGGTGGTGATAGGTGAGGCGATTGATATTGGTGGCGGTTGGTGATTGTTCTGTGTGATGATGGCAATGGCGTTTGGGGGAGATTGGTGATTATTCTGGGCGATGGTGATCTGGGGCATTGGTGGAGGCTGATGGAGTGAGTGAGGTGAGGTTTGGCAAGTGTCTGATTTGGTGGGGCCCGATCTGAATAGTTTGGATCTGATTTGGTGGGTTTGAAAGCCTAATTTGGTTGTTGGTGCAGCGAAAATAAAAGAATAACAAATATGTGGTGAGATAATTCGTTGATGATGGTGAGGTGGAATGATGGTAATGATCAATGATGGTGATGATAAAATGAGACGGTCAGCAGATTGGTGATGCAATTGGGGTAGAATAATTTAGGGTCAGTGGATTGGTGATAATGGTGATCGAAGGGACTGTTTGGTTGGTGGTTTGATGTAGCAGCAAAATGAACTGTTGAGGCGGCAGTGATGACGAACGTAAAGTCTGAGTGGTTAGATTGATTTGTTTGTTGATTGTAGAATCACTTGGTGGGACATAATTAATCGGTGGGACAGCGGCGATCAAACAATACTACGATGGTGATGTGGGTTACAGATTGGCTATGAATCTTGGTGTGGGCT
This sequence comes from Hydrangea macrophylla, assembly GCA_033977485.1. Classification (NCBI taxonomy): domain Eukaryota; kingdom Viridiplantae; phylum Streptophyta; class Magnoliopsida; order Cornales; family Hydrangeaceae; genus Hydrangea; species Hydrangea macrophylla. The sequence goes on from CM066989.1 coordinate 14,589,581, forward strand.
TACAGATTGGGTACTGATCTGAGATGTGGCAGTTTGGTGTTGAAGATAATGATTGGATCACTTTGGGTATTGATGATGTGGCGGCAACTTGGTCTTGATGGGTTTGGCCGAGGATTTGGTAAATGGTACTGTTGAGATGTTTTGGCAGACGATTTGATGGTAACAATTGGATCAATGTTGGGTGTTGATGATGATATTGTGACGATGTGGTGAGATTGATCCCAAGATGTTATGGCTCTGATACCATGTTAAAATAGGGAGAGAAAATTGTAGTGTATTAATATATCTAAAGAGTACAAAGTCCACCCTTTATATAGGTGTAGGAGAGTGTAGTACATTAGTGTAGTACAGTGTAGTACAAGGGGTGAACCTAGACTAAAGGGAGGTAAGATATAGAACATATATGAATAAGGAAATATTCTAACAGGTCCAACTGGTCGAACCGGCCGGTCCGGTCCGGTTTTTAAAACCATGGTGCCGTGGAGGTGCGGACTATCGCCCATTGCCTTCGAATCTCTGAATTTTTTTCCATTCACAAGTGTACTTTCTGTATTCCTCTCTTCCTTATCTCTTCCTCTTTTCTTGGTTAGATAAATATTACTATTATGAGAGCATTTCTTGGTTAGACAGACAAATTTTATTGGGGAGTGTAAACGTGTATTAGTACTCTTGCAACTTTTTTTGTTTTGACTTTTTAATCTGTGAGTAGTTGTTAGAAGGATGGGTGGGTTTTAATAATTACTGCCCACTTATTTTTCTTAATATTTTCTGATTTTTTTCTCCTTGAAAGTTGTGTTTAGAATGTTTAATGTGAACTAGATATTGTGTTTAATAATAAAAAATGGGCATTATGACTTATATTCATGGTATCGAAGTGTAAAAATAAAAGTTTCGAATTTTTTGAATTTGTTTATTTTATGTTATTAGTAATATTTGTAATTTAAAATATATATTAAGTAATTATGATGTCACGGTTTAATACCGGTTCACCTGACGGTTGAACCGGTGACTCATAACCCGATCATTTTTCTAATTCAATGAACGGTCTGATTTTTAAAACATTGGTTATAATCAAAGTCTTTTCTCTCTCTTTCTGGCCACATGTGAATATATGTGGCCACATGTATCTTTGTCATACATCATGGTAACTGTTTCTAAAAAAAGTATTTTGGTGGCTCTCTTGGAACATTAGTGCATATTTGGGAAAGCACAAAATAAAACCAAGTTTACTTCTCAAAAAAAAAAAAAATCCCAAGTTTAGCCTTACTTATTTTTATATGCTTCTTATAAAAGGGTCTCTACTCAACAGTTGAATTTATAGACCCATTTTACTTATCAACCTCAAAATTGATTCAAACGCCTTCCAAACATTGATAGTTCCCAAGTTTAGCCTTATTCACAGCATACCTAAAAATATCTAGTTGACTAGACAGCATGATTTACAAACAAGCAACCACATGGGGGTCTAAAGGCTTCAAATTAGAATCCTAATACATTCAACAAGGAATCACATGAAAGTTACAAGTTCAAGTCCACATTACCCAAAATGAATGAGTCATTAAAGCAAGGGCTAAACACGTACCCAACTCCAATAAGTATAAATTCAACTTTACAAATCTCGAATTCTATACAATAAGAGTTATCATGAGAATTGTAGTAATTCAAATCTATGATTAAGATAATGAATTACGATTTAATACATGCTCCTATCATGAGTTACAACAAAGAAACTGTTTTCTTTCAAGACATAAGACTTACTCATAAGGAATCTTCAACGGGATGACATGCGCCAAATAACTCTTGGGCCTTACCCTAATCAACATTTCCTAAAAAAATGGGATTTTATAGATTCATTAAGCACGACGGCTCAGTAGAAAACATTAATTGTAGAAATGTACTACTACTTCTAAAATCATGCTATGACATGCGGTACAATGTTTTGCCACTGTGGCGATGCAATTAGCCGGATGGCCAAACCCTGCAACTTTTCCAATACCAATTTTCATAATCACTAACTCTCAACACCGAATGCGAGCCACTCCAACGTGAATGTAGCATACAAGATCTCTGGTAGCTATTCGGATAAGACCTTGCATTTTCGAATGTTTCAAGGAACACAAACAACCTTTCCTCACTTCATACCCCCTTCCGGAATGTCATAAACAACTACCCCAGACGGGGATTTCAATCAGACATCACCCAATCGTGGGAATTCTAACAATATTCATAAGTCCCAAGCCAAATGCCATGAAAGTTTTGCCGACTTGGCGACTATGAAATGCTACTAGATGTGATTATGCTTTTACAATATCATTGCTAAGAATACAATGTTAAGAAGCAAACATGGTAGTTCATGATACCAAAACTAAAATAATCACGGGGTTCATATAAAATGCAATCATCACTTAGGCAAATAAGAGATTTCTAACATCAATTAGTATTTGAAACCATGGAAACTCAAATAGCACTTAGGTTAGGCATGAATTCAATAAGAGCAAGTAATCATTTAATTAATCACTTAGGAAGATTTCCAAAACTGTAGTATTTATTAACACTAACTTATACATGGAAAATCATGAAATTAGAAATAATAGTGCACTTAAACAATGAAATCTACCTCTTGAGTATTTGGGCAAATACTCTCACCAAAGAGATCCAAAGGGGAAAATTCATCAACACTAGCAAAACCTACAAGATATCATCACCTAGTTTACATAAATCAAACTTAGGAAAGAGAACCACGATGGTTCAAAATAACAAAAACTACCTCTTGAGTCCTTGAACAAGAAATACCAAACCGTAGACCTTACGGACGATCTGAGAACATCGGTAGGTAGACCTTGTTGAGATGATCAATTTTGTCTCTAATAGCTTTGCTTCAAATCTTGCTTGAAAGACCACAAATGGAGCTTGAATGTCTAAGCTTCCATTGAGGATTTATCTCTCAAACCATAAGAGAGAAAATGGAGATGAAGAGAGAGAATGGAAAAAGAAAAAGTGAGGGGAAAGAGAGAGGTGGTGTTGGTCAAATGACGGGGAAAGGGAAGGTTGAGTGTAACTTTAGGTTTTGTGCCTCCAAAGTCAAAAAGTGGAGAGGGGTGGTTGGGTGTTTCACTCACACACACAACATATGCATACTCACACATATAAGCACACACTTGTGACCCAATAACCAACTACTGATACTAACTTGCACAAAAATTTACATACACTGTCCCAAACCAAGACCCACAATGGTCCAAAATTACCGAAAGACCCTTAAATAAATTACGGGTTTTTACAATCTACCCCACTTAAAAGAATTCTGTCCCGCAATTCACAAGAATCAAGTATATAAGCAATCAAGCTAAAATATAACAATACAAGCCACAAACTTCAATCGGAGAAGAGATGAGGAAGACTCGATCTCTAGCTCGTCCCAACCCAAACGTGAGATGAATCTCAAAAGTACCTGCATAACTTAGAAATGTGAAACACATCAAGCATACTTGAACATTAGATGGGAGGGCCAAGCGATAGGCCACCTTGCCAACTATATCAAAACTACTAGCAAAGCAAGAAAGACAAAATTTACTCGTTCTATCTAAGACATAACGCTTCTGGTGATTCTGAGCCATAAGCAACTTCTCTAGAATAACTTCGATCTTCTCAGTCGTCCCTCGAACTAAGTCGGGTCTAAATGTAGATTAATCTCCATCGTAGGTCCAACACATGTGTGATCTCTACAGTTGGCCGAACAAGGCTTTAAACGGTGCCATCTGAACATTGGCTCAAAACAGTTTCCGTAGGCGAACTCTACCAGGGATATGATCTTCATGGAAGGAAGAGAATATTCCTAACTGCCCCTGATATACATCACGCATGCTCAAAGCATATCTACTGAGTCTTAATCGTGCATTTGAACTAACTCGTTGATGTATCGCTTCATCATCTTCCATCAAAGCAGTTGGTGGAAAATTGAGATACGTCTTTGTGCTTCCAAGGTGCACTACTAAGCGAAAAAGGTAAAAATCCCTTGAACGTCTTCGCAGTAATCCATAGAAATCAAACGAGTCTCTTCAAAATCTCTACTCTCAGTTGGAGTCAGACTTCCAACCTTCCATTGCCTCGCCACTAAAAATACATAATAAAAAAGACTCATTCTCTACACTGAACGTTTGTATATCCAATTATAACACCCGTAATTGTGTTATTACTTTTCATTACATTGTCATGCATGATAATGTGATGTGTTGTGCATTTTGGCACATATTTGAGTGAGTTTTGACTCACGAGTCGAATTGGGTGTCTGTGTTAGAGAACCCTCTGAGACAATGTGAAGTGAATGTTTTGTTGTTGTGACGTCTCTCCGAGTATGAGATGGTCACTGTGGAACACTTTAAATGTTTATCTAGAAATAAATGTTTACCTGTGTATTTCATTATCTGTACTATTTCTAGTTTAGAATGTATTTCTGTTGTTAGATTTAGTATCCTGGTGAGGACGAATTAACACGCTATTAATTTGGTAGGCTAATTTTGTAGGCTATTAATTTGGTAGGCTAACTTCGAAAACGTCATGTAGAAATTTGCGTTTTAGCAACCAAACGGAACTTAGTCAGAAACTTTTATAATTTTGAGGTTTCACTTGTAAAGCTACGAATTAGCTGTGTAAGAAGTTTCAGAGACTGATTAGGAGTTTTGGAAACTCGTGGGGAAGTAAACATAATTTTTGAGAATTTTGCCTATATATAGATAGAGATGAGTTTAGATATTTCATCAATGCTTCCAACCTAAGTTTCAAGAGAGGCCAAAGGTGGATTTGATTACTTAGAGCTTCTCGACGCCAAACGACGACCTTCTGTCCGTTTGATTTCTTCTAGATTTCATATTCGATTTCCTTGAGGTAAGGGGGTTCGTTTTGATACCCACTAGGGCCTGTTTGGCTAAGTTTTTCGAAAAGTAATTTTCTAGAATTTTTCATAAAAGTTGATAATTGAAATTTTGATCGATATGAATTGTACTAGACAGACTTCTGCATGTTCTTTGTGCAAGGGTTTTCTTTGGAACGAACTTTAGGAGCGTAAATCGGAGGTGAGTGATTCAACTATGTATTTTGGAATGATTCCTTGACGTGTATTCATGTTTGATATGAAAAACATGTGTTAATTATAGAGATATATTGTGTAGTTCATATTGGGCAATTATATTGATAAGTAGGCTCAATAGTATGGTGAAATGTTTTGCTTACCGAGAGCATGGTGATATGTATTTGAGCATATTGAGTTGCTTATTTGGGTCAGAAGGAGCACGTGGTCACTAAGCCATTATATGGAGCCGATATAGGCATTAAGGTCGCATGATTGAAGAAAAGAATCGTGGGTCTTACCCTTTCGCGTGGACTTATTGGCGAGGAGTCGCAGATTGGGAGTATGGAACGTGCACGTGAGTCTCCCGCGACTAGTATGAAATGTAGAGATGTGAATGCGATCATGTTTGTCATTCATGTATATATGTTATTTTATTCACTAAGTGTTAGCTTAAACAAATCGAACTAAGTGTGGTTATTCAAATAACCATTACATGTGTTAATGCTGGCGAGGAATCGCAGAAGTGAGCACGTGGGTTTTGGAAGTTTACTTAGAAGGTGACTCAATGAGTTAATCTCATAGTTTTGTAATAGAATGCTTGTTTAGCTTGGTTTATAAGAAACTTGTAATAGAAATGGATGATGGCCTTGTATACGTTTTATTCTAGTTCCAAGTCCTGTAAGGAATTACTACGTTTTGTAATGACTTTGAAACCATGGTTTGGGTTGGCTAAGTTATTATGAATCCGAACCCTTCGAGTTCGCATTTTGAAATGTTTTACTTGTTGACTTCATATCTTGATTGAATGTTGAGATCGTTTGCAATCACAAGGGTCGCTTGACCTTAGGCAATATCCTAGTACAAGAAGGATTACTGTTAGAGGTTCATTCGACCGGTTGAAAGATGTAGCTCGACCGGTCGAAGTGCCCTCTGCTGTGAAGGATTATTGCCAAGGGGTCATCCGACCGGTCGAATGGGGCATCTCGACCGGTCGAAATGACCCCTGCATGAAAACTTTTTATACCCCTTCCACAACTTATTTAAATATTTTGGTTGCTTCATAGGGCCCCTTTGGGACCCCTTTGAATATAAATTCAATTGTTTCAAAATATGATTACGTTTTCAAATTTATATGGATTTTACCAACTTCGGGTATATTGTTTCAAAAGAACGACTACTATTTATTATCTTTAAAGTTTATTTTCCGTTGCTACGACTTTGAAATGAGTAGGAAGAGCCTCGGTGGCTTGCCACGAGCTTCGGTTCTCTATTATGGGACCGGGCTGTGACATTTAGTGGTATCAAAGCTTAAGTTTAGAGCCTTGGGAACAAGTGACGTTATATATATGCTGAGTGACATTGAGTGAAGTGTGTAATCGTAAAGAAAATTGTCATCATTGTAGGAATGCTTCATGTGTTAGCATTTGTTGATTGCGATGAACTATACACATATATTTATATTGTGGCATAACATGTATAGTCATTATGCATTGAACTCAACAGGACGAGTTCTTGAAACGTTATGACTGATTCGATGAGAGAATTGTCACCACATTTGCGAATGGACCAAATAGTTACTATGGTGGGGAATTTTGTGCAAGCCGTAAGTGAACGAGATCAGATGAATGTTCAAGCTCCACAGGTTGAAATTCGTTATATCAATGCACCACCAGTGCCGCGACCCCAACACACAATCGTAGAATAATTCCATAAACGGAAACCGACCTTATATTATGGACAGGTTGACATAGACTTGGCCGATCATTGGATGATGGACATGGAAAGACATTTTCGTATTATGATATGTACCGACGAGGAGAAAATTCTATGCGCATCCGATACGTTGATGGGCAAAGCATTAGATTGGTGGAACAACGTACTTGAACAAAGGAAGCCGACCACATGGGAAGCATTTAAAGAAGAATTTAACCAACGATTCTTTCTGCAACTGCTTATACTCAGAAATGAAAAGAGTTTGCAAGTCTGATTCAGGGAGACATGACTGTGAGTGAGTATATATCCCGTTACAATGCTTTGTTGCGATTTGGGAAAACTACAGTTCCAACTGATAAGGATAAAGCTCGTAAGTTTGAAGAAAGGCTTAGGGAGAATTTCCGTGACCGTGTGGATGCAACATCCAAACATTTCTCTAGTAGAGAAAGCAGCCCGCATAGCTGAGAAGAGTGTTGATCGATATCGACAAGGGCAAGAGGGGAAGAGATCAAATGACAATAGAAGCAAGGGTCAAAGGAATGCGAAGAAACCATTTATGCAAAGTTCGGGATCGTATATGGGTAACCAAGGAGGGAGTACGTTCATGGGGGACTCGAGACCGTTATGACCAACATGTAACCTACGACACAGAGGGACTTGCTATCAATTAAGCACGTGTTACCTATGTAAGCAACTAGGGCACATCTTCAGAAACTGTCCTTTGAATGTAAATTCGACTGCACCGAATACAACCTCGAACACCAAGTGCTATAACCCAGAAATGAGGGGGAAATGTTTTGAGTGTCGACAACCGGGACATATAGCGAAGAACTGCCCGAGTAAGAGGCAACCGGGAATGAGTACTAGGGCATCGAGTTTGCCAAGTAGATCGAGGACAGAACCTCGAGGGGATAAAGGGAAAGGAGTCGCGCAACAACAAGGACAATACTTCCAACTCAGGTCGGGGAATACGGATGATATAGTCGTATCAGGTATTCTTCCTATTTGTTCGTATCCTGCATGTATACTTATAGATTCTGGTTCAACGCATTCATTTGTATCACGTGACTTTGTTAAGCATTTAATTGTTAAGTCCGAACTGCTAGGATATGATTTGTGCGTATCATTACCCACTAGTGAACCATTAGTAACTTCTTCGATATTCAAGTCGTTTGAGATCAAGATAGGTGATAAGGTCTTGAGCGTCGATTTGATTCCGTTGATGGTGAACTACTTTGATGTTATCTTGGGTATGGATTGGTTGTCGGCTAATCAAGCTAGGATTGATTGTGAACAAAAATGGGTTAGTTTCTATCGGTCAGGTCAAGGAGAGTTTACTTTTCAGGGTAAGGGTGTGACTATACCGCCGTACTTGATATCGACCATTCAAGCAAGTAAGAAGTTGAAAAAAGGTTATTCGAGATTCTTATGTTCGTTTGTTGACACACGAATTCTTGGACCACTAGTAGAAGACATTCTAATAGTTCGAGAATTTTCAGATGTTTTTTCTGATGAGTTACCTGACGTATTAATTGAAAGAGAGCTTGAGTTCACAATAGAAGTAGTACCAGGGCACAACCGATATCCAAAGCACTGTACCAAGTGGCACCAATGAACTGAAGGAATTGAAAGTTCAGTTATAGGAACTGCTTGAGAAGGGTTTTATTCGACCAAGTGTTTCGCCATGGGGAGCTCCAGTTTTGTTTGTGAAGAAGAAGGATGGGACAATGCGTATGTGCATCAACTACCGAGAGTTGAATAAGTTGACCATCAAGAATAAATATCCGTTGCCGAGGATAGATGACTTGTTTAATCAGTTGCAAGGGGCTCAGGTATTTTCGAAGATTGACTTGAGATCCGATTACTATCAGTTAAAAGTCAAAGAAGAAGATGTTGAGAAGACAGCTTTCAGGACTAGATATGGTCGCTTTGAATTTCTAGTTATACCATTTGGAGTGACTAATGCACCAGTTGCTTTCATGGATTTGATGAATCGTGTTTTTAAGGACTACTTAGATGAGTTTGTTATTGTATTCATCGATGACATTCTAATCTATTCTAAGAGTGCTGAAGACCACGAGCATCATTTGCGATTAGCTTTATAATGATTACGTGAGAAGAAACTGTTCGGCAAATTGAAGAAGTGTGAATTTTGGTTGACAGAGATTGCTTTTTTTGGGCATATTGTATCAGCTAAAGGAATTTCTGTAGACCCTCAGAAGATAGAAGCAGTTACCAATTGGGTGAGACTGATGAATGTGACAGAGATTCGAAGTTTCCTAGGATTGGCTGGGTATTATCGGAGGTTTGTGAAAGACTTTTCACATATAGCAATGCCGATGATGCAGTTGATGAGGAAAGATGTTGCTTTTGTGTGGAGTCCAGAGTGTGAGGAAAGTTTTCAAGAGTTGAAGGGTATACTAGTGAAGGCACCAATCTTAGCTGTTCCGACGAGGACAAAAGGGTTTGTCATTTATAGTGATGCTTCATATACAGGTTTAGATTGCGTTTTTATGCAATGTGACAAGGTCATTGCGTATGCGTCAAGACAACTTAGAGCGCACGAGAAGAATTATCCGACACATGATCTAGAATTGGCCGCCGTGATTTTTGCATTGAAGATTTGGTGTCATTACCTATACGGGGAGAAATGTGAGATATACACTGATCATAAGAGTCTGAAGTATTTGTTCACGCAACGAGATTTGAACATGAGGCAGAGGAGATGGCTAGAATTGATGAAGGACTATGATTTGTCAATTCAGTATCATCCAGGCAAGGCAAATGTAGTCGCCAATGCTCTTAGTCGTAAGGCACCAACTAACACCGTAGCAAATTTAACTTCTCAGAAAGAATTGATTAGAGATATGGAGAGTTTAGAACTTGAGGTGATTCCGAGGATTGAAAGTGGCTTGATGTCGACGATTGTGGCACAACTACTATTGATTCACGAGATCACGGAGAAGCAACTGCAAGACGTGGCTTTGAAGAAGATTTGTGATGAGATTCTGATGGGCAAGCAATCGGAATTTACTTTCAAAAACAATGTTTTGAGATTGAGGGGTAGAATTTGTGTACCTAACGAGAAAGAGTTGAAACGGAATATCCTAGAGGAAGCACACAATACAAAGTACACCGTTCATCCAGGAAGCACCAAGATGTATAGAGATTTGAGACATGTTTATTGGTGGCCGGGAATGAAAATAGAATTTCACGATGTACGAGTTGTCAACAAGTGAAGGCCGAATGCCAAGTACATTCGGGATTGTTACAACCGTTACCAATAGCAGGGTGGAAATGGGAACACATTACAATGGACTTTGCTAGTGGCTATCCGAGGTCAAAGAGATCAAATACTATCATTTGGGTGATCGTTGACCGTTTGACGAAGTCGTCGCACTTCCTACCACTTCGAACAACTAAGCCGGTGGCATTAGCTAAGTTGTATGTTCGCGAGATTGTAAGACTAGATGGTATTCCAGTTACTATTGTTTCAGATAGGGATAGTAGTTTTACGTCGAAGTTTTAGAGAACCTTGCAAGAAGCAATGGGTACCAAATTGCATTTCAGTACCGCCTTCCATCCTCAGATCGATTGGCAATCGGAAAGAGTAATCTAGATTTTGGAAGACATGCTTCGTTTATGTGTACTTGATTTTCGGGGTGATTGGGAAGACCATTTGTCATTGATTGAATTTGCGTATAACAATAGTTTTCAGTCGAGTATTGGGATGGCTCCTTATGAAGCTTTGTATGGTCGTGTATGTTGTTCACCGATTAGTTGGACGAAAGTCGGAGAAAGAATGATTGAAGGGCCAAAAATTGTACAAGAAACAACGGACAAGATAAAGGTAATACAACAACGGTTACTGACAGCTCAGAGTAGGTATAAGAGTTATGCCGACCGTTGGAGTTTGATGTGGGCGATTTTGTTTACTTGAAAGTGTCACCTTCAAAGGGGATTACTAGATTTGGGAGATACGGGAAACTTAACCCGAGTGACACGACTAGAAATGTGCTCTCCTAAGAGTACGTCCAAGCGTAGACGGTCGCGTCGAGTAATAACCAGTAAGACTGAGTCGTATTCCTAAGGGACGGAAATGGGGGAAAGAAACCTAGATTCAATCCTAAAGAAAATAAAAGATGATTACTTAAAGAGTGGAGGTTCTAGCAGTCCTATTGAATTCGAGATTAAAAATTATAGAATTAAAGTAAAACGACAACTTAACTAAACAGAACGAAGCAAAAAGATTTAAAATTATAAATGAAAAAGTGTTGGGAACATGTGAGTCCACATAGTACCAGCTACTACCATGGTTTAACAATAACGAACAGTCGGGGTTTTATCCTTATAGTATTCCATATTTCAAAAATGATTAAGTTAAGCATCCTAGACACTAAGTATGTGAGTTTCACATACTTAGTGGTTCAACTACCTCACTTATTTATGAAGGACTGAAATAATACTAATTAAATCTATGAACAATGATAAACAAATCGAATATAGAATATTCGACATGTTCGTCAAAACTTCATTGAACTAATTAGTGTAAAGAGCTTTTATTTCAAAATTAATTTGCAATTCGAACTGAAAAGATCAATTAGACTTAGTTTTTGAAATAGAAGTCACTGGAATACATAAAGGATTCAACCCAAGTCATATACATACCAATCGAATGATATTATTGTCAATCGATTGGCATGAAATGACTTCCAATCGATTGACAAAATTTCCAATCGATTGGCTTGGAATCCATAGCAATCGATTGGATTCTGTTTCTAATCGATTGCCATTGATTCTCAAACGGAATCATGGCAGTGGCTGGGAACAATGTTTGTTCACATTATTCCCAACCAGAACTCTAAGCTAGCATATTTAAACAAACAGAAACTAGACTAAACTGAGACATGTTGTATATATATTAGATCTAAACATGGATTTGCACATAGGATTTGAGATTGATATGGAAATTCTCACACAACACTATAACTGGATAGATTACAGAATAGCAAAACTAAAACAAACAAAACCTGAATGAGTATAGAAATTAGCAAATGATGAACTTTCAAACTTGAATTCGTCTATTCCCAAAACTAGAATAAAAGAATTCCTACAAAACAAAGAATAATGAGCCAACCCTTGACCCCTCTCACTCTCCTCTTTTTATGCCAAAACATCACGAGCTGAAGGCGTCCAGATTCATAGTGTAACGACTGGTCGTCATCTTGATTGCTGAGATCTTGCGCCATTAAAAAAATTTGACTCCCAGCTTTCATCAATCGATTGACAATAATACCAATCGATTGGTGAAATACCTATTGATTGGTAAAATACCAATCGATTGGTTCTGAATGTAATCCAATCGATTGATATGATGCCAATCGATTGGTACTCAAACTTCATCTTCTTGTCTCTTGATTCATCCCTTTCAACTTGTTGTTCGTTCCAACTTCAGAACCTGCATTTAAATGACAAAACACAACAACATACCAGGAGAACACATCATTGTGTTAAGTTAAGACACAATTGCAGGTAATACTAGAGATGTGAGGCTAAGTTCATTCAATTTTTCTCTTTATTGGGCCAATATTCTACAAATATCAACCCTCATCATGACCCCCAACTAGCGCGTTGCTAGTCTCTAGCAAATAAGCGGAATTAGAACAAGCATAGATGAACAACAACCAACGTTACAGTTTCCATTGAGCTAAAACAAAAAGAAAAATCCTAACTCACTTTCGCAAGAATCGCGGTTGCATCTAGCGTTTGCAACAAGCCTTTGAACCCTTAGGTTTACCCTAATGGACGAGCTGTGTCTCGTGAGGGTTTACAGAGAATATACCCACAAAGTTCAAATATCAAGCTTTCGAAACTCATCAAAGAATTCCAATATCTCTTTTATGCTAAAAATTCTGCTTAACAAGGACATAGATTCCTTTATCATGATATGGAAATAAACATGTTACAAAGTAACTATTTCAGTCGAAACTACATCCATAGCATTTACATATCCTTATGTGTGTGTGGAGTTAACAACTACAATCAAAATCTTTATCTCAGAATTATTTGGATTGAACATGTTCAAGATTTTGTAGTTTCAACTTGATTCTCACATGGTTTACGTTCAAAATAAAATCACTCTGAAACCGGCATAAAAGTTATGCACTCATAGTATGAAGCTCAAATGAGTAAATGTAGAGGCAATAAAAAAAATACTTTCATACTAGACACTGAAAAACACTTATTTTGAGGTGTAGGAGTCTCATGAATAGAATACCAATTACTACAGGAGCGATCCACTGTGGAAGACTCATTTCGTGCTCGAGATTCATTAAAATTATCTAGAATCCTTAGGACTTGTGACAGAAATATGAAGAAAGGTTAATGATGGTGAAATGTAAAAATGGGTTCAAGCATGTGATATGGTAATATAAAACTTCACTTCACACCTTTCATTTATCTAATTCTCCAATTTCTTTTATTTCTTCATTTCCACTAATTCTCTATTTTTTTTCTTTTCTTTTTCTTCTGCGATTTTTTTTCTTTTTTTTTTTTATGGGCTTTCTTCTTTTCCCCCTTTAGCCATTCACACCAAACCGTCACATGCTCAAACTATAAATTTATGACTTCAGATAGAGGCATTAATTGGGAGTTTAGACTTTCTCGGGTGAGGAGGTGAGAAATCGATGGCCTAAATCATCTTCTAAACACTTTAACTTATCTCGAGTATTTCCTGAGTTTAAAATTAGTAGATCCTGAACATTCTCCTGAAGCACTAGCCAAATGAAACAGGAATGAGACTCTCAATGAAATAATAGCATATTCAAGAAAAGACACAAGTTATTTGTGATTAACCCTCAGAATGAAAGAATGGCTCAAAACTCACTAGGGTTTGAAGTTTTCACTATTAATTCAATCACATGACAATCGTATTTCACTCTAATTTAATGATTCTATCGCGACTGTCAACTCGTGCTCAAATTTTCGGGATATATTGATGCTCTGGACATAAAACCAAATTAGTGACAGAGTAACATGTAATCGGAATCCATAACATGACAAGAAATGTATGAATGTGTCATTGCACAATGAAATTAGCTAGGAGAAACGAGATTTTGAAAGTTAGAAGCTTAACAACAAATTTATTTATTTATTTCTTTTTAAAAAAAAACAAAACAAACAAAGAAATTCTAAAATTAAACAGGTGTGCATTTTCAGATAAAAAATAACCAGATGTGAATATCTACCCCTTACCCCCAATTGAAATCGACATAGTCCACAATGTAGGAATTTCAAGTAACAAAAAGTAGATATCACCTGAATTACGCTTTTCAGTATTCACATGATAATTCACCTGTTTAAATACCAAAATCTCCACAACCAACCAAGATCAATAATATCATGGACAACAGAGAGAGTATAGATAATAAAAACATAATCCATGATAAAAAAAAACTATAAGTACAGTAATGTCCATAAATTGAGAGAGTCCATGTACAGATATACTGTCCAAAAGTATCCAACCCAAAATATCCAACCAAACCAAAATAAAATATCCACAAATACAAATAAAATGACACAAGAGAGATCAAAAGATATGAAATTACAAAACACTCTCTCGCTCTCCAAAACTCCATCCTAAGGCTCAATAGTCGGATCACCAGATAGCGTAGGTGTACCGTTATGAGCTGGATCTGAGACCTCACTACCACCCTCAGCGGCTATCTCAGTCTGGACGATAGCCGCCGGGTCACTCCCAGCCGGCGTAGAAATAGCAGTTGGAGGTGGTGTCTCAAGAAAATCACCCTCTGGTGGAGCTGACGTAGAAGCTGGAGCCATCGGTGGAGGTGGTACGGATGATCGCAAAGACTGCTCAATCCCCAACAACATCGATATCTGCTCAATCTGATTTCCTAGCTGATCGAGTCTCGAATGAATGAAATCCCGATCAGAGGCCATCTGTGCAGACATCAACTCCTGCTGTGCAGTCATCTCCCGAACCATCCCATGCAACTACACTCTCGCCTCTCTCTCCTCTAAAAGAACGTCGTAAATCATCTGGAGAGAGGTAGGAGTAGAAGCAGGCTCTCTCAGCCTGAACTCAAATCCCTCAGCATCTGCGGCTATCCCTGGGATATCAATGGTGGGAGCGATAATAGGGTCCGTAGCAGGTGGTGCCTCAACATCCTCTTCCTTATCCTGACCCTCCACCTCGGGCGTCCCTGGGTCATCGTTTTCTTCCTCAGACGAAACTTCTCCTCTCTTTCTCTTATTTTTCTTACTACTCTCTCCCACTTTTCCCTTTCCTTTTACTGATTTTTTAAACTGTGCAGCTGATCTTCTAGCTGCCGACTCGCCAAACACTCCAATCTTCGACTTTTGGAATGCCTCACCTGCAGGAATTACCAATCCCGCCTCTTCAGAAACTCGATGAATTACCCAAGCACCCTTAAGGTGCTGGGCCTTGCTGGGATGTCGTGTCGACTCAACGAAAAACTCGATGAAAAGCTAAGCAAGGCATATAGGTAACCCAATCCCAATGGCAAATAAAACTCTCGTATACCAACCAGCCATATCCAACTTATATGTCGTGGGGAGGATGCAGCTGCATAGAGCCAAATGGAGCAAGTGATAATCCATCGTCAGATTATGGTCTTCGAAAACCATAGTCCCCGTGTACTTCTTGATTTTTCCGCCTGAAATCTCTGTAGCAACAACATCAAACGAAGGGAAAGGACAGTCGGCATGGATATGGTACATGTGATCTGGCACCTCAGCAATACCCAAGGCTCTGGCCACTGTGGTAGGGCTAAACTCGATCTGGCGGCCTTGAACACAAGAAAAATATGTGTACGGAACATTCGGGGCCTTTACCATGCTTGCACACGCTAATCGAATCCAAGAAGCATACACTTCTTTTGAATGGTAAGGACGGGGAGCCAGCTTGGAAATGAGCCCAACCGAGTGAGGTAAAATGACGGCTTGTCATCACTCCAAAGATTTTCAAATTGCCGCTCAACCATGACGTCCCTGATTTTGAAATATTTCACGAACTAGGTATTCTCCTTGTCATTCCTAAACCCGTGAGCCAATGGTGGGTCAGAAATGTCAAGAGAAGTGGATTTCTCTGGATGGGGCCTGCTCTCTTTGATCTTTGGAGCCATGAAAACTGCAGAAGAAGGAGAACAACAAAACGAGATAAGGTAAGGAAGTAAACTGTTCTCTGTAATTGGCAATCGATTGATATAAATTATTAATCGATTGACAGAAATTGTAAATCGATTGACAAACGAAACCAATCGATTGATTCCAGAAGTCAATCGATTGAACGTAGATTTCAATCGATTGAAAAAGCGAATGAAGGGGGTTGCCCACAACAAGGTCTCACGTCCCCTTTTCAATAATTTAATGGTCTTAAGACCAAGAGGGGCCCCCTCTAATGTTTTGACCAAGATAAAATACAAGAATGGGTGTGGGTTTGGGGATTTACCTTGATTTTAAATGCAGCAAAATCCGCTCCTACAGACGATTGTGGATAAGATTGATGATGATGATGCTAAAGGTGGTGAAGAAGTGGGTGCTGAATTTGACAGTGATTTAGCTCAAATCACTCCCCCTCCTCCTTTGCATTTTCTACGGCGGTGATGGTGTTAATGGTGATGATGATGAGGACGATGATGGTGGTGGATGATGATGACTGTGAGATGGTGATGGTGTAGATAGGATGGAGAGGAATGGTGGGGAAGCTCTCACAAGCCCAAAATTGCCTCGTCTCCCTCTCTCTCTCGTTGATTTTGAAATAAAATGAGGGAGAGGGAGATGAACAGACTTTTGTGTCTGTCAGAAAATTCAATCGATTGACAAGTTATGTCAATCGATTTAGAAAAGAAATCAATCGATTGGTAATCAAGTCCAATCGATTGAGATAAAAATTTCATGGGGAACCAGATATGGTACAAAGAGTCACCCCCAACTATTTAAGAGTGCCTTTCAAGATAAAAGATAAGAAATCAAGCATCCTAAAAGTCAAAACACCACCAAACGAGCAAAAAGAAAGAATTTAATCCAGGTATCATCAATTTTAATACTCATTATGGATTCTCATCATCCAAAGGTACAAGATCATGATTCGAAAGACAAACAAACAGACAAAAAGAAAAAATCAGAAACAGAATTCTGTCTTATTTGGTTATTACAGGAATTATGCAGAATCAATAAAGCTCCGGTTCTGGATAAGTAAATAAGTGAAATCTTCCCCCTTAGCATAATCCACGAAGTACTCCACCACTTCTCCATCCGAGTTCAACTGAAGATCTTCCAGAATCCCTCGTACTACGTGCAGTAGATCCCAGGTATTCATATTAGCAATTGCCTCATTAGGAGAATCTGGGCATGAACTGGATAGTGGAGTAAAAGATGGCCTTTCCTGTTCCATTAATTCTGGAGTTCCTGGAGAACAGACTCCATGGAAAAGCAAATGCGGAAAAAAATGCAGTGGATTTATCCTATTACCAAAAAAAAAAAAGACAGAATAAGAACCGAAAGAAGAACTAAAATAAAGAAACACACCAAGAGAAGAAGAAAAGAAAACTATTATAAAACAAATAAGATTCTCAATTTTTATCAAGAAGAATAGTCAGGATCATCTAGTTGGATAGTTTCTGACTCTGGTTTAAACCTCTCCAAAAATGGCTTCAAACGTTACCCATTAACCTTAAACGCATTCCTATTCTTGGGGTTCACAATTTCTACTGCCCCACGAGGAAACAATTCTTTGACAATAAAAGGCCCTATCCACCTTGATCTCAGCTTACCAGGAAAAAGATGAAGCTTCAAATCATAAAGTAACACTTTCTGCCCCAGTTCAAGCTTTTTTCTCAAGATCGAGCGATCATGCTTAACCTTTAATTTGGATTTATATGTGCGAGCACGATCGTAAGCATCATTCTGGATCTCTTCCAGTTCATTAAGCTGTAACTTCCTCAACGTACCACTCTCATGAATGTCAAAATTGAGCAGTCTGGTGGCCCAGTATGCCTTATGCTCCAGTTCCACAGGTAAATGGCAAGCTTTTCCATAAATTAGCCTATAAGGAGACATTCCAAGGTTCGTCTTGTACGCTGTCCTATATGCCCACAAGGCATCAGTCAGACGTGACGACCAAACTTTTTTGTTAATGTTAACAGCCTTTTCTAGGATGTGTTTAATTTCCCTATTAGCCACCTCTGCTTGACAATTTGATTGTGCGTGATATGATAAGGCAATCTTATGGTTAACCCCATATTTTTTCATCAGTGCCTCAAAAGGCTTATTGCAGAAATGGATCCCACGATCGCTAATCATGGCCTTCGGTGTTCCGAATCTTGAAAGAATATTCTCTTTTAAGAATGAGATCACTGTTCTATGATCATTTTTCCTTGTCGGAATGGCCTCAACCCACTTGGACACATATTCGACCGTCAAAAGAATATATTCATAATGAAAGGATAGTGGGAATGGTCCCATGAAGTCAATACCCCAGCAATAAAAAATTTCAATAGTGATGATTGGGGTCATCGACATTTCATTTCTCTTGGACAAACTCCCTAACATTTGGCATCTAGCACATGCTCTACAAAATGCATACGAGTCTTTAAAAACTGTCGACCAGTAGAAACCACTACTAAACACCTTTTGAGCAGTTTTCTGAGCTGAGAAATGACCGCCACAGGCTTTCGAGTGGCAGGAAGCTAAAATTTAAGAGATATCTTCCTCAGGGATGCATCACTTAATTACTTGATCCGCACAGTACTTAAACAAGTACGGATCATCAAAGTAAACCATTTCGCGATGGATAGAAACCTTTTCCTATCAGGAGACGACCAATGAGACGGCTCTCCTGTTGCCAAATAATTGACAATGTCTGCATACCAGGGCAAACTGGTTATAGCGAAAAGTTGTTCATCTGGGAAAGATTCACGGATCGGAGTGGATTGTAAGGAGTTATCTTCAAACGTCAATCGGGAGAGGTGATCATCCATAACATTCTCCACCCCCTTTTTATCCTTGATAACCAAGTCAAATTCTTGGAGCAGAAGAATCTAGCGTATTAATCGCTATTTGGTATCCTTCTTGGACAACAGATACTTCAATACAACATGATCAGTGAAACAAATGATCTGCGAGCCAATAAGATATTGCCTGAATTTTTCCAGTGCGAATACAATTGCCAGCAACTCCTTTTCGGTAGTGGAATAATTTCATTGAGCTCCATCAAGAGTTCTGCTAGCATAGTAGATTACAGTAGGCTTCTTGTCCTTCCTTTGTCCCAATACAGCTCCAATCGCTGTGTCACTCACATCACACATCAGCTCAAAAGGAAGACTTCAATCTGGAGATTGCATTATTGGAGCTGTCGTGAGATGATGTTTGAGTTTATCAAAGGATTCCTGACACTCACTGTTCCATTCAAATGGTTGGTCCTTAACAAGGAGTTGACACAGTAGCCTAGATATAGCGCTGAAATCCTTAATAAACCTCTGGTAAAAATCGGCGTGACCTAGAAATGATCGAATGTCTTTTACTGTAGTAGGAACAGGGAGATTAGAGATTATGTCAATCTTTGCCTTATCTACCTGTATTCCCTCGGCAGAAACTATATGCACCAATACAATTCCTTTTGTCACCATGAAGTGACATTTTTCCCAATTGAGGACCAAGTTTTTATCCTCACATCTTTTCAGAACTTAATGGAGATTCCCTAAGCAATCATCAAAGCTACTTCCAAATACAGAGATATCATCCATGAAAACGTCCATGATCTTTTCAACCATATCGCTAAATATGCTCAGCATACACCTCTGAAATATTATAGGTGCATTGCATAAGCCAAATGGCATCTGGCGATATACAAATGTTCCAAATGGACAAGTGAACGTGGTTTTTTCCTGATCAGCAGGATCAATTTCAATTTGGTTGTAACCACTATAACCGTCCAGGAAGCAGTAGAATTGGTGACCCGCTACCCTTTCGAGCATTTGATCCATGAAAGGCAATGGGAAATGATCATTTCAAGTCACCGCATTCAATCTTCTATAATCAATACACATGCGCCAACTTGTGGTCACACGTGTTGGTACAAGTTCACCTTCCTTGTTTTGCACCACTGTAATGCCGGCTTTCTTCGGCACTACTTGAGTCAGACTTACCCAAGGACTATCCGAGATCGGATAAATTATCCCAACATCCAACAATTTTAAAACTTCTTTCTTTACTACCTCTTGCATGTTTGGGTTAAGTCGCCTTTGCATTTACCGACATGGTTTGGCATCTTCCTCAAGGTAAATCTTATGTGTGCATATGGATGGACTTATTCCTCTTAAATCAGCGACAGTCCATCCCAAAACACTTCTGTGTTGCTTGGCAACTTTATCAGTTTACCTTCCTGTTCTTGATTCAAAACAGACGAGATTATAACAGGAAAGGTCTTCTCTTCTCTTAGAAATGCATATTTTCAATTTTTCTTGGAGTTCTTTCAATTCCAACTCCAGAAATTGCAGGTTTGATGGCACTGCCAACGTTGTCTTTGGCGGTAACTGTTCATATTGGGTCGTCCACATTGCCCCTTGCAACTTCCTCATCCATAACTTCCAATATAGCGCATATTTGACTCATCTTTTCATCATGTGGAGTGTATCTATCTAATTCATAGCATGAATTAGCGATAATTGACTCCACAGGGTCTGACGGAGCAGTCGAATCAAAACAATCCTGAATTACCGCCTCTACCCAATTTACTTCCTCTTCATCATCATCAAAATCTTCAATCTTAGGGTTTGAGAAGATCTTGATATTCAATGTCATGTTCCCGAAAACTACGGTCATTACTCTACTCCTTACCTTGATTATTGCATCGATCGTTGCAAGGAAAAGACGTCCAAAGATCACCGGAATCTGTGATTTGGCATTATATACGGGTTCAATGTCTAAAAGGACAAAGTTGACAGGAAAGACAAAAGTGTCAATCTGGACTAAGACATCTTCAAGAGCTCCTTGCGGATATTTGATCGATCGGTCTGCAAGTTAGAGAGTGATGCGAGTGGGTTTAAGTTCTCCCAACCCTAGCTGTTGGTAAACAGTATAAGGTAGAATATTAACACTCGATCCTAAGTCAAGCAGAGCATTATTCATTTTCTTCTAACCGATTATGCAAGAAACCGTTGGTGTACCTGGATCCTTGTATTTGGGAATCAAATCATGTTTGAGAATTGCACTTGCTTGGCAAGCTAAGTAAGCGCTCTTCTTTACACTTTGCTTCCTCTTTATAGTGCACAAGTCTTTTAAGAACTTGGCATAAGAAGGTACTTGTTTAATTACATCAAGGAGTGGAAGGTTGATTTTCACTTGCTTAAATAACTCCAAGAACTCCTGACTTTTGGTTTCTTGATGAGGTTTCTTCAACCTCTGAGGATATGGTGCCGGAAAAGGGCATTTGGGTGCTTCCTCAAGGAGAGGTTCTTTTCCAGGTCTTCTCTTTATCTTAGTATCCTCGGGAACTGTTATTTCGGGCTCAACTATTTCGCCCTCTTTCTCTTCTTCCACCAATTATTCCTCTTTCTCTACATCTTCATCATCGTCAACTACAGGGGGTAGGAGAGGAGAAGCTTTTCGATCACTTTTCTACTTCTCAACACAGTTACAGCCTTCACCTCTTCATGTGATCCCGATCCCGAAGAACTTGAACCTGAATGTTGGCCTCTAGGATTAGGTTCTGGTTGTGCTGGGAACATTACTTTCTCTTTGTCTCCTTGTTGAGCAGCCAATCTTTCCACACTTGTGTTGAGTTTACTCATTAGCTGCATCATCTACTGCATCATGAGTGTATTGGGATCCTCTTGTGCCTTCTTATGAGGTGGCACATAAGTGTTGGATAAGGATTGGTTGTTATTCCCCTGATTGTAGTTGGGTTAAGGTGGATGATTTTGCTGATATTGGTTTTGGTGGTACCCTTGATTTTGTTGATAGGAAGGAGTAGGTTGGTAATTCTGCTGGTATCCTTGGTTCTGAGGTCGGTATTGATTTCCTTTATTCGGTTGCCACTGTTGGGATGGATTTTTTGTGGCAGCACTGTTTCTTTGGTCAAAACCAGGATGGCTCCACCTATTATTAGGGTTGGAATGACCAAAGGCTTTAACAGCATGTACCTCTACAGGATTCTGTTCTTGATAAATAGGATATACTTAGCAATATTAAGCGGTATACCCCATCTATAGACAACTTGAACATGATTCTTCAAAGGTAAATTGTATCACAAGGTCTTTCTTCGCCTCTAATGCCTCCAGCTTACGAGCCAGTTGCTCACACTTCTCCATTAAGCCAACTTCTGCTTTCAACTGATAAATACTCTTATTACTTGAACTCGAACTAGTTTGAGTTCTCGTCACTTGAGTTTCCCATTCTGGTGCATGTTCGGCTAACCATTTGAAATGAGCTTCGACTTGGTCAGCGTTCTTGCTCATAAACTCACCGTCACTCGTAGTTTCTATGAGTTTCTTTTACTTTGGACTAAGGCCATCATAGAACAAGCTTATCGTTCACCACTTCTCAAAACCATGATGTGGGCAGAGCAATAACAAATCCTTGAAACGCTCCCATGCCTCGGTGAATGTTTCTTCCTCTTTTTGATTATACATCTTGATTTGTCTCAAGATGTCGGTCGTTAATCAATTGGGGAAGAACTTTTTGAGAAAGGCTTCATGAATTGCTGGCCAAGTCAAAATAGAGTTTGGCTTGAGCGATAATAGCCATGACTTTGCTTTGTCCTTCAAGGTGAATGGAAAAAGCTTTAATCGAATTATATTGCTCGAGCAGGTCTGATCGGTGAAAGTGCCACAAACGTATTCGAAGTCTTGAATATGTAAGTACACCTTCTCTTTCTCCATCCCATGAAATGTGGGCAAAAGTTGAATCATTCCATTACGAAAATGGAATGCACCCGTGTGCGGAGGGATACAGATACAAGAAGATGTGGTTGTTCGATCAGGAGCCAAGAGTTCTCGTAAAGGGCGTTGACCATCATCGATGAGGTCATGCCTATTCTCTCCTTGTTGACTCTCCGTGTCAGACATTGGAAAAGATGGAGTAGAAATAGGATTATCAGCACTATTGATGGAATCTTCAAATAAATTTGTAATGAAAGCTTCAGTGGACTCAAGGGACATAGAAGGACGCAAGCAATACGGCTTGTGTTCTGAAGAACGAAAAGAAAAAGAAAGAAAGAAATGGGGTAAGAAAGGATTGGATCAATCTAAAGATTCTAGCCTTTGTTACCGTCCCCGGTAACGGTGCCAAAACCTTGACACGAATAGAAATGTGCTCTCTTAAGAGTATGTCCAAGTGTAGACAATCGCGTCGAGTAATAACCGGTAAGACCGAGTCATATTCCCAAGGGACGGAAATGGAGGAAAGAAACCTAGATTCAATCCTAAAGAAAATAAAAGATGATTACTTAAAGAGTAGAGGTTCTAGCAGTCCTATTGAATTCGAGATTAAAAAATTAAAGAATTAAAATGAAACGACAACTTAACTAAACAGAACGAAGCAGAAAGATTTAAAATTATAAATGAAAAAGTGTTGGGAACATGAGAGTCCACATAGTACCAGCTACTACCATGGTTTAACAATAACGAACAGTCGGGGTTTTATCCTTATAGTATTCCATATTTCAAAAATGATTAAGTTAAGCATCCTAGACACTAAGTATGTGAGTTTCACATACTTAGTGGTTCAACTACCTCATTTATTTATGAAGGACTGAAATAATACTAATTAAATCTATGAACAATGATAAACAAATCGAATATAGAATATTCGACATGTTCGTCAAAACTTCATTGAACTAATTAGTGTAAAGAGCTTTTATTTCAAAATTAATTTGCAATTCGAACTTGAAAGATCAATTTGGACTTAGCTTTTGAAATAGAAGTCACTGGAATACAAAAAGGATTCAATCCAAGTCATATACATACCAATCGAATGATATTATTGTCAATCGATTGGCATGAAATGACTTCCAATCGATTGACAAAATTGCCAATCGATTGGCTTGGAATCCATAACAATTGATTGGATTCTGTTTCTAATCGATTGCCATTGATTCTCAAACAGAATCATGGCAGTGGCTGGGAACAACGTTTCTTCACATTATTCCCAACCAGAACTCTAAGCTAGCATATTTAAACAAACAGAAACTAGACTAAACTGAGACATGTTGTATATATATTAGATCTAAACATGAATTTGCACATAGGATTTGAGATTGATATGGAAATTCTCACACAACACTATAACTAGATAGATTATAGAATAGAAAAACTAAAATAAACAAAACTTGAATGAGTATAGAAATTAGCAAATGCTGAACTTTCAAACTTGAATTCGTCTATTTCCAAAACTAGAATGAAAGAATTCCTATAAAACAAAGAATAATGAGCCAACCCTTGACCCCTCTTACTCTCCTCTTTTTATACCAAAACATCACGAGCTGAAGGCGTCCAGATTCATAGTGTAACGGCTGGTCGTCGTCTTGATTGCTGAGATCTTGCGCCATTAAAGAAATTTGACTCCCAGCTTTCATCAATCGATTGACAATAATACCAATCGATTGGTGAAATACCAATCGATTGGTTCTTAATGTAATCCAATCGATTGATATGATGCCAATCGATTGGTACTCAAACTTCATCTTCTTATCTCTTAATTCATCCCTTTCAACTTGTTGTTCGTTCCAACTTCAAAACCTGCATTTAAATGACAAAACACAACAACATACCAAGAGAACACATCATTGTGTAAAAAGATAAGTAATTAAGACACAATTGCAGGTAATACCAGAGATGTGAGGCTAAGTTCATTCAATTTTTCTCTTTATTGGACCAATATTCTACAAATATCAACCCTCATCACCGAGATACGTAGGACCTTTTGAGATCGTTAGGAGAGTTGGACCCATAGCGTATCGATTGAATTTGACGAGTGAATATTCTCAAGTTCATAATGTATTCCATGTATCCTTATTACGAAAACAATCAGTGGAAGATAGAGATCAAGTGATGACTCTGACGCCGAATGAGATTCAGACTAATTTGACGTATGTTGCATATCCAGTAGAGATTTAGGATCGTAAGGATCAAGTCTTAGAAATAAAGTGATATCGAAAGTGAAAGTGATGTGGCATAGCCAATCGATCGAGGAGATGACATAGGAAATAGAGGAGGAGATGAATACTCAGTATCCGCACCTTTTTGTGACATGAGGTATAAGTTTGGGGACAAACTTCTTTTAAGGGGGAGAGTATTATAACACTCGTAATTGTGTTATTACTTTTCATTAGTCATGCATGATAATGTGATGTGGTGTGCATTTTGGCACATGTTTGAGTGAGTTTTGACTCACGAGTCGATTTGGGTGTCTGTGTTAGAGAACCCTCTGAGACAATGTGAAGTGAATGTTTTGTTGTTGTGAAGTCTCTCCTAGTATGAGATGGTCACTGGGGAACACTTAAATGTTTATCTGGAAATAAATGTTTACCTGTGTATTTCACTATCTATACTATTTCTAGTTTAGAATATATTTCTGTTGTTAGATTTAGTATCCTGGTGAGGACGAATTAACACGCTATTAATTTGGTAGGCTAATTAGCAACTTCGGAAACGTCATGTAGAAATTCGCGTTTTAGCAACCAAACGGAACTTAGTCAGAAACTTTTATAATTTTGAGGTTTCACTTGTAAAGCTACAAATTAGCTGTGTAAGAAGTTTCAGAGACTGATTAGGAGTTTTGGAAACTCGTGGGGAGGTAAACATAATTTTTGAGAGTTTTGCCTATATATAGATAGAGATGAGTTTAGATATTTCATAAAAGCTTCCAACCTAAGTTTCAAGAGAGGCCAAAAGGGGATTTGATTGCTTAGAGCTTCTCGACGCCAAACGACGACCTTCTATCTGTCTGATTTCTTCTAGATTTCATATTCAAACTCCTTGAGGTAAGGGCTCCGTTTTGATACCCATTAGGGCCTGTTTGGCTAAGTTTTTTGAAAAGTTATTTCTAGAATTTTTCATAAAAGTTGATAATTGAAATTTTGATCGATAGGAATTGTACTAGACAGACTTCTACACGTTCTTTGTGCACGGGTTTTCTTTGGAACGAACTTTAGGAGCGTAAATCAGAGGTGAGTGATTCAACTATGTATTTTGGAATGATTCCTTGACGTGTATTCATGTTTGATATGAAAAGCATGTGTTAATTATAGAGATATATTGTGTAGTTTATATTGGGCAATTATATTGATAAGTAGGCTCAATAGCATGGTGAAATATTTTGCTTACCGAGAGCATGGTGATATGTATTTGAGCATGTTGAGTTGCTTATTTGGGTCAGAAGGAGCACATGGTCACTAAGCCATTTTCTGGAGCCGATATAGGCATTAAGGTCGCACGATTAAAGAAAAGAATCGTGGGTCTTACCCTTTCACGTGGATTTATTGGTGAGGAGTCGCGGATCAACGTGCACGTGAGTCTCCCGCGACTAGTAGGAAATGTAGAGATGTGAATGCGATCATGTGTGTCATTCATGTGCATATGTTGTTTTATTCACTAAGCGTTAGCTTAAACAAATCGAAATATGTGTGGTTATTCAAATAACCATTACAGGTGATAATGCTGGTGAGGAATCGCAGAAGTGAGCACGTGGGTTTTGGGAGTTTACTTAGAAGGCGACTCAATGAGTTAATCTTGTAGTTTTGTAATAGAATGCTTGTTTAGATTGGTTTATAAGAAACTTGTAATAGAAATGGATGATAGCCTTGTATACGTTTTATTCTAGTTCCAAGTCCTGTAAGGAATTACTACGTTTTGTAATGACTTTGAAACCATGGTTTAGGTTAGCTAAGTTAATATGAATCTGAACCCTCGAGTTCGCATTTTGAAATGTTTTACTTGTCGACTTCATGTCTTGATTGAATGTTGAGATCGTTTGCAATCGCAAGGGACGCTTGACCTTAGGCAATATCCTAGTGCAAGAAGGATTGCTGTTAGAGGGTCATTCGACCGGTCGAAAGAGGCAGCTCGATCAATCGAAGTGCCCTCTACTGTGAAGGATTATTGCCGAGGGGTCATCCGACCGGTCGAATGGGGCATCTCGACCGGTCGAAATGACCCCTGCATGAAAACTTTTTATACCCCTTTCACAACTTATTTAAATATTTTGGTTGGTTCATAGGGCCCCTTTGGGACCCCTTTGAATATAAATTCATTCGTTTCAAAATATAATTACGTTTTCAAATTTTTATGGATTTTACCAACTTCGGGTGTATTGTTTCAAAAGAACGACTACTAATTGTTATCTTTAAAATTTATTTTCTGCTGCTACAACTTTGAAATGAGTATGAAGAGCCTCGGTGGCGTGCCACGGGCTTCGGTTACGCTATTGTGGAACCGGGCTGTGACACCGATACTCATCTCAAGCGTCGGGTAAATGATCATCATAAAAGACAATGCGTGCGTGATGGACAACATAAGAACAATACCAATAGGAGACCAACAAAACTCAACGGAGTGTGATCCTCGAAATGGGATAAGCATTCTACGATAGTCGATCCCTATGGAACAATCGTAGGATCTGAGGAATAAAAGTGAACAATGTAGAACCAAATATTCTACAATTAGCATGAGTTGTCCCAACGTTCTTCCGATAAGGATTCATAACAGTACAGAAGGAGATCATAAAATTATAGGGAACAATACATGTATACTAAATTACAATACCGCTGAGTGACATAAAACAAAGAGAATGTGAAAACTCATTCAGAACGATAATCCAAAGTGGATTCAATTCCTAGTCAATAAGCCCAAAGGAAGGACTGAATAGTTCCAAAAAAGGAATGTTAGGCCTAATTACAATAACCCTCAATAAGCCATAATTCACAATACGTCATAGAATGGAGGCATCATGTGAAGTCACAAGTAGTGAACACCACAAATAAAGCGGAAGTAAAAACATACTCAATAACATCAAGGTGAAGCAATCAATAGAATTAAAGAATCGTCATACGAGTGACATGTATGATTCTTATACACACAATTTCAAGGTAAATCAATGACTTGATCAACTCTCATAGAGTGATCCAACTACTCAGTAAAACAATGCCTAGGAGAAACTCTATAAGGGTCAACTAATAATGACATGGTATAAGAGGAAACCAAGATAGAAGTGATTATCTTCTACCAAAACACCGGTGGTACACTGATAGTCCCCAAGGAACTCTGAACTCCAAAATCATCTTCGGTGGTGCATTCCATAACGGCCTCAATCTTCAATAGGTCTATGGAGATCCCGATTCCCAAAGCGTGAATGAAAAGGCGGTCCTCGAGACATCATACTCCCGAATCTTTAACTAATGGTGGGATGATCTTGAATCAATATGAGAAATTACGTCGATCCACGTAGCCGCTAAAATGGTTGCCAATCCTTGAATGTGAACACTTGTTCTTCATTGAAGTCTGGTCCAGCTTGCAGCAATCGATACGCAATTGAAGCGATCCTCTTTTCTTCTTTGCACACAATGAGTGTTCCCCAAGGTGAAGCACTAGAGTGGATGAATTCCTATACTATGCAATGTTTTGATCTGAGTCTTCAACTTTGGTGACTCTGCGGTGCCACATAGAAAGGTGGAGCTGAAATAGGCAACCTGCCTTCAACAAGATCTATCGTGAACTCGACGTCTAGGCGACAAACAAGACGAATAATTTGGAGACGCGTCCGAGTATTCACAAACAAACAGTTAGAGGGATCGACTCACCTCACTCTCCTCAATCAACAAAAGAATAAAAAATAATTACCATGACTCCATCCAATCAAACCATTGGAGGACGAAGTCGGAAGATCTAAGCAGTCTTCCGAAAACAACAACAATTCCCCGAACGAGAAAAGAAGGTAACTCTACTTCTAAAGCAAACAATAAAACTTTGAATGCACAAAGCCATCTAAAACCAAAATAACATCTCAGACTTGATATAAAAGATAGTAAAAATCACTTATGAGGTTCCGGTAAGCTATCATAAGCTCGTAACCGTGACACACTCGGTCCAACAAGACTAAATCTCTAACAGGAGTATTCACAATGAGTGTAGAATCCAAATGGTCTACCTCTAAACATGAAGCAATGGTAAATACTAGTGATAGAATATGTACTAGTATAAAACAAAATGTACACCAACGGGGGATTTCAAGGTCGGAGAATATGAATACACATTTTATTTTGCAACTGAAAAAGTGTGGAACAATGGGATCAAAAGATAAGACACACTAAAATAGGAATAAAAACATCTCGCTAGAATCGATGAAATAATCACTATGAATCGGTGATAGGATTCGGGGAAACAACAAGCGATGCCAACAAGTCCAAACCATGCAGGATTTTCCAATTATGAAATAAGAACAAGCTATTTCACAAATTCAATAACTCACTTGACACTTTACTGACCAAAGAGTAAGGCTACTATGGAGAAATATCCTAAAGAGGATAGGAAACAACAGTGACTTACAAGGAACACACATGCTTGAGTTCAACGTGATAACAAGATTGAAGAACTTAACTAAACGAACATGCCGAAAAAGAATTGGTCCAAAGAATGATGAGTCCAAAAGAAGGACGTTACGATATTACATGCGACAATGAAAACACCCAAGTAAGAATTTAGGGTGAGATAAGCTAGGATAAAGAAGATAGAAGTTCTTCATCAAAAAAGTCAAAGCAGTAATATAGGAGTAACCCCTTTAAGAAAACTTAAAACATGATAACAAAAGTGCTCTTAAAAAGACGAGAATTACTTGGATTAATCATTAAATCAACTTCAAAGGAGTGTTAAAACACGAGGAGCCATACTCGCACACAAAGAATGAAACATTGGACCAAATCATGTTTCTACAACTGAGCTCAAATGTCAACCATATAGTGTCGACAACAAACCTTAGTAGAGATCGATAATCAATTCAAGGAAGTGATTCTACTAACTGAAAGCAAACGTACTCACCAAGATTGTGTAAGTATGTACCCTAGCTTAGTAAAAAAAGCTTTACCATTAAATGAAACACATTTTCCTCAAGAAAATAAACTATCATTAGAACGATAGGATGTACTCGCATGAAAAAGTCATCGAGTAAAGAATCAAGAAATTTAAACAATTTATACTAGAACAAGAGGATTGGATCATTAATCAATAAATCGTATGATAGGAACAATGGTAATCTACTCGAAGGAGTTGTTACAATACTCAACAAACGACCGATCAAAGAAACTCTAAAGGTCGAAGAATATAATAATCCAAAAATGGAAAAAGAATATCCATACAATGATAAATGAGTTACGAGTAACCAGAAACATGTACATAGGTGACAAGTAATTATACGGGGCTACCTAAGAAGAGCCACAACCTGTTGGAAAATTGAATGATAAATTGGAATTTAGTGTTGTATATGGGTTTTGTCAAACAACCCCTTATTCGAATGTTTGTGACTATTGACGAACAGTCTCCTTTCGAAGGGTTATGACTGTTAACAAATAGTCTTTTGGAACCTATATATATGGGTCTACTACATTCATTTTAGGATGATTTTTATAGAGTTCATGTGTATCTAGAGTGTGTTAGTGTATGAGAGAGTGCAAACACAAGTATGGTTCACTAGAACCTTATTATTTGAAGTGCTTCTATAGTAAGGGGGAGATCGTTGTATCCTGGGAGACAAATGCCGCAAATCCGTGAGCACCAATGCGAGGCATAATTGTCTTAAGGACATAGTGTCAAATACTAGACTCGGTCTAATATTCGTAGTGCATCTAAACCAGGTTCTGTTTTTATTTACAGTATTTATTTGGGTGTTTTAGATTTTAGATTTATACAAATTTTACATCCCAACATATTTTGGATAACACAACCAACACGGTTAACCTTACTTAAGCATTCACGTAGGTAACGCACAACGTGCTAACAAGGGCAATATGTTACAATGATGTAAACATATATAATATAAGCACGAAAGCATATAAACATACTATTCCGTAAACATGTAACATTTAAACATGTTCCCCTTAAAAACTTTCAACCCGAAATTATCAACAAGGAAAATTTCTTAGGCATAAAAATCTTAAACATGCTCGCTTATAACTTCCAATTTAAAGAAAATCGATGACAATTTCATTACAAAGGCACGCAACACTTAAGCATGTTTCCTCAACAACTAAAATAAAAATAACGAGTAATATGCGTCCAATAAATATAATTGAGATCTTTAAGCATACTACTCGATGTAGGGTATTGTTCAATACCTAACTATCAACCCCTACAAGACGCAGTACATCGAGCGAATAATCCAAACAAGGAAACCCTCATGTATATACCTTTAACCTTGCACGGTCAATAGTAAAATACCAACATATAGTCATACCAAGATATAATACAAAAGGTAGTTCTACTGAGTATGACATTAAGGTGAAACGAAAAGTAAAAACCACCTCATGTCCACAAATCACATAGTCAAGATATATAGGCATGTGATCACATATACACATAAGCACTTAAGCATGTTAACACGTAATCCGTAGGCAAGTAAACATGGTATCATAATCAACTCATCATTTAAATGAAATAAAATGGTTCATTTAACTAAGCATGGTTGAAATCATAAGAGGTGCAACGGTTACACATGGACCCAATAATTAACTCCCAGAGTACCAAGGTATTTGAACCCGGTTAGCTCTGATACCATTCTATAATGCCCCAAAAACCAAGCCACATGGACAAGGTCAACAAGTTAAACAAAACAACGTAAAGCACGGAATAATACTCCAACGTGGGACAATCCACAAGACGGAAGCAAAAGGTAATCCAATGTGGATTCCAAAGAAAAGTCAAAAGTCAAGGATTGACCCAAGAGAGCCAAATGGTAGGGTCAATCGACATAGTTTTGGTTTTAAAATGAGTTTAAAAGAAAGTTGGGTGAAGCCCCATTAAGAAACAAAACAAAGGTTTGAGTTTTGCTTTGAAAGTTTACAATAATATAAGCTTTTGGAAATTTGTGACCAAATGGTCTGATTACCACAAGTGTTGGGAACCACATATCGGAAGCATTGTATTTTTTTTTTAGCAATGTTATATATGCTTCCCAAATTTCTATCCCAAAAGTGATTAATTCCCAAATGATGTGGCAGTAGGGATAGATAAACAACTTCCAATCAAAATTCAAGGACAAGAAAACGCCTTCTTGTACTTGAAACCATCAATGCGTATAACTGTAGACACAATCCGTAGAACAAATACGCATAAGCATGTTAATTCCCGCACAATAACAATCTATTTGTAAAGTGCGAAAACAAATGTGCATAGTTTTCTTAAATAGTCATCCTCAAAACTTCCCAAAGCCATGGGTGTATAAATGAAAAGCAGCAATCAATTTTAATCATGTGAACTTCCAATATTTGTTTGGGCACCAATACAATCCACTGTGTAAACACAATTACCACTTCACGTTAATTTTAATACTTTCCACAACTCGGACAAGAAATTAGTAGTAGATGAATGAAAATCAGCAAACAATATTTTGCTAGCTATTGTAAACTTGTCCTTTTTGTTCAGAATGAAGCGGATGGAGAAATGTTATATTGTGTGTTTTTCCCCTAATTTTGATATAGGCTGCAAAATTGTTCGCTTTTATTAGCGCATTAATTTGTTTTAAAAATTACAAAGAAGTAAATAGTGAAATACCACCCTTTGACCACGGCTCAAACCAAGCAAAAATTACAAAGAAGTGAAAAGTAGTTTCAATAAATACAAAGAAGTCAATAATCCTTAAAGCAGATTACTTAGTCAAATACCATCATATCCCCTAACTATATAATTACTCATACATATCTATAGCTACATAAGGCTGTATTGATTTTTGTGAGGGTAATTCCGGCATTTCAGACGAAATAATTATGTTCAAGTCATCCAAAGATATAAAATTAAGTCAATAAAATTTTCACAAAAGCAACTACATGCATGTAAAAGAGCCTTAAAGCTGACTGCTTTGTTAGTCAAACACCATCATATAATTACTTATACATCTCTATATATTGATTTGTGTGATGGTAATTTTGGCATTTCAAACGAATTAATTATGTTCAGGTCATCCAAAGAAATAAAATTAATATAAAAATCATAAATGAATAAATTATATTACGTCTAATTACATTTAAGTCAACATGTTTTGGAACTGAGTCATGTTTTGCAAGAACATTTATCATTTACTTTAGAATATGATATCTATTTACATGTTGTCAACTTTGCATGTTGAATTGTTTATGGCTATTTAGTTTTCGGTGTCATTTCACATGAGTAATTACATTTAGGTCAACTTTATTCTGGCTATTTGTGATTTCATATGACAATAATTACAAAGAGGTCAATAAGATTTTAAAAAATTACAAGCAAAAAATAATTAGAAAGAGATCAACAACATTTTCAAAAATTACAAAGAAGTACAGATGATTTAGTGAAATATCAAACTGTCCCTTTGACCGCCGCTCAAACCAAGCAATAATTACAAAGAAGTGAATGATATTTTCAATAAATACACAAAAGTCAATAAAAATACAAAGAAATCTATTTCTTAAAGTTGATTGCCTAGCTAGTCAAATACCATCATATCCCCTTACTATATAATTACTCTTACATCTCTATAGCTACATTTGTGTGAGGGTAATTCTGACATTTTAGACAAAATATTTATGTTTAGGTCATCCAAAGAAATAAAATTAAGTCAATAAAATTTTTACAAATTACAAAAAGTTGAACACAACTTAGTAACAAGTCAACAACATGAATAAAAATTTACAAAGAAGTCAACAACATATTCAAAAATGATAAAGTAACAATTACAAAGAAGTCTATAACATTTTTAAAAATTACAAAGAAGTCAAAACATTTTAAAAATTGGTTAAAAATTGGTTTTATATTTAAGTGTGGTTAAATTCAAATAACATTAACACCACTATTAAAAGTGGGACTACTTCAACATCTTCCAATCAAATTTAAGAACTAGAACATTAGAGAGAAAAAAATATAGACAACTAACAGTTAAGATCAGGCTATGGTAAAAATATAGTAACCGCATCTGCTACAACTCAATAAATGAGAAAGACTTTACACCAATAATTGCAAAGAAGTTAATAGCATTTACAAAATTACTGAGAAGGGAAAAATTTATATCAAATATAAATTTACAGTACATGGATGGCACTACGTGTGCATGTTTGTACTAGGCGTAATGTTGTGTATGGGCACTACTTTGGTTGTTTGAACATGACCTTGTAGAGTTTATAAAAAGTAAAAAAAACAAAAAAAATAATAATAAAAAGAGGAAAGGGCACGTTTTTATCAAGGAAGGCTTGGACTAGGGTCCCTGGGGTTGGGCAACTTTGGTTTAAAGGACAGCCCATTAACAATAATCTCCACAAGACAAAAGTCGAAGACTCTTTTTAGATCTAGTCCACAACATCAACATTTCACTCTTCAAGTACATTCAATATTTCCATCTTACCAAACTACCCCACTTCATCTTCATCCTCCCATAGCCACCATATTACCACCACCCCTACTTGACCTCCCTCCACTACCTCCGGCGACCACCACTGGATAACTCCGGCGTCCACCACAGCGACCTCCAGTGGCCACCATGGCAACTAATACCATCGCCACCCACCACCTCCAAAACAGACCTAGATTGCCATTGACACCAACACAATCGCCACCACTACCGTCAGCCACCACCACCAATACCATCACCACAACCAAACCAGATCTAAATCCGATTTGATTTTTCAAAAATCATCACCATTTAATTGTTCAAAACACTTAGGATATATCCTAAGTCAAATTTGACTTAGGATTTCTGATTTCTGAGAAAGAAGTTTAAAGAGAGAAAGTCTAGAGAGAGAGAGAAGGTCAAGGGTGAGAAGATGATTTATCCACTATAATTTTCTTTCTCTTTTTATAATCAATCGATATATACTGATTGATATATCTCAGTCTCACAATTTGTAGAGAGAAAATGAATCCATGTCAAACTCTTAAGAGAAATTTCTCATCATAAGAGAAATTTCTCTTAAGATTTCTATATGTCCTCAACTAAAAACACTCTCTGATTTTAATCTCATCAAGCATTTGAAAATAGTATGGATATCTTTCCCAATCACCTTTCACAACACATCATGGTTTACCAAGATGCAAACAATCATTGAATGATCATTTTGAACGTTGACTAGCCTTCAGCATAAGTGAAAATTCACTTAGGATATCCTAAGTCAAAATTTCACTTAAGATATATCCTAAGTCAAATTTGACTTAGGATTTCTGATTTATGAGAAAGAAGGTTAGAGAGAGAAAGTCTACAGAGAGAAGACGAATCATCCATTGTAATTTTCTTTATATTTTTATAACTAATCGATATATCTCAGTCCCACGATTTGTAGAGAGAAAATGAAGCTAATCGAGCAGAGAGAGAGAGGGTGGGGCTATGGAAGTGGAGGCAAGGGGAGGTCGCCGAAGGTTCGGTGACGTGAGGAGGAGGTCATCGGAGGTGACAGGGCTGGTCACTGGAGATTGCCAGAGGTGATCGCCAAAGGTGGCATGGGTGGTAGTAATGGTGGCTAGGGTTTGTCTAGGGTTAGAGGATGAAGATGAGGGTATTTTGGTCTATGGACATTGGGAGGACTTATCCCCAATGTCTACTTTAAGTTGTCCTTAATCTCAATAAAACTCATCTTAATGACCTTTTCACCAATTTTCCCTTTTATGAAACCCATATATTTTTGTGCCATTTTTATCAAACCAGTATAATATATATATACGGCCAGGCTCTAGAGTGAACAGGGTAGAGTGAACATACCTAGTGAATATTTTTTTTTGCTTGAAAAAACTCGCGGGCTGCCCCGTTCACCTGCTGACCCGCGCGTGCCCCACTGACCCGCGAGTTTTTTCAGGCAAAAAAAAAAATGTTCACTGGGTATGTTCACTCTACCTTATTCACTCTAGAGCCTGACCGTATATATATATATATAATATTTGATGTGGAAAGGATGGCATTTATAGGTAGGCTTTTAACTTGTGAGTGTTTATCCCATGTGGTACAAGTTTTGTATATGGACATTTGTCACCCTCACAATTATACAACCAAAGTGCAGTCCAATCCACAATTGAATGAGTTGGGGTATCCCATGTGACTGCCTAAATTCTTATATCGTCTTAGACGTTGAATAATACTAATCGGGAGAGAACAAATCCCAATTACATGCCTTAATTCACAGTTGTTAGTACTTTTTATCCTATTTTTGTATTTTTTATTTCGTTTTCTATTTTATGTCATGATTTGGAGAAAAGTAAGAATTCCAAGCTAAATGGGGTGAAAAATCAGAAAAACAAAAGAAGCTGAAAAAATCACATCGCACGCGCGGCCTGCTCGCGGGAAGTACCAGAAATCGCTCGCGCGACCCGCTCGCGCGACCTCTCAGAATCGCGCTCGCGCGGCCCGCTCGCGTGACCTGTGTAAAAACCAAATACGTGTATTTCAGTATTCTGAAGTATTCTGAAGACTCCTACGTGAACGAAACTGACTAATTATGTCTGGAAAGCTAAATACAGCAGTTTTAGTGCGAATTGGGTTAGGAAAGCTTCCAAACTTGCTCTAAATCTATAAATACTCAATTATAATTCAATTCTTAGGTTGACAATTATTATACACAAAATATACAACCATACTTCCAGCCATTGAAGAGAGAAAATCAAGGAGAAGAAGAAGAAGACCAAGGATTTCCATGGCCTCCTCCATCAACCTCTTGCCATTCATTAATTCTATGGCCAACTAAACTCAAGATCTAGGGTTTCAATGAAACCCTAGCCAACTAATAGGGTGTATTTTATATTTTTATTTTAGTTTTATTATGTATGGATGACAGTTACATGTTCCGAGGATTTTTATAAATAATTTGTGCTTTTATTGATTAAATCATTGCTTTCAAAGTTTACTCTTGTCATATATCTATTTTGATGGTAGTATGCTCAATGATCTATGCTTGCTGTGTTTGTTTAGATTATTTACATGTAATGGTGCTTAAATTGAATTGTGCTATCAAGTATCCAAATAGTCCATGCCTAGATTAGACGGATTATACTACAACCCTAGTTTAGTGTGGGATAATTCGTGCTAACCGAAGATGGATTATATTGGTGCTTGAACCATAGTTATTTTCTTGATGGAGGAATTGGGCTTGTAGCTACAATTTCCCATTATCATCCAACATAATAAGCTAAAGTAATTCGTAAATACCCTTATCATGAAGCTAGTGGTGGATTTGCAATCCTAGGTTCCTTAAACTTATTATAAAAATAAATATTTAATTTCTTTCATAATTTAGATTTACTTTTATTGTTATTAGTTTAATTCAAATTAAATCCAAAATCTGTTTTTCTTAATTAACTAAATTTAGGTTTTAAAAATTAAAGTGCGTAGTATTCAATCTCTGTGGGTTCGAGCTTTACTTCCACACTGCAAATCTTTTGAAAGTAAAGCATAAGTTAAGCATACTTTTATATCTTGATTTTGACAAGATCAATTTTTGGCGCCGTTGCCGGGGATTGCATTACTAGCCAATTAGTTTTAGAATCTTAGTTTAGTTAATTCGTAAATACTAGATTAGGTTTTTTTTTTTCTTATTTTTCCGTTTAATTTTGAGTCACTAACTTTTCTTTTTATTTTTGTAATTTCTTAGGTACTCAAAATTCTAGCGTTTCGAGTGGAACAACTGTGCACGTCAAAGGAGCTTACGCAAAAATAAATAAATAAATAAAAATAATTCAAGTAAATTGCTTCCATTGAAATTCGCTTCAAACCACTGTAAGTCGGGGCACCGAGACGCAATTACTTGCATTAAGTTTATGTTTGGTACACATTCTAGTAAACCGGAATTATTTTCTATCTATCCTGAACTTGAATGTACCCTCAGAGTTAATCGGACTCCTCAACCGTCGTCGTTGTTTCAGGCCGAAATTCAAAGTACACTTAAAAGCTTAAGAAAAACTCGATTTATTAACATAAAACCTATTCCAATGGCCGACGGCGAAAACAATGGAAATAACGGAAATAATCCCAATCCTAATATACCTCCACCTCCTCCACTTAAAGATTATTTTATTCCTACAACTTACATGCCTCAAGCTGGTATCGAATTACCGGAGGTGACGGCATCTCACTTTGAGATAAAGTCATCTACCATCTCGCTACTTCCTTCTTTCCATGGCCGCATTAATGAAGACCCTTATCAACACTTAGGAGATTTTCAAGATATTTGCTCTACATTAAAAATCTAGAATTTCACTGATGATGAGTTAAAACTGCGTCTCTTCCCATTCTCTTTAAGGGATAAAGCGAAGTATTGGCTCCAATCTTTGGAGCCGAATACAATTAAAACCTGGGAAACCTTACACACCGCATTTTTACAAAAGTTTTTCCCTATTATGCGTACAATTCAGATAAGGAAATCCATAACAAACTTTGTGATGCAAGATGGGGAAACGCTTTATGATACTTGGGAAAAGTTTAAAGAATTATTACGCTCATGCCCACATCATCAGGTTCCTAAGTGGCAATTAGTTCAAGTCTTCTACGAGGGACTTATTCCCTCTATTCGTAACACCGTCGACGCTGTTTGTGCGGGTACATTCCTACACAAAAGTACCGACGAGGCCTGGAAAATTTTTGAAACGTTAAGCGAGAACTCAATGCATCAGGCTGTGTCGGTACGTTCTGAGGGATACTTTCAACCTAAGCGGAGGTAAAGTTCGAGTCAAGTCATTCAATTAAATTTCAAGAATTAAATAAAAAAACTTGACCAACTTATGAGGATGGGAAATAGGTCTACTCCACCTTCTTCTGAAGTATGTGCATTATGTTATGAACCATCTCATAATATTTTCGCATGTCCTTCTGCATCTCAATATCCGGAATTTGTTGAGCAACATATTAATTCTATGCAACAATTCCCACGAAATAACTATAATCCTATGCCAAATAATTTTTCTAATACTTATCGACCCCGGTTTCAACAAAACCAATACCAACACCCTCCTCCTAATCCTAACCCTCCAAGGGTTAACGCTTTTGAGGATAAGGTGTTGGCATCCCTTAAGAACATTGAAACACAAGTACAGGCACAAGCACAAATAGTACACTCTCACACACAATCCATTGCAAAGCTTGAGTCCCAAATGGGACAAATAGCTAATACAATGAGCCGTAGAAACGAGGGTAAGCTACCTAGTCAAACTATACAAAACTCTAAGGGACAGTATGAGGGTGGGGGTACGAGTGAGCAAGTTAATGCCATGTCGACTAGGACGACTATTCGTGGGGAGGAAATTGTTGGAATTCCGAATGCGAGAGAAAAAGAGGTACACATTAACTCGAATAAAGAAAATGATATGGATAGAGTTAGGAAAGAGAATGAACTGGTCCCAACGAATTATATTCCGAGAATGCCATATCCACCAAATGTCGACGAACCGTCTAATTTATCAAAGAAAAATTCAAAAACGAAAGATATACTCGAGGTGTTTAAACAAGTAAAAATTAATATTCCATTCCTC
This sequence comes from Hydrangea macrophylla, assembly GCA_033977485.1. NCBI lineage: Eukaryota > Viridiplantae > Streptophyta > Magnoliopsida > Cornales > Hydrangeaceae > Hydrangea > Hydrangea macrophylla. The sequence goes on from CM066989.1 coordinate 14,629,073, forward strand.
CATGCGATAAAATAAATTCTCGCTTACTCTAAATGTTTAAAAGACCTGTGTACGCAAAAGCGCAAGCTGCGCAGTCATATTCCGAAAAAGGTATTCCTCACGGAAAAAGTAAGCTCTATTTCCCAACACGCTACTTCAAAATATAAAGATCCAGGTACGTCTACGATATCATGTGTCATAGGTGACACTATCATTCATCGGGCTCTCCTTGACTTAGGAGCTAGCGTTAATCTCTTACCTTATCACGTCTATAAATAACTAGGACTAGGTGAACTTAAGCCTACGGCCGCTACCATACAATTAGCGAATCGTTCTATTAAAATACCTAGAGGAATCGTCGAGGACGTCTTGGTTAAAGTTGATAAATGTTATTACCCTGTCGACTTCATGGTCCTTGACACTGAACCCATGCTAGATGCAAGGAAACACACTCCTGTCATCTTAGGCCATCCATTCTTAGCAACCGCTAACGCTTGTGTTAACTGTCGGACGGGGGTAATGAAGGTGTCATTTGGGAACATGAACTTAAAATTAAACGTTTTTAATGCTATGGATCAACCTCCTAAAGACGACGATTACCTATGTGAGGCGGAATGTGAGGTAAGACGGAATATTAAGCCTAACAAAGAACTGAATAAGGGTGAGAAAAATAATATAATTCGTAATGAGCGGATGAATTTAAATAATTTGGACCCTAATGATGAATTCACTCGGAAGGTAAGAAATAGATTTGAACATAATAAGGATGATCCGTCAAATGAATTAATCTAAAGCGACATTATTTCTGCTTACCACCGAGCTCTTCCTGATATCCTTAGGGGTACACAGTCCGATTTACGGCCTCCATAAATCTTGAGCTAGAACGGTCTAGCTAATGACGTAAAAGATAGCACTTCTTGGGAGGCAACCCAAGCTTTAGTTCGTCGGTTTCTATTCTTTTTAAGTATTTTTGGGGGTCATTTTGAGTCTGTTTTTTAGTTTTCTGGACAGGTTTAGGGGTCGGAGTAAATTTATTTTAAACTTATATAAATTTTTATAAAGAAAAAGAGGAAAAGACCAAAGTCGCGCGCGCGACCCGCTCGCGCGACACTTCGCTAACATGGCCCGCTCGCGCGAGATTCCCCCTTAGACAAATTTTTTTTCAACTTTTTATATATATGAGCTTCTGTTACATCTCACGCCTAGAATCGCGCGCGCGAGGGGTTCGCTCGCGCGATTCTGGCACTTAGAAATTTTTCTAATTAAAATAATAACAGGTTACCTCGCGGAGGAATTCGCGCGAGCGAGGGTCGCTCCCCCAGTCCGCTCGCGCGAGGTGAGGATTTCTCAATTTTTCTCTTTGTTCTTTGACCTTCTGTTTCCCCAACCTATCTAGTTGTTTTTCATTTCTGTTTGTTCTTTTCAGTTCTTTTCGTTTAAGTTTATCTTTGTTTCCATAGTTCTAGTTTTGTTTTACTTTATTTTCTTTACGTTCTTTTAATTCTAGTTTAGTTTCTAGTGTAAAAAAAATAATAAAATAAAAAAAAACATATGTATTACATATGTAGCTTTTATTATTTATTTGTTTGTTTAACTTTCTTTAGTTAAGTATTGACAGGTGAAATAGTGCTCCACTTGTAGTAATTGAATTTTGATTCCATATTATTATATGTTCACCTGTTTGTGAGTGCCGAGATCGAGGTAATATCGTTCCTTCTCTACGTACTTTCCTTTCTTTCATTTTATTGTTTCATTGGGGGCAATGAAAGGTTTAGGTTTGGGGGTATGCACTCACATGCACATTATTATATACACCAAAATTTTGAAAAAAAATTTCGATACTTATGCTTAAATAAACGATGTTACCGATGTTTTTTTAATCTCGAATTCGATACATCTTGTTATGTAACTTGGATTGTTGTAGAATGAAAAATATGAGAAGATGTGATTAAATATTTACTGATGTCATGTTGAAACGTTTTAGGTCATGTATCGTTCGAATCGTAGTTTTATATCATAGATTTGCACACAAACCTATGCACTACACGTAGTAGCTTGAATACAGGTTTGATGTGAACTATAATATGATTCGGATTTCTAGATAACACAAGGTGGAGATTAAACTCGGTGAGCTTTTGAGCCTATCTTTCTTTTTAGAGGGTTATAAATGCATTTTGTGTTTATCGAATTTCATTAAAATAGTGCATTAACTCGTTATTTAGTCTCATTATTCTTGTCTTGGTTGATAGTCAGTTAAAATATTTGCTACCATACTAAATAATCTTCCGTCGTAAATGTTGAAGAACCATGTAACCATAGGACATGATTTTAGGCCTTCTTTGTTTGTTACTGACCGATAAAAGATAAATTTTCTTAGTTCGCCCTTTGAGCCATTAAAATACCGTTTTTTCTTTAATTACCATTATCTTGTTTTTGCTCCAATTTGGCCAACTTGGTGTTCACCCCTGAAAGATTGATCAACTTTTAGTGGTGTTAAGGTGATGTGTGATTGAGAAGAAGAAAAAAAAGAAAATAAGATGATGTTTGGGGGTGTGGTTGCCTTGTTATTTATTGAATATTTGTTTCAAAAGCAACGAGGAGGAAAAGAATAGAGAAAAAGAAAAGAAAAAAAAAAGAAAAAAACAAAAAGAAACAGAAGGAGAAAAAAATAAAAAGAGAATATGAAAAGAAGAGAATGAAAAGATGAAGTTGATAGAAGAGACGAATGAAAGAAATCGAACATGCCTTACAATACCATTCTGAAAACTACCTAATGAATCCTTTGTATCCTTTTTCATTACCTGAGCCACATTACAACCTTTGAAAAGTCCTATTTGATCCTAGAAATATGGTTTGGATATATAAACGATGGGAGGGGATTAAAACATGGTTACGATTAATTTTTCTTAATTGTTAGCGTCCTATCCATGAGACTGCTGTTCTTTTGTGTCATGCGCCTTTTTCGAGTCATATGTGAGCATTTCTCATTTTGAAAACATATTTTCTTTGCTCCCATATATTAGATAAATTACACATGTTCTGAGCGTTTCATTTGAGAGTGTAATTCATTGTGAGATTCATAGTCGAAGCATAGTTTGATGGTTATCCGAGTTATATTCCAAGTTCATGACATGCGCGTGTTCATTTGACTACCATATCATACACATGCAATTTTATGATAAACTCTATTGATTTATACGATGCATGTGCTTGGGATTGCTTTTTATGATGTAGGTAGACGTTTGATTCTATTTCTTCTTGTTCGTTATTCTATTTCAAATCTCTGTCTTGTGATAAGAAGTATTGAACGTTATATTTTTTGTTTTAATATTAAAAAAAAAGTTTTTAAATATATAATGAAATAAAGATGGTTATGGGTAACTTGTTGACGAGAACCATCACGAGACTTCACTCGTCCGACTAGGGACACCTAGGGGTTTAAAAGGCTTGTTGCATATGCTAAATGCAATCGTGATCCATGCGGAAAATAGAGTAGTATTTGTAGTAGTAGTTTTATTTTTCTGTTCTTTTTGCTCGAGGACTAGCAAAATGTAGGTTTGGGGGTGTGATTTTATGAGAGAACAAATCCTAATTACATGCCTTAATTCACAGTTGTTAGTACTTTTTTATCCTATTTTTGTATTTTTTACTTCGTTTTCTATTTTCTAGTCAGGATTTGGAGAAAAGTAAGAATTCCAAGCTAAATGGGGAGAAAAAGCAGAAGAAAAGAAGCTGAAAAAATCACATCGCGCACGCGGCCTGCTCGAGCGAAATACCAGAAATCGCTCGCGCGACCTCTCAGAATCGCGCTCGCGCAACCTGTGTAAAAACCAAATATGTGTAATTAAGTATTCTAAAGACTCCTACGCGAACGAAACTGACTAATTACGTCTGGAAAGCTAAATACAGCAGTTTTAGTGCGAATTGGGTTAGGAAAGCTTCCAAACTTGCTCTAAATCTATAAATACTCAATTATAATTTAATTCTTAGGTTGGAAATTATTATGCACAAAATATACAACCATACTTCCAGCCATTGAAGAGAGAAAAGCAAGGAGAAGAAGAAGAAGACCAAGGATTCCCATGGCCTCTTCCATCAACCTCTTGCCGTTCATCAATTTTGTGGCTAACTAAACTCAAGATCTAGGGTTTCAATGAAACCCTAGCTAAGTAATAGGGTGTATTTTATGTTTTTATTTTAGTTTTATTATGTATGGATGACGGTTACATGTTCCGAGGATTTTTATAAATAAATCGTGCTTTTATTGATTAAATCATTACTTTCAAAGTTTACTCTTGTCTTAGATCTATTTTGATGGTAGTGTGCTCAATGATCTATGCTTGCTGTGTTTGTTTAGATTATTTACATGTAATGGTGCTTAAATTGAATTGTGCTATAAAGTATCTGAATAGTCCATGCCTAGATTAGACGGATTATACCACAACCCTAGTTTAGTGTGGGATAATTCGTGCTAACCGAAGATGGATTATATTGGTGCTTGAACCATAGTTATTTTCTTGATGGAGGAATTGGGCTTGTAGCTATAATTCCCCATTATCATCCAACGTAATAAGCTAAAGTAATTCGTAAATACCCTTATCATGAAGCTAGTGGTGGATTTGCAATCCTAGGTTCCTTAAACTTATTACAAAAACAAATATTTAATTACTTTCATAATTTAGATTTACTTTTATTGTTATTAGTTTAATTCAAATTAAATCCAAAATCCGTTTTTCTTAATTAACTAAATTTAGTTTTTAAAAATTAAAGTGCGTAGTATTCAATCTCTGTGGGTTCGAGCTTTACTTCCACACTGCAAATCTTTTGAAAGTAAAGCATAAGTTAAGCATACTTTTATATCTTGATTTTGACAAGATCAAATACTATATACACCTTATATACACCATAATACACAACAATATATACACAAAACTTCAGCCATTGAAGAGGGCAAAACAAGGAGAAGAAGAAGAAGAAGACTAAGGATATCCATGGCCTCCTCCATCAACCTTTTTTCATTCATCGCTTCCATGGCCAACTAAACCTAGATCTAGGGTTTCAATGAAAGCCTAGCCAAGTAATAGGGAGTTATTTATGTTTTTCTTTTAGATTTATTATGTATGGATGATGATTACATGTTTAGAGGATTTTTATAATAAAATCGTACATCTATGGATTAAATCATTACTTTCAAAGTTTATTCTTGTCTTAGATCTATTTTGGATGTGATGTGCTCAATAATCTATATTTGTTGTGCTTGTATGGATTATTTATATGTAATAGTGCTTAATTGAATTGTGATATCAAGTAGCCGAATAGTTCATGCCTAGGAAAGACGAATTGTGCCGCAACCCTAGTTTAGTGTGAGACAATCCGTGCTAACGAAGATGAATTATGTTGGTGCTTGAATCGTAGTTATCTTCTTGACGGAGGAATTGGGCTTGTAGCTACAATTCTCCATTATCATCCAATGTAATAAGCTAATTGAATACATAAATACCCTTATTATGAAGCTAGTGGTGGATTTGCAATCCTAGGTTCACTTTAAATATCGTTTAAAACAACTTTTTAATTGCTTTCATAGTTTAGATTTATTTTCATTGTTATTAGTTTAATTAAAATCAAAATCAAAACTCTATTTTCTTAATTAACTAAATTTAGGTTTTAAAATTAAAGTATTTTAGTATTTCAATCTTTGTGGGTTCGACCTCTACTTCCATACTACAAATCTTTTAAAGTAGAGTATACTTTTTATCTTGATTTAGACAAGATCAATTTTTGGCGCCGTTGCCGAGGATTGCAAATTACTACCTTTAGTTTTAGAATCTTAGTTTAGTTAATCCGTAAATATTAGATTATGTTTTTTTTGTCTTATTTTTTGTGTTGTTTTGAGTCACTAACGTTTTCTTTTATTTTGTAGATTTTCTCGAGTCATCAAATTTTAGCGTCTTGGAGAGGAAAAGCTTAGCACACCAAAGGAGCTTACGCAAAATAATTAAAATAAAATAAATATAAATTGCTTCCTTCAAAATTTTGCATCAAACCACTGTAAGTCAGGGCGCTGAGACGCAATTACTTGCATTAGGTTAGGTGTGGAGTGAGCACTGCATTAGCTAGGAAACCCGGGGCGCTGGTCTTTGACACGAATCACTGCATAAAGGATAATTACATGCATCATAGTAGTACTGTGTGCTTGCGTGCTTGATTATTTGCGTGATTGCTTTTCGTTTTTGTTGAGTCAGTCGTTATCTTAGTTTCATATTTCTTTAGTTTATGTTTGGTACCCGTTCGAGAAAACCAAAATTACATCCGATTAATATTGAACTTGAACGTACCCTTAGAGTCCTTAGGTCCTCAACCCAAGCTTCTAGAGCTCGGTTGATGTTAGACGACGAATCAACACCTAAACCGTCGTCTTTGTTTGAGTCTGAGATTCAAATAACACTTAAACGTTTAAGAAAAACTCAAACTATTAACATACAACCTATTCCAATGGCCGACATTGGAAACAACGGGAATAACGGAAATAATGAAAATAATCCTAATATACCTCCACCTCTTCCGCTTAAAGATTATTTCATTCCTACGGCCTATACACCACAGACAAGTATCGAATTACCAGAGGTGACGGCATATCACTTTGAGATAAAGTCATCTACCATCACGCTACTCTCTTCATTCCATGGCAGCATTAAAGAAGATCCTTATCAGCACTTAGGTGATTTCCAAGATATATGCTCTACATTAAAAATCCAACACCTAACTGATGATGAATTAAAATTGTGACTCTTCCCATTCTTTTTAAAAGATAAAGCTAAGTATTGGCTCCAATCTCTTGAGCCAAACACTATTAAAACATGGGAAGCTTTACATACCACATTTTTATAAAAGTTTTTCCCAATCATAAAAACTAATTAGATAAGAAAATCTATAACAAATTTTGTGATGCAAGATAGGGAAATGCTTTACGACACTTTAGAACAATTTAAGGAATTATTACGCTCTTGTCCACATCATCAAATTCCCACGTGGCAATTGGTACAAGTCTTCTACGAGGGACTTGTCCCCTCAATTCGTAATACCGTCGATGCCGTTTGTGCGGGTACCTTCGTACACAAAAGCGTCGACGAGGCATTGAAGATTTTTGAAACGTTAAGCGAAAACTCGATGCACCAAGCTGTGTCGGTACGTCCTGAGGGGTGTCTTCCCCCTAAACCCAAGCGAGAGGAGCGTTTTGAGTCAAGTAATACAATTGAAATACAAGAACTATCTAGGAAACTTGACCAACTTATGAGGATGAGTCATATGCCCAGTCCATCTCCTTCTGAAGTATGTGCATTATGTTCTGAACCTTCTCATAATATTTTCGTATATCCTTCTGCTTCTTAATTCCTGAAATTCGTGGAACAACACATAAATTGTATTCAACAATTCCCGCAAATAGTTATAATCCTAGTACGAATAATTTTTCTAATACTTATCGACCCCAATTTCAACAAAATCAATACCAACACCCCCCTCCTAACCCTAACCCTAACCCTAACCCTCCTATGGTTAACGCTTTTGAGGAGAAGGTGTTGGCGTCCCTTAAGACTATCGAGACGCAAGTGCAAGCACAAGCACAAGCACAAGTAGTGCACTCTCACACACAATCCATTACGAAGCTCGAGTCCCAAATGGGATAAATAGCTAATACAATGAGTCGTAGAAACGAGGGTAAGTTGCCTAGTCAAACTATTCAAAATCCTAAGGGACAATTCGAGAATAGGGGTTCGAGTGAGCAAGTAAACGTCATCTCGACTAAGTGACTATTTGAGAAGAAGAAGTGATAGAAATTCCGAATAAGGGCGAGAAAAATATAAACATTAATTCAAATCAAGAGATAGGTGGGGAAACGAGTATAATTAGGAAAGAAAATGACCCAGCCCCAACTTATTATATTCCAAAAATGCCTTTTCCACCAAATATTGAGGAACCATCACAGTTTCCAAAGAAAAAGGCGAAAACTGAAGATATACTCGAGGTATTTAAACAAGTTAAAATCAATATTCCATTCCTCGATGCTATTAAACAGATTCCCGCTTACGCTAAATGTCTGAAAGACCTATGCACTCAAAAGCGCAAGTTGCGCAGTCATACTTCGAAAAAGGTCTTCATCATGGAAAAAGTAAGTTTGATTTTCCAACATGCCCCTCCAAAGTATAAGGATCCTGGTACACCAACGATATCGTGTATCATAGGTGACACTGTTATTCATCGGCTCTCCTTGACTTAGGAGCTAGTGTTAATCTCTTACCTTTTCATGTCTACAAACAACTAGGTCTAGGTAAACTGAAACCCACGACTGCTATCATACAATTGGCGGATCATTCTGTTAAAATTCTGAGAGGAATCGTCGAGGACGTCTGGGTAAAAGTTGATAAATGTCATTATCCTGTCGATTTCATGGTCCTTGACACTGAACCCGTACTAGATGCTAGGAAACATACTCCTGTCATTCTTGGCTGTCCGTTCTTAGCTACTGCTAACGCTCGTGTTAACTGTCGAACGGGGGGTAATGAAAGTGTCATTTGGGAACATGAACCTAAAATTGAACATTTTTAACGCTATTGATCAACCTCCCAATGATGATGATTACCTATGTGAGGTGGATAGTGAGGTAAGACGGGCTATTGAACCTACTACAGGAATGAATGTGAGTAACGAGAATAGTATGGTGAGTAATGAGCGGATGAATTCGAATAATCCGGATCCTAATGATGAATTTACTCGGAAGGTGAGAAATCGATTTGAGCATAATCTGGGAGAATCGTCGAATGAATTGCCTCATTACGACATTCTTTCTGCTTTCCACCGGAATCTACCTAATACCTCCACGAGTACAAAGTCCGAAATACGACGTCCATAAGTCTTGAGCTAGAACGGTCTAGCTGAAGACGTAAAAGACAGCTCTTCTTGGGAGGCAACCCAAGCTTTATTTTGTCCGTTTCTCTTATTTTTGAACATTTTTGGGTCATTTTGGTCAGTTTTTGAGTTCTCTGGACAGGTTTGGGGGTCAGAGTAAAATTATTTTGAAGTTATTCACATAGAACAACTAAAAAAAGAGGGAAAAGACCAGTCGCTCGCGCGGGGTTTTCCCTTAGAAGAAATTTTTCAAAGTTTTTATATTTGCTCTCAGCTTTTGATTGCGCCATGAATCGCACGTGCGAGCTTTTACCTTAAAGAATATTTCTTCAGAAACTTTAAATCAAGCTTCAGCTTCTCCTTGCGAAAAGGTTCACTCGCGCGGCCCGCTTGCGCGAGGTAGGCTTTTATGTGTTTTTCTCTTTGGTCTCTTACCTTCTTTCTCCCAAACCTGGTCAGTTGTTTTTCCTTTCTGGTTGTTCTCTTACGCCCTATTTTGATTAAGGCCGTCTTTGTTTTGATAGTTCTGTTTGTTTTATTTTCGTTGAGTCTTTCAGCTTTAGTTTTAGTTTAGTTAGTTTAGTTTCGTTTTTTTTTTTTTTTTTTTTTTTCTTCTCTGCATTACATATATATCTATTAGCTTGTTATTATTTTGTTTGTTTTCTTCTATCGAGTACTGACAGGTGAATTACTATCTCTATTTGGAGCAATTGAACTTTCTTTCCATATTCATATACGTTTGTCTGTTTGTGATTGTCAAGATCGAGGTATATTATTGTTCCTTTCTTACATACTCTCCTTTCTTTCATTTTATTGTTTCATTAGGGATAATGAAAGGTTTAGGTTTGGGGGTATGCACTCACATGCACATGATTATGCACCAAATTTTCAAAAAACGTCGATATTTGTTCTTAAATAAACGAGATTACCTACGTTATTGCAATCTCGATTCGATACTTCTTGTTAAATAACTCGGATTGTTGTAGAATGATAAACAAGGAAAGATGTGGTTAAACATTTGATGAAGTCATGATGCGACATTTTAGGTTATATATCGTTCGAATCGTAGTTTTATATCATAGATTTGCACACAAACTGTCACACCCCGATTTTTGAACAACCAAATATTAAATCCAGAGTATGTATCCAGACTAATATTTAATTTTCCAAAACCCTGAGAGTGACACCCTCACATAGGCTAACAGATAATTTATTTGAAAATAGAATTTAATACTCATTAAACAAGAACATGTGATCTTGTGTTTAAAGAAAAATACTTTATTATTAAACACGTATTCCCAAACATCCATTTCATTATAAAATAAATAAAGTTCCATAACAAATATAATACCATTTTAATTTAAAAAAGGAATACAAAGTTCATTAAATAAAATTTCTTACAAAGTTTAGCGAGAAGAAAAAAAAAGTCTATACATCTGGTGGTCAGAGCAACTACAACGTTCCAATGCCCAAAGACTCCACAGCCAAGCACAACGGTCACATCATCAAAAGCAATATCCTGCACATGTCATCCAACTACGTTTCACACAGAAATGCACCCGAATGCATAACACACGCGGGTCAGTCACATGACTGGTATGAGTTAAACAAAAATAATAAAATCTGAGGGCTCCAACCTGAACCCATAGACTACAAACCACATTACAACACTATTGGGCCAAGACATGTAGTTCCACACACATATTTTGACAAAAGAGTAGTTTCCATTTATGTGGTGGCAAGTAGTTTCTTGCCCGAAATCCAAAGCTACTACAAATTTCATACTTACCCATCTACTTATAGTGACCCAAACCTGTCAAATATTAGTGGGCCCACCATCCTGCAAATTGAATGATCACAAACCAAGCAAACAATTTCGTATACAAACTGTCCACATTCTACCTCAAACGTCGCATTCATTATTCCACGCTTATCGGTCTTATGAAATAATCCATATTCATTACTTATTAGCCTTAAATTTATCTTTGGATTCCCTAGCTTCACCACTTGGCCACCCTCCATGGTACAGCCCACACATATATCCCATGTGTGCCCGGACATACTACCAACATCCACTCCGGTGCCAGTTTGGTTGGGGTATCAACCAAACCAGGTATACACAACGGAAGGCCGATCAATATGCCTAGACGTCTATACAATATAAGTTGAGCATAAGGCTTAGGCCAGCTTGATCACGAAGTCACTAGCAAAAGGGTACACTCATCAAGTCGAGCTACCAATAACACAAATCACACAACGGGGAGCAGTGAACACTAAGGAATTATGTTGAAATTATCACTTATCGTTCGTATTATCCCAATAATTGTGAATTTCACGTTTATCACATAGTTCCGTCTCATCATAGTCTAATCACATCTCTAACTTTTAGATGCATTCCAATTTCTTACAATAAAGGGTTTTTATCAATTAACCCATAACAATCTTTCCTAAAAAATTTCCAATCAAATTACAAGATCCCCAATATACTATTCAACATATCTAATTTACTCCTTTTTATCAAAATGACCACACAATAAGGTCAGTTATTTCAGGTACAATAACCTCAACCCAACATTCAATACTATATGAGAATTCATGTATCTCTAAGTAATTTTCGTTAAGTCATACGAACAAACAAAAAAACACAACGAATCATATTTCTCCAATTTTGTACATTTTAATATACTAAAAACTGCTACTGAAATCTTCAATTTCTGCCCAAACGGTGCAGAATCAGAAAAACTCCATTAGACGAAAAGTGTGCAAAATTGCGTTTTACGTAAGATTGGCGGACAGAATGTTCAAATTCAAAGCCACAATTTTACAATAATTTTCTAAAGTTTCTGCAACTGTGTGAATTAAAAAAAATGAATTTTACACATATTTCTTAATTACCATAAATATTTCACATATGGTTTTATCAAACTAACTATTCACCTAACCTTTTCGAATACCCTAAAGTCAAAATCACAAAGTCACACGAAGGGGAAAAAAAATATCTAGATTACTTCGACAATAACAACGTATATCCATTATTAAGATTTAACCCTAACAATTAAATTAAACATTGTCATAACTCAATTTTTTTTAGGGTAGAACTGTGTTTAAATGCTTATGTGCGAGCCTGTTAAATTTTTGGTGTAGTATTTAAATTTATATTAACTTGTGCTATTATATTTATTTATTTCTTTTCTTTTCTTTTCTTATTTTATTATATTTTATTATTATTAAAATTATCATTATGGTTATATTTTTTTTATTAACTTGATGTTAAAGTGGGTACATATTTTAAATTGGGTGTGTAGTAGTAGACCACACACACACACACACACACACACATGCATTATACCTCTACATCTTACATACAAAACAAAAGACAAAAAAAAAAAAAAAAAATTGATGGGCCCCACTACACCCCCTAAATGGCCGGCCATCCCCTTCTCTCTCTCCTCAGTTTCATTTTTTTTTCTTTTCTTTCTCTCTCTTCTTCTCCTTCTTCTTCTATATCTATATGTATAGTTGGGTATACACAAAAACCTCCATAAACCCCTCACCTTCAAGCTTAAATAGGCCATTATAGAGTGATTTTTGTGAGTTTTGCTATTTCACAAAATAGTCTTAGAATTTCATGAGTTTTCTAGTGATACCAACGAATTTCATTTTGGTGGCCATTAGCATGGTTTGCACAAATTACCTAGAGCTTCCAAACTTCTCATCTACAACCATGGAGATTTATTGAAAAATTACTACATGCAGTGAGTTCTTGAGCTCCCAAGGACCTATCTTTTCATTTTCTTGGAGCCATTTGGAGTCCCTTGGTTCATTCTCAAATTTTGGGTGATTTCCATTTATTTTGGAAAATCTTCAATGAGGTAGATTTACATTGTTGCTTTTCCATTTGTTATGCTTGTCTAAGGTGATTTGTGTTCATTAACATGCTAAGAGAATGACTTAGACACATGCATTAGATTTTCTCCAAAGTGGTAATGTTAAGGTTATTAGCCTAAATGTGAATCATAGGCCTTGATTGTATAAGTTGAAAATTTGGGGTGTTAAATGTAATTAGAGTAATGTAGGAGAATAATATGGACACATGCATTACTTTCCCCCAAAGTTGTAAATTTAGAGTTGTATGCCAAATTGTGACTTACATGCTTTGGTTGTACTATAGTTGATTATGTGATGCTAGACGTGCTTAGGATGCTCTCTTTATGTGTAAAAGCATGCTAGGACGTTAGTATAGAAATCCTTGCTAGGAATGTTTAATTATGAAATTTAACTACATTCTTTGAGACTCTTGATATCATGTCTAATGGACTGGAATTATTGCTTAATTTATTGTAGTGGATCATCCATTATGTCATTGTTAGCACCACATGCATTGAAGCATAATCGGCAAGCATTCATGTATCACGACATATTGGTTTTGTTTGAAAAAGAGAGAAAAACCCCATGTGAGGGAATTTGATTTAAGAAAATCCGGACGTGGGTTGTGATGTGAGACAGGGAGAATGACCCTTAGAAACATTCAAACTCCAAACTATATTTGAGTAGCTCTCGGAAGTTGGTATGCTACACTCTATGCGTGGGTGGCTCATAGTCCGGTAACGAGAGAGAGATGTGCATATATTACGCATAGCCATGAGGCTCTAATCATTTCATGGTAGCCGTGGTGGCGATGCATTGCATCTCATTTCATTTTAGTCATGGATAGCATATAGACTTGCTACAATATTTTCTACGAGACGTCATTCTCATAAAAATGACAAAGCATTTTTTTCAGGTGGACTTGATAAGGGCAAAGAGCGCTTATGGCTCGACGCATAGAAGTTGATGCATATTGTTTCTCTGTGAAGATTCATGCTTAGATATGTACATGGATAGTTCCCATGTGAACTTTGGACTTTTGAGAAGTTTGTAATAGTTTTATGCTCTAAAAAGAGAATTATTGTATTAGTTTTACTACAAAACTTCTTGAGTTTAAACTTTCATATTTTGTTATTGGGAAGCCTTGTTGTAATTTTGATGGACAAATGTTAGTCCTTGTTTTTCCTACTTGTTAAACTTATTTATGTTATGTAAATTATGTTTCCGAGATCGTAGAATCTCTTTTAAAGTTTTATGTATGTGTGTTGATTTGAATCCCTGCCGGATTCGTTTATGTTTGGTTTTGTCCTTGCCGGACTCATTGTAATTGTATGAAATCCTTGCCGGATTTGTCCATTTTGTTCTTAAAGGAAATATTTTAAAATCTCTCTCCCCCAATCACTCCCTCTCCCATTCTTCCTCTCTTCATCTCTTTCACTCCTCGTTTTTAATAAATTTCGAGTACATGAAGTTTCGTTTGGTCTAAACACGTGTCGTATGTTGTTTAGGACTTTTTTTAGTCTTGTACCAAGGTTTAAACTTGAAAATTTGGTATAGTTGGTAATGTTTCAAAATGCAGTCAAGTTGCTGTCAAAAGAAAAAAAACTGCTACTGTTATTTCAGTTTTCTGCCCAAATGGTGAGGAATTGGAAAAAATATCATTTGATGAAAGTTGTGCAGAATTAAATTTTACATGGAATTTTACGAACATAATGTGAAATTTTTAAAGATATAACTACATACAGGTGTTTTAAAATTCAGTAACTATTAAAAATGCCCTTTTTCAAAGTTATTGTATTTTTCCTTCTCTCCTTGAAACTAGTACTTGTCCGGATAGTCTCTTAATTAAATTTTCAAGTGCTTCCATCCTTGTTGGACTCGTTAACATGTAAGTTCATTTTGGATTTACGTATTAGTGAGTCATCCTTGAGGAATCCCCGTGGGTTTCCAAAGTCGCTTCCGCATTTTGTGTAAGGATTTTAATTCTCTTCTCCCTATTTCTCTATCTTTTCTCTTTTCTCGCACTTCGATTTTCGGGGCGTGACAAACATGTACTACTCTAATTTACTCCCGTATACATGCATATATACATACGTGTATACTCGGATACACAAAATTTAACTCACCTCGTTGATAAAAAATCGACAACCATGAATGCTCCGCGATTCCACACATGACCACGAACCCGGGACCCTTCTCCTTTCTCCTCCCTTTTCTTCTCCTTCTTTCTCTCTCTCTCTCTCTCTCTCTCTCTCTCTCTCTCTCTCTCTCTCTCTCCTCTCTCTCTCTCTCACGCACACACACACACACACGTTTGTTCTCTCTTCTTCTCTTTTTTCTTCTCTTCCTTTTTTTTTTTTTTAATATGGGGGCTAGGGTTTTAATATATGTATATGTATACTACACACAACACATGTCAATAAAACACGCACAAATATATAAATCCCGTTTTTTGTCTTACGGGCTCACAAAAAGGCTTCATATGGGCCCAAAATACAGTACATAGTGTTAAAATGAGTAGCCCAATGGGTACCCATGACCCCGGTATTAAGTTTTAAGGTTAATTACATTATTTAACACATTTACAGGCCTATAAATACTGCCAAAAAATTTAACACATCACTCTTCAATAACTTTGCCAATTTAAACTTTTACCACTTTAACCCCACCACTTAACTTTACAAAACTTCATACAGCAATTAATAACAATTAAAAATAATAATTACCCACAAATAAATAAATGGCCATAAAAAATAAATGCACACAGCTAATTAATAACACGTAAAAATTCAGGTTGCTTCCTTAACCTATTTAAAAGTGAATATTTATATCTGAAAAAATATGGGGTGTTACACAAACCTATGCACTACACGTAATCACTTGAATACATGTTTGATGTGAACTATAATATGATTCGGATTTTTAGATAACATATTTTGGAGACTAAATCCGGTGAGCTTTTGAGCCTATCTTTTCTTTTTAGAGGGTTATAAATGCACATTGTGTTTGTCAAATTTAATTTGAATAGCGCATCTATTCGTTGTTTAGTCTCATCATTCTTGTTTTGGTTGATGGTCAAGTTAAAATATTTGTTACTATGCTAAATAATCTTCCATCGTAAACGTTGTAGAACCATATGACCATAGGAGATGATGATAGGCCCTCTTTGTTTACCTATCCAAAAAAATGATAAAAATTTCCTTAGTTCGCCCTTTGAGCCGTTAAAGTGCCTCTCTTTCTTTGTTCACCATTATCCTGTTTTTGCTCCAACTTGGCCAACTTGGAGTTTACCATTGAAAAATTGATAAACTTTTAGTGGTATTAAGGCAATGTGTTGATTGAAAAGAAGAAGAAAATAAGATGATGTTTGGGGTAGTTGCCTTGGTATTCAATGCATATTCGTTTCAAAAACAACGAAAAGGAAAATAAGAAAAGGTTAAAAAGAAAAAAAAGAAAAGAAAAAAAAGAAGAGAAAAGAAATAAATAAAAAAAATGAAAATGAAAGAATAGAATGAAAAGATGAAAGTTGGTAGAAGAGATGATGAAAGAAATTGAATATGCCTTACAATGCCATTTTAAAATTACTTGATGAATCCATTCTATTCTTTTTCATTGTCTGAACCACGTTACAACCTTTGAAAAGTCCTAATTGATCCTAGAAAAAATGGTTTGGATATGTAAACGATGGGAGGGGGATTAAAACATGGTAACGATTAATTTTTCTTGACTATTGACGTTCTATCCATGAGACTACTGTTCTTTCGTGTCATGCGTCTTTTCGAGTCATATGTGATCATTTATCGTTTTCAAAACATATTTCCTTTGCTCCCATACACTAGAGAGATTACACATGTTCTGAGCGTTTCATTTTAGAGTGTAATTAACATTGTGAGATTCCTAGTCGAAGCATAGTTGGATTGTTATCCGAGTTATGTTCCAAGTTCATGACATGCGCAAGTTCATTTGACTACCACATCACACACGTGTAATTTTATGAGAAACTCTATTGATTTATACAATGCATGTGCTTGAGATTGTTTCATGACGAAGTGGACGTTCCGTTTCTTCTTGTTCGTTATTCTATTTCAAATCATTGTTTTATGATAAGGAGTATTGAATGTTATGTTCTTCATTTTTAATAAAACTTTTTAAAAGTATTGATGATGCCAAAATTGGTATTGAACGGATCTAGGAATTAATAGCATACACAAAGCATAGAAGAAAAGAAGAGAGAGATATAGACAACATTTTTGCATGTGGTTCGGCCCTGTTAATGAAGGAACCTACGTCCACATGTGTGTTCGAGCACGTTCACTATACTGTAAAAAGTCGGGGACCTGTGGTGAACCAACAATAGTTTGGAGCTACCGTAGGTCGGCCGGGCGTGTTGGAGACTACTATAGAGGTGCGTAGAGACTGAAGGGTTGGTCCTTCTCTATGAGGGTGAGTGGTCTCTTTTATAGATGCAAGAGACCTACTCGTACAAGGATAAGGAAATACAATCCAATCAAGATGTGATTGACATCAATCAAGTGTGTTTCCTAGTTGTATTAGGATTGATTGGCATTAATTGTGGGGGTTTCCTAATTGGATTAGGAAACAATATGCTCCTTCCATAAGTCTTCTATCTTGAGTAGGAAACTGCCTGGAATATTCTGGGGCATATATTGTGGGCCCAGCTGGCCTGCGCCTGTACGGAACATGCCAGTGTGGTCTTCCTGACCTGTTGGCCTGGTCGTGAATGCACCGCTCAGGATGGTGAGTCTCGGGTAGACTAGACCGCTCGGGCTGATGCTTGTCCGAGGAGTTGTGCATGATTTTGACCGGGACATGGATTGGCTGCTGATTTGAACCGCTCGGTCATAGGATAGAGCCAATTTTGGGTGTATCAAATATAATGAAATAAATATGGTTATGGGTGATTTGTTGACGAGAACCCTCACGAGACTTCACTCGTCCGACTAGGGACACCTAGAGGTTTAAAAGGCTTGTTGCATATGCTGAATGCAATCGCGATCCATGCGAAAATGGAGTAGGATTTATTTTTATTAGTAGTTGTATATATTTTTCTGTTCTTTTTGCTCGAGCACTAGCAAAATGTAGATTTGAGGGTGTGATCGGGAGAGAACAAGTCCTAATTACACGCCTTAATTCACATTGCTAGAACTTTTTATCTTGTTTTAGTGTACTTTTACTTTATTTTCTGTTTTCTGTCAGGATTTGGAAGAAAGTAAGGATTCCAGGCTAAATGGGGTGAAAAAGCAGAAGAAAAGAAGTAGAAAAAGGCATATCGCGCGCGCGGCGACCCGCTCGCGTGACCCATGTAAAAATCAAATACGCGTATTTAAGATCCCCACGCGAACGAAACTGCCTAATTACGTCCACAATACAATTTACAGCAGTTTTAGTACGAATTGGTTTAGGAAAGCTTTCAAACTTGCTCCAAATCTATATATATACCCTATTCTAACTCAATTTTGGGGTTACACACCTTATACACACCATAATACACAACAATATATACACAAAACTTCAGCCATTGAAGAGGGAAAAGTAAGGAGAAGAAGAAGAATACCAAGGATATCCATGGTCTCCTCCATCAACCTCTTGTCATTCATCGCTTCCATGGCCAACTAAACCTAGATCTAGGGTTTCAATGAAACTCTAGCCAAATATTAGAGAGTTATTTATGTTTTTCTTTTAGATTTATTATGTATGGATGATAATTACATGTTTAGAGGATTTTTATAATAAAATAGTACTTCTATTGATTAAATCATTACTTTCAAAGTTTATTTTTGTCTTAAATCTATTTTGGATGTGATGTGCTCAACAATCTATATTTGTTGTGCTTGTATGGATTATTTATATATAATAGTGCTTAATTATATTGTGATGTCAAGTAGCTGAATAGTTCATGCCTAGGAAAGACGGATTGTGCCGCAACCCTAGTTTAGTGTGAGACAATCCGTGCTAACCGAAGATGAATTATGTTGGTGCTTGAATCGTAGTTATCTTCTTGACGGAGGAATTGGGCTTGTAGTTACAATTCCCCATTATCATCCAATGTAATAAGCTAATTGAATACATAAATACCCTTATTATGAAGGTAGTGGTGAATTTGCAATCCTAGTTTCACTTTAAATATCGTTTAAAATAACTTTTTAATTGCTTTCGTAGTTTAGATTTATTTTCATTATTATTAGTTTAATTAAAATCAAAATCAAAATTCGATTTTCTTAATTAACTAAATTTAGGTTTTAAAATTAAAGTATTTTAGTATTTTAATCTCTGTGGGTTCGACCTCTACTTCCACACTACAAATCTTTTAAAGTAGAGTATACTTTTTATCTTGATTTTGACAAGATCAATAGGGACACACACCAAACAACACACTGTGCTTTAAATGCATGTAACCTGTGCTGTTTGAATTTTTCACACTTTTTTGTGCATCACTTACACAGCACATGGTACATGTATTTAAAGCTGGTGTGTCGTTTAGTGTGTATCCCTATCATTTTTGAAAAAAAAAATACCCAAAAAGATAGCACTTTAATAAGGACAGAATGGTAACTTGGCAGTATCCGTTTGGTTTGGTAACCAACAATTGTTACTAGTAAAATGTCAGAGGAGGTAAGTGTTATTAAACTAAAACTCGAGGGTGGTAAGTGATATTTACCCAAAATTAAAAGCCGAGTCGTAGACAACTTTGAAAACCCCAAACCCTCTTAGAGCAACTCCAATGGTAGTCATCAAATTTGGGTATCCAAAATACCATTTGGTTACTTGAATAGTGTTTTACATACCAAATAAATCTCATGTACTCCAACCATAGTACCCAAAACTAGTCTCCATTTTATTATTTAATATATTTTGATGTATCTCAACCATACATACACTAAAAATATTATTTTATTCATAAACCAATGGCTAGGATCATCCCACCAAATATGCAACCCCTCACTTTCTCTCTCCAAAGGCTATAACTTTGGAGACTCAAACCATGAGTTTGCATAATGGATCCCCTTTTGGATCCCCCATTGGAGTGCAATTTTTGGGATGAGGGGATCCATTTTGGCATCTTTTGGTTTTGGATACCCATTTGGATCCCCCATTGGAGTTGCTCTTAAGCCCTTCACCAAGTGGAACTTTTGACTATCTTGGGATATGCCATATATATATATATATATATGTATTGACGTCCTGAACTACTACAGGCTACAGCTATATGTTGCGTCTAATGAGAATTTTTTTTTTTCTTCCAAATTGTGCGAGAGTCGGATCGATTATCATTACTTTTGATTTTCAAATAAAGTTACCAAATAGACGACCTAGTTACGATTGTGCAGTTGTTCAAATGAATCAAAAATCAGATGATGATGATTTTTTTGAAATTTATTCCGGCCGGAGAGACCAGATATTAGTAGAGTACCTGTGCATCCTCGGTGTGAACCGTCCAAGTGAGTAAATGTTTGCTATTTCAGTCCTTCTCTGTGCTCCCCTGTTATTGCCATGTTCGCTAATTAGTTGCTTTTGCCACTAATTTACTAAAGGAGGGTATTTTTGCTCACCCTATTTTGCTCACCCATGGCTCCATGGGTGTCAAATTCCGGTAATTATGTTAATAATACTGGGACAAAATGAGAATAGAATGGACATTTGTCATCCAGTGGAGACATGAGCGAGCAAAAATGCTGTCTTTACTAGAGAGTTTACTATTTGATAACCGAATTAAGTGCTTATTATTTTTCATTTTGATAATGTATTACTTAAAAGAGCCCGTTTGGGTTAGTTGAAATTTTAAATAATTGTTTTTTAAGTGTTGAAATATTACGCGGGTTGGTGTTTGGGTTTTAATTGAAATATTTAGTGATTTTACTAAATAAGAGTGTTTGGTAAACAAGCTGTATAAAATAATTGTTTCTATAAAATGATTGTTTCTATAAAATGACTAAAAGGACCGCGTTTATTTATTTACTTTTAACTCTTTTGTTTTCAAGTGGAATGGAAGGTATTTTTGTCTTTTAACAACTTAAAAGTGAAATTAAGTGATTGTTTGAAAAACAAGCTACTTTTTTTAGCTTAATTTTTCAACTGGTTTTCAGTTTGCTGAATTTTTAAGCTAATCCGAACACTTCCATTTTACAAAACAATTAATTTTTTTTTTCTTGAAATCTGCAATTTATCAGTTAAATTTTAATTTTCACCTAACCCAAACGGGCTCTTAATTGAAAAAGCAGCAGAAATAAAACTCACGAAAACTGTAAGTGATAAAGTTTTACCGAAGATAATCACAAAATGTAGTCTATTTCAGTAGTTGAAACAATGTTTTCACTATTATAAATTCAATTGCTTAAAATTTAATTTTCAGTTTTATCAAATAGACCCTTGCAGTTGGTTTGGATTGAGAGAAATAGAGAGGAGAGAGAGAAAGAGGAACATTTTCTCTCTCCGTAACTTTAGTGGGGAGAGAAGAGAAGAGAAGAGAAGAGAAGAGAAGCGAGATGGAGAGAAAGCGGAGAGAAAAGAGTCCACTTTTGTTTTTTTCTCCAATTCGGAGAGAAAAGAAGAGAACTAAAATGAAATAATGTCTAAAAGACCAATATGTCACACCATAGTCTTGTTTATCACAATGTATATTCGGAGGATAAGAGACTAAATTGATTTTATTTTCTTTCTTTTCTTTTCTCTTATGAAACTTAACCAAACGTGCATGGTGGAGAAAACACCGCTTTTTTTTTCTCTTCTCTTCTCCACTTTTCTCAATCCAAATGGAGCGTAAGCGTTTGTTGCTAAACCCAACTTCTAAATGGAGTATTTGTTTGGGAAGGGAAAACGCGGCTATTTCAGTTCATGAGTGCACCGGTTCTAGAAATGTTTGGTAGCTGCCCTTTTCTTGCACAGGAGTCTGTGCACCAGATCTAAAAATATTTATAAATTAGTTTTTTAAAACCAAAATGACGTAGGTTTTCATTTCTAAAAGGCATATAGAAAAGAAGACTAGACTGAACAAGTCCTGTTTTATCTGCCTGAAGGCTCCAAAGTCATCTCCAAAAGATTAGCCAGCTCGACTAGCTAATTTGAATGCTAGCTCTCAAACTAGCAGTACAAGAGTTGAACTTTTTTGAAATTTCAGTTGGCTAAAAAATTTGTGAACAAAAAAATTTACAAAATCAAATAGCAAACTGATACGGAGAACTGTGTTGGTTTTGACTCGGCAAGTTAAAGTACAGAAGTGATTTTTAGGGATGAAATTAAGGGAAGAATTTTGCACCATCTTTGGTCCAAGTGGAAGTTACCATGCTATTTTTTTCAGGAGAAAATATTGATCCCAACAAATCCAACAAAGAAGGCCAAGGATCTCAAAGTAACAACCACTTCACCACTTTTTCTTTTGGCAACAACCCTTTATCAAATTCTGAGCACCGGATTGTTGGAAGTGAGAGCGTTTCCGATTTGCACGAGAAAGGATTTATTAATGGAGAATATACATTGTTAGATGTGGCTCTGTCAAAGAGAGGTATGTTTTAGTTTTAAAAAAGTTAAAACCATCTCATGACTTGCATGTTTGGTGGGTTGTCTTTCTATTTTTTGGCCACTCACTAGATTCACACATTTTTTTTATAAGCAATTAGTGCAATTATTTTGGATGTCCAACTATTTGTGAATGTGCACAAGGTCATGGACAGAACGACAAGGAATATAATTGCAGTCAAGACTGATAGTAGTTAGGAAAAGAGGTTGTAAGAAAGATTTACATTTGTTTTTAGTGATAGCAACTTCCAGCAAATGTTGTATAAACTAAAGCATTTTCTTTATGTTGTGTTTGGGAATAGAATGAGTTGTAATCTATTTTAAGGTCTTGTATAGACTATAGAGATACTTTAGATGACACAAAGAAAGATAGGTGGAAATTTGAGGGAAGTGCATGGTAGAGTAAGAGATTTCCAGTCAATAGATTGATGACGATGATGTTCCAACTCTCGCCTTTATGAGCAACATCCTATCTTGGTGCAAAGTAGAGCTTGGCTTTTCAGTAAATTGAAAAACTGAATTAAGTTACATGGAAGCGAAAAGTAAAGGTAAAGAAGATAAAATAATAACATTTGGCAAGACGGTTCATGTTCTCATTTTAAAGACACCTATTCCACCTTTTTTTTTTGGTTGTAAAATCTCAATGTAAGGAAGATACAATTTGCCTTTTGTTTTCTGTTATTGCGGTTCTGTATAGTCTATCTCATTATTGATTTCGACTATGGTTGTTAGAACGGTTGATTCATACGAGTCAAGTTTCGATTTTCATACAGCACAACTCTCAATTGAATACCATTCATATATCATAACTAAACTTTAAAGATAAAATTTTAAGTGTAAAACTTTAAACACTTTGACCCTTGATATTGCATGAAACTTGTGTTAATTGTTATTTTTGTTCATTTTAAGCTGTGTGTGTGTATGCAGGTGTGTGTGTTTATTTGGGTATAACATGTACATATCAAATTTATTTGCTAAATGAAGTGAATACCATTCGTGATTCTTAATTTCGTCAAACCAATTCATGACTCGATTTGCAATTTGACGATGATTTCAACTGTTAAAATCCTTCTTGTCCTACAGCCACAGGGACCTCATCTTCACCAGGTGGTCGAGATACTTTTCTCCAACCGAGGGATTCACACGGTATGTGAACCTTGAGTGAAGTGGTACTATGATTCTCGTTTGGCTTGACTTGTATCTGGTATCAGAAAGAATACTTATCTAGCCAGTTGGTTTGACTGAAACTGATTTTTTTAGACGAATTTGTTATTTGCTCTTTCAGTGAAGCTTAGGATCAAATCCTTCACGGTGCCTGAATTCTTTGTTGAGATTCCGGAAACTGCAACTGTTGATTACCTGAAGGTATTTTATGTACTTGAATTGTGAGTTTTTTCTTTTTACTTTTTATCTTGCAGCTACCATTCTCTTGAAGTATCCTGTTTGATGTGGGAAAAAGGATAAGAAAACGCCTATGTTTAGAAATTTATGGAATAAATGACCATAGAATACCATACGCTCCAAGTTAACATCAACGGAATGAGCTTTTCAGTTTAGTATTTCAGGTGTAAAACCACAATTGTTTTTTGATTGGTTGTAACTGCGTTAAGAAGCACAGACACGATAGGTACGAGGAGACAGACAGACACAGTACGACACTACAGGGACAAGTATTCTAAAAAGGATAGGATACAACATGGCGAGGACGTGACAAAATGATTCAATTTAAACTCAGATGCCTAATTATCAGTACTTCAAAAGTTCCTAGTTATTTCCGGAAGTTATATTTTGATTTTATAGCTACTGAATTTTCTCAATTTGTGAAAGCCTTATTATAGCCCTTATTTAATCCTATTTTCAAGTTACCTAGTTACGGCAACAAAGAATCTTAATCATCCTCATCACCAAGAGACCCTAGCCAATCTCACCTTCCACTTTGCTTTTCAAAATCTACAATTTTACACATACTGTCAAAGTATCTACATGTGTTCGTCACGTGTCTTATGCGTGTCCGGACAAAATAGTTAAAGAAAATGGAGACGGATTTGGTATGTCCAACACGTGCTAGGGAGTGTCCAAGACGGTTTCAGATACGGACCCGTGACCCTCTTCGGAGTGTCCATGGCTCCTAGGTAACTGGTATGTGTTTCAGTTATTTCGCATCCATGAGTGAAAAATATGTTTTTCCTTTGAAAATTAAGACAAGGGCTCTTTAGAAGAATTATGTGAAGAATACACATAATTTATCATATATAACACAGTTTATTTATCCACCATGTTAGCAGCTCAGTCACCAGGGTGCCTGCTTATTTCTCAAACAAATTACAATGATGTACTAAGAAGCCTTATTCGGTCATATATTGACTTTGATATTTGCACTCATTTGGCCTTCTAACAAAAAAAACCCTATTTATCTGCTAACATTTCCCAAATAACCTTTTCTGAACATGGAAATTCGCATTTTGACCATTCTATTACCAGTATGTATGCTGATTATATTAGGTGTTGTAGATGAAGATTATGAACGAAGCGATTTCTATTCTTGGAGGCAAGTCTCATGTTGGTTTACTTGTAGAGGGGAAAATGGTCATAGATGACAACAAAACCCTATTTCATACTGGAATTTCTCGCAATAGCAACCTGGAAGTTAGAGTAGAACCTATGCCTTCGTGCCCTCTCCCTCCCTTGCATTCCCATGGTGATGCCCTTCCGCTCCCTTGCGACATTAATCAGCCTCCAACAAGGTAAGAAACATTCCCTGTTTCTCTACATTATATTTTTCGGGAAAGTTTATATTGAAAATAATGATTTTGTACTCATAGATGAGTGTGTACCGTTAAAGATTCCATAGCAGCCTCCATTCTCTAACAACTTAAGCTTTAGGATATACATTGTGGGTATCAGAGTTTTGGTTCTGTGGTCTTGGGTTCAGGTATATGTCCCCTCTTATGGTTTTGCATATTGCTGTTATTATATGTCAGTATTATTATATGGTTCCTTCTATTGCCTCTCTGTGTGCGAGATAGCATATGAGGGTGTCAAGGCTCGATACACATTGTTAGACCCATTCTCTAACGGCTCAAGTTCTTGGAGCAACTGGTGACTGGACAATTACTTCACAAAGTCAATAGGATATTCTTTCCAAATGATACCTAACGCTGATGTGTGTAGAGAAAAATTTAGCTGCCCATGGGGATCTCAATATTGTTCAACGAGAGCGATATAGTGAAATCTCAATTATCTAGAAATCCCATGAAAAAAAGAGAGAAAAAGAAAAAGAAACATTGCCTTGGAGATATGACAAGGAGTCAAGTAAAGTTCTTTGTATGTTGAATGCAATTCAGCCAATAACCATTAAATCTCTTAGCAGGTCCTTGTCAGCTCTTCCTGTGGTTCATCAGGGGACTTGTGATGTCCACTCAGATCCCTCTGTGGCCAATTTGGACACCCTTATTGGAGTTGATCAGGATCTGGTGGAGTCACACACTGCAATGTCAATTGAAGAAATTGCCCCTACTTTGGTACCCCTGCCACTAATAAGTGTGGAGGCACCAGTTCCAGGCTCAAAGCATGGAAAGTCGAAGCAATCTAAGAATTTGCAGCGTTGAAGCCCCAAACCCTTCTCTCTTTCTGAAGTAAAAGCATTGGTTCAAGCAGTTGAAACACTTGGAACTGGAAGGTATGTTTGATTTACGCATCGTGGAACCACACTGAACTGTTTGTGATATGCCATCTGCGCACGAATCATTGTTTTGGCACTTGAATGCAAAAAAGATTGCCAAGCAAGAATATTTGTGATTACAAACACACATATATAAGAATATATGTGTGTATATATATATATATATATCTTTGTCTGTCTGTGTATTCCTATGTAGCACGGATATGACACGGTGAAACGACAAAGTCCAAGTATAGGATATGGACACAGCTCGGATACGAATCCCGTGTCAAGCCCTGTCGGCCATGTGTCCGACGCATGTCCGATATTCAAAAATGAAGATACGTTCTTTTGTGTGTCCGACACAGCACGACTCCTAAATTGTAAGAGTCCATTGCTACATGGGCGTAATGTCAATTAGTGTGCTAAAAAAAATGTCAGATTTTAGTTTCTTGTTCCCTACAAACTGAATAAATGTGATTTAAATCAGTTGTTGGGTACCTTCAATTTCATGAACATTTCGTATTTTGCAGCATGTGGATTTCTGAGTGGTTCTTTTTAATACACAGATGGCTTGAGATTAAGGAATTAACTTTCAGGAATGTGAATAATCGGACATACATGGATTTGAAGGTAAGCTAGCTATTTGCCTCCTTTACTAGCTTCTTCTCTTGGTGGTTTGCTTTCCATGTGGCTTCTATAATTTTTTATGGTAACAAGGAATCAGACGGGGCCTTGGGGTTCCATTGAATGATTAACTAATTGAAGGGGTGTGCATTATTTTTTGTTTCATATATTTGTGTATATATGTTTCTCCCATAAATAGCTGATTGAATCTTGGCAATGGGTATATATGCCTGTTGAAGGGCGAAAAGAGCAGTTTTTTTTGCTTGTCCAGTAACTCATTTGGTAATTAAAATGGTGTGTAGGATAAGTGGAGAACACTGGTGAAGACGGCGAATAAACCGGCTAAAAAAAGAAGAGGTGTGGTTCTTCCCCAGGAGCTCTTGAATCGTGTTCTAGCCATTGAAGCTGAGAACTCCCAGCAGCAAGTCATTCAGTAGTGGTTCCATACATATGAAGCGTGGGCACGGACGCCGATACGGACACGACACATCGCGGATATGCTGACACAGCTGAGTCTATATAATGAGGACACAACACGGTGGGAACACTGCATTTTTTATTTATTTGTTTGGGATAAATACAAAATATACCCCTGAAGTTTGGTACATGTTTCATTTTAGTCCTTGTAGTTTCAATTGTGTTAATTTGGTCCCTGAAGTTTTAAATAGAATCAATTTAGTCCAAGTGTCCGATTTTTGTGAGAACAGTTGAGTGAATTTACTCACATGCTATGCACTGTCACACTTTTTAGGGGCAAAACTGGAACATCACCAATCTCTCCACCTACTTATTAGTGTCATTGTGCATAGTAGTAGGTGAATTCTGTCAATTTTTCAAAATGGGACATTTGGACCATATTGGTTCTCTTTTAAAACTTCAGGGACCAAATTGACACAATCGAAACTACAGGGACTAATATGAGACATGGACTAAACTTCAGGGGTATATTTTGTAATTAAGCCTATTTATTTTTATTTCGTTTCTATTTTCATGTACAACTCCTATGTTCTTGAAAAATGTACTATTATCCTTTGGTATTTTATGCAAATTTCTTATTTGTCAAAAATGACATTCTTTAGGGTTTAAACAAGTAAAAAAAAAGAGGGGGGGGGGGGGGGGGGGGGGGGGGGTTGGGGTTGTGTTAGTTAGGGTTTAGTTCATTTTAGAGTACTTTTTAGGCATTAGGACTAACAAGGAAAACATTTTTTGAAAATGTCCCTCACATAAAAAACTGGACAAAAGTCCCGATGAGTTGTAATTTCTGAACTCGTCGCTTTTTTGTTAGAGTGGTTCCTACCCTAAGAAAAGATTTGAGTAGAGGGATTTTTTTTACCAAAAAAGGTTTTCATTACGCCCTTTTAACAAATAAAATAACTGTAACATTCTATAACAAATGATTTAATTTGTTGTGTCCTTTAGCCATTTAATAGAGAAAAACTACCAAAATGCTGCTTTTCGGTCTCGAAAATATTTTTCAAGTGTCATCGTGCCCTATCATGTCGGTGTGTTCATAGGAAACGAAAAAGGGCATTTATTTTCTCCGTTGGACACAAGCATGATATTCTTTCAAGAAAAGCCACGTGTAGTGATTTTTTACTAAGGGAAAATTAGATGGGGATCTATAGTTAGGGAAATATAGTGGTTAAGGGCAACTAATTACTTTCACTTTGGTTTAAGTTCCTTCTCAAATAAATATCTTAGACAAAATGAAAAATTAAAATAAAAAATCCAACATTACCCTTGTCACACGCGTGCCACACACACTAGCAAGCTTTCATCAGCCAATCCCAAGATTCCCAACGGTAAGAAAATTTTGAAAACGGAGGACAAGTGGCTTTTTGAAGGGAGAGTATTTTTGCTCACCCAAAAAATGGTTTACCAATACTCACCCAAGCATCCCATTGGTCAATACAGTGGGATTGATGATTAAATTTCCATTGGTCAATGCAGTGAGACTCAGGATTAAATTGCATTAATTTAATTCTGAGTCCCACTGCATTGACCAATGGGATGCTTGTGTGAGCATTGGTGAACCATTTTTTAGGTGAGCAAAAGTATTTTCTTTTGAAGGAGGGGTGGGCGGTAAGAAAATTTTGAAAACGAAGGACATGTGGTTTTTTGAAGGAGGGGTGGCCAGTTAATGACGGACAGGTGGCCATATGGCCTTTGATTTGAAGCCGCTCAACCGTACCAGATAAAACCTCATTTTAAAAATGTTTTTCAAACTTTAAGCCTCCATAATTTTTTATTTACTATTCGGATTTTAACAATTTTTATACCGTTGGAATCATGTCGACGAGAGCTATGAAACTAGTACCATTTTTGACACCCAGAATTAAAAGTGGTATTATCACAAAATTTTTAGAATGTGCTCAAAATAGTGGTAAAATTTCACCATTTTTGACATGTCGTGAAATTGCATCACCGTTTTAAAATGTGCTCAAAACAGTGATGAAATTTCACCACTTTTGAAATGTGGTGAAATTTCACCAGTGTGTTAGACATGAATTTTATTTTATTTTATTTTTTTCATTTGGCTCCAAACATATCAACATGCTACTTGTAATACCCTGTATTTTTAGTACTTAATAATACGAAGAGATTCTATATACTTCCTTTGATTATACTTGAAGTTTCACTTTCAATCGATTGAACCTCTTTCAAGCGATCGAGAAATTTTATCTTCAATCGATCGACGTTCGTTCAAGCGATCGTGCATTTATAAGTTCAAGCGATCGAACCATGTCCAATCGATCGAAACCCTACCGACCTGAATGTATGACGTGGTTCCCACTTTCAATTGATCAAACCCCTTTTCAATCGATCAAACCTGGCCGAATCACTTTCGAGCGATCGAGCATATTTCGATCGATTGAACTCGCCTGGATATTTCATCTTCAGTTCACGCAAACATTGCCATCTGCCCACCCCATTCTCTATATATATGTTGGATCATTTTGTGTGTGAGGGTTATTTTGGTGCCCAAGCTTTGTTAGAGACAGGGAGAATTGGTTTATATTTATACACACATCCATACATATATATACATACATATATCATATATATATACTCAGTCAGAGAGAGAGAGAGAGAGAGAGAGAGAGAGAGAGACAGAAGAAGAAGAAGAACGGAAGAAGGAGAGAGAGAGAGAGAGTGTGTGTGTGTGTGTGTGTGTGTGTGTGAGAGAGAGAGAGAGAGAGAGAGAGAGAGAGAGAGAGAGGAGGCCACCATTAAAGCTTTGAAGCTTCAAGCTTTGCCAAACACACCCTAGCATATTCGGTGAGTTCCAAACTTACTCAGTAGCATTAGTGTAATATTTTACAAGTTTTTGGATGTTTAATGAGGACCCAAACACGCCCTAGCATATTCTGGACGTTCACTACCAGAATTCGGGGAAGACGACTTTCGAGCGATCGAACTAAGTTCAATCGATCGAACGTACTGAGTCTCAATTGATCGAAATGACTTCAATCGATCGAGACCACCTTCAGTTCAATCGGTTGAGAATATTTCAATCGATCGGACTTCACTTTCTTCAATCGATCGGACTTCACTTTCTTCAATCGATCGAACCTTAACAGAATTTGGATGTTTCCGTGAATAATGGATTAAAGCTACGAAGTTGGTTATCATGTCATTCATGATGAGTTCGATATCCGTTCTTATTTCACTCAGAGTAGTCAGGCCACCTGGGAATGTCACGTAGTCGCTAGTAGTATAAACGTTAAGTAGGTTTGATAAGTTTTGAGAATGATACGTGGATAGGACCAAGCAGCCCTACATTAGCCAGTTGATCCATATATCTGCTTAACGAGCGGTGGATGGGCTATATCCTTAAAGAGCGGTGGATGAGGATCACTGGTAGATATCGTTGAGTCGTGGCAATAGATTTGATGCTGTTGTTCAAAGCGTTGTATCCCTGATATGCGGTGGACGGTGATATGTCCTTAACAAGTAGGGGATGGACTGACGTGGTGTCTATGACATGCGGTGGATGGTTTATATCCTTAATGAGCGGTGGACAGAATGATGGTATGTCTATATAGGTTAAATGATTGAGTCTGTTTTTCCTATCAAGTGTATATTAGTATCAGGTCTTGGAATAATCAGACGATAAGGGTTGGTTACGATGCGTTTGAATAAAGATGAAGATACTATTGTAACACTATATCTTATGCATTTCATCATCTGTTATTCCATTATATAATTGGTGATTACCTTATACCTATGATACTGTGGGAGTTTCTATTCACTCAGCTAAAGTAAACTGACGGCGTTTATGCCTGGACATTCCTCGTCCAGACTACCCTATCCCTATTAACGCAGGTGATGGAGCTTATGGCGATGGCTACTACCTGGAAGGGGAGTATGCAGAGAATGGCCACATCGATGATGGTTATGCCGAGGAAGACTATTACGCTGACGACTATATTTACGCCAGTTGAAGATCTGGAGACGGATATTAGCTTATGGTTCTATTTTACGTTACTGTTGGATTCTATAATAATTGCTACTTGGGCATTTGTTGCTTTCAGACCTTTTATACTTCTTGTAGCGCACTCTGATGATTTGTAATAGCTAGAACTCTTGTAATATATTCAGTTTGATATTATTACTGTTCTTATTGCTTCTAGTTAGCTAGTACTGTGTAGAGTGGATAATTAGTGACATTCACCCGTCATTCCTTATGGACTCAAAAAGGAAATTTATTTTTCTCTATTTTTGCTGCTCCGGGGCGTGACAACTAATTTCCCATTCTTCAAAACCATATAAGCACATAACTACATAATCATATCAAGCATGGGAATTTTTTCAAAATTAGGCATGCTAGACTTTCCTTACATAATCATACTTTAAACTTGAATAAACATTCAATCTTAGGATTAGAATCACTCATCTCTTTCTGACTCCTACTCTAAACACCAAATTCGAATCCCCCCAATACGAAGTCTCGTTGAGTTCCTACACATTTTCGGAATACTGCGAGTTGTCGATTCATTGGGGTGTGGTAAATTTGATGTCTAAACCAAAATTATATTTCATAGAGGTATTAGACTTACCCATCTGATTCCAATTATGGCTTCAATTTGAAGAACAAGTATGTTTTTCCTAGCCAATTTGGAGTTGAAAGCCAATTCACTTCTCGTTACTGCTCGGTTCCTTGTTTTTTTCCTTCTGAAATCAACATAGGATCCTGATTGCAACCAAGCGTGGCGACACGAGGATACAATTCGTCATCAAAATATATTGATAGTGATTTTCAGAACTATCTTCTTGATTCCCTATTAACAAATTTCGATTCTATATGTTGTCTTGAATTCTACGGAGTACCTTAGTTTTTCGACATGCCTTTTTCAATGCACTATATATTATTACTTTCACTAGTTGATACATCCAAAATGGTCTTAGGGTAAATGACCTGACTTGGTCGGGGTCCATTACCCGAGAGCTTAACATTTTCGAGGTGAGAGAGTGAACAACAACTTGGTCGTTGGACTTAAACCTTAAAACTAACTATCTGTACTTCATTTTCCTTTGTTATGGACTAATTTGGACCTTCAAAGTAAATGTTGAACTCCATGACTTCACCAGTCATGGCCTATGGACAAAGTCCAAAACACATATTGTAAGGTCCAATTGCTATTCAAGCATTCAAGATTAAGGTCCAAATGGTCCTAAGTAAGTCCAAAAACTTATAAGAAAGTACAAATAAAAAATGTGAATGTCTAAAATGATATCGATAAAGTCCAAAACACATTTTGTAAGGTCCAATTACTATTTAAGCATACTAGTTTAAGGTCCAAATGGTCCTAAGTAAGTCCAAAAACTTATGAGAAAGTACAAATAAAACATGTGGAGGTCCAAAATGATATCGACAGAGTCCAAAACACATCTTGTAAGGTCTAATTGATATTCAAGCATACTAGGTTGAGGTCCAAATGGTCCTAAGTAAGTCCAAAAATTTATGAAAAAGTAGAAATAAAATATGTGAAGGTTCAAAATGATACCGATAAAGTCCAAAACACATCTTGTAATATCCAATTGATATTCAAACATACTAGGTTAAGGTCCAAATAGTCCTAAGTAAGTCCAAAAACTTATTACAAAGTACAAATAAAATATGTGAAGGTCCAAAATGATACTGACATAGTCCAAACACACATCTTTCACCCAAAATCATTTTCGCGTAATTTCGTGTTTATGCTCAAATCCATAGTCATGCATATCTCGTGCTATGAAATGCCAATGAGCAATAATATGCTAACTAAACAAGCATAATAACAAGATTTCATAACTTCAAGTATAACCAAAGATATGAAATATAGTCTAAGCATATTTATCAAAACCTAAGTAAAGCACATAGACATGGTTTCTGTTAGATTTGTGAATAGTATGTCAAAAATGTAGAAATTGTCATATTTATGTGATTATATACTTATGTGCTATGTGGTCAAAGAATGCCCGATACATTTAAAGTTACTCATTGGTGTAGTTGTACGTTAAAATAACTATAGATATGTGCAAATCACATTGAATATTACTAGAATATATATATATATATATATGATTATGTGATTTTTTCAAAAAAAAATTTTTCTTCTATTACATACAATTTGTGGAAGAAAGAATAATTTGTATTAATTCGTACCTTTATTTCTCATTCTTTCTCATTCAAATCTATATCTCTAGATTCTGATATCATAGAAATGAAATTGGTTGAAATTGACAAAAATCAATCCAAAAAACCCTCTATTTCTGTCTATTTTTGTCGTTCTACATTTAAGTTACATGTAATAAAATTCATTGAAAAGTTTAAGAACCCGACTTTTGCCTACTGAAAAATCTTTAATATTAATTGGTCAAGCTCAAGGAAAGAGTGGGCCTAATTTAAATTTTCAAATTAGAATGAGACAAGAAATGAATATGTTAAAAGATACATGACATGATAAAAAATGTTTTATTCATTTTAAATATTTTTTTTAGATAAAATTTTTAGATAAAAAAAAATTAATTTTAGATTTAAAATAATGAATAGATATTATTGTAACAACCTGTATTTTTATTTAATTGTTAAATGTAATTTCATAATTTTATTCCTATTGCTTACTTTGTTTTGATAGCAATTCTTTATTTGGGGTTAAACGGTAATTTTATTAAATTTAGGAATACCTGTGTTGGATTTCAAAACTGTATCTTCAAGACGGTGAAAATATTTACTTTTGATTCAAACTGCATTTTAATACAACCGGGAAATTATTTCTTACGTTAATATAATTTTTCTGTATTTTGTGGTGATCACCGCGCCGCAAAAATACCATTTTATAAACGAAAACTGTCCGTGCCGCGATGAACTCCCACAAATTGGGATTCCCCGTCAATCAGACTTGACCATTGCTTTTGGTTCATTTAATTTAACCAATGATTGTGTTAAGTTTGTTTGGGAGTGCCTTATATGTGTGTGTTAATTTATGCCTAAAAGCTATTTTACCCAAACAACTCAATTTGGCCCCTACCAAGCTAGGCAACCTCTACAATCTGCATATGTAACTATATACGTATATATGCTATGTATATTACGTATATATAAAATTGATATAAAAACAATTAGTAGAGTGAGGGAGAAAGTTCTTGGCCCCCAAGTATTTCAAATTTGTTTTCTATATATACACTACACTCTCACACACATTCTAGAGATTTACAAAACTGAAATTCAGAGAGTGCAGAGAGTTTACAGAAATTTTCTACAGAGAGAGAGAGAGAGAGAGAGAGAGAGAGAGAGAGAGCTCATCTCCATAGCTAAGCTACATTGGGTTTTCTTATTTGATCTTATCTTTCGCAACAATTTCTTCTAACACAATCACGTTGAGTATTATTAACTCACTTGCCATGCAAATTCATGTTTGATTTCAGTTTCAATTGATAGATTATGTGATTGTATATATGGAATTCGTTTTTGGATTTCCATGGTGTTAAAATGGTGATTTTGTAAAACTCAACCAAAATTCGTTTTGATAGATAATAATGAAATGTTTCAGTCCATAGAAGCTCTGGTTAAAATCTTAGAGCCTAATTATCTTGTCTTGCGACGTATATTAGAATCAAAGTTTCGTTACCTCCCCATTTTTCATAAATTCCGGGAGCTACGGTTCAAATTAGTTTAATCCGATTACATATTCGTAATCCTTGTGGAAAAACGAAGAGATTCATATATTATATATTATGTTTAGATCTGAAACTTAAAATAGGTCAAAAACAAGTCTTGAAGCTGAAACATGGGAGAAAACTGGTGAAGACGACGATCAGGACCAGTCCCGACCATGAACGGTCCATCCAAAAGACCAGGACCGGTCGCGCCCCTCTGAGACAGAATGACTGGCTACTTTTATTGCAATTTTATTACTGCTTAGTATAGTTGTACCCTCACTGCATGTTAATTCCAACCATGCCATTTGTAGGTAATGCGTATTAATCTGCCACGTGGTGATTGCACACATCACCAAAAGGGAAACGTGTCTACAACATCGTTCTTATTTATATGTCCACATATACCACTTATCTAGGTCCTGCAACTCAACTACTTGGGGCATCTTAAAGGGCCTAGCCCATGATGAGGGGAGGCCTAGGTTGTAACTCCAAGACTTGGGACATTCCAAAGGGCCAAGCCTACAATGATGGAAAGCTCTCTCTAGGGAGGGTGCAACTCCAATCCTACGACACCACCACAGAGGACCAAGCCCATAATGGGAGGGTCCCTCCACGAACCCCAGTAAGGCCCAATGCTAAGTGCGACTCCAATACTTAAGGCCTCCACCTCAATGAGAGCTCCAGCCCCTAGGGGCCATAGCAGGAACCCGTAATAAAGATACGAGCGCACATACTTACACTTGGGCCAATCATTGGTTCGGAGCAGTACTCAAGGGTGGCCAGGCCCATTGGGATTTCGAGAGCTCGTGGTTA
Source organism: Hydrangea macrophylla (assembly GCA_033977485.1). NCBI lineage: Eukaryota > Viridiplantae > Streptophyta > Magnoliopsida > Cornales > Hydrangeaceae > Hydrangea > Hydrangea macrophylla. The sequence goes on from CM066989.1 coordinate 14,664,603, forward strand.
GGTGGCTAGAGTCAAGGGTGTCTCCCTAACTCATGCCTCCTAGGCAAAATTAGGATTGGTTCCAAAGAGAGAGAGAGAGAGAGAGAGAGAGAGAGAGAGAGAGAGAGAGAGAGACACGTGACCTTCACGTGCCCTGTACCTTTCAGCCCATGGCCAATTAGAAAGCCCTATGGCCTTAAGACCAGCTGAGCCTTTGACCCTCCATTGCCTTATCACTTTCTCCCTCGCTTAACCCTCTACAACCAATAGCGCCATCTTGGTACACTCCCCACGCTTAACCCTCTGCAGCCAATAGCGTCATCTTGGTACATTCCCACGCTTAACCCTCTGCAACCAATAGCGCCATCTTGATACACTCCCCCCTTAACCATCTTCACCCAATAGTAAGCCATCCTTCGATGACACACTCACCTGTCAACCACCAATAACACTCCCCTTTATCACATGACCCATCCTTGTTTGACCCCTGCATGGTCAAGATCTCATTTAATACCCTCGACTACCTTAAACATAAGAATTTAAGGCCCTCACCTTCCTTAAATAGAAGGACCTCTCCTAGAGTGCCAGCACACCACACCGACAGAGCCTCCAGTTATACCATATACCCTCACAACCCTGCTATAAATACCAGCCTCGTTCAATACATCCAACAAGCCAAAGGAATTCCAAGCTTGAACAATTAATCAAATTCTCACACCTTCCTTACCATTACCCAAGAAACTCCTCCTAGACTTTTTAGTCATTACTTCCATACCTTACCTACCACTCCTCCTCCACCTTCACTCATACATTACCTACCACTCCTCTTCCACCTTCACTCCTTCCATACCTTCCACTCATATCCTCACCGTAGGACACCTACTGCTTCTCTCTCTCTCTCTCTCTCTCTCTCTCTCTCTCTCTTATTTGGAACTACCTTGGCTCTCACTCGAGCCACGTCCTCTCTGGGACCCATCTAACTATACTACTACTTTGCTATTATTTTACTATATTTTACACTCACTAGCCTACCTACGTGTTATACCTCTCTTTACACCTCATCCACACTAAAAAGGACTCACACATTTTGGCGACCACAGTGGGAGGTATACTCGTAGACATGGTTAGCTCACAGCAGCAACAACTACTCCCCAAACCAAAGGGGCATCCCCCTAAGAAAGCTAAAGTCCTACCAACTGGGTCTAACGCTCATCAGAGCATCCACCCTAGTAAGGAGGAGCCTGCAAACTCTCAGACTCACGATTCGCAAGGATCTGTCGGTATCTTTGAACTTGATATAGTTAAGCGACTCGAACAAATGGAGGGTTATCAAAAACACCTCCAAAAACTTGAGGAACAAAATCGTCTAATCATGGAAACACTCACCACTATGGCACAAGGAGTGCCACGGCCAACTCCTAATGTTCCATTTGGGCAAGATGAGGTGTTTAGAACCTCCGTTAATGCATCCGCAGCTGAACATCAACAAGATAAGCAAGACAAAGGGACAAATGTTATCGTCACTATCACCCCTCCATCCATTCCAAAAGAAGAAGGAAAACAAACACCCACGGGCTATGTCACCATAGCGGATGTCGAGACCCTCTTGAAGGATAAGGCTTTATCACTTCCTCTCCCACCTGCAATTGATATGCGACCACCTTACCCTTTGAGGCTGGCTAGTCTTCCTTTCGGAAGGATAAACTAGTCCCAAGTTCACCCGCTATGATGGAAAACGAGGAAACTCCTAAGAACATGTTGCAAAGTTTCTGGATAATCTTGGTGTTCACCAAGAAGATGAGAATCTCCGCCTTCGCAAGTTCTCCAAATCACTAACCGATAGGGCATATACCTGGTATGCTAATTTGGAGCCTGGGACCGTCACTTCATGGACCAGTTGGCCTCTACCTTTCACTCCAAATTCTTTAGTGTCACTGAGAAGGTGACCATCGACTCACTTTCTCGGGAGGTGCAAGGTGAGGCGGAGCCTTTGATCAAATATGTAGACCGATTCAGAGATCGTACCATGGAGTGCCACGGTAATACAACTGAAGAAGGCTTGGTCCAACTCTGTATTCATGGTATAATGAGAGAGTATAGAATGCACTTGGTCATCCATTCCTTCAAGACATTCTCAGACTTGTTAGTAGCAGCCCGAAATCTGGCGAAGGACTTCAAACCACCATCTAGAGTGTCACGGGAGCACCGGAGGTATCCAATGGCCGTCACAGTCGGAGAAAAGAAGGAGGGCCTTTACAACAACAAAGAAGACAACAAGAAATGCCGAAGGGAGGACATCGATATCCCTACACCCTTCCCATGTGGCATGAGAGAAGTCCTTGCTGTGTTCAAAAGATGGGTCAGGGACGGTGTCATTGTCCTCCGCATACCTACTACCACACCTACCAAAGCAGACAAGTCTAAACAAGACTACTGTGTGTATCATCAGTTTGTTAAGCATCCAACGAAGGAATATTGGGCCCTTCGAGGTATCTTCTACCGCAAGATAGCCAACAGAGAGTTGGAAGTAACTACTCGTCCTGATGACCATGAAGCCCCTCGTCAACAACATGGAGATCGGGGGGCAGTCAACATGGTATCCCTCCATGAGCACGCAACCCACCAAGAGGTGGGCAGAATAACTTTTCAAGAAATGGAATTGGACCCACCAATTATCATGGAGCCCACCGTCCATGTCGAGGCACCCTCTTTAGGTACTACAGACAATTTCGAATTCACCGCTTCAAAAGTCAAGAACTTGACAAATTCAAGTAATTCTTCGATCAAGTGGGATTTTGTGAAGGTGCCCGTCTCAAAGCCACCAAGGCCATCCTTCATATAGCCAATGCATATAACCAAGCCTGCATAGCCTCAGGGGGCTCACTACGCCGCGATTCAAGAGATGCCGAGACAGCAATAACATTCACAAATGCAGATATCCAGGTGCCTCACCCTCATAATCGGCCCCTCTACGTGTCCACCATAATCCAGGGAGTGGAATTCAAGAGGACACTCCAAGATGGAGGTGCTTCTTTGAACATCATGCCAATGACAACCTTTATGGTGGCAGGGATACCGGAAGAAAAGCTAATCCCCCAAGAAATTGACATAGCGGGGTTTGGCAATGACACAACGTGAAGCGTAAGGTTTGTCACCATTGTCCTTAGCCTGGGGAAGTTTCATGCCCCTATAAGATTCCATGTGATTGAGGCAGATACTTCATACCACCTCGTCATAGGACGTGCATGGATGCATTAGTTTGACATCATCCCTTCCACTTACCACCAGTGCATGAATGGAAGACTCCTCACTAATGGTGGTAAGAAGGTCTTCACCATCAATGGTACCAGGAGGCCGTTCAGTACACATAAGGCCCATATGGCGTATGCATAATTCTTTGATGACCTTTTTGATGAAAAGGAGTTCTCACCCCGTGTTCCATTACGAGGGATCACTATCCCCAAATGGGAGGAAGCCCAATAGGGTAATTTCTCCCCCCCAAAAAAGAAGAAAGCTGAAGAATCCCAAGATGACCATAAAGAGAAAAGACAACGAGGCTCATCCCCAGAATGCATTCGAGTCAAGCTCTCTAACGGTCGTATCACATACCACTGCTTATGACGGTACAAAGGGGCCAGAACCAAAAACTCCTAACGATTCTGGGCTCCTAACGTGCCAAGTGGCAGAAGTTGAAAGTTATGAATCCACCGACCCCAAGCCAACACCAAAAACGCTCCAAGATGGATCGTGTACGGCAGGACCTGAGGTAGAAGAGGTAAACTTGGCTCTTAAAGACGAATCCTCCAGAGTCACCTTTATCTCCAAGCATCTCGACCCAGAAGAACGAATGTCACTCATCTCCCTGCTCCGTGAATATGCTGACATGTTTGCATGGACATATAACCAAATGCCAGGGTTGGACACCTCTCTCGTCACACACAAGCTCAAAGTCAATCCTAGCAATAATCCTGTGAAGCAGGCTCCTCGAGTATTCAGACACGAGCTGGAACTCCAAATAAAGAGCGAAGTTGAGAAGCTACTCCAAGCAGGGTTCATCAAGCCCATTAAGTACCCCACGTGATTGGCAAACATTATTCCAGTAAAAAAGAAGAATGGCCAAATCAGAGTATGTGTGGACTTTCGTGATCTCAACAAGGCATGTCCCAAAGATGAATTCCCCCTCTCCAATATGGACACACTAATAGACACCACTTCAGGGCATCAAACTTTCTCATTCATGAATGGATTCAGCGGATACAATCAAATTAAGATGGATCCTGAGGATGCAGAAAAAATAGCTTTCCGAACACCTTTTGGCAACTTCTACTATACCGTCATGCCTTTGGGATTGAAGAATGCGGGTGCCACTTATCAGAGAGCAATGACAGCCATCTTCCATGACATGCTCCATCATAATATGGAGGATTACGTGGATGACATAGTGGTAAAGACTGAGCTAGGAAAGGCACACACTCAGGACCTTCGTGATGTCTTCGAAAGGTGCAGAAAGTTTAACCTTTGCATGAAACCCCCTCAAGTGTGCCTTCGGAGTCTCTGCTGGAAAATTCTTGGGATTTGTAGTCCACCGTAAAGGAATAGACGTGGACCCTACGAAGAGTCAATCAATTACTCACATGCCTCCCCCAACATCACAAAAGCAATTGAAGCAGTTCTTGGGGAAGGTATCATATCTCCGCCGTTTCATCCCAGCCGTTTCAGAAATCACTTACCCCTTGGGGTCACTTTTGAAAGGACAAGCAAAGTTCAAGTGGGAGACAACGCACCAAGAGGTTTTCGACAATGTCAAGAAGGTTTTAGCATCTACAACCACCATGACAGCCCCAGACCCAGGAAAGCCCTTCCTCCTTTATCTCACCTCTATGCCAAGATCTATTGGGGCATTCCTTGCCTAAGAGGTGGAGGGACAGGAAAGGCCTGTGTACTACATTAGTCGAGTTGTCCAGAACACTGAGAGCAGATGCACTCCCATAGAATGCCACTGCCTTACACTCACCTTCTCTGCACAGAAATTCAGGCACTACTTCGTAAGTCACAATATGACTCTCATTACCAAATGTGACCCCCTCCGGTATCTGCTCTCCAAACTAGCCCTCTCAGGACGCATGGCTCGATGGCTCCTTCTGCTTGTTGAGTTTGATATAGTATGCGTAACTCCAAAAGCCATTAGAAGTCAAGCGCTGGCAGACTTGTTAGCTCACTTTCCAAGTGGAGAGTTCGAGCCCCCACCAGAGGAACTCCCCAAAGAGGAGCTCCAGTGCAACATGGCAGAAGAAGAATTAGGAGAATGGGCTCTTAGCTTTGATGGATCCTCCAACTCCACTGGAGGGGGAGCTGGAATCAACTTGACATCACAGAAGGATAACTCCAAGCTCCACTTATCATATAAGCTTGATTTCAAGTGTTCCAACAACGAATCCAAATATGAGGCTTTAATCTTGGGACTCCTAGTCGCAACCAAGATGGGCATCTCCCACCTCTGCATGAAAGGTGACTCCAACCTGGTGATTAAGCAGACCTCGGGGGAGTATGTAATTAGAGAACCAACACTAGCACTACAGGAGCATTGTCAACAGACTTCTGGATAAGTTCAGAGCAGTTAGGGTAGAGCACGCCCCACGATCAGACAACCGCTTCCCAGATGCCTTGGCTACCTTGGCTTCTAAAGTAGATGTGCATGAAGGGTTGACTTACATAGAAATCATCAAAAGGACCCTTCCTTGCACAATACTTAAGTGGCTCCCTCCGGAAGAAATCTCTGATTGGAGGGCTCCCATCTTGGCCCAACTCCAAAGTCGCCAGGGAACCTTGGCGGTGTCCGAACTCAAAAACTTCACTTTCTTAGGCAAAAATCTTCATTTCGTGCTCCTACGGGCATCTTGGCAGATTGCATAGGAGCATAAGAAGCAAAGCTCCGACTTCATCAGGTCCGTAAAAACTCTTGTGGGATAGGAGACATTAGCTTGTATCGGTTAGTGCAAAGAAAGGGATATTACTGGCCGAAGATGGCCAAAGATGCCTCCATATTCCAACAAGCCTATACAAAAGTGTCAAGAAACCCCCAGCAAAGCGGAGTGCAACTTCACCACCCAAGTCTCTGATTAGCGGCAACCTTATATAAACTACCTCAAAGAAAAATCCCTCCCCATTGATCAAACTGACACCTCCATTGTCAAAGAGCGGGCCTCCAAATTTTTCATCCATGAGGACCAACTATTTCGACAAAGTTTCGAGGGACAACCACTGCGATGCCTGGCCAGAGGAGAGATTCATCAAGTCCTAGATGAAGCACACAAGTTGGAGCACCTAGGAGGCACAAAGTTATACCGTCACCTGTTGGACCTAGGCTATTATTGGCCGACAATGGAGGACTCAAGGGCTCATGTCCGGCGGTGCCATCCTTGCCAAATCCATGGAAATCGAATCCATGCACCCGCGGTAGGCTTGCGAGTATTGTCAACACCATAGCCCTTTCACACTTGGGCCCTTGATCTAATAGGACCAATCTCTCCTGCCTCTAAAGAAAATATTTGGATTCTCGTTGCCACAAAACTCTACACCAAATGGGTGGAGGCCATCCCAATGAGGAAGGTCGTAGGACCAGCAATGGCAAGTTTCATTCGTGAGAATATCGTGTGCCGATTCGGAATCTCCAAGGTGATCTTATCAGATAATGGGACACCGTACGTAAACTTTCATGTGGGTCAACTGCTTATCTTGTACGACATCGTTCATCATCGATCCATCCCATACTATCCAAACGGCAACGGTCGAGCAGAGGCTACAAACAAGACACTGCTAAAGATCCTAAGCAGGCCGATGGAAGATTGCCCCAAAACTTGGGCTGACCGGTTCCCCCTTGCTCTATGGGCCTACCGTACTTCCAAACGAAAACCAACCCAGGCGACCCCATTCTCCTTAGTCTATGGAACAGAATCTGTTCTGCCTGCAGAATTGGTAGTGTCCTCTACTCGAATGGTTATGGAGAGTGAGGTCCTCCACGATCTTAGACCAACCATGCTAGAGCAGCTGGACGAGCACAGAGATAAGGCGCGATCAAATCTCCTTAAATACCAGAAGCAGATTGCGCCAGCTTACGATGCCATGGTGCGACCCAGTGTCTTTAAAGAAGGGGACCTAGTTCTTAAGGCGGCCAAGCACATCATGCGAGGTATCTCGGCTCCCAAGTTCACACCGCACTGGGAGGGGCCCTATGAAATCAAGGAAACAAACACTAGTGGGTATTATAGGATCTGCAAGGTTGGTGAAAACTCTTTATCTGGACCTATCAATACCCAGTGGTTGAAATTGTATCATGCTTAGGGATAAAAAAAAGTTGTCTCTATTTTCTATTCAATCAAGTGTACCACAAATTGTATCATGAAGAATTGACCTGTGTTTTGTCCAATTCACTTGTGCCACATTCATTCTGTAAAAACAAAAAAAAAAATTTAAAAAAAGAGAAGAAGAGAATAAGGGGCCATATATAGTCATAAAGAAATAAAGCACGTTGGATATAGCCGCCACTGCTCGACAAAGCAAAAGCAATGTAAAAGTAAAGAAATAGTGGACATAGCCGCCGCTGCTTAAAAAAAGATAAAAAAAAAAAAAAATAGAGAAGTGCAGCGCTACCCATCAGAAGCTCCACTAGGAAACAAGTCATCAAGAGCACAAGTATCTGCAGTAACGACTCCCTGACAAGATGACTGAACCTCACTCATTTAAGTATGAAGCGCACGAAGATCAGTCTGAACTGTATGAAGCTCTCCTATTAGATCTACCATTTGTGCACTCACCTCTATCAACTCCGTCTGAGCGGCAAGCTCTCGCATGCCAAGAGTCGCATCACGAGTAGACAAATCTAGAAATCGCCGACGTGGCCCCAGCAAGGTCACATGAGTCTCTAACCAACTTAAGTCCATCTGGGAAGTACGCCGGAGGTCCCGGATCATCCCCTGAAAACCAAGAAGGACATCATGAGAAATAACGGCTACTCTCATTTCCTTCATAGACCGAAGAATCTCCATAAGCTTGCGATAGAAAAAAGTCACATAGTCATAAGGAAGATCAACTAAGGATGTAAAAGTATTCGGATAATTCCTATACGCAATCTCCAAAAGGTCACCCTCCGCCGAATCGCATGATAAACCCCGCCAACCGGAACCATCCCCAAGCATAGCAGGCAAAACCATGGAGGCGGCAACAGGAATGATAGAGGAAGCCCCACTAAGAGTAGCCATGAAGGTGCCAACGAGAGAAAGGGAGTTGATAGAGGACCTCGCAATATCGAAAGCACTATCCAAAATATAGGAGGACCCCCCTGCACCTGTGATACCCAAAGTGCTGACCAAAGTAGAAGAAGAGCTCCCAAAAATACTCATCACGGAGGAGGACGAACTAGAGGAAGCAGTAGTAGTGCCGAGGCTCCCAGAAGAAGAGGAAGTTCCACCAAAACTAGAGTCACGTGTACGCTTAAATGAAGAAAAAGGACCCCCAATAGAGCTCGAAGTACTGCTAGAACATTTGCACCCGCAAAGCTAGAAGTGCCACTGATAGAGGACAAGCTAGAGGCACCACCATAATGTCCAAACATGGTAAAAGGAGGGACATTCCCCCTAGCAGCCAAAGCCGGAGTAACTACAAGAACATCTTCCTCAACCACGTCATCAACCAACGTCTCAACAAATAAAACATCTCTTCGAGTGCCCAAATCCCCCACTTCATCTACCAAATCATCAACAGGCACCCGCGGAGGTATATCATCATCACTACCCTCCTCAATGGGCTCAGGGCTAGCACCCCTACCCTCCTTAATGGGCTTAGGGCTAGCACCCTCCTCATCCTCCGAGCTTATATCCTCCCCTGATACGTACCCGGCGGTGGCCGTCCTCCTCCCAGTTTTTATCATAACCATCCACTTACGTTTCGCCGTGGGTGCTTGCATAGATGAACACCTCAAGTTAAAAAAAAAAACCAACCCTCCATCTTTATGATAACATCTTTAATTTAGAAAGAAAACTTCACACCTTCACATTTATACTTTTTGCATGTAATTATAAACATTTATTTTACCTTACTTGGGAATGGCCCTAACTTCGATGGCATTAAACTCCCAGTCTCAAAAGAACGCACTACTACACCACTTAACCAATCGAATGAAGGAGCCCACAAAATATTTTTTAAAGAAAATAGAGACTTCCCCCAATTCTCCTCATTTCTACTCTGAAAAGGACGTCGCAATGATGCGTCATCCCAAGCAATCAACCCCACCTCAAGAGTGCCAGGTGCCTCCGAGCAGTATTGTCTAAAATTTTGAAGCACTTATATTGAACAGAAGTAAAGCCCTCGCTTCCACGTGAAGGAGTAGGAAGGCCCTGACTAATACACGAAGCACTTACGCCGCCAAGACCTTTAAAGCAAACTGATAAATCATTGGAACCAGGAAAGTCATAACGGACGGGCAGATCCTGACACCATCCAAACTGGCTTCGGAATCGGTCCGGACGATAAATCATAGTACTTGATCCTACCTCATTATATGCAGGAAGACAAGAAGTAGTCAAGGCCACGATAACAGCCACTATGTCCACATCCCCCTGAAAATTGGTTTTCACCTGTTGACCATCGCACCTATAAAACAAGGAGGGCTTGAGATCAGGAAAACCCCTCGATAATATCACATAAGGAAGGAAGACGAAACGAGACTCGTCATCAATAATGGAGGCCAAAGGTACAGTCATGGAAGACGTCAAAGCTCATCGCAATGCCCAAAATTTCAATTCCTTCCCTTTCCTCTTGTCCGGAGTCCCATACTTCGAAAAATGCTCCCATAAAAATAACTGAAGAAATTGTGTTGACACATATGAAGCAACTGTGTACCTACCCATAGACCGACGCATATCCTCACTAATCATATCTAGCCTCAAGAATAGAGAGCCCAAAAACATTCCTGCCAATAGACACCGTCTTCCCCGTTGACAATATCACAGCAAACCCAAACCAACATGAGCTTGGACCATCCTCCGGCGCACTCTCAAATACACAACGGGATAACCAACAAGCAATGTAAGCTCCATACCGATGTTCACACCCAAGACCCTTAACAAATTTATGAGGGCAATTTTCTTTCAGGGAGGTGGCCGATTGGCAATCTTCCCAAAAATATCTCATAAAACCTCTAAAGGTGGAGGGCCTCGGGCCCTCATTACCAGACTTAACCAACTCTTCTCCATCTTTCCCAAAATCTAAGGGTTGCCCACAATGTTGTTTTAGGCTTTCACATAGCATAGTCACAGTAGCTTGTTCCTCGGGCCCAAGAACATAAGTGGCAAAGTTAACCTGCCCCACAATATTTAGGCAAAAAATGGCCTCAACATCCTCCAAAGTTGGCCCAAACTCACCCCACGTAGCCGCAAAAGTATGAGTCACGGAGGACCACCGAGATAATAAGGTAAGCATATCTGCCTCCAACCTGTTTACTTTCAAATACGTAAAGCATGCTACAACATCATAAATTTGTGCCGCTCTTAGAGGAGCCTCACACTCTACCATAATGGCATCGGTCCACTCACACCACTGGGTCAGAGGGGCTGTCCGACTTGCAAATTTTATCTCCGAGTACGGAAACATACCACGCACTAATTGAAAACGGGCTATGATTCCCCCCTCTAGTGGCTCCACATCAGAAGGATAGCGAGGCGTAGAGACCAAGTTAGCACCCATCCCACCAAAATCCGGTACTTGCACCGGTCTCAGCAATTGCCCTACTTTGTCCCATAATTTATCCTCAGCTAAATAAGGGGCCCTCTGCCACAAAGTTAACGGCGGCACAGATGGTGGCTCATCCCCTCCCTTCTTTTTAGAAAGGACTTTCTTGGAATCCGACATGGCCCTACAGTAAACAATCAGCAACACATTTAGCAAACCCAACATATATATATATATATATATATTTTAAGTATATATTTTATTTATTTATTTACTTTTTTATTATGAAAAGGTCCTAAGATTTTTTTTCCCCCAATTCTCCTTCTTCTCCAATTCCCCATGAAGTCCATACCAATGTTCGCCTCCTCTCCCAAAGTTTTTTTTTAAAAGAATATATATATAGACAAAGAGAAGGAGTTTCCCTAACTTCTCTTAATTTTCAGTGGCTTCTAAAAAAAATGAGGAGAAGAATGAACCAAACTCCCCAACTTCTTTTACTTAATTTTTTATTATTAGTTTTTATTTTATTTTATTTTCTTTCTTTCGCTCCATAAACAAATGAAAAAGACCAAGTTCTACAATTTCTCTACCCCATTGCGAACCTTTTTTTTTTTTTCTTAAAAGGGGGGAGGGGAAAAATAAAAATCTTGCTAGAGTATTACAATTATTATCCTAGTAATAGCAATTGCGTACGAAGTCACAACAAAGCTCCACATAGTGACAACTATAGCAATAAACAACACAAAAAGAAGAAGAAAGAAGAATTACCTAGTCACTGCTCGCCAACGCCCTCAAAGTGGAAGCAAATAATCAACTCGGTCACAATCAACAACTCAACACCTACATTCAACATCACATATTCAGGTGATCAACAAATGCAGGAATTCCTCAAATACACCTCTCCTCGAATGCTTTCTTGGTTGATATATTCTAACTCAACGATGAGTACAATGGTGCCTAGTGTATGCCTACCAAATCCACAAACCCATAAACAAGCTACTACACCCGTAAAGCAACACCCAATTTTTATTTATTTTTTATTTTATTATTATTTTTTTTGGTCCCAAAAATCAACACAATTGGATCACCTGCCTTAAAGAAAAATAAAAAAAAGGAGAGAAATTACCAGGCCAAGACCATCCACGGTGCCAGAATAAGTTGCGGATGAGCCAATCAAAGCCAATCAATTGGGAGGTTCAAACCCAAATATGACACCAACATTGGTGGGGACCTAGGGCACACTTACAAATCGCGGTCCAAATAGACCAAGGAGGTCGTCGGAGCTTGGAATCGCAGGCTTTCAACAGTCCCAAATTGATTTGGGGCCACATTAGGTTACACACAAGGGTGCGAAGGCAGGCGTGCAAGTGTATGGGTATGTGCGACGGTGGTGATGGGCTTGGAGGGTACCATGGTGAGGGGTGTATGAAAAAGGGGGGATCATGGGTGAAAAGGCTGGTGTGTAGGTGTAATAAGTGTGTGCGGCAGTGGTTATGGGTATGGGGGGAACCGTGGTGATGAGTGTATGTGTGCGACAGTGGTGGGGGTGTAGGGGAACCGTGATGATGAGTGTAGGTGTACGGTAATGGTGAGGGGTGTGGGGGAACTGTGGTGATGGGTGTATGAAAAAGGGGGGAAGTGGTGTATAGATGTGTAATGGAGAGGGAGTAGAGGTGGTGCTTAGAGGTTTTGTGAGGGGTAAGGTTCTCTCTCCTCAACTTTCTCTCTCCATGTTGGGGTTAGTGTGTGACTTAAGGGGGTTGTGGAACATATAGGGCTCCAAGAAGGAAGATTTTGGAATGTGAGTGAGCTTGAGGGGTAAGGTTCTCTCTCCTCAACTGTCTCTCTCCATGTTTGGGGGTAGTGTGTGACTTAAGGGGTTGAGGAATATGTAGGACTCCAAGAAGGTTGACTTTGGAATGTGAGTGCGTTTAAGGGGTAAGGTTCTCTCTCCTTAACTTTCTCTCTCTACCCTTGTCTATGAAAAAAAAAGTAATCTCAAAATAACCTACTCATAACACCCCCACAACACCAACAAGTAACCATCAATCACACCATCAAGTACATGTAACTCCCCTTTTTTCTGCTCCAGTAGAGTCAGAAAATCTATTGAGTGATTCACAAACTTTTGTGAACTCCAACACTTTAACCAGTGGGTCTTCCTTCTCCGAAGTTTAGCATCGTATACATATATATATATATATATATGTATTTTATTAGGCACGGTCGGAGGACTGGCAGTAGTTTTTTTTTAAAGGGGGGCACGGCTCCTTATTAAGGGTATCTCATGAGGCAGGGTTGGAGGGGCACGGCTCCTTAGTGTATCTCCTTAGGCAGAGCTGGAGGGGCACGACTCCTTACTAATTGTATATCATGAGGTAGGGCTGGAGGACTGGTTGTAAATTTTTTTTTATAAATAAAATAAAATAAATAAATATTAAAAAAACGGGGGGGGGGGGGGGGGGGGGGGGGGGGGGGGGCACGGCTCCTTATTAAGTGCATCTCTTGAGGCAGGGCTGGAGGGGCATGGCCTTATTAAGTGTACCTCATGAGGCAGGGCTGGAGGGGCACAGCTCCTTATTAAGTGTATTTCATGAGGCAGGTCTGGGGGGGGGGGGGGCACGGCTCCTTATGAAGTGTATCTCATGAGGCAGGGCTGGAGTACTGGCTATAAAAAAAAAAAAAAAAAAAAAAAAAACAAACGGCTGTGGAACATGCCCATTTCAAGAGGCACAACCTCAGGGGGTACGGTCGTGGAACATGCCTATTTCAAGAGGCACGATCTAGGGAGGGAGGGGGGGGGTTACGGTTGTGTAACATGGCTATTTTTAAGAGGCACGACTTCAAGTAATACGACCGTGTGATGTGTAGAGAGTACGAATGAGGGATGACTGTGTGATATGGTTAAACACACACACACATATATATATATATATATATTCTTGCATCCCAGTACCAAGTATCAGTACCACTCACACATCAACAAGCCAGTCCCTCACATCAACACTAATTAGTTTCCCTCAAAAAATTATATATATATATAAATTCAATTTTTTTCCTTCTTTTCTCTCTCTTATACATGATTAAACCCATCACCCACAACTTTCAAATCTGTTGGACACTTGAGACCACCTTTTTTCTTTTATCAAATCAACGAATCCCCTCCAACAAAACTCCTTTGCAAACATATAGTTTTTTTCTCATACACCAACACTCTATCTCCTCAAAGAAGAAGAAAACACGCCATAGTTACTGTACCAGTGTTGTGGACATAGAAGAAGACGACTTATAATTCAAGCACAAAGAGAGATACAGAACAGCAACATTGTTACACATGGTTCAAGCATAAAGAGATACAGAGCATCAACATTGTTACACATGCGTAATCTTTCAAAGGTTCAAGCATAAAGAGATACAGAGCATCAACATTGTTACACATGCGTAATCTTTCGAAGAAGCTGCGATCACAACCCAAGATCGCTTAGGTAAAAACAAAAAAAAGAGACAGTTCACCAAAACATGCCTTGAGACACCGAATGTTGGCCGTAGCCGGAGCAGTATTGACATGAGAATTATCAAGTTGCTCCAAAGCCACTGCACTGACCAACGCCTCCTCTACCCTCCTCAGCTCCATCATTAGCTCCTGTTCATTTTCTCTATACATTCTAGAATCCGCTAGTCCCTCCGGAGTTCGGTCAGTCCCTCTTCTCTTGCGAGCATTAGACTAGAGAACCATACGAGCCCTCATATTAGAAAGCGCATGCTCAACTTCCTCTCGCTCAGCGGCTCGAGGAGTCGATACTTCCAAACAACATGATCCACAAAATCAATCAGCTAAGCCACATGTAAACTGCGGGTACTCAATTCCCCTAACTCCACCCTGAGATCCCCAAGATACTTGAAAGAAGCCTGGCCATAAGTGGTCTCCTCCATCCTTCGAATAACCTGCCCAAGTTTACGACAAACTTGGGTCTGTTCAGCAGTATCAAGGATATTAAGCTCCACGAACGTGCTAGGACGCTCCACATATAACCTCTCCAAAAAAGTATGAAGCTTTTGTATCAATTTTATCCCACGCCACACATATATACCATCAGGCAGGTCTTCAAATTTCTCTGGAAGAGTGAAAATCAAATGACCTTCTATTGAGGACACAGAGCATGAGGGCCCAGAATGCACAGAGACAGACATTGTCAAAGAGTCGTGAAAAACAAAGGAAGATGAAACACCCAAGTAGCCAAGTAGGTGCACAACGCCTCTTTATAGGATAAACGACTACAAGACCTAAGAACCAAGAAGAGCATAATAGCCAATGGGTTATGATCAAACACCAATGACTAGGTCCATAGTAGGCTGCCTTTACTTGTAAAGCTACCCATAGGGGATTTAACGTAACACTGAATATGAGCTTGCCTATAATAGGCTGTAATTACCTATAAAGCTACCTATGGGGGATTTGACGTATTACTAAATATGAGCTTGCCTAGAAATTACCCAAGCCATCAAATGAAACCACATTTTCAAACGAAGAGGGGGACAAGTAATCATCTAGCCTCACTTTCTCCCTACTGGCCTCATCAAGGTGGCACGAGCAAGTTGCTCTCCACTTTTATGAGAAGAGTGACACAAGCATCGCGCTCTTCACCACAGGGGTCGGCACGAGTATCACGCTCTCCCCTTGTGAGTCTCGTTAGGGCGGCACGAGTAACACCCTCCCCCTTTCTGAGTCTCAGGTAGCACGAGCATCGCGCTCTCCATCTCAGGGCGGCACGAGTATCACACTCTCCCCTTAGAACACTCGGGTGGCACGAGTATAACACTCTCCCCCTACATCACCTAGACGGTACAGGAAACCTCTCCCCCATCTGAACGCCAGGTGGCACGAGCATCATACTCTCCACCATTACACCAAAATGATCCCCAAGTTTGCCATCCCAGATCACAAGATGTTAATTCATAGACGTAACACTCCACCAAATTTTACGCAAACAGCAAGCAAAGAAAAATAGCAAAGAAAAATGAATTACTATAAGAGAATTCGACAACAACAAACAGTTTCCAGTAATTGGGAAGATCATATTTTTTTTATTAACAATCTCAAAACACATCATACTATTACAACTTCTCCACAAACACCTAGAAAATCAACAACCACATCACCAATAACCACATCTGTCACGACCCATCCCGCTAAAAACGGAAATAGGACACGTGGCATGCCACCAAGGCTCATCCAATTCTACTAAAGTAAAATAGCAGTGAAAACATAAGTTAAATCCCTTAAAAATAGAGTCATAAAAAGTTTTGACCAATTAGAACGCGTTCAAAAGAATCCATTTAGAAATACAGAGGTCCAGTCGACTGATCGAGGTTCCGGTCGACTGGAAACTAGAAGCAGAAAGTATTAAAAGTTCAAAGGTACTATCCAGTCGACTGTTTCGGGGACCCAGTCGACTGGAGCCTCAAATCTTCAGTCGACTGGTGTCTTGTCTGGTCGATTGAACACTATTCAAGCAGAAGGTTGTGTTTTCGTGCAGAAACCAGTCGACTGAAGCCTCCGGGAACTGAAAGAAATAACTCTGTAAAACATGGGTCCAGTCGACTGAATCAAGGACCAGTCGACTGATCCCTCTGTGAATTGCCCAATCTGCAGCAATCTCACCCCAAGGTTCCTCCGAACTAAATTCCAACATAATACCACTATATTACAACGATTCAACCCAGAAATACAAAAGTGTTTACTATGGATTACAAGTACTAATCCAAGTTAAGATTCTATTACAACATATTATCAATTCCACTCCTTATTACAAGTTTGGAATGAAAGCAAAAGTATAAACAAGAGGTGGTTCCCCTGCATTCCTCGACCTCACTCCTCACGCTTCTTCTTTCCCTTTTTCTTTTCACCTACAATGGAGGAACTCTCCACTGCTCAACTATATGCTGAGTGTACAATTCTAAACAAATGCATATGAGGCAATTCATGTTTTAAACATCTAAATCACATAATTTAGTCTCCGGGGAGAAAGATACACATTGACCTAGTATATCGAAAAGTCTTAAATATTAAACCGCGATGCCAATGGTTAGCCAAGGATCACTCAACCATTGCATCCAACTGCTCTGCTTGGCCCCTTCCCACACCAAACAAGTAGTCGTCACTACTAAAACTCTCAAACATTGAGAGGCGTACCCCGGCATGAAATTATACCAAACTCCCCTTTGACCCACATAAACATTTAGCATACTGACATAATCATGTCATCATGCTTTTCTATACGTACTTACTAAAATTAACGGGCCTAATTTAACACATAAGTTTGCCCGGATCACAATTCATACAAAATATCTAAAACATCAAAAATTCCCTATATTACATAGGTTCAGAATTCATACCTTGAGCTATAACTCTCAAACTTCAGGAGAAGTACTAGGAGACCAAATAAACGTCAGATCTTTGATCTAAAGCGATTCCTACAAGTATAGACATGTTTTTCCCAATTTCCTATAATTAACTTTTTGAAAAAAACTTTGCCAAACGTGGCCTAAGAGGTATCAAAATGAAGCTCTTGCCTCGATGAGTCCAAATATGAAATCTGGTCGAAAAACTGACGGATGAACGGTCGTCGGCAAGCTCGTGGCAACTATTCCCCTTTTTCTCTCCTCTCTCTAGATATTTTGGAAGTTTGGATAAAATGAAAATCTCATCTACTACTATTTATAGGCATAACTCTCGGGAATTATATTTAACTCCCCAAGTTCCCAAAACTTCTAATTAAGTCCTGAAACGTCGCACACGTCCATTTTATTACTTCACGAGTGAAAACTAAAATTTATAAAAGTTTTCGATTAATTTCCGTTTGGGTCCAAAAATAAGGATCCAAAAACTAAGTTTCGTGGAATCTTTATACCACCTACCTTTTTATGCAGCATACCACTCACGTTCTCACCACAGTGTTCACAATGATCTAAAGTAGGATCAAACTACCAGAAATTATACTACATAGGTATAATTACTATTCATGAAAATCAGGTAAAGTTAAATAACATTTAAAATCATCTAAATATCATTTCATCATGTCAATGCATTATTGACTTTACTGATTTTCGTGTCCTCAACTGACACACCACAGTTGACCACGTCAACTCCATTCACAATTATCAAATAGCATTGATAATTTATGAAATCCCAATATACATTTTAAACAATGATTTTCTGGAACGGGCATGACAACTCTCCCCTCCAAAAAGGAAGTTTGTCCCCAAACTTATACCTCATGAATCGAATAGAAGCGGATACTCATGCTTCATTTCTTTCTCACGTTCCCATGTAGCCTCCTCAACCGTAGGACTATGCCATAATACCTTCACCATCAGAATTGTCTTGGTTCTCAATAGTTGTTCTTTTCGATCTAGAATTTTTACTGGATGCTCTATATAGGTCAAGTTCTCTTGGATTTGCAACGATTCGGGTACTATGATTTTGCTCGTACCCGACATACACCATCACAACATCGACACGTGAAATACATTGTGCACAAATGCTAACTCAGACGATAAGGCTAATCGGTAAGCCATTGGTCCTACTCTTTCTAGAATCTCAAAAGGTCCTATGAATCTCGGATTAAGCTTCCCTCGCTTTCCAAATCGGACAATGCCTTTCGAAGGTGATACTCGATACAAAATCTCCCACTTCGAATGTCATCGGTCGTCGCTTAGAGTCCGCATAACTCTTATAACAACTCTGAGCCACCTTAAGTCGCTCCTGAATTAGGTTCACCTTCTCAGTAGTCAACTGTATTATCTCTGGTCCTATTAACCTTCTTTCTCCAACTTCGGTCCAACAAATCGACAATTGACACTTATGCCCATACAAAGCTTCATACGGTGCCATTCCAATACTGAACTGAAATCCGTTGTTGTAGGCACTTTCGATTAATGGCAAGTGTTTCTCCCAATCACTCCCAAAATCTAGAACACACAATCGAAGCATATCCTCTAACGTCTGAATCATGCGCTCTGACTGTCCGTCGGTCTAAGGATGAAATGCAGTATTGAAAATTAGTTTAGTACCCATAGCTTCCTGTAGACTTCTCCAAAACCTTGATGTAAAACTACTATCGTGATCTGATACAATCACAGTTGGAACTCCGTGTAGTCTCATAATCTCTTTCATATACAACTCAGGTAACTTCAAAGGCTTAGTCATCTAGATCGATAAGAAATGAGCTGACTTTGTCAATCGGTCAACTATAACCCAAATCTTGTCATTCTTGTTAGGCGATCGTGGAAATCCGGATACAAAATCCATAGTGATCTCATCTCATTTCCACTTCGATACAGGTAATGGTTGTAGCGGTCATGTACGTACTTGTCTCTCTACCTTAACTTGTTGACACACTGGACATTCCGAAACATACTTTGCAACTTCTCGTTTCATACCTCTCCATCAAAAGTTCTCTCATAAGTTCCGGTACATCTTATTACTTCTCGGATGAACTGAATACCTAATACTATGTGCTTCCTCTAGGATTCGTTCTTTCAAGTCTTTCACATTCGGTACACATAATCGATTCCCAAGCATCAATACCCCTTGTTGTAATGTAAATCCAGGTCATTTTTCCAAAGGTATCTCGTCTCTCATCTTGCACAAGTAGAGATTGTTAAACTGTACTGCCTTAATCTCATTAATAATGTCTAGATGAGCTCTGATCGCCATCATCAAACCACTATTCATATCCGGAATTATTTCTAACTCCAATCGTTCAACAACTGAGTAGAAAACTAGAGCAAAGGATCACCCCTTTTTTAGCAAAGATGGGGGGACACTGTAATCATATAACATGATAAGAAGGCCACTACACCCATGTGAAGTGATACTGCAGCCACGTGAAGTTCAAGTTACTTAAATCTGCAAAGCAACAACAGTCCATCAACCAGCTGTATGAGACATAATCATCTGCTACAAACACACATTTTTAAAGTTATGCCCGCCTACCACGTGCTGGGCACCTTTCATGCGGATAGGGGGGCTAATGTAGGTAATGCGTATTAATCTGCCACGTGGTGATTGCACACATCACCAAAATGGAAATGTGTCTACATCATCGTCCTTACTTATATGTCCACATAGACCACTTATCTAGGTCCTGCAACTCAACTACTTGGGGCATCTTAAAGGGCTTAGCCCATGATGAGGGAAGGCCTAGGCTGTAACTCCAATACTTGGGACATTCCAGAGGGCCAAGCCCACAATGATGGAAGGCCCTCTCTAGGGAGGGTGCAACTTCAATCCTAAGAAACCACCACAGAGGGCCAATCCCATGATGGGAGGGTCCCTCCACGAACCCCCAGGAAGGCCCAATGCTAAGTGCGACTCCAATACTTAAGGCCTCCACCTCAATGAGAGCCCCAACCCCTAGGGCCATAGTAGGAACCCATAATAAATACACGAGCGCACATACTTACACTTGGGCCAATCACCCTTGGTTCAGAACAGTACTCAAGGGTGGCCCAGCCCAGCCCATTGGGATCTCGAGAGCTCGTGGTTAGGTGGCTAGAGTCAAGGGTGTCTCCCTAACTCATGCCTCCTAGCAAAATTAGGGTTGGTTCCAAAGAGAAAGAGAGAGACACGTGACCTTCATGTGCGCTGCACCTTTCATCCCATGGCCAATTAGAAATCCCCATGGCCTTAAGACCAGCCGAGCCTTCGACTCTCCATTGCCTTGTCACTTTCTCCCTCGCTTAACCCTCTGCAACCAATAGCGCCATCTTGGTACACTCCCACGCTTAACCCTCTGCAGCCAATAGCGCCATCTTGGTCTACTCCCATGCTTAACCCTCTGCAGCCAATAACGCCATCTTGGTACACTCCCTCGCTTAACCCTCTGTAACCAATAGCGCCATCTTGATACACTCCCCCCTTAACCATCTTCACCCAATAGTAAGCTATCCTTCGACGACACACTCACCTCTCAAGCACCAATAACACTCTCCTTTGTCACATGACCCATTCTTGTTTGACCCCTGTATGGTCAAGATCTCATTTAATACCCTCAACTACCTTAAACATAAGCATTTAAGACCCTCACCTTCCTTAAACAGAGGGACCTCTTCTAGAGTGCCAGCACACCACACCGACAGAGCCTCCAGTTATATCATATACCCTCACAACCCTGCTATAAATACCAGCCTCATTCAATACATCCGACAACCCGAAGGAACCCCAAGCTTGAGCAATTAATCAAGTTCTCATACCCTCCTTACCATTACCCAAGCAACTCCTCCTAGACTTGTCACATAACCCATCCTTGTTTGACCCCTGCATGGTCAAGATCTCATTTAATACCCTCAACTACCTTAAACAGAAGCATTTAAGGCCCTCACCTTCCTTAAATAGAGGGACCTTTCCTAGAGTGCCAGCACACCACACTGACAGAGCCTCCAGTTGTACCATATACCCTCATAACCCTGCTATAAATACCAGTCTCATTCAATACATCCAACAACCCGAAGGAACCCCAAGCTTGAGCAATTAATTAAGTTCTCACACCCTCCTTACCATTACCCAAGCAACTCCTCCTAGACTTTTTAGTCATTACTTCCATACCTTACCTACCACTCCTCCTTCACCTTCACTCCTTCCATACCTTCCACTCATATCCTCATTGTAGGACACCTACTGCTTTTCTCTCTCTTATTTAGAACTACCTTGGCTCTCACTCGAGCCACGTCATCTCTGGGACCCATCTAACTATACTACTAATTTTCTATTATTTTACTATACCTTACACTCACTAGCATGCCTATGTGTTATACCTCTCTTTACACCTCATCCACACCAAAAAGGACTCACACACCATAAGTAAATCATTTCTCCCTTCTATTTATTATTTTACTTAAGTAATTAATGTAATTAACGAAATAACCCCCATTTGGATTCAATAAAAATACTTTCAAAAATCAATTCCTTATAGATAAAAAAGTCAACTTTCCCTCCGAAGGCAAAATTTCTGATTTTTGCACAGTGTATGATATTGGGGCATTATTTTTACTAAGTTCCTTTCCTTTTTAAAATTCTTAAAAAATCATATTTGATATATGGGGATCTAGATGAACTATTCATAGGACTTTTAAACTCTTGAATCGAAAATCTTGTTTTTGACTATACTTAGCCATTTTGGCCACCATGGCTCAATGGTTGACTTTTTCTGTACCAAGTTGTTTTAATTCGTAATAATCATATTTTAATTAGCTCTGATACCTTCTATGAAGAAAATGTGAAAAGAAAGATTTAAGTTATATCGCCCTGATATCTTTATAAGGAAATATGTGAAGAAAAGAAACAAGTTATACGTCGCTCGGATCCCTTTACATAAACGAGAAAGAGTATGAGTTGTACCATTTCATAGTCATGTGACATACATATTAGAGTCAAGTTTACAAGTTATATGTCGCTCAGATCCCTTTACATAAACGAGAAAGAGTATGAGTTATACCATTTCATAGTCATGTGACATACATGTTAGAGTCAAGTTTACATGCATGGTGAGTGATGATCAGTGTGAAAAGAGAAAATAGATGACGTTGTGTATGGACACTCCCTGGTACGTGTACTATAGTGTGATGCGGAGATGATGTGGGTGTATGGTATCTGTGAAATGCGACGATGATAAATTGGACACTCCCTGGCGCCCGTGGTAGTGCTATAGTGTGTGACGCTGACTTGGACACTCCTTAGCACCAGTAGTAGTGCTATAGTGTGAGGCCAACTGAACACTCCAGGTGTCTGTGGGATGGCTATAGTGTGTGGCAAATTGGACACTCCCTGATACAGTGTATTATTGTGTGAGGAAAACTGGACACTCCCTGGTACCTGTGTACTATAGTGTGGTCACCTTAATATTTCAAGGTACTGGAATGTGAGAGTTGGATGATGTGTGGTTGAGAGAAAAGAGTCGGATGAGAAGGTTGCATAGTTCCATGCATGGTCACATGTTTTATTGATTTGAAGATTATGACAGTATCATTAATGTTTTATAATTTGATTTCACTACAATATATCTAACATATGGTATTTCGAACCTATATGGAATGACGAACCTATAAAATGGAAATGGTAAGTGAATATATTTTACATTATGAACACGTGTTCTTAATACTCACCAGCTTCTTGAAGTTGGTAGCGTTGATATGTCTTGGACATTCGTGTCTAGGCTTTTCAGGTTATGACCAGGCAGGACAGTATGACTATGCGCATTGAATACAACTACCTGAGAAGAGGAAATTGTTATTGCTACTTTATATTATGAACTGAACTTGTAATGAGGATTGATGTAATAGAAATTTATATTTTTGCAAGGCGGGTTGTGCTTTAAGATTTCTACGTGATGTAATGATTAGTATCTTTGAAAAATATTATAAGTCTTGATTGCTTTTACCTTGATATAAGTTATTATACTTTTCGACGTTTGTGACGGAATCGATCCTTCAAACTGTCGCAACCTACGGGTCTATAAAGGAAATTAAATGATTTCCCTATTTATTCTACATCGGGGCATGACAGAATTAATTTAGTGGTATCAGAGCCAGGTTATCTCAGAACAGTTTAGCTAGGTTAGGGTTTACCAGTATAGACCCGATTCCACATTCTGCCAGCTTAAGCTTTGCACACCCGATGATACGACAGAAGGACAAATCCGCTGCCCAAACGCTTAAGATTATCTCTTTTAAGATTAGTCCTGATATAAGTTAGTGCCTTTTTGTCAGGTATGGATCTAGTTCCGCCACTATTTGTACCAGACATGTATGGAGGACATTGGGTTACCCGAGGGGCGGTAGTTCCAGCTTTTGTTGGGTTGTACCATACCGCGATTGAGCAGCAGGTGGTAGTGACAGTAGAGTTGGTCAATGGCACCACACCCATGTAGTGGGATTAGTTGATTTGTCCCGAGTTCGTCTTGAGCTCCTATATTTTGCAGAGACTCAGCAATTAGTTTTATTAGAGATAGTGCAATTGGTTAACAGTGATGCTTTTTATCTGCCTTTAGAGATTCAGATCCTGCATGCTCACCTTGCACATCTAGATATACCCCCACCGGTTGTTCCAGCGGAGGACCCGATAGTTCCTGATGTTGAGGGTATTGATGGCTGAGACGTCATTTTGGCCCTTTTGGTCTAGATGTTGATGATGATGAGGAGCAGGGTATGGGCCTGGATGACTTCGCTGCCGACATCGATGAGGAGCTGGCACTTATGCCGGGTCTGCCCGAGGAGATGCTAGTCGAGGTGGATGTTTCAGAGCATGCTTCATCACCAGCCTCTTAGAGCAGTGGTTACTATGTGGTAGGGCCGTTCCATGTTCAGCGGTTTCGTCCTCTGGACTTGTTGATGGCTACCTGTAGACACCCCATTTTGACCTGCCAAAAAAAGGAATATTATCACAGGGGGCCCATCGGGCACGCAAATTGAGGAAAAGAGCTCCAGAATCCAAACAGGGACCCTAGAGGCCAAATCAAAGTCAATACGGAGACGGCAGCTCATCTAACGGATGTCCCAGAGTTTAGGACCGCCCCTTATGATAATTGGCGGCGTTTTTCACCAGAATCGAAGCTTGGCACAAAATTCAACACCGGAATCAAGTCTGGGACAACTGAAGATTGAATTCGATTACATTAGGGCAAAAATAGGAATCAATACAGGCCCACCGGACTTCAAATCATCAAATTCTGATAACCGACGAAGAATCGGGCTCTGATCGAAGTTTTGGCACGCCGAAATCAAGGAAAAGGGACATAATTGTAAATTCGAAAACACCAAAAGTCTGACTGGACATGATTGACTGGAAATACAGAGAAAAATAGAGATTATGTGACTCGAATCAGCCCAATCAAACAATTGGAGAAGAAACGATGTTCGATTGAAGATTTAACGGCCCGATTGGCATCGACAATGGCATACATGCCATTATATGGGCTCAAGAATTCCTAATCCAACTATACGGATATGAAGAGGACGACATTACGAGTCCATAACTTCTTGAATCAAAAGGATCGGACGGCAGATTCAAAATATATAACAATCGAAGTTCCTGGACGATCGGGCGATCAAGATCGAAGTTGCACCGATCAACCGTTGTATCACCTACATGGGATCAGAGCCCATATAGGTTTTGTCTATAAAAGCAAGGCTTTGCTTCCTTAGGGTTTTTTTTTTTGGGCAACCGCACATCAGACCTCCTTGTCATCTCCCCAAGGCTCTGTTTAGCTGGTTTTTTTTTCCCACAAAGGCTTTGTTTGGTTTGTTTGATCAACAAACATCACCACAACTACAACCAAACACCACCCAAGCGCCACTACTGCCAACCACCACTCAATACCCACAACCACCACTCCACTACACAAACCCCCTTCACAAACCCGGCTTCCAAAAACTGCCAGAAAGCCCAGAAAAGCTGTCTGAACCAAACAGAGCCTTAAGCCGCAACAGATTCTGAAAAAAGAGCAAAACAATGCCTTAAAACCCTTCACTACCTCTCACTGCCACCACCAGTGGATCCCCGTGGTCGAGAACAAACCAAACCCAATTGGCTACGTGTCAAAATCAGGCCCCACAGAGGCTAACGCGTCGCTTAAAGCCCTCACACGCCGCCACTGAATAGAAGCTCCTCCGGCGGCCTCTCCGGTCATACCAGACGGCAAACACCACCACTGGCCCAATCGTTTGGACTAGACGATCCCAACGCCGGCTGCCACACCTCCAACGACCACCGGAGACTCCTACACGCACCGCATGCGCCACCACGATCCGTTCTGCCTATCCCACACGCAGCCAACAGTCAGCGCTGAGTTAGCGCTGACTTAGCAGTTGACCAGCCAATCCGGTACTAACACGTGGTAATGATTGCTGAGTAAGCAGTCCAATGAGCTACCACGTGTCCTTCACGTCAGCGTTGACCAACTAATCAGGACTTAACATGTGGCACTGACTGCCACATCATCATGCCACATCATGGTGAGTCAGCGTTGACCAACTAATCAAAACTTGACACGTGGCATTGACTGCCACATCACGGGGAGTCAGCGTTGACCAATCAATCAGAGGTTAACATGTGTCATCAACTGCCACATCACAAGACTGTGTGTCTGCCATGTTATCTGCCACGTTACTGCACAGTCAGCATTGATTGACCAATCACAGTCTGCCACATGTCTTTGACTGCCTAGTCACCATATCTAGTCAGTGCACCTTCAGTTTTCACCAGTCAATCAGAAGGCACCACATGTCTTTGACTGCCACGTGATTTGCTGATGTGGCAGTTGGTCCCACTTTTTAGTTTTTTCCAATTTTCTCCACTCTGGGTCCAGATATCGATGAACGGACACCTATTCCCAGCTAATTTGGCCGTTTCGGACGCACCGGTGACCTCAGATTTGGCCAAATCCAACTTTTAGGACCTGTTTGGCATTCTATATGACCATTTCAGGCTATCTCGGTCAGATTCCAACCCCCGCAGGTCCCGCTCAACTCACCCCGGACCCATTCCAGCCTGACTTATGGCTTTTCTGACTTTTCTAGCCCTTCCGGACCCGACTATGACATTTGTTCAGGTCAATTTCGTGTCGAAATTTGACTTGGGGTCTTCACGGCTTATTTTTGCGACGTTTCTCGATTACTATCCTTTCAAGGCTCAGGATTCTTTCTCAACAAACATCGACTGAATTTCAATAGCCCCTTCTGCACAGGAAACATACTCTAACTCATACTCTTAGTGGTCTGGGCTCCCTATAAATCTACTGATCAGATATTCTGCCTTTTCTTTTTCTTTTATTTTCTCTTAGTGGTCTGGTCTCCCTATAAATCCACTGGATGGATATTCCGCCTTTTTCTTTCTCTTTTATTTTCTCTTAGTGGTCTGGGCTCTCTATAAATCTACTGGTCGGATACTCCGCCTTTTTCTTTCTCTTTCATTTTCTTTTAGTGGTTTGATCTCCCTATAAATCCACTGGTTGGATATTCTGCCTTTTTTTTTCAGTCGGAAGGAGGCCTCGAACTCCATCCGATTGGACTTTATATTTTGCGTCAGCCGGAAGGAGATCTAATGACCCACCAGGCTGAACTTTATCAAACTGCTATATTATGCGCCAGTCGGAAGGAGGCTTTGAACTCCACCCTAGTGGACTTTATATCGTGCGTCAACCAGAAGGAGATCTAATAACCCACCCGGCTGAACTTTATCAAACTGCTTTATCCTGCAACAGTCGGAAGGAGACCTTCGAACTCCACCCGATTGAACTTTATATCCTGCGTCAGCCGAAAGGAGATCTACTGACCCACCCGGCTGCATTTTATCTCATGTCATAGATATTCGTTGATAAAAATTAGAGAACACAAAAAATTGATACTTCTCTCCATTCGCATTGGGCACCGACCCGTACTTCCGGCACACTTTTTCAACCCACTGGGCACCGACCCTTACTTCCGGTTACTATTTTACACCACTGGGCACCGACCTTTACTTCTGATACGCTTTTCAAAACACTCTAGGCACCGACCCAAACTTCCGGTAAATGTTTTCCAAACTCACTGGGTACCGACCCCTACTTCCGGCACTTTTTCATTACTTGGGCACCAACCCTTACTTCTGGCACATAAAACAAAAAGACAAAAAAATCATAAAAATAATAAATACAAAAAAAACAACTCATCGCACGATCGAATTACTCCGACTTTTACTCAAAACACTTTCTCGTATCTAACTAATTTATCAAGGTTAAAGTCTAAAACTACACCGTACAGGTTAAAGTTCCTAGCTACACCAACTTTACTCAAAACACTAGCTTACACACTTACGGTCTAGATCGACCAAAACACTCCAGCACATACACAGCACAAAACTGCGTATGGCCTGATTCTCGTATCGAGATACGTATGCAACCCATACTTGGGTGCCATAATCATTCTCTTTCACTCTATCTCGTGTTGCGATACGTATACATAACTATTCTCTTTTGAACTATCTCGTGTCGAGATACGTATACATAACTTCTCATTTTCAAACTATCTCGTGTCGAGATATGTATGCAAACTATTCTTTTTTGCATATCTCGTGTCGAGATACGTATGCAACCCCTACTTAGGCGCGGCCATAACTGTTATCCTTCACTTATCACGAGTCGAGATACGTATATCAGCAGCCGCGTGTCACGGATGGTCGAGTCCATTTCTTATATACTCTCACATTTTAGTACATTTCACTCACCTTGAGTTGAGATACGCATATCTTGTATAGTCTCATATCTTACTATCTCTTACTTATGCCCCCATTATCGTGAAAACCACTAAAATTGACAACCGTGTGTCACAAATGCTCGAGTGTGCCTAATACCTTCCCTCAACATAATCGAGTCCCCGAACCCATCACAAGAACTCTGGTTTTCGCACGACTATCAAGAGTCACACTTTTAAAGGGCCTACTTTTCTCAAAACAATTTTCAAAATCGAAGATGATTTACTTTAATTGTCTTTGTAGGGATCCTAACTCCCGATAACGTTAGGTGGCGACTCTGAAACTTTTACGGGCCCTACTCCCACTTGTATGTACTTTCACACATTTCTTTTCACGCTTTTGTTTGCTACTTTGAGCCGTTTATCTTATTTCATTTTATTTCCTTTAAAATGACCTACTCCCACTTTCACGTACGTTTCACACCTTTTTAACACACCTCTCGACGTAAACGGTTGCAATCCTCGAAGGGACCGCCCCCACCTTCGGGCAGGCATGACAGCTGGCGACTCTGCTGGGGACACACTTAAGAGGACTCAGGCCGTCACTTTGGTGGTTTCCATATTCTAAAGGGGCATTTCTTTTACTAACTACTCTACACTTCTATAATTCTTTTTAGGTTATTGATCTCGTCAAAATCAAGATATAAAAGTATGTTTTTTATGCTTTACTTTCAAAAGATTTGCAGTATGGAAGTAAAGGTCGAACCCACAGAGATTGAATACTACGCACTTTAATTTTTAAAACCTAAATTTAGTTAATTAAGAAAAATGGATTTTGGATTTAATTTGAATTAAACTAATAACAATAAAAGTAAATCTAAAGTATGAAAGCAATTAAATATTTATTTTTATAATAAGTTTAAGGAACCTAGGATTGCAAATCAACCAATAGCTTCATAATAAGGGTATTTACGAATTACTTTAGCTTACTAAGTTGGATGATAATGGGGAATTGTAGCTACAAGCCCAATTCCTCCATCAAGAAAAAAACTATGGTTCAAGCACTAACATAATCCATCTTCGGTTAGCACGAATTATCCCACACTAAACTAGGGTTGTGGTATAATCCGTCTAATCTAGGCATGGACTATTCGGATACTTGATAGCATAATTCAATTTAAGCACCATTTCATGTAAGTAATCTAAACAAGCACAGCAAGCATAGATCATTGAGCACACTACCATCAAAATAGATCTAAGACAAGAGTAAACTTTGAAAGTAACGATTTAATCAATAAAAGCACGATTTATTTATAAAAAACCTCGGAACATGTAATTGTCGTTCATACATAATAAAACTAAAATAAAAACATAAAATGCACCCTATTACTTGGCTAGGGTTTCATTGAAACCCTAGATCTTGAGTTTAGTTGGCCATAGAATTGATGAACGGCAAGAGGTTGATGGAGGAGGCCATGGGAATCCTTGGTCTTCTTCTTTTTCTCCTTGCTTTCCTATCTTCAATGGCTGAAGTTTTAGTTGTGTATGGATGTATCTAATGTTGCGTAATGATATGTAACTACAAAATTGATTTAGCATAGGATTTATATAGAGTTTGGAAAGATTTAGGAAGCTTTCCTAAGCCAAATCGTACTAAAACTGCTATATTTACGTTTCTGGACGTCATATGCACAAACCACCTTCGCTGGGCACTTTAATTTAACAAAATACGCGTTTTTTGGTTTTTTCACAGGTCGTCGCGCAAGGTCCTTTTCGCTGCACTGCGTGACTTTTGTAGAATTGCGATAACCTTTTGCTCGAAACTTGGATTGACTCGCCGTTTGCGGCCACGCGTCCGTAACTCGAAGATCTACATTTTATATCTCTGGAGAAATTTCTCAAATCTAAAGTATTCCTTGCCAAAAATGCAATTTACCTAGGTGCTACTGCATTCAGTTTTCACCGGAATCACCGTTTGAGCCCAGAATGACTTCCAAAACCACTAATCATTGGATTTTTGTGCATTTTCAAGTTAAAGCTCCAAATCCTACAAAATTTAGAATACTTATTAAAAAATAACTAATAACTACATGAAATGGGCTAACAAAGTGTATTTGTAAGACTATAAACGGCAACTATTCGTCGCCGATCACACCCCCAAACCTACTCTTTGCTAGTCCTGGAGCAAAAAGAACAGAAAAATAAAACTACTACTACAAATACTACTCTATTTTCGCATGGATCACGATTGCATTTAGCGTATGCAACAAGCCTTTTAAACCCCTAGGTGTCCCTAGTTAGACGGGTGAAGTCTCGTGAGGGTTCTCGTCAACAAGTTACCCACAATCATCTTTATTAACTTATAAAAAGAAAATTTCTAACTTATAACAAGAAAATTTTGTTTAAATTTTCAACATTCACAAAGTTTTATTAAAAAGGAAAACAATAATATTCAATACTCCTTATCATAAAATGATGATTTGAAATAGAATAACGAACAAGAAGAAACGGAATCAAACGTCTACCTACGTCATGAAAAACAATCCCAAGCACATGCATCGTATAAATCAATAGAGTTTCTCATAAAATTGCACGTGTGTGATATGGTAGTCAAATGAACACACGCATGTCATGAACTTGGAATATAATTCGGATAACCATCAAACTATGCTTCGACTACGAATCTCACAATGAAATGCACTCTTAAATGAAACGCTCAGAACATGTGTAATTTATCCAATATATGGGAGCAAAGGAAATATGTTTTCAAAACGAGAAATGCTCACATATGACTCGAAAAAGACGCATGACACAAAAGAACAGCAGTCTCATGGATAGGACGCCAACAGTCAAGAGAAATTAATCATTACCATGTTTTAATCCCCTTCCCATCGTTTTCATATCCACACCATGTTTAGGATCAAATAGGACTTTTCGAAGGTTATAATGTAGATCAGGTAATGAAAAATGATAGAAAGGATTCATTAGGTAGTTTTAGAATGGCATTGTAATACATGTTCGATTTCTTTCATTCTCTCTTCCACCAACTTCATCACTTCATTCTCTTCTTTTCATTCTTTTCAATTTTTTCTCCTTCTGTTTCTTTTTCTTTTTTTTTCATTTTTTTTTCTTATTCTTTTTTTTGTCTTTTGTTTTCTTTTCTTTTTCTCTATTCTTTTCCTCCTCGTTACTTTTGAAACAAATATTCAATAAATAACAAGGCAACCACCCCAAACATCATCTTATTTTCTTTTTCTTCTTCTTCTCAATCACACATCGCCTTAACACCACTAAAAATTGATCAATCTTTCAGGGGTGAACTCCAAGTTGGCCAAATTGGAGCAAAAACAGGATAATGGTAATTAAAGAAAAATGGCATTTTAATGGTTCAAAGAGCGAACTAAGGAAATTTATCATTTATCGGTGAGTAGCAAATAAAGAGGGCATATCATCATTTCCTATGGTCACATGGTTCTTTAATGTTTACGACGAAAGATTATTTAGCGTGGTAACAAATATTTTAACTTGATTTATCAACCAAAACAAGAATAATGAGACTAAACAACAAGTAGATGTGCTATTTCAAGTGAAATTCGACAAACACAAAATGTATTTATAACCCTCTAAAAAGAAAAGATAGGCTCAAAAGCTCACCGGGTTTAGTCTCCACCATATGTTGTCTAGAAATCCGAATCATATTATAGTTCACAACCAACATGTATTCAAGCGACTATGTGCAGTGCATAGGTTTGTGTGCAAATCTATGATATAAAACCACGATTCTAACGATACATATCATAAAACGTTTCAACATGACATCAGCAAATGTTTAACCACATCTTCTCTTGTTTACCATTCTATAACAATCATAGTTACATAACAAGAAGTATCGAATCAAGATTTCAAAAACGTCGGTAACATTGTTTATTTAAGCACAAGAATCGAAATTTTTTGAAAATTTAGTGTAATAATGAGCAGATGTGTGCATAACCCCAAACCTAAACCTTTCATTGTCCCCAATGAAACAATAAAACGAAAGAACGGAGAGTAGGTAAGAAAGGAACGATAATACCTCGATCTCGGCACTCACAAATAGGTGAACGTATAATAATATGGAATCAAAGTTCAATTACTCCAAACGGAGCACTATTTCACCTGTTAATACTTAACAAATAAATAATAAAATCTAATATATAATACATATGTTTTTTTCTTTTTATTTTGTTATTTATTTATTTATTTTTTTTGTAAACAATAGAAACTAAACTAGAATTAGAAGAACATAAAGGAAATAAAGAAAAACAAAACTAGAACTATGAAAACAAAGATAAACTTAAACGAAAAGAACTGAAAAGAACAAACAGAAATGAAAAACAACTAGATAGGTTGGGGAAACAGAAGGTCAAAGAACAAAGAGAAAAATTAAGAAATTCCCACCTCGCACGAGCGGACCGCACGAGTGACCCTCGTTCGCGCGAATTCCTCCGCGAGGTAAACCTGAGGCCTGTTATTAATTTTATTTAGAAATATTTCTAAGTGCCAGAATCGCGCGAGCGAACCCCTCGCGCGCGCGATTCTAGGCGCGAGATGTAACAGAGAGCTCATGTAATAAAAAATTGAAAAAATTTTGTCTAAGAGAGAATATCGCACGGGCGGGCCGCGCGAGCGATGCATCGCGCGAGCGGGCCGCGCACGCGATGTGGTCTTTTTCCCTTGTTTCTTTATTTCAAGGTAAATAAGTTCAAAATAAGTTTATCCCGACCCCTAAACCTGTCTATAATGTCCAAAACAGACTCAAAGGGCTAAAAAATGACTAAAAATAAGGAAAACGAACGAAATAAAGCTTGGGTTGCCTCCCAAGAAGCGCTATCTTTTACGTCTTTAGTTAGACCATTCTAGCTCAAGATTTATGGAGGTTGAAAATCAGACTTTGTACCCCTTAGGATATCAGGAAGAGCCCAGTGATAAGCAGAAATAACGTCACTTTGAATTAATTCGACCGACGGTTCTCCCGAACTATGTTCAAATCGATTACGCACCTTCCGAGTAAATTATTCATTCGGGTCTTGGGTGTCAGGATTCATCCGCTCATTACGAATTATATTATTTTCCTCACCTATATTTAGTTCTTTGTTAGGCTCAATATTCTGTTTTACCTCACATTCCGCCTCACATAGGTAATCGTCTTCGTTACGAGGTTGATCCATAGCATTAAAAATGTTTAATTTTAAGTTCATGTTCCCAAATGACACCTTCATTACCCCCGTCCGATAGTTAACTCGAGCGTTAGCGGTTGCTAAGAATGGACGGCCTAAGATGACAGGAGTGTGTTTCCTAGCATCTAGCACGGGTTCAGTGTTAAGGACCATGAAGTCAACAGGATAATAGCATTTATCAACTTTAACCAAGACGTCCTCGACGATTCCCCTAGGTATTTTAATTGAACGATCCGCTAATTGGATGGTAGCAGCCGTAGGCTTAAGTTCACCTAGTCCTAGTTATTTATAGACGTGATAAGGTAAGAGATTAACGCTAGCTCCTAAGTCAAGGAGAGCCCGATGAATGATAGTGTCACCTATGACACATGATATCGTAGGCGTACCTGGATCTTTATATTTCGGAGTAGCATGTTGAAAAATTGAGCTTACTTTTTCCATGAGAAAGACCTTTTTCGGAGTATGACTGCGTATTTTGCGCTTTTGCGTGCAAAGGTCTTTTAGACATTTAGTGTAAGCGAGAATTTGTTTTATCACATCGAGAAATGGAATATTAGTTTTAACTTGTTTAAACACCTCAAGTATATCTTCCGTTTTCGAATTTTTCTTTGATAAATTAGACGGTTCCTCAACATTTGGCGGAAAGGGCATTTTCGGAATATAATTTGTTGGGGTTGGTTCATTTTCTTTTCGAATTTTACTCGTATCCTCACCCTTTTCTTTATTCGAGTTAATGTGTACCTATTTTTCTCTCGCATTTGGAATTTCAACAATTTTCTCCTCACGAATAGTCGTCCTAGTCGACACGGCATTAACTTGCTCACTTGTACCCCCACCCTCATACTGTCCCTTAGGGTTTTGTATAGTTTGATTAGGCAGCTTACCCTCGTTTCTACGGCTCATTGTACTAGCTATTTGTCCCATTTGGGACTCAAACTTTGCAATGGATTGTGTGTGAGAGTGCACTATTTGTGCTTGTGCCTGTACTTGTGTTTCAATGTTCTTAAGGGATGCCAACACCTTATCCTCAAAAGCGTTAACCCTTGGAGGGTTAGGATTAGAAGGAGGGTGTTGGTATTGGTTTTGTTGAAACTGGGGTCGATAAGTATTAGGAAAATTATTCGGCATAGGATTATAACTATTTCGTGGGAATTGTTGAATCGAGTTTATGTGTTGCTCCACAAATTTCGAAAATTGAGATGCCGATGGGCAAGAAAGTATAAAATGTGAAGGATCGGAACATAATGTACAACTTTCATTAAAGGGTGAACCCGACATTTGATTCATTGTCAAAAGTCGGTCAACTTTTTTAGATAGTTCTTGAAATTCAATTGAGTGACTTAACTCGAACTTTACCTCTCTTTTAGGTTGATGAGGATATCCCTCGGAACGTACCGACACGGCCTGATGCATCGAGTTCTCGCTTAAAGTTTCAAAAAAATTCCAGGCCTCGTCGGCGCTTTTGTGTAGGAAGGTCCTTGCACAAATGGCATCGACGAAATTACGGACAGAGGGAATAAGCCCCTCGTAGAAGACTTGAACTAATTGCCACTTAGGAACCTGATGATGTAGGCATAAGCATAATAATTCTTTAAACTTTTCCCAAGTATCATAAAGCGTTTCCCCATCTTGCATCACAAAGTTTGTTATGGATTTCCTTATCTGATTTGTATGCATAATAGGGAAATTTTTTTGTAAAAATATAATGTGTAAGGTTTCCCAGGTTTTAATTGTATTCGGCTGCAAAGATTGGAGCTAATACTTCGCTTTATCTTTTAAAGAGAATGGAAAGAGCTGCAGTTTTAATTCATCAGCAGTTAAGTTTTGAATTTTTAAAGTAGAGCAGATATCTTGAAAATCCCCTAAGTGTTGGTACGGGTCTTCATTAATGCGGCCATGGAAAGAAAGAAGTAGCGAGATAGTAGATGACTTTATCTCAAAGTGAGATGCTGACACCTCCGGTAAATCAACACATGTTTGTGGCATGTAAGTCGTAGGAATAAAGTAATCCCTAAGCAGAGGCGGCAAAGGTATATTATGATTATTTACATTATTTTCGTTATTTCCGTTATTTCTAACGTCAGCCATTGGAATAGGTTTTATTTTAAAAATTTGAGTTTTCCTTAAACTTTTAAGGGTACTTTGAATTTCGGCCTGAAATAGAGTCGATGGTTCTGGAGTCGATTCGTCGTCTAGAAGGTTGGGTTGAAGATCTATTAATTCTTAAGGTACGTTCAAGTTCAGGATCAAAAGTTTGTAATTCAGATTTACTAGAACGTGTACCAAACATAAACTAAAAAGAAAATAAGCGACACTAAGACAAAAACTGACTCACAAATATAAGACGAAATCACGCAAATAAGGCAACAGGCACACAACTACTATGATGCATGAATATTATCATGTAATGCAATGACCGCGTCAAGCCCAGCGCCCCGAGTTTCCTAGCTAATGCACGTGAACAATCACTCCTAAACTAATGCAAATAGTGCGTCTCAGCGCCCTGACTTACAATGGTTTGAAGCGAATTGTAAAGAGAGTGATTTACTTGAATTTTTATTTTATTTTATTTTTCGTGTAAGCTCCTTTGGTGCGCTAAGCTATTCCTCTCCAAAACGCTAGAATTTGATTACTTGAGAAACTACAAAACAAAAGAAAAGTTAGTAACTTAAATAAAAAAATGGAAAAAAAAATAAAAATAAAAACTAATCTAATATTTACGAATTAACTAAACCAAGATTTTAAAGCTAAAGGTAGTAATTTGCAATTCCCGGCAACGACGCCAAAAATTGATTTCGTCAAAATCAAGATATAAAAGTATGTTTTTTTATGCTTTACTTTCAAAAGATTTGCAGTGTGGAAGTAAAGGTCGAACCCACAGAGATTGAATACTACGCACTTTAATTTTTAAAACCTAAATTTAGTTAATTAAGAAAAATGGATTTTGGATTTAATTTGAATTAAACTAATAACAATAAAAGTAAATCTAATTTTATAATAAGTTTAAGGAACCTAGGATTGCAAATCCACCACTAGCTTCATAATAAGGGTATTTACGAATTACTTTAGCTTACTAAGTTGGATGGTAATGGGGAATTGTAGCTACAAGCCCAATTCCTCCGTCAAGAAAAAAAAAATGGTTCAAGCACCAACATAATCCATCTTCGGTTAGCACGAATTATCCCACACTAAACTAGGGTTGTGGTATAATCCGTCTAATCTAGGCACGGACTATTCGAATACTTTATAGCACAATTCAATTTAAGCACCATTACATGTAAATAATCTAAACAAGCACAGCAAGCATAGATCATTGAGCACACTACCATCAAAATAGATCTAAAACAAGAGTAAACTTTGAAAGTAACGATTTAATCAATAAAAGCACGATTTATTAAAAATCCTCGGAACATGTAACTGTCCTTCATACATAATAAAACTAAAATAAAAACATAAAATACACCCTATTACTTAGCTAGGGTTTCATTGAAACCCTAGAACTTAAGTTTAGTTGACCATAGAATTGATGAACGGCAAGAGGTTGATGGAGGAGGCCATGAGAATCCTTGGTCTTCTTCTTCTTCTCCTTGCTTTCCTCTCTTCAATGACTGAAGTTTTAGTTGTGTACGGATGTATCTAATGTTGCGTAATGATATGTAACCACAAAATTGATTTAGAATAGGATTTATCTAGAGTTTGGAAGGATTTAGGAAGCTTTTCTAAGCCATATCGTACTAAAACTGCTATATTTACGTTTCTGGACGTCATATGCACAAACCACCTTCGCTGGGCACTTTAATTTAACAAAATACGCGTTTTTGGTTTTTTCACAGGTCGCTCGCGCGAGGTCCTTTTCGCTACACTGCGCAACTTTCGTAGAATTGCGATAACCTTTTACTCGAAACTTGGATTGACTCGCAGTTTGCGGCCACGCGTCCGTAAGTCGAAGATCTACATTTTATATCTCTGCAGAAATTTCTCAAATCCAAAGTATTCCTTGTCAAAAATGCGATTTACCAAGGTTGCTACTGCATTCAGCTTTCACCGGAATCACCGTTTGAGCCCAGAATGACTTCCAAAGCCACTAATCATTGGATTTTTGTGCATTTTCAAGTTAAAGCTCCAAATCCTACCAAATTTAGAATACTTATTAAAAAATAACTAATAACTACATGAAATGGGCTAACAAAGGGTATTTGTAAGACTATAAACGACAACTATTCGTCGCCGATCAGTTATAAACTTATTTGCACAGGTACATGCGACTCAAAAGAAACTGCAAGGCCAATGCCATACTGAAACTACAAGGCCAATGCTGTACTTTACTGCTATACACACTATACACTTGCATCAAGCATGACATAACCCGGTTCTGAAACTGAAACCCTTTAAGAGTAGATAGGAGGATTAGTACGTGGCATGGCCGTTGCGGTAGTACCGTCGGTACCAACACTGAAAGTTCCTCTGCTCGAAACCACCAACCTGAGAAGGTGCTACGGCGCCGGAGGTTTGAAAGTTCAGGATTCGGATCTAAATAAAACTACATAAGATGTTAACCTCCCCCACATAGTCACATTCTGCACGTACATTCAAAACTTTTCAAAAACATAATACGGCGACGATAGGCCGCCCAAATTCTTTTCTATCCTCCCCTTATATAAACAGGGGACGGAAAAACTTTTATAAGCGGCGCCGAAAGGCTACCCGGATCTTCTTTATCTCGCCCTTACACTTGTATGTAAGATCAAGGGTGGATAAACTTTTCAAAACCCAAAACGGCGCCGAAAGGATGCGCATTCTTACTCATCCTATTCTTACGTTTTAACAAGAATGGATAAACTTTTTCAAAACTTTAAAACGGCGCCGAAAGGCTACCCATTCTTGCTTATCTTTTCTTTACATTTTAACAAGGATGGATACACTTTTTCAAATTCATAAACGGCGCCTAAGGCTGCCTAATTCTTCTCCATCTTCCCAACGCACCTGTATATAGATCAGGAGGTGGATAAACTTTTAAAAACTCATAAACGGCGCCGAAAGGCTGCCCGACTTTTTCGAAACTCGTTCTCACCTTTCAAAACAAAAATAAAACTCCCCAAGGACAAAACCACTTTTCAAAGACATTTGGTGACACCGAAAGGCTATCTAGATTCATCTCATACCTTGGGAACACACGTCACACTGGGATAGTACTCTCCCATCTCTAACGAGTCACTGGGAGAAGAATCCCCGTTTCTTTTCTTTGAACGATTTACTAACTTTATGTCTACCTTTACTTCTGCTGGCCTCCACTACAGGTACACTTCTAACAGAAGTCAACATGGGAAGCTTCTACAAGCTCAGCCTACTCTCGGCATCACCGACTTCTCCACAGGACAAGAAAGTCCCAATGGACCACTGGTTCAAACAGCTCTGAATTCCGAATCCAAACATGTCCAAGCGCCAAGCCTGAACAGGGCTAGATGATAAAATCCGAGGGAATCAAATCCGAGCAGTATCAGCGCATTCGCGATTGTTCGAACCCTCAAGTCATTGAACCAATAGACCTACTTCTACCCATATGCATTCACATGCCTTTGGTCATGTCCAAGACGACTCTTGTAAGAGACTCAATACTCAGCCCACTGTCTTGAAACATTACTCCTCGTCATATGCCACACAGGGGCAGTTTCTCCATACTATTAAATTTATGCTTTGTCTGCTTTGCATAAGTACATACTTTCAAATGGAAAAACAAAAATAAAACTCATTCTTTACATCATTCAATAACTGTCATCTTGCTCTCATTATTTAAATCTCATGATTCGCTGGATATGACTGTCTTACTACTTGTTGACTATGACATAGACATCGTACTAGACTTTCAAACATAGCAAACTATGTTCGGGTTTACTTGAAAGTGCGACCAATGCAAAATCATGCCGAGAACAAAGTCAGGTCCACAAATCGGCCATTTAATCCTATGACGATACTCATTTCTCACCAAGAATCAGATGATAAAAGGCGCACTCAATGCATATTCACAACCGCTTGATGTCATTCGAGTACACAAGGACGGAGCAGACAGCCAACGGGCATTCAGGGACAAGAACACCTTGGTCCATTCTCAGGATCATGACATACATAGACTGAGGCAGTCTTTGTCCCCACGACTCAGCAAAAAGGTCATCACGATCACAAATGGCCCACTTGGGGCCCCTCAATCTTGGCCAGAAAAGTAAATAAGCTTTCCCACGATCTCTAACTTCAATGATGAATATATGTGATCTTTGAACCCGACTGGACTTGTGTCAAAATGATTAGAGGCAATCATTTCAGCTATCTATACACTACTTTCCCTCGCTAGCTCACTTGAGCCATGCAATAATTTCTTTTAAAACTTAAAGCCCTGAGGATCACCCCCTATACTGGGGCAATGCCAAAAGGAAAAAGAAAGAGAAAACAAACAAAATAGAACTAAAAGGGGAATTTTAGCCAAAACCGGCACACGGCGGCTGCCGCGGCACTCAGTGACTGCCGCACGGCAGTCACAGAGTGCCGTGCCGGCACTCACCAAGTGCCGCCACAGATTTCTGACTGCCGTTCGCTTTTAAAGTCTGCATTTTACAGAGCAATACGTATGCGCATGCGAATAAGAACAAAAACTGATAAAGTAAGACTGACAAAAACGCAGCAATCCATTAATTGCCGCGGCATTTGATGAATGTCGTGCGGCAGTCATGGAGTGCCGCAACGGCATTCATGAACTGCCGCAGCGGCAGTCACGGACTGCCGCGGCAGTATCTGGACTGCCGCGCTGGACAGCAGTCTGCATAATTTCATAAAGTACACATTGTACCAACAAATGAGAGAATTACACCTGTTTTTTACTCCGAAATTCACCAAAAATACCTGGTAATTTTGCTTATAAAAGAGAAGGGATCTTCCTAAAAGATGAGAGACCAAGAAGAACACCAAGAAACATATTGGGAGAGAGATTACATGCAAAAAAATACTTCCATTACACCAACATTTTTTTAGAAAAGAGAGTGTTTAGAGAATTAGAGAGAAGAGTTTGGAAGATCTTCAAAGAAAAGAAAACTTTGAGGATAATTTGGAGGTGATCCTCTAACTATAGATTATTGGCTTATTCTTTCTTCTTTTAAAATCTCCAATCCTAAAATCTTTCACTATCTTCTTTGTTTATCAAGTAAACTTAGGAGCTTCTTTTGTTTCCATATTACTTTCTTCCATTTTCTTTGTTTATATTTTTCTCTTGAAGGTCTTGGAGATCTTCAATATCTCTTTTGATCTCTTGAGCATGATCTTTTGAATCCCATGTAGGCTTGTGCTTCACATAGGAGTCAAAGTTTGATTACCACTTCATAAGAGGATCCAAGTCCATATTCATGAGTTGGATCTTCTAAACTTGATGTCTTGAGGAATCCCTTCTATATTCCTTTAGGACTCATGAGTCATAGTCATGTCTCCCTCTCCAATGACCATCAAATGGTAGGAGAATGTAGTTTTGAGTCTAAACCCATCTCCATGGTTTAGATTCCTTATCTTATAGATTTCATGAAGTCTATCCATATTTCATTTGAAATCTATGAAGAATAAAGGTTTATAGTCTCTAATGGCCATCAAATGGTAAGAGAAGTGGTTTGGTTCAACTCAACTTCATGGTTTAATAGTTGGAGTTGCCAAATAAAAAATTGAACTAGCAAAGTAAAAAACAGTGAATCCACAAACTGTTTTTGATCAAAGATTTTTAGTTCGAAATCTAACCGTTGAAATCAAGTGAAACCAACGGGAAAGTGTCAATAACACAATATTCTACTACTGTAATTTTTGTTTTAAGGTGGTTTCATGTTTAGCATGGTTTGATCATGAGTTTTGTGACACAAATACAATCTGCCCAGAATTTCAGAATAGTTTCAGAACAGTGACACTCTTTTGAAACAATTAAATCAGAGTTCTAATAAAGTGTTTGTGACCCCAAATAATTTTTTCTATGAAGATTAATGTGTTAGGAAGTCACCCTAAAAAGAACAAAGCAATTCGGATTTTTTTGCTATTTTTAATAAATCGTGCAAGAATTCTGGACAGAAGGTTGTAAAGTGCTGAGTGATGTCTAGTATTTTTCATATTCCCGGAGATCCGACCGTTGGAATTTTGATTTTCTTTTTGATTTGAAAACTAGACTCACAGAGGCATATTGAGTCCAAAAATCA
The DNA here is from genome assembly GCA_033977485.1 of Hydrangea macrophylla. Taxonomy (NCBI): domain Eukaryota; kingdom Viridiplantae; phylum Streptophyta; class Magnoliopsida; order Cornales; family Hydrangeaceae; genus Hydrangea; species Hydrangea macrophylla. The sequence goes on from CM066989.1 coordinate 14,705,962, forward strand.
TCAAGATCAAACCATGGGAGATATGCTTTTTATTTCTTTTAAGTTCTGGTCTGCTCTCTGCAATTTTCAGAGTTTTATGACACATTTGACTTACTTTGTAAACAAGGGTCTAAATGACTTTTCTATGATCTAGGGCTTAAACCGTGCTTTAATAATGATTAGTTGAGTTTGAATTCAAAGTTTAAGAGTATTTCATAGTTTACCCTTGTCCATGTACATATTCATCTATATGATTCGACACTTGTAATTAAGACTTATTTGCTTTGGATTTAATTACATTAGATAGATGCAAGCTAGAAATTTAGGATTGTCATTTTTTGTATTTTGCATATCATGTGGACTAACCCTTTGTTTTGTAGCGCTATTAAGGTACAATTTCTAGAGCTCCTCTTTAGTTTATCTTAATTTCTTGTTTTTATTGATTTGTCGACTTAATGCGCGACACCTTAGAATTAGGTTTTGCCTTATGTGTATATGTGATTAGAGACTCTTTTAGGATTTTCTTTTATTCGCATGCATTGCACGTTTATTATCGCTGCTGGATCTCGGGTAAGTTCACTTGTTCTCTATTGCATATCATATCGCTTGTTACCTGAATTACGTGGCTTTTTGAATGATATTTTGTCAATTGCAATTTTACACCCTTTGGACATGCTTTTGTGATGTATATGTATATATGTATTAGTTGAGGGCATGTTTAGATTAATAAATTTGATTAAAAGGATGTTGAGTAGAGGCCTATCACAAGATAGGATGAGAGAGGGTGTTTTAGTCCGACAGGCTCCTTCCTCTCTCATTCCATAATCCCCGGACCTAGTTAATCTTTGGTTTCGCAAACGATCAGTTTCCTTTCAAAATGGTTTCTTAATTTTCCTTTTAAAAATTAAGTGGCGACTCTTTTGAATTTGAAAATTGGAAAAAGATTTTAAATAAGAAAAGCTGTGGGTAAGCCAACCTGCGATATCCACAAATGGAAAAACAAAAACAAAACTCATTCTTTGCATCATTCAATAACTATCATCTTGCTCTCATTATTTAAATCTCATGATTTGCTGGATATGACTGTCTTACTACTTGTTGAGTACGACATAGACATCGTACTAGACTTTCAAACATAGCAAACTATGTTCGGGTTTACTTGAAAGTGCGACCAATGCAAAATCATGCCTAGAACAAACTCAGGTCCACAAATCGGCCATTTAATCCTATGACGATACTCATTTCTCACCAAGAATCAGAAGATAAAAGGCGCACTCAATGCATATTCACAACTGCTTGATGTCATTCGAGTACACAAGGACGGAGCAGACAGCCAACGGGCATTCAGGGACAAGAACACCTTGGTCCATTCTCAGGATCATGACATACATAGACTGAGGCAGTCTTTGCCCCCACAACTCAGCAAAATGGCCATTACGATCACAAATGGCCCACATGGGGCCCCTCAATCTTGGCCAGAAAAGTAAATACGCGTTCCCACGATCTCTAACTTCAATGATGCATATATGTGATCTTTGAACCCGACTGGACTTGTGTCAAAATGATTAGAGGCAATCATTTCAGCTATCTATACACTACTTTCCCTCGCTAGCTCACTTGAGCCATGCGATAATTTCTTTTCAAACTTAAACCCCTGAGGATCACCCCTATACTGGGGCAATGCCAAAAGGAAAAAGAAAGAGAAAACAAACAAAATAGAACTCAATGCAAAGCTGGAGCAAATCCACAAAAGATGCGATATGACTCGGATACAAATAGGGCAATTCTCCCCAGTACATACTTTACTCAGTAATAACGTACCCCACACTAGATTGGGACAAATATGAAAAAATAAAAAATAAAAAGAAAAAGAGCAAAATCAAAAGAAGGAAAAAAGCAGGGCATAAGGTGATCTCAGGAATCTCAACCGACTTTTCAAAATATACTTTAAGCCTTCATGCGATCTCTTTCATTTCTCAACCCATGACCCTGGCCTACGTTACAACCAAATAAAGTCCACTTTGATTGATACAGGTCTTGTTGGGTTCACTAAATCACAGACTTGCAGCATTCCAAACGACGGGGGTACCACATACTTTCAAATCACAAGATACACTGAAGCACAACAATCACATAACCGGATTTGGTGAAAACCCATGAGGGCGCCGACGGTAAAAATGATTTCAGAGAAAAGGAAAGCTCGAGAGAAATCAAATACTGAAAAGTTGGGTCCTTCTGAAGGACGATCACTGGGGCACTGAGCCTACACAGTCAAATACTTTGTCTTCCAGTACTCAACAGGCGATAAGACGGTCAATATACTCATGAACATTCTTTCACAGATGATAGATCCATGCATCATACTCTTGTAAATATGTATACTTAGAATGACATGACTTTCAAAATCCTTTCATATCTTTCAGCATAGCAGACAGTGCATACTTTCTATAGCAGGGATAACTGGTTCCGACACTACTCTCAAATGACCTAAAAAACTCGCCACTAACTGAGCCACGATATCAACCTTTGCTCAGACTCAGCAACTTCACACTGATCCATCTGCTCAGATCCACATATCAGATCAGTTTTCTCCTTGGTAGATTGTCAATAAATCTATCCCTCACTCAGGACTAACCATTCACACTCGAATCAAGATCAGGTATGAGACCCCAGCAGCGTCCTGTCTACTATCCACTCCCAAAATCAGGTATAAGACCCTCAAGCGGCATCTTGTTCACTCATCATCAGAATCCATCATCAGAATCAGGAGTGAGTCCTTCAAATGGCGTCCTATTCCATCACAAGCGTCAGGTGTATAAGGCCCCAATCGACAGCCTATTCACTGTTTACTTCCAGAATCAGGAGTGAGTCTGTCAAGTGGCATCTTATTCACATTATCTATCATCCAGAATCAGGAGTGAGTCCCTCAAGTGGCATCCTATTCACATTATCTATCATTGGAATTAGAAGTAACTCCGTCAAGTGGTATCCTATTCACATTATCCATCATTGGAATCAGGAGCAAGTCCGTCAAGTGGTATCCTATTTACACTATCAATCATCAAAATCAGGAGTAAGTCCGTCAAGTGGCATCCTATTCACACTATCTATCACCAGAATTAGGAGTGAGTCCGTCAAGTAGCATCCTATTCACACTATCTATCACCGGAATCAGGAGTGAGTCCGTCAAGTGGCATCCTATTCACACTATCTATTACCGAAATCAGGAGTGAGTCTGTCAAGTGGCATCCTATTCATACTATTACACCATCAATCACAAGAATCAGGAGTGAGTCCGTCAAGTGGCATCCTATTCACATTATCTATCACCAAAATCTGGAGTAAGTCCGTCAAGAGGCGTCCTATTCACATTATCTATCATCGGAATCAGGAGTAAGTCCATCAAGGGGTATCCTATTCACACTATCAATCATCAGAATTAGGAGTGAGTCTGTCAAAGGGCATCCTATTCACGTCATTGTTTATAATTCAATATTAGGAGTGAGTCAGTCAAATGGCATCCTGTTCATATCACCTACCATCAGGTATAAGTCCCTCAAACGGCATCCAACTTACATCGGCATCAAGCATCAGTTATTTCTCTTACCCTCCCGTACTCTATAACAATCACGCGCATCACATTTTGCTGTCCTCACCTTTCCACGGCGATCACGCATACCGCATTTTGCTAATTTCATCACTCTTCACAGCAATCACGCCCTACATGGCATTTTGCTCTCGAATCTTCACAACAATCACGCCCCATGTGGCATTTTGCTACTTTCATCTCTCACTTTCACGACAATCACGCATATCGCATTTTGCCACTCTCTTATCTCATAGCCATCCCGCCCCATGTGGCTTTTTGCTCTCACATATCCACAACAATCACGCCCCCACGTGGCATTTTGCTCTCCTATCTCACAGCGATTACGCCCCACGTGGCATTTTGCTCTTCACTATCCACTGAAATCATGTCCCGACATGGCATTTTGCTCTTTATTATCCCAACATGGCATCCTCTTCACCCTGTTACGAACTACGCACAGTCTAATTCTCTGACGGGAGATACGTAGGCAACTCTAAAAGCTCGACCATACCCTCAGTTTACTACATTCTTGGTTAAAGATCGAGATTACGAGACTACGCACATCTCGACTACACCGTCTCTCACCATCTCTTAACTACCCAGGTCAGTACAAACTACGCACGGTCTGATTCTCCCGACGGGAGATACGTAGGCAGCTCTAAGAGCTCGTCTATACCTTCACTTTATTACATTTTTTTATTAAAGTTCGAGATTATGCGATTACGCACTTCTTGACTATACCATCCCTCTTCTACTCGATTCTCACATGAATCCCCAATAGCGTCGTTCGCCCATTCTGGTAAGGCTCACAATCCCTAGCGGAGCTATTTGCCTACTCTGGTGGTACCCACAATCCACATCTGCCTACGTTGGCACCTTATACTCACTTGCCTACTTTGGCACGTCTTTTTACTTATTCTCATCACTTAAAAGAAAAGGGACAAAATGGGTCGACTTGTTTCTTTGCCATGATTTGCTTCGTAAAACATGACAAAGAGGGGCAGCTGTAGACACCTCATTTTGACCTACCAAAAAATGGAATAACTATCGCAGGGGGCCCACTGGGCATGCAAATCGAGGAAAAGAGCTCCAGAATCCAAACAGGGACCCCAGACGCCAAATCAAAGTCAATACGGAGACGGCAGCTCATCAATCAAAAGTTATAGAGTTTAGGACCACCCCTTACGATAATCGGCGATGTTTTTAACTAGAATCGAAGCTTGGCACAAAATTCAACATCAGAATCAAGCCTGGGACAACCGAAGGTTGAATTCGATTACATTAGGGCAAAAACAGGAATCAATACATGCCCACTGGACATCAAATCATCAAATTCTGATAACCAACGAAGAATCGGGCTCCGATTAAAGTTTTGGCACACTAAATTCAAGGAAAAGGGACATGATTGTAAATCCAGAAGCACCAAAAGTCCGACTGGACATGATTGACTAGAAATACGGAGAAAAACAGAGATTCTGTGACTCAAATCAGCCCAATCAGACAACTGGAGAAGAAACGGTGTTTGATTGAAGTTTTAATGGCCCGATTAGCATCGACAATGGCATATATGCCATTATCCAGGCTCAAGAATTCCTGATCCAACCGTACGGATATAAAGAGGATGACATTACGAGTCCATAACTTCTTGAATCAGAAGGATCGGACGGCCGATTAAAAAATAAATAACAATCGTAGTTCCTGGATGAACGGGCGATCAAGATCAGAGTTGCATCGATCAACCGGTATCTCACCTACATGGGATCAGAGCCCATGTAGGTTTTCTCTATAAAAGCAAGGCTTTGCTTCCTTAGGTTTTTTTTGGGCAACCGCACATCAACCCCCCTCTCATCTCCCCAAGGCTCTGTTTGGCTGGTTTTTTTTTCCCCTAAAGGCTTTGTTTGGTTTGTTTGATCAACAAACATCACCACAACAACAACCAAGCACCACCCAGGCGCCACTACTACTAACCACCACTCAATACCCACAACCACTACTCCACTACACAACCCCCTTCACAAACCCGGCTTCCTAAAATTGCCAGAAAGCCCAGAAAAGCTGTCTGAACAAAACAGAGACTTAAGCCCCAACGGATTCTGAAAAAAAGAGCCAAACAGCGCCTTAAAACCCTTCACTACCTCTCATTGCCACCACCAGTATATCCCCGCGGACGAAACGAACCAAACCCAATTGGCCACGTGTCAAAATTAGGCCCCACAGAGGCTAACGCGTCGCTCAAAGCCCTCACATGCCGCCGCTAAAACAAAGCTCCTCCAGCAGCCTCTCCGACCATACCAGAAAGCAAACACCACCACTGGCCCAATCGTCTGGACCAGACGATCCCAACGCCAGCGGCCACACCTCCAACGGCCACCGGAGACGCCGACACGCACCGCACGCGCCACCACGGTTCGTTCCACCTATCCCATGCACAGCCAACAGCGCTGACTCAGTAGTTGACCAGCCAATTCGGTACTAACATGTGGCAACGACTGCTGAGTCAGCAGTCCAGTGAACTGCCACGTGTCTGCCACATCAGCGTTGACCAACTAATCAGGACTTGTCACGTGGCATTGACTGCCACATCATCATATCACATCATCTGCCTCGTCACGGTGAGTCAGCGTTGACCAACTAATCAAGACTTGACACGTGGCATTGACAGCTACGTGATCATGCCACATCATGGTGAGTCAGCATAGACCAGCCAATCAGAGGCTGACATGTGTCATCAACGGTCACATCACAAGACTACATGTCTGCCATATCATCTGCCACGTTACTGCATAGTCAGCATTGACTGACCAATCACAGTCTGCCACATGTCTTTGACTGCTTAGTCACCACATCTAGTCAGTGCCCTGTCAGCTTTGACCAGCCAATGAAAATGCACCACGTGTCTTTGACTGCCACGTGGCTTGCTGATGTGGTAGTTGGTCCCACTTTTAAAATTTTTTTCCCAATTTTCTCCACTCTGGGTCTGGATATCGATGAACGGGCACTTGTTCCCAGCTAATTTGACTGTTCCGAACACACTGGTGACTCAGATTTGGCCAAATCCAACTTTTAGGACATATTTGGCATTCTATATGACCATTTCAGGCTATCTCGGTCAGATTCCAACCTCCGCAGGTCCCGCTCAACTCAGCCCAGACCCATTCCGTCCCGACTTATGGCTTTTCTGACTTTTCTTGCCCTTTCGAACCCAACTATGATGTCTGTTTAGGTCAATTTCGTGTTGAAATTCTACTTGGGGTCTTCTCTGCGTATTTTTGCGACGTTTCTCGATTACGATCCTTTCAAGGCTCGGGATTTTTTTTTAACAAACATCGACTAAATTTCAATAGCCCCTTCTGCACAAGTAACATACTCAAACTCATACTGTTAGTGGTCTGGGCTCCCGATAAATCCACTGGTCAGATTTTCTGCCTTTTTCTTTCTCTTTTATTTTCTCTTAGTGGTCTGAGCTCCCTATAAATCCACTGGTTGGATATTCTGCCTTTTTCTTTCTCTTTTATTTTCTCTTAGTGGTTTGGGCTCTCTATATATCCACTGGTCGGATACTCTGCCTTTTTCTTTCTATTTTATTTTCTTTTAGTGGTGTGGTCTCCCTACAAATTCACTGGTCGGATATTCTGCCTTTTTTTTTGCCAGTCGGAATGAGTCCTCGAACTCCACCCGATTGGACTTTATATCCTGCGTCAGCCGGAAGGAAATCTAATGACGCACTCGGCTGAACTTTATCAAACTGCTATATCCTGTGCCAGTTGTAAGAAGGCATCGAACTCCACCCTATTGGACTTTATATCGTGCGTCAGCCGGAAGGAGATCTAATGACCTACTCGGTTGAACTTTTTCAAACTGCTATATCCTACGCTAGTCAGAAGAAGACCTTCGAACTCCACTCGATTGGACTTTATATCCTGCGTTAGCCGAAAGGAGATCTAATGACCCACCCGGCTGCATTTTATCTCCTGTCATAGATATTCGTTGATAAAAATTAGAGAAGACAAAAATTTGATACTTCTCTCCATTCGCATTGGGCTCCAACCTGTACTTCCGGCACACTTTTTCAACCCACTGGGCGTCGACCTTTACTCGATTACTATTTTACATCATTGGGCACCAACCTTTACTTCCGGTATGCTTTTCAAAACACTCTGGGCACTGACCCTTACTTCCGGCACATAAAACAAAAAGACAAAAAAATCATGAAAGTAATAAATACAAAAAAACAACTCATCGCATGATCGATCTACTCTAACTTTTACTCAAAACACTTAACGCATCTCACTACTTTATCAAGGTTAAAGTCTAGGACTACATCGTACAGGTTAAAGTTCCTAGCTACACCAACTTTACTCAAAACACTAGTTTACACACTTACGGTCTAGATTGACCAAAACACTCAAGCACATACACAGCACAAAACTACGTATGGCCTGATTCTCGTGTCGAGATATGTATGCAACCCATACTTGGGTGCGGTCATAACCATTCTCTTTCAAACTATCTCGTGTTGAGATACGTATACATAACTATTCTCTTTTGAACTATCTCGTGTCGAGATACGTATACATAACTTCTCATTTTCAAACTATCTCGTATCGAGATATGTATGAAACTATTCTCTTTCGCATATCTCGTGTCGAGATACGTATGCGACCCCTAGTTGGGCGCGACCATAACTATTATCCTTCACTTATCTCGAGTCGTGATACGTATATCGGCAATCGCGTGTCACGGATCCTCAAGTCCATTTCTTATATACTCTCACATTTTAGTACATTTCACTTACCTCGAGTCGAGATACACATATCTTGTATATTCTCATATCTTACTATCTCTTACTTATGCCCCCATTATCATGAAAACCACTAAAATTGACAACTGTGTGTCACGGATGCTCGAGGGTGCCTAATACCTTCCCTCGACATAATCGAGTCCTCGAACCCATCTCAGGAACTCTGGTTTATGCACGACTATCAAAAGTCACACTTTTAAAGGGCCTACTTTTTTCAAAACAATTTTCAAAACCGAAGATGATTTACTTTAATTGTCTTTGCAGGGATCCTAACTCCTGATAACTTTAGGTGGCGACTCTGAAACTTTTACGGGCCCTACTCCCAAATGTACGTACTTTCACACATTTCTTTTCACGCTTTTGTTCACTGCTTTGAGCCGTTTATCTTATTTCATTTTATTTTCTTTAAAACGACCTACTCCCACTTTCACGTACTTTTTACACCTCTTTCACACGCCTCTCGACGTAAACGGTCGCGATCCTCGAAGGGACCGCCCCCACCTTTGGGGCGAGCGCGACACTACCTATGGAGATGATTGATGATCTTGACATAATTTTGTACATATTAGCAATATTGACGCTTAACCCTATCTCTTTTTATTGTAATCACATGCATCTAGCTATATGGAAATGACCCTATACTTTTGGTATTAACTAATGTTTTTGACGATGCACGTCCTAACCCATACAGATAGGGTAAGCATTGGACTGATCACATTTTTGTATCTACTAGACGAGAAGTTATATATATGGAAACAATATTGTTTGATGTTATTGTTTTGACTGATTTGTATTATTGTTTTGATTCGTGATTCTTATTCTTTTATCATTATGGTATGTATAGAATGGCTGGGAGACCAAAGAAAAATAGGAACCTAATCGAGGAGGCACCTTTGGCTGCTGACCCCACGGGAATGTTTAAAGCATTTGTCAGACGCCTCGAGAGGATTGGGAATCCAAATGAAAATCGTCATGATCGCCAAACAGGAGACAAACTAGTGGAGAGATTCCGTGCATTGAGGCCTGAACAGTTTACGGGAACTGCAGAACCCTGGAAGGCTAAACAGTGGTTGAGGCAGATGAACCGTGTATTCGAAGTAGTTCAGTGTAATGAGTTAGAAAAGAGGAGGTTAGCTACCTTTCAACTAACCGATGCCGCCGTAGATTGGTGGGACTCAGTAATAGCCACCATCGGGAATGAAGCTGCTATGGGAATGTGTTGGGATATTTTTAAGGAGAGATTGGAAAAGTACTTCCCACCTACTAAGAGGTACAGGAGAGAGAAGGAGTTCATGGATCTGACTCAGGGAAATAAATCTGTGCAAGAATACACTACGCAGTTTGAAAGGCTATCTCGGTTCGCCCCTCATATGGTTGATACGGAAGAGAAGAAAATACGCAAGGATAATCAAAAACTGACCCCACAGATTCGTCGCCTGACTATCGGCCACATGGATAAATCATTTAAGGGATTAGTTAGCTTGGCTACTGATCTGGAAGAAGATGCTGGTGTGAAACGCAAAAAGTTTGATTTCCGGCTGCCTTAGAGAAGTAATGTCGGGATTAAGCCATCTATGTACCGACAAGGGCAGAAGAGGAACTTTGATGGGAGAAAGAAACCCCAAGTTAATACCTATTCGGCTCAGCCCTGAGCAAAAGGGGGAGGTAGTATTGGGAAATGCTTTAACTGTGGCACCCCCGGTCATTTGGCTCGAGACTGCAAGGCACCTAAGTGCATCATTCATCAGAATGTAGTCTGTTATAACTATGGTGAACCTGGCCACATTAGCAAGTACTGCACTGCTCCTAAACAAGTGACTTATTGTCACACCCCAACCCGCCTCGGCGAGTTGGGACACGTGTAACAAGCCCACACATTCAAAACACCCTTAATTCATTAAGAAACACATGAATTATACCTCATAAAACAGCTCCGTTGATACAAAATAGACCCAAGGGCAAAATGGTCATTAATAAAGTATAGAAAATTTTATATGGAAAGATAGCTCTTTGAGTCCCGGTTCCAACGCAAAAAACGGTGCACGAATCCGAGTTTTCTAGAGAGAGTTATGCGCGTTTCCGTAAAAGCCGTCGAGGCTGAAACTGGACAAGCGGATCGATCCGCCCCAAATCCGGATCGATCCGGATTTAACAGAACGTCATTTTCTGCAGTTCCAGATGCCCCGGATCGATCTGCACTTGGCCCGGATTGATCCGGTTCCTGCAGATGAGTTTCCTGCTGCTAAAAACACCAGATTTTAAGTTCAAAATACTACTAAACTTTCCCAAACTTAGAGGAAACATCCAAAATCATTCTCCAAACTTTTCCAAATGTTTCTAAACCTCAACACAATATCTCCAAACATGAATTGGCAATCAAAACACACACAAGCTAATCCTTAGGATCAAGAACTTACATCAAAACCCACATATTTAACTCAAGACTTGTATAACTTCTCAACCAAAGTAAACTAAGTTCAATGACCACTCAAGTTGATAATACAAGCTTCCATCTCTCCCCAACATTTAACTAAACATGATCAAAATTCTGTCAAAAACTTGGCTAACATAACAATCCCTTTAAATACAACCAAATCCATTTGGAAAGCACTCTCAAGTGGCTCAAAACTTCACCCAAGCATCATAAAAGACTTCCAAACCATTTCCAAACATTTTAAAAGTAGTTTAAACATACATAATCCATAGAATTCCCACTAAGAACCTTAATTTTACATTCAAAACCATGTTCTTCCAACACACACACAAATATTTACACATAAGGAGAAACTAAGTCAGTTTCACAACCAAAGCTACTAACTCTTCCCAACTTCACTCCCAAAATACATAACTTGCAACTTGCAAGTACAACTCATGGTTTGGAACATAAACAACCAACCATACCCAACTTTACATATGACAAGTCTCCAAAAACAAACCCAAGCTACATTTACATTTGCCAACAAAAGATACATTCTAAGCATAAACTAGCTAGGCATATGAACACATATACACAAGGACAACTCCCACGCCCAACCCGTCGTGCGTATCATTTCCTCTCCTCGTCTCGTTTGGTACCTGCGATGGTTATTCAATAACCACAACAGAAAATATATTTTCGTTTAAGCTTTCGCTTAGTGAGGGAACTAATCATGCCATTGGAATGCAAAGTATGTAAATGCAACAATCATTATAAATGACAACAAATTGATCTCCGGAAAGTCAAGTCATTCCAGCCGCCACCCCCGGGTCCTTCTCACCCCGGATCTTTCTCACTTTTGGCGCATATAGCACAACACACACTCTCTTGTGACCCCGAAGGCGTCACCGACATTTCATTGTGGTCGTCACCACGTCCTACTCATTGAGGACTTCCTATCCCTTACATATGGAACCTATAAATGGTGACCACTACTTGACTTCCCTTTGATCCATATAAACATTTAAGCAACTTAGCACATAAGCATAACAATTTCACCTTATTGGCATGCTTTTTGCCCAAATTCAACAACATATATATACATGAGCATGAGTTTAACAACCATGAACCACAATTATTACATTATCATAGCTAAACATCCAATTGAAAGATTAGGACACTCACCTCTTTGATTTATACACAACTAAGTTTAGATTTCCCCAATTCCTTCCCAAGTTTAGCTCAATTCCTAGTTGGTGATACTCCTACACAAGTTTGGTACCAAGAACATCATTGATCAAAGACGGTTATCGTAAAAACGTTGTCGAAAACGAAAATAAATTACATGCATGTGATCCTCTTACCTCCACGAGTCCAAAAAGTGGTCTCGGATCGTAAATCTGACGCCGGACGGTGAAGGAACGGCAAGAAACGTCGTCGAGAATTTCCGTCGCCAACTCGGGAGCTCTCGTTCTCTCCAAAACTATAATTCCCAGCTGTGTAAGATGTGTAGAGACACATATGCCTCATGCATATGTGTTGTCTTCACTTTTCATTATTCCCATTTACACCCCCAAACTTTCTTTAAGCTTTATTATGAAACCCCCTGGTTATTTACATTAACTATCCATCTTTTCTAAAAGGATTTAATCTAAGTCCCGCGTGGGTCCCAAACGTGGTCCCACATAAATTATGAGATTGCTATAAAACCTACCAGTTATCAACTTTATTCAAATACGCCCTCACATGGGTACCCAAATTGGTCCCCTTTCCTATCATAAGACATAATAATATCAATAAGCATTTAAACAAGTAATCATATAAGCACATAATGACATCAAAATGCAAATTATTTTAATTAGACCCTCGTTGGGCCCCACTTTTATACCAGTCCCGCCTTTCACAGGACTTTCATCTGTGTCCGCATTTGAACACCTTTTCACATGTGGGTTCATTATCACCTTAATTCATCTCATGTATTAATTATCTTTAATTAACACATATTATTATCACATTAATCTTCTTTTCCGGGTACGGGTGTTACATTTCTCCCTCCCTTTTAAGAAGTTTGTCCTCAAACTTATTCTTACCTCATCAGTCGAACAAGTGTGGATATCTTTCTCTAATCTCATCTTCTCGCTCCCAAGTTGCCTCTTCAACGCTATGATTACGCCAGAGGACCATGACCAATGGAATTGTCTTTGTTCTCAACACTTGATCTTTCCTATCCAGAATTCGTATTGGATGTTCAACATATGTCATATCTTCTCAGACTTCCAACGGATCTGGTTCAAGGATATGACTCGGATCTGACACGTAACGTCTGAGCATAGACACATGGAACACATTATGAACATGTGCCAATTCTTGTGGTAGTTCCAATCTGTAAGCTACCGGTCCCACCTTACTCAAAATCAGAAAAGGTCCAACATATCTTGGACTCAACTTACCTTTCTTACCAAATCACGTAATGCCCTTCGAAGGTGAAACTTTCAAGAATACATAGTCACCAACCTCAAACTCCAACGGTCTTCTACATATATCAGCATAACTTTTGTAGCGACTTTGTGCCACTTGTAACCGTTGCTTAATCAACTTAACCTTATCAGTGGTGATTTGTACAATTTCCGGCCCCAAAAGTTGCTTCTCCCCAACCTCTGTCCAACACACAGTCGATCTACACTTTCGACCATACAATGCCTCAAAAGGTGCCATTCCAATGCTTGTCTGGAAACTATTATTATAAGAAAACTCAATTAACGGCAAGTGAGTTTCCCAGTCAGCCTTGAAATCCATAACACAAACTCTAAGCATATCCTCTAGAATTTGAATAACTCGTTCCGACTGTCCGTCGGTTTGCGGGTGAAAAGCTGTGCTAAAATGCAAAGCTGTCCCCATTGCTCTTTGTAGCCCTTCCCAAAACCTGGATACAAAACGTGTATCACGATCTGATACTATAGATACCGGTGCCCCATGCAATCTTACAATCTCTTTAACATAAAGTTTCGCTAACTTTGTCGGTTCTGTGGTCTTAATCGGCAAGAAGTGGGCTGACTTAGTCAACCTATCAACGATTACCTAAATGCTATCATTAGATCTAGGAGACTTCGGCAATCCGGACACAAAATCCATTGTAATGTGCTCCCATTTCCATTCCGGTATTTCCAATGGTTGTATTTCTCCCGCGGGTCGTTGATGTTCAAGCTTTACTAATTGACATGTCATGCATTTAGCTACATATTCAGCAACTTCACGTTTCATACCACTCCACCAATAAACTTCCCTTAAATCTCTATACATTTTCGTACTACCCGGATGTACGGAATACCGAGTACCATGAGCTTCTTCCAAAATTCTTTCTTTTAAATTACCAACATTAGGAACGCATAACCGATTGATGTACCATAATACCCCATCGTGCAAACTGAACTCTGGTCGCTTACCCTCAGGTAGTTCATCTACAACTTTCTTTAAGGTTGGGTCTAGAAGTTGATTTACTTTAATCTCTCCAATCAAGTCAGGTTGTGCCACATCGCTGCCATCAATCCACCTTCAACTCTAGGAATAACTTCCAGTTCCAAACGTTCAAACTCTTTCACTAACCCTTCTTGTGCTGTCAAAACACATGTCAAATTTTCTGGCAATTTTCGACTCAAAGTATCGGCGACTACATTCGCCTTACCTGGGTGATATTGAATTTTCAGATCGTAGTCCTTCATTAACTCCAACCATCTTCGTTGGCGCATGTTTAAGTCCCTCTGGGTAAATAAGTACTTCAAGCTTTTATGGTCAGTGAAAATTTCACAAGTTTTCCCGTACAAATAATGTCGCCAAATCTTTAAAGCAAAGATTACTGCGGCAAGTTCCAAATCGTGAGTTGGATAATTCTTCTCATGAGTTCTCAATTGCCTCGAAGCATACGCTATCACCTTGTCCCCTTGCATAAGGACACACCCCAAACCTTGATGAGAAGCGTCGCTGTAAATACTAAATCCCCCGGTGCCTGTCGGAATTGCAAGAATTGGAGCAGTAGTCAACTTACTCTTCAATGTCTGAAAATATTCTTCACATTCTTTTCCCCATTCAAAAGGAACATCCTTTCTCATCAATGTTGTCATTGGAGTCGCAATCTTTGAGAAATCTCGAACAAACCTTCTATAATACCCAGCCAATCCCAGAAAGCTACGAATTTCTGACACATTGGTTGGTCTCGCCCAATTCATAACGGCTTCTATTTTTTGTGGATCGACTGACACACCTCCTTTAGAAATCACATGGACAAGAAAAGTAACACTTGACAACCAAAACTCACTTTTCTTCAGTTTTCAAAACAATTGCTTTTCTCGAAGACGTCGCAACGCCAATCTCAAATGTCTATCATGTTTTTCCGGACTCTTTGAGTAAATCAGTATATCATCAATAAAAACGATAACAAACTCATCTAAATACGTTTTAAAGACCCTATTCATTAAGTCCATGAACACAGCCGGTGCATTGGTTACCCCAAATGGCATTACAAGAAACTCGTAGTGGCCGTATCGAGTTCTGAAGGCCGTCTTCTCAACATCCTCAGCCTTTACCTTTAATTGATGATATCCCGATCTCAAATCAATTTTTGAAAACACTTGAGCCCCTTGTAGTTGATCAAATAAATCATCGATCCGTGGCAATGGGTACTTGTTTTTAATAGTTACCTTGTTGATCTCACGATAATCAATACACATCCTCATCGTTCCGTCTTTCTTTTTCACAAAAAGGACCGGTGCACCCCAGGGTGATACACTTGGCCGAATGAATCCCTTGTCTAACAACTCTTGTAACTGAGTCTTCAACTCTGTCAACTCTACCGGAGCCATCCTATATGGTGCCCGCGAAATGGGTTGTGTTCCCGGTATCACATCTATACCAAATTCAACCTCCCTCTCAATTAACACACTCGGCAAATCTTCTGGAAATACATCAGGAAATTCCCTAACTACGGGTATATCTTCTAACTTTAGTTCCGTACATCTAGTATCCGATATACTACAAAGGAAACCTTTACACCCCTTTCTCAATAAACGACAAGCCTTGATGGCGGATACAAGATAAGGTGGTGACACGACACCTGTCCCTTGAAAAGAAAAGACCCTATAAGTCGGTGCTTGGAATTCTACCCTTTTGTTTTCACAATCAATAACTGCGTGATTAACTGACAACCAATCCATCCCCAATATGACATCAAAATGTTGGATTACTAACGGTACTAGGTTCGCTGTTAACACTTCATCATTAATTTTAACTTCACAATTCCTATAAACTCCCGAACTCACCAAAGATCTTCCCAATGGAACATCAACAGACAAATCATATTCAAGAAGTTCTAAGGGTACATTCATGTTCCTAGCGAATTGATGTGATACAAACGAGTGTGTAGAACCAGAATCCATTAATACATTAGCAGGTTTTGAACAGATAGAAACTTTACCTGACACGACCGTGCTAGCAACGGTGGTCTCCCCTGGGTTAAGCTGGAAATAACGACCCTTACGTTGTTCTCTTCCTTGTGATTGTTGTTGTTGAGGTGGTCGCAGTGTTGGTGCACTACTCACGGTTGCACTGGAGCCTCCTTGCCTCGGCTTAGGACAATTGCGCATTCGGTGTCCAAGTGCCCACAGTTATGGCAAACCATCCCACTATCGTCAGTACGCCTCATCGGAGTGTAAGTGTTTGGCCTCACTCCTGGACAATTCTTTGCTACATGCCCCATTTGTCGACAATTGTTGCATATCGTTGTCGGTAGATTGCACACACCCCAATGAAACTTACCACATGTGTTGCACCGCGGCTTATTACCTCCACCACCTGAGGAACCTCCAAAACTTTGCCTTTTCGAACTCCCTTGTCCACTATATTGACTTGAACCCGGCCTTTTGTATTGTTGAGTTACCGGTGCTTGGGAACCTTGTTGATACCCCATATCTCTCTCAGCGATTGAAGCCACATCCAATGCCTCTGCAACCTTATCCAACCGTTGTACTGATACCTGACGTCGAATCTCGTCTCTAAGCCCCGTTACAAACTTTCGAGTTCGATCCCCTTTATTTGGTACTATGTTCTCAGCAAACCGAGCCAAACTTGTGAATTTAGCGGAGTACTCCCGAACTGTCATCCCTCCTTGTTTCAATTCCATAAACTCTTGAGCTTTTAAATCTTCAAACGATTTCGGAAAGTATTGCTTCTTGAAGAGTACTACAAACTCCCCTCAAGTGTTCGGCCTATTGGGTCCCAATTTTGTACGCCCCCAGTACTGTGCTTCTTTTTTTAACGTATCAGCGGCAAATAGAACCTGTTGAGCCTCGGAACACGGAAGAACCCGGAATATCCTTTCCATGTCGGACAACCAAAAGTCAGCTCTCATTGGATCGGTCTCCCCTCGGAATAGTGTCGGTTTCTGCTTGTAAAATTGTGAAATAGTGGCCACCTCCTCCCTCGGATTAGGATTCAGTTGTTCACGTCTTCCCTCTATTGTATGAGTTTCAACAACTTGTACTAAACCGGCTACAACTCTTTCCATTCTTTCCATTTGCGTAGGCAGTGTCGATCTTTCACCAGACATTTTCTCTCTGGTATTCACAATACATATTCATATACACGTTACTTTTATACTTTTCAATGCATGCTCAACATCATTCAACATGCTAAGTAAACGTGAATGCATGAACTACACATCGTTTAATCCTTTATGCTTATTACGCGTCGTAATCGTCACTCGTCCCCAAAGGCTCTAACCTATAGCTTTGATACCAAAAATTGTCATACCCCAACCCGCCTCGGGCGAGTTGGGACACGTGTAACAAGCCCACACATTCAAAACACCCTTAATTCATTAAGAAACACATGAATTAGACCTCATAAAACAGCTCCGTTGATACAAAATAGACCCAAGGGTAAAATGGTCATTAATAAAGTATAGCAAATTTTATATGGAAAGATAGCTCTTCGAGTCCCGGTTCTAACGCAAAAAATGGTGCGCGAATCCGAGTTTTCTAGAGAGAGTTATGCGCGTTTCCGTAAAAGCCGTCGAGGCTGAAACTGGACAAGCGGATCGATCCGCCCCAAATCCGGATCGATCCGGATTTAACAGAACGTCATTTTCTGCAGTTCCAGATGCCCCGGATCGATCTGCACTTGGCCCGGATTGATCCGGTTCCTGCAGATGAGTTTCCTGCTGCTAAAAACACCAGATTTTAAGTTCAAAATACTACTAAACTTTCCCAAACTTAGAGGAAACATCCAAAATCATTCTCCAAACTTTTCCAAATGTTTCTAAACCTCAACACAATATCTCCAAACATGAATTGGCAATCAAAACACACACAAGCTAATCCTTAGGATCAAGAACTTACATCAAAACCCACATATTTAACTCAAGACTTGTATAACTTCTCAACCAAAGTAAACTAAGTTCAATGACCACTCAAGTTGATAATACAAGCTTCCATCTCTCCCCAACATTTAACTAAACATGATCAAAATTCTGTCAAAAACTTGGCTAACATAACAATCCCTTTAAATACAACCAAATCCATTTGGAAAGCACTCTCAAGTGGCTCAAAACTTCACCCAAGCATCATAAAAGACTTCCAAACCATTTCCAAACATTTTAAAAGTAGTTTAAACATACATAATCCATAGAATTCCCACTAAGAACCTTAATTTTACATTCAAAACCATGTTCTTCCAACACACACACAAATATTTACACATAAGGAGAAACTAAGTTAGTTTCACAACCAAAGCTACTAACTCTTCCCAACTTCACTCCCAAAATACATAACTTGCAACTTGCAAGTACAACTCATGGTTTGGAACATAAACAACCAACCATACCCAACTTTACATATGACAAGTCTCCAAAAACAAACCCAAGCTACATTTACATTTGCCAACAAAAGATACATTCTAAGCATAAACTAGCTAGGCATATGAACACATATACACAAGGACAACTCCCACGCCCAACCCGTCGTGCGTATCATTTCCTCTCCTCGTCTCGTTTGGTACCTGCGATGGTTATTCAATAACCACAACAGAAAATATATTTTCGTTTAAGCTTTCGCTTAGTGAGGGAACTAATCATGCCATTGGAATGCAAAGTATGTAAATGAAACAATCATTATAAATGACAACAAATTGATCTCCGGGAAGTCAAGTCATTCCAGCCGCCACCCCCGGGTCCATCTCACCCCGGATCTTTCTCACTTTTGGCGCATATAGCGCAACACACACTCTCTTGTGACCCCGAAGGCGTCACCGGCATTTCATTGTGGTCGTCACCACGTCCTACTCATTGAGGACTTCTTATCCCTTACATATGGAACCTATAAATGGTGACCACTACTTGACTTCCCTTTGATCCATATAAACATTTAAGCAACTTAGCACATAAGCATAACAATTTCACCTTATTGGCATGCTTTTTGCCCAAATTCAACAACATATATATACATGAGCATGAGTTTAACAACCATGAACCACAATTATTACATTATCATAGCTAAACATCCAATTGAAAGATTAGGACACTCACCTCTTTGATTTATACACAACTAAGCTTAGATTTCCCCAATTCCTTCCCAAGTTTAGCTCAATTCCTAGTTGGTGATACTCCTACACAAGTTTGGTACCAAGAATATCATTGATCAAAGACGGTTGCCGTAAAAACGTTGTCGAGAACGAAAATAAATTACATGCATGTGATCCTCTTACCTCCACGAGACCAAAAAGTGGTCTCGGATCGTAAATCCGACGCCGGACAGCGAAGGAACGGCAAGAAACGTCGTCGAGAATTTTCGTCGCTGACTCGGGAGCTCTCGTTCTCTCCAAAACTCTAATTCCCAGCTGTGTAAGATGTGTAGAGACACATATGCCTCATGCATATGTGTTGTCTTCACTTTTCATTATTCCCATTTACACCCCCAAACTTTCTTTAAGCTTTATTATGAAACCCCCTGGTTATTTACATTAACTACCCATCTTTTCTAAAAGGATTTAATCTAAGTCTCGCGTGGGTCCCAAACGTGGTCCCACATAAATTATGAGGTTGCTATAAAACCTACCAGTTATCAACTTTATTCAAATACGCCCTCACATGGGTACCCAAATTGGTCCCCTTTCCTATCATAAGACATAATAATATCAATAAGCATTTAAACAAGTAATCATATAAGTACATAATGACATCAAAATGCAAATTATTTTAATTAGACCCTCGTTGGGCCCCACTTTTATACCAGTCCCGCCTTTCACAGGACTTTCATCTGTGTCCGAATTTGAACACCTTTTCACATGTGGGTTCATTATCACCTTAATTCATCTCATGTATTAATTATCTTTAATTAACACATATTATTATCACATTAATCTTCTTTTCCGGGTACGGGTGTTACACTTATGGTTAGTAGGGTCAGACTCGCTTGAATGCTATTATTCCTAATGTCGTAGGATATGATAAAACTGTTTATGAAGAGGGAAACTACAAAGAAGAACAGCCCAAATAGCAAGCGGTGGAAGGTATATTAACTTTGTTTAACTCCGATGTTAATGTTTTATTTAATTTGATATGTGTGATGTACTATCATTCATATCTATTAAGACTATTTGGAGATTGGGTATTCTACCTTACCGTTTAGAGAAGGCTTTGAAGGCTACCTCACATTAGGAGCCACAGTCAAGTTATGACATGTGTGCAAGGATTGTCCCCTATGACTAGGAGACCGTAAGATCCCTGCAAGACTAATTGTTCTATCGATGAAGGAGTTTGACATAATCCTAGGGATGGATTGGCTCGCTCAGAATTAAGCGAAGTTGGATTGTGCGAGGAAGAGAATTACGTTCTCCGACAATGGGAATCAATCTTTTGATTTCCAATGTAACCCCTTGGGAGATATGTTCCTCACAAGATGCTTAGTAAACATCGAAGTCATCAGTACAGAAATGACAATGTCGTTTATACCTGTAGTCAAGGACTTCGAGGAAGTATTTTGAGATATTTCTGGATTACCTCCTGAGAGAAGTATAGAGTCTGTATTAAACTTATACCAAGCATTGCACCAATAACAAAAGTTCCCTATAGAATGGCCCCCGTCGAATTGTCGAAATTGAAGGAACAAGTTCAGGAACTCGAGAATTTGGGTTTTGTGCATCCAAGTACATCACCTTAGGGAGCACCAGTGTTATTCATGAAGAAGAAGGACGGAACACTTTGGCTGTGTATCGACTACCGGGAGTTAAAACCGACTGATTATCAAGAATAAGTATCCCTTACCTCGAATCGATGATTTGTTTGATCAACTATAAGGAGCTACAACATTCTCCAAGATAGATCTATAGTCGGGGTATAATCAGTTGAGGATACGAAAAAAAGACATACCTAAAATTGCCTTCATAACCAGATATGGTCACTATGAGTTTTTAACAATGCCGTTTGGAATGACGAATGCCCCTGGAGTGTTTATGGATCTGATGAATAGAGTGTTCAAGCCTTATTTGGATCAGTTTGTCATTGTCTTCATAGATGACATTTTGATCTATTCTAAGTCAGAGGAAGAGCATGAGCAACATCTACGGATTACGATGTAGACGCTTAAGGATCACCACTTGTATGCCAAATTCAGTAAGTGTGAGTCCTGGTTACAGGAAGTGAAATTTTTGGGACACAAGGTATCATCCCAAGGAATTTCTATGGATCCCAATGTATCATCCCAAGGAATTTCTATGGATTCATCCAAGATAGATGCTACATCAATTGGGTTAGACCGACCAACCCTATGGAGGTTAGGAGTTTCCTTGGACCCGCGGGTTATTACCAGAGATTTTTTGAGGGATTCTCCAAGATAGCAGCACCGTTGATCGGACTGACTAAGAAAGCTCATAAATTTGAGTGAACGGAGAAGCATGAACGTGCCTTCTAGAGTTGAAAGAGAGACTCTCACAGCACCGATACTAGCTATACCCAAGCCTGATGAGAAGTTCACTCTCTTCAGTGATGCATCATATCAAGGATTAGGGTGTGTACTTATGAAAGATGGTAGAGTGATTGCCTATGGGTCTAGACAACTAAAATCGGATGAGTTGAATTACCCCATTCATGATTTAGAATTGGCTACAGTAGTATTTGCACTCAAGATTTGGAGACATTATCTCTACGGTGAGAAGTTTGATTTGTTCTCCGATCACAAGACTCATAAATATTTGTTCACGTAGAAAGAGTTGAACATGAGGCAACGCAGATGGATGGAGCTAATTAAAGATTACGACTTCACGTTAGAATACCACCCTGGTAAAGCTAATGTGGTCTTTGATGCTTTGAGTCGGCAAACTCGTGGAACAATTGCCTCCTTGATGATTAGAGAATGGGGAGCATTGGAGACTATGACTGAGTTTGATGCACAGATTGTTGAGGAAGGAGAAGGGAAAGTTTTTGGATGTCTTATTTTACAGCCCACCCTTATTAGCCGTATCATTGAAGCACATAAAAAAGATGAGAAGTTTCAAGCATGGTTTGAAAAGATGTCAGAGAAGGATCCGATAGAATGGAAAGTGGAAAGTGGAAAGTGATGGAGGATATAGATACAGAGATAGATTATGTGTGCCAGATTGTGGAGATTTGAGAAAGGATATTCTGGAAGAAGCACATAAGTCAAGATTTACAGTTCACCCGGGAGGAACAAAAATGTACAAGGATTTGAAAAAATATTTCTAGTGGGAAGGTATGAAGAAGGACGTAACCGAATTCGTATCTAAGTGTTTGACGTGTCAACAAGTCAAAGCCGAACATCAAAGACCATTGGGATTGTTGCAACCCTTACCTGTCCCAGGTTAGAAGAGGGAACACATAACCATAGATTTTGTAGTGGGATTGCCTCGATCACAGCAGAATCATGATGTCATTTGGGTAATTGTGGATTGATTGACTAAGTCGGTTCATTTTATTACCTATAGTATGACATACCCGGTAGAAAAGATGAGCCAGATGTACATACAATAAGTTATGTAACTTCACGGTACACCTGTGTCGATTGTGTCAGACCGCACGCATGTTTTACTTCTGGATTTTGGGAAAATCTGCAAGAAGCGATGGGAACCTCGCTTAAAATGAGTACTGCTTTTCACCCTCAGACAGATGGGCAAACTGAGCATGTTAATAAGATCATGGAGGATATGCTTAGGGCTTGTGTTATTGATTTCGAGGAATCTTAGGAGACACACTTGCCTTTGGTTGAATTTGCTTATAACAATAGTTATCACACGAGTATTGGGATGGCTCCATTCGAAGCATTGTACAGACTACCATGTCGTTCTCCGTTGTGTTGGGCAATGGTCGGAGATATAGAGTTGTTAGAGCCAGATTTAGTTAGAGAAACCAACGAGAATATTTCTCTGGTCAAGGAAAGGATGAGAACCGCGCAGAGCAGGTACCAGAGTTATGCCGGTCGACACCGAAAGGATTTGGAATTCAATGTCGGAGATCACATACTTCTTAAGGTTTCACCGACCCGAGGAGTGGTGCGTTTTGGTCTCAAGAGAGGGAAGTTAGCCTCGTGTTTTATCGGACCGTTCGATATATTAGATCGTGTTGGGAAAGTGACTTATCGACTCGCACTGCCACCAAAGATGTTTGGGGTTCACAATGTATTTCATGCTAGTATGCTGAGAAAATATATACAAGATCCCTCACATGTGGTTAGTTTCGATGATATTGAGACAAGTCATAATGTTTCCTATAAGGAGAGGCTCGTGAAAATTCTGGATCAGAGTATCAAGAAATTGAGGAATAAAGACATTCCATTGGTGAAGGTTCAGTGGTATCACCATGACGAGAATGAAGCCTCGTGGGAAGTCGAAGCGGATATGAGGAAGAAGTACCAAGAGTTGTTTCATGACTAGTTAGTCTAGATTTCGAGGCGAAATCCTGTTTAAGGGGGGAAGGATGTAACAACCTGTATTTTTATATAATTTTTAAATGTAATTTTATAATTTTATTCCCTATTACTTGTTTTGTTTTGATAGCAATTCTTTATTTGGGGTCAAATGGTAATTTTTATTAAATTCAGGAATATATGTGTTGGATTTCAAAACTATATCTTCAAGACGGTGAAAATATTTACTTTTGATTCAAATTGCATTTTTATACAACCGGGAAATTATTGCTTACGTTAATAAAAAATTTTCTGTATTTTGTGGTGATCACCGCGCCGCGAAAATACCATTTGATAAACGAAAACTGTCCGTGCCGCGATGAACTCCCACAGATTGGGATTCCCCGTCAATCAGACTTGACCATTGCTTTTAGTTCATTTTATTTAACCAATGATTGTGTTAAGTTTTTTTGGGAGTGCCTTATATGTGTATTAATTTATGCCTAAAAGCTAGTTTACCCAAACAACTCAATTTGACCCCTACCAAGCTAGGCAACCTCTATAATCTGTATATATAACTATATACATATATATGTTATGCATATAAAATTGATATAAAAACAATTAGTAGAGTGAGGGAAAAAGTTCTTGGCCCCCAAGTATTTTCAAATTTGTTTTCTATATATACACTACACTCTCACACACATTCTAGAGATTTACAAAATTGAAATTCAGAGAGTCCAGAGAGTTTACAGAAATTTTCTAGAGAGAGAGAGAGAGAGCTCATCTCCATAGTCAAGCTTCATTGGGTTTTTTTTTTTTTGGTCTTATCTTTCTCAACAATTTCTTCTAACACAATCACGGTGAGTATTATTAACTCACTTGCAATGCAAATTCATGTTTGATTTCAGTTTCAATTGATGGATTAAGTGATTGTATATATGGAATTCGTTTTTGGATTTCCATGGTGTTAAAATGGTGATTTTGTAAAACTCAACCAAAATTCGTTTTGATAGATAATAATGAAAGGTTTCAGTCCATAGAAGCTCTGGTTAAAATCTTAGAGCCTAATTATCTCGTCTCGCGAAGTATATTAGAATCAAAGTTTCGTCACCTCTCGATTTTTCATAAATTCCGGGAGCTACAGTTCAAATTAGTTTAATCCGATTACATATTCGTAATCCTTGTGGAAAAATGAAGAGATTCATATATCATATATTATGTTTAAATCTGAAACTTAAAATGGGTCAAAAACAAGTCTTGAAGTTGAAACAGGGGAGAAAACTAGTGAAGACGACGACCAGGACCGGTCCTGACCATGACCGGTCGCGCCACTTTGAGACAGAATGACTGGCTACTCTTATTGCAATTTTATTACTGCTTAATACAGTTGTACCCTCACTGCATGTTAATTCCATCCATGCCATTTAAGTAAATCATTTCTCTCTTCCATTTATTATTTTACTTAAGTCATTAATGTAATTAACAGAATACCTCCTATTTGGATTCAATAAAAATACTTTCAAAAATCAACTTCTTATAGATAAAAAGTCAACTTTCCCTCCGAAGGCAAAATTTCTTATTTTTGCACAGTGTATGATTTTGGGGCAGTATTTTTTACTAAGTTCCTTTTATTTTTAAAATTCTTAAAAAATTATATTTGATATATGGGTATCTAGATGAACTATTCGCGGGACTTGTAAACTCTCGAATCTTGTTTTTGACTATACTTAGCCATTTTGGCCACCCTGGGTCAACGGTTGACTTTTTCTATACCAAGTTGTTTTAATTCATAATAATCATATTTTAATTAGATCTGATACCTTATTTGAAGAAAATGTGAAAAGCAAGATTTAAGTCATATCGCCCTGATATCTTTATAAGGAAATATGTGAAGAAAGAAACAAGTCATACGTCGCTCGAATCCCTTTACATAAACGAGAAAGAGTAGGAGTTGTACTATGTCATAGTCATGTGACATACATGTTAGAGTACATACATGTTAGAGTCGAGTTTACATGCATGGTGAGTGATGGTCAATGTGAAAAGAGTAAATAGATGACGTGTATGGACACTCCCTGGTACTCGTGTACTATAGTGTGATACGGAGATGATGTGAATGTAAGGTATCTGTGAAATGCGACGGTGACAAATTGGACACTCCTGGCGCCCGTGGTAGTGCTATAGTGTCTGACGCCGACTTGGACACTCCCTGGCACCGGTAGTAGTGCTATAGTGTGAGGCCAATTGAACACTCCCTAGCGTCTGTGGAATGGCTATACCGTGTGGCAAACTGGACACTCCCTGATACGCGTGTATTATAGTGTGAGGCAAACTAGACACTTCCTAGTACCCGTATACTATAGTTTGGTCACCTTAATATTTCAAGGTACTGAAACGTCAGAGTTGGATGATGTGTGGTCGAGAAAAAAGACTCGAATGAGAAGGTTGCATAGTTCCATGTACGGTCACATGTTTTATTGATTTGAAGATTATGACAGTATCTTTACTGTTTTACAATTTAATTTCATTACAATATTTCTAACATGTGGAATGACGAACCTGCAAAATGGAAATGGTAAGTGAATATGTTTTACATTATGAGCACGTGTTCTTAATACTCACTAGCTTCTTGAAGCTGACGGCGTTGATGCGACCTGGACATTTGTGTCTAGGCTTTTCAGGTTATGACCAAGTAGGACAGTATGACTATGCGCATTGAATACAACTACCTGAGAAGAGGAAATTATTATTGCTGCTTTATATTATGAACTGAACTTGTAATAAGGATTGATGTAATAGATATTTATATTTTTGTAAGGCGGGTTGTGCTTTAAGATTTCTACATGATGTAATAATTAGTATCTTTGAAAAATATTATAAGTCTTGATTGCTCTTACCCTGTTATAAGTTATTATACTGTTCGACGTTTGGGATGGAATCGATCCTTCAAACTGCCGTGACATACGGATCCATAAAGGAAATTAAATGCTTTCCCTATTTATGCTACGTCGGGACGTGACAATTATAGCCTTTGCTATAAACATAAATGAAAATTTTTTTTTTAACCGAATGGAGAACAATCAATCAATTACATAATGAACTAGTTAATGATTTTTAATAAACAAACTAAAATAGCAAGTTCTTATTTCATTAGACCAATGTTCATTGTTGGGGTAATAAGGTGGAGAAGAGGAAGAGATTTGTTTTGAAATCAGATGTTCAATGAGTAGAAGTGACCACGGGACCAAGGGAAGGGTCTTTTGGTCTGAGTGAACTGTTGGCCCGGTAGTTTGGAGACTACGATTATTGCTTATGTGTTAATTGTTGCATTACACATGTTAAAGCTTTTCAAGCATGTTTAGATTATTCACTAAGCGTAATAATTATAGATAATTATTTTCCTTTTCTATTGTGGTCAATAACAACTACCGCAGATTCGGATGATAGCTCGGTGAGGAAGTGATTGACACCCGGGTGAGGGGCCGGGAGTTGTAATCTTGCTTTCATGTTGTTAGTTTTGTTATGGGTGTTGTAAAATGAATTGGAATTCCTAAGACTTTGTAATATGTGTAATTGGTATATTATGCTATTTGTAATTCATGTCATAGAATGAGATTGTGGATGTAGGTTGTTAATGTTGAATGCTTGGAGGTGGTGTCACTCATGTTCAGGGGCAGATGCAATGAATTACAAGGGGGGCTAAAGTCCCCCCTCCGGTTTCAAAAAATTGTACTTTTGCACTATGTTTTTTTTTAACAATTAGTTTCCCCTAAAAATTATAATTAGTCATCCTTGATATTATAAAATTGTCACACTAAGCCCCATTTCTCTCATATTTTTGTGCTAATTATAAAAGTACTTCTCCCTCTTATGTTATTGGGATAATTTTTTTTAGCATTAGTTTATATCATCTATACAAAATATACACAAAATATGTGTAAAATAGGTCCAAAATATTTTTTCTTTCGGGGGCGCTACCCCCGAACCCCCATACAAACCTCTGTCAAACCCCCAATTGTATTGATTTTCTAGATTCGCCTCCTGCTCACGTTGAAAAGTTTGGTAATGTTTGATGTGTTCTGTCTTGAGTATTGGTTGGGAAATGTTTGTTCTTTGCCAGAATCAATTTGGACCTTAAAAGAAAATGTTTGTATTTTGTTGGGATCGATTTGAACATTCAAAGAAAATGTATGTGCTTTATCAGAATCAATTTGACCCTTCATAGAAAATATTTATACTTTGTTAGGTTCAATTTGGATCTTCAAAGAAAACGTTTGTACTTTGTCAAGATCAATTTGGACTTTCATAGAAAATGTTTGTTCTTCGTCAGATTCAATTTGGACCTTCAAAGAAAATGTTTGCACTTTGTCATAATCAATTTGAACCTTAATAGAGAATATTTGTACTTTGTTAGGATCAATTTGGATCTTCAAAGAAAATATTTATACTTTGTCAGAATTACTTTGGACTTTCATTGAACTTTTTGTACTTTGTTATAATCAATTTGAACCTTCTAATAAAATGTTTGTACTTTGTCATAATCAATTTGGACTTTCATAGAAAATATTTGTACTTTGTTAGGTTCAATTTGGACATTCAAAGAAAATATTTATTCTTTGTCAGGATCAATTTAGACGTTCGAAGAAAACATTTGTACTTTATCAGGATCAATTTAAACCTTCATAGAAAATGATTGTACTTTGTCGGGATCAATTTGGACCTTCATAGGAAATATTTGTACTTTGTAATGATCAATTTGCACCTTCAAAGAAATACTTGTATTTTTTGGGAATCAATTTGAACCTTCGAAAAAATTGTTTAAATTTTGTCAAAATCAATTTATACCTTCTTATAAAATATTTATACTTTGTTAGGTTTAATTTGGACCTTCAAGTGAAAGTCCAAAATGTGAACTAGCGGCTGGGAAGGTAACCACTTTTGGTTTTTAAAAATTTGCAAATTACATTTTAGTCCATTAAACTATACACCTGTTTTTAATTGGGTTCATAAATTTTTTTATTTTTTTTTGCAATTGGGTCCTTGAACTTCAAAAATTCATTCAATCAAACCCAAATTCTGACACTGTTAGCTTAAATTATTAGAAATTATCACGTACGTTGCGCGTAATACTTACATGTCACATGTTAGGTTAAGACAAACATGGGAGACTGTGAATGACTAAAAAATGATGTGATTTTGGGTATGATTGAATGCAATTTTGGATCTAGTCAAATGTGTTTTCGAATTTGATTGAACGCGATTTCGAATCTGATTGAATGCGATTTTTTGCACTATTCACAATCTCCCGTATTTGTCTTAACATAACATGTGACAGCTAAGCATTACACGCAATGTACGTAATAATTTCTAATAGTTTAAGCTAACAGTATCAGAATTTGGATCTGATTGAATAAATTTTTGAAGTTCAAGGACCCAATTGCAAAAAAAATAAAATTTATAGACCCAATTAAAAATATGTTATAGTTTAATAAACTAAAGTGTAATTTGCCCTTTAAAAACCAATGCTAATGACACATGTCACATTCTGGGGTTGCTAATACAAATCCAACCGCCCATATCCCACGTTTGAAGGTAGAATTCGCCTAATTTTACACATTAGTCTTAGGAGAGCATTTTTGCTACACAAATATTGCTCATTTATTACTTACTTAACTCTCCCATTTTAATCGCGAGTCCTACTACATTAATTAATAGGAGAGTTTGGTGAATATTGGGTGTGTAATTTTTGGGTGAGCATAAATAGGGTGTGTTTGATAAAATTAAAAATTAAGTACTGAAAATTTTAAGCAATTGAATTTGAAGTATTGAATATAGATTTTTAACTATTGAAATAGACTACATTTAGTGATTATTTTCAGTAAAAAATTCACTTAAAGTTTTTAGTGATTTTTTGGCTGCTTTTTTAATTAAGTGTTATGTTATCAAAGGCACTGAAAAAAAAATATATACTAAAAATTTTTATTTTTACCACTTAATTGAGTTAGTCTTAAAAAATAAATAAATAAAAATAAAATAAAAAAAAGATAAGAAGAAAACAAACTTTACTTAACCTAGCTCGGCTGCTACCCGGTTCATACTTTTTTTCACTTCAATCTCTCTCTCTCTCTCTCTCATCTCTTTAAGGTAATCTGCACTAAAGTAGTATCAATTCTCGCTGTGGTGGTTATCAGTCCATGGATGATCTTGATCAACTATATTCTAATTCCACAAACGTATTCAATAACCATGAACTCTCAGTTTTTCCGACCCTTTTGGAGACAAATCCTGATCCGCCGCCGGAGGAAGGTGATTTTACCGATGGCATACTCAATTACATAAATCAGATCCTTCTGGAAGAAGAAGATTTGGGTGACAAGCAAAGTATGTTCTATGATTGTTCGGCTCTCCAAGCTGCTGAGAAATCGTTTTATGATGTTCTTGGTGAGATATACCCTCCATCCCCGAATCCGTATCTTGTAAATAATAATCAAGAGATAGAGTCGAATTGGGTTTATAATCAGGGTCAATTTGATCCCTCTTTTGAACTATCTTCTCATGTTGGGTACACTAACAATTTGGAGTCATTTAATGGTGTTCTTGATGGGTCATTGTCTTTTATGGATTCATATGCTAATAATAATAATAATCAACCCTTTTCACAGTTCAGGAAAGGGGAATCAGAAATTGCAAAGTTAATCACACAGGAAAACTACGTGAATTCCCATCTTGAACAAGAGGGGATAACCTCAAAGGCCGTGGTCGAGCCAGAGGAGAATAGGAGTGACAATTCATCGAATAGATGGAGGGAAAAGAAAAATCGTTATTGGGAGGATAGAGATAAAGATGATGGAGGCCGGAGTAACAAGCACTGCGCGGTTAATTATGCTGTAGAGACTGAGGAGTTTGATAAGGTTTTGTCGTGCATTGCTTTGAACCCTCGCGCATGCGGCGAATCCAATTCGTGTAATTTCATAGATTCACCGCCAAATGGAAATGTCCAGCAGAACGAAAAGTCTAGAAACTCAAGGGTTGGAAGGACTCGGGGAAGGAGAAAAGGCGAAACAAAGGAAGTGTTGAATTTGAGGACACTCCTAACACAATGTGCACAGGCTGTGTCTAGCAGTGATAGTGAAACCGCGAGTGGTCTGCTGAGTCGTATTAGGAAACACTCTTCTCCATTCGGTGATGGTAATGAGAGATTGGCGCATCACTTTGCAAATGCCCTTGAGGCGCGTTTGGCCGGGACTGGAATGCCATTGTACACGTGTGTTGCTTCAGGTAGAATATCGACAGCTGAATTCTTGAGAGCTTACCAGGTCTATATTTCAGCGTGCCCTTTCTGGACGATGTCGTATGCCTTTGCAAACAAAACAATTGGGAACGTAGCAAAAAATGCAAGAAGGCTTCACATAATTGATTTTGGTATTCTATATGGTTTCCAATGGCCATACCTTATAGAACATCTCTCCATGAGCTACGGTGGGCCTCCTAAGCTTCGGATTACAGGAATCGAGTTTCCCCAACCTGGGTTCCGCCCAAGGGAGAGGGTTGAAGATACAGGTCGATGTTTGGCTAGTTATTGTGATAGATTGAATGTCCCGTACGAGTACCATGCCATAGCACAGAAATGGCATACAATCCAACTTGAGGATCTCAAAATCGATGCAGACGAGACGCTCGTGGTTAATTGTTTGTATCGGTTAAAGAACGTACCTGGTGATACAGTCGCGGTGAACGGTCCAAGAGATGATGTTCTGAACTTGATCAAGAAGATTAATCCAGATATATTCATCCATGGAGTTGTTAATGGGACATTCAATGGTCCTTTGTTTGTCACAAGATTCCGAGAAGCCCTCTTTCACTTCTCGGCTCTGTTTGATATGTTTGAGGCTATTGTACCGAGAGAGGACGAGCAGAGGAGGTTGTTTGAGAAGGAAGTGTTTGGAAGGGATGTTATGAATGTCCTAGCGTGTGAGGGTACGGAGAGGGTTGAGAGGCCGGAGACAATTAAACAGTGGGAAGTTCGGAATATGAGAGCAGGTTTTAGGCAGCTGCCACTGGATCAGGAAATCGTGGGTGGTGTGAGGAAGCAAGTGAAGTTGGGTTACCACAAGGATTTTGTGGTGGATGAGGACAGAAATTGGATGTTGCAGGGATGGAAAGGCCAAATCATCTACGCTCTCTCTTGCTGGAAGCCTGTATTGGAGTGACATTATATGCAAGATTATATTACCTCTAGAAAAGAATTCTCTCAAGGTTGATTGAAACCTTTTTTTTTTATATATATAAATTATATATATATATATATATTTCGCATTCTATGGTTGATTGATCTCCATCAAAATATTATGGGAGTGTAACTGTAGCATATCATCCTTCTCTTGCAATGAATTTGTGACAGGATGCAATGGGCTCCCAGTCTTCCTCTGCCAAGATGAACTTTTATTTTGCTTAGGAAGGATTGGTTTATCATGGTGTTATGTTTGCCCAAGAGCAGCAGTTTAAGCATATATTGTATAGTGCTTGCAATTTAGATTGAATATATCTGCCTATCTTATTATGCCCTAGGTAGCACCGGTGCGGGATTCGGGTACGGGAATGTGGGTGCGAGGGATTTGTCAATTTATCAAAAAGTAAGGGTAAGGGTAAGGGTAAGGAAGTACTTGGATAAAATATTAAAAATAAATTTTTATGTAATAGTATATACAAATTATTTTATGTCCAAGCAAAAAAAATATTTGTATAAATTATTTTATGACTATTAGTGCATTAGTAGTGTATACCCTAGATAATTGTTATTATTATTTTATATTATTTTTCTTTACAACCCCCAAAGTTTTCAAAATTTTACGATGAACTTGGTGTTTTTTTACAAAAAATCCACAGTCACACTCCAAAAGAACTCAAATAATCTACGGCGCACCTAGTATGGGTGCACACTATGTGCGGGTGTGGTGGCCTTTTTTGAAGAGTCCGTGCATACTTTAGTTTTGTAATGATATAAAACATATGTATTGAGTAGTGAAATTGGATTTTCTTTCCCATCAGATGTATATAATTAAGGAGGAAAGCCTTTTCAGCCCTTAGATATATTGATTCAATGGTCTCTTGCATTTTTCAAGTAACTCCATTTTGGTGGGCTCTGCCATTACATTCTCGCCTAAAATTTAGAGTATGAATTGGTTGATTCATGAGAAGTTTGAGAAGTGGATGATGCGGCAATGAAACACCAAAAATTGCAACAGTTAAGGTTTTTTTATAGCCTTATAGCCAGTATAAGGATTGAAGTTTGAGGCATAGAAAATCTCATACGGAATTGGATCAATTTCCTTCATTTCAGCCAAACACTGCCTTACAAGTCCCTTCTTTTTTTCTTTTTGATTTTATTTTATTTTATTTTATTAAATTTTATTTTTGGTTATCATGAGAAGAAATGTGAGTAGTAAACCTTCAGAACCCCTTTGATTTCGGGATTCTCTTTGGGTTCTCCACTGACATTAAATGGTGCTGATTGAAATGTTTGAGGTGAATAGAATTCCTTCAAGGCTGTTTGGGCTAGTTGAAATAATAAGTGATTGTTTTTTAAGTGATGAAATATTAAGTGATTATTTTTTAAGTGATGAAATATTAAGTTGTTTGCAGCTAAACTATTAAGTGATTGTTCTAAACAATAGTATTTGACAAAAGAAATTTAAAAAAAAATGATTATTTGTATAAAATGACCAAACAAGACAATATGTAAATACTTAACCTTCTTATTTAAAGGCATTTTTGCCTTTTAACAAACAAAAGTGAAATTAAGTGATTGTTTGAACAGCAAGCCACTTTCTTCTGCTAGTTTGTTTAAGTGCTGAAATTTTAAGCTAACCCGAACACTTCCATTTTATAAAACAGTCACATTTTTTTTCTTCTCAAAATCCGTAATTCTTCACTTAATTTGTATTTTTGAACTCGTCATCAAAATGATCCAAAAGCAACTATTTTTCAAGTTCATAAATTTTTATGCTCTAAATTTCCAAATATATATCTTGTTCCTCGTGAACAAAATTTTGATCAAGAATTTACAAAATGTTGGGACCAATTGTTGTTGCTTTCATCCTCACCATTGTTCAATTGAATTCTTTCATTGGATTACTAGGCAAAAACAGGTGCATTGCATGTGTTGAATAAAATGCATGTATATGTAATAAAATTAAATTTTTAAGCATGTGTGTGTAATTTATAGGCATGTGTTTGTAATATCAAAATATAAAATTAAATTTATAGGCATTGTGTGTGTGATATAAAAATATAAGTGTGTGTGTTTAATATAAAAATAAATTTGAAGGCATGGGGTGTGTGTAGGGGTGTTCACGAGTTAGGCTGCTCAACAAGGGCTCGCGACTCGGCTCGATAACAGCTCGGCTCGTATAATAAACGAGTCAAGCTCGAGCTTGAATACAAAGCTCATTTAATAATCAAGCCAAGCTTGAGCACACATGGGCTCGGCTCGATAAGGCTCGAGAACAGTTCGATTAAGGCTTGTATAGTAGGCTCATGAAAAATCTCTTTAATAGGTTTGATAAGGATTTGTTTAAATATATAAATATATGATAAATATAAAAATGTAATATAAGTATAATGCAAAGTATTTGAAATTGAAAGAATATTATATATATATATATATATATGTATAATAACTATAAAAACATGATATATGTATAATGCAATGTATTTAAAATTAAAAGAATATTGACATATTATAATGTGTATAGTCCTAAACTCACATGCCAAGTAATTGTTTTAAGTAATATATATATATATATATATATACATATATATATATATGCCAACTGCCAAGCATTGAGTTTGGTCCGTGGATTTTGATTGGCAACTTAAACTTGCTACAAGGGACACACGAGTTGAGCCGCTCAACAAGGGCTTGAGGCTCGGCTCGATAATAGCTAGGCTCAGCTCGGCTCGATAATAAACGAGTCAAGCTCAAGTTTGAACAGGATGCCAACTCTTAAAGCTCGACTCGAATTCGAAAACCTTGGCTCGAGTACAACCCTAGGTGTTTGTAAACAATATTACTAAGTGTGTGTAATAAAATTAAATTTATAAACATGTGTGTAAATTGAATTTATAGGCATGTGTGTGCAATATCAAAATATAAAATTAAAATTATATGTGCATGTAAATGAAATTTATAGGCATGCGTGTGTAATATAAAAATAAATTTCAAGGCATGGGTGTAATATCAAGATGTCAATAGAAAACAAAGTTGATAAAATTAATATTGTAGATTGTGGGTAATTTCCAAATAAAAAATGCATTTCGTGTGTAATATAAATTTTTTTATCAATATTTTAGATTGTGGGTAATAGCTAAATATAAAACTAAATTTATAGGCATTGTGTGCGTAATATCAAAATACGAAATTAATTTCTATGCATGTGTGTGTAATAAAATTAAATTTCTAAGCACGTGTGTAAATTAAATTTATAGGCATATAAAAATTAATTTCAAGCAAGAAAATAAGATGTAATAAAACTATATTTCTAAGCTTGTGTGTAAATAAATTAATAAGCATGTGTATGTGTGTAACATGAAATTTATTGCTATGGGTGTCTGTAAATTATATTTATAGACAAGTGTGTGCAATATCAACACATTAATAAAAAATAAAATTGATTACATTAATATTAATAAGTATGTGGCATGTGTTCATAAAAAAAAAGTATGTGGTGTGTGTGTAAATTAAATTTATAGGCATAGTGTAACACCCGAACCGGGAAAAGAAGATTAGTGTAATATTAGTATATGTTAATTAATGATAATTAATGCATAAGATAGTTTATGGTGGGGTTATGAACCCACAGGTAAAAAGGTGTTCAAATGCGGACACGGATGAAAGTTCTGTGATAAGTAGGACTGGTATAAATGTGAGGCCAATGAGGGTCTAATTAAAACAAATTGCATTTTGATGTCATTATATGTTTATATGAGTACTTGTCTAAAGTTTAAAGATAATATTATGTCTTGCCATAGGTTAAGGGGACCAGTTTGGGTACCCATGTGTGGACATATTTAAATACAATTCATAATTGGCAGGTTTAATAGCAATCTCATAATTTATGTGGGACCACGTTTGGGACTCATGCGGGACATAGATTAAATACATTTAGAAAATGTGGGTAGTTAATGTAAATAACATGGGAGTTTCATAATAAAGATTAAAGAAAGTTGGGGGAGGTAAGTAGAAATAATGAGAAAGTGTGACA
This sequence comes from Hydrangea macrophylla, assembly GCA_033977485.1. Taxonomy (NCBI): domain Eukaryota; kingdom Viridiplantae; phylum Streptophyta; class Magnoliopsida; order Cornales; family Hydrangeaceae; genus Hydrangea; species Hydrangea macrophylla. The sequence goes on from CM066989.1 coordinate 14,741,915, forward strand.
ACACATTTGCATGTCTTGCATATGTGTCTCACAAGTGTCAAACAAGCTGCAATTTACAGAAATTGGAGAGAACGAAGAGCTCTCGAGTCGGCAACGAAAATCCACGCGACGTTTCTTTCCGTTCCTTCGCCGTTCGACGTCGTATTTATGACCCGAAGCCTTTTTTGGACTCATGGGGGTAAGAGGATCACATGCATGTCGTTCTTGATAGATAATGTTTGATGTATCAAAACTTCCTAGGATTCACACCGGCAGGATTTGAGGTGGAATTTGCAAGAGATTGGGGGAAATCTAAGCTTAATTGCATATAATCCGAAGAGGTGAGTGTTTTAATCCCAAAATTGGGTGTTTAGACATGTTAATATGATAATTGTTGTTAAGAATTGCTTAATTCATGTTTGTGTAGCTTTGATTGTGATGAAAATGAGTAAAAACATGTCAATGGTGTGAAAATTTCTATGCTTATATGTTAAAGTTGTTTATATGCTTATGTGGATCAAAGGGAAGTCAAGTACCATTTATAGGCTCCATATATAAGGGATATGTAGGAAGCCCTCAAGAGAAAGGGCGTGGTGACGACCACAATAAAATGCCGGTGACGCCTTCGGGGTCACAAGAGAGTGTATGTTGCGCTATATGCGCCCAAAAGTGAGAAAGATTCGAGGTGAGAAGGACCCAGGGGTGGTGGCTGGAGTTACTTGACTTTTCGGATATCATTTTGTTGATATTTATAATGATTGTTGCATTTGTATACTGAACATTCCAATAGCATGATTAGTTCTCTCACTAAGCGAAAGCTTAAAAAAAATTGTTTTCTATTGTGGCTATTGAATAACCATCTCAGGTACCGAACAAGAGAATGAGAGGAAATGATTCGTACAACGTGTTGGGTGTGGGAGTTGTGTATATGTAAATATGTCCATATTTTTAGGTGTTGAATATGTGGTTGTAACTTTTGGTTAAAAGATGTGTAGTTAACACATGTGTGGGAACTCCTTGTAATATATTAAGTCTTGCCATGGTTGGTGGTGATATAGTCCACAAGTTGTATATGTGTAAGGAAGACTTGTTGGGTGGAGTGGTTCTTTTTTTATGTAACATCAACTTGGGCTTCCTAGTTCTTGTATTGGAATTTTGTGGTAAGTTAAAATGTGAATTTTTGAAGCAAGTTAATGATCTTAGTTGGAATCAATGTGTTTTGGGTATTTCAAATAGCTTCGCAAAGGGTTTGAAATAGTTTAGAAACTCTTGTGATGTTTGGTTAAAGTTTTGGGACACTTGAGAGTGCTTCCAAATGGTTTTGGATATGTCTACATGGGTTGATATGGTTAGTGAAGTTTTGACATAACTCTTGCCATGTTTAGCTAAATGTTGGGGAGAGATGCAAGTTTGTGTTATTATCTTGGGTTAAATGGATTCTCAGTGTTTGAGTGGACTTATAAATACTTTTGAGATAGTTTTTGAGGTGCCCATGAAGTTTGGTTTGGTTTTGAGGTGTTTTAGGCTTGAAAACCAGAGTTTTTAGTAGTAGAAAACTGTTCTGCAGAACCCGGATCGATCTGGGTTAAAGGGCGGATCGATCTGGGTTTCTGGAAGAACATTTTGTGAAAGAAATGCTGAGATGGATCGATCTGAGCTAAAGGGCGGATCGATCCGCTTACAAATTTCACAGCACGTCCACTTTTACGGAAACATACATAATTCTTTAATGAAAACTCAGATTCGCACTTCGTTTTTTGTGTTGGAACCGACACTCAAAGACCTATCTTTTGGTGTAAACTTTGGCTATACTTAATTAAGACTCATTTGCCCTTGGGGCTGTTTTATGTCAAAAAAGTTCTTTTATGGAGTCTAAATCATATTTTTCTTAATGACTAGTGTAAGTTTTGGTGTGTGGACTTTGTTACACGTGTCCTAACTCGCTCGAGGCAGATTGGGGTGTGACAATTTTTTATATCAAAGCAATCGGTTAGAGCCTTTGGGACAAAGTGACGATTACGACGCGTAATAAGCATAAATGATTAGAATTTGTGTAAATCATGTATACACGTTTACTTAGCATGTTGAATGATGTTGAGCATGTATTGAAAAAAATAACGTGTGTATAAAAATGTATTGTAAATGCCAGAGAGAAAATGTCTGGTGAACGATCAACACCACCTATGCAAATGGAAAGAGTTGTAGCAGGATTGGTACAAGTTGTCGAAATACATGCGAAAGAGGGGAGACATGATCAACCGAATCCTAATTCTAGGGAAGAAATGACCAATATTTCACAATTTTACAAGCAGAAACCGACACTAATCAAGGGAGAGGCTGATCCAATGAGAACTGATTTCTGGTTGTCTGATATAGAGAGGATATTAAGAATTCTACCGTGTACTGAGGCTCAGCATGTTCTATATGCCGCCGATACTTTAAAATATGAAGCACAGTATTGGTGGCGAACCAAGTTGGGACTAGGTAAGCTGAATACATGGGTAGAGTTTGTTGGCCCAGAAAGGAAACCTTAGAGGGGGGGTGAATAAGGTTTTAAAAATTAATTTAGAAATAGTTCAAATTGATTGCCCAATCAAATAAAATTACTAAAGCAATGTAAAGAGAAAGGGAAGAGATACAATGCAAACCAATTTTTAGGTGGTTCGGGAAACCGCACGCCGCGCCCTACTTCCACCCCTCAAGAACACCTCTTGAGGATTCCACTATTTCAATCTCCTTAGGGTGAAGATTAAACCCTTACAATCTCTTCAAGGAAGAAAATCCTCTTCACTTGAACAAGGGTTACACCAACCCTTAAAACACACTTCCTCTATAAATAGGTTTTGATACAAGAATGGAATACTCTCTCAATAGAGTGAATAAATACAAGAGTTAAGCTCTCAATAAATTGCTCTCAAGATTTACAAATGAATGCTAGAGCAAATAGAATTTATGATCTCACCAAACTAGGGCTCAAGAAATTAATATGATGAAATTCTTGGTTAGATTTTTCAAAAGAGTGGACTTAATGAAGTTCAAATAAATGTATTTATAACTTCCTTTTGATTTCCAACCGTTGGGGGTGGTTGGGAGTAATAAATGCTGCATTAAATGCAGTTAACTAGCCGTTACAGTGTTTATCGCAGTGATTCAGTCGACTGTCTTCTCAGGGCAGTCGACTGCTTTTAAAAAGGATGTACTAAAATATGAAGATCAGTCGACTGTGTCGCGATGGCAGTCGACTGTTTTGTACCCTTATGAAAACTCTGTGTACCCAGGTCGACCATACAGTCGACTGGATTATCAGTCGACTGAAACGATGTCACAGTCGACTGCTCTATGCAGATTTTAAAAGGAAATGTTGGGTTAATTAAGTGAAACCTTATTCAATTAAATTTGAGCCCTTAAGTAAGATGTTCACATAAACAATTTGCTTACATAGTGTCCTAAAACAGTGATTACATCAAGATTCTTCAACTTGTAAGGCTCTGTTTGGCTTAGGATAAAAGAACAAAAATCACCATGAACGAGAAAAAGATATATGAGCAATGTCCCTGCAACTTAAACAACTAGAGATAATTAGAAACCATTACTAAGTGGTTTGTTAATCATCAAAATTATCCATTCAATTAATGGAAGGGGCTAACAATCTCTCCCTTTTTGATGATGACAAACCACTTGTTGCCCAAAGAAAATAATGATCTCATGGGTGCATACTTTTTCTCCCCCTTTGTCATTAACAAAAAACAGATAAGGAGGCTAAGAATCAAGACTAAGAAGCATACAAAGATTGCATTAACGTTGAAGTTTGTCATATAAACACTGTAATTTTATCTACACAGTCAAAGGTCAAACATAAGCAGCTAACAACAGATACAAAGTCTAGTTACTATCCAAAAAGAATTGTAAGATTACAAAGACCATCCATTTACCCAAAAAAAATGTCCAATAAACCAAGAACTACACAGTCAAAAGTATAAGCGAGTCCGGATAATATGGATCTCCTCACGAGCGTCATCAACAGAAGCCTGAAGAGACGATAGACGACGATCAAGAAGCTCCTGAGTAGCAGCAGTAGAAGTGCGCAAAGTATCCAACGACCCACCAATCTCAAAAACATCGGCTCGTAATGATGCGATGGCGCGCTGATGAAGCTCAAGGGCCTCCTGCTGTGAGGAAGATAAGGAAGCCTGCAAAGTCTGAATAGACTGGGAGTGAGAGTCAGATAGAGAGGAGATGGAGGTAGAGAGGCTCAAGACCTGAGCGGAGATAACGGAGAGCTGCTCCAAAATGTCAGGAAAGGGTGTATCAATAGCAGGTGGAGGAGGAGGGGGAGGAGGAGCGGAAGATGAAGATGGATGAGAAGAAGGAGTAGGAATGGAAGGGGTGGGAGCAGAAGGAGATGTGGGATCAGAAGAGGCCTTGGGAACAAAGGCATTTCCCACGAGTTTGTATCCCATAAGAGATAAAATAGTAGAAGAGTAGAAGTCAGTAGAAATGGGGTCATGTCTATCGAATTCGTCCTCCAAGGGAACCTTGAAGTGACGAAAAACAGTAGTTAAGGCGAAGCCATAAGGTAAGGAACTGGATTTAGACTTCTTTTGGCATTCACAAATGTGGCGGCAAACGAGATATGGTAAATTATAAGATTTATTTTCAAGTAGGCACCAAATTAAAAAAACATCCAAGAAAGAAACAGAATCACGACCGCCAGCACGGGGCAGAAGGGTATAAGTGAGAAGATGGTGAATAAGACGTGCCTCAAAGGTGAGGGCAGAAGCCTTGGGCTTCACGGGATAAGACAGCTCATTGTTGCCGGTAATGAGACGGCAAGAAATGAAAGGGTCGAATCCGTGCCCTTGATTCCAAGAATTAATATTATATTCGGTAATATTTCCACGACGAATATGAAAAATAGAAGAGACAGAGTCTGGATCCAAATGAATTTTAACACCGCGAACGAAAGAAGTAATGGAGTCAGCACGATAACCAAAAGTCATATTACAGTAAAACTCCTTAACGAGTGTGGGATAGCAGGGTTCGCTAAGACTAGTAAAGAGATGCCATCCTAAGCGTTCCAAAAGAAATCCTAATCGAAGATTAGTAGATTTAGAAAAAGGAATGGGAAGAATCTTACCAAACACCACATTCCTGTGGGAGAAAACCTCGTCAAAGCTTTCTTGCTCCTCCTGAGTAGGGAAACGCTTGGCCTTGGTTGCTTGAGAGGCTGAGGATGATCCACTAGCAGGGGCTTTCCTTTTGAGCTTGGGAGCCATGATAGAGAGTGAAGAGTAGATGGCGTCAGAAAGGAGAGAGAGAAAGGGTTACAGGGGAAGGAAGAGGAGGGAGAACGAGATATGAGGTTCAGAGAAGGGAAAAAAAGGTTCAGGGTGTTTTAATGGAGAGGAGGGAGAAGAAAACGAAGGGAGAGGATGAATGATTTGAATGGGAAGGATGGAGAAAAGAGACGAAGGAAAAAAGAAAAAATCGCCGCAGGAACAGGAGATGAAGAAGGAAAGAAGAGAAGGCCGCGATATATATAGATTATAAGAAAGCAGTCGACTGCGTCGCATAAGCAGTCGACTGATCATCAAATTAGGGCTCAGAAATTTGGGGCAATCAGAGTCTCAGTCGACGCCGTAGTCGACTGAAGGGGGCAGGGATAAAAACAGTCGACTCCTCAGTCGACGAGAGTATGCAGGGATTTGAATGTAGAAAAATAGTCGACGCCTCAGTCGACGCGAGTGGGCAGGGATTTGGTTGTTGAAAAACAGTCGACGTCATAGTCGACGCATCAGTCGACTGATGTGGTCAAAAATAAGGGATTAAAGGAGAATAAAAAGAACCAGTCGACTGCGACGGGAAGTCAGTCGACTGCTTTAGCAAAAATTGCAAATACAGAGTTTTAAAGCAAATCATTCAAATAGGATAAACCTAATTCTCTTCTAATAATACAAAGACGTTCTTCGGGAAGGGGTTTTGTGAAAATATCAGCCCATTGACGATTGGTGTTGATGAAAACAAGATCAACATTCCCTTTTTGAACATGATCGCGAATAAAATGATGACGAATCTCAATGTGTTTAGTTCTGGAGTGTTGGATAGGATTTTTGGATAAACATATGGCACTAGTATTATCACAATATATAGGAATATGATCATAATAAAGTCCAAAATCTTCTAATTGTTGTTTCAGATAAAGAGTTTGAGCACAACAACTTCCAGCAGCTATATATTCGGCTTCTGCCGTAGATAGAGCTACCGAATTCTGCTTCTTACTAAACCAAGAGACAAGCGAATGTCCTAAGAAATGACATGTGCCACTAGTACTTTTACGATCAATTTTACAACCGGCAAAATCCGCATCCGAAAAACTTGTTAATTCAAAAGAAGTATTTTTAGGATACCAAAGACCTAAGTCTATAGTACCTAGAAGATAACGAAAAATACGTTTAACCGCAATGACATAAGATTCCTTGGGTGAAGCTTGAAATCTAGCACAGAGGCATACGCTAAACATTATATCCGGTCTACTTGCAGTGAGATACAATAGACTACCAATCATTCCCCGAAAAAGCTTACAATCTACCGGCTTGCCGGTTTCATCTTTATCAAGTTTTAAAGTAGAACTCATAGGGGTTTGAAAAGCTTTACTTCCTTCCAATCCAAATCTTTTTAAAAGATCCTTAATATACTTGGATTGATTTATGAAAATGCCATCCTTAAGTTGCTTTATTTGAAGTCCAAGAAAAAAATTTAGCTCCCCCATCAAACTCATTTCAAATTCATTTTGCATACATGTTGCAAATTCTTCACACATCTTCTCATTTGTAGCTCCAAATATAATATCGTCCACGTAAATTTGAACAAGCAAGATATCTTCATTTGAGGTTTTAACAAAAAGAGTAGTATCAATTTTTCCTCGATTAAAACCAAGATCAATAAGATATTTACTTAGTCTATCATACCAAGCACGTGGAGCTTGTTTTAAACCATATAACGCTTTTGTGAGTTTAAAAACATGATCCGGAAGATGTGGATTTTCAAAACCGGGGGGTTGTTTAACATAGACTTCCTCGGAGATAAAGCCATTTAGAAAGGCACTTTTTACATCCATTTGGAAAAGTTTGAAATTTTTATAACAAGCAAAGGCAAGAAGCATCCTAATGGCTTCAAGTCTAGCTACGGGAGCATAGGTCTCCTCGTAGTCTATACCTTCTTCTTGATTGTAGCCTTGGGCAACTAATCTAGCCTTATTTCTCACAACAATGCCGGATTCATCCTTTTTGTTTCGAAAAACCCATTTTGTTCCAATAATAGTGTGATCAAAGGATTTAGGAACAAGAGTCCAAACTTCATTTCTCTCAAATTGATTAAGCTCTTCTTGCATAGCCAATAACCAATTTTCATCGTTCTCGGCTTCATCAAAGTTCTTGGGTTCAATTTGAGATAGAAATGATAAGTTATTACAAATATTTTTGAGAGAGGATCTAGTTGCTACACCTTGACTAGGATCTCCTAGAATTTGATCAATAGGATGATTAGGCACATTTTTCCATTCAAAAGGAAGATCACTTCTAGATTCCACTCTAGATGGTTCAATGGAAAGAGGATCTTCTTCCTTAGAGTTTTCAAGAAGTAAAGAGTTTGAGCTATTGTTTTCAACATTGTTTGAAGTATCTTTGGAAGTCTCAATGTCATCGTCTAAGACCTTTTTAAACGGATTTGCTTCATCAAAGATAACGTGCATAGATTCTTCTACAATCAATGTTCTTTTATTGAAAACTCTATAAGCTTTGCTAATTTGAGAATATCCAAGAAAAATGCCTTCATCCGATTTAGCATCAAATTTTCCCAAGTTATCCTTAGTATTCAAGATAAAACACTTACATCCAAAAACTTTGAAATAACTTATGTTGGGCTTTCTTCCTTTCCAAAGCTCATATGGGGTCTTATTAAGCTTGTTTCTAATGACCACACGATTAATAACATAACATGAAGTGCTAGTGGCCTCGGCCCAAAAATATTTTGGTAAAGAGAATTCATTTAACATAGTTCTTGCCATTTCTTGAAGAGATCTATTTTTCCTCTCAACAACCCCATTTTGTTGAGGAGTTCTAGGTGCCGAAAAATTGTAACCAAAACCATTTTCTTCACAAAAAGTAGTAATCTCATTATTATCAAATTCTCGGCCTCTATCACTTCTTATGTTGTTAATCGCATACCCTTTTTCATTTTGAACACGTTTGCAAAAGTTAACAAAGAATGTAAAAGCTTCATCCTTATGTGCAAGAAAGAACACCCAAGTGAATCTAGAGAAATCATCAACAATGACAAAAGCATAGATTTTGCCACTCATACTAGCAACTCGATTTGGACCAAATAAATCCATATGAAGTAACTCTAGAGGTCTAAAAGTTGATATTTCCTTTTTTCTTTTTGAAAGATGTTTTGATTTGCTTTCCAAGTTGACAAGCATCACAAACTTTATCTTTAACAAATTTTGTTTTTGGCAAACCTTTGACCAATTCATTTTTAGATAAATTTGAAAGTAAGTCAATGCTAGCATGACCCAATCTTCTATGCCAAAGCCAACTTGTTTCATTCAAAGCGGCAAAACACTTAACATCTTGAGAAGAAATATCATCAAAATCAATTGTATACACATTGTCTTCTCTATAAGCAATAAATAAAGTTTTATTGCAACTAGCATACTTAATCATGCAATAATTTGATTCAAACACAACTTGAAACCCTTTATCACATAATTGACTAATACTAAGCAAGTTATGTTTTAGACCTTCAACCAAAAGTACATTTTCGATAGTTAATGAGGAATTCTTACCAATGTTACCTATACCGATAATTCTTCCTTTAGAGTTGTCTCCGAAAGTGACATTTCCTCCATCCTTTGGAGAGAGAGATGAGAACTTGGATTTGTCTCCGGTCATATGTCTTGAGCAACCACTATCCAAGAACCATCTATCCTTGCTAGAAGATTTGAGACAAACCTACAAGATGAGCTTAAGTGATCCTCTTTGGTACCCAATATTCGTTGGGTCCAACTTTGTTAGCAAAGGGAGGTGTTGTTCCCTTTTCAATCCACACCATATTGAGTTTTCTTTTGTTTGGACATTTGTAGTTCACATGTCCTTTTCTCAAGCAATAATGGCATGTAATATTAGGATTGGACATACTTGAGGAGACTTCTTTTACAAAGAAATTTTGATGAGAATTTTTCACTAGATTTTTGTTGGAGCTAGTGGAAGTACCTTTTGAAAAGAAGTTATTGAATTTCTTTTCTTTAAAGGTAGGATTGAATCCTAGACCGGCTTTTTCAAAAACGCATCTTTGTTTTCCCAAAAGCATATTTAGATTTTGTTCCCCAAGAGTGAATTTTGTTATTGTTTTGGTTAAGTCTTCCACTTGCTTCTTCAAATCTTCATTTTCTTTCTTTAAGATACTTGAAGAGAAATCGTTTAATGAAAGCTCTTCCTTTTCTTTTCTCAATAAATCGTTTTGAGATTTTAGGTCAATTAGAACTTCATTTTCTTTTCTCAAAAGATCATTTTGAATTTTCAAATCACTTAGTTCATTTGAAAGTAATGAAAAGTTCTTTTTAAGAGAGACATACTTTGCTCCCAAGTTTTCCAATTCTTGATGTAATTCCTCAAAAGCATTTTGTAGTTCATCATATTTATGAGAATCAAAACAAACATCGGGAGTAGGATCATTTACCTCATTCAAGTGAGCCATAAGACAAATATTTTCCACTTCTTCATCACTTGAGTCATCTTTTGATGAATCACTATCGGAATCATCCCAAGTAGCCTTCATTGCCCTTTTCTTTGTTTTCTTGTAGTTATTTTTCATTAAAGGACAATCGGCCTTGACATGGCCCGGCTTCTTGCATTTGAAGCATATAATTGGCTCCTTTTTAGTCTCTATCGTCTTAGGAGTTCTCCTAGTGAAGTTCTTATCCTTCTTCAAGAATCTTTTGAACTTCCTAGTGATCATATCCATCTCATCATCTTCATTGCTATCACTATCTTCTTCATTGTCTTGAGATGTTTTGAGAGCAATGTTCTTCTTCTTATCTTCCTTGTTAAATACTGCCAACTCCATTTCGTGAGTAACAAGAGAGCCCAAGAGTTGCTCCAATGAGAGTGTTGAGAGTTCCTTGGCCTCTCGGATTGCCGTCACTTTAGGTTGCCAAGGCTTTGGAAGAGACCTAAGCAATTTCTCAATCATCTCCTCATTAGTATATGTTTTACCAAGGCTTTTTAAACTATTGATAATAATGGTGAAGCGAGTGAACATTTCACTAATAGTTTCATTTGAAGACATTTTAAACATCTCATACGTTTGAACAAGTAGATTTATTTTAGATTTCTTAACTTGATTAGTACCTTCATGAGCAACCTCAAGTTTATCCCAAATTTCTTTTGCGGATTCGCATGAAGAAATTCTATTATACTCATTTGGGTCTAATCCACAATATAAAATATTCATAGCATTTGCATTCATTTTGATAAGCCTTTTATCAATGTCATTGTATTCCGCAATAGTTTTCTCAATTTCAACACCGTCTACAATCTTGATGGGAATGTGAGGCCCATTCACAACAAGTTGCCAAAGATCAAAATCTTGGGCAATCATGTAGATTCTCATATGATTTTTCCAATAGGCATAATTTGAACCATTAAAACAAGGAGGTCTATTTGAGGATTGTCCCTCACTATAAATGATAGTATTAGAGGTGGTTTCCATTTAATCTTTAACTCAAAAACGTTAGGAATTGAGCCGAGGCTCTGATACCAATTGTTGGCCCAGAAAGGAAACCTTAGAGGGGGGGTGAATAAGGTTTTAAAAATTAATTTAGAAATAGTTCAAATTGATTGCCCAATCAAATAAAATTACTAAAGCAATGTAAAGAGAAAGGGAAGAGATACAATGCAAACCAATTTTTAGGTGGTTCGGGAAACCGCACGCCGCGCCCTACTTCCACCCCTCAAGAACACCTCTTGAGGATTCCACTATTTCAATCTCCTTAGGGTGAAGATTAAACCCTTACAATCTCTTCAAGGAAGAAAATCCTCTTCACTTGAACAAGGGTTACACCAACCCTTAAAACACACTTCCTCTATAAATAGGTTTTGATACAAGAATGGAATACTCTCTCAATAGAGTGAATAAATACAAGAGTTAAGCTCTCAATAAATTGCTCTCAAGATTTACAAATGAATGCTAGAGCAAATAGAATTTATGATCTCACCAAACTAGGGCTCAAGAAATTAATATGATGAAATTCTTGGTTAGATTTTTCAAAAGAGTGGACTTAATGAAGTTCAAATAAATGTATTTATAACTTCCTTTTGATTTCCAACCGTTGGGGGTGGTTGGGAGTAATAAATGCTGCATTAAATGCAGTTAACTAGCCGTTACAGTGTTTATCGCAGTGATTCAGTCGACTGTCTTCTCAGGGCAGTCGACTGCTTTTAAAAAGGATGTACTAAAATATGAAGATCAGTCGACTGTGTCGCGATGGCAGTCGACTGTTTTGTACCCTTATGAAAACTCTGTGTACCCAGGTCGACCATACAGTCGACTGGATTATCAGTCGACTGAAACGATGTCACAGTCGACTGCTCTATGCAGATTTTAAAAGGAAATGTTGGGTTAATTAAGTGAAACCTTATTCAATTAAATTTGAGCCCTTAAGTAAGATGTTCACATAAACAATTTGCTTACATAGTGTCCTAAAACAGTGATTACATCAAGATTCTTCAACTTGTAAGGCTCTGTTTGGCTTAGGATAAAAGAACAAAAATCACCATGAACGAGAAAAAGATATATGAGCAATGTCCCTGCAACTTAAACAACTAGAGATAATTAGAAACCATTACTAAGTGGTTTGTTAATCATCAAAATTATCCATTCAATTAATGGAAGGGGCTAACAGAGTTCGTAGTACTCTTCAAGAATAAGTACTTTTCGAAATCATTTAAAGATTAGAAGGCTCAGAAGTTTATGGAACTAAAGTAAGGGGGGATGACAGTTCGGGACTACTCTGCCAAATTCGCAAGTTTGGCTCGATTTGCTGAAAATATAGTAGCAAATGAAGGGGATCGAACTAGGAAGTTTGTGACGGGGCTTAGGGATGAGATTCGACAAGTATCAGTGCAACAGTTGGATAAAGTTGCAGAGGCATTGGATGTGTCTTCAATGGCCGAGAGAGATATGGGGTATCAACAAGGTTCACAAGCACCGTTAACTTAATAACACAAGGGGACGGGGTCAAGCCAATATAGCGGTTAAGGGAGTTCGAAAAGACAAAGATTTGGAAGTTCCTTAAGTGGTAGAAGTAATAAGCCACGGTGTAACACATGTGGGAAATTTCATTGGGATGTGTGCAATCTACCGACAACAGTGTACAACAATTGTCGTCAAATGGGATACGTGGCGAAGAATTGTCCAGGTATAAGGCCAAGTACAAATACTTCGATGAAACGTACTAATGATAGTGGAATGGTTTGTCATAACTTTGGGGAGCTTGGACATCGAATGCACAACTGTCCTAAGCCGAGACAAGGAGGCCCTAGTGCAACTGCGAGTAGTACACCAACACCGCGATCACCTCAACAACAACAACCACAAGGAAGGAACAACATCAGGGTCGTTATTTTCCAGCTTAATCCAGGGGAGACCATTGTTGCTAACACAGTCGTGTCAGGTAATGTAATTTCAAACCTTTTGCTGGTCGGACATGAATGTCAAAGGCTGGCCTTCATCCCCACTTCCAATGCCAGACAATAAGTTTTCTAAGAAAGAACCCCAACTATCTCTGTCCTCACTTTCCACAACCCCTATAGCCAAAGGAAATAACCCATTGTTGCCATCAAGTGCTATAGCAGTCAAAAGAACACCTCCATAAGGACCTTTTAAGTGGCAACCATCAACCCCCATGGATGGTCTGCAACCCTGTTGGAACCCATTCCTCATTGCATCAAATATAATAAAAATCCTCTTGAAAATTGGGTTCATTGATATGTGGACCCTATCTGTTTGAATCCTCACTATGATTCCAGGATTAGTCACTATAATTTTATTTCCATACATCCTTAGGAAGCTATATGCTTCTCCATGATTCCCTTCAAACTCATAAATTACTTTGACCTTAGCTCTATACAACTGCATTCTATGCGCTTCGACACCATACTTCTTATGCACAATGGTTTGCATTACATCTAGTTTCATATCTTGATTTGCTCTCAGTTTTTCCTCAATTTCTTGGCAATCCATGTAGAGTCTGCCTCTGAATTGGTTGTAAGCCTTACACATGAATGCACAGGGTCGTAAGTCTTGATCTTAAATGTAACTTTATCTAGTAGTGGAGATGCATGAATTCTCCAAGGGCATCCAGGTGCTGCACAGTGACAAGTGACCCTACTTTTCTCATTCTTATCTCTCATAATATTAAAACCCTCTTGAATTATGAAGTCCTTTAACGTCTCCCTAAACAGGTTAACATTCCAAAACAACAACCCTTGTTCTAACACAATCTTAGAACCTTTATTGGTCTGGAATTCCTTCCCAAACTTGGTTATGTCAATAACATTGGAGGCTTGCTGTCCATCACTGCTAGAATCACCACCAATATCATCATTAGACTCGTAGTTTGACAATTCACTATTGGCTTCATTAATCTCACCTTTGATCACACTCTCATTAACCAATCCATCACCATTACTCTTAGAGTCCATAACACTTTTTCCAACCCATTCTGGATCTAATTTTGAATCATTATCACTACTAAATCCAAAGACATCATGATCATCTTCTTCCCAATGCCTAATACCTTCACCATCATCTGAGTACTGAATTTCCCGATGAACATCTATTGGGGGCTCTGAAAGCCCACCTTCTTCAGTTTCCACAGTTGGTGTACCATTATTTGTTGCAACAGCTTGTGCAACTGATTCCTAAGCATTTGTTGACCCCCCATTACCGCACCAACTGAAGGCCTAGAACCATCTCCTATAATAAGACCATCTAACTTCACATTTAGATGAATGTATCTACTGCGACTATTTAATTCAAACATTTTCAACACATCATTACCCTCAGCTACCAAGATTTCATCACTTTTCCCACGCACACCACACCTTACTGTCATTGTTAGTCCAAGTTGAGAAGACACATTGGGCAGTGTAAATTCCCAAACATCATGAACCAAATCAATGAAGCAGTACCTGTCTGGGTTGACATTCTCTAAATTAAATAACTTCCCACAATAGTGTAAGATTAAATCATGTTGTTCATACATCGCCATTTCTGAAACATAAAGCATAACCAAAAACCCTAAAAAATGTTAGTGAACAACGATTATAAATTGAAACCACCAATTTGTAACATGGGGTATAACAATCAAAATCCCTAAATACTCACCAATTCATCGTAAAATGATCTTTGTATTGAAGGCACAAATAGTTTTGTAAAAACCCAAATATCTGTATACTGATCTCTCGAAATGGTTAGAAGCACCTATCTCCTTAAATCAATAACCTAAATACTTTGAAACCCCAACCATTGCCTCAAGGTGAATGTCAACCAAAGAAACCCAAATTTTGATCGTCGGCAAAATCTATCTTTATCTATGCTCTGTGTTTTCCCAGACGTGTTTTAATACTGGTAGGTCTGAGCGATGACCAACATGGGCACTTAAGTCTTTTCACATCTAGCTGACTTCGCAATATATTTGTATATAATAAGTAAGGGGTACATACGTCATTTTACTTCAAAAACTAATGCCATTAGTATTCTGTTACCATCAGGGGAGGTCTGTGTAATTACCCATACCACAGGGGAGGTCCGTGTAATAAGAGCAAAGCTCGAGGGAGGTTAGAGTATTTTATCCAAAACAAAATTTCTAAGGAAAGAGATGGAAGAGGCCAAGAGGGCCGGGTTATTAGGCCCTTGGGCTGAAATAATAAGATAACTTGATAACTAATAGTCTAAATACTACTCCCTCCGTCCCATTTTATGTGTCCATCTTGGGGAATCCACCTATTTAAGGGGACAAAAAGAATCTACACTTACTTTCCACAATTGCCATAATTAGTGCACTTTCTGTTTTTTGTCTTGTTTTGGTGTTGATTGCAAGGAAGTGTAGTTTGGGAAACTAAGTAAAATTTGCATACTAATTTAGGAAAGTGGACAACAATTTTGGGACATCCCAAAAAAGAAAGATGGACACATAAAATGGGACGGAGAGAGTATATAAAGTACAAAGCATTGGTAGGGGGCCTCAAATTTTCTTAATGTTTAGGGTCTTTAGGCCCACGCCTATTTCTAAAGAGCAAGGGTTGGCCTTGCAGTAGCCATTTTATTATTTAATATATTTTGATGTATCTCAATCATAGATACACTAAAAATATTATTTAATTACAAAAAATCAATGGTTATGATCTTTTCACCAAATATGGATCCCCTCACTTTCTCTCTCCAAAGGCTGTAAGTTTGGAGACCCAACTATGGGTGGCAATTTTCAACCCAATACGAAAATAAACGAGTTTGGGTGACCCGTTTAAAGGTACGGGTCATAAACGAGTCGACCTGTTTGACACGATTAATAAGTGGGTTAGGTCACACTTTAAGCAGGTCAACCCGTCTAATTCGTTTGACCCGATTAGGTACGGATGGAGCAATTTTTTTTTTTTTTTAGTTCTACAAATATTTTTTAATAATCTGGGGGTCTAAAATATAAATAATATAAATAAGAATAAAAAATTACAATATTTATTTTTAAAAAAAGAATAAGAAAAATAAACTACAACAAAAAAATCGATCCGACTGCCCAAATTGGCAAAACCGACCAAAAATTGACCGAACCGACTACTTCAGTTGGTTTTCAAAACATGACAAAACTGAAAAATAAAATTGAATCGAACCGAACCAAACCGATGACACCCCTACACATGTTAGACGGGTGACTCGTGTATTATCGATACATTTAAGAATAGCACGATTATGACCCGACATGACCCGATTGCCACCCCTAATCCAAACTACGAGTTTCCATAATGGATCCTTCATTGGAGTGCAATTTTTGAGATGAAGGGATTCATTTGAAGGGATTCATTTTGACATCTTTTAATTTTGAATACCCATTTAAATCCCATTGGAATTGCTCTACCCCTTGATTGCCAGATGGACCAAAATGGTACAACTTAGGAACTTTTAAGGACAAAATTGATGAAATTGAATTATAATGGACCATTTTGACACAAGGGTGTAAATTTGTATTAAAATTTATTGGAGATTATAAAGAGGATTAGGAAAATGTTAAAACGCAAATAAATTTCACTTTCAGGGACGAAATAGCTTCTGAGACGAATCTGACATATACTCGTCAAATCCATGACGCCCACTTCTTGACTTTGATTCTCATCTTAGCCGCCATAGCTGCTTCCCATACACACACACACACACACACACTCTCTCTCTCTCTCTCTCTCTCTCTCCCTTGCTTCTCATCCTCCTCTCTCAGGTACGCCTATGTTTTCTGTTTAATTTACAATTATAACTTTTCTTCGTCCTTCGACTGTTTCTCTGCTTTAACCTCTCAGTATTTATGCATTTCTAGGGTTCTTTCAGATTCGGTTCCTCTCTTTTCTCTATCCACCCTTTTATTTATTTATTTTTTTTTTATAATCTGATTTTAATTCGATTTTGTAGTTTATTGAACTATTATGGAACTTCTTAAACATTTGAAGATGTTATTTAGTTTTTGTTTTTTAGTCTGTTTCATTTCTCTTCATTTTCATCGAGATCCTTTGTTTCTGCCTCGTTACTCTGATTGTAGTATCACTGGACTTGGGTCTAAACTCCTGTAAATGTCGAATTTTAGTTTTTCCGACTTTATAATTTTTACTCTGTGATGATTAGGGTTTTGTTTGGATGCTGCAGATGAATTTTTATTTTTCTCTCTTATCCAACCCTTGCTCAAATTTTCCATCAAACTTGTTCTTATAATATAATTATTTTCTCTCAAAAGGTATAGAATTTGAGTAACAACTCCAACCTAACATCAAACCATAGAAAATAAATTTGAGTTAAAATCTTAAAGAAAGCCCCTCCAACCCTTGTTCAAACCTGCATCAAATTTTGGTATGTCCAATAGGGTTATTACAATTTGGGTTTATGTTCTAAAAACTCAATTTGGCAGGGGTTTGAGTCTAGGATTTGGGGAGTTTTTGAGGACTTTTACCCAAATTTAAATTTTGTATTGTTTTTGAGTAAGGATTGGAGATATCCTTATAGGTTCTTTGTATTGTCTTTGTATTCATTTTGGCTTTTCTGTATTTGCATGGTTGTATGGTTTGCAAAGTGTTGGGTTCTTTATGGTTAATTGTCTGTTAGTACTAGTTTTTTTTATGCGTTCTTAGCATCTGTTGTTTGGTTCAGTGCTAAAAAGCTTGTTTCCAGCTATGGCTAAACCAATTTAGGTTACTTTCTTTTATGTGATATTTAGGGACTTGAGGCATCGATCGTGATGGATTCTGATTTTGTTGAGTTCTCTAAAACTATAAATGCGTTCGAATTCAATGATGGGACTGTTTTACCTGGTTTTGATCAATCTCAAAATCTTCTGGACGACTTTAATTTTGACGATGGGACTTCAGATTTGAATTTCATGGATTTTCCTCTCCTTCCTCTTGATTCAAACCCCGGAAATCTCCCTCCATCTCCCAGAGTAAGCTCGGAAGCGGAATCCCCGGAGGATGATGGAATTCTCAATTACATACACCAGATACTCATGGAAGAGAACATGGAGGAAAAGCCTAGTATGTTTCCTGATCCCTTGGCTTTACATGCTGCTGAGAAATCCCTCCATGAAATTATCAGTGATAGAAACCCTCCTTCCCCAAACCAACCGCCTCTGTATTATGATCAAAATATTGAAAACCCTTATGATTACTTTTTTGGAAGTTCCAGCCAGAGTAGTACTAACAACAGTACTACCACCTCTACCAACTCTGTTGATCCTCAATGGATCTTTGATCACATGAATTATCAATCACCAGTTATACAAAATAATCCTCCATTGCACTCTGCTGAATCAACGTTTGAGACCAATTCTCAGTGGTCATTTAGCAATATAAACAGCTTGAGTGACACTGTTAATGGGCCGTTGGATACTTCTGGGAATGTCCATCCGGTTTCATATATACTTAGTGACACTGAGACCATGTTGCAGTACAAGAGAGGGATGGAGGAAGCTAGCAAGTTCCTTCCTAGTGGCAATCAATTTATTATTGATTTGGAGAACTATGCATTGCCTCAAAAGTTCGAAGAAGAGGCTCCAGCGGTTGTAGTCAAGGAAGAGAAGGACGAGAAAGAGGACTCCCCTTATGGCTCGAGGATAAGGAAGAATCATTATCGCGAAGACAGCAATTTTGACGAAGAGAGGAATAGAAAGCAGACAGCAGTTTATGTGGACGAGGAGGCTGAGTTATCCGATATCTTTGATAAAGTTTTGCTCTTTACTGAGGTGAAAGGGGAATCATTGTGCTGTACCTTCGGTGAAGAATTGAGTGCACCTAGTAAGACCTTGCAGCAGAATGGACAGCCAGGGTCTAATGGTGGAAAAGCACGTTCAAAGAAACAGGGCGATAACGAGGAAGCTGTGGATTTGAGGACACTTTTGATTAACTGTGCGCAATCTGTTTCTGCTGATGATCGCACGAGTGCAAATGAACAGCTAAAACTGATTAGGCAGCGGTCTTCTCCTTCTGGTGATGCAACACAGAGGTTGGCCCATCTCTTTGCCAATGCCCTTGAGGCACGTTTGGCTGGCACTGGATCCCAAATTTATGCGGCCTTAGCTTCCAAGAGAATATCAGCTGCTGAGAAGTTGAAAGCTTACCAGCTTTATCTTTCAGCTTGCCCATTCAAGACGATGGCCATTTTCTTTGCAAACAAAATGATTGTGCATCTAGCTTATGAGAATGTAAATAAGACTCTCCATGTTGTTGATTTTGGTATCAGTTATGGTTTTCAGTGGCCCATCCTTATCCAAATGCTCTCAACCCTACCTGGTGGGCCCCCCAAGCTTCGGATTACTGGGATAGAGCTTCCGCAACCTGGGTTCCGCCCAACAGAACTTATTGAGGAGACGGGGCGTCGTTTGGCAAAGTATTGTGACCGGTTTAATGTTCCATTTGAGTACAATGTTATAGCACAGAAATGGGAAACTATCAAAATTGAGGACCTCAAGATTAGCGGTGATGATTTGCTTGCCGTGAACTGTCTGTTACGGTTTCAGAACCTGCTTGATGAGACAATCGCAGAAAACAGTCCAAAGGACACTGTTCTGAAGTTAATCAGAGAGATGAATCCGAACATTTTTATCCATTCGATTGTTAATGGATCTTACAATGCACCCTTCTTTGTCACTCGGTTCCGTGAGGCACTCTTCCATTATTCTGCGTGGTTCGATATGTTAGATATAAACAGTCCCCGTGAAGATCAGGAGAGGATGCATCTTGAGCAAGAGTTCTACGGGCGCGAGATTATGAATATAATAGCTTGTGAGGGATCGGAGAGGGTTGAGAGACCTGAGAAGTACAAGCAGTGGCTGGTCCGGACCACCAGAGCCGGTTTTAAGCAACTTCCATTGAACCAGGAACTTGTGAAGAAATTGAGTGGGAAAGTGAAGGCTGGGTACCACAAAGATTTTGTGATCGATGAAGATGGTCAATGGATGTTGCAAGGATGGAAGGGTCGGATTCTTATTGCTAGCTCATGTTGGGTACCTGCATAGAAGTCTTTAGAGCCATCTTTTTAGAACTCAGAATCGAAGAGTAGGGAGCTGTTTTTTTTTTTTTCCTTGTCCAGTAGTGAGCTGGTGTGAATATTTGGGAACACATCCAAAGGTACTGTCTTGTTCAAACATAATTTACATTATGTTTCTCTCTTTGCATCAACACACCTGTATACATTTTCATTTACACACTATGTAGCACAGACATTCCCATTTGAGTGCCTGTCCCCAAGGGTGGAGCCGGGAATTGTTTTTTTTTTTGGGTTTGGTGGGGGGGGTTGGGTGGCTAAGAAAGTTTACATGGGGGTTGCCCCGAATTTTTTTTTTGGGGTCTATTTATACATATTTGATTATGAGATATGGTGTCGAATTGGGTCTATTTGAGAATAATATTATCTTTTGGGGTTATATTTATACATTTTGGGGTCCATTTATCAATAATATAAGGTGTCAAATTGGGTTTGGAATACTTAATTGGGGTGGGCTAGACTACATTTGGGCTAAAATATCACATGTACTAATTTTTTTTCCCAAATTTGGGGGGGCTAAACTATATTTGGGCTAAAATATCACATGTAGTACAAAAATTTTCCAAAATTTGGGGGGGGGGGGGGGGGGGGGGGGGGGTGGGGTAGCCCTTCTTATGCTCCGCCCTTGCCTATCCGTGTTGGACACGCATGTGGTGATTCCTTAAAGTTTTAAAAAATTGAGGTAAATGCCTTGATACAATGTACTAGAAGATACGTAGTGGGTTTAGAAGGAAATTTATGAAATGTTGGTCGAATATATTGTGTAAATAGTAAAAGCATGTTATTTTTTGTTTGCCGTGTCCTAGCCATATCCGTTGCCTACATTTTTTAAGATTTTCTGGGTTGCTGTGTCCATATCATGTCGTATCCGTGTCCCATGTCCCTCCATGTGCTACATAGTATCACAATACCTCTTTCCCTCAGTCTCACACACTTCTTTAAATTTTGTTGTACTTTTGTGCATATGTATTTGTTATACAGGAGTATACAATGTTTATTCAATACTTGGGGACGTTTCCTAGGTGTTATCTCTATAATTTGTGCTCTACTCTTATTGGTGGTTGATGTAATTTACGCTGCAAGTAAAAAAGGATCTAAAATGTTCTTGTTTCCTTTCTTTAACCGTCTGCAGTAATGCCCGCCTTCTTGTAGTTGACACCCAGCGGTGGGAAGATTTCATGACGTGCACCATCGTCACCAGATAATTTGTAGTCATGTATTTTTTAACTTGGCACTTCAACTGATTCAGTGGCTGAATGCTTATGGTCGTTGGGTATTATAATTTTGCTGCTTGTAAATTATCTCTTGGTTTTGTATAATTATGTTTTACTTAGATTTGTAAGGAAAGTGAAAGTTTTGAAGTATTGGCTTGCACAAGCTTGTTGCATGGTCCTCTGTTTATTTCATTGTATCGTAGTTTACATGTTTCAACTTGTGTATTGTAACTCCAATGAGGTGTGTGAATTCCTGTTACTGTGGGTATATTTGTGAAATCTATCTCCGCGACTTATCGGAACAAAAAAAGAGAAACCTACTGAATTTAAAAATAAGAGAAAGCTATCACTGATTATTTATTTATTTATGTATGGAAAGAGGTATTTTGACTCGTGAATGATTGGCAGATTTCGGTGGATACCTAGAGCGCGTTTGGTTTTGCTGCGGGAATAAGAGATTTTTCCCAGATCCATGAAAAAGCAGCAAATTGATTGTAAATTAAGCTGTTTTTTCAGTATCAAAGTAGATTTGATATTTGAGAATCTGTGAAAAAGTTTTTACTGAATGGACTCATGATTGTTGGTCCCAAGTATGTTAAACCAAACGGGTTCTTATAATGACTGATGTAAAATGAATATTCTGGGGAAATGAGAGCGACCTTATTTCCTAACAAAGAAAATTTCTGCTTCTGCTGAATCTGAGAGCCTTTTGGACAGGATATGTATTTTGTGCCCTGTTGTTTTGCCATCTAAAGTGGAGTTTGCCTTGCAGCTTCAGTTTTTAGTGCAAGAAGAGAACACAATCAATCTTGTTCCTTATTTATTGTGGATTATGCCTTATGAGTTAAATAATTTATGGATTTGTCAAATTGTTTTAGAGTAATGCTGCGGACCTGCAGTGCTCAAATTGGGATCTCAATACAAGTGGTAGTGATAATACATTTTTCAATGAGAATCAAGTGGACCTATGATAATTGAATGTGGTTCTACCATCACACATGGGCGGACTCACATGTAGATCAAGGGGGCCCCAAAATTTTTCAAAAGTTTTGTGGAGTATATCTGAAATTTTAAAAATAATTTAAGATTTGATTCTCCCTAATTTTTAACATTTTAACATAAACCATCCATATAAAAGTCAATTTTAAAATAAAAAGCTCAAAGGTCATGTTTTACAGGACTAATCTATGACACAAGAAACCAGACTAATAGTCCATTTTCATTCAATAGTCATTTGTTTAGATAAGCCGAATAATGCAAGATTAATTGTTAATATCAACTTATTTATCCCCATGTAAAGGTCTTTTTAGTTCAGAGAGTGTGGCATTAATAGTCCCTCGCAATAGTGAAAGAAGGGAAGAGTAACACCCCATTACCCAGCTTGTGAGACAAACATGTTCTAAATCAAATTGGCACAACTATCCTTTCGACTGTCTGACTAGCAGCAAAAAAATACACAAATAGACCAAAAAATTTCGCCTTAGGGTTGAACCCCTGCATGAAACTTGTTTACTAGCGAACCCAATTTTACTTAACTTGGCCCCCTCTAACACAAAATCATGGGTCCGCCACTACCATCACATGTGTTGAGAACTAAGTTTGTCCGCATCGATACTCTTGGGCCACGTTTGGCAAAAGTTACAACTTTGCGTGAATTACTGAAATGGTTTGTCCGCATTGATAATCTTGGGCCTCATTTGGCATGCCAGAAAAAACTGTCGAATAGGACAGTATAAGACAGGATCAGATAGGATAGTAATCTTGTCGGTTAAGCTGTTATGTTGTCCTGTGTTTGGAACTTGCTAGATAAAATTGTCAAATAAGGATGTTATATCCTAGTCCAGTGTTTGGTCATGCTCGATTATAAATTCCGGATAATAACTAAATTATTCTTTTTTAACACCCGAAAAATGGGATCTGGAAAAGAAAAAAAGAAAGAGTAGATCTAAAACTGAAAAAGAGTAGATCCGATTGTGTTGCAAATGTACTAAACTACCCTTAGCACTAGTACCTGTCATAAATAAAGAAGATGGTAGGTTTTGCAAATCATTCATTCACTCGCTCTCAAAATTATCCTTAGTACTATATTTTGCAATACTTTAATCATGTTATATATCATGTTTCAAATATGTTTTTGTTATGAATGGACTTTTAATTATAGCTCTTTTTGATTTTTTAAATTGATTGATGTATAAATTGGTAAATCGAGTAGGAGTGAGATAAATCGAGTAGGAGTGAAATGGAGTGGAGTAGGAGTATGCAAAATTAAATGGTATAATATAGGAGTTGGTATTCTTCATGAGTAGGAGTGGAGTGGAGTAAGAGTGACCATATATATATAAGCGGAGTGGAGTAGGAGTCGTCATACTCCTACTCTACTCCACCCCGATGCCATTCCTAATTACCGTGGGTCTCCTATTGGCTAGTGCTGATATTTTTTTTTTCTTCCTTTATTTTTAATTTTTATTTTATTTTTAATTTTTATTTTCATTTATTTTTTTCTTAATTCTGTAAGGCTGTTTTGGGTAGTATAAGCATTGGTTCTATATAGTTTGATATTGGTGTAGCTTTCCTTTTGGCTAGGCATGAGTCTGCCTGATTTAAGAACATCCTAAGAACTAAGAACTGTTCTTTAGCAAAGCAATTTATATGCAGTTTTCATAAAAAGTCAGTGTAATGTGACACTTGCTCTGAACCTAATTTCGTTTTGGGTATTCCAAACCAGGCACTAAATGAAAACACTCTTGAACATGAGGGCGTGTTTGGGAAAGCCTAAAATATGATCTGGTATAGTCCTAGTTTAATTTTTATCTGATTCATATGAGAAAATGTTTGGTGAGTGTTTGTTTCTTACATAGGAGTCTGTACCTAGTTTAATAAATTTCTAAAAATTGTTTATCTGTCAAACCAACCAACACTTGGTTCTCAGAAGAACCAGATAAAAAAGTGGACTTGGACTGAACCAGATAATATTTTGGATATTCCTAGGGGGTGTCAATGTAATTTACCCATTAAAAATTAAGTGATGTATTGCGGATTTTGATTAAAAAAATAATTTAATAAAATAGAAGTATTTGAGTTAACTTAAAATTTTAGCACTTAAAACAAATTATCTGAAAACCAAGTGAAAAATTAAACTGAAAAAAAGTAGCTTAATATTTCATCAGTTCATGCTTCAGCTAACCCAAGGCTCTTAGCATTTTTTGTTCTATATATATATATATCTACTACTATATAATAAGAAGACAACCCCATTTAGCAAGCACGTCAAAAAATATGAACTTCCTCTTTTGCCCTTCACTACATCATAATTACTTATATATCTATCTATACATCGTAAGGATATATTGATTTGTGTGAGGGTAAATCTGTCATTTTGGACAAATAATTACATTCAAGTCAGTTTTTGAAATTTTATTTAATCTAATAATGAGGTTTTAATCAACAATCTTGTGTCTAATTACATTTGGGTCAACAATTTTTGGGAGATTTATTATTGACTTAAAAAAAAGTCAACAAAATTGGCTATTTTGGTGGCTATTTAGGAATTGATCACTAATATTTATAATTTGGTCAACTTCTTCTCTCAAATGAGGTTTCAATCAACAATTTGTGTCTAATTACATTTGGATCAATAATTTTTGGGATATTTATTATTCACTTAATAAAAAAGTAAAAAAAAAAAAAGTGGCTATTTTAGTGGTTATTTAGGAATTGGTCACTAATATTTCCAATGTGCTCAACTTCTTCTCTCAAATTTAGGATTCATATATTGTAATATGTGTAATTGCATTTAGGTCAGCAAGTTTTGGGATATTTATTATTCACTTTAAAAAAAATTTAAAAAGTGGCTATTTTAGTGGCTATTTAGGAATTGGTCACTAATTTCACATTTTGGTCAACTTCTTCTCTAAAAATTAAGTTCTGGTATATCTAAAATGTCGAATAAAGTGGTTATTTATTAGCTATTATGAATTGATCACTACTATTTATATTTTGGACAACTTCTTCCCTCAAATTCAGGATTTATAGATTGTATTTGAATATCAATTAAGGCCTACAAACACATTCATGCACTTTTTTAGAGGAAATACCCTACTTGTGTCATATATTTTTAGTGGCGCTTTATTAGGTACCTTTACTACTTATTTATAAGATAGTCATAATTATCAACTTTCTTCCGTAAGAAGAGTTTTAGATTAAATAGTTACATTTACAATTTCCTATTTAACTATTTTAGCATCTTATTATACACCTTTAACAACCACTTAACCACACAAAACGATAGAATTAAATTTCCTGAGCGTTTGCGCAGGGCTCCAACTAGTATATATATATAATTATCACCCCCGCGCACACAGCCTTAAATAAAAAGTTAAAAGAACCTTGTTCTTGTGACTGTCACGAATATACAGAAGCTTTGTTCTTGACATCTTGTAGTTGGCTCATTATTATTGTTTTTGGCTGAGTAATTGGCTCCTTAACTCGTGAGGTCACATAAATTATATTTGGCTGCTGGGTTGTATTTAGTGAAACCATTTTCATCTGGGACCATTTTAGTTCAAGCAAAGCTACCCCTGTAAATGTAATAACTGGTTTTCTCATTTCTGTTAATTAACCAACCCATTTGAGAAAGTTTTCTCTGAGGTATAACATTCTTGTTCTATTTTTTCATTAAATTCAGTAAGTTTGATATTATTTATATATTGTAGAAATAGAAAGAATATGAGGGTTCTTTATGTTGATCTTTCAATTCATGTTTGAGCCTTTGAACCTCTTATTATTTCATTCTTAAACCATTTTATTTATTTATTTTTTATTTATTAATTTTTTTTTTTGGCTCTTTTGTGTATTATATACCCTGACCCACATCAATTTATACTATAAGTTATTAACCACTGTTCAAATTTATTGTATTGCTAAGGGCTATTGTTTTTCTTTGATTATCGGTATTAACTTTTCCATTATGTCATCAGTTTCATGTGTCAATGAATTTTTGCAGTTCTTATGTTTGAAGAAATGCCTCTTCTGAAGTTTTTTTTCTTTTGGTCACAATACAGAGTTATAATAACCAAACTTGGAACACAAAGTTAAATTTCTTTTACGTTCTTGAGATTGAATTTCGGTTTGGTTTTATAGGTGTCAATGGATTCACTTATCCGGGGAATATCTTCTTATAATAATGGCTTTGAATTCGATTCGGATTTTGATCATGACACTCCCGTAGTTCCAAATTGTGAATTATCTTCATCGAACAACTTGGAGGGTGATTGTAAAGCAGAAAATGACTTCTCTGATGCTGCTCTCAAGTTCATAAACCAGGCTTTAATGGAAAATGATTCGGAGGAAAAGGTCAGCATGATTCAGGAATCTGTTCTTCGTGCGGCTGAAAAGTCCTTCTATGATAACCCTTGATCAGAAACATCCATCCTGTGGAAGTATGAACAGCTCACATAATAGGGGTACTTGTAGGTGGATCAATTTTTGTAGTAGTAGTTGTCTTTCTGCCGATAATCTTTCCAAATCTGGCTGGAGTAGCTCGTATGATAGTGTTATGAAGTTCAAGGGAGGGATAAAGGAAACTGAGGAGTTTCTTGCAAAGGGTAATTGTGGGATTTGACGTTTTGACAACACGTGCTTATATCCGCTTGGTTTTGAAGGAAAAGGTTTCGGAGGTGGAAGGAAACAAGGCAGAAAAGGATGAGAGGGACTTGAGTACAGGTTCGACGAGGGGAAGGAATAATTTTCACCAAGAGGAGAGAGAATTAGAAGATGAGAGGAGTAAAAAGCGTATGGTGAACAGTGCCGAAGAGTGTCTCTTACTTGAGATGTTCGATAGGATTATGCTCTTCGATGGTGGACATCACGATGAACACCCACAAAACGAGGAAAGTAAGGAGGTGGCACATAACTTGGACTTGAAGGGATTCAATGGTGGAAGGAACAAAAGTAAGAGTAAGAGACGGGTTAGCGAAAGTGAGGTGATTGATACGAAGGATCTTCTCCTTCAATGTGTACATGCAATGGAAAGCAATGATCTAACAAGTGCAAATGTACTTCTAAGGCAAATAAGGTGGCATTCTTCGCCTATTGGTGATATATTCCAAAGGCTTTCACATTACTTTGCTGATAGCTTTGATGCGCGCTTGTTGGGCACAGTAAAACATACATCCCTTTGCACAAAGCATATATCGAATATCAATGCCATGAAAGTTTTCAAGCTTTTTCTTTCGACATTCCCTTTCATGAAAGTGGCTAATTTCTTCTCAACCCAAATGATTATGGAACAAGCCGAGAAATCAAGAAAGCTCCACATCATTCATTTTGGTATTTTTCACGGACTTCAATGGCCCCCTCTCATTCAGCGTCTCTCTCAAAGAGTCGGTGGGCCCCCCAGTCTTCGGATCACGGCATTAGAATACCTAGAACTCGGGTTTTGGCCAGCTTCAATGAATACTGAGGACACGGGACGTCGCTTAGCAAATTATTGTGAAAGTTTGAGTGTCTCATTCGAGTACAATTGCGTAGCCAAAAAATGGGAAAATATAAGTATAAAGGATCCCAATATTGATAAAGATGAAGTGCTTGTTGTGGTTCCTTTTCCCGGTTTAAGTTCCTTCTTGATGACTCAGTCTCGGAAGATTGTCCGAGGGACGCTGTTCTGAAGTTAATCAGGAAAACAAATCCAAATATTTTCATCCACGGGATAGAGAATGGTGCCTACCATTCCCCATTCCTGGTCCCACGGTTCCGGGAAGCTTTCTTTCACTTCTCTGCATTGTTTGACATGTTCGAGGCAAACGTGGCCCGAGAAGAACCGGGGAGAATGGTGTTTGAGAGAGAGGTTTATGGAAAGGAAATTATAAATGTAATAGCATTTGAAGGATCGGAGCGAGTCGAAAGGCCCGAGACTAGGGGTGTATATGAGCTGAGCCGCACAACAAGGGCTTGAAGCTCGGCTCGATAAAGGCGAAGCTCGGTTCACTTATTTGAGCTCGTGAACACGATTGATTAAGGCTCGTGAAAAAGCTCGTTAATAAGTTTGATAAAGTGCTTGTATAGTGACTTTTATATATAGATTTATTATAAAACTATGTAATTTTAGAAAAAATATGACATATCTTGTAAATAGGCTTAATAAATGATTGTTTTATTATTAAACTACATCGTTTAAAAGGGTACGCGAAAAAGCTCGTTAAAAAGCTCATGAGAAAGCTCGCGAACACTAGAAAGCTCAGCTCAGCTCATTTTGAGCTCGTGAGCAAGCTCGCGAGCTCGTGAGAAAGCTCGCGAGCAGGCTCGGCTCGGCTCGGCTCGTATACACCCCTACCCGAGACATACAAGCGGTGGCATGTGCGGCACGTGAGGGCCGGGTTTAATCACGTACCGTTGAACCAGGAGATCCTGAAAAAAGCAAGGGCTATGGTTAAGTCAAGCTATCACAAGGACTTTTTGGTGGACGAGAGTTGCCAATGGTTAATCCAAGGATGGAAGGGGCGGATCCTATTTGGTCTCTCCTTTTGGAAACCTGCATAGGAAAATTTTGTAAGTGCATGCTTATTAGTCTTATCATTTTGGGTTCTCCCCTAGGCTATCCCATATAATTACATTTTATGTCACGCCCCGGAGCAGCATAAATAGAGAAAAATAAATTTCCTTTATGGGTCCATAGGGAATGACAAGTGAAAGTCACCAATATCCACACCACACAGTACTAGTCCAAACAGGAACAGTAAACAATTGAAATATAAACACGGTTCTATCTATTACAAACATCAGAGTACGGTCCACAGGATCGCAACAGGTCTGGAGACAACATATGCCCAAGTACCCGTTAACTACAAAGTACAACAGTAAAAGGAAAAGTAGTAATGTAAACTACTATTTATCTTCAGATCTTCAGCTGGCGTACGGATAGTCATCAGCCTGACCAGCAACAGTGGGGCCATCCTCTGCGTAACTCCCTTCAGGATAATAGTTATTGCCATATGTTCCGTCATCTGCATTGTAAGGGACAGGGTAGTCTGGACGGGGAATGTCCAGGCAATAAAGGCCGTCAGCTTGTTGAAAGCTGAGTGAGCACTAACTAACACAGTCTCATAGAAATAACATAATTACCATTATGAACAATATATGACAGTGATACTAAATATATTCCTCACTCGTTTATTCAGACATATCATTAATCGATTCTTATCAACTCCCACTCTAAGACTGATTTCACAATACCCAACTGACTATCTCGAACTGATTATATCAGCACAACATACCAGTGCTCTTGTTCACCGCTATACCGCTTTTAAGAACTCTTGCGAGCACCCATACATTGTTCTCATATAACGACTAGTCTATGGATGTACCCATACTCTTGTTCACCGCTTTTAAGAACTCTTACTGTTCACCGCTTTTAAGAACGCTTGCGAGTACGATACATACACAGCTCTGGTAAATATAAACCATGGATGTGCCACAATTACTCTTGTTCACCGCTTTTAAGAACTCTTACTGTTCACCGCTTTTAAGAATGCTTGCGAGTACTGTGCACCAATAATTCTCACGATCCTGATCAAATCCTTGACATACACTTATCGGATTCAACCTGAGCGAATCATCAGCTCGACTCACACAACTTTGAACATACAAATCCTCTTACTAACTCACTTCTCACTTATCCAATACTACCCAGTATTATCATCTCAAACTTACTATATTATCGCGTCGTACTATTACTAGCGTTCCGAACCCGACTACGTTACTCACCATGTTATCTCAATCTCGTTATCGTATCCCATTACCTCCGTAATCCATAATATCGCATAATAGGGACATGGAACAACCATTAAACAACTATGCATTATGAATAATAAACTGAAAAGAATACATTCATGTTCTGCTCGGGTTCGATCGATTGAGGTTCTCTCGATCGATTGAGGAAAAGTGATGTTCGATCGATTGAAGTCTTCTCGATCGATCGAAGTTCAAGTGCTCTCGATCGATTGAACTACGTTCGATCGATTGGGACCCAGTGATGTTCGATCGATTGAACTCAGTTCGATCGGTCGAACTTCGTCTTCCACAGATTCTGCCAGTGAATGTGCAGAATGTGCTAGGGGTGTTTGGGTTATAATTAATACGTCCAGAATATGTAAAACATCATAACTAAGATACCGAGTGAGTTTGGAACTCACCAAAAGTCGTTAAGGGCGTGTTTGGCAACGTTGAAACTCCGAGCTTTAATGGCGGCCACTTTCTTTCTTCTCTTTCTGTCTATGTCTCTCTCTGTCTCCTTCTCTCTTTCTCCTCTTTCTTCTTCTTCTTCTTCTTCCTCAGTTGCAGAATATATATATATAGGTGTGTGTATATATATATAGATATGGAGGTAGGTGTATAAATATATGTATATCAACACACAAACACACATACTCTCTCCCTCTCAAACTCTTTAGTGTTCTGAACTCACACACCCACGAATAAGCTGTATATATATAGATGGATGAGGGTGCAGGTGGCCGTTTTTGCGGAAAACCTGGGATTCAAATCATTACAAGTTCGATCGATCGAAGTATGTTCGATCGTTCGAACACAGGTCGGTCAGGTTTGATCGATTGAAGAAAGTTTGATCGATTGAAGTGGGGACCACGTATTAAATTCAGGTCGGTAGGGTTTCGATCGCTCGAACAAGGTTCGATCGCTTGAACTATGAAGATTCTCGATCGATCGAACGAGCTTCGATCGGTCGAAGATTAGATTTCTTGAATGGTCAAAAGAAGTATATAGAATCTCTCTGCATTAAATATTATTGAAAATACGGGGTATTACATTTTATGTGCAAAATAAGTTTACGAGACAAATAAAGTGTACACACTTTTTCTATACTTACAAAATATAACTATTGATATGTTCTCCAACATATATCTATCCCCACATTTGTAAGTATAGGTGATAATATATTAATATGGGCATAGTATCACTACCCCCACATTTGTTAAAATCTCCAAGATGACGTAGTGTTATTTTATCATGAACCAATCAACATATTCATGAGCCTTCATAATTTTTCAATAATATATACTATTTAAAATTTCCATGACAGCATAGTGATTAAGAAGTGCACAAACATAGTGTCAGTATCTACACACATACTACTTATGATTTTAAAAGTATGCACAAATGCAAGTTTCTCAGAATGCAAAGTCTGAGACATAACCCCCAGTACATGCAAATAATCATAGCTAGGTGCCAATGCCCTTTATCATTTGTTGTTGGAAAACTTTCAATGGCACTCGCTGGATGACATGAATGCCCCAGTGATATGATTAGGCCCCAGATAATCATAAAACAATTAATTAAGTTTGTTAGAGTTTATTTAGTTGTTTATGTTATTATTTAGTTTATTACATTGAGAGTAGGATTGTAATTGACTATCTCTAGTTTTCTTATATATATATATATATATATATATGAAGGAATACATGGGTGCTAAGTTAAGCAACCATAATTCTCCACTTCTTGTCATTCTTCTCTCTTACACATAAACCCTAATGCTCAGCGCATAGTTCAACTTGGTATCAGAGTGTATCGATCTGTACACATAAACATTCACTCAATCTTGCCTTCACGAAATCAGACGAACAATAGGACAAAGAACTCGCTGCTGCTGACGTCACCTCCAAGCAGTGACATCATAATGATGTCATCTTTTTAATGATGATGTCATCCATTTTAATCACCACCAGTGGACTCGCCTGACCCTTGCGATCACCATGATCATTTTTTTTGAAATTTTTGGCAGCCATTTGAATGGTGTTTCAAAATTTTGAAGATTTTCGGCTCTTTTAATTTTTTTCTTCCAGATCTGCAATTTGGGGACTTGTGTGGTTCTGTTGCTTCGATCCAAACCCTTGGGGCTCGGTTTGGTGTTTATTGCCTTTGATGAGTGTTTTTTTAACAAGTTCCAAGTCTCCTTCTCTTCAATCCCCTTTGATACATCTTGCGGCTGTGACCAGTTGGGTTAGTTTGGGGTTGTTGATACATGTAATACCCTGTATTTTGGTATATTAATAAAACCTGGTATTTCATTTCTATACTTGTATAACCTTAACCTTTCCTTTGGTGAGATTTGGATACCAATCGATTGACATGTTCCCAATCGATTGCCATCAGACCGACTAAAATTGATTACGTGTCAACATCCCAATCGATTGACATCATTCCAATCGATTGACTATAAATATCTGTTGTCAATCGATTGACTTGTGTCCCAATCGATTGACATAAGCTGAGAAATGTTTTCTTCTTTTCTTGAGGTTTAAACGTGTGGCACTCCCATATCTCTATATATATGTTTCATTTATTGGCCTTGGGGCTGTTTTTCAGACCATTGAGAGAGAGAGAGACATACCTCTTGAGAGATATACATATATACATACATATATCTATATCTACACATATATACACACACACACTGCTTTGGCAGCTGGGAGGAAGAAGAAGAAGAAGCAGAAAAAGAAGAAAGAAGAAAGAAGAAGACAGAGAGGGAAGACAGAGACAGAGAAGAGGAGAAAGAGAGAGAGCTTGGAGGTTTCAAGCTTAAACATATCCAAACGCACCCTAGGTGAGTTTATAACTCACTTGGTCCCTTTATGTGATGTTTATGTAAGTTGTTATAAAGTTTAGATGGGATAAATGCATGTAGTGTACGTTTATATACGCTGTTTTTGCAATCTGCTGGAGAAGACGTAGTACCAATCGATTGACATAATCTCAATCGATTGATATCAGACGTATCTCAATCGATTGGATAGGATTCCAATCGATTGACATGTTCAATCGATTGCCATGTTTCTCAATCGATTGATATAAACTTTTGACCCAATCGATTGGATCACTATCCCAATCGATTGGCATGATCAGAATATGGATTCCTTTGCCTGTTTATTATATAAGAGGTTAGTTGTTCGATTCCTGATTCGGAATTTCCCTTATGCGATTATGGGTTAGACAGGGGTAATGTGACACCAAAGATTTATGGTTAATGGATGAATAAAAAGAATATGAAGACGTGGGTGACGCGTTGATTCTGATATGAGTTTGATATCCGTTTTCTTTTAATCCGAGTAGTCAGGCCACATTGGGAATTGTCATGTGTCGATGTAGAGTGGAATGTAAGTAGGTTTGGTAAGTTCTGGGAATGGTACGTGGATGGACGATTGGTCATGATATGCTCTGAAGTGCGGTGAACCGGATACATGGTTCTTAAAAGCGATGAGCTGGACCAAGAAGTCTTAAGATAGACTGGATGATCATTGATAGCTCTTAAAAGCGGTGAACAGGACCATTGTTCTTAAAAGCGGTGAGCTGGGATCACTAGTAGATGACGTTGAGTCGTGGCAATAGATTGATATGCCTTGTTCGAAACGTTATATCCCTGAAATGCGGTGAACAGGACCATTGTTCTTAAAAGCTGGGGACAGACTGACGTGGAGTCCATGACATGCGGTGAGCAGGATATATTGCTCTTAAAAGCGATGGACAGAATAAAGGTGTATCCCTAGAGTTAAACGATTGAGTCTATTCATGACATCTGAGTATGTTGAGTTCGGTATTTGAGTAACAAGACGATAAGGGTCGGTTTACCAGAATGGATAAAGGAACAAGATTATGTTATTTTTATAATAAGATGTTAAACCGTGTTTTCATCATCTTGTGTTTACTTCAGATAACTGGTACCTCGTTAGTTTTTGCTCACTCAGCTCTCAGTAAGCTGACGGCCTTTTATTGCCTGGACTTTCCCCGTCCAGAATATCCTGCCCCTTATTCTGCAGGTAATGACCAGTACACTGATGACTATTATCCAGAGGAAGGCCCCACCGATGATGGTTACGCTAGGGAGGATTATCCTTATGCCAGTTGAAGACTGAAGATGTTATAGTTAGATTACATTTCGGTTGTTCTGTTAAACCTGTAGTTAACGGGTACTTGGGCATTTGTTGTCTCCAGACCTGTTGTGATCCTGTGGACCACACTCTGATATTTTGTAATAGTTAGCACTGTGTGTTATTCTCAGTTGTTTACAGTTGCTGTTCTTTTGGACTAGTATTGCGTGGTGTGGATTATTAGTGACTTTCACCTGTCATTCCTTATGGACCCAAAAAGAAAATTTATTTTTTTCTATTTTTGCTGCTCCGGGGCGTGACAGGATACACCTTTGCTTGCTTCTTCTTCTTCTTTTTTTTTTTTTTTTTTGTGTTCCCAATTGAGTTTTATTTATCATGGGTGATAACAAAGCTGTTCCACTATCTTCCATGTCCAAAGATGATGATATGCCTAAACCTATCACCTCAAAAAAAATTGAATGGCCTTAATTATTTAGTGTGGGAACATACAGTTAAAGTTTTTTTACGAGGAAAAAGAAAATTAAAGTTTCTAGTTGATGAACCTCCTCCTAAGACAGACGCAAAGTACGATGACTAGATGTGTGAGGATTCGGTGGTCATGGGATGGTTGTGGCATAGTATGGAATCCCATGTTGCATCTACGGTTGAATTTTGTGACTTGTCTAAGAAGATTTGGGACTCTATTTCTGATTCTTTTTCGAAACAGAGTAATGTTTCTCGTGTTTATGAGTTATATAAGTAAATATTTACTACTAAGCAATCTAGGAAGTCGTTACCGGAATATTATAATATCCTTAAGAATCTATGGGATCAATTGTTACCTCTGATTTGGAGCAACAGAAATGTCGTTGGGAAGACTTTATGATTGCCTCTTTGCTTTCTGGATTAGATCGGACCTCCGGGGTTTTAAAGATCAGATTCTTGCCAGTGACACCTTACCTACTGTCGCTAATGCATATTCCTGCTTGATGCGATCGTCCTTAGGACAGAGCTCCCAGATTAGCTCCACTGTTTCATCATCAGAGTCCTCTGCTTTAGTCTCAAGTGGTGGAGGTTGTGGATCTAGGTTTCGTGGTTTTCATGGAGGTCGTGGTTCTCGTGGCAGTTCTCACTGTGGTTCCCGCGCTGTGGTCGTGCTAGTGGCCGCTGGGATAGGAAGTGTGATCATTGTGGTGGTCTGGTGTAAATAATCATACAGAGCCTTATTGTTGGGTAAAGTATGGTAAGCCAGAGTTTGCTGATCATACTATTGATGCAAAATTTTAACCTTGGGTATATGATGGGAGTCTATAGACAATCAGTTCATGAGCTTCTTCATACTTGGAAATTATTTAGATGATTTGCCTATGTGGCTTCTCAGCCTTGGCCCTTGGGTATATGATGGGAGGAGTCTAGACTTTGTTGTTTGTGTTTCCTGGTGGTATGTGTCACAGTCCGGTCCCACAATCGCGGAACCGAAGCCCGTGGCACGCCACCGAGGCTAAACCAATTCATTAACGTTCCCAAAAATTAGGTTTGAAGAACACACGCAGCGGAAAACAAAACACATTTTAAGACCAGAGGTTCAGTCGACCACTCAGTCGACTGCTCAGTCGACTGCTCAGTCGACGGAAGTAGGCAGGGATTTGATATCAATTTCAGTCGACTGAGACTGGGATCCAGTCGACTGAGGGCAGGGTCCAGTCGACTGCTGGCTAGGTCCAGTCGACTGCTTTTGCTATCTAAGAAGCAGTATCTAACAGACACAGGGGTTCAGTCGACTGCTCCCCTGGCAGCAGCCCAATCTGCAAAATTTCAAGTTTAAAAGCTTTCTAACTCTCACCAATGATCAACCACCCAATCCAAACTTAACCCAAAGTAATTCTAGCTGTATTAAAACATTTCTAAAGCAGGATTACAACATGTCACTAACTATTACAACGATTTAAAATCCATTCTATCATACAAAGTTAAACATAAGTTAAAACAATAAAAAGTCTTATTACAACATCCTATTGTCCCAAAACTACAAAGTTAACATCAAGTTGCCTTCCAAGCAAACTCCCAACCCACGTACTCACTTCTCCGATTCCTCGCCAGCATTAACACCTGAAATGGTTATTTGAATAACCACACATATTTCGATTTGTTTAAGCTAAAGCTTAGTGAATAAATCAACATATGTACATGAATGATAAACATGTCCGTATTCACATCTCTACATTTCATACTAGTCGCCGGAGACTCACGTGCCCGTCCATATTCCCAATCCGCGACTCCTCGCCAATAAGTCCACGCGAAAGGGTAAGACCCACGATTCTACAAACAATCGTGCGACCTTAATGCCCTAAACTGGCTCCACAAAATGGTACGGTGACCACGTGCTCCTTCTGACCCAAATAAGCAACTTAACATGCTCAAATACATATCACCATGCTCGCGGTAATTAAATCATATCACCGTGCTATTGAGCCTACTTATCAATATAAATGCCCAATATGAACTACACAATATATCTTTAAGAATTAATACATGTTATTCAAACATAACATGAATACATACCAAGAAATCATTCCAAAACATAGTTGAATCACTCACCTCCAAATAACGCTCCTATAATTCAATCTGAAGAAAACCCGTGCACAAAGAACGTGCAGAAGTCCGTCTAGTACAATTCTTATGGATCAGAATTCCATTTATCAACTTTTATGAAAAATTCTAGAAAATAACTTTTCGGAAAACTTGGCCAAACAGGCCCTAATAGGTATCAAAACGAAGCTCTTACCTCAAGGAGCTCAAATATGAAATCTGGGAGAAACTAGACTGACGGAAGGTCGTCGTTTGGCGTCGCAAAGCTCTAAGCTCCTAAATCTCCCTCTAGCCCCCTTTTGGCCTCCTCTTTGAGCTTTAGGTTAACTTATGAAAATATCTAAGTCCATCTCTATCTATATATAGGCAACACTCTCGGGGAATTACGTTTACCTCCCCACGAGTTTTCAAAACTTCTAATCAGTCTCTGAAACTTTCTACACAGCTAATTCATAGCTTTATAAGTGAAACTTCAAAATTATAAAAGTTTTCGACTAAGTATCGTTTGGTTGCTAAAACGCGAATTTCTACATGACGTTTCCGAAGTTGCTAATTAGCCTACCAAATTAATAGCGTGTTCATTCGTTCTCACCAGGATACTAAATCTAACATCAGAAATATATTCTAAGCCAGAAAATAATACAGATATTGAAATACACAGGTAAACATTTTTTTTCAGATAAACATTTAAAATGTTCCACAGTGACCGTCTCATACTCGGAGAGACTTCACAAACAATAAATCCTCAATCACAATAGTTTCAAAGGGTTCTCTAATACAGACACCCAAATCAACTCGTGAGTCAAAACTCACCCAAACATGTGTCATAGGACACGCCACATCACATTATCATGCATGACAATGTAATGCAAATGCAATAACACAAATGCGGGTGTTATAATACTCTCCCCCTTAAAAGAAGTTTGTCCCCAAACTTATACCTCATGTCTCGAAAAGGTGCGGATACTGAGTACGCATCTCATCTTCTATCTCCCACGTCATCTCTTCCGTAGTTTGGCTACGCCATAACACTTTCACTTTCGATATTACTTTATTTCGTAAGACTTGATCCTTTCGGTCTAAGATCTCTACCGGATATGCGACATACGTTAAATCACTCTGAATCTCATTCGATGTCGGAGTCACCACTTGATCTCTATCTTCCACTAATTGTTTGCGTAACAACGATACATGAAACACGTTATGAACTTGAGCATACTCGCTCGGCAAGTTCAAACGATAAGCTACGGGTCCAACCTTTCCAATGATTTCAAAAGGTCCTACATATCTCGGATTGAGTTTCCCGTATCTACCAAATCTGGTTATTCCCTTTGAAGGTGACACCTTCAAATACACTAAGTCTCCCACATCGAATTCCAACGGCCGTCTGCGCTTGTCGGCATAACTCTTATACCTACTCTGAGCTGTCAGTAACCGTTGTCGAATTACCTTTATCTTATCCGTCGTCTCTTGTACAATTTTCGGCCCTTCAATCTTTCTTTCTCTATCTTCTGTCCAACTAATTGGTGAACGACATACACGACCATATAAAGCTTCATAAGGAGCCATCCCAATACTCGATTGAAAACTGTTGTTATATGCGAACTCAATTAACGGTAGGTGGTCTTCCCAATCACCTTGAAAATCAAGTACACATAACCTAAGCATGTCTTCCAAAATCTGGATTATTCTCTCTGATTGACCATCGGTCTGAGGATGAAAGGCTGTACTAAAGTGCAATTTGGTACCCATTGCTTCTTGCAAGGCTCTCCAAAACTTCGATGTAAAACTACTATCCCTATCCGAAACGATAAAAATTGGGATACCATGTAGTCTCACAATTTCGTGAATATACAACTTAGCTAGAATCATTGGCTTAGTTGTTCGAAGTGGTAGGAAGTGCGACGACTTCGTTAAACGGTCAACAATCACCCAAATAATAGTATTCGATCTCTTCGACCTCGGAAACCCACTAACAAAATCCATTGTTATGTGCTCCCATTTCCACTCGGCTATGGGTAACGGTTGTAACAATCCTGAAGGTACTTGGCGTTCGGCCTTTACTTGTTGACAACTCGTACATCGTGAAACATAGCGTGCTATTTCTCTCTTCATTCCCGGCCACCAATAAACATGTCTCAAATCTCTATACATCTTGGTACTTTCCGGGTGAACGGTATACTTTGTGTTGTGTGCTTCCTCTAGGATGTTCCGTTTCAACTCCTTCTCGTTAGGCACACAAATTCTACCCCTCAATCTCAACACATTGTTCTCAAACGTGAATCCCGGTTGTTTGCCCATCGAAATCTCATCACAAATCTTCTTCAAAGCCACGTCTTGAAGTTGTTTCTCTACAATCTCGTGAATCAAGAGTGGTTGTGCCACTATCGTCGACATCAAACCACTTTCAATCCTCGGAATCACTTCAAGTTCTAAGTTCTCCATATCTCTTATCAATTCTTTCTGAGAAGTCAAATCTGATGCGGTATTGGTTGGTACTTTTCGACTAAGAGCATCGGCGACGACATTCGCCTTGCCCGGATGATACTGAATCGACAAGTCATAGTCTTTCATCAACTCTAACCATCTCCTTTGCCTCATGTTCAAATCTCGTTGTGTAAACAAGTACTTCAAACTCTTGTGATCGGTATAGATCTCACATTTCTCTCTGTATAGATAATGACGCCAAATCTTCAATGCAAAAATCACGGCGGCCAATTCTAGATCATGTGTTGGATAATTCTTCTCGTGCGGTCTAAGTTGTCTCGATGCATACACAATGACTTTATCACCTTGCATAAGAACGCAACCTAAACCTCTATATGAAGCATCACTGTAAATAATAAACCCTTCAGTCCCTGACGGAACGGCTAATATTGGTGCTTTCACTAGTCGACCTTTCAACTCTTGAAAACTTTCTTCACATTCCGGACTCCAAACAAAAGCAATATCTTTCCTCATTAACTGTGTCATCGGCATTGCTATACGCAAAAAATCTTTTACAAATCTCCGATAATACCCAGCTAATCCTAGGAAACTTCTGATGTCTGTCACATTCGTTGGTCTCACCCAGTTGGTAACTGCTGCTATCTTCTGAGGGTCTACCGAAATTCCCTTTGCCGACACTATATGTCCAAGGAAAGCTATCTCGGTCAACCAAAACTCACACTTCTTCAATTTGCCGAATAATCTCTTTTCACGCAATCGTTGTAAAGCTAATCGCAAATGATGCTCGTGATCTTCTACGCTTTTGGAGTAGATTAGGATGTCATCTATGAACACGATAACGAACTCATCTAAATAATCTTTGAAAACACGGTTCATCAAGTCCATGAAAGCAGCTGGTGCATTAGTCACTCCAAATGGCATAACCAAAAATTCAAAGTGACCATAGCGAGTCTTGAAAGCTGTCTTCTCAACATCTTCCTCTTTGACTTTCAACTGATGGTAACCGGATCTCAAGTCGATCTTCGAAAATATCTGAGCCCCTTGTAACTGATCAAACAAGTCATCTATTCGTGGCAATGGATACTTGTTCTTGACGGCTAACTTATTCAATTCCCAGTAGTCGATGCACATACGCATTGTTCCATCTTTCTTCTTCACAAACCAGACTGGAGCTCCCCATGGTGAAGCACTTGGTCGAATAAAACCCTTCTTCAACAGTTCTTCTAACTGAACTTTCAATTCTTTCAACTCTATCGGTGCCATTCAGTACGGTGCTTTGGATACCGGTTGTGACTCTGGTACTACTTCTATTGTGAACTCAAGCTCTCTTTCAATCAATACGTCGAGTAACTCGTCGGGAAAAACATCTGCAAATTCTCGAACTACTGAAATGTCTTCTATTAGTGGTCCAAGAACTCGCGTGTCGATAATTGAACATAAGAAACCCGAACAACCCTTCTTCAGCATCTTACTTGCTTGAATTGCCGATATCAAGTACGACGGTACGATCACTCCCTTACCCTGAAAAGTAAACTCTTCTCGTCCTGACGGATAGAAACTAACCCGTTTCTGTTCACAATCGATTCTGGCTTGATTAACCGACAACCAATCCATACCCAAGATAACATCAAAGTAATTCACCGTCAACGGAATCAAATCAACGCTCAAGACTTTATCACCTATCTTGATTTCACATGACTTGAATATCGAAGAAGTAACTAGCGGTTCACTACTAGGCAATGATACACACAAGTCATATCCTAACGGTTCTGACTTAACAGTTAAATGCTTAACAAAATCACGTGATACAAATGAATGCGTTGAACCAGAATCCATAAGTATACGTGCAGGATACGAACAAATAGGAAGAATACCTGATACGACGGTATCATCCGTATTCCCCGGCCTGAGCTGGAAGTATCGTCCTTGTTGTTGCGCGACTCCTTTCCCTTTATCTACTCGAGATTCTACCCTTGACCCGCTTGGCACACTCGATGCACCGGTACTCATTCCCGGTTGTCTCTTACTTGGGCAATTCTTCGCTATGTGTCCCAGTTGTCCACAGTCAAAACATTTTCCCCTCATCTCTGGGTTGTAACTCTTGGTGTTCGAGGTTGTGTTTGGTGTAGTCGAATTTACGTTCAAAGGACAGTTCCTAGACACATGCCCCAATTGTTTACAAAAATAGCAAGTGACCAATTGATAGCAGGTTCCTCTGTGTCGCTGGTTACATGTTGGACACAATGGTCTCGGGTCCCCCATGAACGTACTCCCTCCTTGGCTACTCATGTTCGATCCCGAACCTTGCGTGAACGGTTTCTTTGCATTCCCTTGACTCTTACCCCGACTGTCATTTGCCCTCTTTCCTTGTTGTCCCTGTCGATATCTGTCGACACTTTTCTCAGCAATCCGAGCAGCTTCCTCAACGAGAGAAACGGTCGGGTGTTGTAACATGTCCACACGGCCACGGATATTCTCTCTAAGCCCTTCCTCAAACTTACGAGCTTTATCCCTATCAGTTGGAACGGTAGTTTTCCCAAATCGTAACAAGGCATTGAAACGAGAAACATACTCACCCACGGTCATATCTCCCTGAACCAAACTCGCAAACTCTTGACGTTTCTGAGTATAAGCAGATTGCGGAAAGAAACGTTTGTTGAATTCCTCTTTAAATGCTTCCCACGTGGTTGGCTTCCCTTGTTCAAGCACGTTGTTCCACCAATTCAATGCTTCGCCCATCAACGTATCGGATGCGCACAAAATTTTCTCCTCATCGGTACATATTACCTGACGAAAATGTCTTTCCATGTCCATCATCCAATGATCGGCCAAGTCTATATCAACTTGTCCATGATACAAGGTCGGTTTTCGCTTATGAAACTGTTCCACGATTGTGTGTTGAGGTCGCGGTGCCGGTGGTGTATTAACATAACGAATTTCCACTTGTGGAGGCTGAACATTCATCTGTTCTCTTTCACTTACTGCTTGTATGAAATTTCCCACCATATTCAGGTCTATCCGCGAATGCGGTGACAATTCTCTTGGTGGATCAGCCATAACGTTTCAATTATTTCCCCCTGTTGAGTTCAATGCATAATGACCATGCATGCTATGCCACAATATAAATACATGTGCACAGTTCATCACAATCAACAAATACTAGCACATGAAGCATTTCTACAATGATAATCATTATCTTTACAATAACACACTCCACTCGACGTCACTCAGCATATATAACGTCACTCGTTCCCAAGGCTCTAAACTTAAGCTCTGATACCACTAAATGTCACAGTCCGGTCCCACAATCGCGGAACCGAAGCCCGTGGCACGCCACCGAGGCTAAACCAATTCATTAACGTTCCCAAAAATTAGGTTTGAAGAACACACGCAGCGGAAAACAAAACACATTTTAAGACCAGAGGTTCAGTCGACCACTCAGTCGACTGCTCAGTCGACGGAAGTAGGCAGGGATTTGATATCAATTTCAGTCAACTGAGACTGGGATCCAGTCGACTGAGGGCAGGGTCCAGTCGACTGCTGGCTGGGTCCAGTCGACTGCTTTTGCTATCTAAGAAGCAGTATCTAACAGACACAGGGGTTCAGTCGACTGCTCAGTCGACTGCTCCCCTGGCAGCAGCCCAATCTGCAAAATTTCAAGTTTAAAAGCTTTCTAACTCTCACCAATGATCAACCACCCAATCCAAACTTAACCCAAAGTAATTCTAGCTGTATTAAAACATTTCTAAAGCAGGATTACAACATGTCACTAACTATTACAACGATTTAAAATCCATTCTATCATACAAAGTTAAACATAAGTTAAAACAATAAAAAGTCTTATTACAACATCCTATTGTCCCAAAACTACAAAGTTAACATCAAGTTGCCTTCCAAGCAAACTCCCAACCCACGTACTCACTTCTCCGATTCCTCGCCAGCATTAACACCTGAAATGGTTATTTGAATAACCACACATATTTCGATTTGTTTAAGCTAAAGCTTAGTGAATAAATCAACATATGTACATGAATGATAAACATGTCCGTATTCACATCTCTACATTTCATACTAGTCGCCGGAGACTCACGTGCCCGTCCAT
The DNA here is from genome assembly GCA_033977485.1 of Hydrangea macrophylla. Lineage (NCBI taxonomy): Eukaryota > Viridiplantae > Streptophyta > Magnoliopsida > Cornales > Hydrangeaceae > Hydrangea > Hydrangea macrophylla. The sequence continues at coordinate 14,784,976 of CM066989.1, forward strand.
ATTCCCAATCCGCGACTCCTCGCCAATAAGTCCACGCGAAAGGGTAAGACCCACGATTCTACAAACAATCGTGCGACCTTAATGCCCTAAACTGGCTCCACAAAATGGTACGGTGACCACGTGCTCCTTCTGACCCAAATAAGCAACTTAACATGCTCAAATACATATCACCATGCTCGCGGTAATTAAATCATATCACCGTGCTATTGAGCCTACTTATCAATATAAATGCCCAATATGAACTACACAATATATCTTTAAGAATTAATACATGTTATTCAAACATAACATGAATACATACCAAGAAATCATTCCAAAACATAGTTGAATCACTCACCTCCAAATAACGCTCCTATAATTCAATCTGAAGAAAACTCGTGCACAAAGAACGTGCAGAAGTCCGTCTAGTACAATTCCTATGGATCAGAATTCCATTTATCAACTTTTATGAAAAATTCTAGAAAATAACTTTTCGGAAAACTTGGCCAAACAGGCCCTAATAGGTATCAAAACGAAGCTCTTACCTCAAGGAGCTCAAATATGAAATCTGGGAGAAACCAGACTGACGGAAGGTCGTCGTTTGGCGTCGCAAAGCTCTAAGCTCCTAAATCTCCCTCTAGCCCCCTTTTGGCCTCCTCTTTGAGCTTTAGGTTAACTTATGAAAATATCTAAGTCCATCTCTATCTATATATAGGCAACACTCTCGGGGAATTACGTTTACCTCCCCACGAGTTTTCAAAACTTCTAATCAGTCTCTGAAACTTTCTACACAGCTAATTCATAGCTTTATAAGTGAAACTTCAAAATTATAAAAGTTTTCGACTAAGTATCGTTTGGTTGCTAAAACGCGAATTTCTACATGACGTTTCCGAAGTTGCTAATTAGCCTACCAAATTAATAGCGTGTTCATTCGTTCTCACCAGGATACTAAATCTAACATCAGAAATATATTCTAAGCCAGAAAATAATACAGATATTGAAATACACAGGTAAACATTTTTTTTCAGATAAACATTTAAAATGTTCCACAGTGACCGTCTCATACTCGGAGAGACTTCACAAACAATAAATCCTCAATCACAATAGTTTCAAAGGGTTCTCTAATACAGACACCCAAATCAACTCGTGAGTCAAAACTCACCCAAACATGTGTCATAGGACACGCCACATCACATTATCATGCATGACAATGTAATGCAAATGCAATAACACAAATGCGGGTGTTATAGTATGCCCGTTGTATGGTTTGTAATTCCCTTTTCGGTTTATATACTTGGCTTTTTCCGAAAATAGAAAAAGAAAAAAGATGGTCATTGGAAACTTGTTTGGATTGAATTTTAGAATTTTATGGCACTTTTTCCAGCTATTGGCTAAAAAAAATTTGTGGTCGCACAGTTAAAATAGTGTTTGAGTACACAAGAATGCATTCCAGATTAACACAGATCATCCATGTCTGCAATTGAATCATATTTGTTTCCAAATACTGTTGATATGTCTGCAATGGAATTTAGTTTTTTTATCTCTCCACGTGCGAGACAGGGTTTCACGTGTGGGAAGGTGTTGGATTTTGATATGCGAGGTTGGACTCATTCTCAAACAGCTTAAGCTTTTAGAACAATTGGTGACTTGACAGGTTTTAAGTGCTTAAAAGGAAACATAAATTTGGTATAAGTTCACTTTGGGTAAGGATGAGAAGTTTATATAGTACAATTATGTCCTTGCAGTTAAAATGCATTTGGGACCTTTTAATCTACTCAAACAATGTATAAAGATATGGCACTAGAGAATTGTCTGATGAATGACTGAACTGTTAGGTACTCTGTGCTTAAGGGAATATACATTAGAATGGGGTAGAGTATAGTATGGGTGAAAACTTTAAGTCGCTCAAAATTTTAAGAAAATGGATTGTTGGAATTTCTGGGCATTAAGGCCTTGTTTGGTTCATGGATTTAGTGAGGAATAGGAAAGGATAACGATTTTTTTTGTTTGGTTAGTAAGGAAAATAGTGAGGAAATTAGGAAGGAAAATAAAATATGGCGAGAAATATGTTAAAAATTTTAATTTTTTGAATCACTTACCCCCGTTTTCTCTCAAGTTATAAGTATGTTCCAAGAATTTCGATTTTAAACATAATTTAAGCATTGAGAAAAACATAAGAAGCTTGTTTTGCTTCTCTAAATCCACATCCCATATACAGCCTATGGTTATAACTTATGATCACTTACAATTACAATAGAAAGTCATCAGAAAAAAGAAATAGAAAAAAAAAAAGGGTTCAAATTCTTGTACAGGAGCTAGTGTGGCCTGGGACACTATCTGTAGACCTCTAAAGGAGGGTGGGTTGGGCATTAGAAACCTTGTTGAGTGGAATATAAGCAACTCTCTAAAGCATATTTGGGGTGTTATTTTCTGAAAAAAAAAAAAAAAAAAAAAAAAGGTAATTCTCTCTGGGTGTACTGGGTTCACTCCACTTTATTGAAAGATGAGAGTTTTCGGACTGCCAAATTCCAAGTATGTGTTCCTGGGCCTGGAGGAAAATTTTGAACCCTAGAGATAAAGCTGTTGAGATTATAATCCCACATCGGGAATTTAAAGCGTTGCTACTCAATATATAAAAGATCATGGGGCTACTCCATCCATGGCCAATTGGTTTTGGGTTAGATACTCCAATTCAACATTAAGGAGAGGGGAATTAAGGCCTTATAACCCGCACTTGCAACAATACATCTAAGCGATGTGGTACGACAGCATGCCACAGCACGTGCGACAAAGGCGCAAACGTGGATTAATATATAAGTTCATGGAGCTACTCCACCCATGGTCAATTCATTTTGTGTTGGATGTTCCTCCTCCTCCTCCTTCTGACTCTAAAGATAGAGTTTAATTCTTGGAATAACTCTCATAAATTCTACTCTTCTACTACCTGGGACTCTATATTAGAAAGAAAGAAATATCCAGCTGTTCCTTGGTCACATCTGGTCTGGTTCTCTAAGCGTATTCCTAGGTTCAGCATGATTCTATGATTTGCTATTCTTAATAAACTTCCTACTCATGCAGAACAGATTTAGTAAGTACAAGATCATCAGTGGGTTCGCTCCGCTTGGATGAGGAGAGTCATAACAATTTAAATTTTTTTTTGAATGTCCCTTTCACTTGTAATATTATATTTGGGCTATTGTTTTGAACAAATTAAATGTGGTATTCTTTGGTCTCCTATGAGTTGGAATGCGTTATTGAATGGGCTGCTGGCATGCTGCTGCCTTGCCTTGCCTTTACTATCGATCCCATTTGGAGAGAATGAAGCTTCCGGGTTTTTAGGAATGACTATAAGGTTCAATGACTGTCCTCAATGGAATTTTTACCCAGGTTAGATGCAAAATTTTATCCTCGAGTATATGATGGAGTCTAGACAGGGGCGGAGCTTAGTGAAGACAGGCAGGGGCCATGGCCTCTGCAAGATTTTGCAAACTTTGTTATTTTACCTTCTAAATTTGAGATAATTATACATATTACATATATTTGGCCCCTGCAAAAGTTTTGAATGAATAGGGTATGTATGATTACTATAAAGTTTTGAAATTTACTTGCATATTGGTCCCTTCAATATAATAACTTTTACATAACGGTCCATGCTAATATACACATTGTAACACTAATTGTAACTTAATCTACCCTTAACCATTAATGAAGTTTTAAATTCCAAATAAAGAGAAGCTGAACTAATATTGATCAATTCTAATTTAACTCACTCTAAATATTTGGTCCAACACATTAATTTTTTTCACTTCTCAGTTTAGCTGAATGCCTCAAAACCAAATTGATTTAACACCAATCCAAACTTTACAAATTACAGTATGTAATTAGACTTTAGTATCAGAAAAAAGTGACAATATGCACAAATAGACCTAAAAAATATATAAATATATCCCAAAAAAAATCACCTTTGGGGCGTTGCCCTCAAAACCCGATTTGGCCCTTTTACAAGCGAATATAAAGACCGTGTACTCGGCCCCCCAGGTGCAACTTCCTGGCTCCGCCCTTGAGTCTAGACAGTCAGTTGAGCTTCTTCATACTTGGAATGTTTAGATGATTTGCTTCTGTGGCTTCTCAGCCTTGGGCTGATTTTTTTTTTTTTTGTTTTTTTTTTTTGTTTGGTTAAATTATATTTTGCACCCTTATAGTTGGGTGTGATTTCACTTTGGTCCTTGTAGTTTTGATTTTGTCCTTTTAGTCCTTACAGTTTCATTTTAGGTTCAATACAGTCCATTCATGAAATTGTTCTTCAATTTCTGACAAATTTAGGTTCAATATAGGTATGTAAAGTGTAATTTCTCTTAGTAAATTTACCATTACGCGCCTAATGATACCTCACATGTGCATCAAATGGCCTATTTCTGTCAAAAAAATGAAGTACAGTTTCAAGAATGGACTGCATTGAACCTAAACTGAAACTAAAGGACCAAAGTGACAAAATTGAAACTACAGGGACCAAAGTGAAATCACACCCAAACTATAAGGGTGTAAAGTGTAATTTACACCCACTGGCCCACTCGACTGATCCAGACATCAAAACCCCGGCGGACGGACCTCCAACGGTCACCGGAAACGGCCGCACGCGCTACACGCGCCACCACCCCTCCGGTTCGCCTACCCACACGCAGCCAACAGTCAGCGCTGACTCACCGGTTGACCCTCCAATCAAAAGCGGCCACGTGGCAACGACTGCTGAGTCAGCAGTACAGTCATCTGCCACGTGTTTGCCACGTCATTGCTGAGTCAGTATTGACCACCCAATCAGCATCTGACACGTGTAACTGCAAGTGTACTAAAGAATCGATCTTTTATTTATGTTTAAAGAAAGGAAGTATACTAAAGAATCGGTCTGATTCCATCTCTGTCCTTTATGTTTAAAGAAAGGAAGTATACTAAAGAATCGATCTTTTATTTAGTTGTTGAATCACACTTTGATTGATCAATGTATGGTATTTTGAATCCTTGCTGGTAGCAGAGTCATAACAATTTCTGGATTGATCAGAAGATCTTTCCAATATATTGGCTAGAATCCGTTGCTTGAATGAAACTAGATCTTGTGGAATCATATTGAATGCAAATCCAATTCCCTCTCGATAAAGTTCCTCAAAAAATTCAATTTGTGCGGATTCCTCCCCCAACTGTTTCTATGGAATCGAGCACAATTTTGCAAATGAATTAAGGGTGTCCATCGGTCGGTTTCTTTAAACAAATTAGAAGGTACTTATTAATATGCTCAAACTATTATATTTGTCCTCTTTCATGTTTATAATAGTTGCATCAGAAATAAATTGTTAGCGTTTTTGACCCTTGTTAATATGCGCGCACAGTTATATTTAAAAGTACGTGGGTAGTCTCATAATTCTCAAAAACTTTAGGGGATGTCAGTTGAATCTTCTTTCTTTTTTAGATTTATTTTATGTTTTCTTGGCGAGCAAGGAGCATAATACACCTTCAATATAAAAAATATATATATGCAAAAGGTTGGATCTAATCTATTAGAATTCTCTAGAATTGTTCAGTTTTATAACCCTCCCTCAGGCTGAGGATGTGCCAATGAAGGGCCCCACCTTTGAGGGGATGAACCTGGACCACCTGGTCCATGTTGGGTGAGTTCCGACAGTGTTTGGAAGGCCTTTTTTGACTGATTTAAAAAAGGCACCAAATTAGGGTGGGTGTCCAAGATATATAATATGATGATTTGATGTTTTTGGTCCTGATTATACTTTTTTTTTTTGCTTGGAACCTTTCTGACCACACAGCTCTTGATAAATTAGAAAAAAATAATATGGAGGGTGATTGGCTTTTATGAGAGATTATGAAACATAAATACTAAAATGAAATTGTTTGATAAATTAGTTTATGCAATTTAATTGCAGTAAAAATGTGAGTTAGTGATAAAAATTTAGACAAATTTTGTTTAAAAATAGTTTATTTGCATTCAAATCACAGAAGGCAGAGTTGTGCCAAATGGTGTCTATAGTGATTGTGATCACGATTGCGATTATAATTGTCAAAAAAAAAAAAAAAAGCAATTGTGATTGGCCAATAGCAGCTTAAGCTGCTTTTGCCCAGTCACTTTTTTAACAATTGCAAGCACAAGTGCAATTTTGCCAAATCAACCGCCATTTAAAATCATATTTGGGACCTCCATAAATAGAGCCAAACTGGCTCTATTAATTACAATAAGTCCATGCATCTATTGAAATTTAATATTCTAGCACTAATGTCGTAGGTTGAATATTTTAGCACTAATCCTATCAAAATATATAAAGATTATTCTAGAACTGATGTCTTAGGTCAAAGTTTGTCCAAAGTAGAGAGTTTCCTCTCTTCTTCTTCATACTTTGTCACTCTCTCCTTGTCTGATATTCAAATAGTATTTAGGTGGTGTAAAGATCATATCCATAATAAACATGAATGTAAAAAGAAAAATTATCAACAAATTATTTGTCTCATTTGTCTTTATAGTACTTTTTTTTTTCCCTTGTCAAAATCTATAGTACTTGTACAACCTTTTCTTCCCCAAATAAGTACTTGTATTACCTTATCACTGTGGTATGTTTCCTCTCCTTGGCTCTCTTTAGGTTTATCTTTAATTTTTTTTTTTTCACATCATGTTTGACTTTGAAAGAATAGCATCTGTTATTTGCTGTACGAATATAAAATGCAAGAGAAGATAATGCCAAAGTAAAATGATATTGGAAATCCATTAGAGAAAGACTATGAATAGTAGGTTTCATGTGGTGATTACGAGGTTGTTTGTCATTGCTTATTTGTTCATTTTAAGCAGTTTTAAGGGTTCAAATTATTTATTGATATGTTTGTTTCAGTAAAAATATAAGCAAACAGTTAGGCCATAAGCAAATGGGTGGGTGTTTTTTCAGATTATCTTTATGTTTGATCAATTCCACAACATATTAATCAAACACCCAAACCATAATAAGTTATTCTACTTTTAAGCAGTTCTACTAATCACGAAAAAGATCGCATAAGCACAAACACAAACAAACAAGCTTTATGTAATAGTGCATTTGAAATAACATTTTCAGCATGTATTTTCGTGTTATTGTAATTACTCTGACTTCATAGTTTCTAATTTATTTAAAGGATGCAATTTTTTAATATATATTCTTACTCTCTTTTTTCCAGTAAAAGCAAGTTATGATAAGAAGGAAAAAATTAGTTCTCTCATGTTTTCCCTTGTGTTTTCCTTCATTCTTAAAATAAAAAATAAAATTTTCAAAAATATAATTACAATATGTGAATAAAGGAAAAGAAATAACTCACAACATTTAAAATGTTTAATTTATTTTTTAACTTATTCTCTTTACTTTCCTATTTCTCTATTCGTTTTCCGTATTAACCAAACAAAGGAAAATGTTTTCCTTTACGTTTTCCTTTCTTTTCCCTTATTAAATCTAAGAACCAAACAAAGCCTTAAGATACACATGTGTAAGAGTAAAGATTGGGACATACCCAAAGACAACTTTTGGGACACAACCCAAGAGATGTGTCTATCTCTCTCCCGTGTCACCCAGGAGAGAGATATGCACATCTCTTGGATTATGTCCTAAAAATTATGTCTATGACTGTGTCCCAAATATTACCCGTTGTGTAAATTCCGTCAGTAGATCCCCCTCACCTCAACATTTTTGGTCAATAGATCATGTTTTTGTCTCAATCTTTAACTTTCTCTCTCTATAATTGAAGTCTATTTATACACTACCTCCGTCCTATTTTATGTGTCCATATTGGGGAATCCAACTATGTAAGGGGACAAAAAGAATCTACACCTACTTTCTACAATTGCCCATAATCATTGCACTTTCTTTTTTTATTTTGTTTTGGTATTAATTGCAAGGAAGGGTAGTTGGGGAAAGTAAGTAAAATTTATGTACTCCCTCGTCCCATTTTGAGAGTCCATCTTTGGGAACTCAACTTATTAAGGGGACAAAAAGAATCTACATTCACTTTTCACAATTGCCCCTAATCATTACAATAACTTTTTTAGTTTTGTCTTGGTGTAGATTTCAAGGAGGGATAATTTTGGAAAGTAAGTAAAAATTGTACATCAATTTTAGGAAAGTGGACACTATTTTGGGACATCCCAAAATGGAATAATGGACTCTCAAAATGGGACGGAGGGAGTACTAATTTAGGAAAGTGAACAACAATTTTGGGACATCCCAAAAAGGAAAGAAGGACACATAAAATGGGACGGAGGGAGTACAAGATATCTACTATACTATAAGAACGAATAAGCTAGCACGTCAAAAAATATGAACTTCCTCTTTTGCCCTTCACTATACCATAATTACTCAAACATCTATCTACACGTCGTAAGGATATACTGATTTGTGTAAGGGTAAATCTGTCATTTGAAACATATAATTACTGTCACGCCCCGACGTAGCATAAATATGGAAAGCGTTTAATTTCCTTTATGGACTCGTAGGTTACGACAGTTTGAAGGATCGATTCCGTCCCAAACGTCAACAACAAAAACATTTAATCAGAGTTGAGCAATCAAGGCTTACAAAATTTTCTAACTTATTACATATTACAGCACGTGGTCTACTAAGGCACAAGCCGTCTTAAAACAAAACCATATCTATTGTTTATTACAGTCATCCTTTGTACAAAATAGTTCATGAATTAAAGCATAGAAAATTAATAACAGTTTTATCTTCCAAAAGCAGCCGTTCTCAGTTTGCATAGTCATAAAGCCCCGCGTAGTCATAACCTGAAAAGCCTGAACACGAATGTCCAGGGCGCATCAACGCCGTCAGCTTCAAGAAGCTGGTGAGTATTAAAAACATAACTTTAAATATAAAACATACTCATTTACCTCTTTCCATTTCTCGATTAATTCAACAAGTTTATATTAAAGCAAGGAGTTCATTTTAGGAAACAAGCACAATATTATTTAAAAGATATGATTCACATATATGTGACCGTGTATGAGAACAATGCACCATCTCATCTTACCGACTTTTTTCTCTCGACAATATCTGTAATACCCTGTATTTTGGTATATTAATAAGACCCGGTATTTCATTTCTATACTCGTATAAACTTTCTCTTCCTTCTGGTGATTTTTGATACCAATCGATTGACATATTCCCAATCGATTGACACTTTTCTGATACCAATCGATTGATAAGTTATCCCAATCGATTTACATTCAACCGACTAAAAGTGATTACGTGTCAACATTTCCAATCGATTGACATGATCCCAATCGATTGACATTGTTTCCAATCGATTGACTACAAATATCTGTTACCAATCGATTGACTGGTGTCTCAATCGATTGACATAACCTGAGAAATGTTTTCTTCTTTCCTTCAGCTTTAAACGCGTGGCACTCCCTTATCTCTATATATATGTTTCATTTCATGGCCTTGGGGCTGTTTTTCAGACCTTGAGAGAGGGAGAGACATACTCTTGTGAGATATATACATATATCTATCTATATCTCTATATCTATATACACACACACTACCTTGGCAACTGAAAGAAGAAGAAAGAAGAAGAAAGAAGAAAGAAGGAGACAGAGAGGGAAGACAGAGAGAAAGAAGGCCAGAGAAGAGGAGAAAGAGAGAGAGAGTTTGAAGGTTTCAAAGTTGGAACACACCCAAACGCACCCTAGGTGAGTTTCTAACTCACTTGGTCCCTTTATATGAAGTTTATATAAGCTATTATGATGTTTAGATGAGTTCAATGCATGTTGTGTACGTTTATATATGCTGTTTTTACAATCTGCTGGAGAAGACGTAGTACCAATCGATTGACATGATCCCAATCGATTGACATCAGTTGTATCCCAATCGATTGAATAGAACTTCAATCGATTGACACTTTTTAGATACCAATCGATTGACATGATCCCAATCGATTGACATGATTTTGATACCAATCGATTGAACTTAGTTCCAATCGATTGACATGATCAGAACATGGATTCTTTTGCCTATTTATTATATAAGAGGTTTAGTTGTTCGATTCCTGAATTGGAATTTCATTATGCGACTATGGGGTAGACAGGAGTAATGTGACACCAAAGATTATTGGATAATGAATAAAAAGAATATGAAGACGTGTGTTGACGTGTTGATTCTGATATGAGTTTGATATCCGATTTCTTTTAATCCGAGTAGTCAGGCCACATTGGGAGTTTGTCATGTGTCGATATAGAATGGAACGTAAGTAGGTTTGGTAAGTTCTGGGAATGGTACGTGGATGGACGTTCGGTCATGATATGCTCTTAAAAGCGGTGAGCTGTGCATATGCTCTTAAAAGCGGTGAGCTGGACCAAATAGTCCTAAGATAGACTGGATGATCTATGATATGCTCTTAAAAGCAGTGAACCGGACCATGGTTCTTAAAAGCGGTGAGCTGGGATCACTAGTAGATGACGTTAAGTCGTGGCAATAAGATTGATATGCCTTGTTCGAAACGTTATATCCCTGAAATGCGGTGAACAGGACCATTGCTCTTAAAAGCGATGGACAGAATAAGGGTGTATCCCTAGAGTTAAACGATTGAGTCTGTTCAGGAAAGATCAGAATATGTTGAGTTCAGTATTCGAGTAACAAGACGTTAAGGGTCGGTTTACAAGAATGAATAGAGAAACAAGATATGGTTATAATAGGATGTTAACTCGTGTTTTCATAAGCTTGTGTTTACTTCAGATAACTGGTACCTCGTTAGTTTATGCTCACTCAGCTCTCAGTAAGCTGACGGCCTTTTATTGCCTGGACATTCCCCGTCCAGAATATCATGCCCCTTGTTTTACAGGTGATGACCAGTACACTGATGAGTGTTATCCAGAGGAGGGCCCCACCGATGATGGTTACGCCAGGAAGGATTATCCTTATGCCAGTTGAAGACTGAAGATGTTATAGTTAGATTTAATTTCAGTTGTTCTGTTAATCTTTAGTTAACGGGTACTTGGGCATTTGTTGTCTTCAGACCTGTTGTGATCCTGTGGACCATACTCTGATAGTTTGTAATAGTTAGCACTGTGTGCTATTTTCAGTTGATTACTGTTGCTTTTCTTTTGGACTAGTACTGCGTGGTGTGGATTATCAGTGACTTTCACCTGTCATTCCTTATGGACCCATAAAGGAAATTTATTTTTCTCTATTTATGCTGCTCCGGGGCGTGACAATATCCAACAATCCACTATCACATACCAGTATCTTTGAAATACTCCGATAGCCACACTTTAGCACAGGGGTGCCAGGGAATGTCCAGTTTGCCTCACACTTTGGTCTGGGGTACCAGGGAGTGTCCAATGCCTCACACTTTAATATCTAATCCGCCATGAAAATACCGGAGGAACCCTCACGCAGTATCCAGACTCGGGTATCAGGGAGTGCCCGTAGGCCACACTTTAGCACTACCATGGGTGCCAGGGAATGTCCAAGTTTAGCTTCACACACTTTAACGCTACCATGGTCGTCAGGGAGTGTCCAGTTTTTGCCACCGTCGCATTTCAAAGACACCCTCGCCGCAATCTCAATCACAACACACTTTGGTACTCACTTACCAGGGAGTGTCCACATCACAATCTCAACCGCACTCACTATGCCACACAGACCATTACCCTTTTCCATACTGACCAACATTCACACTCACCATGCATGTACAACTGACACCACATGTATGTCATGAAACTTTAAACATAAAGTAAATCACTGAAATATAGAAACAACGTGCGTACGGGGATTGATAAGTCATAATACAACGTTTTAACCGTCCAAACATACCCAAATAGGATTCTGTTTTAGTAAATTTCCCAAACGGAGCTTTAACAGTTCATAAAATATCACCCAAACAGTTCCTTAACATAAGACAAGCAAAAACTAGAAATTGTATAATGTCACGCGCGCGAGCCGCTCGCGCGAGGGGTCGCTCGCGCGGGCCGCTCGCGTGATATGCCCAATTTTCCTTTTCTTTATTAAAACTTTTCCATCTGTCAGAATATAGGGAGGTCGCGCGCGCGGATCGCTCGCGCGATTTGCCCGATTTTCATTTTCTTTTAAAACCTTTTTTGTCTGCCTAGAACCAGCCACCTCGCGCACGCAGGTCGCTCCCGCGATCGCGCGCGCGAGTTTTTGCAGAGTCTTCATCTTCTTCGTCAGAACTGCTCTGTTTCAGTTTTAAGGGGTGTTTTTGACCCATTTTCAAATCCGAAAACAAATAGGGCATGTAATATATGAAATTCTTTGTTTTTCAACAAGGATTAGGAATATGAAATCAATTTAACATAATTCAAACCATAGCTCTCAAATTTTATGAAAAATTTAAAGTTGTCAAAACTTAATTTCTTATATACTTTTTCATATGAACAAATTGGGCTCTAAAACTTTAAACATGGCATATATGTTGTATAATCTTTCATAATCATCTCTAAAAACGAATTTTGATCAAGTTTGAAAAATCTTGATTTCAAAACTATGGAGGTCCAAACGTAAAATCAACAATGGAGATTAACAATTACATACACCCAAGTAGTAACTAAGCATGAATTACATTTAAAAGTGAGTTTAAAATACTCACAGAGATTAAGAGTGTAGAGATTGTTGAGAAAGACAACCAATTTAAGAAATTCAATTTCAAACTTTGGCTATGGTGGCCCAAGCTCTCTCTCTAAAAATTTCAGCAATAAGAACTCTCAACTCTTTCTGAAACTCTCTTTATGTTTGAAGTGCAGAATGTGTATAATGAAGCAAGGGGGTAGGAGTTATATAAACATCAATAACTACAACTTGGGGACCAAGCAAATTCCCAAACACTCAACAAAATGAAATTTGTTTTTCAATTTATCAAAGTTGCAAATGATATAATACATACGTATATACAATCTCTACAGATGATATAAACCATCCAATTGTCCAAGAGCCAAGTAGGTGTATAGGGGTCAAATTGTGGGTGTTTGGGAAATGGAACTTATGGTACAACTTTACACATACAAGTTGTATGTCTCCAAACAAGGCACAAGGCAATCATTAGTGGCCATAAATAGAAAGTAAAGTGTATGTCACATCTATCTTTACATCACTTCCCAAAATCTGTAGAAGTTCAACACAGCGGGGACAATTTTGAACATAAACTGATATTTTCGTGGCGCGGTGGTCACCCCAAAAATACAAAAATTTCATTTTAACGTAAGAATTGATTTCCCGGTTTTATAAAAATACTGTTTGAGTCAAAAGAAATTATTTTCACCGTTTTGAAATTCAATACAGGTGTCACTAAAGTTTATATAATTGCAGTTTGGCCCCAAAAATTCCAATATGAAATAAAACAATAACCAGATTTAACACATGAGAACAATAATTAAAATAAAAGCAGACAATGTATATTAAATATGACAATGCAAAAATATAGATTAATTATAGAAATGCAGGTTGTTACAATTACATTCAAGTTAGCTTTTGAAATTTTATTTAATATAATAAAGAGGTTTCAATCAACAATCTTGTGTCTAATTACATTTGGGTCAACAATTTTTGGGATATTTATTATTCACTTCAAAAAAAGTCAACAAAATTGGCTATTTTAGTGGCTATTTAGGAATTGATCACTAATATTTATAATTTGGTCAACTTCTTCTCTCAAACGAGGTTTCAATCAACAATCTTGTGTCTAATTACATTTGGGTCAATAATTTTTGGAATATTTATTATTCACTTCAAAAAAAGTAAAAAAAAAGTGGCTATTTTAGTAGTTATTTAGGAATTGGTCACTAATGATACACCTAAAATTGGCTCTATCCTATGACCGAGCGGTTCAAATCAACAGCCAGTCCATGTCCCGGTCAAAACATGCACAACTCCTCGGACAAGCATCAGCCCGAGCGGTCTAGTCTACCCGAAGCTCATCATCCCGAGCGGCTCATCCACGACCCGGCCAACAGGTCGGGAAAATCGCACGGGCACATCCCACCGCGGGAACAGCCCATCCGGACCCACATGCATGATCCCGAGCATCACAGGCACGATCTCGAGCATTATGGGCAGTTTCCTACTCAAGCTAGAAGACTAATGGAAAGTGCAAACTATTTCCTAATCCAATTAAGAAACCCCCACAATTAATGCCAATCTATATCAATTGGATTATATTTCCTTATCCATGTAAGATCTAGGTCTCTTGCATCTATAAAAGAGACCTCTCACCCCCCATTGAAGGGGTTGACTTTTTAGTCTACACAGCACCTCTATAGCATTCATCTACATGCCCCGCCGGCCTACGGTAGTTCCAGACTTGTTGGTTCACCACAGGCCCCCGGCTCTTTCACAGTATAGTGAACGTGCTCAGACACATACGTGGACGTAGATACCTTCATTAACAGGGCCGAACCACATACAACAAATAGTCTCTCTCTCTCTCTCTCTCTCTCTCTCTCTCTCTCTCTCTCTCTCTCTCTCTCTCTCTCTCTCTCCTTAAACTGCTCTACTTTACTCTTACCAAATTCTGGCATCATCAACTAATATTTACAATTTGGTCAACTTCTTCTCTCAAATTTAGGATTCATATATTGTAATATGTGTAATTGCATTTGGATCAGCAATTTTTGGGATATTTATTATTCACTTTAAAAAAAAAGTCAAAAAATTAGCTATTTTAGTGGCTATTTAGGAATTGGTCACTAATATTCACATTTTGGTCAACTTCTTATCTAAAATTTAAGTTCTGGGATATTTAAAATGTCAAATAAAGTGGTTATTTTAGTGGCTATTATGAATTGGTCACTAATTTTTACATTTTGGTCAACTTCTTCACTCAAATTTAAGATTTATAGATTGTATTCGAATATCAATTAAGGTCTACAAACACATTTATGTCCTTTTTTAGAAGAAATATGTACCCTACTTGTGTCATATATTTTTAGTGGTACTTTATTAGGTACCTTTACTACTCATTTACAAGATAGTCAGAATTATCAACTTCTTCCGTAGGGAGAGTGTTAGATAAAATAGTTACATTTACAATTTCCTATTTAACTGTTTTAACATCTTATTATACACTTTTAATAACCACTTAATCACACGAAACGACACAATTAAATTTTCCGCGCAATTCGCAGGGCTCCAACTAGTGTATATATATATATATATATAACAAATCATTCCCTATCCATAATCACACCCTAATTTTCTCCTTGTCTCTAAAGGCTTTGTTTGGTTCTTGGATTTGGGAAGGGAAAAGAAGAGAAAATATAGAGGAAAATCTTCTCATTTTGTTTAGTTAGTACGGAAAACAACGAAAAAATGGGAAAGAAAAAAGCATAAATTAATATATAAATTAAGCACTTTGAATATTGTGAGTCATTTTTCTTCCTTTATTCATATACTACAATTATAGTTGTTACATTTTTTTTTCTTTCGTATTTTCCTTTCGCTTTTATTTTTCCCCAGAAAATCTAAGAACCAAACAGAGCCTAAAACTATTACTAGGTGATGAGATCTGGTATATATTACTTGCTAATGAAGATTATTGAAATTTGATTATAAAAATCTATTAACCAAAGAAATATAAATACTCCATAAGTTAGGTGTGGAATAATTACTAGTATAAACATACTTGACCAGCTCCAACTAACAAAGTCGTATAATCATGATTCATGAAGAAAAAAACTTCACAGATAATTTATACATAATTTTTTGTTCACAATTTACAAAATTATGTCTATTTTTCTCCTATGTTATTGTGGGATCCACTGACATCACAAAATGACACGAAAGAGAGAAAACACAATTTTATAGGTTATGAACAAAACGTTGTCTGTGAAGTATTACTCATAAATGAATTACGACATAATCAATAAAAGAATCTCCAATAAGATATAATTGTGTGGTCTTGGACGAGAAGCAATATTGGCGATGTGGTCCACACAAAATATTTACAACACACACGGATACTTGTGTTGTACAATGTTGTGCAATGGTATTATTATTAGAGTAATACTTGGGGTACAACCAAAGTCACAACCTTTTGGCCACAACCTCCCTTTTGTGTCTATCTCTCTCCTAGTGGGCACTGTGGGACCCATCAAGAGAGAGATAGACACAACATGGAGGTTGTGGCCAAAAGGTTGTGGCTTTGGTTGTGCCCCAAGTATTACACTTATTATTATTATTATCATTAATTTTTTTTTATTTGACATCTTTTAATATTCAGCCAATCTTATTAAATGAGTGAGTCGATCGTCCAAGACTATACGTTTTTTTTTGCTAAAAGGGCAAATGCATTAATCAAAAACAACAGTACAGATAAAACCTAGTCATAAAGTGACTATCCCCAAACACAAGAAGAGGAAGGTCGCCAAATGAACTAAGGCCAAACATAATAAGGACTACACAAAGAACTAAAACAGCAACAAAAACAACAAAAGATACAAGTGCAAAAACATAAGGTACAATAGTAAAGGAAGCATAAGTAGCCAAAGAGATCACTCCGAAAGCTGCACGAGAAATCCAACACCGCGCCACAGAGACAGCAGCGAGATTAGATCTGAAACCCAGGGCAACTTCAATCTTGTAGATGACAGAAACCACCCACAGAAAGAAGATGGCAGAAAGCCAAGTCCAAAAAGGTGAACAAGGGTCACCAAAGGGAGCAATCAAAGTTGCTTGAAAATCTTTCATAGTGGTAAAAACCACAACATGAAAAGAAACACTGCAGAAGGAGAGATCACCAAAACCACCAATCATACCCAATGATGACCAAAAAGCTAATCTACTGTTTCAAGACTAGTCTAGTCAAGCATTTAACATCTTGAACCCAAAGGATTGCACAAAGAGGGAAACAAAAACCAGAAAAGAACAAGAAAAAAGGGCCCAAGAACTTCCCAAAAAGGAAAGAAAAACTTCACAAAAGGAAGTGGAAATCTTCACTCACGAAGGAGGAAGAGGAAAGAGCAAAGGAGAAAGGAGGGGGGAGAGGTTGGTGACGCAGGAAGAAGAAGAAGAGGGCGGCGGCTGTTTTTTTTTTTAAGGTCAGAATCGCTTCTCTCTCTCTAGATTTCTAGAGAGAGAAGCTCCCTAGGGGCTTTTCATTCCTGTGAAATCTTACTTATTAACTTTCGTCCAAGACTATACGATAAGTAGATAACACATAAAACACTCTCTTTTTTATTTAGTATTTATTTATTTCTTGTGGATAATTCTCTGGCCAATTGTGAACAGTGCAGAGGTACTTGGTCGTTACGCAAACAGACTGGGTCTCCACCGGCGGCTTGACGTCTCAATTTATCTTTATTATTATTATTCGCTCAGACGCGCTGACTAAGTTACTAACGAATTGAATGTCATAAATGGGGTCCACTTTTGTTTGCATGATTTTTATCCATAGATGTAGCGGTCGTGGGTTTAAGAGAGAGGTTAAGGATCATAAGAATGATATGAAGAGTCTTTTACCAACTAGGTCGTTGCTCTATTTTTGTGATTTAATTGCAAAAGAAAAAGAAATATTTTTGGCCAAAAGTTATTGAAGGCATTGTTAGCCAATTACAAACTTTTACTAATGAGTGTTCGGAAACTTTTGGGAATTGATTTCTGGAAGAAGAAGTCATTTATAGAAGTAAAATCCGTTTCACGAGATTTGGGAATGAACTTCTTAACGAGAAATGCATATCCAGAATGTCTATTTGAAGAAGTCAAAAATCCTGACTTCTCAAAACTGTGATTTTTACACTTCTTCCCCACAAGTTAAGAGCTTTACATACACAATTACACTTTTATCCATTGTCTTATAATTAATGCCATCTTATCCAAATTTCATACTTGAATTTCATAGCCTAGTCGAATCCCGATTATTTGGTGATGTTAAGGGTAATATTAGTAAGTAGATATATTTTAGATGTTACCACCAAACGCAATTTATTTATAAAAAAAAAAACACTCATTCACCAAACAAATGCTTCTTTAAAAAAAAAGTCTATTTTGAAAAGTCCATCTTAAAAAGTCCATATACGAGAAGTTATGCCAAACACCACCTAAAATTTTATTGCAATTGAGTCACAAAAGTTAGTTTGTCAAACAGTTTCATTTTGGCCTTTAGAATTCCATAAACACTAATGTACTCCAAAAGAGATTGTCAAACGAGTCCTTAGAGGGCGTTATTTTTAACTACAATTCATGAGTCACAAAAGTTTTAGTTTGTCAAATAATTTCATATTGGCCTTTAGAATTCCACAAACAGTACTCATGGACTCCAACAGAGATTGTCAATCGTGTACTTAGAGGGCGTTTGGCAACAACTTTTACAGTCCATAAGTGACTATGGAACTCCAAATGTAAAATAAAACTATTTGAGAAACCAGATTCTACAATTCATTTGGTAAAAAAAACATGTGAACCAATTGCGAAAATTCACAATTGGCCAAAGTTACCTTGGATGGCCTTTGATCAAAAATAATTTTTTTGTTTTTTTTTTTTTTTTTGTTTTTTTTTTTTTTTTTGTACAATTGAATTACAGAAGCAAAGTTTGTACCAAACAGACCCTTAATCTCCAAGTCTATCTTTTACATTTAGATCAAAACCGAAGCAGAAACAAGAGTCCTAATTATCAAAATGATATATACTAGACTCTAAGAAAATTTCATTTAAACCCCCATTCATGTATGATGTATCACATCTGGGGTGAAGCGTACACCTTTAGATCTGCTTCATCCAAATCGGTTTTGACAACTCTGAGACACTTTTAAAATTAATTCAAACAGGTTAATAAAAGCGTTTTATTTCCAAACGCACTTGTTAGTCAAAACAATGATTTAAGAAAACAGACCCTAAATTAGCAATCGTAACCATGTGCTAAAAAAGCATTTACTTCTTGAACAAGTGAAGATGCATTTGGTATGATCACCCATAAAAATGCCTTTTTACAACATATAAAAGTCAACTTATTTGGTAGATATGATAATGATTGAACAATATAGTAATAAGTAATTACCAAAATATCGTAATTACCAAAATTAGACTTAGACTTTAATCACTCGCTCACATTGGAGTAGCTCTTACACATACATATCTCCGTATGCATATTGTGAATTTAAATGAAAAGGTTAATGAGTGCTGCTATGGCCACATCCAAGAGGAAAAGTCACTTCTATTCCTCTCATTTTTTGTTAGGATAAAAAAAAAAAAAGTGTGTATATATATATATATATATATGCATACATAAATTTCAAAGGGGTTTGGTTATATCCTACTGCTTAAATGGACATTAAAAGTATCCGTCACCTTGGTATGTACAATTAGGTTAATAAAATAATTATACAATTAAGGCTTTGTTTGATAAAATTAAAAATTAAGTGTTGAATTTTAAATACTTAAAATTTTAAGTGATTGAATTTGCAATACTAAGAACAGTTTAACTACTGAAATAAATAGCATTCAGTGATTATTTTCAACAGAATTTTTTCACTTAAAGATTTTAGTGATTTTTTTGCTACTTTTTAAATTAAGTGGTTATTATCAAACGTACTAAAAAAATTAAGTGCTGAAAGCTTTCACTTTCACCACTTAATTGTTTTATCAAACACCCCCCAAATGTTTAAATCTTTTATTAGGGAAGCTAATAAATAGACTCACCTAATTGTTTTGTATATTCACCTAGGTGCATTGAAAGTTGCACAGCCAATAACACTAATCACTATACATGGGGTGGCAATTCGGGTTCTCGTGTCATTAATCGGGTTGTGTGCTTTGGATTTGATTTTTAGTTTCGAGTGCTATTCATCTATAATACAAACTATTTTAAATTAATCGTGTCATGTCGTATCGTGTTCGGATTGTCTCAGTAAAACGAGGTTATCGTGTCAAAAATTGTCATCCATAACTATAAATGACTAGCTAGGTGGGAGTAACTAGCAAATAGCAGCCCCCTTTTCATTACTTTTTTCTTTTGTAAAATTAAGCACTACTCTACCATCAAATTGATGAGCTGGCAAGGATATTTAATGTATATTTAAGGATGTATATAATGCTATAATTAATAGGGCAAGTCTATAGTGAGCAGTTTCTCATATGAGAATGCACATTTTAACCGTTGGATGAGAATCTGACAATAAATGCATCTTCAGATTATTGAGAATCTTATGGCTAGATTTTCATCCAACGGTTAAAACCCGTCTTCTCATATGAAAAACTTCTTACATGCAATAGACTTACCCAAATTAATATTCTTGGGGCAATATAGCATTTTTCCAATATTAAAAGAGATTGAAGTACTCGTAACAAGTATTATTATTGGGAGGCTTAGCCTAAGGCCCTAAGGTTGGACAACATTGATTTAAAGGATAGTCCATTAACAATAACCTCTACAAGAACAAAAGCCCTAACTAATTTTTTAGCCCTAGTCCATAATATCAAAATTTCACTCTTCAAGTCCATTTCAATAATTTTATCTTTCCAAACTACCCCATTTCATCTTTCCCATAAAAAAAAAAAAAAAAAAAAAAAAAAAAAAAAAAAAAACCCCTAGTGAGCTCTCTCTTTCTTATCCTCTCATGGCCACCATTACCACCACCCCTACCTGACCTCCGTCCATCAACTTCGGCGACCACCACCAGCGACTAGATTGCCATAGCCATCAACACAAAGATCCTCTACTCCAGCCATGGCCTCCACTGTCGGCCACCACCTCCACGGCCACCAACACCATCGCCGCGACCATCGTTGGCCACCACCATTTCCACCACCACCAACACCATCACCACGGCACAAAATCGATCTAGATCTGATTTTGTTGGCAACACAATTCCTTATTTTTTGTTGCTTTGATTTTTACATTTGATATTCAAAATCATACAAATTACATTTGACCACCACACTTGTGCACCACCATGAGCCACCACCACCACCATCCTAAGCCTCCACCACCTTTCAGGCAAGTTATTTTTTTCCTTTTTTCGGTGATTGACCTTGTAAGTCCATAGGCTTGGTAGGATGTCAAACTTTTAAGTGAAATATTTTTTAAGATTTATCTTAAGAGAAATTTATCTTATTATAGTAAAATCAGTTAAGTGAAATTTCACTTTGTTTCTTTGAGAGCAATGAGTTGTTCGAATGAAATAGGGATTGAGAATGATGAATAGATGTGAGAGACTGGATTTTTTTTAGAGTTGTTCAAAGAAATCTCCACTTCTATGATGAAACTAGGGCTTCAAGCTTGAGAATACGAAATGAGGTGATCTTAAGAGAAATTTGTCTTATTATAGTCAAAGTAATTAAGTGAAATTTACTTTGTTTTCTTAAAGAACACCGAGTTGTTCGAAGGAAATAGGGATTGAGAATGATGAATAGATGTGAGAGACTGCGTTTTTTTATAGTTGTTCAAGGAAATCTCCACTCCTACGATGAAAAGGGCTTCAAGCTTGAGAAGACGAAAAGAGGTGATCTTAAGATAAATTTATCTTATTATAGCCAAATCAGTTTAGTAAAATTTCACTTCGTTTTCTTAGAGAACAACGAGTTGTTCCAAGGAAATAAGGATTGAGAATGATGAATAGATGTAAGAAACTGAGTTTTTTTTTAGAGTTGTTCAAAGAAATCTCCACTCATATGATGAAACTAGAGCTTCAAGCTTGAATTATTGCTTCATACTCGTCTGATTTTCTTCAAAACTTGTTGTTGATAGTTAGTTTTCAGTGATTTGTGGTGGATTTTTATCATTTTTGCAAGAGGAGTCGCGAATCATATGTACGATGATGAGTGGTGGTCACCAGAAGTCGTCGTGGTGGTCGTCGGAGCTAGTAGTGGTGGTGGCCAGAGGTCAGGGGTGGTGGTAATGGTGGCTAGGATTTGGTAAAAAGGTTAAATGAAGGTGTCACACCCCGGATCCACACATGTGAATCCAAGACACGTGGCACGCCACCAAGGCCTTCAAACAACAATTTACAAGTGAAAAGGAGGGAAAATAAGCACGTTTACACCATTACGTTAGACAAATTAAGCCCAAGGGTAAAATGGTAATTAATAAGGTATATCAAATTTTATACCAAAAGATAGGTTTTCGAGTCCCGGTTCCAACGCAACAAACGGTGCGCGATTTCGAGTTTTCTAGAGAGAGTTATGTCCGTTTCCGTAAAAATCAACAGTGCAGCAAAATTGTGAGCGGATCGATCCGCTCAAAAGCCGGATCGATCCATTTAAGGATTTTGGTATCAGAATGCCCCCGAAAAAGGCCGGATCGATCCCCTCTTTAACCCGGATCGATCCGGGCTCAGCAGAGGTCATTTTTACTGTCAAAAACTCTGCTAAACATGCCCAAATCAATACCAAACCAAATCAAACTTCTTGGAAACTTACAAAAACATTTCAAAATCATTTCTAAACCATTTCAAAACATTCCCAAGAGACTCTAACATGTTCATATACAATAAACAAGATATGAAATGCAATCTCTCCCACATACTCCTCAAATCTCTCCCAAATCTCTCCCAAATACTCCCAATGCTACTATGATCAACCAAAACATGTTTTTAAACAAAATTTTCATTCAAGCATGCTCAAAACTACATTATCAAAGCATGGAAGATACCAACAACATTCTAAGCTTCAATTACCAAATTTACACAAGTTTTGGAACGATTAAACCAAAACTAACATATCTCTCCAAGTTTTAACATAAACTCAAGTTAACTATTACAACCACAAGTTTTGCACCAAAACTATAAGTTTAGCTCAAAAACAACTATATACATGATACTACAACATTTACAAGCTTCCTCGACACCACGAACCCCAAGCTCATCTTCCCGGATTCTCGCCGTCGTGCTCACCTACAATGGTTATTCAATAACCACTACAATATATAAGCTATATGCTTAGTGAGAGATATCAATCAAGCACACGGATGACATATCATGTTTATATTCAACTCAACAAGTAAATTGATCTCCGGATAAGCAAGTATTTCATCCACCACTACCCGCAAGTCCGCGACTCCCCCAATAGTCCACGGCACAAGCCAATGACCCACGCCACACACGTGCGGTCTAATGCCGTTGTCGGCAACAAGTGGTCGTCACCACGGAACAATCTCATGGTGGATTCATACAAGCTTTCCTTTGACCCACATAGACAACTAAACATGCTCACATAAACATATCACCGTGCTTTTCATATAATTATAGCTAAACATGGATAATTAGCTAAATAGGCATGTAATTTACACCCACATGAACACAAACACAAATCTCATCCAAACACAAGATTGAAACCACTCACCTCTTAGCAATTCGCTCCTAGTTAAGAAATTGAAGCCCAAATCTACTCCGAGTTAAAATCCTACATGAATTCGACAAGCTACGGATTACCGCTCCGAATTGGGTCTCAAAAATTACGACGATTATACTCAATAAAATCAGTACCAAAACGTAGAACTCACCTCTACGAGTCCGAATCCGGTCTCGGATTTGAAATTGAATGTCGAACGAGCCGTCAATCGTCGCCGATGAGCTCCGGCAAACCCCGTCTCTTTTCTTTCTCTAACCGACTGAATTTTGATGAAGAAGAGATATGATCTCTTCTTTAATTCCCAGCTCAATATATGGTTTATCTTTTTATTATAAAACCCACCAATTTTCTGGTTATTTGCAATTACACCCCCGACTAGTTTTATGACTAACTATTTAGTCCTCCAAACTTAAGTAAGTATTTGTCTATGTCTCGCGTGGGTCCCATAGGTGGTCCCACATAATTTTATGAAGTTTCTAATTAGCCTACTAATTATATAACATGTTCATTTCGTCCTCACCAAGGTATCTCAAATAACTACATAAATGATCTCTAACAATAAACAATAAATTCTAAACAACATATAAATATTTCACATATGTCTTAATAAACATTTAAGCACATAAGGGTGATTCCACAACTTTGTCCCATCACAATGGAACTTCATCAACTCATGCCCCAATTTGGGACTGCCACATTGGCCAACATTGGGTTCCCAATTTGGACACCCAAAATCAACTAGTGAGTTAAAACTCACTTAACCATGTGTTGATAAACACCAATTAATTATGCTAATGCATACTAAATCATAATTAACAGTTAATCGCGGGAGCGGGTGTTACATCTCTCCCCTCCTTAAAAGAAGTTTGTCCCCAAACTTAAAGTACCTCAAGTTTCGAATAGAAATGGATACTTCTCACGCATCTCATCTTCCCGTTCCCATGTAGCCTCTTCCACGGAGTGATTCCGCCACAAAACCATAACCAATGGGATAGACTTGGTTCTCAGAACTTGAACTTTTGCATCAAGAATTCTCACTGGATGTTCTATGTAAGTCAAGTCTTCTCTAATTTCCAACGGTTCTGGCGTGATTATATGACGTGAATCTGACACACAACGTCGCAACATTGATACGTGAAACACATTATGAACGTTCTCCATTTCCTGTGGTAGCTCTAACCGATATGCTACTGGTCCAACTCTACCAATGATTTCAAACGGTCCAACGTACCTCGGATTCAGTTTTCCACGTTTTCCAAACCTCACAATCCCTTTGGTCGGTGACACCTTTAGGAACACATAATCACCAACTTCAAACTCTATTAGTCTCCTTTTCAAATCCGCATAGCTCTTGTAACGACTTTGAGCTGTTTGCAATCGTTGTTGTATCACCTTAACTTTCTCTGTGGTCTGCTGAACTATCTCAGGTCCCAATAGTTTCCGTTCTCCTACCTCAGCCCAACAAATCGGCGAACGACATCTACGCCCATATAAAGCCTCAAAAGGTGCCATCCCAATACTGGATTGAAAACTATTATTATAAGTAAATTCAGCCAACGACAAGTGTTGTTCTCAATCACCTTTGAAATCAAGAACACATAATCTAAGCATATCTTCTAATATCTGAATTACCCGCTCTGACTGTCCATCAGTCTGCGGATGGAAAGCTGTGCTAAAATTCAACTTTGTGCCCATAGCCTCTTGTAAACCCCTCCAAAATCTTGATGTAAATCTACTATCTCTATCAGAGATAATAGACACTGGAACTCCATGAAGCCTTACAATTTCCTGAACATATAACTCTGCCAACTTCATCGGATCATTCGTCTTAATTGCGAGAAAATGCGCAGACTTGGTTAATCGGTCAACAATTACCCAAATACTATCATTTGATCTTCTGGATTTTGGTAAACCTGCTACAAAATCCATCGTGATGTTCTCCCATTTCCATTCTGGTACTGGCAATGGTTGCAATAATCCCGCTGATCTTTGATGTTCTGCTTTTACCCGTTGACACACCATACACTTTGCTACGTGTTCAGCTATTTCTCGCTTCATTCCAAACCACCAATAGTTCTCTCGTAGATCACGATACATTTTAGTACTTCCCGGATGAATGGAATATTTGGTGTTGTGCGCCTCTTCTAGAATCGTCAATTTAATCCCATTAACATCGGGTACACAAATTCGATTTCTATATTTCAATACACCATCCACGTAAGTGAAATCCGGTTGCTTACCCTCAGGTATTCCATCACAAATCTTCCTCAAATTTGGATCTTGAAGTTGTTTCATTCTAATTTCATCCACAAGTGTTGGTTGTGCTATAATAGCTGCCATCAATGCTCCCTCAGTTCTTGGAATTATTTCAAGTTCCAATTGCTCCATTTCACGAATTAGCTTCTCTTGAGAAGTCAAAACATAAGCTAAGTTACCGGTTGCCTTTCGACTCAATGCATCGGCCACCACGTTGGCCTTTCCCGGGTGATATTGAATCGACAAATCATAATCTTTCATCAACTCCAACCACCGTCTCTGTCTCATATTCAAGTCTCTCTGAGTGAATATATACTTCAAGCTCTTGTGATCCGTGTAAATTTCACATCGTTCTCCATATAGGTAATGTCTCCAAATCTTCAAGGCAAAGATTACCGCTGCCAATTCCAAGTCGTGTGTCGGGTAGTTGATTTCGTGTGGTCTCAATTGTCGTGAAGCGTATGCAATTACTTTGCCATTCTGCATTAGAACACATCCCAAACCTCGATATGAAGCATCGCTGAATACAACAAACCCCTCAGTCCCCGACGGAATTGTTAATATCGGTGCTGTCATAAGCCTAGTCTTCAATTCCTTGAAACTTTTCTCACATTCGGAACTCCAAACAAAAGGAACATCTTTTCTCATTAGCTGAGTCATAGGCATCGCAATTCTTGAGAAATTTTCTACAAACCTTCGGTAATACCCAGCCAAACCCAAGAAACTTCGAACTTCTGACACATTTTTCGGTGGATTCCAATTGGCTACTGCTTCAATTTTCTGTGGATCCACTGAAACACCTGCTTTAGAAATCACATGTCCCAAAAATGCTATCTCCGTAAGCCAAAACTCACATTTCTTCAATTTACCAAATAATATCTTCTCGCGAAGTCGTTGCAACACCAATCGTAAATGATTCTCGTGCTCTTCAACACTTTTAGAG
Source organism: Hydrangea macrophylla (assembly GCA_033977485.1). NCBI lineage: Eukaryota > Viridiplantae > Streptophyta > Magnoliopsida > Cornales > Hydrangeaceae > Hydrangea > Hydrangea macrophylla. Next base: position 14,811,460 of record CM066989.1, read on the forward strand.
TAAACCAAAATATCATCAATGAAGACAATTACAAATTCATCTAAGTATTCCTTAAATACCCGGTTCATCAAATCCATAAAAGCTGCGGGCGCATTGGTAACTCCGAATGGCATGACCATAAACTCATAATGTCCGTATCGAGTCCTGAACGCTGTCTTCTCCACATCCTCCTCTTTAACTTTTAGTTGATGATAGCCCGATCTCAAGTCGATCTTTGAGAACACTTGAGCTCCTTGAAGTTGATCGAACAAATCATCAATCCTCGGCAATGGATATTTGTTTTTAATGGTCAACTTGTTCAGTTCCCGATAATCAATACACATTCGCATGGTTCCGTCCTTCTTCTTGACAAATAAAACCGGTGCTCCCCACGGAGAAACACTAGGTCGAATGAATCCCTTGTCAAGTAACTCTTGTAACTGGTTCTTTAGCTCTTTCAGTTCCACGGGTGCCATTCTGTACGGTGTCTTTGATACCGGTTGTGATCCAGGTGCTACCTCAATAGTAAACTCAATCTCCCGCTCAATTAGCATGTTTGGTAGATCCTCAGGAAATACATCCGGAAACTCTCGTACTATCGAAATATCTTCTATTCTAGTCCCAGTGACACGTGTATCAATTATACTACATAGGAATCCCTGACAACCCTTTTTCAACAATTTCCCAGCCTGAATTACTGATATCATATATGGTGGTGCTGCTACACCAACACCTTGGAAGGTAAACTCTTCTTGCCCTGGTAATTGAAAATTAACCCTTTTCTGTTCACAATTTATTGTAGCCTGATTTGTAGATAACCAATCCATTCCCAAGATTACGTCAAAGTAGTTGACGGTTAACGGAATTAAGTCAACAGTCAATACCCTGTCACCTACTCTGACTTCACATGCTTTGAACACTGAAGAGGTCACTAACGGTTTACTTAGAGGTAATGATACGGATAGATCATACCCTAAGGGTTCTGACATGCTATGTAAATGTTTTACAAATTCATGTGAAACAAACGAATGCGTTGACCCTGAATCTATCAAAATTCGTGCTGGATGTGAACAGATATAAAGTATACCTGACACTACGGAGTCTGTAGCTGACATGTTCCCTGGTACGAGTTGAAAAGACTTCCCTTGCCTCTGTTCCACGCCTTTTCCTTTATCAGTGGGCGGTCCCGACCTTGCTCCGCTGGACGCCATAGAACTTGCCCCTTGTTGTCGCTTCTTTGGACAATCCTTAGAAAAATGTCCCGGCTGCCCACAATCAAAGCATTTGCCCCTCATATCCGGAATTGAACTCACAGAGTTAGGCGGTCGTGTTCTGGATTGTGGACAATTCTTGGATATGTGCCCCACTTGCTTACAAATGTTGCACGTGCTTAGCAAATAACAAACTCCCCCATGTCGGCGATTACATGTAGGACACAACGGTCGAACTCCCTCAGTAAATGAACTTCCACCTTGACTACCTGAACCTGACCCAGGCCCTCTTGAAAATGGTTTCTTGAAGAAGCCTTGCCCCTTCCCTTTATCTTCTCCTTGTCGCTTTCCTTGTTGTCCCTGCTTATACTTGTTAATATCTCGTTCGGCTATGAGAGCTGCATTCTGGACTTGAGCAACGGTTCCAAATTCATGAGTATCCACCCTACATTGGATGTTATCCCTCAACCCTTCTTCAAACTTTCGAGCTTTATCTTCCTCGGTTATCACTGTATCCTTCGCAAATCGAAGCAATTCACTGTACTTGGAGATGTATTCATTCACCGTCATATCACCCTGTTGGAGATTCATGAATTCCCGACGCTTTTGTGCTTTAGCTGCTCGAGGAAAATATCGCTTGTAAAACTCTTCCACAAACTTATCCCAAGTGGTCGGCCTACCTTGATCAAGTAAACCCACCCACCAATTCTGAGCACCTTCTTTCAGAGTATCAGTGGAAAACGTAATCTTTTGCTCTTCGCTACATTCTATAGCACGGAATATTCGCTCCATATCTGATACCCAATGAATAGCTGTCATCGGATCCGGTCCCCCATCAAACGTAGTCGGTTTTCTCTTATAGAATTGCTCAATCGTAATACGGTCCACCCTTGGTTCAGGATTTGGATTTGCATGCCTTTCATTTACTGGCGGTACTCGATCACCAACGGCACCAACGAAATTAGTTACCAAATCCACCAAACGATCCATTCTTGCATCGAGGTCTCGGTTTTGGTCCATTTTTCACCAAATTCTTGCCTGCCAGTCAGATATGCATGAATACTATGCATGCTATGCCATATATCATATGATATAAATGATTAAGCAATCATAACATAGCATTAATAATCATATGCATACATGTGATGCAACTACATGCTCAATATCTACGCGTTACTCTCAAGTCGTCGTCTCTCGTCCCAAAGTTTCTAAGCCTATTGCTCTGATACCACTAAATGTCACACCCCGGATCCACACATGTGAATCCAAGACACGTGGCACGCCACCAAGGCCTTCAAACAACAATTTACAAGTGAAAAGGAGGGAAAATAAGCACGTTTACACCATTACGTTAGACAAATTAAGCCCAAGGGTAAAATGGTAATTAATAAGGTATATCAAATTTTATACCAAAAGATAGGTTTTCGAGTCCCGGTTCCAACGCAACAAACGGTGCGCGATTTCGAGTTTTCTAGAGAGAGTTATGTCCGTTTCCGTAAAAATCAACAGTGCAGCAAAATTGTGAGCGGATCGATCCGCTCAAAAGCCGGATCGATCCATTTAAGGATTTTGGTATCAGAATGCCCCCGAAAAAGGCCGGATCGATCCCCTCTTTAACCCGGATCGATCCGGGCTCAGCAGAGGTCATTTTTACTGTCAAAAACTCTGCTAAACATGCCCAAATCAATACCAAACCAAATCAAACTTCTTGGAAACTTACAAAAACATTTCAAAATCATTTCTAAACCATTTCAAAACATTCCCAAGAGACTCTAACATGTTCATATACAATAAACAAGATATGAAATGCAATCTCTCCCACATACTCCTCAAATCTCTCCCAAATCTCTCCCAAATACTCCCAATGCTACTATGATCAACCAAAACATGTTTTTAAACAAAATTTTCATTCAAGCATGCTCAAAACTACATTATCAAAGCATGGAAGATACCAACAACATTCTAAGCTTCAATTACCAAATTTACACAAGTTTTGGAACGATTAAACCAAAACTAACATATCTCTCCAAGTTTTAACATAAACTCAAGTTAACTATTACAACCACAAGTTTTGCACCAAAACTATAAGTTTAGCTCAAAAACAACTATATACATGATACTACAACATTTACAAGCTTCCTCGACACCACGAACCCCAAGCTCATCTTCCCGGATTCTCGCCGTCGTGCTCACCTACAATGGTTATTCAATAACCACTACAATATATAAGCTATATGCTTAGTGAGAGATATCAATCAAGCACACGGATGACATATCATGTTTATATTCAACTCAACAAGTAAATTGATCTCCGGATAAGCAAGTATTTCATCCACCACTACCCGCAAGTCCGCGACTCCCCCAATAGTCCACGGCACAAGCCAATGACCCACGCCACACACGTGCGGTCTAATGCCGTTGTCGGCAACAAGTGGTCGTCACCACGGAACAATCTCATGGTGGATTCATACAAGCTTTCCTTTGACCCACATAGACAACTAAACATGCTCACATAAACATATCACCGTGCTTTTCATATAATTATAGCTAAACATGGATAATTAGCTAAATAGGCATGTAATTTACACCCACATGAACACAAACACAAATCTCATCCAAACACAAGATTGAAACCACTCACCTCTTAGCAATTCGCTCCTAGTTAAGAAATTGAAGCCCAAATCTACTCCGAGTTAAAATCCTACATGAATTCGACAAGCTACGGATTACCGCTCCGAATTGGGTCTCAAAAATTACGACGATTATACTCAATAAAATCAGTACCAAAACGTAGAACTCACCTCTACGAGTCCGAATCCGGTCTCGGATTTGAAATTGAATGTCGAACGAGCCGTCAATCGTCGCCGATGAGCTCCGGCAAACCCCGTCTCTTTTCTTTCTCTAACCGACTGAATTTTGATGAAGAAGAGATATGATCTCTTCTTTAATTCCCAGCTCAATATATGGTTTATCTTTTTATTATAAAACCCACCAATTTTCTGGTTATTTGCAATTACACCCCCGACTAGTTTTATGACTAACTATTTAGTCCTCCAAACTTAAGTAAGTATTTGTCTATGTCTCGCGTGGGTCCCATAGGTGGTCCCACATAATTTTATGAAGTTTCTAATTAGCCTACTAATTATATAACATGTTCATTTCGTCCTCACCAAGGTATCTCAAATAACTACATAAATGATCTCTAACAATAAACAATAAATTCTAAACAACACATAAATATTTCACATATGTCTTAATAAACATTTAAGCACATAAGGGTGATTCCACAACTTTGTCCCATCACAATGGAACTTCATCAACTCATGCCCCAATTTGGGACTGCCACATTGGCCAACATTGGGTTCCCAATTTGGACACCCAAAATCAACTAGTGAGTTAAAACTCACTTAACCATGTGTTGATAAACACCAATTAATTATGCTAATGCATACTAAATCATAATTAACAGTTAATCGCGGGAGCGGGTGTTACAGAAGAAGATGAGGATACTTTTGTCATAAAATGTTCTAAAGACTTTAGACTAAGGTGTTTTATTAAGTGTCCTTAATTCCAGTATAACTTGTTCTAATGGCCTATTCACCAATTTTCCCTATTATTATTATAGAATAAATTATTTAAGAAATAATTTACATTAGTCAATGATGATGTATACAAGTACTACGTGAACACAAAAATAGTTTGTATTTTAAGGTGACACAGTCAACAGATTCTGATTCTGAATCAGTAAAAGTGTTATCTAAATATAAATGCTAGTAGTACTGCAACATGAACTATTGCTGGATATGCAGGTGCCAATTTTCAGTTTAATGCAAATATTTTATTGCATATTATTATCTTTTATTTGAATATCATTAATTTGTATCTGCAAGTCATCAGATTCTGATATGGACAAATATGGTTTGGAAGAATTAAGTGAGAGAAGTCGTAGCTTAGAGAGAGAGAAAGAGAGGCCGAAGCTTAGAAAGAGAGATATATCAATTCTGATGCAAGATGATATTTTCATTCATTACTTGGGCCATATATATAGGCCATACAATTACAATGGAAACAATGCACTATCATCTAAATAAAAGGAAAAGTGTGGCCAACAAACAAGGGAAACGTGCCGCTATCTAACATGCTGAAATATGTAATATGCTGATATGTCACCTAGAGGGATTCATTGGTAATGTCGGTAAGAAGGTGGTGGTAAGTGTTGCATGTAATGAGGAAAGGGTGCCACGTAAGGGTTGGTAGTGGCTTGAGAATAGAGGTGTTAGGAAGGCTTGCTTGGGGAAGTGGGTTACATGGACATGGGCTCGTGCATGGGGGTCATGCATGGTGGTGGAGGCTTGGCTGTATCATTCCCTCCAATTGAAAGATCCTTGGCTGCAAGGATGAAGTTGGGATATGACTCATAAATTTGAATTTTTAGAGATGGGGTTGGGTGGGTTTGGTTCGGGAGGTGGTTCATCGGTGAATGAGGTGTCCTCAATCATGGGGAGCTGGGGATTGCTACAGCGATGACCAGGTACGTACTTTTCATCACAGTAGTAACAAAGGCCTTTATCCCGGCGCGCTCGAGCTTCTTGGCCGGTGATTTTTTTAAATGGTGCAGACGAGGTATTATAGGAAGGGTTCAGTTTGGGGTTGGGTGCTGGTCCAAGGAGACCGACAGTGCTAGTGTTGGTGGTGTTGCAGTTTTGTGGGGTGGTGGCGGTGGCGGAAGAGCATGAAGAAGGCCTGGATTTCGTTTGTATGGTGTTGCGTTCTTCAATGAGTCGGGCCACACCAATTGCCTCTGATAACGTATGAGGCTTCTTGATTTTGACGTCGAGACGAACTTCATCTTTGAGACCGACTGTAAAGCACCCGATTAAATAACTTTTGGGAAGAGCATCAACAAGTTGGGAGAGTCTTTCAAACTCTTCCTGGTAAGCACCCACGGTGGTGGTTTGTTTCAGTCGTGTGAGGGCCTCGGAGGGGTCATCGAAATCGGTGGGTCCGAAGCAGCGGAGTAACGCTATGGTGAATTCATGCCAACCGAACGGTCCTTTGGATTTTGTGAACCAACGGTGCCATTGCAAAGCAATGCCCTCAAGGTGGAAAGAGGCAAGCTGGACTTGTTGATCGGGGACAATACGTTGGAATTCAAAGTACTGTTCGGCCCGGTAAATCCACCCGGTAGGATCTTCACCGGTGAATTTTGGGAATTGGAGTTTAAGGTTGGAGTGTGGGCAGAGCGGTTGAGGGCCGTGAGGTATGATGAAGGGGCCTTTGGTGGGCTGGGAGGCGTCACCATTAACAGCGAAGGGGTTCATGTCACCATTATTGGGAATGTGAGTTTGGGTGCGAGGGCCTTTGAGAGCTTGAAGCTCGATGAGGATTGTTTGAAGGGTGGCGTGAATTTGGTTGAAGTTAGACTCACGACGAGCTAGAACCTCGCTAACCTCGTTGCGGAATTCTGTGTTGATTTTCCCATGAGTGTCCATGAGATCGATCGACTCTGATACCAATTGATACAGACAAATATGGTTTGGAAGAAATAAGTGAGAGAAGACGTAGCTTAGAGAGAGAGAAAGAGAGGCCGAAGCTTAGAAAGAGAGATATATCAATTCTGATGCAAGATGATTCTTTCATTCATTACTTGGGCCATATATATAGGCCATACAATTACAATGGAAACAATGCACTATCATCTAAATAAAAGGAAAAGTGGGGCCAACAAACAAGGGAAACGTGCCACTATCTAACATGCTGAAATATGTAATATGCTGATATGTCACGTAGAGGGATTCATTGGTAATGTGGGTAAGAAGGTGGTGGTAAGTGTTGCATGTAATGAGGAAAGGTTGCCACGTAAGGGTTGGTAGTGGCTTGAGAATAGGGGTGTTAGGAAGACTTGCTTGGGGAAGTGGGTTACATGGACATGGGCTCGTGCATGGGGGTCATGCATGGTGGTGGCGGCTTGGCCGTATCAGATTCATTCCCCAACGCTGCTACGTAATGTCTTACGTAATTTCATTACACATAGGGGTGTAAGAAAAAACCGCGGATCGCAAACCGATCGCAAACCGACCAAACTAAAAACCGATTGGTCGGTTTTCTAAATACATGTACAAGCTAAAACCGACCGTAAAACCGACCGAACTCCTAAAAAACCGACCGACCGACCGCTTTACACTCCTATTGGTCGGTTTTTATACACCAAAAAACCGAAAAAAACCGACCGACCGACCGATTTACACCCCTAATTACACATACACACAATAGTTAGAAATGCATATACATAAACATTTTTTTTAATAGATTTTAGGGTTTATGGTATTTATCTATATGATTAAGTTCAATTTTTTTTACTTTTAAATAAATTAATTTGAGAAATTCACACTTAACTTTTTTGTGATTCTATGCTATATAAGTACAAACTCGATCTACTGGTATTAATATTTACTTCAAATGAAAGATAAATCTTTTATTTATTCTTAGTTTATTTGTTTATCTTCTCTGTGATAAAATTAGTTGCTGTGGTATGGTTAGTGGTGGTGGTAATATTGGTGATTTGAGAAAGAATAGGAGGGCAGAAAATAGTTACTGGTTGCTAATTTGACATCTTAAATTCAAAACCTAGTCAAAAGCATTTCCCTTGAAGCTGTATTTGAAAATTTTTGTTAGTTTTAACCAAAAACTCAATAGTTTCAGTTTAGTCACAATCACAGAAAGGTTAAGTTTGCACATTTAAACCACAAGAGAGTAAGTGTGACAACAGGCTTAATCACGAGATGACAAGATGTGTTTAACACAAGATTTATAGAAGTTTAATACATCCCTTAGGGATATATATATATATATAGTTAGCATGTTTTTCAGTTTGCCCCATGTAGTTTCAAACGCATCATTAATATTTCTTGTCGTTTAGATTAATGTGCAATGTTAGTAGATTCGTTAATATTTAGGAATTCTACCATTATTAATTGAAAGTGGTCGTACTCTTCCATAAGTGTGTGAACCATTTAGGATACAAAATTTAGCAAGCATAGCATTTTTTTTTCCGGATGATGCGGACAACTTCCCCAACCTATCTTCCGCGACTTGGGAATCTCCGCCGGTATTTCAAATCGAAGTAGAACAATGGACAAACTCCAGAAACATGCACCAACTCCACAACACACACACCGGTAAATTAGGAAAGTGAGTGGACGGTAGGATTCAAACTCGCACCAAGCTCTAAATACGATTCGTCCTCTTCTAATCAACTTACACGACCCCTAGAGTTTCGAAGCCTTCACCTTCCTTTGGTCGGCCAAAAGCTCTTGGCCGGCTCTACTAACCGAACTGGTTGAAGCATGCCATTATTGGTATATAATTAACCTTTTTTTTAACCTAAATATGGCTACCTGCGTAAGAGCATCTATAAGGGGCTATTTGGTACACTAAACTGAGTGGAACTTAGCATTAGGTACTAACAATGGTATAGGGTATACAACAAATTTAATGATTGAAACTTAGTAAAACCTTAAGTTAGTGTTCAGCTAAGTTTAGCTATTGTATGGGGGTTACGTCACAGAGTGTGCCGTGAGACATCACACGGCACAAACAAAGCCTTCTCTCATTGAAAAACATCTCAAACGACACATACTGTGTTGTGCCACTCCCACACGGCACAGTGTGTGTCGTGAGGGTCCTTAATATTTATATTTATTTATATTTTAATTATTATTTTTTGTTTGTTTTGGATGCAAAGCTTCTAACATACTGTGTCGTGCCACTCCCACACGGCACAGTGTGTGCCGTGAGGGTCCTTAATATTTTTATTTATTTATATTTTAATTATTATTTTTTGTTTGTTTTGGGTGCAAAGCTTCTAAATTACGTGGTTTTGCGCCAAACGACTTTGTTGGTGCTGTTTGATCACTACTCCATTACAAGTATTCCCTCTGTGTACATTAAACTTAAGTTTATCCTACCCATTGTGGATGGTCTAACTACAAAAGATATGGCTGAAAGGATATTAAAAATAGATCACCAACTGGCTGAAATAACCGGCCACAACGGTCACTGGTTCCTCTTCTCAGAGAAAATATTGAATATAACAGCGACACCACATCATCAAGCTTACGTGGTGTTACCAATCAATTATTTTCTCTTAATTGAACAACTAAGCATCAAGAGAAATTATTCAGTATAACCATCACACCACATTAGCATACTGATGTGGTATGATATTTTAATCTAGAGCATACACCTGCCTTCATTTTTAGTAGGACCATGACAAGTAAAGTGATTGTCATATGACTTCACTGAAAATAGGGGACAGATTTATAACCTAAATTAAAATATCATGTCAACATCAATACGTGGACGTTGTGCGACTGAAAACACAGCATATTCTCCATTTGTTCCATATTAAGAGTCCTTTTTAGGAATTCCAACTTATTAAGAAGTCATCTTTGATTAGGGTGAGATTTTCTACCTTTCTATTTTTGCCCTTTTAAAATTCAAAATTCTAATGGCACATTAAAGAAAGAGAGGGAAGAGTTGTATATAATAAATGGCAAACTTGAAAAGTATGTATTAAAGTATATTGACTTTTCAAATACTATTCTTAAAATGGGACATAAAAAAAATAGCATCAAAGACTTTTAACACGGGACAGAGGGAGTATTGAATATTTTCTCCACTTTCCCACCAGTAACAACTTCGACGAAGTTTCGACGCTAATAAAGATATCAAACGAATGAAGATAACGAACTTTACTTAAACCCCCTAGCTTGGGTTGCTAGTACCCATCTTCATACTCTTCAAACCCTCTCTCTCTCTCTCTCTCTCTCTCTCTCTCACTGTAAAGCTTCTTCAGTCTTCTTCTCCAAATGATTTAAAGAATAGATTGCAGTTCTATTATTTATTCTTTAAACTCAATTCTCTCTCTGTGATCTTCAAGTGTGTACCAAATTTGGGTTTTTTTTTGTTTAATTTTATTATAGAATAGAAAATTACTTCATAAACCATAGAAACCAACCCAGAATTATACTCTTCAATCACTCTCTCTCTCAAGGTAATCTGCAGTCTTTTTCTCCAATTGCTTCTACTACTATTTTTGCTTTCTTCATTAATTTATTCTTTAAAATCAATTTTCTGAGTTCAAAGTACCATCAGTTCTCTCTCTGGTCTGCAAGAGTGTACCAAATTTGGTTTTTCCTTCTTTTTTTTTTCCTCAGAAATATTTACCTTTGTAAACCCTAGAACCCAATCCAAATCATCCATAGATTGTGGTGGTTATGGATACACTTGTTCAACGATTTTCCAATTCAGCAAACGGATTTGATTATCATCAACACTTAGTACCACCCCTTTTGGACCCTAATCAAGGGTATGGGTACAAATCTGATGACAGCTTTTCGAATTCTCCGGCGGCCCATCCGAGCCCTAGTGGCACGATCTCCGATGGGTATTCGCCGGAGGAAGGTGATTGTTCCGACGCCTGTCTCAAATACATAAATCAGATTCTTATGGAAGAAGAAGATTTGGATAACAAGCCTTGTATGTACCATGATTGCTCAGCTCTTCAAGCTGCTGAGAAATCGTTTTTCGATGTTCTTGTGAATCCGAATCACCACGAGAGCCCAGATTACGATAGTCAGAGCAGTGACAGCTCTGTTGCCGCTGTGAACAGTCGTATTGAATCCAATTGGGTTCATAATCAAGAACCCTCTTTTGAGTCTAACAATTTGGAGTCATTTGGGTACTCCAATGGCTTCCATGGTGTTCTTGATGGGTTAATGGGTTCCATGGATTCATCATATGTTAAGAACAAATCTAAATCCAGAATTACACAGTTGCTCCCCAATGAGAATTATGTGAATTCTGATGTTGAACAAGAGGGAAATACTTCCAAGGATGGGGTTGGGTTAGAGGAGAACAGAAGGGACAATTCACCGAATGGGTCGAGGGGGAAGAAAAATCATTATCGGGAGGATAATGATAACGATGAAGGAGGCCGGAGTAACAAGCAATTTGCGGTTAATTATATTGAAGTGCCCGAGGAATCGGATATGTTTGATAAGATTTTGCTGTGTCCTGCATTGAATCCTCACCTGCACGACGAATCCGATGCTTTGTGTGCTTTCCAGGATTCACAGCCAAAAGAAAAATTCCAGCAGAAGGAAAAGTCTAAAAGCTCTTCGGTTGGAAGGCCAAGGGGAAGGAAAATAGGCCAAACTAAGGAAATGGTGGATTTGAGGACACTCCTAACACAATGTGCAGAAGCTGTGTCTAGCAGCGATAGCAGAACCGCCACTGATCTGATCAATCGTATCAGGCAACACTCTTCAGAACACGGTGATGGTAACGAAAGATTGGCGCATTACTTTGCAAATGCTCTTGAGGCGCGCTTGGCGGGGACTGGAATGCCATTGTACACTTGTTTTGCTTCGAGAAGAATATCGACAGCTGAAATCTTGAAAGCTTACCAGGTCTATGTTGAAGCTTGCCCTTTCTGGAAGATGTCGTATGCCTTTGCAAACAAAACGATTGGGAACGTTGCAATAAATGCAACAAGGCTTCACATAATTGATTTTGGTATTCTATACGGTTTCCAATGGCCATGCCTTATACAACGTCTCTCCATGAGACCCGGTGGACCTCCTAAGCTTCGGATTACAGGAATAGAGTTTCCCCAACCTGGGTTCCGCCCAGCGGAGAGGGTTGAAGAGACGGGGCGATGTTTAGATAGTTATTGTAAGAGATTCAATGTCCCGTTCGAGTACAATGCCATAGCAAAGAAATGGCATACAATCAAACTTGAGGATCTCAAAATCGATGCAGATGAGGCGCTTGTGGTGAATTGTTTGTATCGACTGAAGAACGTACCCGATGATACAATCGCGGTGAATAGTCCAAGAGATGATGTTCTGAACTTGATCAAGAAAATTAACCCAGAAATATTCATCCATGGTGCTCTTAATGGGACATTCAATGCCCCTTTCTTTGTCACGCGATTCCGAGAAGCCCTCTTTCACTTCTCGGCACAGTTTGATATGTTTGAAGCTAGTGTACCGCGAGAAGATGAGCAGAGGAAGTTGTTTGAGAAGGAAGTGTTTGGAAGGGATATTATGAATGTCCTAGCTTGTGAGGGTACGGAGAGGGTTGAGAGGCCGGAGACATTTAAACAGTGGAAAGTTCGGAATGTGAGGGCAGGTTTTAGGCAGCTGCCATTGGATCAGGAAATCGTGGACTGTGTGAGGACGCAAGTGAATTGGCGTTACCACAAGGATTTCGTGGTGGACGAGGACAGAAATTGGATGCTGCAGGGATGGAAAGGCCGAATCATATACGCCCTCTCATGTTGGAAGCCCGTATAGAAGATTTAAATATGCAAGATTGGATAGCCTATGGAAAAATTTCTCAGAAGGATAATCAAAAGTTTTTTGTTTGTTGGAATTGATGTTGATGATCTCCGACGACCGTCTTCTTCTTGAAATGAACTTAAAATAGAATGCAGTAATTTCAGGCTTTTCTCTGTCAAGATGAACTTGGATTCTGTAATGTCTATTCTATTGATATGGGTGGTGTTCTATTTTTGTTGCTGCTTAGGATTGGTATATCATGGTGCTATGTTGCCCAAGATTGTTTTATTAGTCTTAGCAGATTTACTTTACTACTTCCTACCTAGATTGTATCTCTCTGACCTTATTGTAATATACACATATTTCCTTGTTGGATAATGATACTGGATTTTCTTGCCCATCATGTTTTCATATGGATTTTCTTGGTGGTTCCAGCTGGCCATGCATCTTTGGCCATTCATTTTCTTGAATACACGATTATTAGTACCCGCCATGCATTGTCGGTGTCGCAGGTGTCCTAAACTAGCAATTTGCACAAAATCATACGTTCAGATATTTGTGTTTTGGGACATAGTATCGCTCCTAGATCTCGTGTAGTGGTACAATTTTTGGTGTTACGGGTATCTTTAAGGACCTTTTTGGGAGAACCAGTTTTATGTAATTTCAAGTGTTTGGTAAGTGTTTATTTCTCACACAGTACTCTGCCTGGTCTAATAACTATTTAAAAATCAATTCTTTTTTAAACCAATATAACATTTGTTCTTACAAGAACCTGATCAAAAGTGAGACTTGAATTGTACAAGATCCTATTTGCTGTATTACCAAATACATGCTCTAGTAAGAGCATCTCCAATGCATAATGACATTTTGCTCATGCCAATGCTATTTTTGGGCGTTGCTAATGTAATACCACAGTTTTTTATATGCATTTATGGCATCTTACCATGCATTTATGTTATTAATACGAGCACTTATGTGATGTTTATACCTGATTATGTGATAAAGTGATGATGCTGTGATAATAAGGTGTTCCAAGAGGGGACACAGTGAAATTTCATTATGAAGTGGAATGTGAAATGAGATTGGGAAAGGAAGAGAAAAGAGTTAGTAAACTCTCATTATGTGTTGATATATTCATTTTTAGTATGTTTTAAATGACATGATACTTTATATTTGATCCATATTTGATGCTAAAAGTTAGATGGCTAGACAATGGTATACATGGTAGGAGTGAAATGAACGTTTTTTTCATAACAAGGAGGTTAATTTGTGATTTACAAGTGTTGAAGGAGCTAACTTGTCATAATTAAAAGACTAGCAGGTGAGCTTGTTAGTAAAATTAGGAGGAAGTCTTTGAAAACTTGTAGAGAAATGGGAAGAGAAGTATAAGACAAACTTGGGAGTCTTTAGAGAGTTGTAGAGATTTGTAGAATATTTTTGTGGAAAGGTGCAACAAAACAAGTTTATTAGATGTGTAAGTGTGTTAAGTTCTAATAAGGCTAATTAGTGGGTTTAATTAGATGGTTAACTAAGTTAATTGTAACTAAAAAGAAATAGACTTGCAATTGAGGAGCTTCTCTACACAAGCTAAGAGGAGAAAGAAAAGAGGAAAAACAAGAGGGAGAAAAACCAAGAATCAAAGGGTGCTAGAAAGATCTCTACTAAAAATTGCAATTAGATTTGGATAGCTAAGAGTAAGTAGACTCTTATGATGTAATTTAATTGAATTCTGTTTAGTATTGGTGGATTAATGTGAAGAATTCATGCTGATATGTTATGAATCTTTTTTGATTTGTAGGAGGTTGAAAGTGAAGCTTATATTTTGTTAATCTTATATCCACTACAATGTGAGACTTTAATTCTTGTTGAATTTGGATAAGTTGGGGAAAAATAAGTTCTAAATCCATAAGCCACACAAACACTTCATTTCAAATTTTTCTAAGTTACTAAGCTTTATAATCTGCACCAAACGTCCCGTTCATAGCACCTGCACATAACTCCACACTATAGAGGATGTATCTAATTATCTATAAAACATGATTGAAATAACACATGAGAAATTGAAATTCGCCCTAAATACAGAGAATGTATCTATAATTAACCCTTTTTATACATGACTACATGAGTAATGAGATGCTTTACAAAGTTTGTATCCCAAATGATTTCTAAACACATGTGACAGTGGACCCACTTGATTATGATTGGAGGATGTTGAACTGATCCTACTATTATTGAAGGTGATTCCACTACCACATGTATTTGGGAACCATTTGGAATACAGAATTTGTGAAACATAGCATTACACTTTCGAGTAATGTTTGGGGCACAAACACTCTCTCACAAATAGAGGTGAAAAGGATTCGATTTGATCCAATTATCAAGCACACCGATCGGTTTCAACTCAGTTCAGTTTAGTGTAAATTTTTTGTTTGGTTCAGTTTTTACACTATATGAAAATTTGACTGAATCTATCTCTATTGGGTGGCACTGTGGGGTCTATTGAAATAACCAGACCGATCGGTCGGTCCCACTGGTTTGCTTATACCCTACTCACAAACACTTTATCTCTCTCCTGGGTGGCACTGTGGGATCTACTGAAATTGCCGGATCCCACAACACCACCAACAAGAGAGATAAGAGTGTTTGTGTAAAGTGTTTGTGCCCCCAAATATTACTCTTACTGCAAAAGATATGGCAATAGGGTAAAAAAAAAAATACAGATCACCACTGACTGAAATGACCGGCCACAACGGTGGCCAGTTACTCTTCCCACCTCAACAACATCGACGAAGTTTCGACACTAAAAACGAAGGGTAAATTATAGTAACACCCTTTGAACTATGATCGTTTTTCACTAACACTCCTAAACTTTAAAACTGAAGATACTCACCCCTTAAATTATCCTTTGTTGACACTAAAACCTCTTCTTCAGGGTTAAGTTTGTTCATTTTGGATAGTTCATGGGGTGAATCTGTTTAATTTTAAATTTTAGAGGGTGTTAGTGAAAAATGATCATAGTTCAGGGGGGCGGTGCTGTAATTTACCCCCCAAAAAAAATCAAAGGGATGAAGATAACGAACTTTTACTTAACCCTAGCTTGCCCCTGTTTCATACTCTTCAAATCCTCTCTCTCTCTCTCTCTCTCTCTCTCTCTCTACTCAAGGTCATCTGCACTCTTCTTCTCCAATTGATTTAAGGAATAAATTACAGTTCGATTAATTTATTCTTTAATTCAATTCTCTCTGCAAGTGTGTACCAATTAAAAAAAAAAAAAAAATTTCAGAAATTTACCTTCGTAAACCCAACCCAGATCATGGATACACTTGTTCAACGATTTTCTAATTCTGCAAACGGATTTGATTATCATAATCAACACTCAATTCCGACCCTTTTGGACCCTGATAAATTCGATGACAGCTCCTCAAATTCTCCGATTTCGGCGACCTCCGGCACGATCTCCGATGGGTATTCGCCGGAGGAAGGTGATTGTTCTGATGCCTGTCTCAAATACATAAACCAGATTCTCATGGAAGAAGAAGATTTGGATAACAAGCCTTGTATGTACCATGATTGCTCAGCTCTTCAAGCTGCTGAGAAATCGTTTTTCGATGTTCTTGTGAATCCGAACCACCACGAGAGCCCAGATTATGATGATAGTCAGAGCAGTGACAGCTCTGTTGCTGTGAACAGTCTCATTGAGTCCAATTGGATTCATAATCAAGGTCAATTCGAACCCTCTTTTGAACTATCTTCTCATGTAGGGTATAATAATTTGGAGTCATTTGGGTACTCCAATGATGTTCTTGATGGGTCAATGGCTTCCATAGATTCATATGTGAAGAACCAACACAAATCCGGAATTACCCAGTTGCTCCCCAATTATGTGAATTCTGATCTTGAACAAGAGGGAAAAACTTCCAAGGATGGGGTTGAGTTGGAGAACAGAAGGGACGATTCACAGAATGGGTCGAGGGGGAAGAAAAATCATTATCGGGAGGATAGTGACAACGATGGAGGAGGCCGGAGTAACAAGCAATTAGCGGTTAATTATGCTGAAGAGCCTGAGGATTCGGCGATGTTTGATAAGGTTTTGCTGTGTCGTGCATTGAATCCTCACCTGCACGATGAATCCGAACTGCCGAATGGAAAATTCCAGCAGAAGGAAAAGTCTAAAAGCTCGACGGTTGGAAGGCCACGGGGAAGGAAAAAAGGCCAAACTAAGGAAATGGTGGATTTGAGGACACTCCTAACACAATGTACACAAGCTGTGTCTAGCAGTGATAGAAGAACCGCGACTGATCTGATCAATCGTATCAGGCAACACTCTTCAGTACACGGTGATGGTAACGAAAGATTGGCGCATTACTTTGCAAATGCTCTTGAGGCGCGCTTGGCGGGGACTGGAATGCCGTTGTACACTTGTTTTGCTTCGAGAAGAATATCGACAGCCGAAATCTTGAAAGCTTACCAGGTCTATGTTGAATCTTGTCCTTTCAGGAAGATGTCGTATACCTTTGCAAACCAAACGATTGGGAACGTTGCAAAAAATGCAACAAGGCTTCACATAATTGATTTTGGTATTCTATATGGTTTCCAATGGCCATGCCTTATACAGCGCCTCTCCATGAGACCTGGTGGACCTCCTAAGCTTCGGATTACAGGAATAGAGTTTCCCCAACCTGGGTTCCGCCCAGAGGAGAGGGTTGAAGAGACGGGGCGATGTTTGGCTAGTTATTGTAATAGATTCAAGGTCCCGTTCGAGTACAATGCCATAGCAAAGAAATGGCATACGATCCAACTTGAGGATCTCAAAATCGATGCAGAGGAGGTGCTTGTGGTTAATTGTATGTGTCGATTAAAGAACGTTCCCGATGATACAGTAGCGGGGAATAGTCCAAGAGATGATGTTCTGAACTTGATCAAGAAAGTTAATCCAGAAATATTCATCCATGGAGTTCTAAATGGGACATTCAATGCCCCTTTCTTTGTCACGAGATTCCGAGAAGCCCTCTTTCACTTCTCAGCACTGTTTGATATGTTTGAGGCTAGTGTACCACGAGAAGATGAGCAGAGGACGTTGTTTGAGAAGGAGGTGTATGGAAGGGAGATTATGAATGTCCTAGCGTGTGAAGGTGTGGAGAGGGTTGAGAGGCCGGAGACATTTAAACAGTGGAAAACTCGGAATATGAGGGCAGGTTTTAGGCAGCTGCCATTGGATCAGGAAATCGTGGACTGTGTGAGGAGGAAAGTGAAGTTGCTCTACCACAAGGATTTTGTGGTGGATGAGGACAGAAATTGGTTGTTGCAGGGATGGAAAGGTCGAATCATTTACGCTCTCTCTTGTTGGAAGCCTGTATCGGAGTAATAAATATGCAAAGATTGTATTACATCGGGAAAACGATTTCTCAGGGGGATAATCGGAAGTTTTTTGTTTGCTGGAATCGATCGTAGATGATGCTCCAACGATCATCTTCCTCTTGCAATGAACTTAGATGGAATGCAATATTTTCAGGCCTTTCTCCGTCTACATGAAGTTGGATTCTCTAATGTCTATCCTATTGATATAGGTGTGTTCTATTTTTGTTGCTGCTTAGGATTGGTATATCTTGGTGCTATGTTGCCCAAGATTTTTTAACTGTCAAAGCAGATTTACTGCCTGCTACTTAGATTGTATCTCTCTCTGATGTTATTGTAATATATGCATATATTTATTTTCATATTAGATAATATGATAGTGGATTTTCTTGCCCATCAGATAGAATTATAGATTCTGGTTCTTGGTGGTTCCAGACTGGCAATTCACCTTTGGCTACACCTTTATCTTGAATGCTACTATTTGATTTTTTTTTTCCCCTCTCACTTCATTCGCATGCTATGAGCAATATTTTTCTTCAATACATGTTTGTTAGTACCTAGGAAGCACCACACTTCTAAGGCTTAGTTTGGCCCCCATTTGGTGCTTCTCCTTTTTTAAAGCACAGTTTCATGTTAATTCATTTAGTAACTAGTTTATGAGCTTTGCAAAAATTGAACTTGAGGTTTTTTTTAGGGGAGCTTTTAAAAGCTCTAGAATGGAGCTTTTAAAAGCTCAATGTTGTTTTTTGGTTTCATAATGTCTTTTTAAAGAGTAGTGTATCACTTGTATAAAATTATCAAACAACTTAGTAATAAATTTCATAAGCTCCTTTTAAAAAGCCACGTGGAGGCCAAACTAAGCCTAAGAAGGTAACGTGTCGCGTGTCATATCGTGTCCGACACAAGGACACGACATTTTGCGGACACTTTCCTTGGAGTGTTGACGTGCAACGTTTTTAGGATCTTGTCGTGTCAATGTGTCCGTGTCGTGTCGTATCAGTGTCGGTATCCGTGCTTCATAGGTTAGTACCCGCCATCCATTGTTGGTGTCGCAGGTGTCCTATACTAGCAATTTGCACAAAATCATAGGTTCAGATATTGTGTTTTGGCCCCACAATTTCGTTCCTAGATCTTGTAAAGTGGTACAATTTTTATCTCAAGGGCATTTTCTAGAGAACTAGGTTTATTTAAATTCAATTATTTGGGAAGTGTCCATTTCTCGCACAGTAGTCCGTGCCCCCATTCTAATAATTATTTAAAAGTCAAGCATTCTAATAATAACTATTTGAAATTCTGTTTTTTTAGAACCAATATAACATTTGTTGTCACAAGAACCTGATCAAAAGTGAGATTTGGTTTGAACCAGATCTATTTTCAGTGTTACCAAAAACATGCTCTAGTAACAGCTTGTTCCGCGGAACACCACAGGTTCTAGAATGATGGTTGGTGAGGTATTTGGCTTAAAGGTCTTTTTGAGTAGAATTGAGATGCAAAGAATATTCCACAAAATTCTAGACTTGGGATATTAACCAAAAGTAGCAGCACCTTTTTTTGCGGTTTTCCCTCTGCAGTCTGCACTACATGGAGACTGACTTGTAAAGATGAACATAAGGCAGGACTGGTGGCACCTAGGTGTATATATATAAGTGGAGTCTCTCAAGAAAGCCCTCGCAAACATATTAGATAATGACTCGTTTAATAAACAAGTCAAACTCAAGCATACATGCGCTCGGTTTGATAAAACTCGTGAACTTGTTTGAATAAAGCTTGTAAATAGGCCTGTGAAAAAGCTAGTGAACAGACGAATCAATGACTTGTCTACTGCCTTGTATGTATACATATGGGGTCCGACTCCAATGCGCACTGGGTAAGCACACTAAACTTTTAAGCATAAAAACACCGCGGGTCAACGGGGCGAATGGACAGAGCACGGGTTAGCCCGCGATTTTTTTTGGTTTAGTAGCCCAGTGCGCACTGGAGCCTGACACCTATATATATATATATATATACCTTATCATAAAACTACTCCGTATGTAGTTTCAGAGGATCATGAGCTAGTCTTGTTATACCACTCATGGTTAAGCCTAGATAAAGGTTATTTATACGCAAGCTTGAATTTCATGTTCGTTTAATAAACAAGCTAAACTCAAGCATAAATGTGTTCAGCTTGCCTTGTATACAGCCCTAGTGACACCCTCTACTATTCCTTTACTCTCTCGTATTTAGTGATCCCAAGAGGCTGCTTAGGTAACATAAAAACCAATTTTGTGATTCATTAAAAAACCAATTCTCTGTGCAGTTATTTTGTCGACTTAAAAGTATCCCAACAACTAGTTTTTTTTTTGTAAACTAACTTATACATGATTTTCATAAAAAAAAAACCAATTAAATGTGAGAACAAAGGTTGAACATGATCTAATTTTAAGAATTCCCAAACAAGCCCACTCTTTTCTAAGATAACAAAACATTTCTACAAATGACAGAGAGTAATGATACACACATAATTCCACACATTTTTCCACACCCAACAATCCCAGTGTTCGAAGAATAATGTTATGATTCCCAAATGCTATGAGAGTTGTACCACATGTTGTGACAGTGGTCATTGTAACACATACCACTGCTTGTGTACCACTCCTATTACATTTGGGATATCCCAAATTTGATAACCATAGCCAATGCCACCACTGTCCACAAAAATCAAAAACCCAAACAAAACCGCCCTTCCCAAGAGCCTCTACCTATAACTTGTAAAAACAGAAATTGAACTCATCCACCAACCCATCAAACCCAACACCTACAACACAATACATAAATTCATTGGCTAGAAGAGGCCTAAAACTGAGTGAGTGAGTGTAATCCTGTTTATAAGAGAACCTATTTTGTGATTATGTCACTCTGCCAACTAATATTGTGTACTTTATTCCTTTTTTTGAACCAATCGAGATATCCAACTTATTGGCCTTCCCTACTAAGAGCCCTTTCGGATATGCTTATTTGGGAACAACAATCACTTGTTAGAGATTGTTGCGAAATTTGAGTCTTTTGCAAAAACATTTTCAGTCTCCAATATCAAATCAACTTAAAAATAAATAAATCAGAAGCAACAATTGATGCTTTTCCAAAATTCTATTCAAGGAAAAATGCATTATTCCCATAGCAGAACCAAGCGGGTTCTAAGTCGTGTAAAGTACATATACCATGGAACCTCACCATGCAAAGTTTGTAAAATTGGTACATATTGTAAGCAAACTACTGAGTTCCAGACGGATTGCAAAGATTGTGCTCATAAAAGTGAAGTATCCAAGCTTACGAAATCTTGTGCATAATTATAGATAAGCGTAAACATAATCATTTTCGCAAAGATAAATCGTCTCGTCAAATAGAGTACCAAATTTAATCAAGGATAGTCCAAAAGTATTGTTGGTACACTTACAAAAAAAACAAAAAGGCTTCAGTTATGCCTATTCTTAAAACTTTTAAGCATACAAAAACATGTGCTAAAAACTGCAAAAGTAATCACCTGATAAACTTCACCCTCTTTTGCTTTGACACTTTGGAGGTCTTAGAACATTCCAGTCCAGCTTTTCACGCTTTGATTTTTTTTGAGAATTTTTAGGGTTATTTGGCACGGATTGTTGATCATCTTGAACACTTTTCTTTGATTTGTTTGGAGATCGCATTTCAGGGACTACTTCAGCTTGTTTCCTTTTGAGGTCTCCATTGGCATCGTTCTTGGAACTGTTTGGTTTTAAGCTCCTTGATCCATCTTGTATTGACGCATTTTCTCTTTAACAATGAAAAAGAGAACAATCATAAAATGCATCATCAAAAGTTAGAATAACCCAGATGGCTTACCAATGGAAAGAAAAGAACAATCACAAGATGCGTCATCAAAAGTTAGAAAAACTCAGATGACAGGTGTGCAAGTCATATACATAAATGTATGTATACATGTCTATCTATACACTAATTAATCCACAAGTAGATATAGATGTCCTTACAGGAACAACCAACACAAGTGGATTGCTTTAATGAGCTTGAATGGTTCCATTTAGAAAAATTGTGCCCACTTCAAAAACGATGCTTAAAATCATGAATTTTGACATTCCAAGAAAATACAAAAATAACCACATTAGAAGATATAAGACGAGCTATTTAACTAAATGGATTAATACACGATGATAGATTTTACAATCAGATACTACATAATAATTTATAAACGAGAGAATTCAAATCAAACTGACAACCAAACATGCTATAGCCTATAAATAAGTCCTGTAAATTACAATTTAACACTAACTAGTAACTACCTACCTCTCGGATATATTTCCAGTTTCATTGCCAGAACACGAGGCAGAGGCTTCAGGTTCATTAACCTTTGTTCCATCTTCATTCAATTTCTACCAAGACAAGGGTTTGACATTAGAGCAAAAGCCACAACAGCAGTCTTTGAAAAAGAATTTCAGGTCACTCAAACCTTTAGGCTTTGTTTGGTCCTTCGATTTAGTGAAAGAAAGGAAAGGAAAACGCTTTTTCTTTGTTTGGTGAATCAGGAAATTGTGAGGAAACCAAGAAGAAAAAGAAAATATAGTGAGAAATAAATTCAAAGTTTTGAACTTTGTGAGTCACAATACTCTCTTTTTCTCAAGTTCCAAGTATATTTTGAAAACTTCTAATTTTCAATGTTATTTTAACCATGAAGGAAGATACAAGGAATTATTTTTCCTTTACTTTTTATTTTCCTCCTTTAAATCCGCAAACCAACCAGAGCCTTTTACTCACATCAATTGAAGGATTAAAACTATGAAATGACATCCGGCCTTTGGTCGCCCCTGGATGGGCATCCCCTTCCATAATGACAATACTGCATGTAGACAAAACCATTGAAATGAAAATTCAGAATTTTTTTTAACAAAGATCAGATGAAAATTAAACTAGCTCAGGTGGGAAAAGGAATCTAGTCCAACCCAGAAGTTTCTACAGCCGTTTAATTAGCCAATCACACATGAGCGACCACATTCTTAGAATCACCTTATCCAATCTCTATAAGAAAGAGTTTTGGAATAATAGTAAAAAGTAATCCGCAGAAAGTCTCAATTGGTATGACTATTTTTATGCAGTTGAAATATGAGTCATATTTCCAAATCTGAATGGTTAGGTCAAGGCATCATCTTTGACAGACTGAGTGATAATACCTTTAAAGAACATAATGATTTATGTTTGGAGGTATGGATTTAGATATAGAACTCTATACACAAGCAGTGAAATGGGAATTAAACATAAATGAGAAGCTAGGTAGCACCGGTGCCGGTGCGGGGATTCGGGTACTGGGATGCGGGTGCGAGGGATTCGCCAATTTTCCTAAAAGTAAGGGTGCGGGTGCGGCGGAAGTACTTGGATAAAATATTAAAAACATTTTTTCATATAACAGAATATACAAATTATTTTATAGTAACTATTAGTGCATTAGTGTATACCCTAGAAAATTGCTATCATTATTTCTCTTTCAAAACCCCCAAAGTTTTCAAAATTGTATGAAGAACTTGTGTTTTTTTTTTCCAAATTAACACTACAAAAAAGCCCAGTCACACTCCAAAAGAACTCAAAGAATCCACAGCGCACCCAGTACGGGTGCGCACTAAGTGGGGGTGCGGCCGCCTTTTCGAAGAGTCCGTGTTTCATAGGTGAGAAGATAAGTAATTTGCATCCATATGAATGAAACTCGGGGACCGATTAGCATGACCCAATGGCCATAGTATTTAAGGCGGTCTTGATATTGGAAAGCTCCCAGATGACTCAATATTCGATAAAAGAAAAGCTATACACAACACATAATGCCCCCAAATTATTCTTAGAAAAATCAGGAGCAAGAGAGAGCAGATTTCCAAGCAGTTTGCTTGTGTGACCAAGAAAGGCATTACAGGCACCATCTTCAGACAAACAGCACAACAGTAGTGCATAAGTAATAAATATTATGCATATTAATACAGCATATTTCTTAATAAATTCAGTTGAATATTTTCCAAGGAAAAAAGGGGGAAGTAACATAATTAACATTTAAGAACTCATGAATACACACTTGGCATTTCGACACAAAGTTACGATATGCTACTTCAATATACCTGAGATATATTTCCACACTCAAGAAATATTGTATTTTGTCTGATATTTCAGATTATTGTATTTCGCATGCTTGTTTTCTCACATTGTAAGAAAATAGTTTCATAAAAAATGTAGCATAACAACAAACCGCATTTGAACAAAAAAAGGTGTTAAGTCCCCATTTACTTGAAAAGGATAAGCTATTAGAAACGACCCAACAATGTATCTCAAGTTTTAACACGCTCCCTCCCATGCGACTGATACGTGCAAAACCATGCAATCTAAAGCCATGCAGTACGTGGACCATATGCGCACAGTGGTGGTGGTTGTGCTTTGAGGACTTGGTCTCCATTGTTCCCATGATGCCCATTATCTAGGTGTTATGTTGTTTGTTGCATGTAGTCAATTCCTTTATAGGCACTATCTCCATTAGCTATTTTCTAGCCTACATGTATTCATGCATTAGTTTACTTCCATACACTTAACTATCATGTAAACCATGTTTCCTTCTTTCAAGCATGCATTAGTTGGTTAGGATGTAAGGCTTTAAATAGCCAAGGCAGATACGAAATGGGTACCAATCATTATCCAAAAACTAGTATCAATCCCCCACTCTAAGCTTCGGCTCTCCTCTCTTCTCTCTCTAATGAATTCTATTCTTGTTTCTCTCTCTATCTTCTTACGTTTTGGGTCTTCCCCATAACGGTGCTCTTCTCTCTCTACAATTTTATGCAATTCGGTTTTAACCCTATCAAAGACCCCATGTCACCTATGGAGAGACAACAAACTCCAGCATGATGACGCGGAAGCAGTGAAAAGATTTTGAGTGTAATGGGGCAGAACACAAACTCAATTCATTTCACAACGGTGGCTCTACAAGAGGAATTGTGAATTGAAAACATTCAACATCAAACACAACTGCGGGAGAATAATCCCAAGAAAGGAGAAATTAAAGAAAGTCAAGGGTGGCCTTGTGTAGGAGTAGCAAGACCATGGACAAGATCCAAAGAATCAACTGTATCGCTGTCAAAGAAAATCAAGGAGGAAGTTCATAACACTCACGACTTCAATTAAACTCCCCATTTGAACAGTGCCTTCCATCTTCTAGAATCTCTATAAAGTTGTAAACATGAGTGGATGGACCAAGTATTAAATGAAATGTTCGGTATAAAGGGTTGAGCACGCGAAAAAATAGTACCCTAGATAAGATCCTAGAGAAGATATCTTCCACTTGATTCTCTCTCCCAAAAGTAGCAATTTCAAGGTGCTCATGAAGGCTATCCAACAAATTGCACAATCCCGAACTGTCAGTGGGAGTACAAAAAAACCACCCAACCGAACCGTGAGGTTTTGGTTAATTTTTCGGTTCTTCAGTCGATGGTCGGTTTAAGTGATTGGGAAAAATCGAGGTTCGGTTCGGCGCTCGATTGGTCAATTTGAGAGACTGAAACCGTGACCAAACCTCCACACCATATAAAAGCGTACCCCTTGGGCCCCTCACCTCTTCTCTCACTTTTCTCTCCAGTCTTCTCTCATTCACGATTTTCCCTAAAACACTCTCTCTGCCTCTAGACGATTTGCCCTGACTCGCCGCCGCCTCATCTTTCACACTCAGCCACTACTCTCCGACTCCATTCTCCACCGCCAGCCCAAGTCTGAGCCCTAATATGTCTTCTCCTTCCTCTCACTCCCCGCCACCGCTCTCCACCACCACACCAACAGTCTTAGCCACCACCACCACCACCACTCTCACCACTAGACCAGACCACCACCACCACTACCACCACTAGAACACTCTCTTGTTAAACCCTAACCCTAACCCCCATACCACTTCAACGACTCGGACAGTCTGACGCCACCACCAACAACCCTTATCCCCCTCTATTCTCCTTCCTCTCACTCGCAGCCACTCTCGGACTTGGCCACCATGCACCAGTCCACCACCACCACCGGGAAGAAGAGTTCGTGATGATTTAGAAATTGAAGGTTGACAATCTGAGAATCACATGGACAAGGATCAACTTAATTAAGATATCTTCTAATTGTTTAATTCTCATTTCCGTTAATGATTTAGAAATTGGGGTTAACGTATGATAAATCAGATGGATTCTCAATGATTTTTCTTATCAGATGAATTTTCAATGATTTTTCTTATCATATGGGTTTTGAAATGTTGAGATAGGGTTTCATTTAAATCTGTTTCAATGATTTTTCTTATCAAATGATTTTTATTTGTTCGTTTAAATTTGTTTCATTTAAAAATGGAGAAGCTAATTTTCAATTCATGGTTTTGCTCATTTGTTTCTTCTTCTTCCCCTCTCTCTCCCTCTCTTTCCCTCCAGACACCAAACAGCTCCTAAGCACATTGTCTTGGCAAACACCCCCAAACAGCGACGAAGCCTTTTGTCTTGGCACAAACCTTATTTCAGTAAGTTAACTTCAGCCTGCGAACAGCCCCTAAAGTTAGTCCAATTAAGCCCACAGCCAAGGACCAAACAAATGGCCCAACACACAACCCACCCCGAATCACCCCGACCGAAACCGATGAAATCGAAACCGACGGAGAGTTGGTCAGTTTCGTCCCAGCATTTGACAAACTGAGTCTCTCGATTCGGACCCACATCCTTGAAAAACCCCAACCGAGTAAACCACTACGAGTAGGAGAG
The DNA here is from genome assembly GCA_033977485.1 of Hydrangea macrophylla. NCBI lineage: Eukaryota > Viridiplantae > Streptophyta > Magnoliopsida > Cornales > Hydrangeaceae > Hydrangea > Hydrangea macrophylla. The sequence continues at coordinate 14,838,121 of CM066989.1, forward strand.
AGTCGAGAGACCCCAATTTGTAGTGCCAGTTCATACAATAAACTCAAGGGCACATGCAAGTAAGCTTTTGAACTTGCAATCTCGCATAGAAGAGAAATGATCTCAGCACTATGTCCCATTTTCAAGAAGATAGTAGAACATTTTCTCTCTTTCAAAGAACAAGTGTATCACTATAGAAACGCAAGCCAAACCTTTGCAAACCCTCAACCTTAGCAAATCACTAAAAGATGGGTAAACCACAAAACAAGTTGGCTATAGGAAATAAATAATGTGAAGATGAGCTCCACTCAACTAAGGAAAGCAAAGTGTAGCTTGACTTTATTTAAGAGTTCATCTCATCTTTCCCTCAAGAAATATCTAGTCAAGGCCAAAGGCTATCTTTAGACATATGGGACAAGACCACTGTGAGATAAAGACATGTGGCACTAACTCTATACGAGATGTTTAAACAAGCAGTAATGATATAATAGAATGTTTTTGTGGCAATATGATTCGCATAAGCAATAATAAGAAACTACAATATAATAATAAGTTGTTGCGGTAACCCAAGTACCCACACATAGAACTAATCAACTTATAATTTGGAAGACTTCAGACAAAAGCTAGATATAGACAAAGTCATCCACATGGGTTTTTTTTTTTTTCCTGACTAGCCCGTATGAAAGTGTTCATAAATGCATGGTGAATGATAGTAATAAATATAACTTGCACAAATGGCCAAATTGGAATAGGCCAATTGTTTAGTTTAGAAAATGCTGCTATAGTTCTATTTTATGAAATATATGTACAAGTGTAAACAGACATTATATTTTATATGCCAGTCATTGCACAAACAGTTCTCTACCTTGCATTGACTGCTATAGGTATCTGTAGAACCACAACCGTGGATATTTCCTTGGTAATCAGGCAAAGAAAAGTGTTTTCCTTAACTCCTTTTTTTCCCCTTACTAGTCTCATGAACCAGACTCAGCATGATAGTTTCCTCTACGTAGACTGAGAGTTACAGTCAAGAAACAAATTCTAAGATAAATCAACCAAACAAACAGAAAACCAACTCAATTGGCAAAATTACCAAGACACATATGCCTACTGAGTGTGAGATTATTTGTATGGGCTGCTGCCCAGTAGAGTATACACTGTTGAGCAATCACAAGGTCCATACTACAAACCATACAAAATCTAACTTTGGCTTCACCCTGTAATATTGCAGAACATATTTTCAGTTTTTTCTGCCAACAAGTAACTCTAATTTAAATAATAGGGCGATTTAGTGAAATTTCACTAGACATTACTTGACTATGTCATAGTGAAATTTCACTGAATCTTCCATTTATTAAGCTAAATTTCATATTTTCGTGGACTTTTCAACAAACAAAGAATTACATTGGACTTTAAACTCTTGGAAGTAGTTGCTTCGAGGGACTTTTGTCCAAATTTCTATAAATAAAATGGTCATGCTAGGTTATGCAACAAAGCATTCCTGTAATAACAGAGATAAACTCAGAAGAAGCACCATAATTGCTCATTTAGATGGAATTAAAGAATTAAAGTAGTTCCAATTTCCAACCCCGAGAAAAAGTGGGGAAAATTTAAAATAAATAAATAAATTACCACTTTTTTGGGATACTAGAGGATGGGAAGTTCCAATCATTCTTGACCTCTTCTTCCTTCTCAGATTTCTCCTCTCTCTGAGCTGCCCTTTGCATGAACTGTTTAAAAAAAAATACTATAAATCAACCCAAATTGAGTTCTTGGATTAACAAAGCCTAAATTCAAGTAATAGTTTTGGGAGAAATTAAAGAATACCCATATGAGCTTAAGCTATACAGAATTCAAATCCATGAAAAAATTATAAGAATTCACCGAAGTTAGACAGTTTTACGGAATTACAAGATTGGATTTGCATAATGATTTTACCTTCAAGTTCTTCAAAGTGCTGGATAGCTCTCGCTTGGCCATTTTGGATTTTGATAAACCCTTTTTCGAAAAATCTCAGTAGAATTCAAAGCTCTCTCTCTCTCTCTCTCTCTCTCTCTCTCTCTCTCTCAGCTACACCGACGACAAAGCTTGCTCGTATTGCCGTACGAACCAGAAGAAGAGAGGCCGAGCGGCCAAGTTTTTGGTGGTTCAGGCTCCGATTGTACTTTAAAATAACCTAAATACCCTTACCGGGTCGGGTTAGGAAGGTATACAATTGGGGTTAGGGGTAGCAATCGGGTCTGGGTCATAGTTGTGTCGTGTTGTAATCGGATTATTTTTTAAGCGTGTCAAAAACCTAAACTCAAATCTGTTTTATTTCGTGTCATGTCTAAAATTACTCAGTTGTGTCGTGTCGTGTCATAATTGTGCTGTGTCGTAATCGGGTCATTTTTTAAACGTGTCAAAAACCTAAACAAAAACTCGTATATCCAGTGTCGGGTTCGTATAGTGTGTGTCGTGTCGTGTCAAAATTTATCACCCCTAATTAGGGTCAGATATGGAATAACAACCTACCAACGGGAATAACAATTTGGGGGAGAGAGGGTTTGGAAAGGCCTATCGATTATGTAGTTTATAGAAGTAACGATTTTATAAAAGTAAGTGTTCAATAGGAAAAAAGATTAAGTACTTTCACACTACCACATGGCAGGTTAACCCAAAATTTAAAATTTTCGTATTAACCCCGAAGAATAGGGAAAAAAAATCCACAAATTAACCCAAAATCTAAAATTTTCAAATGAATACCAGTGTTCATTTTGCCAAAAAAAAACTAGTAATTACAATGGTGATATTGTGTCATAATATCACCACACTAATAGCAATTAAGATATTACTTAGCTCTTAGCAGGGCAGAGCTAGAATTTGACATGGGCACACTTATTTAGGTGTATAAAGCTATCATTGGTAGGAATACTATAATTTTGAGTCCCTACCGTTCTAAAAATTGTTTGGTTGCTCTGTGAGTTTTACATAAACATACTTATTCAAAGATAAATGAATATCTTCATAATGGTTTTTTTAACCTCTGTGAGATTTTACTGGCTCAATAACCTCTGTGAGATTTTACTGGCTCGTCACACAGTGTTGGTATGGTGAAATAATTTTCATCCGCAATGTCATGACATATAGTCTCAAAATATTCCTCCCTTCAAGAATAAAGTCAAACTTTTTCCCAGGTTAAAGGTAGCACTTTTTTTTTTTGGGTGGTTATCAAAGGTTGCACTTCTGCCAAAGTAACTTATCATTGTGAAGTCAATGAATAGTTGTGCGTTGTGCCTGGTTCTTTAGCATAAACTAATGCTCTTAAGGCAACTCTGCTCTTAAGATTAAACCATAGCATACACAAACATTTGCTAAATAATATGATGCAATGAAGTAAAAAAAAAATGTTTGCAAAAGCATCCAAGTCATTGTTACATGTTTCAACCCTAAAAGCATGTTATAAATCAAATTCCTTCATCTTAAATCGTCGGTCATAAATGCCTCCAAAACCGTCGCAATAAATATAATAGTCCATCAAACTAACGATGAATTCAAAACATAAAGTCAATTAATTTACATTCCTTCTTTTTTTCATGCTTTTAATTAACACTTCTGATTTGTTACACAAGTCCGAGGGTACAGGGAATCAGAGAACTTAGGACTAATCCTAGGATAAACTCAAAAATCAAGAAAAGAATGCACCATATTGGATGAAGAAAAAATTTCGAAGCAAGAAAGCTTCGTTTCATTTCATTTCTATCTATCTAAATACATAAAATTTGTGTCTTAACTATTATGAGGGGACAACCTCTGGTTCCAATGGTGATGATTCACCATTTTCTGGACTCCCACCATCAACTTGTCCACTCTTCTCAACTTCCTCTTGGAACCCTAGCTTAAACCTATCGTAATTTGTCACCTCACTTGATTTGAACGGCCGCTCACCTAGGACTCGAACCAAGTCATCTTGGTGAAGAACTTCCTTCTCAAGTAATAGCTCAGCAATCTTAGCCACGTGTTCCTTGTGTTTCTCTATTAGTTGGACCGTGTGTTCGTATGCCTTAGCCACCCATTCACGCACCTCGGTGTCGATAATTGCACCGGTCTTGCTGCTGTAGGGCTTTGTCATCTCGAATCCATCGTCTCGCTGAGGGAAAGAGAGGAGACCCACCTTCTCACTAAAGCCGTAGATTGCTACTTGGGCATATGTCATCTTTGTCACTTTCTCTAAGTCGTTTTGGGCTCCCGTTGAAATTTTTCCCAACAAAACCTACAGCCAAAATAAAACCCAATTTCCAACATAAGTGAATGATTATCGTGTTTTTTTTTTTTTTTTGGTTTTTCAATTTCTAATGGGTGCTTATGTGACTGGGATATTGGGAGAAAAAGTTGAAAAATAAGAGAATAGCCTAGATGCACAGCTCACTACACAAGCATGGTCGTTAGAATCGCTCGATTCACGAATGATTCGAGTTTCATACAACCCGATAAGATTCACGATTAATAATTTTGAACTTTGAAGTGAAAAAAATTCAACTTTTTTGGCCTCGACAGTTCATGAAACTTGTTTTATATTGTTACTTTGTCAGCATTGCGCATGTGCTTTTATATGCATATCACATATACATATATTACTTGCATTTCAGAAAAAGCGATTCTTATGATTCACGATTCATAACTTTGGGAAACCGATATCACACCAAATAGAAAGACCAATGGGTCTAACTCACCCTCAAAAGACGCTTTATGAGGGAAGGATTAACCAGACGTATAAGAAGCACGGACGGAGGCTATACCCGGGCGATGTGGGACAATCCAACACACCCCTTGGACTACATCAACAGAGAAAGTCCACAAGGGGAGGGAGCCCAACTCAGCTCTGATACCAAATAGAAAGACGATGGGCCCGACTCACCCTCAAAAGACGCCTTATGAGGGTAGGATTTCACAGACTGGCGCTATGCCTGGGCGATGTGGGACAATTCAACACACCAAGGTCATTCTTACCATCTGCCCTCTATAATTACCTGTTCAGCTGCTCGACCACCTAGGGTCATACACGTCATATCGAAAAGCTGCTCCTTTGTCATGAGAAGGTTCTCATTGGGGACATATTGGGCAAACCCAAGCGCTGCTGTACCACGAGGAACAATAGTCACTTTCAACAATGGCTCTGCATGTTCCAAAAACCAGCCAGCAACAGCATGACCTGATTCATGGTATGCTACAGTTCGGCGTTCAAGTTTGCTTATTACCTGCTTAACAAACAAGAGTACTATATATTATTTGCAAAAGAAGGAAAAAGGCGGCTAAAGTGACAGAAGTATGTATATTTGGCCACATCTTCCAAAAACCAATTCTTCATTCTAAACATACACAGGTTCGTACACATACAAAGGTAGGTGTATTTCCGTGTATGCATGCTCACGAATGTGTGTATGCACTTTCTCGCGCCAACCAAAATTTAAGCAGGCACTGGAAAACCATGAATAGTGTGAGAGGAAGACCAGTTCATACAAGATTACCTCTTTCTCAAATGCACAGCAATGAGGCCAAGCTGTCCCATTGATGACTAACACGATGTAGGAGAAGAGCAGAGAGGAGAGAGAGAGATGCAATGATAAACAACTTCCAAGTATTCAAACCCCCAATCCCCTTCTTCATTCCATCCCCAAAAGTAGGTGTGTTTAATAACCCAATTAAGTGGTGAAAATGAAAATTTTCAGCACTTTTTTTTTCAAGTGAGCTTGATAATGTACCACTTAATCTATGTAACCCGGACCATTCATAATGCATCCGGACCATTCATAATGCATGGAGTACCCGTGCCCGACATGACACCGGATAAGGGTACTTCTCAGTTCGACCGTTTAAAATAGTGTAAAATCTTTGAAAACTGTACGAACCCGACACGGTACCCGAATCTATACCCGACACCTGTACCCGAGCCTAGGTAACATAGCACTTAATTGGAAAGCAGCCAAAAACCCACTAAAAACTTTTAAGTGAAAATTTTCTACTGAAAACAATCACTAAATACAGTTTATTACAGTACTAAAAACACCGTCTTCATTATTGCAAATTCAATCACTTAAAAATTTTCAATACTTAAAATTCAGCACTTAATTTCCAGTACTTAAGTTTCAATTTTATCAAATGGACTCTTAGTGAAATATATATCAGGGTAAATTATATAAGACACCCCTTCATGTATTGCCATTTTTCACTAACAACCTCTAAACTAAAAATTCAACAAGTTGACCCCCTAAACTATTGTTTTTCTTCTCAAATTGACCCCCCCTCAAATACCTCCCTCACAAATAGTTGAGGGGGTCAGTTTGCTGAGTTTTTAAGTCTAGGGGGTGTTAGTGAAAAAGTGCAGTACATGAGGGGGTATCCATATAATTTACCCGAATATTAGTGTGTGTGTGTGTGTGTGTGTGTGTTTGCTGGAGATACTTGCAGAGAAGCTAATGTTGGATCCACAGCAGAGTAAAAGCATCTATCTAGATAAACAACTGTGCTCTTCAAGTCAAAACGATCAGCAAGGTAACTTTCCCCATGCTCTCTTTAGATTACGGATTCATCATCGCTCCAAAAAACCACTCCCCACCCCCAGTTTGCGGACGGAAATAAGAAATCCTAAAATTCTAGAATTCGTGATAGGTTTCTCGATCAATATCCTTCACATAAACCCCATCTTGCATGTAGTTTCAAATTTTATCATTCACTTCTCAAAAAAAAAAAAAAAAAAAAAAAAAAAAAACAAAGCAAATATCAGGATATAAAGACAATCATAACAACTACAACATCTTCGATTGGAAGAGGGAGGGGGGAGAAGACAGAATACTAAGAGCCTGTTTCAAATAGCTTTTTCAGATTGTTTGGTTGGCTTTTTCACAGCTTTTTAAAAATCTGATTCCTTTTTAAAAAGCTTTAAAAAAAATAATAATAATACTTTGTAGCTTTTTAAAAAATCTTTTATTCCAAAAAGTGATTATTTTAAAGGCTGACCAAACAGGCTCTTAACTACAAAAGATTACTCAGAAAAAAAGTTACCTTGTTCTTCTTCTCCAGACCACCAATGATCCTATCTATAGCTGCCTCAAAATGTTCCATCGTGACTTGGGTTCCTTCGCTCCTTGCAGCAATTAAAGCAGCTTCATTACAAACATTTGCAATATCTGCTCCAGCAAATCCGGGAGTGAGGGCTGCAAGTCTCTGAGAGTAAAATGACGGGTCATTATCAAGTTTGACCTTTTTCAAATATATTTGAAATATCTGCTCACGGCCTTTGATATCAGGTTTATCAATTGTAACTTGTCGATCAAATCGACCAGGCCGCAAAAGTGCTTTGTCTAAAATATCAGGCCTGTTAGTGCCAGCAAGAACGACCACACCAGATGTGGTTCCAAACCCGTCCATTTCTACAAGCAACTGGTTAAGAGTACTTTCACGCTCATCATTAGAACCAGAGAAGCCCCCACGTCCTCGTGCTCGACCAATTGCATCAATCTCATCAATAAATATAATACTAGGTGCGCACTGCCTTGCTTCTTGAAATAAATTTCTCACCCTGGATGGCCCAACACCAACAAACATCTCCATGAAATCTGAACCAGATATGGAAAGAAAAGGCACACCAGATTCACCTGCAGTTGCTTTTGCCAGAAGAGTTTTACCCGTTCCAGGAGGACCCACCAAAAGAGCGCCTTTGGGAATTTTCGCCCCCAACTCCTCATATTTCTTGGGGTTCTTCAGGAAGTGCACAAACTCCATGATTTCCTGCTTTGCTTCATCACATCCGGCAACGTCTTTGAAATAAACCTGGATGAAAAATAAAGTTTTGGCAGTAAGAAATGATGCTTGTGTAACCTTTTTAGTGATAAAGATGAGCTACAAAAAGAAAAAGCTTTAGGCGCTGATTGGAATCATTTCTCAAATGCATGCCAAAAAGTGTTTCTGGGGCGCCCAAAACGCATGTATTAACCTTTTTGGATAAATTTTGAGAACCCAAAACCACGTTTTGGCTTAAGAGGGTACAGAGGCTTCTGTCCAAACGTGATGCAGGAGGCCGGTTTTAATGAATCTCTATTAGTACCCATGGTGCCCTTGAGAGTAGGGCTTCTGCTTCTGCGTAAATGCAAAAGCAATAGCCAAATCCAAACGGGCCCTTAATATAACTAGTATCTACCAAGTGTAACAAGAGGGGGACAGATTTTAATCAAGAAGGATAACTGACCTTGTTTTTTGCATTCTTATCCACTTTTGTAACATGGGCTTTCCCTATGTTGAAAATTCCACGGCCACCCTTTCCACCGGTACCTCCAACACCAATTCCACCTTGCATTTTCCTCCCCATGTACAAAAGCGATCCCAAAAGCAAGAGCGTTGGTGCAAATTTCATCAGTTCTTGGTACCAGACCACTTCAGAAACATATGTAACAGGAACAAAATCATGAGGATCGATCCCTAGTGCTCCCTGGGCTTCTTCCAACTTCTCCTCAAAAGATTCGACACTCCCGATGTTGAAAAAGTATTTATACTGGCTTGCCCTCCCCTTTGCAGGAGTACGATCAACAGGTCCTTGTTCGATAGGTCCCTCAACATCATCACTTGTCTGATTGTGCGGTGAGCTCTTTACATATACTTTTGCAACTGATCTATTCATAATGACTATATGGTCCACTAAACCTGGTTCCAAAAGCTTGTTTCTGAACTCTTGGAAACTAATCTGCCGAAAAAAAAAGGGGGTCGAATTTCTGAAGTATAAGGCCACAACGTAGAAAATGTTAAGATAGAAATCCTTATCATATTCAAAACATAAACAAAAATAAGAACATCACAACGAAAACAATGTCACTATGCAAACATGGACTAAAAGGAAATACTTCAAAATGGGAAATCAACAACTTCTCATGAAGCAGATTAGAAGTGAGATCAATTAACCAGAAATACATGTCCAGCAACCTAACCTAAACTTCTGGTGACTGTGAGTGGGTTACAACGCTTTTTCCTCCCTTTTCCTAGATACTAAAAAAATTAGGAATACAGCATACCAAGTTAAACAAGACAACTGAAAATTGTGATGATTGACAACCCCAAGAAACCACCAGTTTAATTTATTTTCCCAAGGAAAAAAAGTAATAACTTATAATTTTATAAGGCATCTCTTTATGCCATGATGGGTCACGAGTATTTTTCGATATTGTAATTGCCAAAAGATTTAGTATATCAGAGAAAAACTTAAATTTTTGACTCCATATTAGACACCCTGCTTATATTGTTATACAGATGCAAGGAGAAGAGAGGAAACGAATGCTAGTGGACACGAAAAGCAAAATAAAAATTGCTTTCGACTTCAAAAGGAAAGCAGTATTGCTTAATACCATCCAAGCATTAAACCAAGCCAGTAAGATAATTAACATTGTGGTTACCTGCTGTTGCTCCCGAGGACCAAAAGAAAATGATGAAAGAAACAGCCCAATCACTAGAATAGGGGTAATTAGATTTTGGAATTGCTTCATGAAAGCTTCCTGAAAATTGTCATGACCATCTGTATTTCCATCATCTGAAAATAAGAAAAGATGTTACTGAGTGTGCGAGATATCATATATCATACTAAGAGAATTCAGGAAAAACTAATAATTGCACTAGGGAATCAGTTAATCAGCATAGCAACTTTGGCATTCTCTACAGCAAACATTAAGCCTCTTACAAGTTTCTGCATTTCTATCAGACATATCATTACGAAACGAACGGCACCACTTTAAGGCAACTAAAGTCCACCACAACACAAATTTGACAAGAAGACCAAGACTACAAGATGATTATCAAAAACGGATTCTCAGTGAGTCCCCCTCTCCTTGTGATGGTCTCCACAATATACGATATCTAACTTCCTATCCAATCAATGATTCCCCCTTGATTGGGGACTTATACAACTCATATATACAACTTTAGGAAAGTCTAGGATTCCCCCTCAATTGGGAATCCCTGCAAAAGAAAACTTACCAATGATTCCCCTTGATTGGATTGGAGAATATGGCCAGCCTTGATAATATTTGTACATTATAGAAAGAATCTGTAGTGCAACACTAATACAAATATACGGAACTCAGCAGCATATGAAAGACACAACAATATACCAATCTTTCGCCCACAATGAAAGTCACTTAATGGTGAAAGGGTGATCTCTCCTCTATGTTTCGACAAGAAAAACTCCTCTCTTTTTACAGGATGAACCCATTTCTACTCTCTTCCAGAATGCCCTCCCCTCCCCCTTTTCCTTTTCTTAATTTGCCATCTCCTTCCATGGAAATATGGAAGAACAGTTTTGCAGACCCCTGATTCTTAAATATGTTCTTTGGAAAACAAATATTGATGCCCCTAATTTAACTTGAACTCTCGGGAATGGCTTCTTGGGGCCTGCTCAAACACACTTTAACACGCAGACAGTGACTACAATCTCAGAGTCCAATGACTGGAGAATAAAGTAACAGGCTAACAGCACCATGAAAGTTCGTAACAACTTTGGGAATGTAAGAAATGTAACTACAGAGCTAGGAATTATTCACATACAGAAATTGGGGAAGATAGCAATGCATCAGATTACTTAACGTAAGTAGGACACAGGAGTAAGGACTGTGGAACATATGATTCAGATTTCATTAGAAACCATTTTGTATAAGAAGTTACCTCTCCTCTGTGTCTGCTATTCTAGAGTAAGGAGTGAGTTCATTTCACCATTTGCATGTTTTGACTGAGGATGGAAAAATAACTTTTAAGTGACCAAGCTCTATTCAAGAAACTCTTTAATGTGCAGAAATCTTTCTAATAAAGATAATCAAACCTCACCTAGGGCGGTATACGAGCAAAGCCAGCTCAACAAGCCCTCGTGAACATGTTCGATAAAAGCTCGGCTCGGCCCGGCTCGTGAACACGTTTGATTAAGGCTCATTAGTAGGCTCGTAAAAAAGTTTGTTAATAGGCTTGATAAAGAGCTTGTATATTGACCTTTATATATGTCTATTCTAAAACTTTATAATTTTAGAGAGAGAATGAAAAACCTCATAAATAGGCGTGATAAAGGACTTGTATAAGACCTTTCTATATATCTATTATTAAACTATAAAGTTTTAAAGGGCTTGTGAAAAAGCTCACGATCACTTGAAATTAAGGCTCGTTTAAGCTCGTGAAAAAGCCCGCAATCACGTGAATTGAGCTCAAGCTCAGCTCTTATACACCCCTAGGCCCACACATATACGAAATGGAGAAAATAGAAAATTAGAAAACAGAAAATAAAACCCAAGGAAGAAAAGAGCAGTCTACTAGCTCTTGCATAAAACAACACTCTACACAAACAACTGATTACGTAAGTAAACTTCTACTACATTGCTAAGTGAGGTTAATCTAGCGTCCTCTAGAAACCAATTTAAAGCGCACTTGGGGACTGCTTCGAGTAAATCAAATGCAGTTCGGAGGGGAGAAATTGCAATCGCATCAGTTTGGAAACACTTCAATTGCGATTGCCATAACAAATTTCTGCGATTGCAAGAAGCAGCAAAATGAATGCTCTGGCAATAGTAAAAGTGTCGCCACACAGAGGGCCTAACCTAAAGATGGGACAATCTCTCAACCGCCAAATGGAGAATGCGGTGCAAGCTGAGTAAATTAAGTCTATTGGTACAAAAATTTGCAATTTAGAAGAAACAACTAACTGACCTTTTGAATCGGATTTCTGCTCGTTCCCTTTCGGAATTTCCTTCTTATTCTTAGGATAATAATTCTCATAATCTGCAAACAGAGACCATATAAAAATGGATTAAAAGCAAGAATTTTCAAATCACTACAAAAACCCAAGATAAATTATAAAAGCCAACTCTTACTTTTGTTCTTTGGAGCCTCACTTGAGAAAAATCTACGGGTTCTAGGGTTTGCAAGAATGAAATTCAAATCTGATAAATGCATTTTGGACGCCAACTGTTTTCCAGCTCCAATGGATGTTAAATACCCCCTCAGAAACCCAAAATTTCCATCAATTCGATTGAGATACGTATTGACATATCCACCTCGATTGAATGCTTCATTCAAAAACGGTGGTCGCCCACCATTCCCCCCACTCAACACATTCTGCCAATAAAAACCAAATCTTTGTTCATAAAAATTCCAAAATCCTGTACATACACAGAGGCCCGCAGGCACAATTGCATATACAATGTATAAATGTGTGTGTGTGTGTGTGTGTGTGTGTGTGTGTGTGTGTATATAGAGAGAGAGAGAGAGATGTTACTCTTGCACGAGATGATCGAGAGAACGAACGTCCAATCTTTGAAAAGATCATTTGATCGATCTGAAGAATCTGAATCAAAAAACGATTGTGAATTTGAGCTGATCTTCACCGTTTTATTTCAATTAAATGGTACAAATATATATATATATACACACACACAATTGGTAGAGTTGCTATGGCTTTTGAAGTTGGATTGAAGATTAGATATGGTTTGGGGCACACGAATCCATATAAAGCTTGAAATGGATAATAGTTTTTGGGGTTTGGATATGTTGCTTTGCCATTCTCCTTTTCTTATTTGTATGTGTGTGTCTATATATATATATATACATATATATGTCATTAGGCATAAATGAAAGTTCTGATTTAGCAATTTGGTGGTTTAATTTTTATTGTTTGAGAGTGAAATAAAACTTGGGAAAGAAGATAGGTCCTTGACTTCTTGATGTCATGCGTTAGCAAACATTTTTTTTTTTCTTTGGGATTATTTTGTGAGTAACATTGTCGCATACCCGTGAGCTGTTCAATAAGTTCTTGTGAACATATTTAAACATATTTGATAAAGGCTTACCTTAGCTCTTTTAATAAATAATATATGTTTAAACACTTGTTAATAGAGTTGTTGAACACGTTTGAATAAAGTTTGTGAAAAAAGTTTGTGAATAGACTTGATAAAAGATTTGTATGCGGATATCTATTTATGACAAAATGACTCCCTCTATCTCATTTTATGTGTCCACCTTTGGGAGTTCAACTTTTTAAGGGGGCATAATGATTATCCTTCAACCACGACTCATGTGGCCGAGTCGTAAGTCTTTGGGTGTATTAGTCAAAGGTTTAGTGTTCGAACCATGGGGGAGTGGGCACTGAGGATTTACTCGGTTGTTCCTCAGTACCTCGGGGGATTAGTCGAGGTGCGCGTAAACTGGTCCGGACATTCACGATTATAAAAATAAAAAATAAAAAATTAGTATCCTTCACATGGCATGGAATTATTATTAATGCAAACGTTCCAAAATACCGTGACATTAAATGGATGTCGTAAAACCACATTTGTACTATTCATCCATCTAGTATTTTATTTCTTTTTATTTTAGTAAAAGTCTATCGACAGAAAATTTCACATAACTAGTGACGTTAAATTTCACATCATTTTTGAAATTTTCACAAAAGACGTTTTACATACATGATAACATAATAATTAAATTTGATTAAATTTTACTAATCACTCACAAATATTTGACTAAAATTAAAATGAATTCTTTTTAGGGTTAATTTCAAAAACACCCCCTCAACTATGACCCGTTTTTGACTTGCCCCCCTAAACTATTTTACCCGACGTTGCCCCCTCCCGTTAGCCTGCCGTCTAAAACACTAACAGATTCCAAAAAATTTTGTCCATTGTGACGATAATACCCCTCCAAAAACACCCCCTCAACTATTTTTTCTGACAAATTAACCCCCTCAGTTTGTCTTACATGACAAGTTGAACCCCTCCGTTTGTCTGCAATAGAAAATGGGCATGTGCCCATCACGTGAGAGTAAAAGTGGACACATTTACCCTTTGTGTCCAAAATGGGTCTGATCTCTCTCTCTCTCTACCCTAATTTCTTACTCTCCTCTCTCCCTCTCTCTCTTATTCCCCTGCCCCACACTACCACAACCACCACCAGCCACCACCGAACACCACCAATCACTACTGTAACATCCAATGATCACCCAATGACCACCACACCATCCAGTCACTACCATTGTCCCACCCATTGACCCCCCAATCACCACCATCCACACCCAAAATTATCACCAAATCACCACTACACCATCCAATCACTACCACCCATACCCAAAATCATCACCAAATCAGCATTGGACACCACCAATCACCACTGCACCATCCAATGATCACCCAATGACCACCCACACCAAAAATCATCACCAAATCACCACTACACCATCCAATCACTACCACCCATATCCAAAATGGTTTCTCTCTCTCTCTCTCTCTCTCTCTCTCTCTACCCTGATTTATTACTCTCCCCTCTCCCTCTCTCTCTCTCATTCCCTTGCCCCACACCACCATGGGGGGGGGGGGGGCAGTGGCTACCCCTGGCTTTTGGAAAATTACACTTTTACATGTGTATTTTAGGAAATTTTCAAATTTTATTAAGCTTTGTCCCCCCCCCCCCCCCCTTCCCCAATTATACTTCATTCTCCCAAAATTTGAAAAAAAAAAAAAAAAAAACCTTATTATATGTAATATATTGGCTTAATTACAAATAGACCCAAAAAAACATTATTATATGTAATATATTGGCTTAATTACAAGGAAAGAGTAATGCTATGCTTCCCAAATTTTGTATCTCAAATGGTTCCCAAATACATGTGACTGTAGGACCACCTTCAATAATGGTGGGACGACTTCAACATCCTCCAATCAAAATCAGGTGGGCCTACTACCACGTGTTTGAGAACCACTTAGGATACAAAATTTGATAAGCACAACATTACTCATATTTGAAATATTATTAGTTTTTGATATTATTAATCATGGATGAAATACAAGGGAAAATACCTGAGAATTAATTTTCTTTTTCGATTTCCTTTCTTCTTTTCTCTCTCTCACTAAATCTATGAACCAAATAAAGCCTAACAGTAATAAATGTTGATAGTTGATTGAAATTTATAAAGTTTGGTATGATGGTAAAACAATTTGGGTGGACTAAACTAAGAGATGAGATGAAAATGAGTTGGGACAAATGTTTAGGGTATGTTGGATTACAGATGGACCAATATTTTATATGTAATGGGATGAAGTTGTTCACTTTTTTTAGATCAGGGGGTGTACTCGAAAATGGGTCATAGTTGAGGGGGTGTTTTTGCAATTCAGACCAAGGGTATATGCGATATTTTATTACTTCCGTTAACGGCATTTGAGACTAAATCAATTTTGATAGTTGAGGGGGTGAAGTTGTTCACTTTTTTAAATCAGGGGGTGTACTCAAAAACGGGTCATATTTGAGGTGGTGTTTTTGAAATTAACCCTTGTTTTTAAACTCAATAAATCCAATATAAGTGAGTAATGACTTAGTCTATTTGTTAAAAATGCCCTCCATGTCGCGCTCATACCAGAGTTTGAACCTTGTACCCTTCTCCGAGACTGAGCACTTATAACCTCGCACAAGAATGCTATACCAAATGATAAAAATAAAATAAAAAATTAAGTGATTTTTTAAAAAAAAAACCAAAATTCTAATAATCAATTTTCAATTTTGAGACTTTAACCCAAGTTGGGCTCAAGCATCTGCAACACAACCGAGTTGACTCTTGTTGACTCAGATAGCACTGTGTTTGGGAGTTTAAGGGAGAAAGAAATTGTAACACCCGTACCCGGAGAACGGGTTAATTATTTGTATTAATATGCATTAATTAGTGAAATTAGTGTATAAAATGGATTAAGGAGAGGCTTGGACTCGCCCAAGTAAAAAAAGTGTTCAGAGAGGGACACTAGTTGGAAAAGTCCCCAGAGAGGTGGGACAGGTGTTGAAATTTAACCCATTGAAGGGTAAATTGGTAATTTGCATTTTAAGTGATTAAATGCATTTTTAATATGATTACATGGATATTTGCTAAGTTGCTTTTAATAGATATTGTTATGTGGTAGTATTAGTTTGGATACTCAAATAAGGGTATAAATGAAAAAGATGTAAAATTAGTAGGTGCAATAGCAATTTCACAAAAATATGTGGGACCCATACGGAACTTAGACAAACACTCATTTGATAATTGGGTAGTTAATGGAATGTTTGGGGGATTTCATAATAAGAACTTAAGAAAATCCGGGGGTGTAAACGAAAAGAGAGGAATTGTGAGGGATTGACAACACAACATGCATTGCATGTGTGTGTGTCAAGAGACTAAGGAGTCTCCACAGAAAATCAAAAGAAAATTGAGGAGAGCTCGGAGAGAGAAACGGAGAAACCGTCACCGACGTCGAGTTCTCGCCGTTCCGTCGCCGCCGTTCGTCGGATTCGCGAACCGAAGCTGTTTTCGGACTCGTGGAGGTGAGACGAACGTTCCTATACCCTTAATTTATGTTTAATTCGCTGGATTTTGGTAGTTCATATTTGACGGTGAGACGTCGTCTACCGAATTCTTGTAGGATTCTTGTTGAGGTAGAGATTGAGGTTCAATTTGGTGAAATTCAGCACTTCTCTAGCTTAATCTTGGGTAAAATCAGTGTATAAGGTGAGTTTTCTACACCTAAATCTGATTGTGTTTAATGGGTTCAAGCTATATGTGATGTTAGAGATGTTAATTCATGATTAGGAATTATAAAGATGTTAATTATGTGAATTCTATGTCAATTTTATGAAAACCATATGTTGATACATGAATATGTGTTATGTGCTTATATGTCTATGTGGTAGTCAATGAGCACCGGGGAAATGGTTCATTGTTGGGAGTAATAAGGGTGGCGAAGAGGAAGAATCCGATAAATACGGAAGTCCAAGGAATAGAAGTGACCACGGGACCAAGGGAGGTCTTCGGGTTTGAATGAACCATGTAACCGGTGACTCGGCGATTACGTTTATGCTTATGTGTTATTTGTAGCTTTGCACGTGTTAAACATACAATCATGTTTAGAATGCTCACTAAGCAAATTGCTTAAGAAAACCGTTTTCCTATTTCTGTTGTGGTACATAACAACCACCGCAGGTACGGAGCAATACCCGGAGAGGAAGTGACGTGCTCGGGATTGGGAAGGAGATTTGGGGTCTTGTAATTATGTTTATAACTTGTAATGTAGTATAACTCGTGGGTTAGTATCTTTGACTTGTGAATTAAAGTCTTGACCTGTGGATGGGAGAGATGGGAGAGATGGGGGAGATTGAGCCTCATGCTTGTAAATTTCTTTTGAAACTTGTAAAATGATGTAAAGTATGGTGTCCTTTATGTTAATGTTCATATTTAAGTTGTTGGATGCGAACTTGGGTCATAACCATGTATTTTGGAGAGTTGGAAGTAAATTTGAGAACATATGTGTAATCTCTCTCGTTTTGTTCTAGTAGGGTGCAAGTAATGGATTTGACCATCTCGGCAAGTCCGGGTGTGTCGTTAGTGTCTTGGACATGTTTCTTTAGTGTTTATAATGTTAGTTATGACTTTGAGTTGAATTCCAACAAGCTTCATGTATTTTGGATAAGAATTGAGAATTTAAGTTGAAAAGTTTGTTGTATTTCAAATGAAATGAGTTCATGGTTGATTTGATCAAATTGTGAATATGATTTTATGATCCATGCTTAATTTGAGTTTAAACATGTTTAGAAATGTGTTGGGATTGTTTTCCCAAAGTTTCATAATGTTTCCATGTGATTTGGTTGTGTTTTGGTAAGTTAAAACTTGTTTTGACAGCAAACAAAATTTGGCAGCAGATTTGTGAAGGGGATCGATCCGCGGTTTGTGAAGGGATCGATCCGCCCTTCCAAGGGGACATTCTGCGGGAGACTAATATAAATGGATCGATCCGCCCATTATGAAGGGATCGATCCGCCTTGTATTTTTCCCCAGCATGTCCGTTTTTACGGAAACATGCATAACTTCTTCTAGGAAACTCGGTTTCGCGCGCCGTTTGTTGCGTTGGAACCGGGACTCAAAATTCTAACTTTTGGTATAAAAATTTTACATACTTTATAAATGACCATTTTGCCCTTGGGGCCTGTTTTATCACAATAGAGTTCTTTAAAGTGGTTTATTTACCTTTTCTCTTTAATTAGTGTGTATTTTGGGTGCGGTTACTCTTGTTACACGTGTCCTAATCCACCGGGGGTGGGTTGGGGTGTGACAATTTTTGGTATCAAAGCAATAGTTAGAGCCTTTGGGGACGAGAGACGTATACGACGCGTAGTGTGCACACAACGACACGTAGTTGCATAAGCATGCATACACGTTTACTTAGCATGTTTTAATGTTGATAAGCATGTCATGTGTTTATTTAAAAGTAACGTGCATGTGTGTACTATATGTGGGTGCCAGGCATTATGTCTGGAGGTGACACCTCAAACCGAATGGAACGGGTTGAAAGAGCAATCGAGGGGTTGGTACGAGTCGCCGAAACTCATGTGGTCGAAGAAAGGCCGGTGCAAGGGAATCCAAACCCGAGGGAGGAAGTCGTCACTATTTCTAAATTTCACAAGCAAAAGCCAACGATATTCCGTGGGGAAGCCGATCCGATGAAGGCAAATTTCTGGATCTCAGATATGGAGAAGATCTTCCGGGTATTACCATGTACTGATGAACAAAAAGTGCTATTTGCTGCAGACACGTTAAAATATGAAGCGCAATATTGGTGGCGTACTAAGCTAGGCCCGGGTCAACCGACAACGTGGGACCAATTTCTTGAGACTTTCAATGATCAATATTTTCCAGAGTCATTTGGGGATCAAAAGGCTCAAGAATTCATGGAGTTGGTACAAGGGGGAAAGTCAGTCCGGGAGTACTCCACGCAATTTACGAGTTTGGCAAGGTTTGCCGGGGACATTGTAACAACCGAGAAAGTGAAAGCAAGGAAGTTTGTAGCGGGACTTCGAGGTGACATCCGAGGACGAGTGACCGTATTCCGTCCAGAGACTTATGCTAAGGCATTGGACATTGCTTCTATTGCTGAGAGAGACCTTGGTTATACTTCAAACTTGCCACCACCACCGAGTCAACAAAGTAAACGACCGGGATCAAGTCAGTTCAGTGGTCAGGGGAGTGCAAAAAGACAGAGTTTAGGAGGATCATCAGCTAGTATTGGTAGTGGTTCCGGTGGAAATAAACCGAGGTGTCAGACTTGTCAGAAATTTCATTGGGGCCGGTGCAATCAACTTCCAAACCCAATCATTTGCAATAGTTGCCGACAACCGGGACACATTGCCAGAAATTGTCCAAATCAGAATATAGATATGAGAGGTCGATGCTTCACTTGTAAGGAATTGGGACATCAATCTAAGGATTGTCCTACTAGACGCCAAGGAGCATCAGGTTCAGGTTCTTCTGCGGCCAGCGCTATCACACCAAGGACTACTCAACCTCCGAGGAGGGAGCAACGAGAGGCAAGATCATTTCAACTCAGGCCGGGAGATGCTGCTTCTGCCGACACTGTTGTCTCAGGTATGGTTCCCATTTGCTCACATCTAGCAAATGTACTTATAGATTCGGGATCTACACACTCATTCGTGTCATACCATTTTGCTAAACATTTAGATAAACCATTAGAGTTCCTAAACTATGATTTATCTGTCGCGATACCGTTGGGGGCTCCGTTGGTTAGTTCGGGTGTGTTTAGAAAGTGTGAGATTAATGTGAATGGTAAAGAGTTAACTGTTGATTTGGTACCATTAGTAATTCAACACTTCGATGTTATATTGGATATGGATTGGTTAGCGGCTAATCATGCTAATATTGATTGTAACACTAAAGGAGTAGCATTCCGTATTCCGAATCAAGATGAGTTTTATTTTCAAGGTAAGAGTGTTGTATCACCACCGTATATCGTATCCGCTATTGAAGCATGTCGATTGTTGAAGAAAGGTTGTCAAGGGTTCTTGTGTAGCATTCTTGATACTAGAGGTCCCGATTTAAAACTTGAAGATATTCCGGTAGTTAGAGAATTTCCGGATGTGTTTCCAGAAGAGTTACCTAGTGTATTGATTGATCGAGAAATTGAATTTGGTATTGATGTTATGCCGGGAACCCAACCAATTTCACGAGCACCATATCGAATGGCACCAATTGAGTTGAAAGAGTTAAAGATACAGTTGCAAGAGTTGCTAGACAAGGGTTTTATCCGACCTAGTGTGTCCCCGTGGGGTGCACCAGTACTATTCGTGAAGAAGAAAGATGGTACAATGCGGATGTGTATTGACTACCGGGAGATCAACAAAGTAACCATCAAGAACAAATACCCGTTGTCACGTATTGACGATCTATTCGATCAACTTCAAGGGGCTGAGGTATTTTCAAAGATTGATTTACGATCTGGGTACCATCAACTGAAAGTTAAAGCTAAGGATGTGGAGAAGACAGCCTTTAGGACCCGCTACGGGCACTATGAATTCCTAGTGATGCCGTTTGGGGTTACTAATGCGCCTGCTGCCTTCATGGATTTGATGAACCGTGTATTCAAATCATATTTGGATGAGTTCGTTATTGTATTCATTGATGACATTCTCATTTATTCTAAGAGTCCGAAAGAGCATGAACGACACTTGAGACTAGTTTTGCAGCGACTTCGAGAGAAACAATTGTTTGGGAAGTTGAAGAAGAGCGAATTTTGGTTGACGAGTGTCACTTTTCTAGGACACGTGATTTCTAAAGAGGGTATTTCTGTTGACCCACAGAAGATTGAAGCTGTTATGAATTGGTCAAGACCGACAAATGTGTCCGAGATTCGAAGTTTCTTGGGGTTAGCCGGATATTATCGAAGGTTTGTTAAAGACTTTTCTAGAATTGCAACGCCAATGACAAGGTTGATGAGAAAAGATGTACCGTTTGAGTGGAACAAGGAATGTGAAGATTGTTTTGTAGCATTGAAGAAAAAGTTGACTACGGCACCAATACTTACAATTCCAACAAGCACTGGAAATTTCAGAATATACAGTGATGCTTCCCACCAAGGCTTGGGATGTGTTTTGACACAAGATGACAAGGTAATAGCCTATGCTTCAAGGCAGTTGAGACCTCACGAGAAGAACTACCCGACACATGACTTGGAGTTAGCGGCGGTAATTTTTGCGTTAAAGATTTGGAGACATTATCTATACGGGGAAACTTGTGAAATCTTCACGGATCATAAAAGTCTGAAATACCTATTCACCCAGAGGGATCTTAATATGAGACAAAGAAGATGGTTGGAACTCATGAAAGATTATGATTTAAAAATTCAGTATCACCCGGGAAAAGCCAATGTAGTTGCCGATGCCTTGAGTCGGAAGTCGTCAGAAAACTTAGCTTATGCCTTGACTGGACAGGAAAAGTCGATAAAGGAATTTGAACAATTGAAGCTTGAGGTAGTTCCTAAAATTAGAGGTGGTTTAATGGCTGCGATCGTGGCACAGCCAAGTTTAATTGGTGAAATCAAGACTAATCAGCTCTTAGATCCAGAATTCAAGAAGATTGTGGATGAGTTACCAGAGGGGAGAAGGCCAGAATTCAGTTTCCAAGATGGTGTTCTGAAATATATAAACCGATTATGTGTACCTAAAGTTGGAGATCTGAGAAATAAAGTTATGGAGGAAGCCCACAATACAAGATATTCTGTACATCCGGGTAGTACCAAAATGTACCGAGACTTGCGAGAAATTTACTGGTGGAGTGGTATGAAGCGAGAAGTTGCAGAATTTGTGTCTAAATGTATGACGTGCCAAAAGGTGAAACTAGAACATCAACGACCCGGGGGAGAACTACACCCGTTGGAGATACCTGAGTGGAAATGGGAACATATTACAATGGATTTCGTCTCGGGATTTCCAAAGTCTCAAAAGTCAAATGATAGCATATGGGTGATTGTAGACCGGTTGACTAAGTCAGCCCATTTCCTACCTATTAAGACCAAAGATCCATCAAAACTTGCAGAGATTTATATTAGAGAGATTATACGGCTTCATGGAGCACCAGTGTCGATAGTGTCAGATCGTGACACTCGGTTCGTATCAAGATTTTGGGAGAGTTTACAAAGGGCTATGGGGACAGCTTTACATTTTAGTACTGCATTTCATCCCCAGACCGATGGTCAATCCGAGCGAGTGATTCAAATTCTGGAAGATATGTTGAGAGTATGTGTTATGGATTTTAAAGCTGATTGGGAAACTCATTTGCCGTTGATTGAATTTTCTTATAACAACAGCTTCCAAACTAGCATTGGAATGGCGCCTTATGAGGCATTATATGGAAGAAAGTGTAGATCGCCGGTATGTTGGACAGAAGTTGGAGAGAAACAGCTTTTGGGACCAGAGATAGTGCAAATCACTACTGACAAGATCCGATTGATTAAGCAGAGATTACAAACGGCTCAAAGTCGTTATAAAAGTTATGCGGATACGGGTAGAAGACCGTTGGAGTTCGAGGTGGGTGACTATGTGTTTTTGAAAGTATCACCTTCAAAAGGCATAGCACGTTTTGGTAAGCGAGGTAAGCTCAGTCCGAGATATGTTGGACCGTATTTGATTCTTAATCGAGTTGGGCCATTAGCTTATCGATTAGAGCTGCCACAAGAATTAGAGAATGTTCATAATGTGTTTCATGTGTCGATGCTTCGACGTTATGTGCCGGATTCGAAACATGTTATCATTCCGGAACCGTTAGAGATTCGGGAAGATTTAACTTACGTGGAGCATCCAGTGCAAATTCTTGATAGGAAGGATCAAGTATTGAGGACCAAAGTGATTCCCTTGGTGATGGTTCAATGGCGAAGCCATTCAGTGGAAGAGGCTACTTGGGAGCGGGAGGATGAGATCCGAGCCAAGTACCCGCATCTCTTCAATTCTTGAGGTAAGAGTAAGTTTGGGGACCAAACTCCCTTTTAGGGAGGGAGAAATGTAACACCCGTACCCGGAGAACGGGTTAATTATTTGTATTAATATGCATTAATTAGTGAAATTAGTGTATAAAATGGATTAAGGAGAGGCTTGGACTCGCCCAAGTAAAAAAAGTGTTCAGAGAGGGACACTAGTTGGAAAAGTCCCCAGAGAGGTGGGACAGGTGTTGAAATTTAACCCATTGAAGGGTAAATTGGTAATTTGCATTTTAAGTGATTAAATGCATTTTTAATATGATTACATGGATATTTGCTAAGTTGCTTTTAATAGATATTGTTATGTGGTAGTATTAGTTTGGATACTCAAATAAGGGTATAAATGAAAAAGATGTAAAATTAGTAGGTGCAATAGCAATTTCACAAAAATATGTGGGACCCATACGGAACTTAGACAAACACTCATTTGATAATTGGGTAGTTAATGGAATGTTTGGGGGATTTCATAATAAGAACTTAAGAAAATCCGGGGGTGTAAACGAAAAGAGAGGAATTGTGAGGGATTGACAACACAACATGCATTGCATGTGTGTGTGTCAAGAGACTAAGGAGTCTCCACAGAAAATCAAAAGAAAATTGAGGAGAGCTCGGAGAGAGAAACGGAGAAACCGTCACCGACGTCGAGTTCTCGCCGTTCCGTCGCCGCCGTTCGTCGGATTCGCGAACCGAAGCTGTTTTCGGACTCGTGGAGGTGAGACGAACGTTCCTATACCCTTAATTTATGTTTAATTCGCTGGATTTTGGTAGTTCATATTTGACGGTGAGACGTCGTCTACCGAATTCTTGTAGGATTCTTGTTGGGGTAGAGATTGAGGTTCAATTTGGTGAAATTCAGCACTTCTCTAGCTTAATCTTGGGTAAAATCAGTGTATAAGGTGAGTTTTCTACACCTAAATCTGATTGTGTTTAATGGGTTCAAGCTATATGTGATGTTAGAGATGTTAATTCATGATTAGGAATTATAAAGATGTTAATTATGTGAATTCTATGTCAATTTTATGAAAACCATATGTTGATACATGAATATGTGTTATGTGCTTATATGTCTATGTGGTAGTCAATGAGCACCGGGGAAATGGTTCATTGTTGGGAGTAATAAGGGTGGCGAAGAGGAAGAATCCGATAAATACGGAAGTCCAAGGAATAGAAGTGACCACGGGACCAAGGGAGGTCTTCGGGTTTGAATGAACCATGTAACCGGTGACTCGGCGATTACGTTTATGCTTATGTGTTATTTGTAGCTTTGCACGTGTTAAACATACAATCATGTTTAGAATGCTCACTAAGCAAATTGCTTAAGAAAACCGTTTTCCTATTTCTGTTGTGGTACATAACAACCACCGCAGGTACGGAGCAATACCCGGAGAGGAAGTGACGTGCTCGGGATTGGGAAGGAGATTTGGGGTCTTGTAATTATGTTTATAACTTGTAATGTAGTATAACTTGTGGGTTAGTATCCTTGACTTGTGAATTAAAGTCTTGACCTGTGGATGGGAGAGATGGGAGAGATGGGGGAGATTGAGCCTCATGCTTGTAAATTTCTTTTGAAACTTGTAAAATGATGTAAAGTATGGTGTCCTTTATGTTAATGTTCATATTTAAGTTGTTGGATGCGAACTTGGGTCATAACCATGTATTTTGGAGAGTTGGAAGTAAATTTGAGAACATATGTGTAATCTCTCTCGTTTTGTTCTAGTAGGGTGCAAGTAATGGATTTGACCATCTCGGCAAGTCCGGGTGTGTCGTTAGTGTCTTGGACATGTTTCTTTAGTGTTTATAATGTTAGTTATGACTTTGAGTTGAATTCCAACAAGCTTCATGTATTTTGGATAAGAATTGAGAATTTAAGTTGAAAAGTTTGTTGTATTTCAAATGAAATGAGTTCATGGTTGATTTGATCAAATTGTGAATATGATTTTATGATCCATGCTTAATTTGAGTTTAAACATGTTTAGAAATGTGTTGGGATTGTTTTCCCAAAGTTTCATAATGTTTCCATGTGATTTAGTTGTGTTTTGGTAAGTTAAAACTTGTTTTGACAGCAAACAAAATTTGGCAGCAGATTTGTGAAGGGGATCGATCCGCGGTTTGTGAAGGGATCGATCCGCCCTTCCAAGGGGACATTCTGCGGGAGACTAATATAAATGGATCGATCCGCCCATTATGAAGGGATCGATCCGCCTTGTATTTTTCCCCAGCATGTCCGTTTTTACGGAAACATGCATAACTTCTTCTAGGAAACTCGGTTTCGCGCGCCGTTTGTTGCGTTGGAACCGGGACTCAAAATTCTAACTTTTGGTATAAAAATTTTACATACTTTATAAATGACCATTTTGCCCTTGGGGCCTGTTTTATCACAATAGAGTTCTTTAAAGTGGTTTATTTACCTTTTCTCTTTAATTAGTGTGTATTTTGGGTGCGGTTACTCTTGTTACACGTGTCCTAATCCACCGGGGGTGGGTTGGGGTGTGACAGAAATGAAGAGTAAGTCATAAGTGAGGAGGGAAAAGAAAAGAAGAGAAATGATGGTAGTTTCTTTTATTTTGTCTGGGAGTTTAGGAGAAAAGATAAAGTTCGTTTCTTTCCTCGTGTGTGGGAGTTGAGAAGAAAAGAAGATAAAAGAAATAAAGTTACCATTCTACCCATTAACGACTTGAACTAATGAAGGCTCTAACATCTCTTTTTTTCATTTTCTATTCACACCAAATAACATCTAGATTTACTTGGTACGTGAGCTTTTTGCTTTGTAATTAGGAGAGAGAATTAAAATTAGCTAAGAATTAAATAAAGGGTACTGTGAATATTAAGAAAAATAGTAGTACTTGAGATACAACTTTCACACAACATTCCTAAAAGATTTTGTCTATGTCTCTCTTGTGACGTCACTGGACTCCACAGTGACCAGTGAAACAAGAGAGACATAGACACATCTTTTAGGTTACGTAAAAAAAATGTGAAAATTGTATCCCAAGTATTTCTCTAAAAAAAATTCATTAAACTCATTTTATTTTCTCTCATTTTCTTCCTAAATATTTTTTTTAAAAAAGTAAAAATTTATTTTCTCTCATTTTTTTTGTCCACACTCAAAACTCTCAAACGACTAATTTACCTATTTTTCTCCTCTTTTCTCTCATTTTTTAAACTCGCAAACAAAGTGTTAACAATAATGTTAGGGGCACTAAAAATTCCACAAACACTCACACCCATACTCTATCTCTCTCCCAGTGATACTGTAGGTCCATTACAACAGTGCCACTAGGAGAGTGATAGAGAATGGATGCGAGTGTTAGTGGAATTTATTTATTCCCAATCCCAGAATCTACTTAGACTATATACGACTCTCGGTTCAGACCATTTTCATATATTCTCTTCCTCATCTCCAACAAGTTTGTTGTAATCACAGTGTTTTCATGTAGATCCTCTCTTATCTCAACACCCTCCAACAATGGAAACCACCTCTATCTTCAGCTACTCCAAAGTGGTACCTTTTGGTTTCAATCTCACCAAAACCAACAAAGCTTCTCTCAGACCTTTCAACAAGCAGTTGGTGTCCCCAGTCCCAATCAAGAACTCTCGTCGGACCCAAAAAAACTTCAACAATGTTCAAATCCCATTGAAATATTCTTTATCAAGTTCACTGGACTGTAATTTCAAAGGTAAGGCCTCTCAAAATTGGGGTTTCCCATATGAATCGTCATCATCGACAGTATGCAGACCGATCAAATGTTCTTACTCAAACGAAACCACCTCAGATTCTCCGAATTCATTACTGAAAAATATGAAAAACCTCTCATTTGCTTCACTGAAAAAGACCCTTTTTGAGTTGACCCCTATTGACATCTGCAAATGGTCTTTGATCCTCTGTGTTCCAATCGCTGCCGCCAAATGGACTGTGAATTTACTGTTTAACCCTTTCTTCTGGATGTATTTCAGCTGGGTTTGGTTGTTCTGGCCATGGTTTGTGGCAATGGGTCTTGCAATTTATGGCCTTTATAGCCTTAGCAAATACTTGAGTGGTGAAGCTAATGTTTTTGAGCAAATTGCCATTGTTACTTCTGCATTTACTTGGCTAACACTTGTCCCACCTGCCCATTTCAATGGCTACTTAGAAGGGTGGCCTTTTGTGTTCTTCTTGGTTTATCACTACTTCTTTTTCTTCAATGTTAGTGTTCGAAAACGCCTCTATGGCGATTACTATCCTCGCAAGCACGAACCCAAATGGGATGTTAACCCGCCAAATTGGTATCGCCTCTTGTTTTGTTTCGGAGTCATGATTGGCCATTGGTTGGCTGCGTTTGAAGCACCTGAATTACACTTAGTTCCAGGAGGGTGGAGCAATTTGGGTATTTGGGTTTTGATTATGTTAACTCTATTTATGCAATATAATTCGACATTGTATCTTGCGAAGTATTCTGAAAAGGTTGTGGTTCCAACCTCGGTGGTGCAGTTTGGGCCCTATAGATGGGTTCGCCATCCTATATATGCATCTACAATGCTTCTGTTCGTGACATACTGTGTGGCACTCAGGGCGCCCATTAGCTCGCTATTTGTCATTGCGGTTTGCTTAATGTACTATGGGCAGAAGGCGAAATTGGAAGAGGCTTTGATGATAGAGACTTTTGGGGAGAGCTATATGGATTACAGAAGCAGAGTTCGATACAAGTTGATCCCTTTTGTTTATTAGTCGGCTTCCAGGTACATTGTTCAAGTAGTTTAGACGTTTATACTTTTGGTGATTCCTACCTTTGAAATTGCTTGTGCCACATATTATTTGTGTGGTTGAGGCATTTATGTTTCCTTTCATTTCTTACCCTGGTTTAGATGAGCTTTCATGGAAATTGAATGTCTCTTACACAACTCAACTTGCTTATGATCATTTCGTTTAACATTCTGTGTTGAGGATAACAAGTGTGTTTGTGATGCCTGCAGTTAAAATGGGTTCAATTAAAATTACATTTGAACGTGACGGCTTTCCAACCACCTTTTTGGTGCTGTAGTCAGAATCAGCCATTGTGATTTAGGTTCAATATCATCCAGCGGATGCAAAATCTATGGAAAAAACTCTCTCTCTCTCTCTCTCTCTCTCTCTCTCTCTCTCTCTCACACACACACACACACACACACACACACACACACACATCCCGTCTCATTTCATCCCAAAACTTACGGACAACGTATTAACTAAGAATAGTACCTTGTGAAAGGAATAAACAAGAAAGCTCAAGTCATTACTTGTAAGAGGCCTTCTGGGGAGTTTACTTTTGCTCAAGATCACCGCTTCCCTGCACTGTGAAACACTCTAGTATATAAAGAAAGGAGCAACCGGCAAATCCCTATTGTCCTCCTGTAAACTTTCACCAAACTCTTTTCTTGGAGTCTTTTCCTCCCCATCTAATGTGCTATGTGCATACCAAGTCTCGTAAAAACATGCCTATGAAAGAAGATGTCAAGTACCTGTGCGGCCCTATAATCTCCTACAATTTACAACTGAAGCCTGACAGAAAACTGCAATCATATTTGAGAAGGGTTGACATACTGGGCCTTTTACACACTGCTTATTAAGGTCAAAACCATGCTCACTCTCCATCCCAACCTCACATTGGATGTACTTGGTCAATCCGTCCCTTGTATGACTAACATACTTTTGGTCACCTTTCTCACATGTTAATCCTATGCTATTTATATCTATGAAGCACCGGACATGGACGCTCTGACACAGACACAACACGACACCGGCACGTCGACACTGTAGGAAAACTGTCTATGAAGTGTCCGTGCGTTGGACACGATACGACACGTTACCTTCTTAGAAGTGTCGGTGCTTCCTAGATTTATACTCCAAAGCCATTTTTCTAAAAGTGTTTGATTAAACAATCTAAATTTTCGCACCTCAATCCCATATTTTTGCACTGGACGGAAAATTGACTTCCAATTCATCAAGTGATATTTGAACCCATCTCCTATTTTTGCAACTTTTCCAAACTTTGTCACTGAAACTGGAAGTAGACTGGCAAAGTGGACAAGCCACTTTTTGTGAATGTAACCTTTCTCCTGTGGAAGTATTGCCTCTTCCACCGGATTAGTACCCTCTCAAGCTACTCTATAACTGACTTCTGAGTGAGTCTAGCCCTCAAGGATGACCTAAAGAAGTAGTTAGTAGATTTCCCCACCCTACAACTGTTGGGAATTTAAATGTCGAACCAAATTCCCCTGATAAACACATAGAAACACAACATTAATTAGCACACACACCAAAGAAAACACAAATTTATGTGGTTCGGCAAAACTATGCCTACATCTTCGCTCAACAGAATTGTACTTTATTATGGGGAAAACCGGTATATGACCTCACCCTCATAAATACCAAAGAACCCTCATCTCTCTCACCCTAGATTGCTGCCCCATGAGCGGAAATCCCCTCAACTTGGGTACAACTAATGGCGTTTTTTTTTTTTTTTTTTAAATTCCTATACACCATCGATTTCACTTTCTTGTGGTCCATCGTCCATATGTGATTGAGATAACAATGGTACTCATGACAAATGAACCTTCATAGTCTTTCCTCTGCTCAATTGTTAGTGAATGAGATGACTATGGTCCGGGAAATGGAACCCTTTTCACTGCTAATTTCTGGGGGTAGAATATATCCGACGCAATCCAATTGATCAGGTTGGCCTCGCTTTCTCCTTAATCCACGCTTCGAGTCCAAATCATAGAAGCACGAAGTGGGAGCGGGGGCGGAGGCTGGGGCGAGGAAGCGCTAAACCTTAAGAGGTTCAAAGGTTACTTCGTGAGCGGGGCGGGTGCGGAAATGGGGTTGGGGGTTGGGAGAGGGTGCGGGTAACGCTCGTTAGAAGGTTCTAGCTTAAGCTTCTAAGGTCCAAGTCATGCTTTGCTTGTCTGACACTTTATGGGTCTAAAGCACTCATATTTTGCCTCCTTAGATTACATTTGGCAAACTCTTGTGAGTCGACGACCGATGGGAATCTGCTTGAAACCCCGTCTTCCTCTTGCTCTTTAGAGTCCAATTTCTCCTATGCTGCACTCATATTTGACTACTAGAACTGGCCTGGCCATATAATATTGAGGATGTAGCATCAGCTTTCCGTCTTCTTGGCAATTCATAGCCACTCGATGCAGTGAATGGACTGGAACTGAGCGAATACTTGCACATTGAGATACTTCTGTCCATAGTTGTCAAATCGAGATTCGTATCGTGAATCGAAATGTCACAAGTGAATCGAATCGAGATTCGCGAATCGTGAATCGTAAGATATGGTGACAAATTAAAAAAAAAAAAAAACTATAACAAGGATGAAAACTATGTAGAATGAAAAATAGAAGAAAATAGCAATCAAAGAATGATATAAAACACATCCAATTACGTGATTACGTCGTCTAAGCTTTAGAAAGACAGTGCGTTAATAGCAAAAAATGTTGGTATATATCCCATTAGTTCATTAGTTCATATAAGTTGCTATATATCCCAATTCCCAACAAACCAAAAAAAGTATACCCCAAGTTTGTAATAAGTGCCCACAAAATATACTCCCAAATTTGGATCTAGAAACAAAATTATAGCTAAATAGTTGACTAATAATCCTCGAAAACGTCGAGATCAAGGTCATCTTCACCATCACTTTTTTGCCTACTCATCTCCTCATCCAATTCCCTTTCTTCCTCTTCTTCATCTTCAATCTCATCAATGACTACCCCTTTTCCTTTGCCTTTTCCTTTTCCTTTGTTGTAGGCATTCAAGATTCTTGGTCCTATTATCATTATAAAGAAAGAATTAATATGATATACAGAAATTACTTAATATCTTTCTCTTGTTCTTAATAAATAATATAAATCAATTTAGTTAGTATACGGTATACCTCTCTTTCTCTTGTTGCTACTTGGACCTTCATCAATTGTGAAACATTCATGAACATCCATTCACGATAAATCATCAACTAGACATGCATCTTCCCTTTCAGTGATCCATTCATCATCCGATTCCATATTTGACAAACAAATTGGATCATTCAAACCCTCCCTACTCTCTTTCCCTTTTGCATATCTCACCTCAAGTTGAAGGTTGTACTTTACAAATACCAAAGCATTCAACCGTTGTTGCTCCACACGGTTCCTTTTCTTAGAGTGGACATGGTCAAATGTGCTCCAATTTCTTTCACAACCGGTGGCACTACAAGTCTGTATAGCTAGCCTTTGAAGCTCTTTGCACTCTTCTCCATAATTTTCCCACCATAAAGCTATAAGTAGAAAGTACAAGAGGTTAGATTTTAAAATATATTAATATTAGTCCTTATAATTTGTAAATTTGCAAAAAGAGATTACCGGGTTGTTTCTTGTCTCTTGTCAAGACGGCCATCTCCATTCCAAACATACCCTCGGCTCTCTTGAACTTCTCAAGTTGTGAATCAATCATGACTCTTGTTTGCACATCAGGATACATTTTTTCAATCGTTCTAAACAAACCCATCTTTACTTCTAGATTCGCTTGAAAATTTGGATCATAATGGAACCTTAAAATTAAATAATGTTCAAGTTATACAAATTAGCAACTTACTTTGGATTAAGATAGAATACTACTCCCTCCGTCCCTTTTTTTGAGTCCACCTTTGGGAACTCAACTTATTAAGGGGACAAAAAGAATCTACACCTACTTTCCACAATTGCCCCTAATCATTGCAAAAACTTTTTTAGTCTTGTCTTGGTGTAGATTTCAAGGAAGGGTAGTTTTGGAAAGCAAGTAAAAATTGTATGCCAATTTAGGAAAGTGGACACTAATTTTGGGACATTCCAAAATGGAATATAGGACTCAAAAAAAGGGACGGAGGGAGTATAATTTAGATTAATATAGCAAGTAGCAACTTACTTTGGATTAAGATAGACTGCCGCGACATGAAGTGGTCTATGGAGTTGTAAATTCCAACGTTCGTCAATGATGCCCCAAATGCGATTATATCTTGCCACCACATTTTTGAAATTCTTCTTAATTTATTCTTTTGCTCTATCCATAGCCTCATAGATATACCCCATTACCGGCGTTGCATCGCCATCTGCTAGTCTTAGAACCTTCACTAGTGGAAGCACACATTTCAAACAATACTTAATTGATTTCCAAAATCTTTGGTCCCCCAAAACAAAGTGAGATGATCTCGGCATCATCTTTACTTGCATAGGAACTCGTAACCCACTCTTCCGATGCAAACATAGCCCGTAGGGAAAATTCCTCTACGAAAAAAACCCGTAGAGGAATTTTCCCTTCCATAATACTCTTTAAAGTAAGATAAGACGTGGCAAATCTTGTCACTGCCGGTCTTGTCAATTCCCTATTCTTAGAGTACTTTCGAAACAAATTCAACACCCAAGTATGCCGCTAATGTAAACTATGATCCTCCGTGCCTTCGCTAGTGTATCAAAGAAAAAGCCGGGATATCACTAATGTCGCTAAGATTTAAATCAATACAATTGGCCGCACAAAAGCCGGGATACCCCAATATTCTTTTCCACAATAATTACATGAGAGGTGCATCCTACCCCCCTTTTCCCTCATCTATTCTCTTATAATGATCCCAAGTTGGGTCACTACTACTTTTCTTTGAGTTTTTCTTTGGAGCCATAAATAATATTTATACTAGAATCACTTACCCAACCAACCCAATAACTTTGAAGTTCCAACTTTTAACCACCAAAGTAAATGCCTTTAATAAATGCTTCATGCAAGTAAAAACCAAAGGCAAAAAGACAAAAGTAGAAGAAAACCCTAAAAAAATATACATACTTTTGAGCTTGGGAGTTGCGGCTAAAGCTTTGGACCACCCATAAATGCTTCAAGGCTCAAGCAAGTAAGAATCAATGGCCAAAAGACAAAACCCTAAAAGATATACCAACTTTTAAGCTTTGGGAGTTGTGGCTAGCTTGGGACCACACCGAAATTGATGCTTCTCTTCGTCTTCTCTTTGTCGGTATCCATGAGAGAGAGGTTAGTGTTTTTTTGTTTTGATTCTTTTGAATATACAACTTTGTCTTTGTTTAGGTTTACAAATCAAAGGAAAAGCATCAAAATGGTTCGAAAATGACTAGAAAGCCCTTGGTGGGCTTCGGAATTCACTAAAAAGCCCTAATGGGCTACGGATCTGTTGGCCGAAGCAAGATCTGGGCGAGATTTTCGAAAATTTTGGGCCATGCGCAGTATCGTATGATTCTCTATTTCGATTCGATTCGCACGATACACGTATGATTCATCGATTCATCTACGACTACTGAGATGTTGCGATTCATGCCATGGGGTCGAATCGACTTTTATGTGTATCGAATCGTATCATACGATATTAACAACAGAGCTTCTGTCCCGCAATAAGGCTTGGATGATGTGTTGTATGATGACTTCATTGTCTCCCAACACTCAGTGACTCCTTTTCATCTAGAAGTATAGGCGGTATCATCATTTCAATGAGCAAATTGGGTGTTATACTTTCGAGTAAGTGCTTGCTACTTGCAAAAGTTTACGAACTCTTCTTTGGTTCCATGAAGTTCCAGACGCTCGCACTCTAGCACCAGCCTTTCCTCTTCATGCTTCCTCCCTCAATTTTGCATCAATGTCTTTGTTTGGAACACTTTTAGCGCTTCTTTGATAGATTCATGCCGCATTGGAAAACTTGATGGGTCACATGCTTCGGGCTTTTGTGGTAAAATACTAAGAATCAAGGGCAGATGAGGCAGTCCCACACTTGTAAGGTTCAATGAAAAGATTAACTTTCTATCAGGTTCACAGCACTCTTTTGGAATTCTTTACACCTCTGCCCAAGTGTACTTTCATAAGGATGCTGGGGTTAAAACATGGTTCCAAGAGGAAGTTAGACCTTTTCCAGAACTCTTTCAGTGGAGAACCACATAACTTGAAGATTTTAAACCTTCCACAGAGTCACAACAAGACTGGTCAGCGGTTACCCCGTGCAAGGCACTAAGATAGATAATTTGCCAATCCGAAATGTGCTACCTTCAAAATCCCTTCATTAACCAAAATATTGGATGGTTTGCTGTATCGATGGATTATTCCTCGTGAGTGGCCATGCTCGGGGAGCGGAGATTCGTCATTTCTCATGCCATAAACTGGACAATTTCTGGTTGGAAAGTGTAAAAGCGTACCTTCTTCAGGGCTACCATCCTACCAGATTTTACATTTACGTCCACGGTAGACGGTGTGGTATGTACCTTGTCCAATCTTATCCAATTTCTCAAACAAGTCAATCGGGCAACTATCCATTAACGGCTTCACCGTCCACAGTACTGGTGGCAATGTTTTCTGCTTGGTTTAAGATTGGTCTATGAGTGCTGTCTTCTAACCGAGGCTTACTCAGCAATGGTGTATGAGAACTGAATCATTTTTCAGTTTAAGGTAACCGAACATCCTAGATTTGCTTGGTTTAAGATTATGCCAAGACATGATCTCTGAACCCAAGTATGGGCATATAATAATCTGCCTGTATGCATATGGTTTTTTCACCCTATATATCAAAGAAATAAAAGAAGAAATGATCCTTTTTTCTTGCTTATTTTCGGTGGGATTTTCTGATGTCAAAACCATGTTAGGGGCACACTGCTTTTGGACAAAATCATCTTCCTTTGTCACAAACCCTGCAAAATATCAATCAATTGGTAAAATACCAATTAGTGATCTATGATTAAAAAAGAAAAAGAAAATAAATGTGTTGATTCCTTTTCCTTCATTAGAAAACAGACAGACTATGTTGGTGATATTTGATCTGAATTTGTTGAAAAGTGGTGTGGTTTCTTCAATTTGTTAGTGGACATTTGGTTTTGCTTTTGGTTGATTCTTGTAGTTTGTTTAGAAACAGATGTATGTTTGTTTAGAACAGAGGGCTCGCTGAATAATTCTCTGGTTTCTCGCTTCACATACCTAGACGAACTCCATATATAGGTGGCCTGTTTGGGAAATCCTAAAACAAGACTTGGTTCAGTCCAAGTTCAATTTTTATCCGGTTCTTGTGAGGAACTAGTTTGGTGAGTATCTAGTCCTTACATAGGAGTCTGTGCTAAGTTTAATAAATTCCTTAAAACAGGTTATTGTTCTTTATCAAACCAACCACACTTGGTTCTCTAAAGAACCAAATAAAAAAAATGGACTTGGAGTCTTGGACTGAACCACATCCTATTTTAAATTTCCCAAAGATGCCCTAAGTTTGGTTCCTAGTGAACTTCTATTGTTTGGGAACACCATTTTTCTCTAGTGCCCACCACCAAGTGTTTGTTGCCATTAGACTCTGCCTGTAAACGGATCAGATTTTCATCCAGATCTGATCCGAATCCGATATAAATATCCAACTCGTAGTCTGAATATATGTGTACTTAACAGATTCGATCTGATAAGGACCCGAATTGGGATTTTTATATGCCTATATATATATACATTCATTTCTTTTCAGTTTCCACTATAATGGCCATTGTTTTATATGATCATGTTTATTCTATAATGGACAATCAATTTGTCTTTGTTTTGATATTCATTTCTTTTCGGATTCGAATTCGGATTCAGATTTTCTTAACATATTTATTATCGGATTGGATTTGGATTGAGAAATTCGATTCGAATTAGATCCATTTACAGGCCTACATCGGACCGCCGCCCAACCCCGCATCCCTAATTTTGCAGTTTGCAACTTTTTTTGATCATATGGTATAGTGGTCTCGCGGAGTTTAGTAGTGGTCTAGTGGAGACTTTCTCAAAACAACAAAATTGGCATTGAAGCTACTAGAATAAACTAAAATTGATTTACAATTAATGATTAGGGAAAATATGATTTGTGAGTTTATAATCTTAGAAGTTTCCATCTACGATTATACTTATTAAATCACATTGTTTTCGGAGGCAAAAGAATGTAGTAGGAGAAAAAAGAAGTAGTACATTAGAGAATACAACTCGTTCATATAGAAAGCATAAATTAGGGCTACAGAATTTTAGTGCAATCTAGGACATTGAAGATGAGACAAAAGTTGCAATTCAAATTGTTGGAAGTTTTGACCAGCACAGTTGACGTGATGATCATAACCAATAAGCAGAAAAAAAGCATGAAGTCAAAAAGTCACTACCTAGCACTTGCTTTAATGCACAAAAATAAATAAATAAATAAATAAACTATTTTGTCCTAAGTTTAAGGCCATTTTAAGAATTTTGACTATTTAAGGAGACTTAACCTGTCATCATGGCTCCACCTTAATGAGAGCTTTATAATGAAAAGGGAAATTTGGAACATACTTTTAGAAAACGTCGAATGGATTTTCTAAGACATTCCAAAATGGTTTAAACTTTCTTTATTTGGAAAAATGATATCGTGTGACAATCACATTTATGACAAAGTGGGACATTACATGGAATAATTTCTCCTTTGATGAAAGGGAGTAATAACATAATTGATGTGTAATATGTAAGACTGGTGATAGCGACTTTGTGCCACATAAGGATGGTGGTTATGAAATCGGTTCGGGATCATCTCGCATCTAGTTGTATCTGCATGTAGCTCTGCTGTTGAGGCAGGAGGGAACAAGAGATGGGATTTGTTTCATTGAAAAATCAATGCCTCTCTATGACCGACACTAGTTTTAGGCGGTGTCTTAAACTCCAGGACTACATAACTTTTACTAATTGGTGAAAACCACAACGTTAACGCACAACTTGTCATTTAAAGGTAGATCATCGTGGTTAGACAACAAAAGTAGCCGACCTTATCTGATAGGGACAAAACTTTATGCCTTTTCATCATGTTTTAGAATGTGATTAGTCTAAGTAAGTGCCGCATATGTATCACACACACATTTATACACACGAATCAATAACATACCAAAACAAGATAAAAAATGGTTTTGGATTCTCTGCAGCCAAAGGTGGGCAGCCATCCTAGCAACACCTTCAAGATCTTAACAACGGACACACTTTACCATTTTCCTGTCTTGATAGCAAAGTGTGTGCTGTCAAAGTCTTGAAGGTGCTGCTAGGATGACTGTCCACTTTTAGCTACTGATTTGACTTGTATTTTGCATTCATATCATTTTTTCTTGCGCAAAATAACATTCCCCGAGCTTTTCAACACGATGTTTATACACTTTTATCACCTAACCCTTATATTTTTTCTCTTACATCATTTAAACGGGTTTCGTGTTTGTTTTGTAGGTAAATAAGGGCATTCCATGCTCAAAGGAGGATCCCGACAAGAGATTATGACGGATGCAGCCACTTCTAACCTAATTTGAGTGCCGAAGACCATGAATTAAGAAGCTATTTCAAACAAGGATATCGTAGTTCGTCGACTTAGCTTCGTGTGACCGAAAATTTCAAGTGAATTTGAGGTCCAGGCTGAGAGATATGGCAATTCTATGATCGTGGCGCAAATATGCATGGAAGTGAAGTTGCAGCTTTCTTAAACCAGAGGGTTTTTTGACAGGTCGAAGGGGTCCGTTCGACTGGTTAAACGAGCCCAGTTTTCTCCTTTGTTTATTTACAAGTTTTTCATTTTGGGGTCTTGTATATATATAACCCTTAGGTCATTTTGGACGATTTTATCTTGGTTTTTAGCAGCATTTCTTCTCCCCTTCTCTACTCTCTTAGGTTTTCATATTTCCTTTGCATTTACTTCCCTCAACAACTTCTGTTAGTGTAGTTAAGGCTAGAGAGTGAAGATTGGTCTTGTAATCTTGTTGCATTGAAGTTTATTGAAGATCTTAGCTTACATTTGAAGTATTTAATTTACTATGGTTTGGTATGATTTCTCTCTTCCCCTCTTTGCTATTTACGTTGCCTTAGTCATGAGTAGCTAGATTATGTAGGTTGGGGATCTATATGCACCCAAATGCACAAATCCAAACAGCACGATAAGATTGGACAATGTAGAGGCCGGTATGAATAGACCGCAAGCTCGATAATAGTTTTTCATACAAAATGGTTCCATCGGGCAATCTAGCGTCATCGCTGCCTCTTCCATCAGGCTACCTAGCATCATCGCTGCCTCCTCCAACGGGCTACCTAGCGTCATCGCTACCTCCTTCATCGGGCTATCCAATGTCATCGGGCTGCCTCTTTCATTGGGTTGGTGAAAGCTTCCTCAAGAAGCCTTGCACGGGTTCCAACAAGCAAATATCTCTAAAAGATGAAAGAAAATCTCTGAAGTTGTCAAAACTCATGATAAGGGCGTAAGTTCCAAGACAGAAAGGTAAGAAGCTTCGACCAACGAGAAAGTTGGGAAGTTACAAGAACAAACACGTGGCCAGAGCACATTGGACACAGCTCCCCAAACTCGTTCGGCCTCAACCACCAAAAGCAAGAGCTTCTCCTTTATAAATATAAGGCATGTTTCCAGAAGAAAAGGACCATGCGTCTCAAACAAAACTCCAAAAGAGCATACCAAACACAACAATCTTTTACAAAGCATTCCCTTTGTCTTTTCATTTCTGTATAACTTAGTTCAACTCGCAGTTTGTTCTCAAGTCCTTACATATTAATATTAGTTCCAAGTTTTTATTATCAGAATGTCTCTTCTCTTCAAGGTAGTCTGATCAGCCTTTAAACTTGTTGATTTGTTTGGTGTTTGTTTTATATCTTTATGACATAGTTTGACTTGTGTGCTTCAATACTGTCAAAGAACCTATAACTAGGGTACTTTCCTACTAGTTTTTAACAATCACAATATGATAGAAGTCAGATCGTGCATCACTCGCACAAAATACTAGGAAAAAACCAGGAATGGATCATTGGAAAGCAGTCAAAAGGGTTATGCGATATTTACAGAGAACAAAGGACTACATGCTCACGTATTGGAGATCAGACTTTTTGGAGATCATCGGGTATTTTGATTCTGATTTTGCTGGATGCCAAGACAGTAAGCGATCCATATCAGGCTATGTTTATATGCTGACTGGAGGAGCTATATCCTGGAAGAGTGCTAAGCAGACACTCATAGCTTCTTCGACCATGACTGCAGAGTTCATAGCCTGTTATGAGGTATCGAATTATGGGATATGGTTGTGAAACTTTGTCATTGGGCTGCGTGTGGTAGATGGCATTGAAAGGCCATTAAAGATATATTGTGACAATAAATCTGCGGTACTATATTCCAAGAACAACAGAAGCTCTACGAAGTCGAAGTATATTGACATCAAGTTTCTGGTTGTTATGAAAAGAGTTTAGAGTGGTCAAATTTTGATAGAACATATAGGGACAAATTCCATGATTGCGGATCCGCTGACCAAGGGATTACCTTCTAAGATCTTTCACGAGCACACTGCTCATATAGGTGTTAGATTGTCTAACGATACTTTGGTTTAGTGGGAGTTAACATTGGATGTTCTATTTTTGACATTTAAATTTTTTTTTTTTTTTTTTTGCAGAATAAAGTTGACGGATTATGATTTATCTCTGAATCTAATTATTTTCTATATGCGTTTTGCATTGTTTCGGATTGATCTCAATAAAGACTAAAGTAAGACCAGTTGGAAATAGGCATGTTTGAGATCACATTACATGTAATATCCATGCTATTCATCCATACTTGATCTATGTCATTGAAAGTGTTGGTATGGTGACCATTGAAGGTCTAGTTATGATTATGTCAGACGAAAGCCGCCTTGATCCCATACTAATATAGAAAATGGACTAGATTGAAACTAAAGTAAAGTCTAAAGATAAATAGCACACAAGTGCACATCTAAATAATATATAATATAGGTGTAATTGTTTCAAGAATCATATGTAGCCAAGTGGGAGATTGTTAAGAAATTATGTTTCCTAATGATAGTGGGCAACATATTCATATCAAATATCTATATACATATATAAAAGGAAAGGGAGGGGTACTATAAAAAATTATTCTACCATCAATAATTACACAAAAACTATTAAGTTTATTTTCCTAATAAATATTTATACAATGGACTAAAATGTCGCAAAAATATCACAAAAAAAAAAAAACTACTTTTAACTTTCCTTAAAATCTCTCCTCTCACAACGTGAGTGAGCCCCTACTAGTATTATAAAGAGCTATCTAGAGAAGGAACCCCATTACTGAACTAAGGAGATTTGACTGAGGAAAACATAACCGGCCATCATCGTTCTTCTAAGGTTTATTAATTGCTATACTGGATACATGTATGTATTCTAATATATTGTACCCTTAATAATCTAACATGATTTAATCCTAGGGCTATGCTTTTACTAATCTAGGGTTCTACATTTCTATAGATTAAAGATTATAACTAGGAGTGAAACAAAAACCGACCCACCGAACGGTTCGGTCGGTTTTCATAAGGGTGGCGCAGTGTAATACCGAAAACCGAACTAAAAAAAAATTAGCCTAAAACCGAAAAAATCGACCGAAATCGAACCGATCGGTCGGTGGAAAATCACTCCCAAAACTGACCAAATCGAACCGATTTCAGCCTTAATTATAACAACTCTTCCCTTCTTTCTTTACTTTATTGCTTGTGATTTTGTTTAATTTGCTATTAAAATTTTAAAATGTTTATTTTTTGCTAAAATCTTATTTGACCCCTCTGAGATTTTCATTTTGGGCCAACAATACGGTATTCATAGTGGAACTTTGTTATATCCTTCGGTGGACATGACACTATTGTGGGTGAACCACGTTATATCTTAGTGTACTTATATTGCTTGTTCTGCTATATTGTTGTCTTGGTTCATTGTTATTTTATGTCCGTTCGATCTTTGGTAACTTTTTAAGTTACAAATCTCAGGTTTAGTCGCATAAAGCTAGTATCGAAAGGTTCCAAGGTGGTGTCTGTTAAAACAAAACTATTTTCCTTTAGTTTCCCTTACTACTTTATAAAACTACATTAAGCTAGATTTTTTCAAAAAATATACTCTCTCGGAACTTCGATATTTCTAAGCTACGTCACACAATATTTTCTTACATTTCCTAAATATTTTATTTTACTTCTTATTTTATTAATTACTAACCAAATAAAGAAAAATATTATTTATTGTATTTTTCCCTCTCTCTCTCTCTCTCTCACACTAAATCAATGAAACAAAGCAGAGATTTAAGAAATGAATAAATAATGGCAATTTTGAGGCTTAATTACACAATATACCTTTGAAGTACGGTCCTGTCTCATTTTAGTCCTTAAAATTGCAATTGTATCAATTTGGGTCACTAAGGTTTTTAAATAAAAGAAATGTGGTTCAAAATATTCCGTTTTGCAAGAAAAATTGACTGAAGTTATCGACATGTAACACCTAGTCAAGCTTTTTAGGGAAAATAATAATAATAACACCAATCTTCCCGCTGCCACATTTTTGCATAACTTGTGTTAATATTTCTCCCAGAATGGGATCTCCTGGACTATATTGCTTCTTTTCTTTTAGAGTTAATTGCATTTTACACCCTTGAAGTTTGGGTGGTTTTGCACTTTGAACTTTGAAGTTTCAAATTTGGCACTTTGATCCCTAAAGTTTAGGATGAGTTGCACTTTAGTACCTCCAAGACTTTTTGCGACAAAATTTTCACTTTTAAAGGGCTATTTGGACTTATTTGCCATATTTGTGAAACTTTAAGGACCAAAGTGCCAACTTTAAAATTTTAGGGTGCAAAGTACAAAACTATCCAAACTTCAAGGGTGCAAAATGTATGCTAAAAGTGTGCATCATGGTCCTTTCATAAAAAAAAAAAATAATAATAATAATAATAATAATAAATTTTAAAAATAGTAATTATCGACTAATGTGACCGGATAGTATACCACTTGCTCTCTTCCTTTGGGGAGAGCAAGGTTCAAACCTTGCTACATTAAAGGAAGGTGGGGTTTCCCTTGGTCCCTCAGTTTGATAAAATGTGTTGGGGTTTCCACTACTTGGATTGTGGATGCGTGGGTGTATGGGTGCGTAAGCATATCCAAGTAAGTCATCAAAATAAATAAATAAATACATAAATAAGAAGAAAAAAAGTAGTGCTTGGTACTACATATATAAAGTTATGGGTAATACTTGGGACACATTCAAAGATAATTTTTGATACACAACTCAAGAGATATGTCTATCTCTCTCCTGTGTCACTGTGGTGTGTCACTGTGTGGTCCAGTGACATCACCGGAGAAATATAGACATATCTTTTAAAAGAGAGAGATAGACATATCTTTTAAGTTGTATCCCAAAAGATGTGTTTTTGAGTGTGTACCAATCTTTACTCTAAAGGTATATGGCCATTAACGCCCCCTTCTTTGTGTAGGCCGCATGACTCCATGTATGTGGGCTTTCCAATGCTTATATTCTCGAAACACATGATGAGCATCACCAATGTCCTATAATCATAGGAAAGGCTTTAAAACTAGAGGTGCATATTATGCCGTCTCTATTAGTCTTCCATGTGAGATTGAAAACAAAAACTTGGTTTTTGACCTGTTACCCTTGCATGTGGACGTATTTTTTTTGACCAATCAAATTAGTTTGTCCTCTTGATATAGCCACAGTGAAAGGAAAAATATATATATTAAAGACTAGGTATATGTTGACCAATAATTTTCAGGGACAAGATAAAATAATGCATTAATTGTCTGCAAGATA
Organism: Hydrangea macrophylla; assembly: GCA_033977485.1. Classification (NCBI taxonomy): domain Eukaryota; kingdom Viridiplantae; phylum Streptophyta; class Magnoliopsida; order Cornales; family Hydrangeaceae; genus Hydrangea; species Hydrangea macrophylla. Next base: position 14,880,541 of record CM066989.1, read on the forward strand.
AAATTCATAACCTTGTGGTTCCATTCTATTCACTAACATCTGAATGATATTCTAAAACAGTGTGGGGGTGGAGTTAGAATTTTTTTGGAGCTATGATCTAAGAACTGAAAAGAAAATGTGTTGGAGGATCAAATTTTAAGGCTGAATAAGTTATATATAAGTTATGTATAAAAGGATTTTTATTTATTTATTATTAAACTTAGGGGCTTATAGCACAGTCAAAACTCTCCCAGCTGCTAAAATATGCACTTCAACAGTGATTTTGATGACATGGTATCAGTGTTGCCATGTTTGAACGCATGTTTATACTAATTTCATTGAAAAAATAGAGAGTATTTTTGCTCACTCATTTTTGGTCCACCATGCACCAGGCCTTCAGTGGGTGACGTCACGTACGAGTCTCATTTCAGTAATTATGTTAATAGTACAGGGGTAAAAATGAGATTAAAATGGGACGTGTGTCATCCAATAAAGCATGGGTGAGCAATAATAAATCAAAAATGAGTGAGTAAAAATACTCTCGAAAAAATAATTACTCATAAACTTCTTAGTTTACGTATTAGTGAGTACTGATACAGATAATGTGGTAGCACTGTTACATTAAATACTGATGAATTCATACATATATGTACGTATACATTCGTATGTACATATTGTGTTGGAGCATTGATTTCTTTGTGAAGATCTGTTAAAAAAATGTGGCTGGATTTTGACTTACGATATGTATATATATTGTCTATTGTGATTCAAAAGAAAGAAAATAAAAATTTTATTTTTAACAGAGACATTATTCTTCTTTGGATGATGTGGTAAATAATCACAGTTTTTGATGATTCAATTATTTTTGTCATGGGCACATGCAGATGGGTACTATAAACCAGAACTTGTCGAATCTGTGAGTACGGATACTTCACAATATATTTAGGCAGAGAGGGAAAAAAAAAAAAAGAAAAAGAATATTTGACCAGTCAAATAATCCCAGACATATAATGCAGAAGGATAGTGATCGATTAATAGCTCTGCCAAACCTACATAATAATTGAGTAATGCACTTTTCAAATTTTAAATCTTAAATGCTTCCAAATTATGATTAAAGGATGTTTAAGTGGTCTTACCATTATTGATAGCGGTTCCACTATCACATATATTTGGGTAGTATTTGAGATTCTAAATTAATTTGGGAAGTGCAACATTACTAGTTTTAATTATGCACGAAAGTAACTATTAAAATTTAGGAATAATGTTATGCGTATGGAATTAGAATCCTAATTTTGTTTATTAATACTCTAATAATTGTATCACATGCAGTGATACGGTGTACTGCCAACCACTACTTTAGCTGCACAATTAGAGTAATTTTTTTTTTTGGTGAAGATGAGCCAAAAGAATACTTTTTGACTCTCTATTTAGCTCCAAACATTGTAGATGCTGTTGGCAATAAAACTGTGGAGAATTTTATGATAGGACCAAGCGTTTTGGTTGTATTATATGATTAAACAGGGTACAATATTTTGTGTATTTTGTGACCCTGAGTACAATGTTATGAGACTAAAATAACTATAGAAATTTCTTGAATGAAATATTTTGTGATATGGGTACGGCTTTTGCGATATGTATCCAACTTTTACAATTTCTATTTTAGTTATTTTGCTTAGGTCTTAAATTGGTGTAGCTGGCATCATTTAACATTGTACCAACGGTATATTTATTTTTTATTTTTTTAATAAGAAAAGGCACATCTTTGCTCAACAAAAATGTAGAGACAATCCACCATAGGATACCCTGCAAGTGATAGAAATAATATAGTACTGTCCAAATGGTGGGGAAAAAATTATTTCCCTGTATTGGTTCACCACCTTAATTTGTAAACTTGTACAATCAAAAAACATTGGAATTAGGCCTATCCTATTATTTTGATCTGGATCTGGTAACATGAGCATAACCAATCATATATATATGATCCGAATTCGAGAAGTCATTTAAATATAGTGTAATGCCATGCTTTCCAATTATGATTAATTGTTACAGCATGTGGTACAATAGACAGAACATTTTGCAACCAAACTTGGAAAACGTAGCATTAATACTCTCTCTCTCTCTCTCTCTCTTATAAAATGGGGAAGGGAGATTCAAATCTGAGCCAAATGTGCAAAGGGAAGTTGGTGCCAGCCAACACGACTCAGTCCTAAATTCTTTATGTGCTAAATATTATATGCAAAACAGTATGCATTGTGGCTACCTATATATTACCTTTAATAGTAAGCATGGATATTAATGGGTATTTTCTTCAAATTTTAACATGTTAAATATACTTCCTTTCAACTCACATCAACTTTATTTTCATTTTACTTTATAACTTTTGAGTTCTTTGTCAGATTGGATCGAATTGTCGGAGCTAGTTAACATAGTCACATTTGGATGATGTGTATATGTATATATATACATAATACATATGTGATATTTAGCAAACATTTAGTACTAGACATCAGTGACATCTTGGTTTGCATTTGGCCTGTTTGGAAATTCTGAAAACAGGTTTAGATTTAAACTAAGTCTAATATATATTTGTTCCTATGAAAGAAAGTAAATATTCTCGAATCATTTTTAAGTCAGGCACAAATTTCTATATACGTTCTTAAAAAATAACTACACAAACACCAAATATTTAAAACTAATTCCTCTTTGAACCTCATGACCAAATTCTTGTGACACTCAACAACCTCATGACCAATTGTTTGTGCCTCTAATACAAGAGTAAGAGTGAGAGTGAGAGTAAATAAACATTCACTAAAACCCCACTACATATAATTATAAACACCTCACTACAATCTATCTTGTATATCTTCATATCTCTCTCTCTCTCTCTCTCTCTCTCTCTCTCTCTCTCTCTCTCTTCCAATATTGATAATAGAGACTTATATATATATATATATATATATGGATGAGAAATGGAAACTAACAAAGAATGATTCAAGTAGCCATCCATCTACTTCTTCCCCTTTCAGAAGGAGTCAGTCACAAAAGTGCTCTACTTCTAAGTCTCCTCTCTCAAGGACTTGTTTGCAAAGGAGTGCTTCTTCCAAGTCACCTCTCTCTAGTAGTTCTTCACACAAGTCTTCTAAATTTACCCAAAAGTGCAGTACCTTAGCCAAGGAACAAAGATCTAGGTTTTACATCATGAAGCGATGTGTCACAATGCTTATGTGTTGGCACAAACATGGTGATTAATTCTTGAAGAAAAAGGCTTCACTTGCCCTCCTAAGGATGTGCAAAAGCCGAACCAAACTACGTACCCAACCGAATTGAAGCATGTCGACGGTAGGTTTCAGACTATCCAACGGCTTCTTTTTTGTCCAAAAATCGATTTATTGTTCGATTGTCAGTTGGGCCAAATATTGCAAAACCGATATGATTGAACCAACCGAACATATGTAAGTACTAATTAAGAAGGGTTTCATTATTATTTTTTATTTTTTATTTTTGTTTATCCATACTTTTTCAAAACTTTCTGCGGCAAAGGGTTTCACTGACGACAGCTAGATGGCGACGGTGACAGCGGCCGGTGAATAGAAACTAGGTGAGTTTCTCCCTTCATATTTTTCTTTTGGATGCTTAGTACTTGTTTACTATTTAGCTAGTATTTTCTTGGATTTTTGTTCACAAAAATGTTGATTTGGATGATTGGGTGTGTATGTTTAATTGTTTGTTTGTGGACTTGTGTTATTTCAAACTTCCATTTACTTTTTGATTTTAAATCAGGCCAGAATTACATAGGAAAACCAAGCCCACTTCAACTGGCCCAATCCGCCCAATGGATTGCAACCTAACCATGGACTAGAACCAAATCGAAACCAACCAAAATTTGGCGATTCAGCATATATCGTGATGAGTACCGATTTGTTTGGTTTATGGATTTCGTGAGAAAAAAGAAAATAAGATGAAAAATTTGCCTCATTCATAAGGTAAAATGATCTACTTTTTCATCTTGTTTTCATTTTCCCTTGCTTTTCCCTCCTGAAATCTATGAACCAAACAAAACTTTATTGCAGAGTGTAGGCCAGGGCTTGTTTGGAATCACTTCCAAACACATATTTCAACCCAAACGTACTTCTGGGATATAAAACGCATACGATATCCTATTAGGATTAATTTTAGAAAGTTTTTTAGAGATCTAAAAGCACGTTAAGCCAATAGCAAATTAGTCTAAATTAACATGATTCACGAAGCAGATTGGGGTTTTGATGAAATTTTTTTATATTTAAATTTTAATTTCTATCGTATCCTTTGTGACTAGAGCATCTGCTTCTGCCTAAACACACAAATAACAGGCAATCTAAATGAGTCCTTAGAAGAAGTTAAGTGCCAAATTTTGTAAAATGCTCTATCGAAATTTGTTGACACGCATCAGTAACAGATTTAATTTGAAATGGAATGTAAAATTATGCTTTTGATTTGTAACTAAAGGTTGATTTTAATTAGTCATGTCTTGTGAATTTTTTTCCCCTTATGTCCCCTAGTATTTCTCCTAAAATTTTCTTATTTTTCATTATGTAATATTTAGAGTTAGAATAAAGTGTTGTAATTTGTCTAATTAGCGGAGATCAGTCGGAGACCCTAGAAGTGTTCTACATTTGGGGGTGACCGCCATTATTATAGCATGATCTTTTATGGAAGCAACTTCTGTGCGGTTGCTTCACCACAGTTGTTGCTATTTCTCTCACATTTGCTACAGTAAAATTGGGCAGTTTTTAAAAATAATTTTTACAAAAGCAGTTTAACTGTAGCAAATGTGAGAGAAACAGCACCAACTGTGCTGAAGGTCCGTGCAATTACACCATACCTCAAGAGAGGTGAGAATAATTTACTCAACTAATTAAAAGAAGGAAGCAACTGCACAGAAGTTGCTTCCTTCTTTTAATTAGTTGAGTAAATTATTCTCACCTCTCTTGAGGTATGGTGTAATTGCACGGACCTCTCTCGTATTTTAAAATACTACACTGACCTCCCTTGAGGTTTGTAGTTGGTTATACTCGACTCCCCTCCCGTGTCAATCAAAAATTGGTTGACTAACGGGATAATCATTGATAAGGGAGGTTAGTGTAATTTTTCAAAACATAAGGGAAGTTTGTGTAATTTGGCCATACCTCAAGGGTGGTGTGTCTAATTTACCCAATTTAGTATTACTATTTTTATTTTATTTTTCATAGTGGTTGTGTTGGTGTGTATGATTGAACTCAACCGAGTGCAAGAGGATAAAATAATTTACTCAGTCCAAACGTTTACCATTTTGACAATCTTGAGAAAAAAAAAATTTTCTAAACAATTAATCTTTGTTTCGAGGATAAACCATTCATACCATCCATTAATTTAGGCCTTCAAAGATAACAATTAATCTCAAGTTAGGACAAAAAGAACAGCACTTCCATACATTTCTTTAGATCCTTTTGGTGTTGTTCCCTCTCACACAAGTGAGGCTCACAAATAAAAAAAAATTATAAAAAAAAAAAAGGGTATTTAAAGAAAAACATTGTGGCCCACTTTTGTGTGAGGAAACAACACTAAAAGAACCCAAGAGAATGTATGAAAGTGTTCTTCGATACAAAATTATAATTATAAGTTCCAGTTTTGCACATTTAATCACTAGTGTAGCTTTGGATGGAGAGAACTTCAATAAAAAGAATATTATTCATCATATAGGCTCCTCAAATAGCATTTCCAAATTCTTGAATTTTACATATCCGCCTTCCACTATTTCCTCTCTCTCTCTCTCTCTCTCTCTCTCTCTCTCTCTCTCTTTTATTAGTGGAGAACTACTCTTCCAATACAGCAAAAGCAATACAAACACACATTTGATCCACTCAAAAGTGTGTATTATGGCTCTCTACTACTCCCTCTTAGCTAGGATCATCTTCACAAAACCCAAAATACAACATCATAAAAATAATAATAATAATAATAAATATTTTTAAAAAAGAGAGACATTTAATAAGTTATATAGACGGTTGGAGATGGTGCCATGTGTAGTCAAAGGTCAACACTTGGGAAGATCATACGGTGGAGGAAGCAGCTTCTGATTGGGGAGCTCCCCATCCAATACTACCCAAGCCATCTTCAAACCCCAGCTAACGTGGACCTCAAAGTGACAGTGCATGAACCAAACACCTATTTCATATAACACCAAACATATTAAACGCAATTCATACTATGAGCCAGTAGGGAAGTTTTCTTATTAAAAAAAAACCAAACAAAACAAAATTTAGAAAGAAAAAAAGAAAAAGAAAAATACATTTAGGGTTTTGGTGGGTTTCAACTGTCACACTATCTGTGGATTTGAGATTGAGTACCCCTAGTTTAGGGATACCAAAAAAAGCCACCTTAAAAAATCGCCAATATGTACTAGTAAAACTCTTCTTTAGGTAAAAATAAAAGGTCATAGTGTTACATATTTTATCTCAAAGTTGACATTAATTGATAACATAGTTGTTAAATAATTTAGGCAACTAAATCTTATCTACTTAACAAATTATATATATATATTTTAAGGTTTTGCGTTTATTACGTACGTATGCAACAACGTACATTATAATTAATGATATTATTATCAATTTCTGTATATCCTGATGTGAAATTGCATAATAATATATTCTGAATGGTCCCATTGCCATACCACTTGGGATAAAATTTGGGACAGTAATATTACTCGTATTAACAACATGCGATTTTAATCAAACCAGAATTTCTAGACCTTTCTCGGACCTAAAAGTTACAATTCATATCTTCTCGGCTTTGTCTATACTCTAGGTATAACATTATGATTCCTAAATTTGTATCACAAATTTTATTTTCAACACTGAGCGAGAGAACAGTCAGTTGTAGGAGACCGCCTGAATTTCCATTAGACATTATTTTACTTGGTCTCAGCTTGCAGTTGCAAACCAACTTTGAGAACTGTAACATTAAGTACTTAGCCAAGAAATATATATACTCACCTGGGTTATCAGCACGGAAACGAATAGCTACCCATCCACCAGACGGCACACCAATTGTATTCCTTTCGACAGGGTTGACAAGGTTAAATTTGGCAGGGTCCTTATTAGGATCAAAATTTCCAAACCCTAGTCCAACCACATAGAAGTTATATCCATGAAGATGAAGAGGGTGACTTTCAGCACCAAGAATGCTAGTTTCCTGCAACACAAGCTCCACAGTGGTGTTAAATGGTAGCACCACCACTTTAGTCCCATTAATCACTAAAGTATTGTTTGGTGGCGTTCCTGTATAATTAAACGGAATTAGAGGCATGTTTGGGAAATCCGTAGTGTAAACACCGTTTTCTCGCCCAAAGAAATGGGCTTGGAGGAGTGCTGTTGTTGGGAGTGAGAATGAAATGTTGTTAACAGAGGCCGCAAATTTCGTGCCATTAGGCCCCTGACAGGTCTGGTTTTTCGGGCACGGGCTGCTTCCTAGTCCCACGGTGAAGAAAAAGCGCTTTTGGACCGTCAGTGGCACGTTTGGATTGGCCAAACTAAAAAATTTGTTGCTAAAATTAGCAACAAATGAAGTTCCATTGATTGGGGGTAGAATTGGGATTGGAAGAGATTTAATTGAAATGTTTGGAGAAATCGGTAATTTCTCATATTCAAGAATTGCAACAACTGTGGAATTATCAAATGTTCCTTGGCCAGTGAAATATGGTCTTGCTGCCATTAAATAAGTGCTTTGGGGTGGGTCTTGTTTGGCTTTGAGAAGCACGTTTGTGGTTTGTCCTGGTGTTATGATGATGATTTCAGTTTCAAATGGTTTAATGTACACTGCATCAGCTTCAACTACAATGAGGGTGTGATTTGATATGCTGAAAAAGAGATCATCATTGAGTGCAGCATTGATCAGACGGAGGAGATAGGTCTTCCCAGCCTTGACCTTTAGCTTGAATGTTTCTGCAAATTAAGAAGTAAGAACTAAGAACTATTAGGAAATGTAGTCAATGGGGACAAGAGTGGGCAAATTTCCACCTTAATTTTTCATAATTAAAATTTTATCTTTAGTCTTTCCTTCAATTTTCATTGTGCCTCTCCTAAAATTTTCATTTGCCCCCCTAACTTATCTTTTGGCCCCTCGATGGGGTTGTAAAAATAATTCTCTACACATTATCTCTCCACTATTTTAGTTTTTTACCTTTAAAAAAGGGTTATTACATTTTACCCCCTGTTGGTTAGGCTCATTTTCATTTTACCCCCATTTGGTTCAAAAGTGGACACTTAACCCCCTTGTGGTTTTGGACTAAAGTGAAACTACTAAGATTTCTCTCAAAATAGCTAGATTTAGTGTTAAAATTAGCCATCATAGAAAGTTTAAGTGTCAAAATTGATTGTACATAAGTTGTTAACCCCTAAATTGCCCATGATAGGGATTAAGTGTTAAAAATTAGCCCCACATAGGCAGGCTAAATGACAGCATTACCTCCACATACCCAAAATTAAGCTCACAAAGGGGTCCAAGTGTTAATTTCAGAGTTTTCATCAGTGATGTGCAAAGTATTAGACATTTTGCAACTGTGACATAAAATAAATTCTACACATAATTGTACACATAATTATGTATAAATAGACCCAAAAAAAAAAATAATAATAATATATTCGCCTCGTGAGCGCTGCCCTCGAACCCCCATAGGCTTGTGCCCCCCCTAGACTAAATTCCTAGCTCCGCCCCTAAATGTAGTTAAACCCATGCAGTAACTAAGGGCTTTGTATATATGGTTTGTCGATTTAAAGAAGAAAATTAAAAAGGAAAGTAAGGACCCGTAAGAAAAAATTAATAAAATTAAGGATTGAAAATTAAGTGTTAAATTTTATGTACAAAAATTTTAAACGATTGGATTTGTAATACTGAAAACAATGTTTCAAGTATTGAAATATACTGCATTTAGCGGTTATTTTCAGTATGATTTTTTAACTTAAAGTTTCAATGGGTTTTTGGTTTCTTTTTCAATTAAGTGGTACATTATCAAACGCACTGAAAAAGTGTAAGTGCTGAAAATTTTTATTGTCATCACTTAGAGCCGGTTTGGGTTAGCTAAAAAATAAGTGGTGAAATATTAAGTGATTCTTTATTAAGTGACGAAATATTAAGATACTTTTTTCCAGCTTAATTTTGTAGCTAAATTGTTTAAGTGCTAAAATTTAAACTAACCCAAACACTTCCATATTACAAAATAATTATTTTTTTCTCGAAATTCGTAGCTCATCACTTAATTTTTAGCTAACCCAAACAGGCTCTTAATCAAACACACCCTAAGTTTATTTTCTAGTGTTTTTCATAGTGTTTTTCGTCTTGGCTTAAATAAACATTAGAAATTACAAATTTTAAAATATTACAAAAAAACCTCAAGAAAAGACGAGGGAAAGTGACTCAAAAAAATTAAAAAGTTATAAATTCTTTGTTACTCTATTTTCTTTTGAGTAATGCCATAAACGAAAAGTTATTTAGGTGACGGTAATACCACGCTATCACACTGACGTAGTGGTGTGATGCACCAATTTTAGTTGACCATGTGCATTTAAAACCACCATTTAGTATTATAAATACCCCAAAAATTAAGGTATAATTTAGAAGTTGTTTTTAATTTAATGTAAAAATGATGAAGTGGATAAATAAAAAATACATTGGTGGATACAATTGGTGCGTCATATCACATCAGCACAATGACGTGGTCTGTGTACACCCTGAATTATTTCTCACTAGAGACGCTTAAAGAAGTCAGGGATGAGTTCTACTTTAATTACAAACTAAAAGGGTATAATTTAATATTTTGATTTCAAAGTTTTCATCGAAACATCAATCGATTAATAAAATTGCGTACCTGGATACAGTGTACATAGCATTTTCCATTTCCTTCTACTATCCACTCTTCTCATTATTGTTTTCATTAACCAAACAAAGAAGAACGTTTTTCTTAGTGTTTTCTTTACCTTTATCGCTAAATCTATGAGTCAAACCAAACACACCTTAATTCTTTTCTTCTTCTTCTTCTTCTTCTTCTTCTGCTTCAATTTTTTTTTTTTTTTTGGTTAATATATTTGGATTTTGAAATGAGAAATGCTAATGCCAAAGCAGAAAATATCGCTAAAAGTTTTAGCGACCCTTTCTGCTTTGACATTAGCATTAGCCGAAATGAAATTACCATTCTTTGCAGAACAATTGTAAAACAGTCCAGGGAATCCGTTAATGGTGTATGCATCAGATACATTTGGGCCGCCTCCAGACTGAAGTGCCTGGTTGATAACTGCCTCTGTATCACTGTTCCACCACTCACCTGTAGTCCAGATTTGCATAGTTTTTGTTAGAAGGTTTAGGATATTTTCACATTGCAGAATAATATATATATATATATACCCGAAGATATCAAGATATGATTGTGTTATTCTTTAATGGACAACAATATAAAACACCTTCTCACCATTATGCAAAATAAGGGTAGTTAAGTAACTTTATAATAAGAGAATTAAAATAATTTAAAGTGTTACTTAATGCACCCACTAAATTTCTCTCTAGTCACACATTGAATATGAGATACTAGATGTTCTGCCTCCTCCTAAGTAAATACCGTGGTTGTGGAGAGAAATTAGGTATTCGGTCAATGGCATATCTAGAGAGGTTAGGGGTGCCCATGGCCCCCAAAAAAAATTCAAAATTATTCAATTTGGGCCCCCAAAAAAAATTCAAAATTATTCAATTTCCACATTTAGTTTTGAAATTATTTATAAGGTTGGTCCCTCCAAAATTTTAATGTCTTTACATCCATTTCAATCTTCATTCTTGGATCCGCCTCTTTATATATAATTTATTCTGTGTCTTTTGCAGATTTTGTTTAGAGTAAAAATGTAGACTTATATGTTATAAAAAAATAAAATAAAACAAAAACTAGACTTATATATATAGATGTAATGTTAGCATTTTCCATCTACATAATATACATATGCATATGTAGATAAATATACACGTGTATGTTGGAAATGGTCTTTTGGTAGGTACTACTACTTACCGAAGATGATGGAGACCTCCTTGTAGGGTATTGCAAATGGGTAGGGGACATTGGGCTTTGGGAGGATGGTCATGGGTCCATAAACGGTAGCTCTTAGCCATGAAATGTGGGCATGCCAGAATAGAGTTCCTCTCTGGCCCACAATTGTGAAGTTGTAAACATAGGCCTGCCCTGTTTGGATTGGACATTGTGTTATATATGCTGGTCCATCCGCCCATCCTGTCTGAAGTTGTCTAATTCCATGCCTGGTCTCATCATCAAGACTCACCATTCACCAAATCAATCATATATAATAATTATATACAAGTGACCATATCATGAATATGTATGATTTAATACCTTGCTATTTTGATGATTTGAGTGCATGAAAAAAATGCAGTATAGAGGTAGCTAGTGTGACGTAATATGAAAGCAAAGAGATATAAACACGTGCAGTGGCGGATTCAGGAAATTTTGAGAGAGCGAAACTGACGATTAGTGTTGTATACGAGTCGAGCCGAGTCACTGAATAAGTCTTTGCGAAGATGTTCGATAAAGGCTCTACGCGGATCGGTTTGTTTAATAAACAAGTCAAGCTCAAGCCTAGATTTTAACCTTGTCTAATAAACAAGTCAAGCTCAAACACACATGAGCTAAGCTCGATAGTGCTCGTGAACACGTTTCAATAAGCTCGTAGCAAGCTCTCGAAAAAGCTTGTAAATAGACTTGATAGAGGCTTGTATATTGGCCTATATATAAATAGTGGCGGGGCCACATATAGTCTAGTGGGTTCAGTTGAACAGATGGAGAATTTGGAAAAAGAGAAAATACATGTAGTGTTTCGTGAATTAAGGCTTGTTTTTCATATGTCTCCACTGAAATAAAAGATAATCAAGTATACTACTGTCACATATGTTGGGAACCACATTCGGAAAGCATATAGCAAATGTGGTTCCCAAAACACATGGCAATTTATTATTATTTTTGTTGTTGTGCTGAGCAAAGTTTTATGAGTAATATTATGCTTCCAAATTTTGCATCTCGAATGTAGTTTCCAACACGTGTGGCAATGGGAGCACCTTCAATAATAGTGGGACCACTTCAATATTCTCCAATGAAATGAAGTTGACACATAACCATAGGGAACCGCGTTTGGGAAGCAATTTTGGAACCATAGCATGCATTACTCTTTTGTAATTTGACTTGGTTGATACTGCCCCATTTTGTGCAAAATTTCATTAACGTTTCTGGGTTTTTGGAATAATTTTGTAGATTTTTTGTATTAAGCTATCGCCTGACACCACTGAATTAAATTCCTAGCAACGCCACTGTATGTAAATCTATTAAATAACTATATAGTTTCAAATGACTCGTGAAAAACTCGTGATCAAGCTTGAATTTCAAGCTCATTTAATAAACAAGTCAAGCTCACGTATATAAGAGCTCGACTCGATTAATAAACAAGTCAACCTCAAGCCTAGATTTCAACAAGTCAAGCTCAAACATACAAGGGCTACACTTGTACACACCCCAACTGACAACTAAACAAGATATTTTTTTCCAAGTATTAAAACATGACAAAATTAAAAAATATTATACATAAATATATATTATTTTTAACAACAAAATAACTTGATAACTTGTTTACAATACTCCTCTTCACAATAAATCTCATTAAAATCTCAAAAAAGCTTCCTAGTTAACAAATAGTTTACTAAAGTCCAAATATTTTATAAAACTATCATATATACCCTCCTTTTTTTCTTTTCTTTTCTTTTCTTTTTTTTAAATTGAGTTAGGTCGGTCGTCCCCGCTTGTCCCTTAGTCACTCCGCCCTTGAACACGTGAATACCTTTAACGGCTCGTTTGGTTCATGGATTCTTAGGGTGGATTTTGATTCCACCCAAAGATTACTAGTAATCTTAAAATATATCTTTGTTTGGTTCATGGAATATTTAAAGAATTGTGAGTCCCACTGGATTTAGAATCCACCCAAAGGTGGAAAATAGGGTGGATTCTAAATCCTAGCTTAGAGGTGGTATTCCTAAGGATTACTGGGATTTTGATTTACTATTTTCATAATACCTAAACTAGCCTTTATTAGACTATTAAACAAACAAATAATTCGATCAGAAGAAATTTATGATTATAATTATTATTATTTTCTAAAATGGAGAGATTGGTAGATGAGATTGTTTATGATGATTTCTTATGCTTGAAACATTATATTTGATGTTAGTTTAATGACTGAATTCAAATTTGGGTTGCTATTTGTTAATGATTGAAAGTCTATATGATATTACAATAACTACATATTTGGCATATTGTGATTTGTACGTTAGACCTATACATGTTTTAAGATTAAAAATATAGTATATATTTTGTTATTATTCAAATATATTTTAACTACATGTAATAGTTTAGACTCATGTTCATGTCTTAATTATTCTATTTATCTCATTTTTTATGTGTCATTGATTTTTAGATTTATGCCATTATTTTTTTTCAATCACCCTCCATTTTTAGAGGGTTGACAATTTAATTTTAACTCATACATTCTTTTAGCATTCAAGGGTAGCTTAGGTATTTAACAATATTTCCATTTCATTTTCCTTGACCAACCAAACACTGGATTCTAAATCCAGCTAGAATTCTATTGGTGAACCAAACATTCTGCAGGGATTCAGATTCCTGGTAAAGTAATTACTGGTATTATGATTCCTAGTAATCAGAATCCACCTAAAATAATCCGTGAAACAAATGGGCCGTAATAGAATTTTGAAATCCGCAAAGAAAAAAGAGCAAGTTCTTTGAAAATGTAATATGGATAAAACTAAAGGCTATTTAGTACCTCTTAAAATAGAATGTAATTCAGTTCAAGTCTCGAATTTTCTCTGTGAGAAGTAAGATTATGTTGGATTGAAAAGAAAGAAAAAAAAGCCAATTTTATGAGAGACATTAGATTGAGACGTAGTCCTGTATAAAAATATACACTCTTCAAATACTTGAATTTATAGAACCGATTTACTTACGAATCATAAAATAGTTTATTTCTTTTCTAAACTGTCCTTAAGTTGTCATGGTGATTACAGCACTTTATATATTAGGTGGCTTAATTCTGCTAAGAGAATATAATAATAGTAATAATAATAATAAATAGCACGAACATAGGCTCATTTTGAAACTATATAATACTCTATCAAGGATTTGAAAATAAACAAACAATGGAAATTGATAAAATAATGATTGGTGCACATAAAGTGTGCACATGACATTACTCATCCAAAATACTGTCATTAAATCCTAAAATATCATAACTTTATGATCAAAATCACTAGGATAGTGTTATAGATTTTCTCAACTTTCTAAGGAAACAAAACTCTTCCAAAATTGTAAAAGCACATTTTTTTAAAGGCCTATGAAGGACTTTGGTCCAAGAAGTTTTGCTATCCTTTCCGTTTTCAATCAATCATGGGCTTTTACCGGCTTTTTGGGCCAATTATGATTTGTCCCAGATGTTGTAATCCATTGACAAAAGGTTGGGCTTCTGCCCTAATTGGGAATAATAAAACAAAATAGGTTCATAAAAAGTCTCACTTTTGTTTGATTTTTTAGAAAACTGGTATTGAAAGACTTGCTCTTAGAATTTGGGGTATTTTTAGGCTAGCTCTATTGTCAGAGTAAAATGGTTAATGTCAGAGCAAAAAGTGTTGCTAAAAGTTTTAGCGACACTTTTTTTTAGCGGCAATTTTTACTCTGGCATTAACCATTGCTGCTCTGACAATAATATTACCCAATTTTTAAGCCATACAATGAATTCGTATGCACCTAAAAAACAACTAGACAAACACTGAGATGTTTGGAACTTGTACACAGAACTCATACCAGTGGATGGTGATATTGTTGGAAACATGATTAACAACTTTGATTAATACTCTGTCACCCTCTCTAGCAACAATCCGAGGCCCCGGGAACATCCCATTCACAGTCACTATGCTCTTTGTGTGGCACAATCTTGTCACATTTGTCATTCTTATCTGTCCAAAAAACAACACACACACACACAAAATATAACTAACGAGGATTGGTACACAATCACACAAGTATATCCATCTTTTCTTTATGTATGTATATGAGTCTCCTATAGGAAGCTAGTATGATAGCATTTTATCCAATTTTAATGGACAAGAAATGCAGATGTCACACCTCATTAAAATGAGGGTCTTAGAGTCATAATATATTGATATCACAATAAGGGCACTAAAGTAATTTATTTTACGTCCTTTGCAAGATTAATTTATTATGTATGTGAGTCTTTTACCCGACAATACCAAAGCAGTAGGATAATATTGTGTTCAAATTTAAATAGACAAGAAAAATTAATGATATCTGATTAAAATGGGGACATTAGAGTTATTTCACAATGAGAGCAGTAAAGTAATTTACTTTAACTCATTTGTAAGATTAATTTAGTGCCATCATTTTAACGAGGGGCCATAGACATTTTGTCCAAAAAATTGTGCATATATTTAAAAAAAAAAAAAAGCAGTAGGTTAGCATTCATTATATGATATATATATATATATATAGTTATATACATATGTATAATTATTCTTAAGCAACGAAATTGTGAGCTCAATGAGACAAAATACATACATTGAACTTGTAATGCCTGGTAATGCCTTCATGCTTTGCATTTGCAACCTCAGAAGAGAACCAAAAACAGCTCATAACACAGAGAAAAGCAACCACAATAGCTGGTGTTGGAATTACAGAAACACTCATGTTTTGGTTTGTCTCAACTTCTCCTTTTTTTTTTTTTTGTCACTATGGTATACTTCATGAGAGTCCACTATGGATTCTCTATATATACACATTCTGGGATGTGTTTGGTTGAGTAGGTTTTAAAAAAGTTCCCAATTTTCAAGTAAAATCACAATTTACAGCCAAAAAAAAAAGGTATAAATTATGTATAAAAAAGAGATACACCAACTACTGTTGGTCCAGCTTTGTATCTGGAGTGCTGTTAAAGTCTTATCTTATTTGACTACCTTCCTAGTGTAGTCAACACTTTACATGAACATATATCTCTATTTTTTTTTCCACAAATACCCATGAGTAGATTAACCAAATTCTTCCCATCACTTCATTATAAAATCTATTTTGAAGGACATTTTCGTCATTATATGCTCAGTAAGACAATCCAGTTAAATTTATCATAGCCATTGCAAATCTTTGTGACCAAGACAAACCTGAGGGTCACCATCTTCCATACTCTTTAAGCCTCAATCAAATTTTTATTTTTTTCATTTTAAGTCATGTTAATGACAACATAACTTACTTTGATGGAGGACCAATGAGAGATTCATAGAATCATATTGGTGGGTGAATACCGACTGAGCCTTTGTTGAGAAATTATTGGGTAGTTTGATGTGATGTGGTTGTCTAAAAATCAATAGAGTCATGTGTATATATACATACATATACATATAAATGACAGCTTTTTTATTTCGTTTGTTTTACTAATTTTTTCAATTTTTCTGCTAATGAATCAATTGGTTAACTTTTTTGACATACATAACTTTGAGGAGTGGGTTCAAGTGAACCCTCTCACATTTGTAGGGGTAAAAATTTACATATAATTTTGCACGTATTGATGACTAGTTTTCCTCAAATAACACAGCTGAAATGAAAGACTAAAAGTCAAATAAAGAGAAGTAGTCATTTTTGTCATTTAGAGGTCTCAATTTAGCATTTGACTTGGTTAAAAATTAAATTTAAACCCATACATAACAAAATTATTTTTTGTTACGATACAGCGTGTATTTGATAACTCAATTAAGTGTTGAAAATTAAACATTTCAGTACTTATTTTTCCATTACCTTTTATAATGTATCATTTTACTGAAAATGAAACTAAAAACCTACTGAAAACTGCAAGTAAAAATTTTCATGTAAAAAAAAAAAAAAAAAGTTTGTGATGCAATTTATTTCAATAAGTGAAACATTGTTTTCAGTACTACAAATTTAATTCCATAAAAAAAAAAGGTACTACAAATTCAATAGTTTAAAACTTTCTCTCGGTACCCAGTATTCAATTTTACCAAACCAGAGCTAAATTATTGATTGACACTACTGAAATTTATTGTTAGTTGCGCCACTGCACCTGGATGAGGTGGTGGTCTCAGAACCAGAGGCAGAGCTATATAACATACCTAATGTACTTTGTGTTTTGTGCATTTATGTCCCCCTATATTTTTTATTTACCCCGTCTAAACTCAGAAGTCTGACTTTGATTTTCCTATTTCTAATTTCACTAGCTAGTACTTTAAGCCTTTACAGAGTTTCCTTTGAACGTATAAAAAATCTTTGTTTTATAATTGAAACTAGTTAAAAAAAGAAAAATATATATACGTATAATATATATAAGCACAATTTTGTTTGAAAGAATTATGAAGAGAATAGTTTGTTTTTTGAATAATTATGTATTATCCTTTAACCAACTACAGATGAAACCCACGAAATAACTATGCAATTTTTAGAACTCTAGAAACCAAAAAATACAGTATTTCAACCAAAAGAATTTCATATAAGCTTGTGCGGCTGTGTCCCAGTTAAGATCGAACCCTGACTCCGCCCCAACTTGGTACAATGAATAATTTCTCGCATTTGAGAGTGCCAAAAGCACAAAAGAGGAGGACATTTTACCCACTCTCACTCTTTTACTTTTTTTTTTTCACTAAAAAAAAGAAATTTAACAAGGAAGCGTAACCAATGTTTAGGTATAAAATACATGATTATAGTGAGTATATCTATCTATGTAATTATATTATACTATCACTTAATCACTGAACTGATTTTGTAGTTGCACCAACTACGCTCCTTGTTGGCTACACTTGGATATACTCTTCGTTTGTTTTTTCAAATACTTCTTTCTTCATCAATTTATCTTTTCTTTTTCTTTTTCTTTCTTTCTTCTTCTTTTTTTTTTTTTTTTGGTTGTTTTGTCAAATACTCAAAGAAAGGACTTAAATTATATGAGTAATACTTGGGATACAATCTTGACACAACTTTTCTAAAAGATGTGTCTATTTCTCTCTTGTGATGTTACTGGATCTCACAGTGACACAGGAGAGAGAGACACATATTTTAGGTTGTGTAGAAAAAATTGTGTGAAAGTTGTGTTCCAAGTATTACTCAAAGAGTAAGTCTACTGTGAGAAGCTTCTCATATGAGAAGACATGTTTTAACTATTGGATGAGCATCTAGCAATAAATGCATCTCTATATTCCTAAGAATCTTATAACTAGATGCTCATCTAACAATTAAAACCCGTATTCTCATATGAGAAACTACTCACTATAATATCGCCCTTACTCAAATTACTATATGTTATGCAGTATTCCATCAAAACATTTATATGTGAAGTTGTGACATAACTAGAACTAGTAGGTGGTCGGTTATTCAGCAACCAAAAATCATCATGATAATTGTTCACTAACGCAAGGATTAGCAGGTAATGATGAGCATAACCGCCAATGTTGCATAACCGCCAAAGTTGTTAGTTAATTTATACCAGCCAAGCTAAACCAGAGTGATCGTTTAAACTTATGAAATAGTATAATTTAGTAACTTGTATCTCCTGAGGTTTGAACTTCATACATATACCTCCTCTCAAATTTTAAGAATATCACTTACTTACTTTATTTTTAAATTTTAGTATCAGTTTCCCCCTTCTTTTAACAAATCGATGCAAAATTTGAGAGAATGTAATACAAAAATTTAGAAATAAGGGAGGTAAGTGATATTCTTGAAATGTGTGAGGAGATATGTGTATCAAGGTCAAATCTCAAGAGAGGTAGGTGATATTTACCTAATTAGTATGTCAAAGCAAAGGCGGATGCAGAAATTTGTGAAATTTCACAGAATCATTAGGATTTTTTTACCTAATTTTATATTGAGGGACTTTTCACTAAAAAAAAGTTTTCTGTGTCTGTAACAATTTTTTTTGTACCTGGGGACTTAACAATATATTACTTATGAATCTACTTTTTTATGCTTTTAAACTGTTTGGGATCAACTCGCGGTCCAATTCGCCAGCCAACCCAAGATATCAACCCACGAATCCAACCTGCGAGTTAGTCGTCTCACCCTGTCTCGTCCTGTATATCCATGAGTTGATGGGTTGGGTCTAGGGGTGTCATTTAGAATGGAAATTTCGATTCCGACAGATTCCGATCCGAAAAATTCTGATTTTGGCACTAAAAATTAAATTCTGAATTCCAAAATTCCGAATTCCGAAATTTCCTAAAAAAATCGAAACGGAATTGGAATTGTTTTGAGAATTCTTAAAATTCTAAAAATATTCCGAAAATATGTTTTCCGAAAATATATCCAAAAAAATTCGAATATTTTTCAAAAATTTGGAAGAATGTGGACTTGTTTATCCCACATCGAATAAGAAGACAAAGGAGAGAGTAGGAGACTCTCTATAAAAGTATGACTTACCCATTCAATAGTATTTGTATTCTGAAAATTTTAAAAAATATGAAAATTTCTGATTCCAATTCTGAAAAAATTCCGAAAATTTTCGAAGAATTCCGATTTTGAAAATTTCAGAAAATTCCGAAATTCCGAAATCGGAAAGGAAAACGAAATTCCGAAAAAATCGGAACGAAAATTGGAACACCTATTTAATTTCCGAAATTTTCGGATTTTTCCGAAAGAGGGTGATCCAATCCGTTCCGGCCGAAACACACCCCTAGTTGGGTCGAGTCACCCAGGGGCGGAGTCAAGATTAGGTTGGGGGTGGTGTGGGGCGCTAGTATAAGTATAAATAGAACGTTCGCAAAAATAATACTATATTTCTTGTTAGAATAATTTCCTTATTCATGTATATTCTGTACGTTACCACACTTCTAGTCTAGGTTCACCTTGTACTACTTTGCACTACAACATTGTACTACACTCTCCTATGCCTATATAAAGGATAAACTCTTGTACATTTTATACTTTAATACAATACAATCATTATATCCATCTCTCTCCCTATCTTAACATGGTATCAGAGCTAATTGGTGATCTATCTTACTTGTAAGTCAATCCAATCATCACCATCACCAACCTCTGCCAAACCCCTCAACACAACCATCAATACCCATCATTGGTCCAATCATCACCATCACCAAACCGTCTACCAAACCCCTCATCGGCCAAACCCATCAACACTAAACTGCCGCCACATCATCAACACCCAAATTGATCCAATCATTGCCATCAACACCAAACTACCACATCTCAACCCTCAACCCTCGATCTCAAGTCCCAATCTACTTAACCAAACTGCCACATCTCAACCCTCAACCCATGATCTCAACTCCCAATCTGCATATTTTCCACCAATCTGCATAAACCTCCACCACTAAATATCTGAACTCCACATCTGCAGAACTCCAATCCACTCTGGCGACCCCTCATATCCTCCATTACCACCAACCTACTAACTGACCCCAATCTGTAAATTCCATCACCACCAACCCCCAATCTGCACCCAACATCAGCGCATACCACCACAATCCCCATGACCGCAGCTCCGTCTGACCAAGGCCACCCCACCTAACCACTACTTTCAGTCCCTTCCCTAACCCCCAATCTACAACCCAGTTCCATCAAGGGGATTTCTTTTTCCAACCTAGATCTCACCCAGCTCCGACCTGTGAACCAGACCTAGATCCGACCCTTGAACGAGACCCAAACCCATAACTCGACCCATATCTGACCCGTAAGCCACACAGCTACTGATGTCAGTCTTAATCACTATTTTTGTTCCCTTGCCTAGTTCAGGACCATTACGGCCCGGTTCCTCATATCTCAATTCAATTCCTGACTAATTTTGACGCATGGAATCCATTTCTGCCCTCGATTTAAGCAGAATCTGCTCTATTTTACCAGTTTCTTACATTATAAGACTGGTTCTACCTCTTCCTACTTCCTATGGAGCACAATGAAACTACCCAACCCATTTCCATCACTTTGGATGGAACGAACTATATCGTTTGGGCCCAAGCTATGTCTAGGTTTTTGCAGGGACACAAACTTTGGTGTGTTACGACAAGCGATATTACCGAACCCACTCGATAACAAGAGAGGATAAAACAAAATTTGAAGATCATCTTAAGGATTGGGATACAAGAATCACCAAATTATCACTTGGGTCTACAACACTTGTGCTAATTCTATCAATCTCTAATTTGGCAGATTCACCATTGCTAAATCTCTTTGGGATCTCTTAGCCACGCGTTACACCACAGCTAATCCGGCTCATCAATATCAACTCTTAAGCACTATTCATCTCATGAAACAATAACCCTGGCAGACACTCAACAGCTTTCTCTCTGAGATACACTATGTCTGGGATCAACTCATTTCTTCTAAATTGAACTTTACCGATGCCATCAATGCCGAGATATTCTCCGCATATAGGGATGGCAACAGGGCGGGTATAGGACGAGGCCCCCATACCCCCCTCCCCCTTCCCCCTCCCCCGGCCCTGGTTCACTGAACCCTTCCCCCGCACCTGCCCTGCCTCACATGGTGCCTCTCCCCGCCCCGCCCTACCCCGCATCCGGGTCCCCGCCCCTGTCCCGCCCCGCCCCGCCCCGCCCCAATTAAGAGTTGGATTTTTTTTTCTTTTTTTTTTTAAAAAAAAAACAAATTTAAAATGCAGTTTTTAAATGCATTTTTTCCTCCTTTTTTTAAGTTACCTAATTAGTTCCAATATAGATCCAAATACTCATTACACTAAATTACTCATGCACAGTGTTAAACTAAATAGTCTGAATTAGTTCCTTCAAAACCCTAAATCATTCTAGAGTTGTATAGTTCTAATTAAAATTTCCAAAGACTACAGAAGTTGAACACTATAGTACTTCAACGATTATGAATTGATTGATAAATTCCAAACACTACAGAAGTTGAACACTAAGTCTAGTAGTCTTCTACATACAAAAGTTTAACACAACTACACTCCTTCAATAATGACTATAGAGGATAAAAGAGGCTTAGATCTAAACAGACATACATATATATATATATATAGATGTATGAATAAAAGTATTAAAAGTGGCTCAGATCTGTTATATATGTGATATGTACATACATATACACACACACATATATATACACGAACACACACAGTGACACATACTATACACGATAAGCCTGTCAATGGACTGGGTCTAGACCCGGATCCGGTCCAGATCCGACTCTGTTAGATGGATCTGAGCATTTTTTAAGATCCATATCCAGATACGAATCCGAATCCGTATTTTATGCGAAAAAAATGGACCGGATATGGTTTTGTAATATCCGGTCTACCTAAGACCCGGATCCGAATAATACTTATATATATAAATATATTTATATATCTCTACATATTATATATATAATATAATAATGTGTACATATAATATATATACATACTATAATATAATTATGTATATACATAATGCATATACATACTGTATTATATTTAATATAATAGTCATGTATATACAAATATATTTATATGTACATATTATATATATATACAAAAATAGTATAGATATACACATTATACATTATTTCAGATCGAATTCGAATCCAAATCTGAATTCGGTATATTTTGGCGGATCCGGATATGGACTGACTTATAGCAGATCCGTCAGATCCGAATCCAAATTTGAATCCACTTATAGTTTAGCGGATCTGGATCTGGATGCACTAGATCCGGTTCGAATCCGATCCGTTTATAGGCCTAATACACGAACAGATTTGGGGATAGTTTAAAATTTACCTGATTTGGCAAGCTACGGTTTGAAATTTGAGAAAGAAATGGTTGTCCTCTATGCGATTTTAGAATGACAGTTAGATGAAATAGTACCCTCGACTTCAACTGCAATCGGTGAGAACTCGAAGAAAGACCGATGAACAGATTTGTGGTCTGCGGCTTGCTTGATGTTCTCTCATATCTCTTAAATTGTTAAGAAAAAGAACTTTAAACCCTAAAGTATATATATAGTACTAGGGTTTTAGGTAATAATACAAAATATAAAGGTAATGTAGTAAATTCTAAGTATAATCGGGGCGGGTTCGGGTTTTTTAACCCTATCCCAGACCCTGATCCGAACCCGACTCGGGTTATAAAAACCTCCCCTATACCCGCCCTAACCCTATTAACCACCCCCCTCCTCACTCCCATACCCTACCTATTAGGGACGGGGAAGGGAACGCGGAAAGCTGGCCCTATTGCCATCCATATCCGTATATCGCGATTGCTAGCGCCTAGTTCTTTTCTTGATGGCTCTTGATTTTGAACATGTTCACGCATCTCTCATTTACCGCAGTCCTTTACCGACTCTAGATCCAGCAGCCACTGAACTTCTCTCTGAGGAAACTCGTCTTGATCCTCCCAAAACACCTGCTACTGACAGTGTTTTTGCTACTCCCAAAGGACCTCCTTCCGACACTGTCCTTGCTATACATCGGGGGTATCCACCCAAGAATTGTTCAATCTAAGAATCATTCTCAATCCAAGCATCATTACTCCTACCTCTAAGTCCTCCAAACCATGGTGCAACTACTTCAAAATAATTAGACACTCTCTTGGATTATGGTGTCGGTATCTGCAAATACTGTCAGAAGCAAGGTCTAGGTCAAAAGCAGTATACTGCTCCCAACACCCTGCCAAACAGCACTCTATGCCTCAAGGTGGTCCTAAATCTGCCGCTACTGTAGCTGACCATTCATCATTTAATGTTTTTACCGAAGGGCTCATTGCCTCTCACATGGAAGATATTGTCAAACAAATTCTCGCTCAATCGGGTAATCCCACTCTTACTGCTCTCTCCGTCACTTCAGGTAATTCATCTTAGTTTTTTTTTTTACTTCAGCTGTTGTAATCATATGACACCTGATCCCACACTTTTCAATACCACAATTTCTACCGCTCACATACCAACCATTCAAACCGCTGATGGTACTCCGATGTCAGTTAGCCATATTGGTAACATTTCCACTTCTAATACTTCACTTCCTCACACATATTGCATTCCCAAACTTACTCTAAACCTTATATCTGTTGGAAAACTGTGTAATCTTGGTCTTACTGTTCTTTTCTCCTCCTCTGGCTATTGTGTGTAGAATCCACAAATGGGACAGACTCTTGGGATAGGCCGTAAAGTCCGACAACTCTTTGAGCTTATCAATCTCCATATTCTACCTCACCTCACTTATTCTATATAGATAGCTGCTCCAATCTCCTCCAGTCCGTCTATTAGTCTCTAGCATTCTCGTCTTGGCCATACCTCTGTTGGACGTCTGCAACCTTTAGTTTCTAGTGGTCAATTAGGATTTATTAATAAGGAAAATTTTGATTGTTTTTCATGTCAACTTTCAAAACAAATAGCATTACAATTCAATAAAAGTGATTATTTTTCTTCCGCTCCTTTTGATTTAATTCATTCAAATGTTTGGGTGCCCTTTCCGCTCCTTTTGACTATTCTCGTTATACTTGGATTTTTCTCATTCGTAATCGGTCTGAACTACCTCAACTATACTTGAACTTTGCTACTATGGTTAAAACTCAATTTTTCTACAATATCAAAGTTTTTCGTGCAGACAATCTTGCTGAGTACACTAATACTGAAGTTATTAATTTCTTATGCCAGTATGGTTCTCTCCCACATCATTCTTGCCTTGGCACCTCTCAACAAATGGTTGTGCTGAGCAGAAATACTAAGATACTCTAAACACAGTTCGTACTCTCCTTACATCTGCCTCCTATCTCGAATGTTTTTGAGAAAAAGCCGCTCTTACAACTATTTACACCAAAAAATCATGTTTCATCTCTAATCATTGGGAATCAATCTCCATATGAGCGTCTCTATGGTCATTCACCTGACTATAGTACACTCAAGATCTTTGGCAGTGCTTGCTTCGTTCTTCTTCAACCTCATGAACGCAGCAAATTCGAGTCATGATCCCGCCTCTGCTGCTTCCTTGGATATGGTATTGAACACAAGGGATACAAGTGTTGGGATCTTTACTCCAAATGTCTTCGTGTGTGCAGGCATGTTATCTTCTAGGAACACAAAATGTTATTCTCTATGTCCAAGTTTTACCTCTCACCTGATACTACTCATCTTCTATTCACTGATCCTTCAGTAGACTTATTCCTAGAAAGCACAGCTACAGATCAACCTTCTGCCACATCCACATCTCTTGAGTTACCTACTTTTATTGATGCTGCTCCTGAGTTATCCACCTTATACTCTCCTAAGCTACCTGCCCCGACTGTGGATTTGCTCCTACACCTGCTCCACCTCTCTGACAGAGTGACCAGGTAAAAACTCCTTTTATTCATCTTCGTGACTATGTTGTTATTTCTATAATACTTTCTTATCATGAACCTCAATATTACCGTGAGGCAAGCTCAAATCATCTTTGGCAGAAAGCAATGGATGATGAATTGCAGGCACTTAAACAAAATCACCCATGGGATTTGGTGGAACTACCAAGTGGCAAAAATGCTATGGGATGTAAGTGGGTTTACAAAATCAAAACTCACTCAGACGGATCCATTGATCGCTACAAAGCCCGTCTTGTAGCCAAAGGTTTTACCTAGGAATATGAGATTGATTATGAGGAAATATTTATCCCAATTTCCCGTCTTACTTCTGTTCACAGCCTCATTACCGTAGTTGCAGTCCACAGTTGGGATTTTATTTCAAATGGACGTCAAAAATGTTTTCCTTAATGATGATCTCACAGAATAAGTCTATATGTGTCCTCCTTCTGGTTATCCACATCATCCTCACCAAGTCTGCAAACTCCGTAAAACTCTGTATGGCCTCAAACAAGCTCCACAAGCCTGGTTTGCAAAATTCAGCACAATTATTGAGCACTACGATTTCACAGCCAGCTCCTATTATTCGACTCTATTCATTCACCAAACTGAGCAGGGCATTATACTTCTTCTTCTCTACATGGATGGTATGGTTATCACTAGAGATGATGCATCTGAAATTTTGGATCTTAAAACTAATCTAATCCAACATATTGAAATGAAAGATCTAGGCAAGCTAAACTATTTTCTGGGACTTGAGATCACTTCCAATTCCAATGGTTACTACCTTTCTCAAGCCAAGTACTCCTCTGATCTTCTTACTCGTGCGAGGCTCACAAACAATAAAACCACTTCTACCCCTCTTGAGCTCAATTCTAAGCTCATACATATGGATGGTACTCTTCTAGATGATCTTACTCTATATCGTCAGCTAGTTGGGAGTCTAGTCTATCTCACAATCACTCGACCTGATATTGCCTACGCAGTTGATATTGTCATCCAGTTTCTCTCTGCCCCTCGATCGTCTCACTATGTTAATGTTCTTTGTATTCTTCGTTATATCAAGGGAACAATGTTTCATGGTTTACACTTTTTTGCTCAATCTTCTGTCACACCCGTCCTGAAAATAAAATTTTATTTAAAATGCATAAATAAAATTTTGTGAATTATCAATGTCATTTGATAATTGTGTATGAGGTTGACTGTGGGTCAACGGGGAGTGTCAAGTGGGTACACAAGGATTTTTTAATCCATAAGGCATTGACATGGTTAAATGGCATTTATATGGCTTAAATGTTATACGATGTTTTCGGTATTTTGTGAATAGTAATTATACATGTTTTGCATAATTTCTAGTAGTTTTGATCTGGTTTTAGATTGTTTTGAATACCGCGGTGAGAACGTGAGTGATAAGTTGCATAAAAGGTAGGTTATCTAGAGATTCCACAAAATTTAGTTTTCGGACATAATTACGGACCCAAACGAAACCTAGACAAAAACTTTTATAATTTGTAGTTTTCACTCGCAAAGTAATAATTTGGGCGTGTGCGACTTTTTGGGAGATAATTAGAAGTTTTGAGAACTCGTGGGGAGTTAAACGTAATTCTCGAGAGTTGTGCCTATAAATAGTAGTAGATGAGATATTTTCATAAATATCTCAAAACAAATATATCTTGGGAGAGAGAAAAAAGGGATACTTGGTTGCTACGATCTTCTCAACGAGAAACGACGACCGTTCGTCCGTCCGTCAGTTTCAACCAAATTTCATATTTGAACTCTTGGAGGTAAGATCTACGTTTTGATACCTCTTAGGCCTTGTTTGGATAAGTTTTCATAAAATCTAATTTCTAAAAATTTAGATAAAATGCATGTACACTTGTAGCAATCGCGTATAAATTGAGATTCGACGTTTATTCGGGTCTCTACTCGATCCTTTAAAGTTAGGACCAAATCGCACGAGGTATGAAGTTCTAACCCTTGTTATATATAGGGAATACATATGTTTTGAATTCGACGACGAAATTGTGTTCCGGGCAAAATTTATGTGTTAATATTAGGCCCGTTAATTATACACGCTGTAATACCCGCAAATCTCTTACATATATAAAAAGGGATCCCCGGATTTATGTTTGTATTTACGAGTTTATTTTTGATAATAATTTCCGTAGCATGTACTGATATACGTATATATACATACGACGGCGTTCAAGATTTTATACTCATAGAATTTGTATCGCTTTGTTAACTTGATTTTAATTGCTAAGACCGACCCCGTATATTAATATCGTATTTTAATAATTGCTATCATATAGCTATAGATATCTAATTAATCGTAGTCTTAATTTAAGGTTTATAACAGTAAGACAGTATATATTCGTTGTAGCGTAATATTATAATAATAAGTTATATTATATTTTCATTGTCCCTTAATTTATAACTATAGATTATTTTAATATATTCGTGTCATTAATTTTTATAACTATAAGTTATATCGTGTATTAATATTATGTTGATATTTTTGTCGTCACTTAATATTTTAATATTATAGGTTATACTATTATTCGGACTCGATGTCGTTTAATTTTGTAAGTTGTAATCATTATTTATATTTTGATTTTATTATTGACGTATTTTATTTTAACCCCGAACGATCATTAAACCAGGACTGTAAGTTTCGACCCGGACTGACATATCACTTAAACCTGTACACAGCCCGTACGTAGGCACAATCGCAGTTGTGCACGTATTTAGAGACGTGCACGCAACCCCATGCTATTGCACGCAAACCAAGGCATGGACCGCTGCCACGTAGCAGCCATGCGTACCCACCTCTCCACTTGGCAAGCATGCGTGGCCGCCCTATGCATGAGCCGTACATGTTGGAACCTCCATTCCTTCACTGCCACCTGCTTCCCCCCCCCCCCAACACACCACGTGCACACATCACCACCGAACACTTCACACACATACCCACGGTTTGGGCATATATTTTATGTATATATGCATGTGGTGTGCATTGTATTATATATGTGTATACTGTGTGTGTATATAAATATATTATATGTGTGCATGTGCATTTTATATATTGTATAGAGAGAGTTGGAGACCCAACCCGGCAGAGAAGAGTGAGGGGTAGAGAGAGAGTTGTGGGTTAGAGAGAGAGAAAGACCAAGAGGAGACCAAAACCCCTCTCTCACCACTCTCCCTCACTGTCACCCCACCCTCTGCCCTCACCCTCAACCCAGACCACTCCTCACACAGACCACAGAAGAGAAGGAGGAGGAGGAAGAAGAAGGAGGAAGGAGGAGAGAGAGAGACCGAAGGCTAGAGAGAGAAGCCGGAGCCGAGCCAACCGAGATCGGACCAAACCGCGATGAGAAGGTAAACCGCACACTATCCTCTGTATTTTCTGCTTATACACAGACTTACACACACACCCTCACACAGGCCACCCCCGAACTGAACCTTAAAAGCCCAACATGGCCGGACCACCATTAGAGCTCCGGCGAGCTCGATTTTTCGACCGTCACCAAATCTAACAAAACCAACGCCAAAATGACCGTACCGACTCCCTTAAGACCCTCGATGAACGGCTCGAAGCTTGTGTCGCGTTTGGACGGCCTACGGTTCGATTATTCTCTTTTGGTCGTGACTGTTTTCGCCCCCGTACGCGCAGAACGTTAAGATTCAGGCCTCAAGACCTATACCGTTAGATCCGTCTCGTCGAGGCACTCGATTTCGACATAAAGTTTGCGTATTTTCGTTAAGATTTGAGTGAGTTATGGACGATTGAAGTTTTTGTGTATTTTTGATATATATACGTTGTGTATATACATATATATATATATATATATATATCCACGACCAACTTTTGGGGAGGATGATGACGTGGACTTGGGAGGGACTGTTTGGAGAGGCAGCTTATTGACCGAACTTATGTTGGGTATCTTCGTGGCTAGCCAAACAGGGCCTTAGGTTTTAGTTTATTAATTGATTTTATTGTTTATCCATTTGACTTATATTCATATTGTCTAAATTATTGTTTTTATAATTCTAAAATATTATTTTTGATAAGTGTGGTATATTCTGAAATTTGATATATTGTAAAAATTATATATTATACTTGTTGTTTATTTAGTTTTAAATAAATGATAAATGTAGTTTAATTACAGTAAATAAATACTAGTAATTGTTATATGTTTAAAAATAGCTTGATAGTATTATTAATTAGTTTTACAATTCTGATATATTAAATTATATTCTGAAAGTATATTTTATTAACTAACTAACATACTTATTTAATTTAAATTAATAATAAGAATAAGTTTAAAGTGTAATAACTAGGTATTAAATACCTAATGACTACTTTTAAAATATGGAAAAAGTTATATTAATTATCCTAAGGTCTAATGGCCTTGTTTTATAAATTGTTTATTATAAAACCCAAATTTGATTATTTTATTTAATTAATAAGGACTCATTTGTATGTCCTTTAATTATTTTAAATACCAAACGAGTCTCGAAAATTATGAGAAAAATATCACTAGCCTTTTTTTTAAGGTTTAGTATTTAATAAAAATATTTCTAAGGACTCCTTGTCCTTCTAAATTATATTTTATAATTATGGGACTCCAAAGACTATAATTATATAAATAGTATTTCAATAATTCGCAGTAAATAAACGGTAGCTCAGAAAAATACGCGGTCAATTCCTAGAGTCTTAGAATAATGTCTAGAATATTCCCTTAAAGTCTGGTGACCTTTCGACACGGTAAAAAATACAGCTTATCATTAGGGCCCAAACTGGTATAGAAAACCCAGCCTTTTATGCGACGGACTCCAATTTGAGTCTAGTCAATGGCGTTGGACTCAGAATGATGTCTAGTTTATCATGTTGAGGTTTAGGAACCCACCCGGCACAATTACCATTATGCCCCTGATTTTAGTAAGCTTATTAATCAACGTTCTATGCAATTTTATACTTTGTAGGAATCGCTACGCTTATTGTTACGCAACCGCATCGAGGTGAGTCGCCTTAACTCACTTGCTATATTATAGATTTACTCTATGTGTATTATGTGAATATCCAATGTGTTCTGTGTGGACATGTCTGATGAGTATTATATATGTGTACGTTCAGATTTACGGTTTATATGATGAACACATGTATAAATATCCAAACTCCATGCTTCGTTATTAATTGTCGCTATACATGCTTATTATGCTCCACAATTATACAATCACATGGACATTCATATGGGCGTGATCGAGTCGTGATGTCAATGTTGACGTCTGCATGGTTAGTCAAGGGGCCGGGCTAACCCAGTCATATTGTCATATATGTTGAATGGACCGCGGTGGTCCGAGTGGTACAGTCAAGTAAATGGGAACAACGATGAAACTGCTATAGGGCCCTGCTAGGCGACGATAGCCAGAGTTTCCATTGAAATCATTGAAGTAATGCATGAATTGGTGATTGATACGCTATAGGGCCCTGCTAGGCGACGATAGCAAAGTATCAATCTGAATACAATAGTTACCTTTTAAATGCTATAGGGCCATGCTAGGCGACGATAGCGCTGTAACTATTCTATTCTCCAGGCAAGATCACAAGGACCTAAGAGACCAATGATTACACTCTTTTTAAAACCAAAATTGCTATAGGGCCCTGCTAGGCGACGATAGCAACGTAATCATTCTACTCTGAGCTAACGGCGTTACACTGGTAATGTAACAAGTCACATGAGTCAGTTATGGTGTCTGTGGTATAGTAAAGTGGAATATATCGATGGTGCATCATGTCGTATCTCATTCATATTATCATGTCATAAAACATACGTATTGAGATAATGCTTATCAAATATTCAAGTTTGAGATATTTGTGGTACTTGTATACTATTGTTTGTATTAGGAGTGATCGGTTAGGTTAACTCACTTAGCTTCAAAAGCTAATGGCTCTCCTTCC
Source organism: Hydrangea macrophylla (assembly GCA_033977485.1). Lineage (NCBI taxonomy): Eukaryota > Viridiplantae > Streptophyta > Magnoliopsida > Cornales > Hydrangeaceae > Hydrangea > Hydrangea macrophylla. Next base: position 14,911,909 of record CM066989.1, read on the forward strand.
TGCCCTGGACATATCACGTCTAGATTTCACAGGTGACGACTATCAAGATGAGGTCTACCCAAAGGGAGACGGCAGATGTACAAGTGGAAGTGAAGGACTCCGATATTATTGTATTTAAAATTACTTAAATTGGTTTATTGTTTTCTATCGAGGTAATGCTTTAGAGATATATTGTATATAGATCGCCCTAGACTACCTTATAGATCTTTTATTTAGACTCATGATGTAATAACTAGATCCCAGACATTTGAGTTCTATTGAAGAATACCAACAGGTGTTTTTATGCTTCCGCTTACTCTATTAACCATGTGTAGAACGTAGAAAGGACAATCAGTTAATGTAACTCGTCATTCCCTATGGGTCCAGAAAGGAAATTTTAAATTTTCCCTACTTTTGGCTACTCCGGGGCGTGACACACGTGCTTAAATATGAAAAGTATGTCTACTTTTATGCAAGCACGTTGAGTTGATTATGTGGGTCAAAGGGGGGACTTACACAATTTCATGCCAGAGTAAGCTTCTCGATATTTGAGAATTTAGTAGCGACGGCTACTGTGCATGGTTTAGACTTGGACTTGCCATGGTACTTGGGGATGCAACGGTTGTAGACTTGGACTAGCAGTGGGCATCGCGCTTTAAGACTTGGACTTGCCGCTACCGAATGAATACGTGTTTTTCTCCCTAGAGACTATTGAATGTGACTTGTGAGATTAAAGCATGTTTTATCATATATGCATATGTTAGAATTTGTATACTCAGCATATAACTGAGTAATGGAGCTTTACTCCATTGCAGGTGATAAGAAGAAATGAAAGAAGAAGCGTGAGGAGTGAGGCCGAGGAATGCCGGGGAATCATCTCTTGTTCATACTTTTATTTTCATTCCAAACTTGTAATAAGGATTTGGGAACTTGTAATATGTCGTAATAGAATCTTGGCATGGTTTTGTAGTACTGTAATCTCTAGTAAGAACTCTTGTAATCTATGTTTTGAACGTTGGAATATAGTTGTGTTAATGTTGGTATTTGATTGGAGAACCATGGATTTGAGCTGCTTCAGATTGTGCAGTTCTGAGGAAAATCAGTCGATTGGGTCTCCGACACAGTCGACTGGACCCCTGTTTTAACGAAATATCTCTTCAGTTTTCACTGGCTTCAGTTAACTGAAAGATGGGAAACAGTCGACTAGTTTCTGCACAAAAACATGACATTCTGCTTTGATGAGTTTAGTCGACCGGACGAGGGTCAGTCATCTGAGAAATTGAGGCCCTAGTCGACTGAGTCCCCAACACAGTCGACTAGACTGGGCTGTTGATCTTTTTAAACTTTCTGTAATTGATCTCCAGTCGACTGGGTCCCTGCCACAGTCGACTGGACCGTTGTTTTTAAAATGGTTTCTTTTTGGAAGTGTTTCAGTTGGGAAAAACTTTTCATTTTCTAACTCTGATTTTAATGAATTTTACTTATGTTTTTTGCTGCTATTTTACTTTAAGGGAATTGGATTAGCCTTGGTGGTGTGCCACGTGTCCTAATTCCGCGTGTAGCGCAATGGGTCGTGCGACACAGTTGACTAGACTGGGCTGTTGATTTTTTTAAACTTTCTGCAATTGATCTCCAGTGGACTGGGTCCCTGTCACAGTCGACTGGACCGCTGTTTTCAAAATGGGTTCTTTTTTGAAGTATTTCAGTTGGGCAAAACTTTTCGTTTTCTAACTCTGATTTTAATGAATTTTACTTATGTTTCCGCTGCTATTTTACTTTAAGGAAATTGGATGAGCCTTGGTGGCGTGCCACGTATCCTAATTTCGCGCGTAGCGGGATCGATTGTGACATCTTTACTCGAGCTCCGTGCTTATTCTGATGCAGATTGGGCAGGAGACCCCACAGATTGACGATCCACTATAGGGTATTGTTTCTTTCTTGGTGATTCTCTTATCTTCTGGCAACGTAAAAAGAAAATTGTTGTTGCTCGCTCAAGTACATAAGCAGAATATTGAACCCTAGCTGATGCTACTCAAGAACTACTCTGGCTCCGTTGGTTACTTGAGGACTTGGGTGTTACTCATTCCATTGCCACTACTATCAATTGTGACAATCAAAGTACTATTCAGATTGCTCACAACGATGCTTTTCACGAACTCACTAAGACATTGAAATCGATTGTCATTTCGTGCGCCATCATCTCACTAGTGGCACCATTCGACTTGTCTTGTGTTTTTCCCGCTGATCTGATTGTGAATATTTTCACCAAAGTTCATCATCCAGGACGTCTTCAGGATCTCGTTTCCAAACTCAAGATGATTTTTATCTTACCACTTTGAGTTTAAGGGGGGCTATTAGAATAATTTACTTATTCATGTATATTATGTACCTTACCACACTTCTAGTCTAGATTCACCTTGTACTAATTTGTACTACACCATTGTACTACACTCTCCTAAAGCTATATAAAGGATGGACTCTTGTACAGTTTTACACATTAATACAATACAGTCATTCTATCCATCTCTCTCCCTATCTTAACATTTCTAATTAAACTTGTGATATTTTATAAATACCCGTGGCGGGGTTTTATATCTTGAAAACGTTGCATTATTGCATCATTTATAACCTTGTTGAATTTTTTTCCTCAATATACACAAGCAAACTACACTTAAAAGTTGTTCCCACTTTCGACCGCACAAGCGATTTTTCACAATCTTCATAACTGAAAATGCCCCCTCCACTATAGTTGTTGCAAGGGGCCGAGTAAAACAAATGTTAGTTTGAGGAGTCCATAAACTAAATCAAAAGTAATATATTTTTTAGTCTAAAAAGCAATTCATTTTTCGATATCCTTTTGTAATACCCTGTATTTTTTCTAATACAAATATTCTTTTGTAAAATATGATAAGGTATCAGTTTATTAGTTTTTGGATAGTGTTTACATCCCCTATATGTATTTTAACGATATAATTAACATGGAAATTAAGCACCCGGGTCATGTATACCCATTGGGCTAGTGTTTTAAGTACTTGATAATGTTTTTCGGGCCCATATGAAGCCTTTTATGGGAGTCTCAAAGCCAAAAAACGGGATTTAATATTTATTTTGGTGTTTTTTAGTTTTTAATCCTAATAAAACCCTACCCACCTCCCTCTTTCAACTTACGTTCAACACCCTCATATTCTGACATCCAACAACAACAACAACAACAACAACAACAAGGAGAAGAAGAGGAAAAGATTGAGAAAGGATTGGAGCTTTCAAAATGCTTTCATTCTCAAAGTTCTACTATTTTATTTCTCCGGTTTTGGTGCGTAAATCATGCCCATTATTTTCTATAGTATTTCATCATTTTCTATATTGTTTTACTTATATTTTATGAGTTTTGAAGTTCTTAGTTGATTAATTGAATTAGATTTAGAAAAACTCACGATCATGGTCCGGTTTAGTCTAAAATAGTACAAATTAGATTTCTCTTTACTCCGACCTTTTTAAGATCTGAAATTTTAAAGATAGACTCCTAAAATACCCATACAACTAATCTTAAAACAATTTTTGATTTGCTTGCACAAAGGGTAAATTGATAATTTCACATTCTGTTAATTGAATTTGGTAAAACCGGCTCTTGATTTGGATTCTATGCAAAATTTCCCATAAGATAGGGTCTTAAGTCACTTAAAAAGGTTAAGGAATGAGGGAGTTAGGACCTTTCGAAGCTGGACATAGTAGGTTGTCCAAACAGGGTATTCTGCCCAGATTTTATTTCTAAAAATTATGTATACACCCCCAAAACTTTAAACGATCATGTAGAAAGCTGCTGACATCGGATTTGATCGCGGTTTCAAGCGTAGAACTTATAAAGCTGTTTATTATCATTTTAAAGTTAATTTTACAGTTTCTAGAATTTTTCATATAATCTCTGTATTTTGTATAATTACAGATTTATCCCAAAACTTTTAAAGGGATGTTTTTTATGCATAAATAGCGGGTTTAAACTTTCTTTTTTGATGGAATATTGTGGACATCTGTATATTCTATTAAACTTATTTTCTATAAAATGTTAGTAATGTTAGCTATTTATTTTAATTCAAATTACCTTTAAAATATTTTATTATTGTTATGAAAATTAGTATTTAATACAAAATATTTTGTATTACTGTCGGAATAATTTCAATAATTCATTTAGGAGTAAGGCTTAGTTTGGCCCCCATGTGGCTTTTTAAAAGGAGCTTATGAAATTTACTACTAAGTTGTTTGATAATTTTATATAAGTGACATACTACTCTTCAAAAATATATCATGAAACCAAAAAGCCACCTTGAGCTTTTAAAAGCTCCATTCTAGAGCTTTTAAAAGCTCCCCCAAAAAAGCCCTAAATTCAATTTTTACAAAGCGCATAAACTGGTTACCAAATGAATTAACATGAAATTGTACTTTAAAAAAGGAGAAGCACCAAAAGGGGGGCCAAACTAAGCCTAATTATACACTGTTTTATAATTTGTTAAATTATAAAACTATGGATTACTGTTTAAATCACTATTTATTAGTTGATTAATTGGAAAGTTTATTATTTTAATTATGTATGCTATTTCTAAAACTTGGGGAAAATACAGAAGTGTTCCGATGGTATTTCGTATCTACTAAAAATAGTTTCAAAGGTAGATTTTTATGTTTTGGTTTATTTGTGGAATTAAGATTTTATGATGATTATCTTGCAAATAGTATTTTAACTTCAAAAATGTGTAGTAAATACTCCGTAACTCCAAAAAATACGTCGTCCGTGTTTTAAGTCTTAAAATAATGTTTAGAACAATTTCCCTATGTTTATAGATGTTTTGATACCGTCTAAAATATAACTTATTTCTAAGACTCGTGTTGGTATAGAATACATTGTTTTCACATAGAGAACTGTTACGGACTTCGAATTGAGTTTAATTAGTGACGTTAGTCTTAGAATGACGTGTGGATCATTATCATGAGGATAAGAACATGTTTATGTTAGAATTACTATTTTTCCCTTGCATTGAGAAATTAGATTTTAATTTTATATCATCATGAATTGTAAGGATCAATATTTATCATACCTTTTGAGTAGAGTTATCATCCTGTTAAGATATCATTGGGAGTAAAGCCTTACCCACGATTTGATGATTAACTGATATGATGTTGTGTTATAAAGGTGAGTAAAAGCTTCACATTCATTAGTCTTAATTTTTGTGTTGCTTTTATATGTTGAGTTGTATATGGAAACATGAGTTAAAGCTTTTATCATTGTGAGTATTATTATGGTTTTTGCTCTCATTGAGGAATGTGAAACAATTGGGAATTGAAACAGAAATTTATAATTACTGTGTTACTCTCCTATGGTGGAGAATTGTGAATTTGATATTGTAAGTGGAATTTACTTAATTGAATTAAAGAGATGGATACGCAATTGGAAATACTTGTACAATATTGTGTTACTTTATTATGCTGCAGACTTGTGAATATCTTAATATAAGATATGTGGAATTTTCATTACTTGATTTACCCAAAGATGAGTTTGGAATTTGTTTTGATGATTTAGTATGAAATTTTCATATTTGTGATATTGTTTACGGTAATAATGAAACTAAAGGAAAAATCCAAAGCCACTGCCACAACCCTTTCGTTTTTATTTAAATCCACTGCTTTCAGAGAAACAAACCCTTATGTCTTGCGACAAGTGGTACCCAAGTCCAATCAGAGGTGTATGACTTGAAGAATGGGTTTGGGATGATGCCCTTGTTATTCTGTTCACCGAATAGTGGTGTGTTATCCCGTCTCAATATGTGACATTGGATCTTCTGCGCATTCTGTGTAAGAAATATTGTGGGCCATATGGGCACCCACATACATTGGACCAGGTCCAATGGGCTTTGGCCTTTGGAGACCTAGGGTGTGTGCCTATATATAAGTATATTGCACATATAGCTAGGGTTGCCTCTAGAACATCCTATGAGATACAGCTGGTCTCTCTCTCTCTCTCTCTCTCTAGGCCATCACCACAGTGCCTTGGGATTTAGCACGTGACTGTCATGGAGATTGCTCCAGTAGCGTCTTCTATGACCTAGGCAAAGCACAAAGGAGTACACGGAAGCGATTTAGGTGCAGCAGGTTCGTGGTTCTTGTTGGGGGCTCGTAACAACACCGTTCAGCAATCCCGTTGGGTTATTCCGCTAGGTAAGACACCTAAACCTAACTAGTATGCTTGCGTACATATTTATATACATATGTATCAGAGCTTATAGGTTGTTGTTCGCCTATATGTGCCCAAAAACGAATCCACTATTGATGGATTTCAAGCTTTTTTTTATAAAACTTTGAAAAATCGATTTTCAAGTGGGTCTAATACAAAACTCCAATAGGGTTGGGGTCTGAATTTTTTATATGGTTGTGTCCCATATGGCCCCTACAGTCCCTCCATAAAGTCCCATAGCCTGATTATCTCAAACGAGTGAGATATTGCAAAACCTAATTTTTTGGGTGAATAAAAATGAATTTTTTTTCCCAACTTTGATCCAATTTTATGGAAGATTTACTAATCCAATGCCTCTGTTTTTTGGCATAATCTTGTAATACTCCATGAGAGCTTTTCAACGATATAAAATTGTAAGTTTTCGACGAAAAACGAATGAGATATAAGCTTGCAAAGTAGGAGAGTTGAGCGGCCCCCAAAATCCAGATTGATTTTGTTTTGGGGAAGATGAACCAGAGATTGGCTACGCCCACTCTCGCAGAGGAGAGTGGGGCCCACTCGCCGGTCGACGTTGGTCCGGCGACCATGGGTCCGGAGAGTGGAGGTCTGTCTCTAGGCCTCGGTCCATAATATATATTTTATATATTTTTATTAGAAAAATATTTAATTATTTTGTAATTAAAATAGTTTCTGCTATTAAATTAAATAGTTTTTAATGCTTTAGACTGTTTTAATTGCTTTAAAAGTCTGAAAAAATATACAAAATTGATATTTTATTCTTCATATATTATGGACATTGAGTGGGATTAAAAATAATTTTATGATAAATTATTTCATTATTTTTGGTATTTTAGAGCATAAAATATATATTTATATGTGTTTTTAATTGCTAAAAATATCCAAAAATACATATTAATTTTTTAAATTAATATATTGTGTTTAGTGCACTGTAAGGGACTGTTCGATAATTTGTGTAAATTATCATGTTTTTTTTTTTTTATATTTTAGAGCATATAATTTATGCTTTTGGGCGTTTATTTAACTGCTTAAAATAGCCAAAATACACTATTAATTTTTGCAATTAATATGGGACATAATGGACACTGTTTAAAGACCATATAAAAGTTTGTGGGACCCATAGATAATTGTTGGTAAATTGTCTTAATCATATTAATATTTTAGAGCATATAATCATGTGTTTTTGTACACATATTAAATTGCTTAAAATATTTTTATTGATTATAAGTTCAAGGAATTAACACAATGTGTTTAGAACACTAGTGGCAGCTTGAAATTTTTTTAGTGAATTTTCTCGCTCTTTGGGATATATTTTAGAGCATATATTGTGTTTGAGTACGTAATATTAATTGCTTAAAATATAACAATTAAGTTGTTAATTCTTGAACTTAATGTCTAGTGTTTTTGTAAACTGATTGGAGACTTGAGAAAATTTTCTGAATTATCTCAATTTTATTTTGGTATTTTAGAGCATAAAATTTATGCATATGGGCATTTTTTTAATTGCTTAAAATAGCCAAAATAGATAATTAATTTTTGAAATTAATATGGGGTATTTAGAACACCATATTAGACCACTGAAAATCCTTGGAGAATAAATTCCTTGAAATTTTTGTATTTTTGGAAATTTAGTTGCTCATAGTTAATCTCGTTTAACTAGATCAATTCATTTTGTTAAATTGATTCAAAACATTTTTTGGGCCTTGATAAAATTCTGGAAATTCTTTTTTTATAATGAAAAATCAGTTTTTCAATTATTCAAATTTTTCCATGAGGCAATAAATTAATTTGCTAATTTAAAATCCATTAATGAATTGGTTTTAAAATATGTTTTAAGACTGAAAATTGTGTTAAAATTAGTGAAAATCCAGGATTTTTCATTAATTTTACTTAGCTTATGGGAGCTATCCAGGCTGTGCAATAATTATTTCATTGTACATTTTATTATTTTTAGAGGCTCATTGCATTATAGGTCACGTTTAATTACTGTTGTTTGTGATAGGATGACCCGAGACCTCTATTCCTCTTCCTTAAATGGAGTGATGGATTAGTCCATTCATTTTAAATTGACCACATGAGTGCTTGGTATATGTGATTAATGCATTAATCTAAATCAAATGAATGGACAATTAATTGACATTAATCTAAATCAAATGAATGGACAATTAATTGACAATTTATGGAGCTTGTGTCCTCACGATGTATGTTTAAGGTTGTTTATGTGTATGTATATGAACAAAGCATCCCTATTTTTTATGGGCTATAAATGTAATGTGAGGATGAGGGTTCTATTTCTTGTATTGGAAAAGCCTACTTGTAAAGGGATGGTTTCTTTGTTCATACATCATACACTTGAATTACTTTAGCATGAGCTCTAAGTTGTCAATTTGGACCCACGTGGGGGTCATGCGCACTTTTATTGTATGGCGCACTTTATATTATTGTGGATGATCTTAGATAGGTAATTGTACCATCTAAATGATGTTTGTTTAGAAAAATCAATTACAAAAGGTTTTTATTGATTTACAAAATTAAGATTTGATTAATGAGCAATAGCGAATTTTTTGGTCTTAAATTGTAAAAAGGGGAAACGCATTTGTAATTGAATTTTAAAACAAACTTTACGAAATGTGCAAATAATAATGTCAATCCCTTGCGCATGTTCTCAAATATTTTTCTTCAAATTTTCTGGATTCACAAAATCAAATGTTTTTCAAACCACACGTTGTCGATCTTTATAAAAGTAACAAGTTTAAAAGGGACTAATTTTTTGTAATATGGCACTGCAAAGTTACACACCTACAGGATGAGTAAGAGCTTATGGGCTTTGACTTATTCTATGGTCCAATCTATTGAACCGAATAATGGGCCTCTGATCCAACATCATTATAACCTTAATAGCCCATAATACTAGGCTCGAGAAGGATCATAGCACGTGCTTTGTGATAAGCAGCATGCAACATGATCTTGTTGGGAATTATATGTACTACCCAATAGCCAAAGAATTGTGAGATCAGCTCGAATTTATTTTCGATGGCACATTCACTACTAGATTAAGCATCTAGTTATGAGGTTCAGGAAAGTAAAGAAAACGTTCCAAGTACACGATGATTGGACATCTAAGGTCGATGAAAGGTATGATTCGTGATTTTAGATTACTCGGAACATCTTGACTACGAACTGTAGTTTCAGGCTATAATTAGTTCTTTGCCTGATTCGCGGGTCCATAAAAAAAATCATGATCCACCACAAAAATGTTAAATTTTTGGTTTTTGACATTTTCCAACATGTTGAACTGAATACGGAGCGCCAAAAGGTAAGGCGAACCGTATAGCTACACTCTTGACCATGACTTCCATAAGTGGAAGTAAGCGCAAGGCCAGTGGGTCTAAACGCAATGGTAAGGGTAAACTAGCAAGTTTGCGCCCAAGGCTAACAAGGTAAAAGAGCGCAATCAAGGGCGTTTTTTCAATTCGGTGGTAATAGGATGGATATTTTTGGGTGGTAGTGTTACTAGGACATATTTATCTAAGGATAACTACTTAAGAATTTGTTTTAAATAATTCTAGTTTCCTCTGTTATTCATTTATTCTGAGACATGACATGCTAGACTTAAACGCATAGGATGTGATAGGATGACTTGATTAGCTCAAGAAGCCCTTTTGGGCCCACTCGCTAAGGTTGACCTGCCTATGTGTGAGTCTTACTTAGTTGTCAAAGAATGCCAAAATCCTTTTAAAAAGGCTATTAGAGCTACTCGAGCATTAGAACTAGTTCATTCAGATATCTATGGACCTACGGTTGTAAAGGCACGTCATGGCGCCCCTTATTTTCTCATTTTCATAGATAATTTTGCGCGATATGAGGATTGCGAGTACTTATCTAATCAGCTCAGGGAGCTGTGTGAGGAAAAAGGATTAACGCAGACAAATTCCTACTCCGGAAACTCCGCAACAATATGGTCTTGCAGAAAGAAGGAATAGGACATTCCTAGATTTGGCTAGGACTTTGATGGCACAAGTCAACCTCCCAATGTTGTTTTGGGAGGATGTACTCTCGTTTGTTGCCTACATACTAAAGTGACTCTTCTCAGTCAGTTCCTTCAACCCCCTTATGAGCTATGGAAAGGCGAAGAGCTCATTTTGGAGTATTTGCACCCATGGAGCTCAAGAGGTTATGTTCACTATACCTTGCATAAGTGCGCGAAACTATGCTCGAGAGCTAGAAAGCATGCCTTTATAAGGTATTCTAATAGCTCGACAGGCTATGTTACGTATAATTAACAAACGGGTATAGGAATGACAGAAATGGTGCCACATAATATTGAGAATGACTTTTCCATATTTGTTCTACTAAGAGATATCTTAATCTCTATGAGTTGGAGGATGTTGAAGACAACATACCATCTTTAAACGAGGGTGGGGAGATTGAGATTCTACATCCAGTAATCGCTGAAAAATGGTACTCGTCTCCAGCCGAGTGGGAGTACACCGCTAGATGCTAGTGGAAGTGTACCAGATAGTGGGAGTGCACCACTAGGCACTCAAGATTCTCAGGTAATACACTGTATGGTGATGAGGAAAAAGTTCTCTATCGCTGTTTTAAAATTGAGGAAGACATTTTCATATGTGTGCAAATGTGTGCACAAGTGGATAAGGATGAGCCTGCTTCTTTTGTTGAGGCATTTTTCTTTGTCTGCTGAAGCTGAGTGGATAGTTGATATACTGGATGAGATGAACTCTATGGACGCGAATAAGGTGTAAGAGTTAGTTAACAATCCATCTATGCGTATGACGATTGGAGACAAGTGTGTTTTCAAAATCTAACACAAGGAAGATGGTTCAATTGACAAGTATTAGGCGCGCCTTGTGGCGATAGTTTGTACTCAGAGAAGGTATAGACCATGGAAAAATGTTCTCCCAAAGGGTGAGATCTAACTCCATTCACCTTATCCTAGCAATTGCCGCATTTTTAGTTTTGGAACCTTTTTATTTGGATGTTTAAACTGTTCTTTTCTCAGTGGAGAACAAGACAACGATATAAATATGGATCAATCCATTGGTTTTGTGACCAAAGAAAATGAGCGCAAAAGTATGCCGTCTCAAACGTTCTATTTATTATCTCTAGCTAGTGATCGTCTAGGTAGTGGTACAATGTGTATACATTAAATGGTCCAAGGAAAGTGTTCTAATTCTTTATATGTTGATGACGTCCTTCTAGCTGGGAATGAGATGAGTTCCATTATCGCTACTTAAGAGTGGTTGTCTTCTCAGTTTGAGATTGAGAACATGGGTGATGCCAACTATGAGTTGGGGGGTTTAGATTGTGAGATATTGTTCTTAGAAGCTCATCTGTTTGTCTAGAGGGACTTACAAGATGAAGGTTCTTGAAATTTTTCACACGAAAGGCTTAATTACCCATTGACATCCTAAAAGGGACTCACCCTGATCTTAGATCAATGTCTTAAGAATAATGAGAAGATGAAACAAATGTCCAATTTGCCATATGCATCCGCAATAGGGAATCTGAAGTATACTAATGTGTGTACTCATTCAGATGTCTGCTATGCAGTTGATTTAATTAGTCGTTGTTGTAGAAACCCTAGTCCTATCGCTAGAGAGTAGTGAAGAGTATCTTGTGATATGTTCGAAAGAGTACTATGGACCTTGCCTTATACTGTCCACGATGGAAGCATAATATGTGGTGTGCTCTGTAGCTATTTGAGAAGCTGTTTTGGTTGAAGAGTTTTTGCAGTGACTAGGCTCCTCACCTCATGAGCGATGAGGTTGTGCTAATCTAAAGTGATAGCACGTAAGCCAGAGCATATGCAAAAAACTCAAAAAACCATTCTAGCACGTGTCACGTTTGAGATGTGGTTTGCGCAAAGGGAAGTTGTCTTAAGGCACATCTCCATTGGGAGATTTGATGTGCTTAGACATTTTATTGTGGTATTGACATTATTATTCAAATTTTATTATCAGTTAATAATAAACTAATTAGCTTCCATACATATATGTTTGTTATATGAATGGAATGAATGCACATTTCTAATATGTCACCAGGCTTGAATTGACCTGCTCACACGGGTGATTCACCTTGGTGCCGAGATAGCGAACTAGGACATGCGTGTCCATGGCGCTTAGATGACGAGCAAGATGAGACATTTGTGTTCATGGCGCTTAGATAGCTAGCTAGGACATGTGTGTCCATAGCGCTTAAAAAGCGAGCTTGAACACTTATATCTACGCAGTATAAGAATAGCGAGCTAGATATAAACTCTTATTATTTCTATATGCCGCCTTAGATGGAGCTAAGATGAGAGCTTTATATTTGGTTGAGCATAGAGAGATCCCACGACTCTATGTAGCCTGTTTACAGCCGAATGTGAGTTTCAGACAGGCGCCAGGAGGGGCGACTGTGCTGGAAAACTCAGGTTAGACATTTTGTGTAATATCTAGACTAAGATTCGTATGGCGTTACTTGTTTTTTCAAACACAGAGTGACATGCCCATTTTTTATAGAAGAACGTCGTATCATACATTTCATACTGTATGTGCTTTTACGATCGATTGTGGTGCAGTGAATGGATTCCTCTTCATTGCTGTGTGAGCCACGTAGCATATCCAAGACATTGGTTATCCTACAAACTGGTTGCCTTTACGACTTGAGACTATGTCATGAAGAGGACGCTTGATGACAGCTACTTTAGCATGCTATCCTAGGATGAAGAGACAATTCCGTTCTATGGGGCGTGTCTAGGCAAGTGGTCAAGTTAGTCGGATTGACATGTGGGCTTAGGGAAGACCATTCAATAACACACCATGTTTTTGTGACTCATTAGCAGGCCTGCAACAATCGTATTTAGTTACTGATATGTCATGAGTACATTACATTGAGGTGGTGCAACAATTAGGGATGGCAATGGGATGGGTTTTCCGGGTTCCTCGCCCTGCCCCGCCCCGCACCGCCCTAATAGGTAGGGTATGAGGAGGGCTTAATTGGGTTAGGGACATGTATGGGGGAGATTTTTAAAACCCGAGTCTGGGTCGGATCGGGATCGGGGTCGGGGTAGGGTCAAAAAACCCGAACCCGCCTCGATTTTTGATAAGCTTAGTGGTTCGTCCAATTCATAGATTTATGGAATAGTTCGTGATAGACCCTCAAACATCAATTATTAATTCAAACAGTTCTCTCTCTCTCTCTCTCTCTCTCTCATCTGTTCATGTACTGTGTGTGATTGTGAATGCATTAAAAAAATAACTTTTTTCAATTTGTTTACAAAAAAAAAAAAACACACACTCTTAATCGGGGCAGGGTCGGGTACTCCAAGTGCGGGGCAGGGGGGGGGGAGGGTTCAATGAAACGGGACGGGGACGGGGGCGGGGGGAGGGTTCAGTGAAGCTAGACGGGGGTGGGATATGGGGGCCCCGTCCTATACCCGCCTCGTTGCCATCCATAGCAGCAATTCTTTTCACCGAGGGATTAAGAATGCTGTGTCCGGTGTGGTTGAATCGTCTAAGGCATACACGAGAAGCTTCCGAGTGATGTGTCTTACTGGTTATGGTGATGATTTAGAATTACACTCCTGTCGCTGTACTTTCTTTTCGTAAGGTCGCACGTTCTATTTCCCTGTATGAAGAGATGGGAAGTTCTATTTTGAGAGATTATTTTAGTAACAAGCCCTATGTGGGTGAGTGGGAGATGTAAGAAATATTGTGGGCCATATGGGCACCCACATACATTGGACCAGGTCCAATGGGCTTTGGCCTTTGGAGACCTAGGGTGTGTGCCTATATATAAGTATATTACACATATAGCTAGGGTTGCCTCTAGCACACCCTATGAGATACAACTGGTCTCTCTCTCTCTCTCTCTCCCTCTCTCTCCTTACGGTTTTCTCTCTCTAGGCCATCACCACAGTGCTTTGGGATTTAGCACGTGACTGTCATGGGATTGCTCCAGTAGGGTCTTCTACGACCTAGGCGAAGCACAAGGGAGTACACGGAAGCGATGTAGGTGCAGCAGGTTTGTGGTTCTTGTTGGGGGCTCGTAACAACACCGTTCAGCGATCCCGTTGGGTTATTCCGCTAGGTAAGACACCTAAACCTAACTAGTATGCTTGTGTGCATATTTATGTACATTCTGAATAGTGGCTTATTATTATTCTCATACATCGTAGCTATGCGAGATTGGGGCACATACTCGATACGCCCAATTGGAGCAAGTGTCAAACATAAAGAAGTGGCTAGGGTATGAGGGGGACCTATAGGTATGTAGGTTTTGGCATGATGTGAGGTGCAATTGTGCTAGTAAGTGTGGATTTGGTACAAACTAAAAATTGTATGCGCTTTTATGGTGCAATGTTCTAACATGTTTCCTAGAACACGGTGGTAGACCACACACACACTTTTGAAGGTAGCCTACTACAAATTGATATTTATATGCTTTGAAAATCGTGAATAAGAAACCATCTGCCTGAATCTCTTTTAGGACCGGATGACAGAACTTCTGTCTTGTCACGATATTGTACAGTATTTTTGGTGCTCATGGATATGTTACTGGTTTTCTTATATGTTGATCATGAATAAGAAACTAACTGTCGAAGTCTCTTGTTAGAAGAGGTGATGGAATTCATGTCTTGTCACGATATTTCGTATTGTTGAATCTATTGTTTGATATACGTGAATATGTTGAACTATGATGATTAAAGGCAAAGTACTACTTCGGACATTTTCTTTGTTTGATATTATTGTAATTGAGGTCATTTATTACATCTAAATGCTTAATTGTAGATATACGAATAATATCTCCCACGCAGGAAGTAGTGTTTTATAATTTTAAAAATAGTAAATGAATTGGTAAAATTGGGGCATTTGACATCTTAAAGAGAAATTTTGGTTATGGACATTTTTCGTGTTTTAAATTTTTCCTGAAAATGCCATATAGAGCTTCAAAATTGAACTTTACAGTCAGGTGAGCGAGTGGACAAAATTTTTAGTTTTCCTTTTCGCATGTTTGGTCTTGGGAATGAGAATATCTTTAACTCTTGAGTCTTCTACATGTTTGTAAATGATATGGTAGAGTTATTTTAGTTATTTTATGTTTTTGGTTGTTCGAGATAAGGTCATAATGAAGGACGGTTAGTCTTGTTCAAGTTTAGCGTTTATATCATTATTTCGTGCTAATCTCTTTGATTGCAAAAGGCTGGGTCCGCTAACACTTTTGTGCAGGTTAGACTTCCCCTACGTAAGGTAAGTAAAGTTTATATTTAGTATGAGCACGAGAAACTAAACGATCATCCCTTGGTTCAGACCTTGTGGGTGAAACTAAAGTCTTGTGTCTCACCGCGTTATTATTGTATAATAGTTAACGACCTTAGAAAATTATGAAAAGTTGAATGTTCATGTGAAACTTAATTTCAGATAGTTGTATTTTGAGTTTTTACTAAAAACGCAGTTAAGGGCTTGGTATTGGTCTATTTTAGCGGAGATACTCACGTCTTGCCATGACATATTATTTTGGTTTCTTTTTATTTGATTATGGATTATTTCGGGTCTCATGGTTTACTCATAACAGTTTATACTGATCCGGATGTCTCCATGCATCTCGGGTGCATTCAATTTATGAACGTAGCCAGAGAATGTATTCAGGTTATGATTGTAGTATCCGATCGCGGCTTGGATGTAGTTGGGATTAGCAAGCTTAGAGTTATAGACTTTGGAGTTTAGCGTGATTATGATCATTAGGGGATTTTTGGCGCAGGTGTCAATTGTATTAGCATTTGGGATTTAAGAATTGTTTGTAATTCGGAATTTAAATTTACTATACTTTTCAAAGTTATGTCTATTTGGTTTTAGATTGACAATTATTGTTTAAGCTTCTAGCTTATTTTATTGCTGTCAGGTAGTGTTCCGATTTTGTGTTAGAAAATTGGAACGCTACACCTTTACAACACTTATTTGTTTTCCATGTGTTTGATATTGCATAAGGTCTATCACTTAATACTGAAAAAGTAGACAAAATCTACTAGTAACTTCAAGTGAAAAAATTTTGATGAAAAGAATCATTGTATGAGACTTGGTTTCCATATGAAATAATACATTTTTTTACTATTACACCATTAGTTTAAAATTTTCAGTACTTTGGGCGTGTTTGATAAAACTGAAAATTAAGTACTAAAAATTAAGTGTTGAATTTTGAAGCATTGAAATGCACTGCATAAAGTGATACTTTTTAGCCGAATTTTTTCACCTAAAACTTTTCAATGATTTTTTGGCTATTCTTTTACTTACGTGGTACATTACCAAACGCATTAAAAAAATATAAAAATAATAAATAAAAAAAAGTGCTAAAATATTTCATTTTCAACACATAATTGGGTAACACACCTTAATTTTCAAATTTATCAAATAGGGCCTTACTTTTATATGAGAGGAGCCAAATATTAAATATTTAAAAATGTCAAGGCTAAAGGTGTGACTTGGCTCTTATGTCCCTCCGCCCTGGAGTCGCCCAATTTCTCTTAGCGAGTCAACTCTCCCCGCTCGCCCCGCCCCGTGGCCTGTCAAAACTCACCCAACTCACTAAGGTAGTGTCAGGCTGGGCTGCCCTATTTTACACCTCTATCCACGTGTCTTCGACACTTTGATAACTTTGCATGGCTTTGACACTTTTCAATAAATTACAACAAAACCTTTTTTCGTAGTACAATCCCCAAGTGAAAAACCATTAAACCATGCAGCTCATGAGTCGAAAGCCTTGATGCCAGCAGTCCAATTAGCCCTTATAGAAGCAAGCAGAAGAAGTCTTAACGCAAGGGTACTATGCATGGTTTAAAGTCGCGGTATCGGCCGCGGTATCGGAGTCCGTTGTGATGACTCGGTGTATCGGCGATGCGGCCTGTTATCGGGTGATACGCTCCGATACACTAGATTTAAGGTTTAAAGAAGTATGAAAAAATTATGAAAAATTCTAAAATAATGAAAATAGCAAAATTGGCCTTTAACATATTAACAAAACACACAATGTACCAATTATAGAAGCACATGTCATTCAATTCAGACGCTACCGATCTATTGTCTAATAATTGTACACACCTAATTGGATCAAAATTGTTCAATACTACCAAATAATACATATATCACAATAACATGAAATATCAGTGCCACTTTCTTCAATACTACCACTTATAGTTGTACATCGCGATCCTTTTATTCCCCCCAACGGGTGTCCATAATCCCTACCAATATCTTTCTTTGGAGGCATTCCAAATAAAAAATATATATATATATACATGTATTTTAAGAAATTTAGATACTCCTATATAGATATAAAATGAATTTAAGAAATTTTTTTATGTATTTAGATATTATATTTTTTTATTTACATATTTAGATAATTAAATAAAAATTAAAAAAGAAATTTAGATACCTTTTTTTTTTTTTTCTTGTTTGATGATCCTAGTAAACACCTTACTAAATACCTCTTTTTTTTTGGGGGTGCTGATCCTACATTTTTTTTTACCCGTAAGATGTATATATTTATTTATTTATACTAAAACCCCTAATATGTATATATCTCTACTATATGTATAAATATCTCTACTAAAGACTGCTAAGTGCTAACCACAATCACACTCGACACACACAAACACACAGATCCACACACACTCGACACACACTCAAACAGATCCATACATACACTCGACACACACACCACACCACAAAGATCGACACACACATTCACACCAGACGCACACACACGCACACTCGACACACACACACACAGATCGCGACCACAGAGATCGACGAGAGTATCGCGACACACACACGCACTCACACTCGACACACACACATAGATCGCGACCACAGAGATCGACGAGAGTCCCGAGACACCTTCGGGAAGAAGATGAAGATCTAAAGAAGAAGATGAAGATCCAGACCAGATCTGAAGATGAAGATGATCTGAAGAGAGAGAGATTAAGATGAAGTCACATACATTTGGGAGTTTTGGGAGTTTTCGACAGCAAAAGGTACGTCCTCCCAACATTTTTTGCTTTCTATCACCTCAAATCCTCACGTTTCGGACGATCCGTACCGATTTTTCATCATCTCATCCGTATCGGCCGAGATAACTCGCGATACACACTTTTTTTTGACTCGCCTGTAACTCGCCGAGTTGACTCGTATCGGTACCCACCGAAACCGAGTTAACTCGGCCGATACGACTCGGTATCGACCGAGTTTTCGAACCATGGTACTATGGGTATAAAGATACTCATTAAAACTCAAATCAGCTTCTTGCATTATGTATGAGTTAAGCACCTCTAGACTTTGCAATTCAGCACACAGCACAAAAAAATTTATTTCACCAGCACAGAGAAACAATAGCAAATTTAATACAAAATCCAATGTATGTAAATCCCCAGTCATAACAGCAAAAATTACTCCCACCTCAACAAGCACTGCAAGTTTCTTGAAAAAAAAAAAGAAAAGAAAAAAGAAAAGGAGTGTTAAAAGATACTCCGTAATTGAGCTTGTTTGAACTCTTTACAACCTTTGTCAAAAATTGGGTACAAACCCCAGAAAATTTATTACACCTAAGTCTAGGGGTAGCACAAGCCAAGTCGCTCAATAAGGGTTCGCAGCTCGGCTTGATAAAGGCTAGATAGGCTCAGCTCGTTCAACAGAACTCGTGAACACCAGCGATTAAGATTCGTGAGCAGACTTGTTAAAAAGTTCGTTAATAGACTTGATAAAGGACTGATTTACCATTAAACTATAAATAGGCTTGATAAATGACTGATTACCATTAAACTATATAGTTTTAAAGGGTGCGCGAAAAAACTCGCGAGAAAGCTCATAATCACTTGAAACTCGATTCATTTAAGCTCGTGAGTAAGTTTGCGAACACATGAGTTCGGCTCGGCTCGGCTCAGCTCGTGTCCACCCCTACACCTAAATTAGAAAAAAAAAATCCAACTTCAGAAGAAGCAATATATATGTGTAAATAATGCTATATGGTTCCAAATTTGGAAAGCATTTTTGCTCACCATTGCTCATTCAGTCCTCCAGTGGGGTGCATGTGTCTAATTTCATTCCCATTTTGCTCCTATATTATCAACAAAATTATAGGAATGGGACACATGTCACCTGTTGGCAGTATGGTAAAATAATTATCTTGAAAAGTTGAAGAGACAATTAAGGGACAAAAATGAATATGTATGAAATATATAAAGTAAAATAATTATTTTGAAAAGTTTAGGGGGGGCAATTAAGGGGCAAAAATGAATAAAGTATGAAATATATAAGGTAAAATAATTATTTTGAAATGTTGAGGGGGGCAAGTTAGGGCAAAAATGAATAAAATATAAAATATAGTGTAAAAGCATAACTTTGAAAAGTTGAGAAGGAAAAATTGCCCCTCTTAAAGCCTTCCTTGGTCCGCCCCTGCCTATTGGAGGTTTGGGTGAGCAAAAGTACTCTCCCAAATTTGGTTCCCAATCATGTGATGGTGAGACCATTGTAAGTAAATGATCAACTAAATTTTCAATAAAAATTATTTTAGATGGTCCAACCGCCATATATGTTTGTGAATTAAATTTTAAACACTTGAGAAATATAGCATTGCTATATAAAATACACACAATCCCAAATCATACAACAGCAATCACTCATTCACTCCAAAACCAACAAGTACAGCAACAAACAATAAAAAGGGTGTGTAAAACATGGATAAAGTTTGGGACACACTCATTCATACAATTTGGGACACCATTTAAAAGATGTGTCTATCCCTCTCCTATGATGTTAATGGACCCTACAGTGGCACAGGAGAGAGATAGACACATCTTTTGGATTGTATCCCAAAAGTTGTGTGAATGAGTGTGTCCCAAGTATTATCCGTAAAACAAATGAGCTTGTGGTTTGAACCCTATTACAATCTTGGTTATCAATTTGGTACACACCCCCAGCAAATTTATTACAGCAACTTAGAGAAAAATCAATTTCAAAACAAACTCTCTCTGTATATATCGGAGAAACTATTTCATGTGACCATCACACCCGTGTGTGACTTTCACAGTAATTTGAATATTCTGTGGGTATCATGGGTCTTCCAAGAATGAAGGCATTACGTGGTTGTCACACAGTGTGAGGTCACATGGAATAATTTCTCCTTTATGTTTGAATCATGCTATAATTCTCAAATTTGTAGCCCAAATTTGATTCTCGAACATGCGAACGGCGGAACCTTCACCTGAATTTCCATTACAAGTTTTTTTTAGATGGTCCCACTATTGCATATGTCTTGAACTAAAAGTTGGACTAGAAATAAGAAAACATTAACACATTTACATATATCTAATCCCAGATCATAACAACAGCAATCACTCCCACACCAAGGAGCACAGCAACAAACTTGAAAAAGGGTGTATCAAAATAACATTTGGCTTGTGGTTTGAATCCTTTTGCTATGAGATGGTTTATAGCAACATAAATGAAAACCCCACAAGCTAGGCCCATAGATATAGCATATGTCCAGTCAGCTGAGCTACCTTGAGTTGTAGCGTCGATTGCAATGCCTATTGCGACGCCCACAGGGCTCGAAATAGCAAAGGCGAAAGAATAACCGACGGTTAAGAGAAATGGTCGCTTTGGTATCATTCTGAGAAGTGCAATTCCCATTGCAATGGCTGCAAAGATTTTGTGTAGTGAAATAGTCCATAGGCTTCTCCATGCGTCTGCCTTTGTAGCTGAAATACAATTTTGGTGTACATAATTAAGAACATAATAAATTTGAACAAGCCCATCCACAATTCATAGAGTGTATTCAATGTAGAATATCTATCGTTTTGAGGTAATTTTGAAAACTATTGTTACCTAAAGTAATTAAGCTTAAAAACATTAATCATATCATTTTTAGAAAATCTAGAAATTGCCTCGTATGAAGAACATGATAAAGTTTGTCAGTTTAATTTCCCAATGAACTAAAAAAAAAACAAAAAAAAAAACAAATTCGGTCTAAACAACGAACTAATTCATCAAGATGATAGATTTTTTAAAATTAATGAGATGCACAAACAATCATTTTATCATGTTGAAATTAATGTTGTTTTCAAAAAGATTTTTTATTTTCTTGTAGGAATGAATAGCTAGAGTTTGCTAAGGAACATGCAATATTATAGGTGCAAATTAATTACCTGCGACTCCAACGGCTATACCTTCGAATACGGAATGAAAACACAAGGCTATTATGAGAAGAATGGTGTCCCCAAACGACGTAGTTTTCATAAAAGCCGGATTGAGATCCAATCCCACCTCCTCTCCATGGTGGTGATCATCAATATGAACTTCTCTCCCTCTCTCCACCTCCACTTTAGCTTCTCTCTGATCACTACCCTTAGTAACAAAGGCCACCAAACAATCACCAAACATGGTTAAAAGATAACCCACCGAGGCCAACATGAAGCCGAAAGGGTACGATTTCGTCGTAAGGTCACCGAAAGTCGAAACTGAATCGCTCAAGAAATGCATAAGAGAAGTGCCTAGAAACACTCCCCCGGCGAATTGAGTTCCCAGCAAGAGAAAGCTCTCGTTCCATCGATAAAAATAAGGCGAGACTCCGCCACAAAATGTGCTCACGAATAGTATTATCAGGCACCACACTTTCACTAGAATTAACCCTTTTGAGTGCAAGTCGGGGGCCTGATCAGTGGTGCTATCATCATGGCCTCCATGAGAATTGGTTTTGTAGAGTTGTAGGAGTAATAGGAGAGAGATGATGAGAGAGGTTGACTTGATGGAGGCCATGGATGGGGGGAGGAAGGATTGATTGGTTATATGAGAGGTTTAATAGATGTGCGTGTGTGTGCGCGCCAACTCTTCATTTGTAGTACAATTTTGACTTTTGTAAGATTGTACTTCATACCATTTAGGCTAAGTCATAGTACTATTTAGACTAAGTACTCCAGCTAATTAATTGCCTTGGCTCAATCGCCATGGTCTAATCCTTTTGTGTATATACATAGTGACATAACATGATCAAGAGATATTTAAAAAAAAAAAAACTAATCCTAATTAGAGTATACATAAATTAACTCAGTACAAATAAGGCTTCGTCAGAAATATTTGGGGCAGGCTACAAAAATTCTTTTTCTCCATGATCGAGACCATTAACCATACTTAAAATCGCCCGTTATCAAATATTGTTTTACGGTATTAACCAAAGTCAATTTCTCAATGTGGATGCTACAATTTTTCCCAAGGATGAAATCGGTTCGGTTCGGTCGATTTTGGGAGAATTTTCAACCAACCGAATGGTTCGGTTTGTCGGTTTTGTGCATTTTTTTTTGTCCAATTTCGGTTTTACATTGTGTACATGTAATGAAAACCGACCGAACCAATCAGTTCAATTTTCGATTTATTGTTTCACCCCTAATTTTTCTCAACTAGTCTATCTTAACTTGTGCATTTCATTCTCTCATTTTACTAACATGTTACTCCATTTAGTTGCCAAGCCTTCCGTCTCATAAAGTGTAGCTCTCGTATTAGTTGCCTTGTGAAAGTTTTCATTTAATTTTGTAAGTTCTAACTTATTAAATTTTAGGGTAAATTACACTTTACACCCCCGTAGGTTGGGTATGACATCACTTTGGTCTTTGTAGTTTCAATTTTGTCATTTTGATCCTTACAGTTTTAGGTTTAAGTTGAATGTAATCCATTCATGAATTATTATTTTTTTACAGAAATAGGTCAAGTAATGCACGCATGAGGTATCATTAGAGCATAATGGTAAAGTACTTAGAGAAATTACACTTTGCACACTTATATTGATTCATTGAACATAAATGTGTCAAGAAGTGTAAGAAAATTTGATGAATGGATTATGTTAAAACTAAACTGAAACTGTAAATATGTTAAAACTAAACTGAAACTGTAAATATTAAAGTGACAAAATTAAAATTACAGGGATCAGAGTGAAATCACACCCAAACTAAAAAGGTGAAAAATGTAATTTTTGCCGTACATTCTATATACCATAAACACTCTTATACAGTTATACTTGTCCCATCCTGATTGAAGATCATTGATACTGCTGCATTAGAAAACTCTAACGGCACCCCCAAAACTTATTCGCTACAACATGGAGAATGATATTCCCTAGCTTGCTCAATGTTAGGCCGGCGGCACATATGTTGGAAAAATATGAATGAGAAATTGGTTTGTTTTTGAATGGATTTTTGGTCATGTCAAACAGACCCTTAGCCGAATGGATATGACTGTTGACGAACAGTTTCCTTTCGAAAGGTTGTGACTGTTGACGAACAGTTTCCTACAACCTATATATATGGGTCTTGTTCATTCATTTTAGATATAGAAAAAATACATATTAATCTCTCTCTCTACATATAAGAGTTCTAGTCAGTTCGAGTATTATACATATATTTGCGTTCGTCGGATTCTGTAGATTGAAGTGCAGCCTCTACAGAATTGTAAATCCGTTCTATCTTGGGAGACGATTGTTCATCAACCTTGTGCACCGAGAGGGAGCAAATTCGTCTTAAGGAAACAGTTCAGTGGGCTCGGATTCTTTCTCAAATTTATTCTATATTTATTTTTGATCTCCAATCAGTAAGTATTTCAGATTTCACATTTCAGATTTATACATCCTAATATATTTTGAATAACAATCTTAAGACGAATTTGCTTTTTTGCGATATATGCTTATGTATAAATTTTGAAACTTGAATCTGTTTGAAAATATCTGTCGTAATTAAAATTCTGTGATTGAGTAAAAGATTCATGCTACAGATACAAATCATGTTGCGTGTAAATACATGTTTGTGTCATATCCACATAATTGTTAGGTGTTAACATACAATTTGACGAAATATCTTTCTCGATCATGATCAGTTTTGTTATAGCAGTAATGGATACAATATAGTTTTATTACAAGATTGTATCACATGAGATTCCTTTTTACAAATCGGTACATGTTGTTTACGAAACAGTATCTATTACGGGTCTATAGTACAAACTGACATGTTCGGATTTTGTATATTCTGAAACTTTGATTTTTGTGTCAACGAAATCAACTATTCCAGAAACTGTTTTGTGCACCGGTTAACATAGTTTGTAGTAAATAGGCCAGAGACAATGTAAGTTCAATTGCTTGAACTGCTTCACTTTGTTTGTACAGCCACGACTCCTATTGAAAAGGCATACCTCTTTCCCCTTGCACTGATACACGTATAGATGTATCATGAGGTTATGAATTACAGACAGCTAACACAAACTGATATTAGCAGTTATACTATTCAAAAACAGTCTTATACTTGATGAAATTTACTTCTAGGACAGAGGCACCGTTTGGTACATTTACTGTTTGAAATATGAAAAAACACATGTTCTTGAGTCCTGTTTTTTTTTTAATTGAAACATAAATTTTTTGTTGTTATTTTCTGGTTTTCACAAACTGGCCTGTCATAACTGCTTTGAAAATCTAGAGTCTAGAAATCTGATAAACATGTATTACATATAGAGAGACATGTATATATTACGTTTTTTCCTGTTTTGAAAAAGCTTGTTCACTGCAAGTGTTCCATGATCTGAACACAATAGTCTAAAATCAAGTGTGACGATCGAGCAGTAAAAGTCATGTCAGTTCATGAATTTTTTTTTTAAATTTATATAGAATGAAGTTTTGTGAACTCATTACGAAACAGTGAAATTCATGAGAATAAATGATCAAATAGTGAATTATATGCGTTGTACCATTTCTCAAACAGTGCACCGTTTGCCGTTTGGTGTGAGTTCAGGAGTTGTGTATATTCAGTTGAAATGGTGCTTTAGAGACTTATATTAAATAGGCACTCATTCATTTTGAAAGTGTGTCACCACTTTTGACGTTTTGATTATTTATATTATGTACGCATAGTTCTGTGTGTTAATAGTACGGTTCCCTAATTTCTAGTTAATTGCATTTTGACCCCTATCAATGTTTAAGTGGTTTGTTGGTCATTGTTAAATAGTTTAACACCAACTGTGGGGGTAGTCATAACATACTTGCATTAACATATGATCACCAATACTTGCAAATGTGGGGTTAGATTTATGTTGGAAAATAAATAAACAGTTATTTATTCTTTGTTAATATTTTTCAAGTATACATGCTTTATCAGTGATATCCCTAGAAGAATTGCAAGTACGGAAAATTTGAGTAAATCTTATTTGTTATGTGAATTTGTTGTGCTCATAAAATTTTAATGGGCTAGCCTTGGATATAATCCAAGATGATAAAATATGATTACTTAAGTTGGAACAATTAGAAATGTTTATAGTTCCAAGAAAAGAGAGGAAAGTGTTTAGACTCGTAAAATCACTTTGTGGATCGAAACCAGCACCTCAAAAATGGTTTGAGAAAATTTGACAATGTAATGATGTCAAATGAGTTGAAGTATAAGTGACATGGAGATTAGGTGTTGCAAATGCGATACTAGTTAGTCTGATGGACAAGTATGATCATAGTCCAATGAGAACATCTATCGATGTCAACTTACCTATAACTAAAAATATCGTAGCAGAATATCTCTATTGGAATATTCATGTTGAATTGGTAATCTAATACATGCCGTGAATTACACTCGGGCTAATAGGACGTACTCAATCAACACACTGAGTAGATATGCAAGTAATCCAAGTGTAGATTACTGAAAGCCGATAGTCAGGGTACTTGGATACGTGAGGTACACCCTGATCTATGAACTGCACTGCAGAAGATATCCAACTGTACTTGAAGGGTATAGGTCCGAATTGGATATGTGTTTAAAAAGACTGAAAATCCACAAATGATTATGTCTTTACATTTAAAAGTGCTTTCGAAGTGGACAAAACTTGTGTCAAGAATTTCTACATTTTGGTAGCCAATCGATCATAATAGTGTGGTAAGTCTTGACATATAGTCAAAGACATAATACTATAGAACAATTGCTCTCTAATGAAGTTATCTCTATTGTCTATGTAACGTCAAAGGATAACGTAGCGGATCCATTAACAAAAGGCCTAATGCGAGAGCAAGTGGAAAGTTCATCGAGGGGAATGGGATTAAAGCCTATGCACTAAACAAGAGTCGTCATAGTAGAAACCCAACCTAGCTGACTGGAGATCCCAAGATCTAGGTTCAACGGGAAAACTAAATTATGTAGTACTCGACACACACTGAGAAGAATTATATCTTCTTCCTCCCATTTCAAAGATGAGTCAGTGTCTATCTGCCGGGAGTAAAAGGATAAGATACGCTTTTAATGGTTCCTATACCTTGGAAAATGTCCAAGTGGGGTATTGCAGGATACTCTTCATAGTAACCACCTACGTGAGTAAGAAGGGGCCGCTTCTATGAGAATTTGAAGGCTGAATTCTCTAAAACACTCACGGAACCAAGAGGTGTTCAAGGCCAAAACGAACACAAATGTGAGAACCAAATATGTAAGAAGAAGGGCTGTGTGTATTTTATTGTCTAGGTTTACACAAATGGCTGGGAGTTCAAAGACAATCAAGTCTACTCACCAGCCAGTAAATCTGATAGTTTATCACTAGGGCAAGTTCAAGGCCACTAGGCTACTTAGTCTGAAGCAGTACTTCTTCGTCGATACTCGAACCAGTGTCCACATTTTCTTTTGCATGTTGTATAAACAATTTATCATTCATGTGGGGGATTGTTGGAAAAATATGAATGAGAAATTGGTTTGTTTTTTAATGGATTTTTGGTCATGCCAAACAGACCCTTAGCCGAATGGATATGACTGTTGACGAACAGTTTCCTTTCGAAAGGTTGTGACTGTTGACGAACAGTTTCCTACAACCTATATATATGGGTCTTGTTCATTCATTTTAGATATAGAAAAAATACATATTAATCTCTCTCTCTGCATATAAGAGTTCTAGTCAGTTCGAGTATTATACATATATTTGCGTTCGTCGGATTCTGTAGATTGAAGTGCAGCCTCTACAGAATTGTAAATCCGTTCTATCTTGGGAGACGATTGTTCATCAACCTTGTGCACCGAGAGGGAGCAAATTCGTCTTAAGGAAACAGTTCACTGGGCTCGGATTCTTTCTCAAATTTATTCTATATTTATTTTTGATCTCCAATCAGTAAGTATTTCAGATTTCACATTTCAGATTTATACATCCTAATATATTTTGAATAACAATTATTGTTGGAAAAATTGGACTTGATATATCAAGTTTTTTTGTAAACTTTGGCTCCAATTTAAGGTGGGTCCCACACGTCTTTAGGGGCGGGACCACATTGGAATGCGTTCTCCTCCGTGAGGAGACGAACGTCGTATATTTACATGTTCAAATCCAATAAGGGATGAATGAGAAATTGTCATCCAAAGTGGCCCATGTGAAACATTGGTGAAGGAGGAAAAATGTGGGAAACTTTGGTTGTCCCACATAGGAAAACCATCAAAGAGCTTAAAGGTATATTTAAGAGGGAAGCCAACTAAGGGGCATGCCCCTTTGGGGTACCCACTTTTGTTAAGGGGGAAGGACCTAGGCATTTGTGGGAATTATCCCGCGCGCGCACACACACGCGCGCGCGCGCCGCCGCCGACCGACCGGCTGGGCTGGGCTTGGGCGCGGGTCGTGGGTCCGTGGGCCTGGGCTTGTTGACTATTCTTTTTGGAGAAAATTTATTTAAATTTCCCTCCAATTTTTTTTTTTAACAGTCATGTCCTTCCAGTGATAAGGCTCCGTTTGGTTGTGCTGTTTCGTACAGTCACCACTCCAACAGATGCTCTGTTTGGATGTGTTGATTCATAAAGTCACCACTCTAACAGATGCAATGTTCTGTTTGGACGTGTTGATTCTAACAGACACTATATTTTGGTTATATATACTCCTCTGATTACACTTCATAAACACGAAATAAATCTCTCTCTCTCACTGCATATCATTTCATAGTGTTCGAGTATTATACAGTATTGTGTTCGCTGTGTTCTGAAGATAGAAGTGCAGCTTCTTCAGAATTGAAAATCCGTTCTATCTTGGGAGACGATTGCTTATCTACCTTGTGCACCGAGAGGGAGCAAATTCGTCTTAAGGAAACAGTTCGCTGGGCTCGGATTCTGTCTCAATTTATTATTTCTTTATTCTGTGACAGTAAGTTTAATTCTGTTTTTTACTGTTTCCTTTTGTTACCAGTTTCATTTTGTCTATACAGATTACCACATAGGAATAACAATCTTAAGACGAATTTTCGGTGTTATTTTATTTTTGGTAATCTGAACAAAACTTAAATAGTAATTCTGTTTCTGTTCTTTTTAAAAAACTGTTATATAATCTGTTTTGTTTAAACTTTTAGTGTTTATTAAAACTGAAATAGTAATAAACTGTTAGTGTTTATTAAAACTGGTATATGTTTATTGTTTATTTAATCTGCTGTGTTATTAAAACTGTTTCTATAAATTATAAACCGTTTAATAGAACTATCTTATAAACTGAAATTTGTTTTCAGTTTCCTAATTAGTTATTAAATCAGTGTTCATTACTTTTGTGATAATAAAGAAATAAATCTTGTTAAATTTTTCAGAATGGCAACTACTTCATCTATTCCTGTTCCTACTGTGAATCTGTCTCATGGGGAAAAACCGGAAAAGTTCAATGGAACCGATTTCAAACGTTGGCAACAAAAGATGCTCTTTTATTTAACCACATTGCATTTGGCTAAGTTTCTTCGCGAGGACCCTGTGGAACTCGTAGAAGGAGGAACCAATAGTGCCGCTGTTGATTCATGGAAAAATTCCGATTTCTTATGTCGAAATTATATTTTAAATGGATTAGACAACACTCTTTACAATGTATATTGTAAAATGGAATCAGCAAAAGCACTATGGGACTCTATAGACAAGAAATATAAAACTGAGGATGCCGGCATGAAGAAATTCATAGTTGGTAAATTTCTTGACTATAAGATGATAGATGCAAAATCTGTTATTAGCCAAATTCAAGATCTTCAAGTACTCCTACATGATATTCATGCTGAAGGGATGTCTCTAAGTGATTCTTTTCAAGTGGCTGCAATTATTGAAAAATTGCCGCCTACTTGGAAAGACTTCAAGAATTATCTCAAGCATAAACGCAAAGAGATGAATCTTGAAGAGTTAATTGTGAGACTAAGGATTGAAGAAGATAATCGTGGTTCTGAAAAGAAGAATGTAAGTTCCTCTCTTGGAGCAAAGGCAAATGTTGTGGAACATGGTCCAAAGAAAAGGAAGCATGATGGCGGAGGTCCAAGTCAAGGAACTCATGGTCCTAAGAAGTTTAAAGGCAAGTGCTATAACTGTGGCAAAAATGGACATCGTGCAAAGGACTGTCGTAAGCCAAAAAAGGCAAGTCAACAAGCTAATGTGGCCGAGGTGGAGACACTTTCCAACAATGTTTCCGATATCAACCTCTCCGCGGTTGTTTCCGAATGCAATCTAGTTGGTAATACCAAAGAATGGTGGGTGGATACTGGGGCTACGCGCCATATTTGTTCAAACAAATGGATGTTCTCTACTTACAAGCCTGTGACTCACGAAGAACAACTCTATATGGGTAATGCTTCAAGCTCTAAGGTGGAAGGACATGGGAAAGTGATTCTGAAAATGACCTCGGGCAAAGAACTAACTCTCAATGATGTGCTTCATGTGCCCGATATTCGCAAGAATTTGGTTTCGGGGTCATTGCTTAGCAAGAATGGCTTTAAATTGGTGTTTGTTTCCGACAAGTTTGTACTCACTAAGAATGAGATGTATGTAGGAAAGGGCTACCTTAGTGATGGGCTCTTTAAGATGAATGTAATGACTGTTGTACCTAATGCTATTAATAATAATAATAATGCTTCTTCTTACTTGCTTGAGTCTTCTAATATTTGGCATGCTAGATTAGGCCATGTTAATTATGATACTTTGCGTAGATTGATTAATCTAGCTTTTTTTCCAAAATTTGATATTGATAATAAGAATAAATGTGAGATATGTGTTGAATCTAAAATGGCAAGACCTCCTTTTAAATCTGTCGATCGTGATACTGAACCTTTAGATTTAATACATAGTGACATTTGTGATTTAAAGTTTGTACAAACTAGAGGGGGTAAAAAGTATTTTATAACTTTTGTGGATGATTGTACTAGATATAGTTATGTATATTTGTTAAGAAGCAAAGATGAAGCAATAGAAATGTTTAAACATTATAAAAATGAAGTTGAGAATCAACTTAGCAAAAAGATTAAGGCAATAAGAAGCGATAGAGGTGGTGAATATGAATCACCATTTGAGGAGTTCTGTGGAGAACATGGAATCATTCATCAAACTACCGCTCCTTATTCACCTCAATCTAATGGTATTGCTGAACGCAAGAACCGAACATTGAAAGAAATGATGAATGCTATGTTGTTAAGTTCTGGACTACCCCAGAATTTGTGGGGGGGAGGCGATACTCTCCGCAAATTATATTCTCAACAAAATGCTTCACAAGAAAAGCCGGAAAACACCTTATGAATTATGGAAAGGTCATAGACCATGTTACAAATTCTTAAGAGTGTGGGGGTGCTTAGCAAAAGTGGCGGTCCCTAAACCTAAAAAGGTGAAAATAGGACCTAAAACCATTGATTGTGTATTCATTGGTTATGCCAATAACAGTAGTGCATATCGCTTTTTGGTGTACAAATATGACATTCCCGATATCCATGTCAATACGTTTATAGAATCAAGGGATGCCACATTCTTTGAGGATATATTCCCTTATAAGAATGCACCAGAGTCGAGAATGTACAAAAGACCTCTAGATAGTACGAATGATACTCCAATAGATCTAGATCCTTCAGATGTGGAACCTAGACGGAGTAAGAGGGCGAGAGTGGCAACGTCCTTTGGTCCTGATTTTCTGACAAATCTGGTAGAAGATGAACCTCGAACGTTCAAGGAAGCAATGTCCTCTCCAGAAGCTTCATATTGGAAAGAAGCTATCAATAGTGAAATTGAGTCTATTTTGCAAAACCATACTTGGGAATTGGTGGATCTTCCATCTGGCTCAAAACCTTTGGGTTATAAATGGATCTTCAAAAGGAAGATGAAAGCAGATGGATCAATAGACAAGTATAAAGCTAGACTTGTAGTCAAGGGCTATAGGCAAAAGGAAGGACTAGATTATTTCGATACTTATTCTCCCATTACAAGAATAACGTCTATTCGGATGCTCATTGCTATAGCATCACTGAATAATCTTGAAATCCACCAAATGGATGTAAAGACAGCATTCTTGAACGGCGAATTAGAAGAAGAAATATATATGGAACAACCCGAAGGGTTTGTAGCTCCTGGACAAGAGAATAAAGTATGCAAGCTTGTTAAGTCCTTGTACGGCCTAAAACAAGCACCGAAACAATGGCATGAGAAATTTGATAGTGCAATATTATCAAATGGATTCAAAATCAATGAGTGTGACAAATGTGTGTACGTGAAGAACACTCCCAAAGGATATGTCATTGTATGTCTCTACGTTGATGACATGCTTATTATAGGTAGCAATTCTGAGATGATAAGAATTACAAAACAATTCTTATCTAATAGGTTTGATATGAAAGACATGGGTGTCGCAGATGTTATATTAGGAATTAAAATTTCTAAAACATCTGAAGGACTAATATTGTCTCAATCTCATTACATTGACAAAGTACTTGAAAAATTTAAGAAGTATGAGATCAAACCTAAGAAGACTCCAATCGATACGAGTCTTCACTTGGCTAAGAATAAAGGAATGAGCATTTCTCAACTAGAATATTCACGTATCATAGGCAGTCTAATGTACATTATGAACTGCACTCGACCAGACATAGCATACTCAGTGAGTAAATTAAGTCGATTAACAAGTAATCCCGGAGAAACTCACTGGAAGGCTATACTAAGAGTTTTGGGATATTTAAAGTATACTCAAAACTATGGATTGCACTTTACCAGATATCCACACGTACTCGAAGGTTACTGTGACGCAAATTGGATATCTGATTCTAAAGACTCAAAGTCCACAAGTGGATATGTCTTTACAATTGGAGGTGCAGCCGTATCTTGGAAATCCTCAAAACAAACATGTATTGCAAGATCTACAATGGAATCCGAATTCATTGCCTTAGATAAAGCTGGGGAAGAGGCCGAATGGCTTCGTAACTTCCTAGAGGATATTCCAAATTGGTCACGACCTGTGCCTGCTATATGTAGCCATTGTGATAGCCAATCTGCGATTGGTAGAGCACAGAGTCACATGTATAACGGTAAGTCTCGTCATATTCGTCGACGACATAATACTGTTCGACAGTTGCTCTCAAATGGGATCATATCCATTGACTATGTGAAGTCAAAGGAAAACATAGCGGATCCACTTACAAAAGGCCTAACAAGAGAGCAAGTAGAAAGTTCATCGAGGGGAATGGGTTTAAAGCCTATGCATTAAACAAGAGTCGTCATGGTGGCAACCCAACCTAGTTGACTGGAGATCCCAAGATCTAGGTTCAATGGGCAAACCGAACTATGTAGTACTCGGAATACACTGAGAAGAATTGTATCTTCCTTCTCCCATTTCAAAGATGAGTCAGTGTTTATCTGCCGCGAGAAACAGGATAAGATATGCTTTTAATGGTCTCTATACTTTGGATAACGTCCAAGTGGGGTATTGCAGGATACTCTTCATAGATACCACCTACGTGAGTAAGAAGGGGCCGCTTCTATGAGAATTTAAAGGCTGAATTCTCTAAAACACTCACGGAACCAAGAGGTGTTCAAGGCCAAAACGAACACAAACGTGAGAACTAAATCTGTAAGAAGAATTGCTGTGTGAATTCTATTGTCTTGGTTTACACAAACGACTAGGAGTTCAAAGATAATCTCATCTACTCACTGGTTAGTAAATCCGATAGTTTTACACTAGGGCAAGTTCAAAGCCACTAGGCTACTTAGTCTGAAGCAGTAATTCTTCATCGATACTCGAACTGTGTCAGCATTTTCATTTACATTGTTAGGTCGCCAATTTCATTCATGTGGGGGATTGTTGGAAAAATTGGACTTGATATATCAAGTTTTTTTGTAAACTTTGGCTCCAATTTAAGGTGGGTCCCACACGTCTTTAGGGGCGGGACCACATTGGAATGCGTTCTCCTCCGTGAGGAGACGAACGTCTTATATTTACATGTTCAAATCCAATAAGGGATGAATGAGAAATTGTCATCCAAAGTGGCCCATGTGAAACATTGGTGAAGGAGGAAAAATGTGGGAAACTTTGGTTGTCCCACATAGGAAAACCATCAAAGAGCTTAAAGGCATATTTAAGAGGGAAGCCAACTAAGGGGCATGCCCCTTTGGGGTACCCACTTTTGTTAAGGGGGAAGGACCTAGGCATTTGTGGGAATTATCCCGCGCGCGCACACACACGCGCGCGCGCGCCGCCGCCGACCGACCGGGATAATTCCCACAAATGCCTAGGTCCTTCCCCCTTAACAAAAGTGGGTACCCCAAAGGGGCATGCCCCTTAGTTGGCTTCCCTCTTAAATATGCCTTTAAGCTCTTTGATGGTTTTCCTATGTGGGACAACCAAAGTTTCCCACATTTTTCCTCCTTCACCAATGTTTCACATGGGCCACTTTGGATAACAATTTCTCATTCATCCCTTATTGGATTTGAACATGTAAATATAAGACGTTCGTCTCCTCACGGAGGAGAACGCATTCCAATGTGGTCCCGCCCCTAAAGACGTGTGGGACCCACCTTAAATTGGAGCCAAAGTTTACAAAAAAACTTGATATATCAAGTCCAATTTTTCCAACAATCCCCCACATGAATGAAATTGGCGACCTAACAATGTAAATGAAAATGCTGACACAGTTCGAGTATCGATGAAGAATTACTGCTTCAGACTAAGTAGCCTAGTGGCTTTGAACTTGCCCTAGTGTAAAACTATCGGATTTACTAACCAGTGAGTAGATGAGATTATCTTTGAACTCCTAGTCGTTTGTGTAAACCAAGACAATAGAATTCACACAGCAATTCTTCTTACAGATTTAGTTCTCACGTTTGTGTTCGTTTTGGCCTTGAACACCTCTTGGTTCCGTGAGTGTTTTAGAGAATTCAGCCTTTAAATTCTCATAGAAGCGGCCCCTTCTTACTCACGTAGGTGGTATCTATGAAGAGTATCCTGCAATACCCCACTTGGACGTTATCCAAAGTATAGAGACCATTAAAAGCATATCTTATCCTGTTTCTCGCGGCAGATAAACACTGACTCATCTTTGAAATGGGAGAAGGAAGATACAATTCTTCTCAGTGTATTCCGAGTACTACATAGTTCGGTTTGCCCATTGAACCTAGATCTTGGGATCTCCAGTCAACTAGGTTGGGTTGCCACCATGACGACTCTTGTTTAATGCATAGGCTTTAAACCCATTCCCCTCGATGAACTTTCTACTTGCTCTCTCGTTAGGCCTTTTGTAAGTGGATCCGCTATGTTTTCCTTTGACTTCACATAGTCAATGGATATGATCCCATTTGAGAGCAACTGTCGAACAGTATTATGTCGTCGACGAATATGACGAGACTTACCGTTATACATGTGACTCTGTGCTCTACCAATCGCAGATTGGCTATCACAATGGCTACATATAGCAGGCACAGGTCGTGACCAATTTGGAATATCCTCTAGGAAGTTACGAAGCCATTCGGCCTCTTCCCCAGCTTTATCTAAGGCAATGAATTCGGATTCCATTGTATATCTTGCAATACATGTTTGTTTTGAGGATTTCCAAGATACGGCTGCACCTCCAATTGTAAAGACATATCCACTTGTGGACTTTGAGTCTTTAGAATCAGATATCCAATTTGCGTCACAGTAACCTTCGAGTACGTGTGGATATCTGGTAAAGTGCAATCCATAGTTTTGAGTATACTTTAAATATCCCAAAACTCTTAGTATAGCCTTCCAGTGAGTTTCTCCGGGATTACTTGTTAATCGACTTAATTTACTCACTGAGTATGCTATGTCTGGTCGAGTGCAGTTCATAATGTACATTAGACTGCCTATGATACGTGAATATTCTAGTTGAGAAATGCTCATTCCTTTATTCTTAGCCAAGTGAAGACTCGTATCGATTGGAGTCTTCTTAGGTTTGATCTCATACTTCTTAAATTTTTCAAGTACTTTGTCAATGTAATGAGATTGAGACAATATTAGTCCTTCAGATGTTTTAGAAATTTTAATTCCTAATATAACATCTGCGACACCCATGTCTTTCATATCAAACCTATTAGATAAGAATTGTTTTGTAATTCTTATCATCTCAGAATTGCTACCTATAATAAGCATGTCATCAACGTAGAGACATACAATGACATATCCTTTGGGAGTGTTCTTCACGTACACACATTTGTCACACTCATTGATTTTGAATCCATTTGATAATATTGCACTATCAAATTTCTCATGCCATTGTTTCGGTGCTTGTTTTAGGCCGTACAAGGACTTAACAAGCTTGCATACTTTATTCTCTTGTCCAGGAGCTACAAACCCTTCGGGTTGTTCCATATATATTTCTTCTTCTAATTCGCCGTTCAAGAATGCTGTCTTTACATCCATTTGGTGGATTTCAAGATTATTCAGTGATGCTATAGCAATGAGCATCCGAATAGACGTTATTCTTGTAATGGGAGAATAAGTATCGAAATAATCTAGTCCTTCCTTTTGCCTATAGCCCTTGACTACAAGTCTAGCTTTATACTTGTCTATTGATCCATCTGCTTTCATCTTCCTTTTGAAGATCCATTTATAACCCAAAGGTTTTGAGCCAGATGGAAGATCCACCAATTCCCAAGTATGGTTTTGCAAAATAGACTCAATTTCACTATTGATAGCTTCTTTCCAATATGAAGCTTCTGGAGAGGACATTGCTTCCTTGAACGTTCGAGGTTCATCTTCTACCAGATTTGTCAGAAAATCAGGACCAAAGGACGTTGCCACTCTCGCCCTCTTACTCCGTCTAGGTTCCACATCTGAAGGATCTAGATCTATTGGAGTATCATTCGTACTATCTAGAGGTCTTTTGTACATTCTCGACTCTGGTGCATTCTTATAAGGGAATATATCCTCAAAGAATGTGGCATCCCTTGATTCTATAAACGTATTGACATGGATATCGGGAATGTCATATTTGTACACCAAAAAGCGATATGCACTACTGTTATTGGCATAACCAATGAATACACAATCAATGGTTTTAGGTCCTATTTTCACCTTTTTAGGTTTAGGGACCGCCACTTTTGCTAAGCACCCCCACACTCTTAAGAATTTGTAACATGGTCTATGACCTTTCCATAATTCATAAGGTGTTTTCCGGCTTTTCTTGTGAAGCATTTTGTTGAGAATATAATTTGCGGAGAGTATCGCCTCCCCCCCACAAATTCTGGGGTAGTCCAGAACTTAACAACATAGCATTCATCATTTCTTTCAATGTTCGGTTCTTGCGTTCAGCAATACCATTAGATTGAGGTGAATAAGGAGCGGTAGTTTGATGAATGATTCCATGTTCTCCACAGAACTCCTCAATTGGTGATTCATATTCACCACCTCTATCGCTTCTTATTGCCTTAATCTTTTTGCTAAGTTGATTCTCAACTTCATTTTTATAATGTTTAAACATTTCTATTGCTTCATCTTTGCTTCTTAACAAATATACATAACTATATCTAGTACAATCATCCACAAAAGTTATAAAATACTTTTTACCCCCTCTAGTTTGTACAAACTTTAAATCACAAATGTCACTATGTATTAAATCTAAAGGTTCAGTATCACGATCGACAGATTTAAAAGGAGGTCTTGCCATTTTAGATTCAACACATATCTCACATTTATTCTTATTATCAATATCAAATTTTGGCAAAAAAGCTAGATTAATCAATCTACGCAAAGTATCATAATTAACATGGCCTAATCTAGCATGCCAAATATTAGAAGACTCAAGCAAGTAAGAAGAAGCATTATTATTATTATTAATAGCATTAGGTACAACAGTCATTACATTCATCTTAAAGAGCCCATCACTAAGGTAGCCCTTTCCTACATACATCTCATTCTTAGTGAGTACAAACTTGTCGGAAACAAACACCAATTTAAAGCCATTCTTGCTAAGCAATGACCCCGAAACCAAATTCTTGCGAATATCGGGCACATGAAGCACATCATTGAGAGTTAGTTCTTTGCCCGAGGTCATTTTCAGAATCACTTTCCCATGTCCTTCCACCTTAGAGCTTGAAGCATTACCCATATAGAGTTGTTCTTCGTGAGTCACAGGCTTGTAAGTAGAGAACATCCATTTGTTTGAACAAATATGGCGCGTAGCCCCAGTATCCACCCACCATTCTTTGGTATTACCAACTAGATTGCATTCGGAAACAACCGCGGAGAGGTTGATATCGGAAACATTGTTGGAAAGTGTCTCCACCTCGGCCACATTAGCTTGTTGACTTGCCTTTTTTGGCTTACGACAGTCCTTTGCACGATGTCCATTTTTGCCACAGTTATAGCACTTGCCTTTAAACTTCTTAGGACCATGAGTTCCTTGACTTGGACCTCCGCCATCATGCTTCCTTTTCTTTGGACCATGTTCCACAACATTTGCCTTTGCTCCAAGAGAGGAACTTACATTCTTCTTTTCAGAACCACGATTATCTTCTTCAATCCTTAGTCTCACAATTAACTCTTCAAGATTCATCTCTTTGCGTTTATGCTTGAGATAATTCTTGAAGTCTTTCCAAGTAGGCGGCAATTTTTCAATAATTGCAGCCACTTGAAAAGAATCACTTAGAGACATCCCTTCAGCATGAATATCATGTAGGAGTACTTGAAGATCTTGAATTTGGCTAATAACAGATTTTGCATCTATCATCTTATAGTCAAGAAATTTACCAACTATGAATTTCTTCATGCCGGCATCCTCAGTTTTATATTTCTTGTCTATAGAGTCCCATAGTGCTTTTGCTGATTCCATTTTACAATATACATTGTAAAGAGTGTTGTCTAATCCATTTAAAATATAATTTCGACATAAGAAATCGGAATTTTTCCATGAATCAACAGCGGCACTATTGGTTCCTCCTTCTACGAGTTCCACAGGGTCCTCGCGAAGAAACTTAGCCAAATGCAATGTGGTTAAATAAAAGAGCATCTTTTGTTGCCAACGTTTGAAATCGGTTCCATTGAACTTTTCCGGTTTTTCCCCATGAGACAGATTCACAGTAGGAACAGGAATAGATGAAGTAGTTGCCATTCTGAAAAATTTAACAAGATTTATTTCTTTATTATCACAAAAGTAATGAACACTGATTTAATAACTAATTAGGAAACTGAAAACAAATTTCAGTTTATAAGATAGTTCTATTAAACAGTTTATAATTTATAGAAACAGTTTTAATAACACAGCAGATTAAATAAACAATAAACATATACCAGTTTTAATAAACACTAACAGTTTATTACTATTTCAGTTTTAATAAACACTAAAAGTTTAAACAAAACAGATTATATAACAGTTTTTTAAAAAGAACAGAAACAGAATTACTATTTAAGTTTTGTTCAGATTACCAAAAATAAAATAACACCGAAAATTCGTCTTACAGAAAACTATTTTGAAAAACATTGCAAGTTTCATGAATTATTTTGTGAAACAGTGTGTACTTTCTTTTTTACCTATTCGACTGAAACATACAATGTAGGAAACTAACAGTTGGCACATTTTTGTTCGTGACAGACACGAATGAACAGACACACTGTTTGATATTAAACAGCCACAATATTTCATTTACCCAAATAATGTGGATAAATTTGAAGGTTTTTTTTTTAAACGTTTTGTTGGCTAGAGTTCTGTGTAAGGAAATAATTTTATGGACACATAAAAATAAATATATAATTAACCCCTTGCACAGTTGTGTGGGATACTGATCGAACTTTATATTCATGAAGTTTGTCACATGATCTTTG
Source organism: Hydrangea macrophylla (assembly GCA_033977485.1). Taxonomy (NCBI): domain Eukaryota; kingdom Viridiplantae; phylum Streptophyta; class Magnoliopsida; order Cornales; family Hydrangeaceae; genus Hydrangea; species Hydrangea macrophylla. The sequence continues at coordinate 14,951,188 of CM066989.1, forward strand.
AGAAGTTTGTAAGAACTTCAAAGTCTATGAAAGTATGTTATTCGGCCATATGGTGTGTATTCAACGTGAAGAAGATTTGCAAATTGAATAAGTATGAGAAAGGGAAAAAAAAGGAAATAATTTTTTTTCTTATTTTTTATATTCCTTTGATTTGTGTTAATTACTTGTTCTGTTTGAAATGGTGGTTTCAAAATCTGATTTGCAAAATTAGTTGCTTTATTTATACCTTCACATTGGTTTGTTAAAATTCCTAGTTGTGTTAATTTGATATGTTCAGAAAATGGCAAATGCTTTTGTTATTGGTTCAAATTTCTGAAATCCATTTCTTAGATTTTTAAAACAGATCTAGTTTTTGGACGTACTTGTCTGGAAGCATTGTTTTAAAAAGGATGTAAAGAATCCTATGTACTGGTTACATATTTTGTTACTGTGACTGCAAATTCTGGTTTATGTATGAGAGTGGTTAAATCATGCTCTGTTCGAAACCCTCGTGTTGGTTCAGAAAAATTACTTACATATATGTGACATTATATACATGTTGCCTTTGCAAATAATACTTAAGATTTCAGCTTTTGTTGTTCAAATGATTGGAGGATTATTAAAACCCATATATGTTCATGTGGGTTGTTCATGATATAATAAAATCATGTGCTCTTGGAAATTTAAACAAATGTGGGGGAAGATTATATTGTTAAAATACTCGTATTTACAAAAGATATATATTGTTAAAATACTCGTATTTACTTGTAATCAATGGATACTTGCAAATGTGGGGGTAGATTTATGTGGAATCTAATATATTGCAAGTATGAAAAATTTGAATTTTAATGGGCTAGCCTTGGATATAATCCAAGATGATAAAATATGATTACTTAAGTTGGAACAATTAGAAATGTTTATAGTTCCAAGAAAAGAGAGGAAAGTGTTTAGACTCGTAAAATCACTTTGTGGATCGAAACCAGCACCTCAAAAATGGTTTGAGAAAATTTGACAATGTAATGATGTCAAATGAGTTGAAGTATAAGTGACATGGAGATTAGGTGTTGCAAATGCGATACTAGTTAGTCTGATGGACAAGTATGATCATAGTCCAATGAGAACATCTATCGATGTCAACTTACCTATAACTAAAAATATCGTAGCAGAATATCTCTATTGGAATATTCATGTTGAATTGGTAATCTAATACATGCCGTGAATTACACTCGGGCTAATATGACGTACTCAATCAACAAACTGAGTAGATATGCAAGTAATCCAAGTGTAGATTACTGAAAGCCGATAGTCAGGGTACTTGGATACGTGAGGTACACCCTGATCTATGAACTGCACTGCAGAAGATATCCAACTGTACTTGAAGGGTATAGGTCCGAATTGGATATGTGTTTAAAAAGACTGAAAATCCACAAATGGTTATGTCTTTACATTTAAAAGTGCTTCCGAAGTGGACAAAACTTGTGTCAAGAATTTTTACATTATGGTAGCCAATCGATCATAATAGTGTGGTAAGTCTTGACATATAGTCAAAGACATAATACTATAGAACAATTGCTCTCTAATGAAGTTATCTCTATTGTCTATGTAACGTCAAAGGATAACATAGCGGATCCATTAACAAAAGGCCTAATGCGAGAGCAAGTGGAAAGTTCATCGAGGGGAATGGGATTAAAGCCTATGCACTAAACAAGAGTCGTCATAGTGGAAACCCAACCTAGCTGACTGGAGATCCCAAGATCTAGGTTCAACGGGAAAACTAAATTATGTAGTACTCGACACACACTGAGAAGAATTATATCTTCTTCCTCCCATTTCAAAGATGAGTCAGTGTCTATCTGCCGGGAGTAAAAGGATAAGATACGCTTTTAATGGTTCCTATACCTTGGAAAATGTCCAAGTGGGGTATTGCAGGATACTCTTTATAGTAACCACCTACGTGAGTCAGAAGGGGCCGCTTCTATGAGAATTTGAAGGTTTCATTCTCTAAAACACTCACGGAACCAAGAGGTGTTCAAGGCCAAAATGAACACAAACGTGAGAACCAAATATGTAAGAAGAATTACTATGTGAATTCTATTATCTAGGTTTACACAAATGGCTAGGAGTTCAAAGACAATTTAGTCTACTCACTGGCTAGTAAATCCGATAGTTTATCACTAAGGCAAGTTCAAGGCCACTAGGCTACTTAGTCTGAAGCAGTACTTCTTCGTCGATACTCGAACTAGTGTCTACATTTTCATTTGCATGTTGTATAAACAATTTGTCATTCATGTGGGGGATTGTTGGAAAAATATGAATGAGAAATTGGTTTGTTAATTGAATGGATTTTTGGTCATGCCAAACAGACCCTTAGCCGAATGGATATGACTGTTGACGAACAGTTTCCTTTCGAAAGGTTGTGACTGTTGACGAACAGTTTCCTACAATCTATATATATGGGTTTTGTTCATTCATTTTAGATATAGAAAAAATACATATTAATCTCTCTTTCTGCATATAAGAGTTCTAGTCAGTTCGAGTATTATACATATATTTGCGTTCGTCGGATTCTGTAGATTGAAGTGCAGCCTCTACAGAATTGTAAATCCGTTCTATCTTGGGAGATGATTGTTCATTAACCTTGTGCACCGAGAGGGAGCAAATTCGTCTTAAGGAAACAGTTCACTGGGCTCGGATTCTGTTGAAATTTTTTAACAAACAAATATATTTTGGTGTGAGATAATACTTTTTCCTTTTGAATAAGATATTATTTTTTTTTAGAGTTAAATCTTATCTTTTGGGTTTGTGTTAACATTCCTAGATGGATATATGCAGTGATTGTATCCACTAATTTTCCCCTCCTTTTTTAATATCTTCAACGTTCACTTGTCATATTTACACCATATCCTTCTGGAACACTACATTACGCCCAAAATTATCTCTTTTCTTTCCCACGGAATGAGCCACATTTGACTGTGAAGATTTCCTCAATATAGAGGTCATCATTAGGTCTAAAAAGGGGAGGTCTATCAATCTTGTCATATGATTAAAATATATATATAATAACAGGAGGTTCATACTATCATACACGGATAAAAAACAATATACATACTTTCAGAGAGTTACAAACTGTGTGAAATTATTCTTGTGCTCTATTGTGTGTTCGGGCATTACAGAGTTATTATTGGTTATTCGGTGTAGTTCATTTCTATTCAGTTAGTGCATAAAAACTAAATAGAAATATTAAAGTGTGTTGGGCTGTTGTATCCTGGGGGTTGACCACCATCCTGTGCACCGGTGAGAAGACCGAGGAGGCGCGAAATCAACCTTAAAGAGAGCGACCTGGTCCGCGCCTCGGCCCGTTACTATTTTGGACTTCCACTATCAAAGCTTTTTCGGCACAAATTATCAACAGTTTTAAGGTTGATTTAGCCTCATGGAAGCCAATCAGCATACTGCTTCTGTCAGCGACAACAGTCACAATCGCCCCTTTCGGTTCGAGGGTCAATTCTTCAAGCGCTGGAAAACCAAGATGATGTTCTACCTGTCTCTACTAAAGGTTGCATTTGTTCTTGATGAACCAAACCCGAGGGACTTGGATTTGCTAGAACCCGCAAAATCTCATCAAGCACAAAAATGGGAAGCTGCTGATTTCAACTGCAAAAATTACATCCTCAATGGGCTTTCAGACGAGCTTTACGATTTCTATGCCGAGTTGCTAACGGCTGCCGATGTTTGGAATGCACTTCAAAAGAAATACGACACTGAAGAGGCCGGTGCGAAAAAATACGCTGTAAGTAGTTATTTAAAATATCAAATGGTAGATGAAAAATCAGTCGTCTCACAGTGCCATGAACTTCAGAAAATAGTTCTTGAAATTCTTTCAGAGGGGATGAAAATAGATGAACAATTCCAAGTCGCAGTTTTAATTGATAAACTGCCCCCCTCTTGGAAGGACTTCAGGAACTCCTTAAGGCACAAGTCGAAAGAATTTTCTATGGAGAGTTTAATTGTGAGACTCCGAATTGAGGAGGAGTCTAGACTACAAGACCAAAAGGAGGAAAATTATATGCCAGCCAAAATTAATACTGTTAGCCCCCAACAAAATAAAAATAAAGTTTTGAAACCAGCCCCTAAAAATTTTAAAAATAAAAGTGGGCAGAAAAATAATTTTGGACAAAAACAAAAATTTGTTCCAAACCAGAGCCAGAACCATTTCAAAAGGAATACGAACCAAGGACCACCTTCAAGACAAAATTATTCTAGTGGATGTTTTGTTTGTGGACATCCCGGGCACTTTGCTCGGAATTGCCGGAAGCGCCAGTCTGCTCCTCAGGCTAACGTGACCGAAGAGCCACTTGTGGCTATGATTACGGAAGTAAATTCCATGACAGTTTCCGAAGGTTGGTGGATTGATACTGGGGCCTCAAGGCACGTGTGTAACAATCGCGGTTGGTTCAAGAGCTACTCTCCTGTGGAGAATGAAAAAGTTTTACTTGGTGATTCACACACTACCAAGGTCTTGGGTACTGGTAATGTCGAGCTAAATTTCACTTCCGGAAAGAAATTGATTTTGAAGGATGTTCTACATACTCCGGAGATAAGAAAAAATTTAGTTTCTGGTTTTTTAATTAATAAGGCTGGTTTTAGCCAAACTATTGGGGGTGATCAGTATGTAATTACTAAGTCTGGAATGTTTGTTGGGAAAGGATATGCATGTGAGGGCATGTTTAAGTTGAACATTTCTGAAATTAATAAATGCTCTACTTCTGCTTATATTTTGTCTAGTTCTGTGAATGTTTGGCATGCTAGGCTTTGTCATATTAATAAAAAATATGTGGATAATATAAGTAGACTTTGATTAATTCCTAGTTTAAGCAATGAACAATTTGAGCATTGTATCTCGTGCAGCCAAGCTAAAATTGCAAAAACACCACATAAAAATGTTGTTAGAAATTCTGAGTTATTAGAATTAATTCATAGTGATCTATGTGAATTTAAAGGAATTTTGACACGTGGTGGAAAAAGATATTTTATTACATTTATTGATGACTCTTCAAAATACACATATGTATATCTTTTGAAAAATAAAAATGATGCTTTTGATGCTTTTAAGATTTTTTTAAATGAAGTTCAAAATCAATTTGAAAGAAAAATTAAAAGGCTTAGAACCGATAGAGGCACAGAATATGGGGAAAGAGAATTTAGTAATTTTTTACAATCCCACGGTATTATTCATGAAACTACAGCTCCTTATTCGCCTGAAATGAATGGTGTAGCCGAACGTAAAAATAGGATTTTTACAGAACTTGTTGTTGCTTTACTTGTAAGTTCTGGAGCTCCCTCTAATCTTTGGGGAGAAGCTTTATTAACTGTTTGTTATGTTTTAAATAGAGTTCCCCACTCTAAAACAAAAATTACTCCATTTGAACTTTGGAAAAATAGAAAGCCAAATTTAAATTATTTTCGAGTTTGGGGCTGTTTGGCATATGTTAGACTTCCTGATCCTAAGAGGCATAAACTTGCTAGTAGAGCTGTAGAATGTGCATTTTTGGGATATGCTTATAATAGTAAAGCTTACAGATTTTTAGACGTAAAAAATAATGTTATATTTGAGTCTATTGATGTTGATTTTTATGAAGATAGATTTCCTTTTAAATCAAGGGATAGTGGGGGTTCCCAACCTCCTATTTCCGTCCCTTCTCGACCCTTTGATTCTAGGGTGCATGATAGAAATAATAACATAGAATCTGAACCTCGTAGAAGTAAGAGAGCTAAGCTCTCAAAAGACTTTGGACCCGATTTTTATACATTTAATCTGGAAGGAGATCCCTCTTGTTTAGAGGATGCTCTTAATTCTTCAGAAGCCAATTTTTGGAAAGAAGCCATTCAAGATGATATGGACTCTATTACATCCAACCTGTCACGCCCCGACGTAGCATAAATAAGGAAAGCGTTTAATTTCCTTTATGGACCCGTAGGTCGCGACAGTTTGAAGGATCGATTCCGTCCCAAACGTCAAACAACAAAACATAATAATCAGAGTAAAGCAATCAAGGCTTACAAAAATTTTCTATCTTATTACATCTTATAAACCGGGGTCAACTAAGGCACAGACCGCCTTGAAAATAAAATAATATCTTAGAGTCTGTTACAGTCATCCTTAAAACAAAACAGTTCATAACTTAAAACAGATAAACTTAAAACATATAATAAACAGTTTCTCGTCCCAACAGCAGCCATTCTTAATTAGCATAATCGTATGATTCCTCCTGATTGTAACCTGAAAAGCCTTAACACGAATGTCCAGGACGCATCAACGTCGTCAGCTTCAAGAAGCTGGTGAGTATTAAAAACATAACTTTGAATGTAAAGCATACCATTTACCTTTTTCCATTATTAGATTACAGAAAGAATTCACTTTATAAAACAACAAGGAATATATTAAGAGTCGTTCTTTCATAAATACACATGCTCGTGAAATGAGACAAAGAACCACACTCATCTCGCCGACTCTTTTCTCTCGACATCCACAACAACCCACTATCCTACTCCTGGTATCTTTGAAACACTCAGATAGCCACACTTTAGCAACGGGGCGCCAGGGAGTGTCCAGTTTGCCTCACACTTTGGTCCGGGGTACCAGGGAGTGTCCAATGCCTCACACTTTGAATACCCTAACCGCCATGCAAATACCGGGGCAACCTCTCACACAGTATCCAGACTCGAGTTATCAGGGAGTGTCCGTAGGCCACACTTTAGCACTACCATGGGTGCCAGGGAATGTCCGAGTTCGGCTTCTCACACTTTAACGCTTCCATGGGCGTCAGGGAGTGTCCATATTTGCCACCGTCGTATTTCAAAGATACCCTCTTCCACAATTTCAACCACAACCACAACCACAACCACAACCACAAACACAAGCTCATACTCTTTCCACACTGCCATTACTCTTTTCCACACAGACTGACACCCCCATGCATGTACTACTGACCCCACATGTATGTCATGAAACTTAAACATGCGGCAATTTACTGAATTATAAATACAACATGCGTACGGGGCTTGATAAGTCATACTACCATGTTTTAATCAATCAAACATAACCAAATAGTGTTCTGATCAACTAAATTCCCAAACAGAGCCTTAACAGTACTAAAAAGTTGAACCAAACAGACCTTAAACACAAAACAGACAAAAACAAAAACTGTCAGAACTCGCGCGCGCGGGCCGCTCGCGCGAAGTGTCGCTCACGCGGGCCGCTCGCGCGATATGCCCATTTTCCTTTTATTAATAAACTTTTCTGCCTGCCTGAGAAAGCCAGGGTCGCGCGCGCGGATCGCTCGCGCGAAGGGGGTTCTCGCGCGACCCTCGCTCGCGCGACCAGCCAATTTTCAATTATATTTATATAAACTCTTACGTCTGCCTGGGGAAGCCTACCTCGCGCGCGCGGGCCGCTCGCGCGAGGGGTCGCTCGCGCGGGCCCCTCGCGCGATTCTCGCGCGCGCGATCGTGGCGCGAGATGAAGCTGAGGCTTCATCTTCTCCGCAGAAACTGCTCTGGTTCAGTAAAACAGGGGTCTTTTTGACCCATTTTCAATTCTGTAAGTATGTATATCATGTTATATATGGATCTCTTCCTTTTTAAACAAGGATTAAGAATCTATGATTAATTTAACATGATTCTAACCATAACTCTCCAATTTTATGATAAACTAAAACATGTCAAAATTTAATTTCTAATATACTTTCTTATATGAACGAATTAAGCTCTAAAACTTCAAACATAGTCAATACCTACTATAATCTTCCATATTCATCTCTAAAAACGAATTTAGATTAAGGTTTGAAAATCTTGATTTCAAGCTATGAATTTTCATACGTAGGATCAACAATGGTGTATTACAAAATTATACAAACACACAGTAAATAGACATGTAATTACATTCTAAGTGAGTTTAGAATACTCACTGAGTTGTAGAAGAAGTGTGTTGTTGAGAAAGAATTACAAACTAAGAATTTCAAACCCAAGCTTTGGCTATGGGGATTAAGCTTTCCCTCTCCAAATAATTTCTGAAATTAACTCTCAAACTCACTCTTTTCTCTCTGTGATTGTATACAGCAGAGTGAAAGTATGTGTGTGTGTGTGTGATGAAGAGTGAGATGTATATATAGATAACTAAACTTCACAACTTGGGGACCAAGTATTGTGAGCTTCACTCAACAAAATGAATTAGTCTTCAATTTAACAAGGCTGCGGAAATACACACACAATTACATACGTATACAATTCTACAGATTGTGAAGAGGCAATATAGGTTTGTAGGGGTCAAGTGTTGGTTGTTTGGCAATTTGGCTTATGGCACAACATTTGGACATATAAGTTGTATGTTTCCAAACGATGCCTTATCAAATGATTACTTGCTATAATTGGAAATAAAGTAAATGTCTAAATCGGTCACTTCCAAAATCTGTGGAAGTTAAACACAACATGGACAGTTTTAGACATAAACTGGTATTTTCGGGGCGCGGTGGTCACCACAAAAATACAGGAAATTCATTTTAACTTAAGAAATGGTTTTCTGGTTTCATAAAAATACTGATTGAGTCAATAGGAGTTATTTTCACCGTTTTGAAATACAGATTTTGAAATCCACACAGGTATTACTAACTTTTGTAAAATTGCAGTTTGACCCCAACAAGGATTTTAATATGAAATAACACAAGGGATAATAATTAGAACATGGGAAATGTATTTAAATGAAGCAATCCATAATAATTGAAATTAAATATGCAAATACCAATTAAATATGAAAATGAATTTTAAATTAAATGAAAATGCAGGTTATTACACCCTTCCTCCCTTAAACAGGATTTCGTCCCCGAAATCAAGAATAACTAGTCCTGAAACAACTCCGGGTACTTCTTCCTCAAATCAGCTTCAACTTCCCACAAGGCTTCGTTCTCGTCATGGTGATTCCACTGAACTTTCACCAACGGGATATCCTTATTCCTCAACTTCTTGATACTCTGGTCCAGAATCTTCACAGGTCTCTCCTTGTAAGAAACGTTATGACTCGTCTCAATATCGTCATAACTAACCACGTGCGAGGGGTCTCGTATGTATTTCCTCAACATACTTACGTGAAACACGTTGTGAACCCCAGACATCTTCGGTGGTAGCGCCAGTCGATAAGCTACTTTCCCAACACGATCCAAAATCTCAAACGGTCCAATAAAACGCGGAGCCAACTTCCCTCTCTTGAGACCAAAACGTACTACTCCTCGGGTTGGTGAAACCTTAAGGAGTACGTGATCTCCAACACTAAACTCCAAATCCTTCCGGCGTCGATCAGCATAACTCTTATATCGGCTTTGAGCGGTTCTCATCCTCTCCCTGACCAAAGAAATTTTCTCGTTGGTTTCTCTAACCAAGTCTGGTCCCAACAATTCTGTATCCCCAACTTCTGCCCAACACAAAGGGGAACGACATGGTCGTCCGTACAATGCTTCAAACGAAGCCATACCGATACTCGTGTGATAACTGTTGTTATAGGCAAATTCGACCAACGGCAAGTGTCTCCCAAGATTCTTCAAAATCGATCACACAAGCCCTGAGCATATCTTCCATTATCTGATTAACACGCTCGGTCTGCCCATCTGTCTGAGGGTGAAAAGCAGTACTCATCTTGAGCGAAGTTCCCATAGCTTCTTGCAGACTTTCCCAAAATCCAGAGGTAAAACGCGCGTCACGGTCTGACACAATCGACACGGGTGCACCGTGAAGTCGTACAACTTGTTGTATGTACATCCGGCTCATCTTCTCTACCGGGTATGTCATACTATAAGCAATGAAATGAGCTGACTTCGTCAGTCGATCCACGATTACCCAAATAGCGTCATGATTCTGCTGCGACCGGGGTAATCCCACTACAAAATCCATCGAAATGTGCTCCCACTTCCAACCAGGAATAGGTAGCGGTTGCAACAATCCTGACGGTCTCTGATGTTCAGCTTTGACTTGCTGACACGTCAAACACTTGGATACAAATTCGGCCACGTCTTTCTTCATACCTTCCCACCAGAAATTTCTCTTCAGATCTTTATACATCTTCGTTCCTCCCGGGTGAACTGTATATCTTGACTTATGCGCTTCTTCCAGGATATCCTTCCTTAACTCTTCATTACCTGGCACACATAATCTATTCCTGCACCGATATCCTCCATCGACTCCCACTTCCCATTCTGTCGGGTCTTTTTCTGACATCTTCACGAACCATGCCTGAAACTTCTCATCTTCTTTCTAAGCTCCAATGATGCGGTCGATAAGAACAGGTTGCAGGATAAGACATCCGAACAATTGTCCTTCTCCTTCTTCAGCACTCTGTACATCGAATTCCGCCAACGTCTCCAAAGCTCGCCACTCTCTAACCAATAAGGAGGCGATCGTCTCACGAGTCTGTCGACTCAGGGCATCAGCAACCACATTAGCTTTACCCGGGTGATATTCTAATGTGAAGTCGTAATCTTTGATCAGCTCCATCCATCTGCGCTGCCTCATGTTCAACTCTTTCTGCTTGAACAAGTATTTCAAACTCTTGTGATCGGAGAACAAATCAAACTTCTCACCGTAGAGATAGTGTCTCCAAATCTTGAGTGCGAAAACTACTGCTGCCAACTCCAAATCATGAATGGGATAGTTCAACTCATTCGGCTTCAACTGTCTGGATCCATAGGCGATAACTCTGCCTTCTTGCATAAGTACACACCCTAACCCTTGATATGATGCGTCACTAAAGATAGTGAACTTCTCATCCGGCTTGGGTATTGCTAGTACCGGTGCGATAGTGAGTCTCTCTTTCAACTCTAGAAAGGCTCGCTCATGCTTCTCTGTCCATTCGAACTTCAAGTTCTTCTTCGTCAACCCAGTTAAAGGTGCTGCTATCTTTGAGAATCCCTCAACGAATCTCCTGTAATAGCCTGCGAGTCCAAGAAAGCTCCAAACTTCTGTAGGGTTGCTCGGTCTAACCCAATTTGACACAGCATCGGTCTTGGACGAATCCACAGAAATTCCTTGAGATGACACCTTGTGTCCCAAAAATTTCACTTCCTGCAACCAGAACTCACACTTACTGAACTTGGCATACAACTGATGGTCATTGAGCGTCTGCATCGCAATCCGTAGATGTTGTTCGTGTTCTTCTCCTGACTTAGAATAGATCAAAATATCATCTATAAAGACGATGACAAACTGATCTAAATAAGGCTTGAACACTCTATTCATCAAATCCATGAATACTGCCGGGGCATTCGTCATTCCAAACGGCATCACCAGAAATTCATAATGACCATATCGGGTTCTGAAAGCAGTCTTAGGTATGTCTTCTTTTCGTACCCTCAACTGATGATATCCCGACCTAAGGTCGATCTTGGAAAATGTCGTAGCTCCTTGTAGTTGATCAAACAAATCGTCAATCCGAGGTAAGGGATATTTGTTCTTGATAGTCACACGGTTCAGTTCTCTGTAGTCGATACACAATCTGAGTGTCCCGTCCTTCTTCTTTACAAATAACACCGGTGCTCCCCAAGGCGATGTACTTGGGCGTACAAAACCTAGGTTCTCGAGCTCTTGAACTTGTTCCTTCAATTCCAACAGTTCTGTGGGGGCCATTCTGTAGGGAACCTTGGTGATCGGTACGGTACCCGGTATAAGTTCGATACAGAACTCTATACTTCTCTCGGGCGGTAGACCAGAAACATCTTCAAACACTTCTTCGAAGTCCTTGACTACAGGTATAGATGACGCTGTCACCTCTGTACTGACGACTTCGATGTTGGCTAAGCATCTCGTGAGGAACATATCTCCCGAAGGGTTACATTGAAAATCAAAGGGTTGATTCTCATTGTCGGGGAACGTAATTCTCTTCCTCGCACAATCCAACTTCACTTGATTCTGAGAGAGCCAATCCATTCCTAGGATTATGTCAAACTCCTTCATCGATAGGACAATCAACCTAGCAGGGATTTCACGGTCTCCTAACCGTAAGGGACAATCCTTGCACACGTGTCCTAATCTGACCGCAGCTCCTAGTGGCGAAGTAGCCTTCAAAGCTTTCTCTAAGCGATGAGGTAAAATACCCAATCTCCGAATTGTATTAACAGATATGAACGAAAGATCAGCACCCGTATCAAATAACACTTTAACATGGGAGTTAAACAGAGTTAATGTACCTTCTACTGCTTGTTGATCAGGTTGAGCTTCTCCAAAATCTCCTTCTTCATACGCAGTTCCATCATATCCAGCGGCATCAGGGATAACAGCATTCAAGCGGGTCTGTCCCTGTTGACCATAAGTCACCTGCTTTGGAGTAGTGCAGAACCTGCTGATGTGACCTGGTTCACCACAGTTGAAGCAGACTATCCCTTGCTGAGTAGCACGCCTTGGTGCCTTACAATCACGAGCCACATGACCAGGGTTGCCACAGTTGAAACACTTTCCACTACTACTTCCTTCTCCTACTCGAGGTTGAGTCGGATAGGTAATAGCCTGGGTCTTCTTGCTTCCATCGAAATTTCTCTTCTGCCCTTGGGTACGGTTCATTGGTGGTCTATTCCCAAAATTACCCCTTTGAGGCGGTCGGAATTCAAATTGTTTTCGGCTCACTCGAGCATCCTCTTCCAGATCAGTAGCCAAACCAACAAGTCCTTCAAACGATTTATCCAGGTGGCCGAGAGTCAAGCGGCGAATCTGCGGTGTTAGCCCTTGATTATACTTACGGATCTTCTTCTCTTCAGTATCAACCAGGTGTGGAGCAAACCGAGACAGTCTTTCGAACTGTGTGGTGTACTCTTGCACCGACTTGGTTCCTTGCGTCAGATCCATGAATTCCTTCTCTTTTCTGTGCCTCTCCGTGGCCGGGAAATACTTCTCCAAAAATCTCCCCTTGAACGCAGTCCACGTCATTCCCGTTGCAGCTCCATTCCCGATAGTAGCTATGACCGAATCCCACCAGTCTGCGGCAGCATCGGTCAACTGAAATGTAGCTAATCTTCTCTTGTCTATCTCGTTGCATTGGACAGCTTCGAACATCCGGTCCATCTGTCTCAACCACTGTTCCGCTTTCCAGGGTTCTGCGGTACCCGCAAACTGTTCGGGCCTTAGAGTACGGAATCTTTCTAGCAACTTATCTCCCGTTTGACGGTCTCTTCGGTTGTCGTTGGTATTACCGATTCTTTCTAACCGTCTGATAAACGCTTCAAACATCCCTGTAGGATCAGCAGCCTCGGGCGCTCCCTCGATCAGGTTCCTGTTCCTCCTGACTCCTCCAGCCATTCTATGCATGATAGTGGTAGTAGAATGAGAAACATGCATGCAACAGTGCTATGAAGTAATTTAAATGACAACAACATTCAAAAGAGTATATCTTATATATATAACTTCTGTCAAGTAGATACAAAAACATGTATGGTCAGATCAATGCCTACCCTATCTGTATGGGTTAGGACGCATGCAAGAGTTAATGTTACAAAAATGGGGTCATTGCCCTATACTCTAATGCATGTAATTAAAGTTGCAAAAAGAGACAGAGCTAATAGTTAAAAGTAGTTAATATGTACAAGTCGTAACTAAAACGTCAATCATCTCCATAAGCGGCCATCAGGAGATCTAGCGAATCGACAGGGCGAAAACGCTGTACAACGAATGGTCCAACCCCGTCATAGCTGTGAGAGGTGGACGATGAAGCAGGTACAGGAGCATCCGCCTCATCTACCATCTCCTCAGGCAGGGCTAGCTCAAGTGCTAGCTCAGCCTCGAGCTCAGCGGCAAGATCGTCCAGACCTATGCCGTCCTCTAAGATCTCCCCACCTACTGGGACCACGTGAACAACCTCTGCATCGTCCTCAGCAATGGGTACCACCGGTGGAGGCATCTCCAACTGAGCCAGATGGGCATGCACGATCTGGATCTCGAGGGGAAGGTAGAAAGCATCGCTATCGACCAACCTTAGAATCTCGACCAAAACTAGACGCTGAGCCTCTGCGAAATATCGAAGCTCAAAACGGATACGGGTCAGGTCAACTAGGCCTACCACGTGAACCTGGTGCCAAACCTCAGATACTACCGTCGTCACGGCCAACTGTTCTACGGCCGCCTGATATAAGTCGAGAAAAGCTAGGATCACTGCCCCAGGAACTACGAAGTGTCCTCCAAACCTGTCTGGTACATAAAGTGGGGGAGCTGGATCCATACCTGAAAAGGTACTACTTAGAGTCAGAACAGAATAATCTTAGGCGTTTGGGTTCTGAGTCTATCCTCCCTGTCGTATCATCGGGTGTGTAATACTTAATGGAATGTGGAATCGGGTCTATACTGGTAAACCCTAACCTGGCTAAACTATCTTGTGATAAATAATAACCTGGCTCTGATACCACTAAATCCTGTCACGCCCCGACGTAGCATAAATAAGGAAAGCGTTTAATTTCCTTTATGGACCCGTAGCTCGCGACAGTATGAAGGATCGATTCCGTCCCAAACGTCAAACAACAAAACATAATAATCAGAGTAAAGCAATCAAGGCTTACAAAAATTTTCTATCTTATTACATCTTATAAACCGGGGTCAACTAAGGCACAGACCGCCTTGAAAATAAAATAATATCTTAAAGTCTGTTACAGTCATCCTTAAAACAAAACAGTTCATAACTTAAAACAGATAAACTTAAAACATATAATAAACAGTTTCTCGTCCCAACAGCAGCCATTCTTAATTAGCATAATCGTATGATTCCTCCTGATTGTAACCTGAAAAGCCTGAACACGAATGTCCAGGACGCATCAACGTCGTCAGCTTCAAGAAACTGGTGAGTATTAAAAACATAACTTTGAATGTAAAGCATACCATTTACCTTTTTCCATTATTAGATTACAGAAAGAATTCACTTTATAAAACAACAAGGAATATATTAAGAGTCGTTCTTTCATAAATACACATGCTCGTGAAATGAGACAAAGAACCACACTCATCTCGCCGACTCTTTTCTCTCGACATCCACAACAACCCACTATCCTACTCCTGGTATCTTTGAAACACTCAGATAGCCACACTTTAGCAACGGGGCGCCAGGGAGTGTCCAGTTTGCCTCACACTTTGGTCCGGGGTACCAGGGAGTGTCCAATGCCTCACACTTTGAATACCCTAACTGATTCGAGGTGAAAAGTGCATGTTCATAGCGTATTATATGGTCTTTTATGCATACATTTATCCCCAAAGTCCCTACATTTAGGTGCATTCTAATAACAATCTTCTTTTTATTGTGTTAACAATAATGCTAAACCATATGTTTTTGCATTGTTTTATAGGTATTAGGATGCAAATCAATGAAGTGGAGCTAAAGAAAAGTGATTCTGGTGGGTAGAACAACAGAAGCAGCTGGAAAAATGCCAATTTTGACAATGATGACTTCAGATTTGGAAGATTTTCCCAGAGATATAAAATGTAGATCTTTGAGTTACGGTCGCGTGGCTGCAAACGGGAGGTCAATCCGAGGTCCGAGTGAAAAGTTATGGTCATTCTCCCATCGATGCGCAGAGCTGTCAAAATCAGAGAGTTCAAGCGATTGAAGAAGAGTTCAATCGATCGAACCTTCGATCGATCGAACTAAGCTCGATCGATCGAACTTTTTATTCATCCAAAAGTTTCATAAACTCTGCGGGAACCCTATATATAAGCCATTTTGACGCCAGACGAAGGGAGGACGCTCCAGAACACGAAAAACAGCAGTTTAGGGTAGTTTTAGGGTTAGATTAGGAGTAGTTTAGGTTAGATTCATGTTATTTTTCATCTTTTCCATTGATTCATTGAAGATTATTGATGATTCAACTGTATTACAAGTTATTTACAAGTTTATTTCAGATTATTTACAGGTTTTTCTTCTCCTTTCCCTCTATTTGATTGTTTATTAGTTTAGATGTTGATGATTGTCTTGTTTTACTATTTCTGTAATAGTTTTATTATGTTTCCGTAGTTTAGACGTTGGGAATATGTGATGAAACATTGAATCCAAGCCTCTGCCATGCAATCTTTAGAAACCTTGGGCTCGATCGATCGAAGGTATTTCGATCGATCGAACCAGCCATAGTCAAGCGATCGAAGGCATTTCGATCGATTGAAGGATGAGGCAGTTCGATCGATCGAGAGCGCTTCGATCGATCGAACATGTTAATTCTTGAGATGATTCTTTTAAGTATTCCATGACTTTCTGTTTTAGAAATCTGTCATCAAATTGTCCCAATAAGCTCAGTTTGTCACAACAGTTTTTAGAACTTAAAGCCTTAAGGCCTTTTCTTCAATGACTTTTGAAAACCACTTTGAATGCTAACACCATTTAGAGTGCAAGTAATAACCATTGTTTTAAATCGTCTTTCATGTATTTTAACTCACTTGTGATGATATAGTCCCGGGCATGAAAGGGTTATTGATTCTATATCTTTAGAAAAATACGGAATACTGAAGAGGAATGAACTCCATCGAACGTTAATGAGTATGCATGGTAGATGGTTAGGATTAATGTGGATTCACGTGTTTCCAACACCTTTAGTTTATGTGTTTAATTAGTTATGTTTCTTTATGTTTAGTTTATTATTTAGTTTAATTTAATTAATTAGGATTTGTTAGTACACCTCCAATCATTCATTCTTATTTTCTTTTTCTTTAGGTTATAACTTAGTATACATTCTTCCTATTCCTTCCCTGTGGGATCGACCTGGACTTCCAGTACTATATTACTTGCACGATCACCTACACTTGGGTGTTGCATAAGAGCGCACAACTTTTTAGTCGTGTCAAGTTTTTGGCGCCGTTGCCGGGGAAGGCAACTAGGTTAGGATTTTATTAAGTTATTTCCATTTTTTTTTTCTTTTTCTTAAAAAAAAAAAAATCATTGGACTTTTTCTCTCACAAGAAATTTTTTTTTTCTTTTGTTTAAATATTTTGGGTAAACATGTCTTACCCATATTACCCTCCATACAACACAAATACCACGAATGGGTACACATTAGGTAATGAGAACTATACCCCGAGTTGGCAAGCACCCACATATGATGCACATTATCAACCTGAGTGCTACCAATCACCACAATGGGAAAACCATCGTGTTAGTCCCCCATGTTATCAAACGTATCAAGAACCTCCACCTGGAAAGTTCTATCAATCGCAATGGGGATATAACCAAAATGATAGTGTAGGATATAGTAGTAGTTCCCACGATTACCAAATGCACCAAGACTTTCCTTCTGGGGAGTCTTGCACACAAACACAATGGGAAGGGGACTATTACCAACAACAATGGGGTGAAACTTCATATAGTTATAATGAGGAGAATAACCAAGTTGAGGATAATTGTATGTTAGAATTGCTGCTTAGTGAAATGAAAAGGCTAGAGAGTGCAATTGATAAATTAGGTGCTAGATATCAACAAGCATTTGATAGCCAACCTTTAGAAGACTATACCAGTCCTTCAACGCTACAACCTGAATTTCAAGACACTAACAATGGAATGGAATTAGAGGACAATGATGGGTTCATACCGAGTGAGGTTAACAACTCATTTGAGAAAGTGATAACCCAACAAGAACTCCAAAACCAAACCATTGAGCATGAAGTTGTAGAACCATCTTCTCCTCAACATACAACCCCAGACATCAACTCCTTCACTGCCTGGATAAAACTGCACAATCTCTTTGTCCAGAGCACCTCAATAGATGACATATATAGTGAGGAGAGTTACAAGGATGAGAATGAGGTTTTAAAAGATGACGAGAGTTTAGGTGATTGCACGCAATTAGGAAAGGAAGAGTCCCCTGTTGACTCTACCCGTACCTTTGAAAGTGACCCTAGAGAGGACATAATTGAAAAATCTAAATCTGATTTAGATTCTTGTGATATTCATGAACCCTCACCTCTTTCGACCGAAGAGGTGGTGTCACCAAGTTGCCCATCACCTATCCTTTCTATCAATCAAAGCTCTCGTCCTGAGCTTGAATGTTATGTGTACCCTATTCGTGAACAAACAGAATGTGTTGTGGAAGAGGATGGTAAGGATACTAGCACATGTTCTTCACAAAATTTTAACTTTCAAAATTCTTTGAGAGAAGACTTGGAAAATATTGGGCCCACTTTAGATGATCTTAAAATTCAACAAGAAGCTAGCAATCTTCTAGACTGCTTGACCTTCTTGAGTGATTATGACATTGAGGCCCAAATAGATAGCTTTATCCAAGTCCAGTCCAAAACTATGTGCATAGAACAGAAATTCAATTCCTATGATTATATCTCCATAGATTCTGTTCTAGGACAAGCGGAGGGTGGTGAAGCTTCATTAGAACATCACTTCGACCCTGCCCCTTTTATTGAACCATGGCCTCCCCCTGTTTTTAGTATTAAAATAGAGGCTGTTATAGGAAATACCAACACCAAAGATCGTTTCTTGCATATAATTCCTAAAAAGTGTGGTATTCCTTTTATAACTGTCCCAAAAAAATTTGGAAGCCATAGGTTTTGCATCATCTCCTCTGACCTTGAGCCTGACATTAGTTGGGGGGAGTTGCATTTTTATGAGGATCCCAACATTCTTCTCACTGTTAAATTATTTTTTTGGGAAGATCCTCAAAAATTTCGGTTGTTAATCTATGATAAAAATCTTGATTAACCGAATTTATTTACTGAGTAGTTGTATCTATGTTTCCTTGTTGCTACTAATGATCTTGCAGGTAGCTTGAAAAAAATGGATATTAACGCTTCGAGGTAAAATCCTTCATTCCTTCGCTTTACTTTACATGTCCATGTGCTTAGTTTAGAACATTGAGGACAATGTCTAGTTTTAGTTGGGGGGGAGTGAGTCATTGCATGCCTCATATCTTTTTGTTGTACTTTAGTGTCATATACCTGCTTAGCAACATATAACTCAGTAAATTAAAATCTGCAAGAATTTTAAAATTTTTATTTTTATTTTTTATTTTTAAAAGATAATAAAATGGTTCTTGTATTTCTCTCATAGTTAATGTAGTTAGTTATGATGCATTAGTATTATTTTCTGTATGTTATTAGTATGTGATATACTATGGTAGTTTCTTTACTATCTTAGTTATAGTATGTTCTATACTTTTTTAATCTTCAAATACTTTGAGCACGTTGTGACAACCTTGTACTTAGCTAAAATGGATTAGTAAGCATAGTTTAAGTGTCTTGAAAGACTGTAGTGGAGACTAATAACCCAAGTGAGCTTTTGTGCCATTCTTTGTTATTGAGGGTTTTATAAAATTACTCTTACTTTTTGAAAAGCGTATTAATTCGTTGAAAGTCTCATTTTTCTTCTTCATTTTGACTGATCACTAGAAGAGAACGTTTAGGATTTACCAAACTTTAAAGCTCTTGAATTTACTGAAATGAATTATCCTATTAACTTAGAAGATGATTTAGGCCATCTTTTGACCATACATAGATAATACATCCTTGGCCTACCTCTATGCTATTCCTTTACTTCACCTCTTGAGCTTATCATAATCGCCTTGTCTTCATAATCCTAAAGTCTATACCAAACTCCAAATTAGGAGTTCAAGCATCAGTTCTTTATTTAGGTGTGATTGGGATGTGTTGCGTTAACAAGAAGTATGTTAGTGTGAATAAGGGAATGTTGGCAAAGAAAAAATGAAAGAAAAAAAAAAGCATGAAAAGAAAAAAAAATGCCAATGGTTGTTACAAAATAAAAAGAAAAAAAAGTAATAAAAAGAAGAGTGTGGAAAAAAGAAAAGAAAAAAAAAAGAGAAGAAGAAGAAGAAAGTTGTGGGGAAGTTTGAAAAGTTGTAATAGACATTCCAATCACATCCTTTGTCCCAATTGAATATCACGAGCCTCGTTCTTCATAACTTAACACCTCTTTTTCAAAGTCCTGATGATTTTAAGTAAATTGGATTTGAAGTTAAGGTAATGAGAGAGTTATCCACGGTATCTCGCTCTTCTAGTGAAAAGTATCCATTCATGAGACTTTGTGCACTATAAAATTTTGTTTTTCAATTTAGATATGAGAAGCATTAGATTCCATTCATATGTGCTCTTTATAGCTTCCATATCATGAGTGATAATTATTACACCTAATTCAGAGTGATTTCATTTTGAGAGTGTAATCCCGGTGAGAGTTGAGTCAAAATGAACATCTTGATAGTGTCTTAGGTTATGCAAGCTTTGAAATTAAAGTTTTGTATTTTGGTTGTCCATTCACACACACACTTGAAGATTAACAGGTATGGAATATTCTAAATGACTTTGATAGTAGATTAACTGTAATGTGTGTTGCATTGCTATGACTTACTAGAGAGTTTCATGAGATTGTTGAGCTTAATTATATTGCTAAATGAGAGGAAAAATTTCTTGAAAACATTTAAATGAGAACCATTACCTTAAACATGAATTTTGTGGGTAGATTCACTGCAAACCCTCACGAGACAACACTCGTCCACTAAGGGTAACCTAGAGGTTTAAAGGCTTGTTGCATATGCTAAATGCAATCGCGATTCCTGCGAAAGTGAGTTAGGATTTTAAATTATTTTGTTTTCATTTTTAGAGTTAAATAAACACTGTTGTAGTTCGCTTCATTGCTAGGGACTAGCAACGAGCTAGTTGGGGGGTGTGATTCGAGGTGAAAAGTGCATGTTCATAGCGTATTATATGGTCTTTTATGCATACATTTATCCCCAAAGTCCCTACATTTAGGTGCATTCTAATAACAATCTTCTTTTTATTGTGTTAACAATAATGCTAAACCATATGTTTTTGCATTGTTTTATAGGTATTAGGATGCAAATCAATGAAGTGGAGCTAAAGAAAAGTGATTCTGGTGGGTAGAACAACAGAAGCAGCTGGAAAAATGCCAATTTTGACAATGATGACTTCAGATTTGGAAGATTTTCCCAGAGATATAAAATGTAGATCTTTGAGTTACGGTCGCGTGGCTGCAAACGGGAGGTCAATCCGAGGTCCGAGTGAAAAGTTATGGTCATTCTCCCATCGATGCGCAGAGCTGTCAAAATCAGAGAGTTCAAGCGATTGAAGAAGAGTTCAATCGATCGAACCTTCGATCGATCGAACTAAGCTCGATCGATCGAACTTTTTATTCATCCAAAAGTTTCATAAACTCTGCGGGAACCCTATATATAAGCCATTTTGACGCCAGACGAAGGGAGGACGCTCCAGAACACGAAAAACAGCAGTTTAGGGTAGTTTTAGGGTTAGATTAGGAGTAGTTTAGGTTAGATTCATGTTATTTTTCATCTTTTCCATTGATTCATTGAAGATTATTGATGATTCAACTGTATTACAAGTTATTTACAAGTTTATTTCAGATTATTTACAGGTTTTTCTTCTCCTTTCCCTCTATTTGATTGTTTATTAGTTTAGATGTTGATGATTGTCTTGTTTTACTATTTCTGTAATAGTTTTATTATGTTTCCGTAGTTTAGACGTTGGGAATATGTGATGAAACATTGAATCCAAGCCTCTGCCATGCAATCTTTAGAAACCTTGGGCTCGATCGATCGAAGGTATTTCGATCGATCGAACCAGCCATAGTCAAGCGATCGAAGGCATTTCGATCGATTGAAGGATGAGGCAGTTCGATCGATCGAGAGCGCTTCGATCGATCGAACATGTTAATTCTTGAGATGATTCTTTTAAGTATTCCATGACTTTCTGTTTTAGAAATCTGTCATCAAATTGTCCCAATAAGCTCAGTTTGTCACAACAGTTTTTAGAACTTAAAGCCTTAAGGTCTTTTCTTCAATGACTTTTGAAAACCACTTTGAATGCTAACACCATTTAGAGTGCAAGTAATAACCATTGTTTTAAATCGTCTTTCATGTATTTTAACTCACTTGTGATGATATAGTCCCGGGCATGAAAGGGTTATTGATTCTATATCTTTAGAAAAATACGGAATACTGAAGAGGAATGAACTCCATCGAACGTTAATGAGTATGCATGGTAGATGGTTAGGATTAATGTGGATTCACGTGTTTCCAACACCTTTAGTTTATGTGTTTAATTAGTTATGTTTCTTTATGTTTAGTTTATTATTTAGTTTAATTTAATTAATTAGGATTTGTTAGTACACCTCCAATCATTCATTCTTATTTTCTTTTTCTTTAGGTTATAACTTAGTATACATTCTTCCTATTCCTTCCCTGTGGGATCGACCTGGACTTCCAGTACTATATTACTTGCACGATCACCTACACTTGGGTGTTGCATAAGAGCGCACAACTTTTTAGTCGTGTCAAGTTTTTGATTATGCATGTAAGGTCAAAAGATTGACCTAACCGCCATGCAAATACCGGGGCAACCCCTCACACAGTATCCAGACTCGAGTTATCAGGGAGTGTCCGTAGGCCACACTTTAGCACTACCATGGGTGCCAGGGAATGTCCGAGTTCGGCTTCACACACTTTAACGCTTCCATGGGCGTCAGGGAGTGTCCATATTTGCCACCGTCGTATTTCAAAGATACCCTCTTCCACAATTTCAACCACAACCACAACCACAACCACAACCACAAACACAAGCTCATACTCTTTCCACACTGCCATTACTCTTTTCCACACAGACTGACACCCCCATGCATGTACTACTGACCCCACATGTATGTCATGAAACTTAAACATGCGGCAATTTACTGAATTATAAATACAACATGCGTACGGGGCTTGATAAGTCATACTACCATGTTTTAATCAATCAAACATAACCAAATAGTGTTCTGATCAACTAAATTCCCAAACAGAGCCTTAACAGTACTAAAAAGTTGAACCAAACAGACCTTAAACACAAAACAGACAAAAACAGAAACTGTCAGCACTCGCGCGCGCGGGCCGCTCGCGCGGGCCGCTCGCGCGATATGCCCATTTTCCTTTTATTAATAAACTTTTCTGCCTGCCTGAGAAAGCCAGGGTCGCGCGCGCGGATCGCTCGCGCGAAGGGGGTTCTCGCGCGACCCTCGCTCACGCGACCAGCCAATTTTCAATTATATTTATATAAACTCTTACGTCTGCCTGGGGAAGCCTACCTCGCGCGCGCGGGCCGCTCGCGCGAGGGGTCGCTCGCGCGGGCCGCTCGCGCGATTCTCGCGCGCGCGATCGTGGCGCGAGATGAAGCTGAGACTTCATCTTCTCCGCAGAAACTGCTCTGGTTCAGTAAAACAGGGGTCTTTTTGACCCATTTTCAATTCTGTAAGTATGTATATCATGTTATATATGGATCTCTTCCTTTTTAAACAAGGATTAAGAATCTATGATTAATTTAACATGATTCTAACCATAACTCTCCAATTTTATGATAAACTAAAACATGTCAAAATTTAATTTCTAATATACTTTCTTATATGAACGAATTAAGCTCTAAAACTTCAAACATAGTCAATACCTACTATAATCTTCCATATTCATCTCTAAAAACGAATTTAGATTAAGGTTTGAAAATCTTGATTTCAAGCTATGAATTTTCATACGTAGGATCAACAATGGTGTATTACAAAATTATACAAACACACAGTAAATAGACATGTAATTACATTCTTAGTGAGTTTAGAATACTCACTGAGTTGTAGAAGAAATGTGTTGTTGAGAAAGAATTACAAACTAAGAATTTCAAACCCAAGCTTTGGCTATGGGGATTAAGCTTTCCCTCTCCAAATAATTTCTGAAATTAACTCTCAAACTCACTCTTTTCTCTCTGTGATTGTATACAGCAGAGTGAAAGTATGTGTGTGTGTGTGATGAAGAGTGAGATGTATATATAGATAACCAAACTTCACAACTTGGGGACCAAGTATTGTGAGCTTCACTCAACAAAATGAATTAGTCTTCAATTTAACAAGGCTGCGGAAATACACACACAATTACATACGTATACAATTCTACAGATTGTGAAGAGGCAATATAGGTTTGTAGGGGTCAAGTGTTGGTTGTTTGGCAATTTGGCTTATGGCACAACATTTGCACATATAAGTTGTATGTTTCCAAACGATGCCTTATCAAATGATTACTTGCTATAATTGGAAATAAAGTAAATGTCTAAATCGGTCACTTCCAAAATCTGTGGAAGTTAAACACAACATGGACAGTTTTAGACATAAACTGGTATTTTCGGGGCGCGGTGGTCACCACAAAAATACAGGAAATTCATTTTAACTTAAGAAATGGTTTTCTGGTTTCATAAAAATACTGATTGAGTCAATAGGAGTTATTTTCACCGTTTTGAAATACAGATTTTGAAATCCACACAGGTATTACTAACTTTTGTAAAATTGCAGTTTGACCCCAACAAGGATTTTAATATGAAATAACACAAGGGATAATAATTAGAACATGGGAAATGTATTTAAATGAAGCAGTCCATAATAATTGAAATTAAATATGCAAATAACAATTAAATATGAAAATGAATTTTAAAATAAATAAAAATGCAGGTTATTACACAACCGTACTTGGAAACTTGTTGATTTACCACCTGGGTGTAAAACCATAGGTAGTAAATGGGTCCTTAAAAAGAAACTTAAACCCGATGGTTCTATTGAAAAATACAAAGCTAGATTAGTAGCTAAGGGGTTTAAACAAAAGGAAAATATTGACTTTTTTTATACATATTCTCCAGTTACTCGTATTACTTCTATTAGAGTTTTATTAGCTGTTGCTGCTATTCATGATTTATATATTCATCAAATGGATGTTAAAACAGCTTTTTTAAATGGAGAATTAGAGGAGGAAATTTATTTGGATCAACCTAAGGGTTTTATTGATCCGAACAATAAAAATAAAGTTTGTAAGCTAATTAAATCATTATATGGTTTAAAACAGGCACCCAAACAGTGGCATGAAAAATTTGATCAAACTATTATTTCAAATGGTTTCAAAATTAATGAAAGTGACAAATGTATTTATTATAAATACAATGATGGAGTATGTGTTATGATATGTCTATATGTGGATGATTTATTAATTTTTGGTTCCACTCTAGAGATTATAAAAGAGACCAAAAATTTCTTGTCACTTATTTTTGATATGAAAGATTTGGGTGAGGCTGATGTAATTTTGGGGATAAAAATTACAAGAACACCTATTGGCATTTCTATTAATCAATCTCATTATATTGAAAAAGTTTTGAAAAAATATAATTATTTTGATTCCAAGCCTGTTTGTACTCCTTTTGATCCGAGTATTAAATTATTTCCTAATGAGGGTGACATTATTAATCAAAAGGAATATGCTAGCATTATTGGGAGTTTAAGATATGCTACAGATTGTACTAGACCTGATATTGCCTACGCAGTTGGAGTTCTTTGTAGGTATACTAGCAAACCTAGCATAGAACATTGGAATGCAATTGATAGAATAATGAGGTATTTAAAAAGAACTATTAATTTGGGTATTCACTATAATAAGTTTCCCGCTGTACTTGAAGGTTACAGTGACGCCGATTGGAATACCCTATCGGAAGACTCCAAAGCCACGAGTGGCTATATTTTTAGTATTGGTGGTGGAGCGGTTTCTTGGAAATCTAAGAAACAGACTATTATAGCTCAGTCCACCATGGAGTCTGAACTGATTGCATTGTCTTCAGCTAGCGAGGAGGCTAGTTGGTTGCGTAGCTTCTTATCAGATGTACCTGTCTGGCTTAGGCCAGTTCCAGCTACCTTGATACACTGTGACAGCACTGCTGCCATAGGTAGAGTACAGAACCAATATTATAATGGAAAATCACGACAAATACGTCGTAAGCACAGTACTGTGAGAGAATTTATTTCAGAGGGTTCTGTTACTATTGATTTTGTGAGGTCTGGTGATAATCTCGCAGACCCGTTAACCAAAGCTTTGGCAAGAGAAAAGGTATGGAGTACCTCTCAAGGTATGGGACTTAAGCCCATTAATATATAAATTACATGTGATGGTAACCCAACCTGGGTACTGGAGATCCCAAGAACTAGGTTCAAAGGGTAAGAACAAGTCACATAGTAATTGGGAGAGGATCATGCACCTTATTTATCCCATACTTGTGATCAGCATGATATCCTATAGCGATTTGGAGGTTGAGTTTATACTCTTAATGAGTTCTATGGTCCTTATGGACGGGGTGCCCAGCTGTAGGAGCACTCTTGATAGACTCACCTAGTGAATGTGGAAGTGGTGGCCGCTTCCTATGAGAATTGATTGGGCAAATTCTCTAGAGCATTCATGACACCGGGATAAAGCACAAGGCCGTAATGTGCTGGCTTCTTGAGACTACACCATGATAAGGGTTATGTGTGAAAAAATACTCGTTGTATACACAAGAATATGAGTTCAAGACTCGGTCACTCAAATTCTTATGCTTTGAATATTTTTCACTATGTAAAGGTTCAAGACGATGTTCACCTTTATTTATGCATAACACTATTAGTTATTATTCTGTATGCCCAGATAGACAAATTATTATTTTTGTTAAAAAATTAGTGGGGGATTGTTGAAATTTTTTAACAAACAAATATATTTTGGTGTGAGATAATACTTTTTCCTTTTGAATAAGATATTATTTTTTTTTAGAGTTAAATCTTATCTTTTGGGTTTGTGTTAACATTCCTAGATGGATATATGCAGTGATTGTATCCACTAATTTTCCCCTCCTTTTTTAATATCTTCAACGTTCACTTGTCATATTTACACCATATCCTTCTGGAACACTACATTACGCCCAAAATTATCTCTTTTCTTTCCCACGGAATGAGCCACATTTGACTGTGAAGATTTCCTCAATATAGAGGTCATCATTAGGTCTAAAAAGGGGAGGTCTATCAATCATGTCATATGATTAAAATATATATATAACAACAGGAGGTTCATACTATCATACACGGATAAAAAACAATATACATACTTTCAGAGAGTTACAAACTGTGTGAAATTATTCTTGTGCTCTATTGTGTGTTCGGGCATTACAGAGTTATTATTGGTTATTCGGTGTAGTTCATTTCTATTCAGTTAGTGCATAAAAACTGTAGACACCCCATTTTGTCGGCTATCAGATTTAGGAGACCCATAGCTTGGTGGTTCACAATGATCGTAAAAGACTCGAAAGGACTCTCGGAAGTCAGCTCTATCTCTCAGAATGCTCAGAATGACCAAAATGCCCTTGAAAGTCCGAAAAATCCCAGATTTGGTCCCAAAGTTCTGGAAACATACTACGTCGTAAGAAAAGTGATAAAATGAGTTTTTGAATAAAACCGGGAGAAATCGTCAGCTCCCAGAGACCCCCGGAAGTCCCGGAAGTTCCCCGAAAGTCCCCGTTGACCGGTTTGACCAAGGTTTGACCAGGTTTGACCAGAGTTTGACCAAGTTTGACCAAGTTTGACCAAAATTATCTGAATTCACCAGAACCATTCTAAATCATGAGAAAAGTATTAAAACAAGTTCCAAAAGAAAATCGAGCGAAAACATCAGCTCCTGGGAGCTCCCAGAGGTTCCCAGGACTTCCCGGGAATCCCAGGTTTGACCAGTTTGACCAAGATTTGACTTTGGAATCGGGGCACCGAAACAATTTTCAAATATTTTTCATGGATACTAGAGGTCAATAGCTTTCCAACGGTATATCGCACATAATTTCTGGATTTAAAACGAGTTTATTATGAATTTCCAAAGGCGGAAAAGGCGATCAAATCGGCTTTTATCGCGAATACCGCAAAACTTTTCGAAGTGACCTATCCCCAAACTATTTTTTATGTAAAGTAGACTCCATTACCTTTCCAACGGTATATCACAACCTCAATTTGGAGTTCGTATGCATTTTCTGTGAATTTCGGACGAAATAGGGCCTTTTCGCGAATACCGGAACTTCGGGGGGCCTAAACAGCATTATCCAGACGAAGGGAGGAGCAGTGCCGCCGCGGCACTGGCCCACTGCCGCCGCGGCAGTGGCCCAGTGCCGCCGCGGCACTCCCCTCCAGAACAGTAAGTTTTTGTAAATATTCTTGTGGTCCCATTTTGATTAATTAAAATCCAAAACGACGTGGTTTCATGATTTCAGATGTTTGGAGCCAATAGGAACACTTTTAAAACCCCAAAACCACCCCAAGTTGGCCTATATAAACACCCCATTACTCCTCATTTTAGGGGGGAGTCAAATGTAAGTTTTGAAAAGTTTGGGAGAGAAAAGTTGTAGAGATAAGGTTAGAGTAGAGAGAAAAGAAGCATTCTTCTTTGATTTTCAAAACAAAAGTGAGTTCTAACTTTGTTTTTACTTCATTACTTCCATTTATTTCAACATTCAATACTCCCAACCACCATTTTAGTGAGCATTCAAGAGAGTGGAAGCTTCTTCCATGTCTAAGTGTCATTACATATGAGTGAAACACCAACCTACAAGTTCATGCTTCATGAATATCATCTATTGATCATCATCTATTTGCTTGTTTATTTATTGTTTATCTCTTCTTACCCCATTTCTTTTTTGTTTTCTTTTATTTATTTACTTGTTCATCATCATCTAAGTGATGACATGAAGTTTGGGGTGAGTGAATCCTTATGGATAGTAGCTCTTGACCTCAAAAACATGTTTGATAGATGATGATCATAACCTCAATACTTCCAAGGTATTCTTGGAATGTATTGAAGTTATGTTTAAAAAATAGAATAAATCTCTCCAACAATCTTGGAGGTTCTTAATGATGAGTTTGATGTTGGTATTCTAAGTGGTCCTAATCCTCATTGAGTGTTAAAAATATGTTTTCAAAACATCTATTTCAAAACCCCTCTCAATCCCTCTCATTTGGTTTCAAGACACAAAATTTGGTTCTCCCTAAAATTTCCAAAACCATGACCCAAAACAGTGAGCTGTTCAGACTCAAAGATTTGTTTTGAATTAAATACTTGAGTTATGATGATGAAACCACTTGGAAAATCTTCCTAAGACATCATAGTTTGTCCCCAATTTTTTCCCATCAATTATAGAGATATGAAAGTAATTGTTTTGGGTGTGAGAAGTTCATACTCATAATCTGCCCCTGTTCTCACAGAATGTTCACCCAACTTCTTGCACTTATTCTGGATATTTTCATCACTGTACATATACCTTTTCTATTTTTTTTATAAAACTTGGGTGTCTTAGGAAACTTTTGGTATATAATGGGTCATCATAAACCTTTTCTTTGATTTATGAAAAATCATACAAAATCAGTCAACAGTGCAGCTTTTGTTTCTGAGTCATGTGTACATTCTGATTTATTTCTCTTAATCTGTGATAGCTATTGATGTTTGGCCTTTTGGGTTATTTTCTAGACACAATAAGGATGATCTCAGATTTTTCTCACATTTTTCTAGGCACGTTTGACCTCCCATTATAATGTTGCAAAGTAATACAAGCAATCTGTCCACTATTCACAGCAAGCACATTTCAACTTTCATTCTTTGATTTGATGCTCATATGCATTCTAAATTAGTTCATATCTTAGGAAGTAGTTCATACTACATTTGTACATATCCCATGTTAATTTCATTCATTCATTCATACACATTATAGACTTCTAAGTCATTCTAGAAATTCATGTACACAAAACACACTACAACCTTTGCACATTTTAGGATCATACATTGCATCCATGCAAGATTTGGGGCTTTTGTGACTCCTAATCTAAGAAGATTATAAGGAACGAACTTGATCACACGTTCATGCTTCTCCTCGATCTAATCATCCTTTCTCATCCGTCCCGGGGATTGAGAGGTCTTCTTTTCTCAAAAGAATAACATGCATCATACTAGCTTGTTAAGCATATTTTGATTTCTTTGTTTATTTGTTTCAAGAACAATTCATGTCCCCTTTAGATTAAGGAAACTTAATTACTTGATACATGATTAGACGATTTTTCCTAGGTTTATTTGTGTGATCTTTCACTTTACATTGCATGATATTTGACTTAGATCTTATGAATGATATTTTATCTTTAGATCTTCCATTTTCAAGTTTCTTATGTGATGTAATATACTATCATAGTATTATTTGTCGAACCAAACATAGTATAAGATGATTATTTGGATGCTAATTGAGGCCCGTCGAAAGGCGGGGCGAGTTGAGGGTGTTTTAGTTGTGACAAAGGCTCCTTCCTCTCTCGTACCAAAACCCCGAACCAAGTTCTTTGGTTATGAAGGCCGGTGCCCTTTATCCGTTTGGGTGAGTCAAAATTAGGTTTCTTGGTTCCTTAAAGACCAAGTGGCGGCTCTGTATCTGTTTTCAACAGACCTTTTCTTTTCCTTTTCAAAACAATCTCAAACGAGAGAGAGAAGTGGTCCGACTCCGCGTGTCCACAATCTGGCGACTCTGCTGGGGATTTTTATTTTCAAAACAAAATAATACAGAGGTTTGACTCATAAGAAGCATCCTTAAAATCATCTTTTTACTGTATTTGGTTCACCGCATTGCACTCTTGCATTTCCCCCCCTCCGACTGTGTCTGAAACGCGGCGCTGACATTGTTCAGGTCTTGCTGTGCCAGGGCACAAGTCACCGTTGATACTGTACCTTCCAAGGTATATCAAAAAGAGTAAAAACCTCCGTACTGTCTCTCTGACGGTATATTGGAACTCTCGTCAACGGACCTTCTTTGACTAAACCCAGCCTTTGCATATAGATTCCTGTAGAACCTTTCATAGGACTGTTCATTTATCTTTTCAGATAGGACAAAACGATATAACTGCTGTATGCCCTGACGGGATTACCTGCGCAGTGTAGACGCTTATGTGGCATGGAACAGAACATCTTTCTTATGATTCCCAAGGCAATCACTCACATGTAGTCACATTGAGTTGACCTGCCTAAGCATCATGACAAGGATGTCTGCCCCATACTCACAAAAGATATACACCGCAAACCTTGTTTGTCGGTCCTGAGACATAGGAGTATGAAAACCTGCTAGAAAGTACGATCACTATAACCGTACTTACCAGTTTCTCCCAGAAACTCTGTCCATATATCCCAGATATAAACATACTTACCAGTTTCTCCCAGAAACTCTGTCCATATATCCCAGATATAACCGTACTTACCAGTTTCTCCCAGAAACTCTGTCCATATATCCCAGATATAACCGTACTTACCAGTTTCTCCCAGAAACTCTGTCCATATCAACTGGAAATGCCCGATCCTCCTCTGAAGCCTCCATAAAATCCGGATACCCCTGTTACCCCTTGGTGATCGTACTGGAAAGTAAGATTGGCACACTCCATATGGTTAGGACCTTATTTGTTTAACCGCTATCTGTTAGAAATAGGGGCATCATATAAATTAGGGCTTACATCCGCGTGCTTGTCTCCCATGCATACACCATCCCAATCTCTCTGCACGCACTGTCCCGAGTCAGTCCACGTCACCGTCTTTGTCTGTCTAAAAGTCGTCACTGTCAGGATCTGATACACCCCTTCTCTCAAAATCTGTCAGGTCAGTATAGATTCCCAAGGTCAGCAGCCGGAATCCTCGTTGTGGACCAGGAGTTCGGATAATCGTTTAGTCAGAATCAGTACGACGGCCCGTTTCAACATGAATAGAGAAGAATTGGAAAACAAGGTCACTGAGTTGGGAGCGACTATAAGCCAGCAATCCGACAGTCTAGCCCAAGTCCTGAAATTCATGGAAGAACTAAAGCAGCAACAGCCACAACCCCCGCCCGAGTTTCCGCCACCAAGGTTTGAACCTCCTCTACATGAGAATAATGGGGAGGAAAACTGGTTCCAAGGGGTCCCACCGCTCACATATGAAAAGAAGCTCCAGGAAAAGATGGACAAGGTCGACAAACTAGAGAGCGTGCTGAGAAAAAGCAAGGGAATCGATGATTACATGCTAGATCTGGAAGGCCTCTTTGAGCCTGTCAAGTTGAAACTGCCGGAGAACTTCAAAATGCCTGCCATCGATCGTTTTGATGGGACTGGGAACCCGAAAAGCCACGTGAAGCTATGTATGAGTATCTTCCAATCCATGGGTTGCACCCACGAGCACATCGCAATGCTGTTCCCACAAACTCTGGCAAAATCTGCACTATCATGGTTCTTAACCTTGGAAGCCTCCAAGACCCGGGCCTGGGAAGATATCGTTCGAGTTTTTGTCGATCATTACTCTTACAACCAGGAGCTGGATGTCACTATCAGGGATTTGGAAACAACCCGACAAAGCAACAATGAATCCTTCGCTGCGTTTCTGAGCAGGTGGAGGAACAAGGTAGCTCAAATGACCCACCGGCCGATTGAAAAGGAACAGGTAAGGATGCTCATCCGGAATCTGCAGCCACTTTACCATGAGAAGTTATTCTACCAGTCCATTTCCACATTTGAAGAGTTGTTTGAAGTCGGAACCCGAATTGAAGATGCTATCAGGGAAGGGAAGATCAAAAAGGAAGACCCTCCGAGTCAGCCAAGAAGGCCCAACTACTCTCGGAATCCCCCGGATGTCAATGCCCTTAGCAGCCAACCCATGGCATACCCTCCAAGACCATACCAACCCTCCAACCAGGCAAATCCCTCCAGCCGCCCTTTCCAGAAAAAGCCCCCTCGCAATTTTGCCAAGTTAGAAATCTCCCTCTCCTCGGCCTTGGACCGCCTCCTCAAAAAGGGCCATCTCCAACTACTCCAGTCTCGAAATACCCCACCCCCGCCTAACTGCGATATGTCCAAACGATGCGCCTACCACCAAGCCCCCGGCCATAACACCGATGACTGCATGCGCCTTCGCCATGACATCCAAGACCTTATTGATCAGAATATCATCGAGCCGCCCCCAAAGCAGCCCCATATCACCCAAAATCCCCTACCAAACCACCAAAATGTCAACCTCATCGAGTCCAACCCTATACCCTTCAACCCTGCCGCTCATATCACCCCCCTAGGACAACCCTTACCCCTTATTGACATCCCGGATTCTGAGGGAATTCATCTGATCGGAGGGGAGAATGACGAATGGCAGCAGCAACTTAACGATGAGCAAGATTTATTCTTCCTGGAAGAGCATGACCTAGGGGTGGTAGACCTCAAATGGTATGATCCTAACAACGAGAGTGATGCTTCCATCTGGAACGAGCCAGAAAAGCCCTTTGTGGGAACGGATTGTGATTGGTTCAAGAAGGATGGGACTGTAGAAGGGCCTACTCCTGCCGAGATTGATCATCTGACCAGGTCAGGCCGTCATTATCAGCCTCCACAGCCTGCCACCGATGCAACCGAGAAAGGTCCAGTCAAGGACAAGGGGAAGGGTAAGATGGATGAGATCATCGAGGAAGATAATGAGTTGATAAAGCAGCTAAAGAAAACCCAAGCACATCTCTCAATGTGGGATATCATGGTGACCTCTTACAAGCATAGGCAAGCCGTGTTGAATGCCTTGGCTGGGATTGAAGTTCCTATCGATGCTGCGCCGGAGGACATGGTGGCTTTCTTGGGCGCACTTACCCCCGACCCGATCATTACATTTTCCGATGAGGACTTGCCACCGGAAGGATCCGCGCATAACAGAGCATTATACATCACTGTTGGATGTAAGGGGCAACAGGTACCGTTTTGCCTGGTCGACACAGGTTCCGCTTTGAATGTTTGTGCCTTAAGAACTGCCACTGCTTTGGGGGTCAATATCCTTGACATCACGCCATCTGTGCAATCTGTGAGGGCCTATGATAACACCAGGAGGAATGTGATGGGGACTGTCTCTCTGCAAATCCGGGTAGGATCTTTGGCAAGTACTGAGATTTTTCAAGTCATGGATATACCTGCCTCCTTCAATCTGCTAATTGGAAGGCCCTGGCTTCACGCCAACAAAGCTGTATCATCCACTGTGCATCAAATGATCAAGTACATTCATGAGAAGGAAGTAAAAATCATCCTCGGTAACAGTTGGGGTAACGAAGCTTTCCCTAATTACGCTCCCATTTTTGAAGTCCAAATGCCCGAGCTGGAAGAAGGAGAAATCGGGGGATTTTTCATGGAAGAAATCCACGTGATCAATGACGAAGATAGGTTCCCTGAGGTCCACTCTGCAGTTGTCAATATTGTTCGCAAGATGAACTACTTCCCCGGGATGGGATTGGGTAGACGCCAGCAAGGAATTCGGGAGTTCCCACAGATCAAAGGGCAACAAGGCACTTTTGGATTAGGGTACAAGCCCACTAAAGAAGACGTTGAGCTACAGAGGCCATGGAAGAAAAGGGTGAAGGGTCTCCCCCCATACCGCAAGACTTTAAATGGACAATTCGTCAAGGAAGGGGATGATTTCCCTTACTTCGGGTTCCCTGAACCATGGATCCATCGAACCACCGGGAGAAGGCACCCTGGGCTTGAAATCTTCGCTGACTGCGAGAGGCCCCCATATCAAGACCCGTTCTACCCCGAAGAAGTTGGAAAGACCCCAGAGGAAGACTGGTTAAAATACCTTGACACTGAGGCGATCAAGAAGATGTGGGAAGAATCCGCTGAAGAGGAAGAGAAGAAGAGGGCCGAGAGCCAAGATGATCAGATCAAGCCTGCTGAGGAGGGTCTGAGCAACCAGGCTGTAGAGTCATCTGTCTGTGTCTCCCAATCCCCTATCCCCCCAAAGTCTGTACTACCAGTTATCGAGTCTGTACTAGAGTCGGCTGCTGTAAGCCCACCACTATCCAATGTAATCACTCCACCTGTCATGAATGAAATGAAAGACGATTCTGCTTACTCCTCTGTGTCTGACACTTGTGAATGCACAGATCCCTCCGAGGATCTCCCAATCGAACTAAAGCAACTAATTGAAAAACCACCTGCTTATGAAATAATCGAAGATACTTTATCAGTTAACCTAGGTGAAATAGATAATCCACAGATTGTGCAAATTGGCTCAACCCTTAATAAAGAAGAAAAAGAAAAATTAACCCTCTTGCTAATAGAATTCAAAGATGTTTTTGCTTGGTCTTACGAAGACATGCCTGGGGTCGATCCCGACATCGTCCAACATCATATTCCTCTCCTCCCCAATTCTAAACCTGTCAAGCAGAAACTGAGGCGCATGAGACCGGAATGGGCACTCAAAGTTAAAGAAGAGGTGGAGAAGCAGTTCAAGGCAGGGTTCATCATTGTCACCGAATACCCGGAATGGGTTGCCAATATCGTACCAGTCCCGAAGAAGGATGGAAAAGTTCGCGTGTGCGTTGACTTCCGTGATCTAAACAAAGCCAGTCCCAAGGATGACTTTCCACTTCCCCACATTGACGTCTTGGTGGATAACACCGCAGGGCATGAGCTACTTTCATTCATGGATGGTTTCTCAGGATATAATCAGATTCTAATGGCACCAGAAGATCGGGAAAAGACGACGTTCACCACCCCTTGGGGAACCTACTGTTATAGAGTAATGCCCTTTGGGCTCAAGAACGCGGGGGCGACTTACCAAAGAGCTGCCACCACTCTGCTGCATGATATGATTCACAAGGAGGTAGAAGTGTACGTAGACGACATGATTGTGAAATCCAAGGACAGAGAAGGTCACCTGGTAGCGCTGGAAAAGTTCTTCGAAAGGTTGCGCAAGTACAAGATGAGGTTGAATCCAAAGAAATGCACTTTCGGTGTGACTTCCGGTAAACTCCTGGGTTTTCTCATCACACAAAGAGGGATAGAGGTGGATCCCTCCAAGATCAAGGCAGTTCTAGAAATGACACCACCACGGAATGAAAAAGAAGTAAGGGGGTTCCTCGGAAGAATCCAATTCATTAGCCGTTTCATCTCCAAGCTCACGACCACGTGTGATCCTCTGTTCCGATTGTTGAGAAAAGGGGAGAAATTCCAATGGGATGACCAATGCCAAGCCGCTTTCGACAAAATAAAAGCCTACCTTCAGAACCCGCCTGTCCTTTCACCACCTATTCCTCATAAGCCCTTATTCCTTTACCTGTCTGTCTCCGAAAATGCCATGGGTTGCATGCTAGCCCAAGAAGGAAAAGAAAGCCACTCCGAAAAAGCCATATACTACCTTAGCAAGAGGATGACTGGGTATGAGCTCAACTACTCTACCCTTGAAAAAACATGTTGGGCCTTGGTTTGGTGTACTCGCCGACTGAGGCACTACATGCTGGCCTTCCCAGTTGTGCTCATATCCCGCATGGATCCTCTAAAATACCTCCTTGAAAAACCCGCCCTGACCGGTCGCATATCCCGTTGGTTACTTCTACTATCCGAATTCGATATCAAGTATGTTACAAGCAAGTCAGTAAAAGGGAGGACTGTAGCTGAGCATCTCGCAGAGCATGCCGTTGACTCCGAAGAAAGTGGGGACTTTCCGTTTCCGGACGAGAATATCATGGAAATCAAGGAAGAACAGTGGAAGTTGTACTTTGACGGAGCGGCCAACATGAAAGGATACGGAGTAGGGATGATTCTCGTATCACCAAGCGAGGATCATACTCCATTAGCGGTCAAGCTCAACTATAACTCCACCAACAACACCGCCGAATATGAAGCATGCATTCTGGGGATGGAAGCAGCCTTAGAACTGAGGGTTCAGAAGTTAGACGTCTTCGGGGACTCAAACCTCATCATATCGCAAGCCAGAGGGGAATGGAAAGTAAAAGAAGAAAGGTTGAAGCCCTACCATGATCATCTCGACCAACTCAAAAGGCAATTCAAGAGTGTCACATTCCTCTACTTGCCCAGGGAAGAGAACTAGTTGGCAGATTCATTGGCTACCTTAGCCTCCATGATCAAGATTCCTGTGGGGGTCAAGATGATGCCTTTGGTAATAGAGCAGAGGTACGAGCCTTCGTTCAATATGATCGCCATAATCGAAGAAGAAGAGAATGAAACGCCGTGGTATCGGGATGTTTGGGATTTCATAGAAAAAGGGATATACCCCCAAGAATCCACCGAGAGAGACAAAAGGGCCATTAGAAGATTCGCCGCACAATTCGTCATTTGCGGTGGGAAATTGCTGAAGAAAGGATATAATGGTCACAACCTAACCTGCTTGTTTGGAAAGAGTTCCAAAAGAATGATGGAAGAAATACACGAGGGGGTATGCGGTCCACACATGAACGGTCACATGCTGGCTAAAAAAATCGTAAGACAAGGGTACTACTGGACAACATTGGAGAAAGATTGTTGTGAGTACGTGAGGAGGTGTCACAAGTGCCAGATTCACGCAAACATGATGCATACACCGCCATCCCTTCTGTACAGCATGACTTCGCCTTGGCCATTCTCGACCTGGGGAATCGACATCATTGGCGAAATCGTTCCGAAAGCCTCAAATGGAAATCGGTACATCCTGGTGGCCATAGACTACTTCACAAAATGGGTAGAAGCTGCGTCCTACACCAAGTTGGGGGCCAAAGAAGTGGCCAAGTTCATCAAAAGAAATCTCATCTGCCGTTATGGAGTTCCTCATGAGATTATTTCGGATAAC
Organism: Hydrangea macrophylla; assembly: GCA_033977485.1. Taxonomy (NCBI): domain Eukaryota; kingdom Viridiplantae; phylum Streptophyta; class Magnoliopsida; order Cornales; family Hydrangeaceae; genus Hydrangea; species Hydrangea macrophylla. The sequence continues at coordinate 14,988,624 of CM066989.1, forward strand.
GGAAGTCATTTCAAGGCAGAAGTCAGGGATCTGTTCGAGGAATACAAGATCACTTATCACAAGTCGTCGCCGTATAGGCCACAAACCAATGGGGCAGTCGAGGCTGCAAACAAGAATATCAAGGCCATACTGCAGAAATCGGCCGATACCTACAAAGACTGGCATGAAAAGCTACCGTTCGCGCTTTGGGGATACAGAACGTCGATAAGGACATCCACGGGAGCAACTCCTTACTCGCTGGTATATGGGATGGAAGCGGTACTCCCGGTCGAGATAGAACTGCCGTCTCTACGCGTGATGACAGAATGTGAAATTTCAGAATCAGATTGGTTGAGAAAAAGATACGAGGAATTGGCCCTCATAGATGAAAAGCGCCTAGCGGCGGTGGACCATGTCCGAATCTATCAAAAGAGAATAGCCCGTGCTTTCAATAAAAGGGTTCGTCCGAGAAAAATTGTCAAGGGTGACCTTGTCCTTAAGGAACTGCGAGCTCCGATCTTCGATCCCCGTGGAAAGTTCAAACCTAAGTGGGTCGGCCCTTATATCGTCAAAACAATCCTTTCTGGAGGAGCAACTTACCTCATGGACCTCGATGGTGTCGAATTCAAAGAACCAATCAACATGGATCGCCTCAAAAAGTACTATGCTTGACAAAAATAACCATTTCTCTCGAGCCTTGCCTTGAACTACGCTCGACCTGATTCCCACTCGGGGATACGTAGGCAACCACATCGGTTCGGTCAACACCATCATAATCAAACCAATTTCCTTCAAGCCTTGCCTTGAACTACGCTTGACCTGATTCCCACTCGGGGATACGTAGGCAACCACATCGGTTCGGTCACCTCACCAAAGATAACCATTTCTTTCGAGCCTTGCCTTGAACTACGCTTGACCTGATTCCCACTCGGGGATACGTAGGCAACCACATCGGTACGGTCGCTCCACCCACAAAAATAACCTTTTCCTTCAAAACTCCGGCCCGAACTACGTTGGACCTGATCCCCGCTCGGGGGTACGTAGGCAGACTTTCGAAAAGAAAAGAAGGATGGCTCGCTAGGTCGAAAATCCGAAAGGACGCCTAGGCAAAAATTAGAGCTAAATCCAAGGTGAGCAATAACAAAAGAGAGAAAATAGCTCGCTAGGCCACCTCCTTGGCGCCTAGGCAAAAATTATGAGCATGTGAGAAATAAAGTCGCGGTCCTTACCATAACCCACATATCACCCTCCACACTAGGGGCAAACTTCGGCCACTCGCCTCGTTTGCCTGAACCTTTTCTAAACTAGGGGCAAACGTCGGTCATCTACCTCGTTTGCCTCACAACCATATATATCCCAAACTAGGGGCAAACTTCGGCTACCCGCCTCGTTTGCCTCTAACAACCCCAGCATGCTCAAGCAAGTACCAAAAGCAACAACTAATTGAAATCTCAAGTTACAACATGTTTTCAGAAAGCTAAAATGCATAAAATGAGATTCCCAAAATAACCAAGGTTCACCAATAAACAAACTTTGAATATTACATAAGCAGGAATAATCAAAGAAATAAAAGTCTTTCAAAAAGCAACCACATGTTCAAAGACACTTGGAGGAATGAGCAAAATCAGTCAGGAGTAGTTTTGTCTTAGTGTCTTTTATTTCTTTGAAGGACTTTAGAAGTAGGCCTTTACTCGGTCAGTCCAACCATCAATAAAAGCAGCAATAGTGGTAGCTCTGATCCTGGAAGCAAAGACCCTCTCAGCGAACCCCCGGGGAACCTCCTGAACCTGTCCATACTGTCGGGCCAAGCGGCGAGGATGATAGAAGGAAGTCTCTCTCAGACCCATCAACCACACTCTCTGGTGACCCCTGAGGCTCGTGGTGATAGCATAGAGGCCCCAACGCCTCACGATCCAGCAAATGTCAGCCTCAGATAAGGTGCTCATCATGCCCACCCAATCGGCAAAGGTATAGTGAGAATGAAGCACGGCTCGACGAAAGTAAATCGGTGGTATACGGCCCGTCCACAGCTGAAGGCGCTCGTAAAGCCAAGCCTGAAGAGGAGTCCCATGGTTGAAGGCATTATCCAAACCGTTCAGAGTTTCAGCTAGAACCATGGCCATGGGATTCCTGCTAAGTTTCAGCCCGAGGCACACATGCACCAAGTCAACGGAAGTGCTCGAGAACAGGAAGTGCGAAGTCATGCACAATATCAAAGCGGCCCCACGGGAAGCATCATACATGCTGGGATTCCCAGGACTGGCGTACCGGGCAATAATAGAAGCAATGTTGAGAACCTCACCTTGAATCAGCCGGCGGGAAATAGTGACAGAGCAATTCAGGTATTCAGCCAAGGCTCGCGTAGGGCTGAGGGTATCAACAGAAGGGAGAATCAAGTCCGAGTCAGAATCATAGCCGAGAATAGCGCAGAACTCCTCAAGCATGGGGCATATTTCCAGGCCGTTGAAGTTGAAGACATGGTTCACTGGGTCCCAGTAAGCAGTGGCAGCACGCAAGAACTCAGTGTTCAGGGTCATCCGGCGAAGAGAGAATAGCTCGGTCAAGCCGTAGCTAAAGAGGTTGATCCGCTCCACACCATCCGTAATGTTCAGCCAGGCTGTGAGTTGAGCGGGATCATACAAAGCCATATCTTTCTGTCGCGGCTCTAGCAAAATTCAAAATTTCGGCAGCACCTCCCCGTTTCACGGACTATCCCACCTGCAAGGCAAAAAGCACTCACCATCACAAAACTGCCCATCGCAGTAGCATTCAACAGTCACAGTGTACATATATCAGCTAAAACAAGCACACCACTGCGCCTCTAAACCGGAAGATATCCGGCCTAGGAGGCAAAACATCATAATACTCTGTCAAAAGGTTACAAATTGTTCCATACTTCGTCCTACACTGTCCAAATAATCATGTTCCCAGTACAACCCAATCGAAAACAGAAAATAAAATAATATTGCCCGCTTGGCCTCAGTCTTCCTCTTCTTCGTCCTCTGTCGGACCGCCCGGAGTGTATGTCGGCGACGGCCTCCTCCTGCCACCTCTGCATCTTGGACCAGTCCTCGATGAGCCGGCCCCGCCTCCACGATACTGCACACACAAGAAAATGAAGGCAATCAGTAAAGAAAATAACAAAAAGAAAGAAATGCCAAAAACAGAGTCGAGTCAGAGACTTACCAAGGATGCCATCTGGTTGGCGGCAAATTGCCGCATACCGTCCATCTGTCAAGGGTAAAATCTAGGGTTAGAACCTCATAACCAAAAGAAAGTGCAAAATTAGAGACGTACCCGGTGATCTCGTGTGAGGACCAAGGACCTTAAGCTAGCTGCCAAGGCGTGACCCTCCTCAGCGTAACTCCAAGGGACATTGAGGACGCCCGCTGGCTGAGTAGGGTATCCACATGTGACTCGCGGCACCTCCATCATTTGGGGAGTGCCATCAGCGCCTAGAACATTGACGGTCCAATCCCAAGGAGGGATAGGGTCGGGAGCCTGAGGAGCCTGTCTCCTGTACATCTCGCGAAGCTGTAGGCACAGAATAAGTTAAAGACAAGTCAAAAACATAGGCAATGAATGAAAAGCAAAAATATAACAAGAAACTCACCTCCAGAAGTGGGAAGTTGGGCATCAAGGAGCCGCCACGGTAAGCCTCATACCCGGTCTCAGAGAGGAAATGATCCCAGACGTCGGTGCCAGCCAAGGCCGCCGACAGAGCATCACCGGAGAGGTCACTAGCATCCATCACAGGAGGATTATGGGGAACGCGATACCGGGAGCCACCAACCACCTGCCGAGACACCCGTTCCCCAAGAAACCACTGCCTACACTCGGTACTCTCCAGCAGAAGGCGGCAAGAGGTAAGAGATTTAACCGCTTGTATCTCCTCTGGGGCGGCGTAAACAACGCCCTCCCAAGGCGTCCAATCAACATCAGAGGCCGTCAGCTCAGTCAGGAAGTTTCTGAGCAAAACAATCCGATGGGCTCCGCTCTTCACCCCAACAACGTCCCTCCGCCATCTCAAACCTCGTGGGAATAGAGGCACAGGAGCCATGCCATCCTCATCCTCGCCTGATTCATCCGCCGGGGAAGGAGCCAGCATCTTCAAGTATTCAAAACTCCAAAGCTGCACAGACGAAGGAGAAATCAGAACAAGTATGGAAATCAAAGAGATGGAAAATAAAGGAAGAAACAGTGCGTACCTCCCAAGCTCGCCAGAATCCCCCAGTGGATTTAACATCGCCCCGAGAGACCTCCCCCATATGCTTGTAGAGATGGGCCAGGGCAGCACCGCCCCAGTTATAGGAGGGGATCTCACCAATGGTCGCCAGGCAGGAAAGGAGCCTCAAGCTCACCCGGTCGTTCCTTGTCGCAAAGATTGAGCACCCGAGGACATACAGAAGATAAACCCTCAAAAGCTGGGAATTGTTCAGATTGTGATTACCTTTGCCATAGGCCCGGTAAAGCCAGCCGCAAGGAAACCAATGCCTCTCCAGGTTAGGGGGAACAGCCCCAATCAACATCTCCACCGCCTCCGGGTCAATCTCATAAAAATAGTCCAGAACCAGGCGCTTCCCGCCGACCCTCAAGCCCGTGATCATGGAGAAATCAAAAGGCGTCATAGTCATCTCTCCGAACGGCAGGTGGAAAGTATTGGTAGTGTCCCACCACCTCTCGACCAGTGCATAGAAGTGAGCCAGATCGTTGCTACTTTTCGAAACCAAGCGGACGAAGCCTCCGAACCCGGCATCATCAACCATCCTCTTAACGGTGGGCGAAAGCTGGGTATACCATAAGAAAGCATGGGCAAGGCTACCATGGCCTTTCAAGGCCACTTCCGGCACCTGCACACAACAAAGGCGACAAAAGATGCACAAAATCACTATTCACAACCCGAGAGCAAAAATTCACAAAATCAACATTTGAGCACAAATCGAACTTCTAACGATCTCTAGGTGCACACTACGGCTCACAAAACTAGCACAATACATGAAAATGGTCCTAAAATGTCGAAAGTTTCACATACCAAGCTCGCTAGAGCCGCGGCCGAAAGATGGTGTTGGGGGTCCCGTAAAATCAAGTCCGGGGTTTGCATTTCAGCCTTCATCCGTCCCTTAGCCTTCTTAGACGGTCTCCTTGAGCTTGAAGCCATGGATCTACAAGAAAAATGGAAGTCACATTCAAACTTTCTTCTTGAAAATTTGGGCAAACCAAAACATCAATCAAAAATCCGACTACGGGGAAAGATTACTCACCTGAGCGCGCACAAGCTGCGTTTTGATGAATTTTGGCTTCAAAAACACCCCAAAATGGCCAAGAATGAGCTTGGAAAGCTCAAAAACCCGAGATATATGAAGATGGAGTCCGGCCACCCAGTGCCGCCGCGGCACTGGCCAACTGCCGCCGCGGCAGTGGCCCATTGCCGCCGCGGCACTGCTCCCCGCGGGCCCCGCTTTGCTCCGTTTTGCTCCGTTTCGCCCCGTTTTGGCCCGTTTTGGCCTTTTTCAGCCCATTTTTGACCCCGATCAGCCCCGGTGGCCCAGTCCAGTCAAGATCTATGAGGTTTTACCCCAAGCAGACTAAAAATTTCCAGAACTACCTCCAGCAGGCAAAAACTGGGAAAAATCGGCTTCCGAAGACCCGAATCGGTCGTTTCAGGACAACCGTCGCAAGATTCGATCAGAGGCGAGAATTCCCGTAACGGATCCTGATTTCTAGCCAAGGCACCAAATAAACAAGAAAAGAGATTCCCCGAGAACCCTGCATCATCCTCCGAGGACAACGGCAGACAGATACCAGCTCCCGGAGGCCCTGACCGGCTCTCTCGGATTGAGCGCCGAAAGATTTGATCAACCGTGAGAGGTTCAGAGATGGATCCTGGTTCCCGATCAAGAAAAGAGATTCCCCGTGAACCCTGCATCATCCTCCGAGGACAAAAGCAGACAGATACCAGCTCCCGGAGGCCCTGACCGGCTCTCTCGGATTGAGCGCCGAAAGATTTGATCAACCGTGAGAGGTTCAGAGATGGATCCTGGTTCCCGATCAAGAAAAGAGATTCCCCGTGAACCCTGCATCATCCTCCGAGGACAAAAGCAGACAGATACCAGCTCCCAGAGACCCCGGCAGGCCCGAAAGATTCGATCAAAAGGAGAGAGATCCTAGAAAGTGTCGCTTCATCCCCAGCAGATTCAGATTAATCCTCAGCGGGTTTATACACCGTCAGTAGTCCATTGTCGACTCGTCATCGTCGGTCCATCGCTCTCATCACACCATTAGGGCCTCCATGTTCATCATAGGACGTCCCAGGATTTCACATTCGTCCCGTAACTTCTATGTCAGTCTCTTAATTTCCGGAGCCCCTGTGTCCGTCGGTTATTTGCCAAAAGACGTCTTCGATCATAGTCCTCTGAGACCCCACACCCAATTACATTCGCTCGCAAAGCGTACTTCCAGAAGTTTGCCCCTATAACCCGGAGTCTTCTAGACTTCAATGCCCTTATCTGAGTCACCCACCACGTCACAATCACAAACACTAGCACAACACTAGCCCACTCGGAGTGGCACACCCCTTGGCACCTGCTCATTCTAGGATCGGAGAACTAGGCATGATAGGACTCATGTATGAGATCATATCGCATCCACACATTGCATATCATCCTCATATAGCATAACATCCGCCTGATTGTTGTGTATGTGCATATGTGATTTATCCCTTTTGTGTCCTGAACTACGTCCTGGTCTGATTCCCCTTGGGATACGTAGGCAGCTCACGCGAAGCACGACCAGCATCATCCTTCCATCTTTTGCAACGCTGTTTATCCTAAATCTATAGCCTCCAAAAAGTCCTGTCTCTTCAAAACTTTGGCACTCGCTTGCGACATGCGTTGCCTCGCAAGTTCCTGCCAAAGAGGGGCAAACTGTAGACACCCCATTTTGTCGGCTATCAGATTTAGGAGACCCATAGCTTGGTGGTTCACAATGATCGTAAAAGACTCGAAAGGACTCTCGGAAGTCAGCTCTATCTCTCAGAATGCTCAGAATGACCAAAATGCCCTTGAAAGTCCGAAAAATCCCAGATTTGGTCCCAAAGTTCTGGAAACATACTACGTCGTAAGAAAAGTGATAAAATGAGTTTTTGAATAAAACCGGGAGAAATCGTCAGCTCCCAGAGACCCCCGGAAGTCCCGGAAGTTCCCCGAAAGTCCCCGTTGACCGGTTTGACCAAGGTTTGACCAGGTTTGACCAGAGTTTGACCAAGTTTGACCAAGTTTGACCAAAATTATCTGAATTCACCAGAACCATTCTAAATCATGAGAAAAGTATTAAAACAAGTTCCAAAAGAAAATCGAGCGAAAACATCAGCTCCTGGGAGCTCCCAGAGGTTCCCAGGACTTCCCGGGAATCCCAGGTTTGACCAGTTTGACCAAGATTTGACTTTGGAATCGGGGCACCGAAACAATTTTCAAATATTTTTCATGGATACTAGAGGTCAATAGCTTTCCAACGGTATATCGCACATAATTTCTGGATTTAAAACGAGTTTATTATGAATTTCCAAAGGCGGAAAAGGCGATCAAATCGGCTTTTATCGCGAATACCGCAAAACTTTTCGAAGTGACCTATCCCCGAACTATTTTTTATGTAAAGTAGACTCCATTACCTTTCCAACGGTATATCACAACCTCAATTTGGAGTTCGTATGCATTTTCTGTGAATTTCGGACGAAATAGGGCCTTTTCGCGAATACCGGAACTTCGGGGGGCCTAAACAGCATTATCCAGACGAAGGGAGGAGCAGTGCCGCCGCGGCACTGGCCCACTGCCGCCGCGGCAGTGGCCCAGTGCCGCCGCGGCACTCCCCTCCAGAACAGTAAGTTTTTATAAATATTCTTGTGGTCCCATTTTGATTAATTAAAATCCAAAACGACGTGGTTTCATGATTTCAGATGTTTGGAGCCAATAGGAACACTTTTAAAACCCCAAAACCACCCCAAGTTGGCCTATATAAACACCCCATTACTCCTCATTTTAGGGGGGAGTCAAATGTAAGTTTTGAAAAGTTTGGGAGAGAAAAGTTGTAGAGATAAGGTTAGAGTAGAGAGAAAAGAAGCATTCTTCTTTGATTTTCAAAACAAAAGTGAGTTCTAACTTTGTTTTTACTTCATTACTTCCATTTATTTCAACATTCAATACTCCCAACCACCATTTTAGTGAGCATTCAAGAGAGTGGAAGCTTCTTCCATGTCTAAGTGTCATTACATATGAGTGAAACACCAACCTACAAGTTCATGCTTCATGAATATCATCTATTGATCATCATCTATTTGCTTGTTTATTTATTGTTTATCTCTTCTTACCCCATTTCTTTTTTGTTTTCTTTTATTTATTTACTTGTTCATCATCATCTAAGTGATGACATGAAGTTTGGGGTGAGTGAATCCTTATGGATAGTAGCTCTTGACCTCAAAAACATGTTTGATAGATGATGATCATAACCTCAATACTTCCAAGGTATTCTTGGAATGTATTGAAGTTATGTTTAAAAAATAGAATAAATCTCTCCAACAATCTTGGAGGTTCTTAATGATGAGTTTGATGTTGGTATTCTAAGTGGTCCTAATCCTCATTGAGTGTTAAAAATATGTTTTCAAAACATCTATTTCAAAACCCCTCTCAATCCCTCTCATTTGGTTTCAAGACACAAAATTTGGTTCTCCCTAAAATTTCCAAAACCATGACCCAAAACAGTGAGCTGTTCAGACTCAAAGATTTGTTTTGAATTAAATACTTGAGTTATGATGATGAAACCACTTGGAAAATCTTCCTAAGACATCATAGTTTGTCCCCAATTTTTTCCCATCAATTATAGAGATATGAAAGTAATTGTTTTGGGTGTGAGAAGTTCATACTCATAATCTGCCCCTGTTCTCACAGAATGTTCACCCAACTTCTTGCACTTATTCTGGATATTTTCATCACTGTACATATACCTTTTCTATTTTTTTTATAAAACTTGGGTGTCTTAGGAAACTTTTGGTATATAATGGGTCATCATAAACCTTTTCTTTGATTTATGAAAAATCATACAAAATCAGTCAACAGTGCAGCTTTTGTTTCTGAGTCATGTGTACATTCTGATTTATTTCTCTTAATCTGTGATAGCTATTGATGTTTGGCCTTTTGGGTTATTTTCTAGACACAATAAGGATGATCTCAGATTTTTCTCACATTTTTCTAGGCACGTTTGACCTCCCATTATAATGTTGCAAAGTAATACAAGCAATCTGTCCACTATTCACAGCAAGCACATTTCAACTTTCATTCTTTGATTTGATGCTCATATGCATTCTAAATTAGTTCATATCTTAGGAAGTAGTTCATACTACATTTGTACATATCCCATGTTAATTTCATTCATTCATTCATACACATTATAGACTTCTAAGTCATTCTAGAAATTCATGTACACAAAACACACTACAACCTTTGCACATTTTAGGATCATACATTGCATCCATGCAAGATTTGGGGCTTTTGTGACTCCTAATCTAAGAAGATTATAAGGAACGAACTTGATCACACGTTCATGCTTCTCCTCGATCTAATCATCCTTTCTCATCCGTCCCGGGGATTGAGAGGTCTTCTTTTCTCAAAAGAATAACATGCATCATACTAGCTTGTTAAGCATATTTTGATTTCTTTGTTTATTTGTTTCAAGAACAATTCATGTCCCCTTTAGATTAAGGAAACTTAATTACTTGATACATGATTAGACGATTTTTCCTAGGTTTATTTGTGTGATCTTTCACTTTACATTGCATGATATTTGACTTAGATCTTATGAATGATATTTTATCTTTAGATCTTCCATTTTCAAGTTTCTTATGTGATGTAATATACTATCATAGTATTATTTGTCGAACCAAACATAGTATAAGATGATTATTTGGATGCTAATTGAGGCCCGTCGAAAGGCGGGGCGAGTTGAGGGTGTTTTAGTTGTGACAAAGGCTCCTTCCTCTCTCGTACCAAAACCCCGAACCAAGTTCTTTGGTTATGAAGGCCGGTGCCCTTTATCCGTTTGGGTGAGTCAAAATTAGGTTTCTTGGTTCCTTAAAGACCAAGTGGCGGCTCTGTATCTGTTTTCAACAGACCTTTTCTTTTCCTTTTCAAAACAATCTCAAACGAGAGAGAGAAGTGGTCCGACTCCGCGTGTCCACAAAAACTAAATAGAAATATTAAAGTGTGTTGGGCTGTTGTATCCTGGGGGTTGACCACCATCCTGTGCACCGGTGAGAAGACCGAGGAGGCGCGAAATCAACCTTAAAGAGAGCGACCTGGTCCGCGCCTCGGCCCGTTACTATTTTGGACTTCCACTATCAAAGCTTTTTCGGCACAAATTATCAACATATTCTTTCTCAAATTTATTCTATATTTATTTTTGATCTCCAATCAGTAAGTATTTCAGATTTCACATTTCAGATTTATACATCCTAATATATTTTGAATAACAATCTTAAGACGATTTTTTTGTATATCTTCTAGATTTACTCAAATTTTCCGTACTTGCAATTCTTCTAGGGATATCACTGATAAAGCATGTATACTTGAAAAATATTAACAAAGAATAAATAACTATTTATTTATTTTCCAACATAAATCTAACCCCACATTTGCAAGTATTGGTGATCATATGTTAATGCAAGTATGTTATGACTACCCCCACAGTTGGTGTTAAACTATTTAACAATGACCAACAAACCACTTAAACATTGATAGGGGTCAAAATGCAATTAACTAGAAATTAGGGAACCGTACTATTAACACTCAGAACTATGCGTATATAATATAAATAATCAAAACGTCAAAAGTGGTGACACACTTTCAAAATGAATGAGTGCCTATTTAATATAAGTCTCTAAAGCACCATTTCAACTGAATATACACAACTCCTGAACTCACACCAAACGGCAAACGGTGCACTGTTTGAGAAATGGCACAACGCATATAATTCACTATTTGATCATTTATTCTCATGAATTTCACTGTTTCGTAATGAGTTCACAAAACTTCATTCTATATAAATTTAAAAAAAAAATTCATGAACTGACATGACTTTTACTGCTCGATCGTCACACTTGATTTTAGACTATTGTGTTCAGATCATGGAACACTTGCAGTGAACAAGCTTTTTCAAAACAGGAAAAAACGTAATATATACATGTCTCTCTATATGTAATACATGTTTATCAGATTTCTAGACTCTAGATTTTCAAAGCAGTTATGACAGGCCAGTTTGTGAAAACCAGAAAATAACAACAAAAAATTTATGTTTCAATTAAAAAAAAAAAACAGGACTCAAGAACATGTGTTTTTTCATATTTCAAACAGTAAATGTACCAAACGGTGGGATTGTTGGAAAAATATGAATGAGAAATTGGTTTGTTAATTGAATGGATTTTTGGTCATGCCAAACAGACCCTTAGCCGAATGGATATGACTGTTGACGAACAGTTTCCTTTCGAAAGGTTGTGACTGTTGACGAACAGTTTCCTACAATCTATATATATGGGTCTTGTTCATTCATTTTAGATATAGAAAAAATACATATTAATCTCTCTCTCTGCATATAAGAGTTCTAGTCAGTTCGAGTATTATACATATATTTGCGTTCGTCGGATTCTGTAGATTGAAGTGCAGCCTCTACAGAATTGTAAATCCGTTCTATCTTGGGAGACGATTGTTCATCAACCTTGTGCACCGAGAGGGAGCAAATTCGTCTTAAGGAAACAGTTCACTGGGCTCGGATTCTTTCTCAAATTTATTCTATATTTATTTTTGATCTCCAATCAGTAAGTATTTCAGATTTCACATTTCAGATTTATACATCCTAATATATTTTGAATAACAACATATACTAACTATTAAGCCTGTTGGGCAGAGAGAGTGAGGTCATTTTCAGAAGGGTAAGTCTATAATGAGCAACTTCTCATATGAGAATGTGTGTTTTAACTGTTGAGCATCTGATTAAAAGATTCTCAAGAATCTGGAGATGCATTTATTGTCATATGCTCATCCAACGGTTAAAACCTGCCATAAGCTGCTCACTATAGACTTGGCCGAAAAGCATAAAGTCTATTGTGGGAGACTTCTCGTATGAGAAGGCGGGTTTTAACTGTTGAATAAGCTTCTGGCCATAAGATTCTCAAGAATCTAGAGATGCGTTTATTACCAAATGCTCATCTAACAATTAAAATTCGCCTTCTCATATGAGAATCCGCTCACTATACACTTGTACTTGAGAAAATGGCCCCACTCTCTCTGCCCAACTGGCTTAATAGTTAGTATATGTGCCGCCGGCCTAACATTGGGCAAGCAAGGAATGTCATTCTCCATGTTGTAGCGAATAATAGGATTGAGAGGATAATGATCACCATGAAATAACTAGATACAGTTGGCAAGTACAAAAAGACCACACACACGTGTGTGTGTGTGTGTGTGTGTGTGTTTATGTAACAGTAATAAGTCTTCGTTTTAAGTCATTTTGAGGGCACAAAGATTTTGAAGAAAGATTGGACATTCACATAACAAAGAAATAAAAGAATGGGCAGGACCAAAAATAACTTGACCACATGACAACTCATTCTTCATCAAAAGCAATTAACATGCATACATGCTGAAAGGAACTAGGACATCCAATTAAGGGCGGAGCTTAGAGAGGGCTGGGGTGGGCCATAACCACCCCCACCCATGTGATATTTTAGCCTACACTCACCCAAATTAATACTCCTTGATATTAAACCTTATTATGTCCTTTCTCAATTCACCAAAAACCAATTTAGTGTTCTAAATTTAAATTATAGTCAAACTCACCTAATATTAGACAACAGACATAATAGCCCATGTGATATTCTAACCCAAAAACACTCTAACATTTGACATCAAACCTTATTATATCTATTCTCATATCAACCCAACTCAATCAAGTGTTTCAAACTCAATTTGGCATTGAACATTGTTGATTCAAATAGTTTGTATTTATTTCTCCTTATATATGTATCTCATTATCTTTTCTTATCTTATTCTGAAATATGTATAAATAAACCCCTAAAAAATTTCGAGAACACTGCCCCCGAACTCCTACATACCTTCGTCAGCCCCCTAAAAAAAATTCTTGACTCCGCCCTTACATTCAATATGAGAGAGAGAGAGAGAGTTGCAGAGTCAGAAAATTACCATGAGAGAAATTATTATGAGAGAGAGAGAGTTGCATAGGTAGAAAATTACCATGAGAGAAATTATTACATGGTTCTAGACCATAGGTCACATGGTGGTCCAAACCAACATTGACTGCCATGTAGCCAGACTGTCGCCTCAACAACTTTCGCCACATGGCAATTTATTATTGGCCGAGACTGCCACATGGCCATGATCCATATGCAATAATTTCAGGAAACAGAGGGTTCATTCTCTCATTCGATCTCAATCAGGAGCCGCCTTTAAGCATCCTCCCAAGTTTTTAAGTGTATATACATACAATCACTAGGCATCAGTTCAGGCTGCTTTCCTTGGTATCTCGACCGCGGTGAAATTGGACTACAAGAATGTTATTTTTGAGGGTGACTCCTTGTTGGTCTGTCAACCCCTTGCGGACTGGAGCGTTAAGCCAGATTGGGCTTTCGAGAGTTACATTTTGGATGGGCGAAATCTTCTTGCTTCCTCTTTTGTTGGTTGGAGCTTTGTTAAGATTCCTAGATTGGATAACTTTGTTGCTCACAATTTAGCCCATTGGGCAATGTCTTGTAATTTTTTTGCGCCTATCCCGTTTGACGTGATGCCTCTTTCTGTGTTTGAGGAACATCCTCAAAGGGTTTGAGGCTTGTTTTTTTTTTTTTTTTTTTTTTTTTTGTGTGTTTCCTTGTTTTAATGCAATTGTTTCTTCCAGCAAAAAAAAAAAGCTAGGCATCAGTTCATTCATTCTACCATTCCTATAGGGCCTAACAGGATATAATTTAGTCCAAATTCAACTTTTATCTCGTTCTTATGAGAACCAAATTTGGTGAGTGTTTATTTCTACGAGTCCATATCCAGTCTAATAAATTTCTTTAAAAAGGTTTTATGTCAAACCAACTATACTTGATTATGACAAAAACCATAAAAAGAGTTGGACTTGGACTTAACCAGATCCAATTTTAAATATTCCCAAAATGGCCCATAGAAGCTGCTTTCAAACACATTACACGCTACATATATACATATATTATAATGAGGCATATATAACTAATCAATGGTAAAATGATAATGCACTTAACTGCATAAATAGCATATTAATCTGCAGTTTCCCTAAACCATATCATCACCATCTGTTTCACTCTCTCTGCTTTCTTGCCAACCTGAACCCACTGTTAGTTTACACACGGGGCATGTGCTTTGTTGTCGCAGCCATGGGTCAATGCAATTCGCGTGGAACTGCAAAAGAGAATTTCGGACACAAACAATTAAGTGTTCACACCACAATCGATGAAAAACATATCAAGACGCCCTCCAACTCCAAAACATTGAAATAAGATCCACGTAACGTTTTGACAGAATTTGGAAGCCCTGTGCAATCCAACTTTTGCCGCATTTCCTCACATAAGCATGCACGCGCAGTGTATACTCATATAACATGTGTATGTATATATCACTTTTTATGCAACTGCATGGTGCACAACCCAATCCGTAACGAAGTACTACAGACATCTAGGATTATAGGATAATTAGAACTTTGAGGATTCATTACGCAACAAGTGTAGTACATATTTAGAATGGACTTCGGCTACAATCTGGAGGAACAAGAAGACTAAAGTTGAGTTATGCGACAGGAACGACAAGACAAAAAATCAATAGATAATAATGAATTTAATGAACAAAATTCTGAGGTGAATCCTACAAAGATCAGAGAATTATTAGCTCTAAATGAAATCAAAGCCAGTTGAAAATGAATTTGAGGTTCATAAGTTGGAAATTATTCACAAGAAATGAAAATAAACTTATAGAAAGAACATAATCTTTAAATAAAAAATCATTCTACTGTGTAAAATATTATCCGATTGTGAAAAGAAAAAGTAGTAAAAACTAATGAGTGTCTCTGGACCACACGAGGCACTACTTCCCTAATGCTCCAATATTATATTAATGACGTTCTACAAAGAGAGATTGAAAAAACAAAAGAATAAATCAGGAAAAGTACAACTATCAAAGAAGCAAAGAGGAGAAACCTGATGCAAACATGGCAAGCTTCGAACAAGCTCTCCACTGTTAACTTGCTCCAAGCAAATAGTGCACGTTAATTCATCTTCTTGAGGCCTCTTGTTTGCATCTGACTTGTTGCAGTCTTGCTTTGCCTGCAAGCAAACATGAATATTTAAAAAGTACAAAGCATAAAGTATAATTCATAACCAAAACCTAAAAAAAAAATTTTAAAAAAAAGATACATTTACAAAGGTTACAGTGCCAACAAACACAACACAAAACGGTTATACTGCAATGTAGTTCATCTGGACCCGAATATTCCCGTAAAAGTACGTTCAGCATGACTGCAATAAGCTCTAAACGGTGTATTAAACTACTATTATTGCAATATTACAAGGAACATATAACAGATCCAAGAGATTTTTAATTTTCAGGTCATCCAGGATAATCAGACATGAAATATAGTACGGCATAACCATTACCATAATTCTTTTCTTTTCAAAATTTTTAAACGAAAAAAACATTAGGGTTTCTTAAGCTGAGACCAGATAGAGCTAAAAGAATCTTATTCATAACTCTTTCATGTCATACAATTTGTGCAATAATCAAAACCATGTAAGCTAGACATATCAACTTCTCAATTACAGCTCCACAAGGTACATCTGGGAACCCAAAGGAAGTTCTACGGCCTCCCTGATTTAATATCAGCAAGAGACTACAGAAAATAACTATAAAAGTAAAACACATAGTGCAGATTTAACAGCATAAAAATAATTTCCAAGAAGCTACGCATCGTCAAGCATATTTTCTTATTCACTGAGCAAAACAGAACTTGAGAGAATGAAAAAAAGAATACCTCTGCTGAGGCTGAAGAAGATTGGGTCTGTTGCGGCAATGAGCCCTCACTGCTAAGAAATCTGAATTATGTCGAACAAGTTACAACAAAAGGTTATATGCCAGTGTTACCAGAAATCGTTCAAACCACCGCGATCCCCGTTTTGGATCAATCGTTCCAAATCATGGTATGCTAGTGAACTGGAACGCATCCAGCTTTAAATCACGTGATATTGTAATGACACTACCAAAATCTCATGATACTGTAAAGATATTACCTACCATTTAAGCTTTGACTTTTGCTATAAACATATGTGAAAATGATCTAAAAAATTGTCCCCCATTTCAATCTATTGTAATCCATTCAGTCTTACCGATTAGGACAAATGTACCCTCACCGTACCACGTTCCATAGTCGGTGGCGATCCACGTACCTGTTCCCGTTCCTTGTACCGAATCGATCCACGGTTCGGGTAACCTTGTGCAAGACGCATGGATACTTTGACACAAAGTGTAATGTTGTTACAATTGTGAAATATAAAATATAAGCTGAAAGTGGTTAGGTCCTCTTAATGGTGAGGATAATTAGGATATTTGAACTCATAATTAGACATTTATGAAAATTAAGACCTTTCGAAATAAAGGATGATTAGGCATCTTATTTTTATTATAAATTATATAATTTCCTTATCAACATGATCACAAATATTAGGCACTTAAATAAATGTTTATAATTTTTCTTTGTCCCCGCCCTGTTCATGACCTAATTTTTTAGAATTTTTGGTCTCGCCATGTCCATGTATTCACCTGTGCTTCTTAGAATTGTAGCCATCCTAGTCTCTAGGAGTGCATAAAAGATTGATTTCCACGCATCAGAAACTAATGATTTTTTTTTCTATCTTTTTATTTTTTTATATTTTTTTTATTGTCTTTAGACTCTAATGATTCAAAGTGAACTTAAACCTAACAATTTATATTACCAAGGCGACTTCTACCCATTTCTTGATTGCAAAGGTGTTGGATCAGCGAGCAAACAGCCCGCCTTTGGCGGAAGCTTAAGAAATCTTGGACTTCTCCAAAAGTAGGGTGCAGTTGCTTAGATTCAAACGTGTTCATATGGGACTTTTTATTCTTTTCTCTAAACCACTCACTTGGTGCTTTCATCTTTGGGCTAACAATGGAGACTATAAGTCTATAATCTCCGAAAGTAGGGTGCAGTTGCTTAGATTCCAACACACCCCCTGAATCACAGGAGCCGGACACTCGGCATACCCTGGACCACAGCAACCGGACACTCAGCACGCCGGAAGACAAGCCCAACCAAGCTCTGATACCACTTGTAAGGCCCAGCCTATTCAACTGATTAAATAATTTCCTTATCAACATGATCACAAATATTAGGTACTTAAGTATATGTTTATCATTTTTCTCTGTCCCCGCAGTGTTTATGACCTAGTTTTTTAGAATTTCCGGTCTCGCCATGTCTGTGTATTCACCTGTGCTTCTTAGAATTGTAACCATCCTAGTCTCTAGGAGTGCATAAAAGATTGATTTCCACGTATCAAAAACTAATGATTTTTTTTCTTTCTTTTTTTTATTTTTTATTTTTTATTTTGTCTTTAGACTCTAATGTTTCAAAGTGAACTTAAACTAACAATTTATACTACCAAGGTGACTTCTACCCATTTCTTGATTGCACAAGTGTTGAATCAACGAGCAAACAGCCCGCCTTTGGCGGAATATTAAGAAATCTTGGATTTCTCCGAAAGTAGGGTGCAATTGCTTAGATTCAAACGTGCTCATATGGGACTTTTTATTCTTTTCTCTAAACCACTCACTTGGTGCTTTCATCTTTGGGCTAACAATGGAGACTATAAGTCTATAATCTCCATGTTGAACCTGCCTTGTTTGGGTATGATAGTAATTGCGTATACGATGTCTATACGCAGTGGCGGATCAGGATTTTCATCCACTGGGGGCGAAGCTAATGACTAAGAAAGATAGTTTTTTTCCAAGTATTAAAACATGATTAAATTCAAAAATTATAAATAAATATCTAATATTTTCAACACAGTAAAACGTCAAAATAACATGATAACTTGTTTACAATACTCCTCTTCGGTTCTTCATATTTTGAAATCATTGAATAACATGATAAAGTTGAAGGAGGGTTAGGGTTTTTTCGCACAAGGTAAGAGGGTGTCAGGGTGCGGCCGTGAGGCACTGCAGCTACTACTTTTTTTTTTCTTTTTTAAATGAGGGTTAATTAAGTGTTAGGGAGGGTTAACTATATCCAGGTTTTAGAAAGAAAAAAAAGTATTGGATAACTGAAAAGTTAACCGTGTAAATGGAGAAATTATTCAGTGAGCCCGTTACACCACGTCAACACACTACTGATGTGGTGTGACCTTCTAATCTAGGTCATACATAGGTCATACATCTGCCCCCTATTTCCAGGGGGATCATGACCAGTGTTAGTACAAACTGCACAATTTCAAATTTGCCAACTACTTGTCACGGACCTCTTAGAAGTAGGGGACACTGTATTGTATGGATTAAAAGGTCACACCACATCAACATGCTGACATGGTGTGACGGTCTCATGGAATAACTTCTTGTGTAAATGAGAGTAACTTTTGTTAACTTTTGTTACTTTTGTTAAAGTTTTACACTTTCGTAAAAAGCTCCCTAGATAGCAAATAGTTAAATAAAGCCCAAATATTTTTTTAAACTATCATATATACCCTTTTTTTTTTTCCGAAAATTGGGATACGTTTGACGTGTTTGCTTCCCTTTCTCTAAGTTACATCCTTGGAAGCATGGTCACTCTTAGGTCTTAGGAGGATTATCTATCAGAGTCCAACACCAACACGCACCGGACACTTGTGATAAAGAAAAAAAAGGAAAGGACGAGAGGAAGAAAAGGCTACTTCTGCATTCTGTTAGTCAATAAAAAGCACTGATAGAAATACACAACCAAAATAAGATACTCCAGCTTACTTTTGTGGACCAGCGACTTTATATTTGTGAACAGGTAAGGCATTGATCTCTTCTTCGCTCATTGAAGGAGTTGCAAAAGCATTGTCAGAATCAAGTGCTCTCAAAGTTTCATAATCTGCCATTGCATAAACAAAATTTCAACTTCACTTGTAAGTGTACTTCCAAAATCCCCATAACAAAGACCAAACCCACGTTATATGTCTCTATATATCTCTACTCAAGGTTCAGCGAAAAGAACCATACCTAGATCATCAAATTCACGGTCAAGAAGTGCAAGCTGGAGTCTCAATTCTTGAAGTCTCCCTCTTGTTCCAAGTGCTATCAAAGATGGTATTTGCAAACGGAATTCAGTGTGACCAAGCAAGCTACTGGCAGCATGAGCTTGAGCTTGAGCTTGAGCTTGAGCTTGAGCCTGAGCTTGGAGTTGTAGACATGTTGCGTACATCCTAAGGCTTGTGGCCGCCAAAAAAACACCAAGAAAAAGCCAGATCTACAAGCATACATTCAGAAGAATACCATCTCATTTCTTAGGTAAACAAATATTATGCCTTAGAGATATCAACAAAAAAAATTAACAAAACGTTACATAAGGGGCAGGCTGGGAAGTCAAAGAACTGGTTATCTGGTTCATAAGTGAACCGATTCTATAAACTCAAGTGTTTGGTGAATGCCCATTTCTTCTACACGATCTGTACCAGTTCATTATCAAACCAACATAACCTTGGTTCTCATAAAAACTAGATAAAGTAAGACTGGGACTGAACCACACATCCTATTTTAAGCATTCCCAAACAAGCCCCAAGGCGCAAGAAATTACCATGAAATTTGGTGACATCTGGTGAGAATTTAAAACGGTGAACAGCAGAAGAACTGTCATAGAAAACAAGTTAAGTATAGAAATGCTCTCTATATCCGCTGCAAAGAACTGAAACTTAAAATTAAAATAGAAGCATTACCGGTGACAAGAAAAACCAAGTTGGTCCTAATTGGACGGGCTGCATGTACACGCTGATAGGGACAAGAAGAAGATTCAATCTCCTAACATATCTGATAAAGTATAAAGAGATGGAATTGTATTTTCAGTATATATTATTACAATGCAGAACAGTCCATTATATAGGACAATAGAAGACAAAATAAGGAAATGAAAGATACAAGAGTAGTACAATGTAGTACATACATTGAACCTAGACGGAAAGATACAAGAGTAGTACAATGTAGTACATACATTGAACCTAGACGGTGTAGTACAAATCTAATGTATCTAGACTTATATACATATATTAACACCCCCCTTCAAACTCAAGGTGGTAAAATGGAGAGCAACTTGAGTTTGGCAACCAAATCCTGAAGACGTCCGGGAGGATGGGCTTTGGTGAAGATATCAGCAGTTTGATCAGCCGAAGAAACAGAGACAAGTTGGACGTTGCCATGAGTGACATGGTGACGCACAAAATGACAATCGATCTCAATATGTTTCGTGCGCTCATGAAAAACATCATTGTGAGCAATCTGAATAGCACTCTGATTGTCACAATAGATAGTAGTCGCAGTGGAGTGAACAACTCCTAAGTCCTCAAGTAACCAGCGGAGCCAGAGGAGTTCTTGTGTAGCATCAGCTAGGGCACGATATTCTGCTTCTGTACTAGAGCGAGCAATGACAGTTTGCTTCTTGCTTCGCCAAGAAATAAGAGAGTCACCAAGAAAGAAGCAATAACCTGTGGTAGAACGACGATCAGTAGGATCTCCTGCCCAATCAGCATCTGAATAAGCACGAAGTTTAAGTGAAGAATGGGCAGAAAAGTGTAGACCATGAAACATAGTTCCTTTGACATATCTGAGAATACGAAGCACAGCTGCAAAATGAGATGAGCGAGGAGCAGAAAGGAACTGGCTGACAATATGGACGGCATAGGCAATGTTTGGTCGAGTAACAGTGAGATAGACAAGACTCCCTACCAACTGGCGATACAGAGTGGGATCATCAAGAAGAGTGCCCTCCAGAGGAGTGAGCTTAAAATTGAGCTCAAGAGGAGTAGGACAGGTTTTATTATCAGTGATACCTGCTCGAGTAAGAAGATCAGAAGAGTATTTTGCTTGAGAGAGGTAATAACCGTTAGCGTTGGAAGTGATTTCGAGTGGCAAGACGAGTCTCCTCAGATAGGAGCTCAGCCATAGCTTGCTCTAGTGTGGGTAGAGGTGTGCGATGGAGGAGAGATGCGCGGACTGGTTCAAATTCATCAGTAAGTGCCATCAAGAATAGAACTAGGTGTTGTTGATCCCGATATTGAGAGAACTTTTCAGCATCAGAAGGATTAGTCCATGTGGGTTCCGAGGAGGTGAGTTGATCCCATACATAGTGGATTTCCGAGAGGAATGTGCTGATGGATTGGCCAGGTTGCTGTTGCATGCGATGAAGATTCCCAAGAAGTTGATACTGATGTGCAAAATCAGCAGTGGTGTAACGATTTTCCAAGAAGTCCCAGACAGATTTAGCAGTGGAGAATCTGCCAAATTGAAGGTGGATAGAACTAACAGATGTATTTCGAAACCACGTGATAATCTGGTGGTTTTTGCTATCCCAATCTTCAAGACGATCGGCAAATTTGGTATCGTCTTCTCCAGTAGCTTGTTTTGGTTCAGCGATGTCACCAGTGACATAGCGCCAGAGCTTGCGGCCCTTGAGGAAACTAGTCATAGCTTGGGCCCAGATGATGAAGTTCGATCCATCAAGAATGGTCCCAATAGGGTGGGAAGAATCCATGCGATCCATGAGTGAGGTCGGGTCGGGTGGGGTGGGGTGGGGTGATTTTAACAGCGGGCTGGGTTTGGGTATATATGTGGGGTCGGGTCAGGTCGGGTCGGGCTTGGTGGGATGGGTTTAACAGCGGGCTGGGTTTGGGTAGATAGGTAGTTTTAAGGTTGGGCTGGGCTTGGTAGCAATTGGGTTTTCGAACTGAGTGTAATAAGGGGGCCTGTTTGGGTGTGAATCATGTGATAATTTAGGTTTAGTGCAAAAGAGGGCTGCGGCAGATTGAGAGGCGGCGGGTTGATCAACGTTGGTGATATGGGATATGTGGGGTCGGTTGATGATGATGGGAATGATTTGTAGAGGTCTTGATCAAGTATGGTTGTTGTGGTTTTGGTCTTGATGATGTCAGCGGTAGTTAGGCAATTGATTGCAAGATGGCGTGATGATGATGATGATGCAGTTGTGTTTGCAAGATGGCTGATGAGGTCTTGGTGATGTTTAGGATTGATGATGTGGCATTGGCGCAGATTGGTAATAACAGTTTGGACGATAGCAGGTAGGCAGCGAGATGCAAGCAGAATGGATAGATTTGATTGGCAGAAGTGTTGGTGACGGTGAGATTATGTGAACGGAAGTTGTCAGGAGCGTATTAGCTCTGATACCATGATAAAGTATAAAGAGATGGAATTGTATTTGTAGTGTCAGGAAACAGATCAGTGGAAGGATCAGTGAAGAGGATGGGTGTAGTAGCAGGGGAGAGGTGAAACTTGGACATGGACGAGAACATTTTGTGTTCCCAAAAGACTACATGGCGAGATACACGGAGATGTTTTGAAGAGGGATCCCAACACCGATAACCTTTGTGTTCAATACCATAACCCAAGAAACAACATAGGCGAGCCCGAGGTTCTAGTTTGGTACGTTCATGGGGTTGGAGGAGAACAAAGCAGGCACAACCAAAGATTTTAAGAGTAGTATAGTCAGGTAAATGGCCGTAGAGGCATTCATAAGGGGACTGGTTGTTTATAGTAGGAGAGGGGACACGATTCATGGTATAGACAGATGTGAGAGCAGCTTCCCCCCAAAAACGTTCAGGACATGATGCGGAGAGGAGTAGAGCACGAACAGTGTTGAGAATATGTCTGTGTTTGCGCTCAGCACGCCCATTTTGTTGAGAAGTGCCAGGACAAGACCGATGAGGAAGTGTTCCATGTTGACGAAGGAATTGAAGAACTTTAGAGTCCTTATATTCTGCAGCATTATCAGCACGGAAGACTTTGATATGACAGGAGAATTGTGTTTTGACCATGTTAG
This sequence comes from Hydrangea macrophylla, assembly GCA_033977485.1. Lineage (NCBI taxonomy): Eukaryota > Viridiplantae > Streptophyta > Magnoliopsida > Cornales > Hydrangeaceae > Hydrangea > Hydrangea macrophylla. Next base: position 15,011,742 of record CM066989.1, read on the forward strand.
CAAAGTCGAAGTATATCTGTGGTAATTCAGACCGACTATTCATAAGATAAAGCCAAGTATAACGAGAGTAGTCATCTATAAAGATTACATAGTATCGAGATCCCCCCATAGTAGTAGTGGGAGAAGGTCCCCATACATCAGAGTGTATCAAGTCAAAAGGTGCAGAAGAAAAAGAGACACTTTTATTAAACGGCAATACCGATTGTTTTCCAATTTGACAAGATAGACAATCAAAATTATCATTATTGACGGATCCTAGGTGACCACTAGATACTAAGTTTTGTAGACGACTAGTAGAGGCATGACCCAATCGAGCGTGCCATAGACTGAGAGATGAAGTAGATGTGGTGGAAGCTGCTTTTTGAACAGACTGAGTAAGGTCTGATGGGATGTGGAGGCCGAGGAGTTCAAAGAGTCGTCCAGTCTTACGGCCTATCCCAAGAGTCTGTCCCGTCTTTGGATCCTGCACACAACAATCAGAAGCAGAAAAACTTATAGTGAGACCAAGGTCACAAAGCTGACCAACAGAAATGAGATTCAGTGTGAGTTTGGGAATAAGATAGGCATCAGGCAGAGATGTATGAGGTGTGGAGATGTCTCCTATATGAGCGACCGCCATATGGGAACCATCAGCTGTGTGGATGGTTGGTGTGTGAGAAGCTGAGTATTTAGTAGAAAATATGGTGGGATCGGGTGTCATATGATTACAACAGGCAGAGTCGAAGAACCAAGAGGAGTTACCTGGAGTAACAGACATGGCAGTGGAAGGTATATTACCAGAATCATGATAAAGTATAAAGAGATGGAATTGTATTTTCAGTATATATTATTACAATGCAGAACAGTCCATTATATAGGACAATAGAAGACAAAATAAGGAAATGAAAGATACAAGAGTAGTACAATGTAGTACATACATTGAACCTAGACGGTGTAGTACAAATCTAATGTATCTAGACTTATATACATATATTAACAATATCTACTATGATCTCAATTGAAAAGACATGTCATGGGTAGCAAAACAGTGTGCCAAAAGGAACATACCATTGCACGTCGTTCAGGAATGAATCCTGAAAATCCAGTTTCAATATCGGATCTAGCCCCACGAAAAACAAAACTCATGGTCGAAGGAGTTTGAGTTTCAACAAAAACCGCCTTATCTGAATGAAAATAGATTCAGTGTATCGGCTGTAAATCTTCTAAACCACATAAATTTTAAGCCAGATTTTTCAATGAGCAAAAATTAAGTTAATGCTAATCGAGAGTGCTGAACAAGAAGATGTAGTGACTTTCTCAGTTCTAGCTCTACATAGAAATTGAACCAATCCTAAACACCCATGGATAAGAAGTTGTATGTTGCAGGAAAATTTATCATCTACAGCTGGTTCACGGCAATGTGGTAACCTCTGCCACTATGAAATTCACTTCGGATCAGCTTTAATCTCATTTTCTAGCTTTTATCAAATACATTGTGCCATGTCCAAAAAAAAACCGTAGCCAAAACCAACTGACCAAACCGAAGGAAACCGAGCCTATCCTATCAGTCGGTTTTCAAAAATATTTTCATAGAAGGAAACCGAACCGACCAAACAAAAGTGGCAAAAAAACAGACCGAACCGAGCCTATTGGTCAGTTTTTAAATATGAAAAAACCAACAAAAACCGACCGAAACCAACCGTGAACAGCCCTTGCCATCAACAAATTAGAAAAAATAAATAAATAAATAAAAAATGAGCTCCACCAAAACTATAAAATATATATATAGAGAAGAAATTTCAAAGCAACTGCATTACTTTCTCACGTTCTTTGTCAACCATTTCAATAACTTGAATGTATACCTTGCAAGCACAAACCGGGAAAGTAAAACTGATAATTGCATAAAGAATTTCCACAACACAGGCGTGTGCTTGTACGACTCATCTAACAACAAACAACATTCAAAGTTGAGATCTTAAACTATCAGATCAAGTCTTGTCATGCACACTCTAATACATGCACTGTTGTACAAGCAATAAAATCTGAAAGTTTCTTATAGACATTAGTAAGAACTAAAATATGTCATTGTAAACGAATTGTCCATATGTTGGTTTTTTTTATTTAAAAAAAAAAAAAACAGCCAGGCTTACAAAAGAGATTCAGAGATGAAGAACCACATCTTAAAAATCTGGCAATGTACTTCATTGAGGAATCAAACTACCTTAAATGAAGGTGCTACTACTACTTGAAGAAAATTTCAGAACCTCAAGGTGACTGAGTATTACAAGATTACATCTGAACAAGAAGTAAATATTCAATACAACAGTGACACCACGGCATAGGTATCACCATACTAATACATGTGTATAAGTGCTTGTGTGGACACGTCTTTTCCTTAAAATTAGGACTGACATGAGCATGAATAGGGATGTCATATCGGTTTAGCAAAAAATCGTTGTGACAGATATTTTCTTGTACTAAAGGCATGAAATCAATTGGCTAAGATTGAAGTTGACTATGTTGTAAACCTAGTACTTAATCAAAACCAGTGGCGGACCTACATACATGTCAGGGGTGGCACAGGCCCTTCCAGACTTTTGGAAATTACAGAATCACATGTAAAGTTTTACAGATTTTAGAAATATGCCCTCCTAAAATTCACACAGGCCCCCCTGGACTTTAAAAATTCTAGATTTACATACAATATTTATAGGTTTTTCGCACAGACCTGGACTTTTGAAAATTCTAGATTTATATGTAATATATTGCAGGTTTTAGAAATAGGCCCCCTAAAATGACATGATTTACCCCAAACTAGGAGTGTTAAACCAATTCTACAGTTTTACTCATAATTGTGTATAGGTAGACCTAAAAAAATATCGCCTCGGGGGTGTTACCCCCAAAACCCCGTATAGTTTAGGCCCCCATGTCACGACCCATCCCACTACGCGTGGAAATAGGACACGTGGCACGCCATCAAGGCTCAATTCTTTACACAAGTTTTAGAATTTAAAACAAAAACATATACAATGTGATTCCCCCGGCGTTCCTCAACGGCCTCACTCCTCACGCTTCTTCTTGTCTTTCTTCTTACCTGCAATGGAGTACATCTCCACTGCTCAGCTATATGCTGAGCGTACAATTCTAAATGTATGCTTATATGACAGTTCATGGTTTAAGCATCTAAAACACATAAAAATAGTCTCTAGGGTGAGTGGTACGCATTCATCCAGTAGCGGCAAGTCCAAGCCTTAAACCGCGATGTCAATGGCAAGTCCAAGCCTACAACCATTACATCCCACAAGTGCCATGGCAAGTCCAAGCCTACAACCATGCACAGTAGCCGTCGCTACTAAAATTCTCAAACAACGAGAAGCTTACTCCGGCATGAATTTGCACCACACTCCCCTTTGACCCAAGTAGACACATAACATGCTCACATAAACAGTTATACGTGCTTTTATCATAATTTCACGTGCATAATTAACGGGCCTAACTAACACATGAATTTCGCCCAGATCCAAGAATATCAAAAGTGATGTCTAAAACATGAAAATCCATATATTTCATAGATCTAGAATTCATACCTCGTGCGAATCTCTTCAAACTTTGAAGGATCGTCTAGGGGGCTAAATAATCGCCGGATTTTAAATTAGGGGCGATTCCTACAAGTTTTACCTGATTTTTCCCAAAAGTCTAAAATTAATATTTTTACAAAAAGTTGCCAAACACGGCCTAAGTAGTATCAAAACGTAGGTCTTACCTCCACGAGTTCAAATCTGAAATCTGGAGAAAATCTGACAGACGAACGGTCGTCGATCGGCGTCGCAAAGCTCGTGGCCACCAAATCTCCTTTCTCTCTCCTTTCTCTAGATATTTGTGAGTTTGGATGAGATTTGAAATCTCATACTCATCTATATATAGGCAAGTTTTCGGGGAATTACGTTTACCTCCCCACAAGTTTCTCAAACTTCTAATTAACCCACGAAACTTCGCACACGTCCATTTTATAACTTTACAAGTGAAAACTATAAGTTTCAAAAGTTTCCAACTAAGTTTTGTTTGGGTCCAAAATAACGTCTGAAAACTAAATTCTGTGGAATCTCTACACAACCTACCTTTTTAGTTAACGTGACACTCACGTTCTCACCACAGTTCTCAAAATGATATAACAATATCAAAAATTACAACAATTTACCAAACACAGGTAAAATTACTATTCACAAAATACCAGATAAAGCCAAATAACATTTAAGTCACATAAATGTCATTTAATCATGCTAATGAAATGTGAACTGCCATGTTCCTGTGTCCTCATTGACACCTTACCGTTGACTCACAGTCAATCTCATCACCATTATCAATTAACATTGATAAACTCTCAATTTACAATTATGTATGATAAAACTATAAATTTTTGGAACGGGTGTGACAACTCTCCCCTCCAAAAAGGAAGTTTGTCCCCAAACTTATACCTCATATGTCGAATAAGTACGGATACTCATTCCGCATATCTTCCTCACTTTCCCATGTAGCCTCTTCTACCGTATGACTACGCCATAGCACTTTCACCATTGGAATAGTCTTGGTTCTCAAAACTTGTTCCCGTCGATCTAGAATCTCTATCGGTTGTTCCACATAAGTCAAGTCCCCCTGGATCTGTAGTGGTTCAGGTACAATGATCTTACTCATATCAGTCATACAACGTCTCAACATAGACACGTGAAACACGTTGTGCACATGTTCCAACTCTGACGACAATGCCAATCGGTAAGCTACTGGACCAACCCTCTCTAGGATTTCAAAAGGTCCTATGAATCTCGGATTGAGCTTTCCCCTTTTCCCAAATCGTACAATGCCTTTTGAAGGCGATACTCGCAAGTATACAAAATCTCCAACTTCAAAATTCATCGGTCGTCGTTTAGAGTCTGCATAACTCTTATATCGGCTCTGAGCTACCTTGAGTCGCTCTTGAATCAATTTCACTTTCTCAGTAGTCACCTGTATTAACTCAGGTCCTAACAACTTTCTTTCTCCTACCTCGGTCCAACAAACCGGTGATCGACACTTACGGCCATACAGAGCTTCATATGGTGCCATACCAATACTGGATTGAAATCCGTTGTTATACGCAAATTCAATTAACGGCAAATGGTGTTCCCAATCATTCCCAAAGTCTAACACACACAATCTCAACATATCTTCTAAGGTCTGAATCATACGCTCTGACTGTCCGTCGGTCTGAGGATGAAATGCGGTACTGACACTCAACTTCGTACCCATAGCTTTTTGCAAACTTCCCCAAAACCTCGATGTAAAACTACTATCGCGATCTGATATAATCACTGCTGGAACTCCATGTAGTCTTACAATCTCTTTCACATACAACTCTGCTAACTTGGACGGTTTAGTCGTCTTGATCGGAAGAAAATGAGCTGATTTCGTCAATCTGTCAACTATAACCCAAATTTTGTCGTTCTTGTTAGGCGATCGCTGAAATCCGGATACAAAATCCATTGTAATCTCATCCCATTTCCACTCCGACACTGGCAATGGTTGTAGTAACCCCGCGGGTACTTGTCTCTCTGCTTTGACCTGTTGACATGCCGAACATTCAGAAACAAACTTAGCAACTTCACGCTTCATACCCTTCCACCAAAAGTTTTCTCGCAAGTTTCTGTACATCTTATTACTTCCCGGGTGTACTGAATATTTCGTATTATGAGCTTCTTCCAAAAGTCGTTCCTTCAGGTCTTTCACATTCGGTACACATAATCGGTTCTCCATCTTCAGAATTCCTTGTTCTAATACCAAACCAGGTCGTTTTCCCAAAGATATCTCGTCCCTCATTTTGCACAAATAGATATCGTTAAATTGTTCCTTCTTGATCTCATCAATAATATTTGGGTGTGCCATGATTGCCATCATTAAGCCACCATTAACCCCTGGTATCACATCCAAGTCTAAACGTTCCATTTCTTTTACCAATTCTTTTTGTTATGTTAGCTCATCGGCTAAATTCCTCGGCGTCTTCCGGCTTAAGGCATCGGCTACTACATTTGCCTTTCCCGGATGGTACTCTATCGAAAGATCGTAATCCTTCATCAACTCTAACCATCTTCGTTGTCTCATATTCAAATCCCGTTGGGTGAAAATATATTTCAAACTCTTGTGGTCCGTGAATATCTCACACTTTTCTCCGTACAAGTAATGTCTCCAAATCTTCAAGGCATGAATTACTGCGGCTAATTCAAGATCATGAGTCGGGTAATTAATCTCATGTGTCTTCAATTGCCTAGAAGCATAAGCAATCACCTTACCACCTTGCATCAACACGCATCCCAACCCTTGATACGACGCATCACTATAGATCACAAACTCCTCGGTTTCGGATGGTATTATTAGAATAGGTGCTCTCGTTAGTCGTGCTTTCAATTCTTGGAAACTGTCTTCACATTCCTGACTCCATTCAAATGTAACCCCCTTTCTCATTAACTTTGTCATTGGCAATGAGATCTTCGAGAAATGTTCAATAAAACGGCGGTAGTATCCCGCTAATCCCAAGAAACTCCGAATTTCAGATACCGAAGTAGGCCTCGGCCAATTTGATATAGCTTCTACCTTGTGAGGATCAACTGAGACTCCACTCTTGTCAATCACGTGACCAAGGAAAGTAATACTACATAACCAAAATTCGCATTTCTTGAATTTCCCAAATAACTGCTTTTCCCGCAGTCTCTGAAGTGTCAATCTCAAGTGATTCTCGTGTTCTATCTCACTCGGCGAATACACAAGGATATCATCGATGAACACTATCACAAAATCATCCAAATAGTCCTTAAAGACTCGGTTCATAAGATCCATGAACGCAGCTGGTGCATTGGTAACTCCAAATGGCATAACTAAGAACTCATAGTGTCCATAACGCGTTCTGAAAGCTGTTTTCTCCACATCGTCAGCCTTTACTTTCAATTGATGATAACCCGATCTCAGGTCTATCTTGGAAAACACTTGTGCCCCACGAAGTTGATCAAATAAATCATCGATTCTGGGTAGTGGATACTTGTTCTTGATTGTCAACTTGTTCAGTTCCCGATAATCCACACACATTCTCATCGAACCATCTTTCTTCTTAACAAACAATACTGGAGCTCCCCACGGCGAAATACTTGGTCGGATGAAACCCTTGTCAAGTAACTCTTGCAGTTGGATTTTCAGTTCCTTCAATTCTACTGGTGCCATTCTATACGGTGCTTTGGATACTGGCCTTGAGTCTGGCATAACCTCAATAGTGAACTCGACCTCTCTCTCAATAAGAACATCTGGTAGGTCATCGGGAAATACATCTGAATATTCTCGCACTATTGGAATGTCTTCTACATTTGATTCGGTCGCTAAGACATCGTTCACTGAACATAGGAATCCTTGACATCCCTTTTTCAATAACTTTCTTGCTCGTATAGCTGAAATCAAGTACGGTGGCGGTGTAACCCCACTCCCTTGAAAACAAAAGCTCCCATGTACCGGTGATCGAAAATTAACCTCTTTCCGTTCACAGTCTATTGTGGCTTGGTTAAGAGCTAACCAATCCATTCCCAGTATTACATCGAAATGGTTCACCACAATCGGTATAAGGTCTACGGTCATCAACTTCTCACCTAATTTGATATCACAGTTCTTATATACAGTAGACGTCGTTATCGATTTACTAAGTGGCACAGCAATAGACAGTTCATATCCTAGCGGTGCCGATTTAACATTCAAATGTTCAACAAAAGCATGAGATACAAACGAATGCGTAGATCCCGAGTCAACAAGTATGCGTGCTAAGTGTGAACATACAAGCACCATACCTGAGACCACTGTATCAGTAGCAGCCACGTCTCCAGGGCTCATCTGGAATGATCTTCCCTGACGTTGCTCTGTCCTTTGTCCTCCGTCATTAGACTGTTTAGGCTTCGAACCACTAGAAGCCATAGAACTAGCTCCTTGTTGAGAATACCTCCTCGGGCAATCCTTGGCTTGGTGCCCAAATACTCCACAATCATAACACTTGCCTCGCATGTCAGGTGTAGAATTAGTACTACCCCCGCCTTGGTTCTTGTTCTGGGGTTTTGTCATGAAACATCGGCCTGAGTGCGGTCGGTTGCAAAGTGGACACAACGGTATGTTACTGGGTATTCTCCTGGAATCGTTAAAACCAGAACTAGAGCCTCGTGAAAACGACTTCTTAAAGGATCCTCCCTGGCTTCGGTCACCACCCTCAAGACTTCGCTTTCCTTGGTGATTTTGTCTCGATCTCTCTATTCCACTTTCGGCTACAAGCGTCGTCTGCTGTACTGCTGCAACAGTCGAATGCTCATAAGTCTCTACTCTCAACCGGATATTATCCCTTAAACCCTCTTCAAACTTTCTTGCCCTATCTTCCTCTTCTGGCACAGAACCCTTTCCAAATCTCAACAAGGCGTTGTACTTGGAAGTATATTCGGTTACAGTCATATCCCCCTGTTTCAGATTATCAAATTCTCGCTTCTTCGCATTGTAGGCGGCTCGCGGAAAGAATCGGCGATTGAATTCTGCCTTAAACCCTTCCCAAGTAATCGGTGCTCCTTGATCTAGGACATTCACCCACCAGTTCTGAGCTTCACCCCTCAGCACATCACTTGCATTCTCAATCTTCTCTCCATCCGACATCGGAATAGATCGGAAAATTCTTTCCATGTCCATAACCCAATGTTCTGCCAATGTTGTATCAGGCGTCCCATGAAATTCCATTGGTTTCTTCCTCGCAAACTGTTCAGATATCGATCTCATACCCCTATTCTCCGGCGCATGAACTACTACTATCAGTTCTGGTTCCAATGGAGGCGTTGGAGGTAACCGATCTGCTATATTTCGGATCATCTCCCCCATATTCCCCATCATTTCCGCCATTTCATTCATACGTCGTGTGTGTGGCGACAGTTCTCGCTCTTCATCACTCATGATTACAATCCTGTAGTTCTCAATGCATAAACACTATGCATGTATGACAAATAACATAATCATGTATGTATAACAACATACCATATGCATCAAACATCTCTAATATGTATGAATGCAATTGAAAGCATGTGACAATTCACTCAAAACTCTACTCGTCGTCGAACGTTCCCAAAGTTTTGTTACCTATAGCTCTGATACCACTAAATGTCACGACCCATCCCACTACGCGTGGAAATAGGACACGTGGCACGCCATCAAGGCTCAATTCTTTACACAAGTTTTAGAATTTAAAACAAAAACATATACAATGTGATTCCCCCGGCGTTCCTCAACGGCCTCACTCCTCACGCTTCTTCTTGTCTTTCTTCTTACCTGCAATGGAGTACATCTCCACTGCTCAGCTATATGCTGAGCGTACAATTCTAAATGTATGCTTATATAACAGTTCATGGTTTAAGCATCTAAAACACATAAAAATAGTCTCTAGGGTGAGTGGTACGCATTCATCCAGTAGCGGCAAGTCCAAGCCTTAAACCGCGATGTCAATGGCAAGTCCAAGCCTACAACCATTACATCCCACAAGTGACATGGCAAGTCCAAGCCTACAACCATGCACAGTAGCCGTCGCTACTAAAATTCTCAAACAACGAGAAGCTTACTCCGGCATGAATTTGCACCACACTCCCCTTTGACCCAAGTAGACACATAACATGCTCACATAAACAGTTATACGTGCTTTTATCATAATTTCACGTGCATAATTAACGGGCCTAACTAACACATGAATTTCGCCCAGATCCAAGAATATCAAAAGTGATGTCTAAAACATGAAAATCCATATATTTCATAGATCTAGAATTCATACCTCGTGCGAATCTCTTCAAACTTTGAAGGATCATCTAGGGGGCTAAATAATTGCCGAATTTCAAATTAGGGGCGATTCCTACAAGTTTTACCTGATTTTTCCCAAAAGTCTAAAATTAATATTTTTACAAAAAGTTGCCAAACACGGCCTAAGTAGTATCAAAACGTAGGTCTTACCTCCACGAGTTCAAATCTGAAATCTGGAGAAAATCTGACAGACGAACGGTCGTCGATCGGCGTCGCAAAGCTCGTGGCCACCAAATCTCCTTTCTCTCTCCTTTCTCTAGATATTTGTGAGTTTGGATGAGATTTGAAATCTCATACTCATCTATTTATAGGCAAGTTTTCGGGGAATTACGTTTACCTCCCCACAAGTTTCTCAAACTTCTAATTAACCCACGAAACTTCGCACACGTCCATTTTATAACTTTACAAGTGAAAACTATAAGTTTCAAAAGTTTCCAACTAAGTTTTGTTTGGGTCCAAAATAACGTCTGAAAACTAAATTCTGTGGAATCTCTACACAACCTACCTTTTTAGTTAACGTGACACTCACGTTCTCACCACAGTTCTCAAAATGATATAACAATATCAAAAATTACAACAATTTACCAAACACAGGTAAAATTACTATTCACAAAATACCAGATAAAGCCAAATAACATTTAAGTCACATAAATGTCATTTAATCATGCTAATGAAATGTGAACTGCCATGTTCCCGTGTCCTCATTGACACCTTACCGTTGACTCACAGTCAATCTCATCACCATTATCAATTAACATTGATAAACTCTCAATTTACAATTATGTATGATAAAACTATAAATTTTTGGAACGGGTGTGACACCCCATGACCAAAAATCTTGGGTCCGCCCCTGATCAAAACCTATAGACTCAATTTTCTAGTCTAGCTATAAAATGAGTTTAACTGTGAGTAAAGATAATTGAAGCATTGTAACATATATGAATCATGAAATTCAACAAAGCAGGATCCAAAATTGCCCTCTCTTCTTTTTTTCTATACAAAAGCTTAATTCATCCACTAAATCAGACATTGCAAACCCTAAAGAAGATCAAGCATGAACAGAAACGATCATTCAATCACAGAAGAATAAAAGAAACATTTCCAAACACGAAATTGAACTCCACAACAACCTAAATTGAATGATTCTAATAATGAACCACATCAAAAAAAAAAAACCACTAAACTAAACTAAACTAAACAAATGTAGTGAATTGAAGAAATCAAGAGGATAGAGTTTCAACTTACAGAAAATACCCAAATCACAAAACTGAGAGCTTGGAGGAAGGAAGTGAAGAGAGAGAGTGAACTCTGTTTTATCCCTAACTTTTGTTAATTTTTGAATTAATTCGGTTGTGTACTTATATTTGTATTTGTATTATATAAGGGTTTGTTTGGGAAAGTCTAAAAGTAGATCACATATAGTCCAAGCCTCATTTTTTATTTGATTAGAACCAAGTTAATTTTAGTTTAACAAAGAACCAAGTTTAAGATAGTTATTAGACTTTGCAATGGCTCTTATGTAAAAAATGGATACTCATCAAACAATTAAATTTATAAAACCAGTTTATTATGAATAACGGAATCAATTCTTTGCTCTCACAAATAGCCTCTTAAGATTCAATTGATTTTTTTTTAACTTACCTATCAAAATCAACTCTTTGTAATCAGAAAAAGATACTCTTTAATCTAAAGTACTAAAATTTAAAAATCTTCAACAAGATGAAAAAAATATATATATATTTATATATTACACAAATCTACTTGCATGGAGAGAGAGGGATGTAAGGCTGTTAGGCAGCCACGTGTAATTTTGTAACTCGGTGAGAAAAAATTTAACCTATAATAAAAATATTGTAATCACCACCGACAAAGAATTGTAACCAATATGACATGAAATTGGAACTGAAAATACTAGCATATAAAACTACCATGGTTTTTTTTTTTTTAATCAAAAAGTTAAGTCTCTCATGGGATTTTGGATCCTCGACTGCCAAAGTAGGTAGTCATTGTGGATAACACCCACGTGACCATTTGTAAGACTACACAATATTTATTTTTATTTTTTTGTAATACCAAGGATTTGGAGGAAGGTTATATAATACCACACATTTTTTTTTTTTTTGGCTGGCGAGGATCTACACTCCTCTCGTGGACGCAGTAGAACTTCTTAAAAAGTCATTTCACCTAGGGAGGCAAGTGTTATTAAACCAAAACTCGAGAGAGGAAGTTTATATTTACCCTAATATTTATACATCTTTTGTGTGGGTGTATATAACTTAGATTTTTTTTTTCCCGTGTGAAATTTGTATCCTTTAATTGTCACAATCCACCTCGAATATTCATGTGATCTAGAATAATCCATAATGTATCAGAATCCATATGGAGGATTAAAGGCTATTTTCAATTGTGTCTCATTTATAAGATTTTGTAAATTCTCATTTAGAAAAGTAAAAGCTAATTCACGTGTTTGGTAAATGAAGTGAATAAAACACATTTTTTTTTTTGGTTGTTGCTGTTGTTGTTGTTGTATAAAAGATGTTAACAAAGGAAAGATAGGAGGGGAAAGAAAAAAAAATCTTGTTGGGTAAAATAGAAGAGGATTTACAAAGTAAGCAAGAAAGGAAGAGGTGTCCTGGGCAAAATTTTCCATTAGCTTAAAAGTGGATGAATTGGGAGGTGAAAAAGTTTCTACTCTTTTGAGTGTTTTTTTTTTTTGGTTAAGTTAGAACATATGATTTTTCATATGATTTTATCAAACAATAGGATATAAGCTATGATATGTCCAAAATTGGCTCTATCCTATGACTGAGCGGTTCCATTCAGCAAAATCAACCCATATCTCAGCTAAATCATGCACAGTTCCTTGGATAAGCATCAGCCCGAGCGGTTTGGTCTACCCGAGGCGGCGAGGCCTCCCGAGCGGTTCATCCACGACCCGGCCAACAGGTTGGTAAGACCACGCAAGCACGGTCCGTACAGGCGCAGTCAAGCCAGGCATGCAGGACACGCTCCAGAATATTCCAGGCTGTTTCCTAATCAAGTTAGAAGATTAATGGAAAGAGCACATCGTTTCCTAATTCAATTAGAAAATCCCCACAATTAATGTCAATCAATCTTAATTGGATTATATTTCCTTATCCATGTAGTAGTGGGTCTCTTGCATCTATAAAAAAAATCCCTCACCCCCATAGAAATTAATCAACTTTCAGTCTATTCAACACCTATATAGCAGTCATCAACACACCCGGCCGACCTACAGTAGCTCCAAACTATTGTTGGTTCACCACAGGTCCCCGACTTTTTACAGTATAGTGAACGTTGTCAGACACACACATGGACATAGGTTCCTTCATTAACAGGGCTGAACCACATACAAAAAACCAGTCTTTCACTCTCTCCCTCTCCCTCTCCCTCTCCCCTTAAACTGCTCCAGTTTATCTTATCAAATTTTAGCATCATCAGCTTGGCACCGTCTGTGGGAAACGACAGATTTCTCAAAGCACAAATCTCTCAGCTGACAGTCATGCCTCCGAAGAAGGGTAAGAAGACTGCACAGCGGGCTAGCCGGGCTATCCCCCCAGCCCCGGTGTTCCTGACACCGGAGCAGATCACTGCAACCATTACACAACTCCTAAAGATCCAGCGTCAAACCCAGCAGCAGATCAAAGCCCTGCTGGCCCAACAAAGCAATCCTCCAGTGGCCGGAATACGGCCCGGGAACGTTGGGTACGGTCGGGAACCGATCTTGACTAGACAATGTGCCCGAGCCAACCTGTCCCGCGTTGAGGGTGCCACAGACATCAGCGGTAGGCGTGCTGTCCGAGAGGAGAGGCAGGAGTATATGGCCCGGGAATCAGTCCAAGGTCACTCGGTCAAGAGCCGAGGTGGCATTGGGCACACAATCAACCGGAGTTATAGCCAAGCCCAATCCCAGAGGACAGCACACCGCCATGAAGAAGAAGCCTCTTCCACCAACCCGACCAATCCCACGGATACCGGTCGGGAAGGTGTAATGGCCCATATCCAAAATTTGAAGATACAGATCGATAGAATGGCCAAAGAGCTAGGCCAGAAAGCTACTCAGGACCATGTCAATACCGAGACAGAGTCATCGTTCTCTAGCCTAATCATGAGGATTTTCATCCCACTAAAGTTCAAGCAGCCTCGCCTGGATTCGTACGACTGCTCGGGTAGCCTGGTAGACCACGTCCGGACCTACAAGGCCCAGATGGCTCTCGCCACCAATGCCGACGAACTATACTGCCTAGCCTTTCCCAGCACTTTGAAAGGCCCTGTCGCGCAATGGTTCCACTCCCTGAAACCCCGATCGGTCAAAGATTTCAAGCAGCTAAGTAAGCAGTTCATCAACCAGTTCATCGGTATGCATGAACGGCGAAAGCCTGACATATAGTTGCTGACTGTCAGGCAAGGGAATAACGAGTCCCTCAAGGAGTTCACCGACCGGTTCAACCAGGAGAAGCTCGGGATCTATGATCTTGATGAAACCGTCACAATTATAGCCTTCTGCTTGGGAGTTCAATACACCAAATGCCCCATGTCGTTTCACAGAAACCAACCGGAAACCTTGGTTAAACTCACAGAAAGGGTCAGAAAGTATATCGATATGGAAGAATTTCTAAAGACCGAAGACCTCGGGCACGTAAGTGACGAGCCTTCAAGAAATAAGCGAAAGCGAGATCGGCCCGAGAGGAGCAACGCAAAGAAGCCCGATAGTTCTGGCAATTCTTTCTGTTCACAACGGTCCGGATCCAACAGCCTCGACACGACCTCTAGTTCACAGCGATCTGAGTCCAACCGACCCGACCCGACCCGACCCGACCCGACCCGACCTCCAGTTCGCATCGGTCTGAGTCCGATAGCCCCGACCCAACCTCAGTTTGCAGCAGTCAGGATCCAGCGATCCCAACCTTGCCTCCAGCTCAGAATAATCAGGAGCCCGGTGATCCTGACCCGACCTCCTGTCTCCAACAGACTAATCGAGTCCAACTGCAATGGTACTTTTTCGCGATCATAGAGCAAAGCTCAGACTACAAAAGAACTCCTGCAAAGATTTGGATCGCCTATCAATTCCTCGTCGATCCCCGAAGCATACCAAAAAGACCTTGGGTTCAACTCCCGAGGCGCTAAAAAGACCTCGGGCTCAACCCCGAGGCAACCAAAGACTACTGTTACACAGTTGGCAAAAGACCTCGGGATCACATCCGAGGCACCCAAAAGACCTCGGGATCACACCCGAGGCACCAAAAAGACCTCGGGATCGCACTCGAGGCGTCGACTTCGCTTAGGCTCATAACCTGTGATGGGGGCAATCCCCCTAGGTGGCTGATGATGGCAAGCTTCAAAAGACCCTACTACCACCCATGTTCCAGGTCGGTTACCTACAATCATAGCCTCTACAGACCCCCAACTTAGCAAAGCTTGGGGGGCAGGAAGGCACAATGAACTAAACAAGCAATCACACCGGGTATTTACAAGCCTTGGGGTTAAACTCTTAAACAACCCGGGAGCCTACAATACTCAGAGGCATCAACTCCGCTTAGGTCCAAATCGATGATAGAGGAACTCCTCTTAGGTTGGCCCACGATAGAGGAGCAAAAAAGACCCTAAAGCAACACGCTTTAGGTCGGCTCTGCCAACATGTTCAAGCTCTTCTCCCAACAGTCTTGACGAAGGCTGGCTGGGCGAAAGATAACCATCCTGGGGAGTTAACATAAAAGGACCCTAAAGCAATACACTTTAGGTCGGCTTTTCCAACATGGTCAAATTCTTTTGCCCACAACCTTGACAAAGGTTTGTGAGTAAAAGATAACCATCCTAGGAGCTAACTCAAGCAAAAGACTCCGAATTAGGCTGAGTCTCAACTCTTGGCCAATTCCCGAGCACTAAAAGATTCCGAGCTAAGCTAAGTCTCAACTCTTAACCTGCTCCCGAGAATTCACAAGACTCAGAAGCTCCAAAGCAACTTTCCCGAGCACTCAAACAATGGCAAGCGGCATCGAACAGATTTCCAAACTTCCCTTGTTATGGCATACAGCCAACCTTGGAAATGGGGGGTAGCTGATACGCCCAAATTTGGCTCTACCTTATGACCGAGCAGTTTCACTCAGTGGAACAGACCCCTATCTCAGTCAAATCATGCACAATTCCTTCGATAAGCATCAGCCCGAGCGGTTTGGTCTACCCGAGGCCTCCCGAGTGGTTCATCCACGACCCGGCCAACAGGTCGGGAAGACCGCGCAAGCATGGTCCGTACAGGCGCAGTCAAGCCAGGCTTGCAGGACACGCTCCAGAATATTCCAGGCTATTTCCTAATCAAGTTAGAAGACTAATGGAAAGAGCACATCATTTCCTAATTCAATTAGGAAACCCCCACAATTAATGTCAATCAATCTTAATTGAATTATATTTCCTTATCCATGTAGTAGTGGGTCTCTTGCATCTATAAAAGAGACCCCTCACCCCCATAGAAATCAATCAACTTTCAGTCTATACAGCACCTCTATAGCAGTCATCAACACGCCCGGCCGACCTACGGTAGCTCCAAACTATTGTTGGTTCACCACAGGTCCCCGACATTTTACAATATAGTAAATGTTGTCAGACACACACGTGGACGTAGGTTCCTTCATTAACAGGGCCAAACCACATACAAAAAACCAGTCTTTCACTCTCTCTCTCTCCCTCCCCTTAAACTGCTCAAGTTTATCTTACCAAATTTTAGCATCATCAAGCTATATGATATGCTAATCGTAAAAACAATAAATTGTAATTAACACAATAAATAGGGTAAATTATACTTTATACCCTTGTAGTTTGAGAGTAATGTCACTTTGGTCCCTGCAGTTCTAATTTTGTCATTTTGGTCCTTACAATTTCAATTTAGATTCAATTTAGTCCTTTCATCAAAATTTTCTACATTTTTTGACAGATATTGGACATGTGATGCACGAGTGAGGTATCATTAGAGGCATAATAGCAAATTTACTTAGAGAAATTATACTTTACACACTTGTATCAAATCTAAATCTGTCAAAAATTGTAAGAAAATTTAATGAATGGACTAAATTGAACCAAAATTGAAACTGTAAAGACCCAAATGACCAACTTGAAACTACAAGACCAAAGTAACATTACACCCAAACTACAAAAGTATAAACTATAAAGTGCAATTTACCCCAATAAGTAAATACAAAAAAAAAAAGTAAAAATAATTAAATAACACACAATAAACTTGACTTTATCCTAACACACGGACCCTCTCTTCTTCTACTTGTCCTACTCCCACATCCTACAAGGGGCATTTGTAAAGTATATAATAACAAAAATGATAGGGACACACACCAAACGACACACTAAATGACACACCAGCTTTAAATGCATGTACCTTGTGCTGTGTAAGTGATGGACAGAAAAGTGTGAAAATTCAAACAGCACAGGGTATATGCATTTAAAGCACAGTGTGTCTTTTGGTGTGTATCCCTATCATTGTTGATATAATAAACTTTATGATCTGTAATCCCTCAGTATCGTATCATTTCGACATGACACACAAAACCAATCTTACAGGATTAAAAATTGGGTAATACTTGGGACACACTCAAAGATAATTTTTTAGACACAACCTAAGAGATGTGTCTATCTTTCTCCTTCTCTTGTATCACTGTGGGTCCAGTGACATCACGGGAGGGATATCGACACATCTTTTAAGTTGTGTTCAAAATTTTTTGTCTTTGAGTGTGTCCCAATCTTTGCTCTTAAAAATTTAAAATTTGCCACAAGAACATGTCGTCCCGCTGGCACAACAAAGACTAGCAGCTCACAACCTAACTATGGGAAGAAATAATAATCTTATGCTACCACGCACTGCGACTTGGGGAAAAACTTACTGGGAAAACTTTTGAGGGAAGCAGCCATATCGGAAGTGTAGAAATTAAAATTTTATTAGTTGTTTAACTATCATTTGGTTAGCTAACAACAAATTTAATTAATTATCGAAGTTAATCAAAATCAATAAATTAGATTAGATCAAATTTGGGTCCTATAAAAATTAGGAATAGACTAGCTAATTTGTGACATGTGTTATATGCCCGTATTAAACTATAGAGATAGTGGATTCTAGAATGGTCACATGTCAAAATCACAAGAGTGAACTCCAAATCAATGGCTATTATGTATTGAGTCTCAAACAAAAACTCATCACCCTTGCTTACAATTAGAACCCTCCCCATGTAGTAGTAACATTTAGCTTTACAAGATACTGAGTCTTCTCCACAAAATTGAGAATTCTCAATAATTCAAAACACCCAATACCCAACATTTTGGGCGTATTTCTAGTAACAGAAATCAGGGAGAGAGAGAGAGAGAGAGAGAGAGAGAGAGAGAGAGAGAGTGTGTGTGTGTGTGTGTGTGTGTGTGTGTCTATGTATTTCCATATATGTATATACACTCATATATATACATATATATATATATATACATCCCCACATTCACACACACACACACACACACACACAGTCAACTAAGAAGAAGAGAAAGAGAAGGAGGAGACCAGAGAGAGAAAGAAGAGAGAAATAGAAGAAAGAGAGAACAGACAAATAGAGAAGACAGAGGACCACCATTTGAGACGCACCAAGCTTCAAACACACCCTAGACACCTAAGGTGAGTTCTAAACTCACTTGGTAGCCTAATATTGATGTTAGAGCATGTATAAAAGAAGGAAAGACGATCAAATCATGTGACACTGAACTCCTTGCTCGATCCTCCTCTTCTGGCACTGAACCCTTTTCAAATATTAACAATGCATTGAACTTGGAAGTATACTCAGTTACCGTCATGTCTCCCTGTCGGAGATTGTCGAACTCTCTCTTTTTCGCATTGTGCGCGGCTCGCGAAAAGAATCGGTGATTGAACTCTGTCTTGAATCCCTCCCAAGTCATCGGTGTCCCTTGGTCCAAAACATTTACCCACCAATTCTGGGTTTTCCCTCTCAATGCATCACTCGCATTCTCGATTTTCTCCCTATTAGACATCGGGATAGATCAGAAAACTCTCTCCATGTCCATGACCCAATGCTCTGCTAGCATTGTTATTGATGGCAACGGGTCGGAGTTGGTACGGAGTTCCCCTATACCAACTCCTACTCCGTTTCTTTTCATTCTACTCCAACTCCGCCCCATCCCGTTTAAGTAAATACCAACTCCAACTCCACTCCTACTCCATTTACTATCGGGTACTCCTATTACACTCCTACTTCGTTTGTTAATCACCATTGCAAAATTAAATGTTCTTTTATAATTCAAAATCCACTTAATTTTAGCTTGATTTCTTAAAAATCACTCACGCAAATGATTCTAAATTTGTTAATCACAATTCAGAAATTAAATATTAATATTGAAGAGAAAGAGATGTACATATATGCCCTAATTTACTGTAAATAACTGTAAGTATGAGAGTAATTTAGTAACTTAATGAATTAATCGGGGCGGGGCGAGTTTTAAATGGTAGTATTTCATGGATACCAACTCCGCCCCGACTCCTATAGGGTTTTTATATTTCCATACCAAATCCACTCCTACTCCTATTATAACTCCTCCAAACCCGTTCCATTAGGAGCGGGGCGGGGCGGAGGTCCAGCGGGGCGGGGTAAATTGCCATCCCTAAGCATTGTGTCAGTCGTTCCCTGAAATTCTGTTGGTTTCTTTCTAGCAAACTGATCAAACACGGAACCCATACCTCTATTCTCGGGTGCATGTACCATAGCTATCGGTGCTGCTTCAAATGGAGGTATTAGAGGCAATCACTCTGCTATATTCCTTATCATATCTCTCATATTCCCAATCATTTCTGTCATTTCATTCATACGTCGGGTATGTGGCGACTAATCTCAATCATTTCCTTATCACCTTCACTCATGATTGCAACCCTGTTTATCTTGATGCATAAACGCTATGCATGGATGACAATAACCAATATTATGTATGCACAACAACATACATATGCATTAAACATCTCTACAATATATGAATACAATCTAAAATATGTGTCAAAACACTCAACACTCCACTTGTCGTCGAACGTTCCCAAAGTTTTGTTACCAATAGCTCTGATACCACTAAATGTCACAACACATCCCGCTATGCGCGAAAATAGGACACATGGCACACCACCTAGGCTCATCCAATTCCATTAAAGTTTAAATAGCAGCGGAAACATAAGTAAAATATATATAAAAAATTGAGTTATTAAAAGTTTGGCACGTTTAAAACACTTAAAGAAACATTTTTGGTTGAAAATAGCAATCTAGTCGACTGATCACGGGTCCGGTTGACTGGAAATGCAAGATACAGAGAGCCTCAAATTCTCAGCAGGTCGTCGAGTCGACTGTGTCGAGGACCCAGTTAACTGGGGTCTCAAACTGTCAGTCGACTGGTACTTGTCCAGTTGACCGTTTCTTACACAAGACAAAAATAGCATTTCAACCCAACGATTCAGTCGACTGGTTTTCAATATACCAGGGCAATAGCTAAACAACACAGTGGTCCAGTCGACTGTACCATAAACCAGTTGACTGATTCCTAACAGCTTACCAATTTATACAGTTTTACAACCTATGGCTCTCCAAACCAAAACCAACACATTCACAACAATATTACAATGTACTGAAATATAATTTTAGGAGTTCGATTACAAAGTACAGTACCACGAACCTATCCCAAGGTTCTATTACAACATATTACAACTTCTAAATCTTATTACAAGTTTGGAATAAAAACAAAAGTATAACAAGAGGTGATTCCCCAATGTTCCTCGGCCTCACTCCTAATGCTTCTGCTTTCCTTTCTTCTTATCACTTGTAATGGAGTAAAGCTCCACTGCTCAGCTATATGCTAAGTGCACAAATTCTAACATATGCATATATGATAAAAACATGTTTTAATCTCATAAATCACATCACATAGTCTCTAGGGAGAAAAACACGCATTCATCCGGTAGCGGCAAGTCCAAGTCTTAAACCGCGATGCCCACGGCTAGTCCAAGTCTACAACCGTTGCATTCCTAAGTGCCATGGCAAGTCCAAGTCTATAAACCATGCACAATAGACCTCGCTACTAAATTCTCAAACATCGAGAATCTTACTCTGGCATAAAATTGTATAAGTCCCCTTTTTGACCGACATAATCAACTCAAGGTGCTCGTGTAAAAGTAGATATGCTTTTCACATTCAAGAGCATGCATAATTAACAGACCTATAATTAATACATGAATTTTGCCCGGATCACAGTTTCGTCGGTGAAACCAAAACATGTATATTTCCTATATTCCATAGGTTATAACTTCATACCTCGTGCTAATTCTCTCAAACTTTGAGGGATCGTCTAGAGGCCCGAACAAACATCGAATCTCAGTTTATACGCGATTCCTACAAGTATTTACATATTTTTTCCAAATTTCTAAAAATTAGATTTTTATAAAAACTTAGCCAAACGTGGTCTAATGACTATCAAAACGTAACCCTTACCTCGAGGAATCCAAATATGAAATCTGGATGAAAAACTAACGGACGAACGATCGCCGATCTGTGTCGCCAAGCTCAAGGGAATAAATCTCCTCTTCTCTCTCTCTCTTTCTCTTTAGATATTTAGATATGGTTATCATGACAAAATTTCTCAAGTTCTTCTATTTATAGGCACGACTTTAAAAAATTATGCTTACCTCCCCACGAGTTCTCAAAACTTCTAATTATTCCCTGAAACGTCGTATACGTCCGTTATATAACTTCACGAGTAAAAATTATCAATTACAAAAGTTTTCGACTAAGTCCCGTTTGGGTCCAAAATAAGGATCCAAAAACTAATCTCCGTGGAATCTCTATACCACCTACTTTTTATGCAACATCTCACTCACGAGCTCACCACAATATTCAACACGATCCATAACGATATCAAAACTACCAAAAATTTACTATACAAAGGTAAAGTTACTATTCACAATAATACCGAATATGTTAAATAACATTTAATCCACATAAATGCCATTTAACCGCGTCAATGCCTCATGGATTAACAAATCCTCATGTCCTTACTTGACACCCCATCATTGACCTTCAGTCAACCTCATCTCAATTATTAATCAACATTAATAATTTCACATGATTCACATATGTTTATTAAAGAAAATGAATGCAAATTCCAGGATGGGAGTGATAGATGACGAAGAGATGGAGGATGAGGAGGATGAGGACACTAACGATGAGGAACCAGAGTATGATCCAAGGTATAATTCAGAGGAGGACACAGCGGACCCCGAGGAACCAGCTAGTATGGACGTGCCAGTTGGCGTGGACATTGTAGTAGTAGAGGGTTACCCGATGAAGGAGGAAGAGGAGGAGGAGATAGCAGAGAATGGGACAGGTGATGACGTTGTTTTACCAGTCTTACCAGGTGGCGTGATAGCATAGTTGGCAGTAGAGTGGGTGACGACATCCTATTGACGCGTTTTCTTATCACACCCAAGTGTAGGTGATTGTACAAGTAATAAAGTTCTGGAAGTCCAGGTCACACCCACAGGGAACAGAATAAAATTTTATAAAGTTAGGCAGATAACTATTTTGTCACTAAAAAGTAAATAAAAGATGATGGATTTTTGTGGGGTTTTACTAAACTACTAATTTTTATAGTTTTGCAATAAAAGTAATTAAAGCTATTTTTTTCTTAACAGTTTATGGTTAAGATTTTAACAGTGCAAAATAAATTAACTAACATACTAGTGAGAAAAGGAAGAAAAATATATAAAAGCTAAATTTTTGTGAGATAAACTTTTTAAATTTAATAATAGCGAAATATGGAAATAATACAGATATTTAAGCAAAATTATTATAAAACAGGAAATATTAATTAACTAGGGGGAAATGATTTAAAGGAATTGGGAATATGCAAACTAACACTAGATCCCACAACTTTTGTGCATTTGAAAAGCGTTTGGCATTTAAGACCGCAGAGTCATTCTTTATTTAAAAATAAACTTTCACTAGTCAGGGTCATATCAAGTGTGTCAGGTTTGATATGAAACGACGTCATTTGGTTTAAAGAAAAATAAAAGGCAATTGGGCAGTAGCCAGGTTCGAACCGTGCCCCGCCGCAGACGTGGGTTATTCGGCGTCCAGTCCCCACCACTCTGCCACTACACAATTGCCTATCCATTATTGGATAGAAATATATATAAACACATATTTGAAATATTAACTTTGTCATATGAGTTGTTTGAGTATGCTAGGTGTTTTTTTATGACAAAAGGCATAGTTTGACAATCCACATAATTAGGCTTTTTATTTCAAATATGTACTCTTTGAGTCCAATATAGCCATAGTATATAAACATGTTAAATGGTCATAAAACTATAGATACATAGATATTTTTGACCATAAATGGAAAAACAACTCATCTAGATAAATTTGCCCATTTAAGATTAGTGCACAGAAGCTGTAGTTTCTAAGTTTTTATTACATATCCCCAATTAAAGTTTTAGCCTACCATTTTAGAATTGAAACTGTCTTCAAAATAAAATTTAAAGATAAATTAAATAGGTGTAAACAGTGACTGCTCAATTAAAACTAAAGCTATAAAACTAAGGTAATGGTGGAATATAATATTAATATATTATTTTCTTTACTTAACATGAGCTGGGGTTGAATTTGTGGAATCTGCAAAATAGCAAAGTTTAGTACAACTAGACTAATAAAATATACATAAATGGAAATACTGAACCAAAAATAAAATACTAAACCTTTGACTTTGGATTCTTGTGGGGTCACAGTGGTTGAACTCCAAGAATACAAATAAGGCCAAACCAAATCCTTATCTTCTTTTGGAGTGAGATATGAATATGGTGTGCTTGGGGCTTTGGTAGGTGATTACAACAACTACGTGGTTAAGAAATCTGACATTTAATCGCAAAATCTGTTTTTTAGTGAATGAAAATATTACTATAAAAATTGAAAATTTGGAGTTTCAAACTATTTTAGGGGGCAACTATAAGTACTACTAGACTAGAAATATTAAATCTAATTTTAAATATGAATATTTTACTACTACAAATTGACAAAGGTCATACAAGAAAACAAATATTTTAAATTTAAGAAATACAGTACACAAAGTTTTGCTACATATTTTTGAACATGAAATCATCAATTACATAAAAGTAAAATTTTACAACTACTAGAACTAGAAAAGGCAAAGAAAAATTAAAGTTTCCTATTTCTAGGGACAATATAAAGTGCTTACATGATAACCTCCCCTAAACTATTCTCTCCCTAACTGTGATTGTTGGTTGTGTGGTGCGTCTCAATTTTTTCTTGTTATTCTTTGGCTCTCCTCCATTTTATAGATGAATTCTATGATACATTTCATGACTGCGTTCGTCATCTGCTAATTTTTTTCCTTCTTCGCGCCTCAGTTTTTCTTCAGTCTCTGACAGTTTTGAAAACTGATCCTACAGCTGAATGAGTGAGAGAGAGAGTGAGTGTTTTCCTAATATTTTACGTAATGATATACATATATATATATTATATGTATACCTAACCTAATAGAGCATTCAATGCTCTTTGAATTTTGTTTCTTTTCCTTTTTTTTTTCTTTTGGATTGTTCGTTAGCCAACCAAACAGTAATTGTTACTGTTTGGTTACTATTCACTACTATTCATATTGGAGATACTACAGTGTGGTTGCTACTTCTTTTCTTCCCTTTATTTCACTTCATTTTTACCTAAATATATAAAATATGTAAAAACACATAATTACACGCATTTGAGGGACATCACCATTAAATTATATTAATTCAAATATGCGTGTAAAACTAGAAATTGGGGGATTAAATGAGCACAATGTCTATTATATTGGCACATAAATGTGCAATATTCAATGTTTGTCAGTGGGCTACAGAAATGGCTGCACATTCCCTGGATTTGAGATAGGAGCAGCAAAGTTAGCATAGGCTATGGCCGAGGCCAAGGCACTTCCAGCGGCATTCGATGCAGCCCATGCTGACATGGCTAATATGGCAGGTTTAGGAGTTATTGTGGAGCATGATGGACCCGAGCTAGCTGAGGATGATTTGATGGATGACAAGGATTTGATGGATGACAATGATATAGATGACGTTGACATGGAAGAGGATGATGACTTACCAGAGATTGCTCTAGAGGATGAGGCTTCTTTATATGGATCTGATGTGAACGACTTTTGAGTCCAATACCCTTAGGACTTAGACCTTTGCTTTTGACTTCAGGATATGTTGTCCACTTACTTTTGACACTTACATAGATAGCTATTGACCATAGCCCTTTTGTATAGGTAGCCACTAGTGGTGGTTTGTTTATATCTTTTGCTAGATCTTGTATAGAATCGTGTACTCCGCAGTACATAATAGATCTGTTGTGTACTCCACGGTACATCTTTTGGATATATATATATATATATGTGGCAGATCGTTTCTTTTGATTATGTCTATTGTCATCTCATTATTTATGTCATGTTTGTGATTTAGATTCGTGTTATACCTTCCGTTGTTTTATTTTATGGTTGTTTTCCCAAGAAGATTGTCAGCTAATCGTTAGATCTTTCATAGGTATACCTCACACGAAACACTATGGCTGGGAATACGAGATATCAAGTGTGACTAGGAGCACCCACCCCTGAGGGTATGGATCTAACTAGAGTCTTTAAAACATTCATGCAACGAATGGAACATGTTGGTGACACTTACAACAACGCCACCCATTGAGCTAACAATGGCAACAACCATGTTGCCCCTCTGAGGCAGATAGGTGATAAGCTATTGGAACGATTCCGTAGCCTATGACCCGAGAAGTTTGATGGCATGGCAGAATCGTGGAAAGCCGAAAATGGATACGAGAGTTAGAGCTAATCTTC
Source organism: Hydrangea macrophylla (assembly GCA_033977485.1). Lineage (NCBI taxonomy): Eukaryota > Viridiplantae > Streptophyta > Magnoliopsida > Cornales > Hydrangeaceae > Hydrangea > Hydrangea macrophylla. The sequence goes on from CM066989.1 coordinate 15,037,545, forward strand.
GAAGCCCTAGAATGAAGCGAGCTTGACAAGAGACGTTTGGCCGCATTTTAGTTGACTTACTCCACCGTAGACTGGTGAGAAACCGAGAGAGCCACAATTGGGATTGATGCTGCATGGAGAATGCTTTAGGAAGCATTCAAGACTCGATTTCTTGAGAAGTATTTCCCCGTGGATGAAAGAGATCAGCAAGAAAGGAATTTCCTGAGCTTAGCTTAAGGGAATTGGACGGTTAGAGAGTATACCACACAATTCGAGCGACTTTTACGTTTTGCTCCACACATGATAGATACCCCCGCCAAGAAGGTCAAGCGATTCCATCAAGGACACAACTCACACCTCTGACACATGATGATAGGCCATCTAGGCCAAACATTCGAAGGGATTGTCTGTGTTGCTTCAAGTTTGGAAAAGGATGCTTATCCAGCATAAGAGCCACAAGTGAATCGACCTCCACCCAGGACCTTCCAACAGAGGAACTTTCCCCCTCCACCACTATGGAATAATCAAGGATGGACACCCTAGACTAACAACTACCAAGGAAACAAGCGCAATTAAGATGGGGCCAGGAAGTCCCAAGCAAATTTTCCCCGACAGCAGAATCAACAACGAAGACCACCTCAGGCACAGCCCGTCGCCCAGTGACAAAACACTAATGGATGCTTCAACTATGGAATGCTCGGACACATAGCAAGGTATTTCACAGCTCCTAAGACCAACTCCCATAATAATCCTGTCTGTTGCAACTATAATAAACCCGGTCACATGAGTAAGGATTGCCGAGCACCTCGTGGAGGCTACTATAGAGCGCATGCTCAGGGACAACAAGGACAGATTAAGGTGAATTCCTTTATCCCTGATAATGTAGGATACAATGTTGAGGAACAGCAGATCTTGGAAGGTACACTCGTTTTATTTCACAATTAAGTTAGAGCTTTGTTTGATACCGGTGCTGCCCATTCTTTTATAGCTATTAAGATTGTGCATGATTTGGGTTTGGTACCCCTAGCACTTGAGCTGATACTTAGTGTCGTTTTGCCCTTGGGAGTAACTGTTAAGTTGGTAAGGTGTGCAAGGATTGTCCCTTGACCCTAGAAGATAGAATCTCCTAGAAGACTTGATAGTCTTGTCATTGTCTAAGTTTGACGTGATCCTAGGAATTGATTGGCTTACCAAGTATGGTGCCAACCTGAATTGTGTTAGTCAGGCCAATGTCTTTTCGACACCTGGATGTCCACATATTAGTTTTCAGTAACAACCGTCGAGCGACATGTTTCTTACGAGCTACTTTGCCATGATTAAGAGTTCAAAAATAGAGCTTACTATCAACTAGATCCCCATTATTCAATATTTTGAAGACGTATTCTGAGATATCTCAGGACTTCTGCTGAAGAGAGATAGACTTCTGCATTAAGATAGCATCTGAAACGTTACCGATTTCCAAAACCCCATACCGAATGGCGCCAATAGAGATGCAAGAGTTGAAGAGACAAGTTCAGGAACTTAAAGACATAGGTTTTGTTCGCCCAAGTATGTCACCTTAGGGGGCACTAGTTCTATTTGTGAAGAAGAAAGGGGAGAGCTACAACTTTGTATCGACTATAGAAAGCTGAATAAGGTCATGATCAAGAATAGATATCCACTTCCCTGGATAGTCGACCTATTCGATCAGTTACAAGGATCAAGGATATTCTTGAAGTTTGATTTGCGTTCAGGTTATCATCAATTGCTAGTTTGACCAGAAGATATATCGAAGACTTCTTTCAGGAAAAGTGTAATACCCTGTATTTTTATGTGTACTTTTATACCGTTTTAATATAAATAAGATTTACTGTGCTTGTCTTTTCTTTTCCTGGAATTTCATCTTCGAGCAATCGAACCTCCTTTGATCGATCGACCAATTCTTTTCTTCAATCGATCGAGCCCACTTTAAGCGATCGAAGCTCTACCGACCTGAATTGATGACGTGATTCTTTTCTCGAGCGATTGAACCCATCTTAATCGATCGAACCTTGACTGACCTGTTCTCAATCGATCGAACCCACTTCGATTGATCGAACCCTGTGTTATCAACATACGTGTTTTGCCACCTGCATTCTCCTCTCCCTATATATATGTATCACTCACACACTCACACACACACACACACGTGCGAGTTTTGAAAACTGAGAAAGGGTTAGAGAGAGATATATAAAGTTTATATATACACACTCATATATATACACACACACACCTGGTTATATATATACACAAACTCACACTCCCCCATACACTCTCAAGGGAAAGAGAAGAGAAGGAGGAGAAGAAGGAGAAGACAGAGGATAGAGAAAAGAAGGAGTAAGAGAAAAAGGAGAGAGAGACCATCGAGACTACCCGCGGCCACCCCGAGCTCGTTGGCGTCGTCGACGTTAACGGTGAGTGTTCATACTCACTTAGTAGCATAGATATGTATGTATATATGTGTTTCGGCAAGATAGAACGGACCCTGAATGTGCGTGAATGGTCCAGTTCAAACTCTGGAATAATACTGCGTTCAATCAATCGAATAGAGTTTGAGCGATCAAACACAGCCCGTTCTTAATCGATCGAAGTAACTTCGATCGATCGAACATTTACTTTCCTTAATCGATCGAAACTTTGATCGATCGAGCATATCAGAATGTTAAATGCTTAGTTATTTTATACCTGATGAACTATTAATCTATTTATGATCATGCGTTGATGTTAGAGGTTGTATTAGAATAATACACACGTGGAATAATAGACTTAATACATAGAACAGTGGAACTAATGGTATAATGATGGTATAATGTTGTTAAAATGGATGAGAAGACGACGTGCATAGTAGTGGGTCTGTCAATCACAGAGGTCAATACTATTTATATTTGTGCATACGAATATGGCCGCTAAGATCGTGTGATGTCGGTTATAGGATCCCAAGGTACTAGGATAGTCTGCGATGGAGTTAGCTGTGTGCGATTGTAAAGCTGTGCAATGGAATTAGCTGTGTGCGATAGTAGAGTTGAGTGTTGTGGAGCTAAGTACTGTGATATTTTAGAGCTGAGTACTATAGAGCTAAGTGTTGTGATATTTTAGAGCTGAGTGCTGTGGTATAATGGAGTTGCGTGCTGTAGTATGTCAGAGCTGTGTGCCGTATTATATTTGGGTTGCGTGCCGTATTGCATCAGGGCTGTTGGTCATATTATATCAGGGCAGATTGGTCAAAATAGTAGGATTGTATGTCGGGATTTGATAGCTTGTATGGTACGGGATTACGTGTCTGATTTATGTGATAGGACGTAGGACTTCGTGTTGAGTGTCACAGACCGTAGGTATGGGACTACGTGTTTGATTAATGTGGACCCAAGAGTCTATGTCATATGTGAGATGTGATTGGGATGACGTCCATTGTTATATTGAGTTGGTACATATATGCATGCGAACGATGAGATAATCCTTTTAGTGAGGTTGTTGCTTTAGATGCTGCTTATCTATAGATACTCTGTTAGTATTTGCTTTCACTCGGCTTTCGTAGCTGACGGCGTTTATGCCGTTGGATATTCGACGTCCAGCTGGCCAGGGTTATGAGTATACAGGAGATGCATGCATAGACAAGGGCTTTGAGGATGGAGCCTACGATGATGGAGGCTACGCTGCTGCTGACTACTACGCAAGCTGAAGACTGGGAGCTGTGTTGTAGTTAATTTATGTCTATGTTTTAGAGACTTCTGTTTTAGTTATGTTTGTATCGGTGTATGTTGCCGTAATATTTTATTTACGTTTCTGTAAACACTCGTGGCTTTGTAATAGTTTAGTATTACACTTTGACTATATATATCAACCTTAGAACTTTCCAATGTGTGGTTTGAATCATTACTCTGATGGTTTGACTTTGGTTATGGACAATGTGGTGACTTTCAACTGTCATGGCCTACGGGTCTAAAAAAGAATTTATTTTCTCTATTTTTGCTACTGCGGGGCGTGACAAAAAGGTATGGGTACTACGAGTTTTTAGTGATGTCTTTTAGATTGACCAATGCCCCGATAGTATTTATAGATCTAATGAATAGAGTATTCAGATCCTATATGGATTAATTCATTATAGTATTCATCGATGACGTTCTGATTTACTCAAAGATGGAAAAATAGCATAAGAAACATCTACAGATTACACTACAGACTCTCTGAGACAACAGTCTGTACGTGAAGTTCAGCAAGTGCGAAATCTGGCTTCTAGCAGTCAAATTCTTAGGACATGTAATATTATAGGATGGAATTTTTGTACACTCATCTAAGATCGATGCAATCTTGAGCTGGAATAGACCGACCAACACAGTCGAAGTTAGGAGTTTTTTTGGTCTGGCTAGATATTATCGGAGATTCGTGGATAGATTCTCTAAGATCGCAGGATCATTGACAGGCCTGACAAGGAAAGAGACGAAGTATGAATGGACTGACAAGCATGATGATGCATTTTGGGAATTGAAAGAGAGACTAACCTCAGCACCAGTGCTTGCAATACCTAGGAGTGGTGAATGATTCATAATTTGCAGTGACACATCGCACCAAGGACTTGGTTGTATGCTAATGCAAGACGGGAATGTTATTGCATACAGATCAAGACAATTGAAGTTGCATGAGAAGAATTATTCGACGCATACTTGGAACTAGCTATAATCGTGTTTGCTTTGAAGATTTGGAGACACTACTTGTATAAAGAGAAGTTCGATATGTTCTCGGATCATAAGAGTTTAAGGTACCTATTCTCTCAAAAGGAGTTGAACATGGGACAACGAAGATGGATGGAACTACTCAAGGACTATGATTTCTCCTTGCAATACCATTCGGGTAAAGTAAATGTTGTAACTGACGCATTAAGCCAAAGGCCCCGCTTTTTGATTGCTTTAATGTTGATTAGAGAATGGCGAGCATTGGAGACGCTAGTCGAATTCGACCTTTGACCAATGAAATTAGGAGAAGGATAACACTTTGGATGCCTTGTTGTGCAACTGACTCTCATCAGCCATATCTTGGAAGCTCACTAGTTAAACGAGGATTTGAAGCTATGGTTTACTAAGATGTCCGCAAAGGAACCATAAATATGGAGTATCAGTACGGATGGAGCATTGAGATGCAAAGGTAGACTCTGTGTGCCAAATAACGATAGACCCGTAAAGGATATTTTGGACGAAGCGCACAAGTCAATGATGACTATTCACCCCGGAGGAAACAAGATGTATAAGGACTTGAAGAGAACTTATTGTGGGAAGGAATGAAGCGAGAAGTGGCTGAGTATGTATCGCAATGTCTTGTTTGCAAGCAAGTGAAGGCAGAACATCAGAAACCACCTGAACTTCTATAGCCACTACCGATTCCCCAATCTCGTGGTTGGTTTGCCAAGGTCTCAGCAAAACCATGACGTTATTTGGCTAATAGTTGATTGACTGACCAAGTCAGCACATTTCATTGCCTACAGCATGACGTACCCAGTAGAACGATTGAGCCAGATGTATCTACAACAAGTTGTGTGACTACACGGTGTACCTGTCTCAATAGTGTCGAATCAAGATTCACGCTTTACCACATAATTCTGGAAGAGCCTTCAGACAGTAATGGGAACTTCACTAAACTTAAGTACAATCTTTCATCCACAGACAGATGGTCAAACAGAGCAAGTTAATCAAGTAATGTAGGATATGATGCGAGCCTATGTCATTGAGTTTGAGAGCTCATGGGAGATGCACCTACCTTTGATCGAGTTTGCCTACAACAATAGCTACCACACAGGCATATGGATGGCTTCGTTCAAAGCTTTATATGGAAGACCTTGCCGACCACCGCTATGTTGGGCCGAAGTCGGAGATACTCAAATACTTGGGACTGAGATGATTCGAGAAACAAGCGATAAGATCCAAATTGTACGAGAAAAGATAAACACAGCGCAATCCAGACACAAGAGCTATGCCGACAGGCAACAAGCGACGCAAAGACCTATATACTACTGAAAGTTTTGCCAATTCAAGGTATCGTCAGATTCAGACAGAAAGAGGCAAGCTATCGCCACGATTCATTAGACCGTTCGAGATCCTAGAACGTATTAAAAAAGTATCCTACAAACTTACATTACCACCGAAGATGTCAGGAGTGCACTACATTTTCCACATCAGCATGTTAAAGAAGTGTGCTCATAACCCAGCGCACAAGATTATTTTGAAGATATCGCGGTGAACAAGAATGTCATGTTCAACAAAGGACTCGTGCAAATCTTAGACCGAGGAGTGGAGAAACTCAAAAACAAGGATATTCCACTAGTGAAGATTCAGTGGAAGCACCACGATGAAGGAGCAGCTTCATGGGAACTAGAGTCAGAGACACGAGAGAAGTTTCCATTTTTGTTTTGACCCTGCTTACTTCAAACTTTGGGGGTAAATCTTTTGATAAGTGGTGGATGATGTAATACCCTGTATTTTTGTATTATAATATATATGAATAAGACCTTGTATTACTTCTTTAAATACTTGTATGAGTTTAGCTTTATCTTTGGTGTAATCTATATCCCAATCGATTGGATTTTCCAATCGATTGCCTTATCTTGGATACCAATCAATTGGCATCCTATACCAATGGAGTCATTAATACCCAACCCCAATCGATTGCCACTTATGCCAATCGATTTATAGCAATTGGGCAGATTCTTTTACCTTGGCTAGGGATTGGCCACGTGACACCTTCTCTTCTATATATATAAGCCCATTTTGGGCATATTTCTGGTTACAAAAATCAGTAAGAGAGAGAGGGTATGTTTGTGTGTGTTTCCATATATATATATATATATATGTGTACCCTTATATATAAATGTACACATATAAATCCCCACACTCACATTCACACACCGTAGACTGAGAAGAAGAGAGAGAAAATGAGGAGACCAGAGAGAGAAGAAAGAAAAAAGAGACAGATAGAGAAAACAAAGAAGAGAGAGGACCACCATTGGAGAAGCTTCAAGCTTCAAACACACCAACAAAACACACCCTTGACACCTAAGGTAAGTTCTAATCTCACTTGGCAGCCTAATATTAATGTTAGAGCATGTATAAAAGAACTAAAGACGTTCAAATCATGTGTTCCCGAATTTATGTTGTTGGACTGTCATTTATGTGAAGAAGATGAAGTCCTAATTGATTGCCATAGACGAGATCCCAATCGATTGCCATATGATGTAATCGATTGCCATTGTAGATACCCAAAGTTAGCAATCCATTAGTATGGATTGTGATCTAATTGATTGGACTTTTTCCCTATCTATTGTTATTATTTTTATACCAATCGATCAGACTTCTGTCCAAATCGATTGGCACGTACAAAATGTTGATATTCCTGTTTTGTTTATTTATGATTGTTTAGTTGTTTATATACTATTCTGAATCCCTCGCATGTAATACAAACGTGATAATTAGATAATGTGATGTAGGATCGTAGTGATGTTAAGATTAACAGATGATGGTTAGAATATTAGATGATGCATTAGTCATGAACTGTTAAGGTTCTTGTCCGTTTCATTCAATGTAGTCAGGCCACATGAGATTTGTCATGTATCGATGTTATAGTGGAACTTAAGTAGGTTTGTTCAAGATTCAGGAATCTTACGTGGACGGGCCTTGGTCATGGTATGTTCTTAAAAACGGTGAACTACGCATATGTTCTTAAAAGCAGTGAACTAGACCAAGTAGCCCTAAGATAGCTTGTTGATTCAATGATATGTTCTTAAAAGCGGTGGACTGTGCATATGTTCTTAAAAGTGGTGAATTGGGATCAATAGTAGATGACATTAAGTCATGGTAATAGAATGATGTACTGTTGCCTAAAGTGTTCCTGTAGTGCGGTGAACTGAGCATACGTTCTTAAAAGTTGGGGATGGACTGGCGTGGTGTATATGTCATGCAGTGGACTATGCATATGTTCTTAAAAGTGGTGGACGGAGCAATGGTGTATCTTTAGAAGTGAACTACTGTCGAGTCTATTATTCATTTAGTTTAGTGTTATCGGTCTTTAATTAGTAAGACATTAGTAATCGAATAATCGGTTTGATTAAAAAGAAGGAACCCTCAATGGAATCTAATTGTTTATCGTTCATAACTTGTAATAACTTCAATAGTTGATCCCTGTTAGTATCTAATTCACTCAGCTTTCATTAAACTGAAGGCATTTATGCCGGTGGACATTTCTATGTTCTCGCGCACCCTGGTTATGACTACAGGTGAAGGGCCTACAGGCAAGGACTACTATGCTTGTGATGATGCTCCTGTGGATGACTACCCCGACGAAGGTCAGGTAGAAGAGGATTACTATGCCGAGAACTACCTCTATGCCAATTGAAGATTAGGCTAGATTATAGTTTATCTATGTTTACTGTTTTTCAGACTTTTTTGTAATCAGGCATATGTTGCCTTGACACTTATGTTTTATTTGATTCAAGACTCTGATTGTAATAGATTAGTAACTTTCTTTTGACTATAAGTTACGTTATTATCCAGAACCTAGATTATATGTTATGATAACTTTTATTTCTTTTTATTGTTAATACTGCGTGGTGTGGACAATCATGTGACTTCACATGTCACTGCCTTTGGACCCAAAAAGGAATTTATTTTCTCTTTTTTTGCCATTTCGGGGCGTGACACTACCTAGCCGAGATCTAACAACCTCTTTAGTCATGTAGCCCAGTGGGATGTCGTAGATCTGAGGCCAAATCAGAATATGATCAAATTTAATTTCATTCATCTATTGCTTTGAATCGAGTTCACGTAAACAAAGTAGGTGATTATAAAAAAACCAGGGTTCCAGATTCAAAACCCTAGCCTTATCTCTTGTGTCACAAAACTCAAAAAGTAACATGTTATATATGAACCAACTCCCTAATCAAAACACCCTTAGCACACCATAACGAGCCCAACATCTTCCTCGTGGCTTTCATATGTTCATCGATCTGCTGAACACATCACCCCTAACAAATAAAAAAATCCTTCTTATGAACCCTAGAAGACAGTCTACCGTCAAACTGCATGTCTTCTCATTCAACCGCTCTAAGATGTAGTATTTTCATCATAATGTTGAGAGTCTGGTTGATGATAACACACTAAGAGAAAGTAAGCCAAACCAACCCCTACGTGATCACATGATCGTAAGAGGACGATACCTTGAAAATCAAGACAAACCCTCTACCCTAGCCTTCGAGAGACGATTATCTTTTAGAGGTTCATCTACATATATTCGTATATATATGTTAAAAATATGATTTCTGCTATATTTTCCAAAGGTCTTAAATTGATTTTTCTTAAATACCAAATACAAAAGTACATTATTTGTTTTCAACAAAGTTTAATTTCTTTTACTTTTCAAATACAGAATACGAACTCTCTTATAAGTCCTTCGATTATCAAAGTTCTTGATACTCAAAATAAATCGTCATAAAAAATAAAAATAATGAAATTGACTCCTTGACTTTAAATCGGCAAATCCATTTCCTCTCACTTCTCTTCAATAGTGCATAAAAAAGTTGACTTTATTTTGAAATTTGTTGTAATCGTATTTGTAAGATTTTGAAGAGAAGGAAACAGTGTATCATTACCAAAACAAAAAATAAGAAGCATCAAAGTTCTATAATGTGCTTTTTGTATACCAATCTCCCCCAAGGAAGAACTTTAGGGACTATTGGGATACTCAAAAGAGAATTAATTAAGTTTTACTCTTATATTATAAAAGTGCCTCTACCAAACGAGTTCAAATCGTCAGTAGCACTGCCCATCCAACACACCCTAAGTGGCCTTGACTGGACCATATTTTTTTTGTAAAAAATGCAAAAAATAAAAATAAAAATAAAATAAATTGTGGTCCTGAGGCCATATGGGTGCTGCTGGGTTGGTAGCTCCCATGCTACTGAGATTCCAAAACTCTATCAAATGCCCAACCCAGCAGCCACGTGGATTGGCAGGACCATAAATTTTTTTTTTTTTGATATTTTTATAAAAGGCAAAAAAAAAATTGTGTAGCCATGCCAGTGCCACATGGGTGCTGCCCACACAGCAGCACCCAATTGGCTACCGAGGATCTGAGCCCCTACCAAATACTTGAATTTGTAGAACCAAATCACATGTGAATCTCATATGCCTTGCAAACTGTAACGACCCACCTCCCCATCTAGCAACAATATTGTCCGCTTTAGGCCTAAACACAAAGAACTTCCCAGGGGGTCACCCATCCCTGGTACTGCTCTGGCAGCAGCATGCTTAACTGTGAAGTTCTTTCATGTTTAGCTCCCTCACAGTTTTAAAAGGCCTTGTTGCATATAGAGGGGCGATTAATGTTTATAAACTAGTCCAGGAACTTCACCCCAGGCGATGTGGGACAAGTCCCCACACCCGACCTCACCTCATCCGTCTTGGCCATTCTGCCTCAGGAGTATTGGCTCTTAGTCATCACAATCCACCCTCCTTAAGGGCCACACGTTCTCGTGTGGGACCTGCCCCACACTTCCGGCTGGGTTTCCGCTCTGATACCATTTGTAACGACCTACCTCCCCATCTAGCAACACTATTGTCCGCGTTGGGCCTAAACACAAAGAACTTCCCAGGGGGTCACCCATCCCTGGTACTGCTCTGGCAGTAGCACGCTTAACTGTGAAGTTCTTTCATGTTTAGCTCCCTCACGGTTTTAAAAGGCCTTGTTGCATATTGAGGGGCGATTAATCCTTATAAACTCGTCCAGGAACTTCACCCCAGGCGATGTGGGACAAGTCCCCACACCCGACCTCACCTCATCTGTCTTGGCCATCCTGCCTCAGGAGTATTGGCCAACCTCTTGTACACATGGTACAAATGACTTTAAAGGGCAGTTGATATATTTTAGTATAGTTCGCTTAGAGCATCCGTAGTGGTATTTCAAAAACTTAAGTAAACTTAAGCTATGTTGCTATATATGTTTGGTGCGCATTGTAGTGATGTAAATTGGAAGACTACACTCACAAAGTTGAGCGAATGGTAGACGGATCACTGTGTGCCGTGAGGATAGTGGCCAACACACATTGTACCGTGAAGTTTTTGTTAGGGTTTGAAGGGTATGCCCTCAAACCAGTTAGCATACTATTACTATTTATAGACATTTAATTGGTTTATTTATGGATATCATTTACATTTAACTATGTACGTTTTCATGAGATGAATGATTAGTAGGTTTTAATCCTTAAACAGTTCATGGAACTCATATATACGAATGTGATTTGTGTATAAGGAGATATGAGTGATCTATCTGAATGTGTAGAACTGTCACAGTCGATGATAAGATTGGAATACTTATCAAGATTAGACTGTATCACATTAACTTCTATTTGATAGAGTGAAGAATCTTATTCATTTAAATGTTTGATTCCAAGTTTAATGTGATAGTGTATTTGATACATTAACGGACTTGAGTATGATCTATTAACATAATACTGTCCATTAGTTAATAGACACTCAAACTTGTGTAAGACACTTGTCCTTAATCCTGAGATGATAGTGAACACATACTACAAGCTTAGGTTGCTTCGAGTTACCAATCAGTGAGGTCTTCAAGATCAACACCTGGGTTTCTTGGGAAATCAAGTTTATAGTATTGGGAACACTAATCGTCAAGATGGAATCTACCCTCTGGTGTGAAGTGATTCACTTTAAAGAGTAAAGTATTCCCTTGAGAATGCCACTTAGTTGATTACTGAGAACTGCAATCATGTCCTCAAGTATGTTGATGACATGTTCAGAAATCTATGAGTAAGTGAATGAAACTCAAGGACTATTAGAGGTGATTATGATCGAGACGACAGTATATGTATTATATCCTGATTATAATTACAGATACTATTGGTAGAGGGCATTAGTGTCAGTACAAGTCTAGGTACTACTAATGAATGTGTGGTTAGCTTCTTATGCACTGGAGTGCAATCATTATTATATAGTGGAGTTAATAATGATTGATTAATAATTGATTCTGTTGGCCGAAATATGAAAACCTCAGAGGGGGGAGGGGTGAATAAGGTTTTAGCGGAAATTAACCCTTTAAAAACTTAATTACAAATTAAACACAATCACAAATAATAAAGTAAAGAGATAAGGGAAGAGACACTTGCAAACCGAGTTTTCAAGTGGTTCGGCAATCCGCACACTGCGGCCTACGTCCACCCCTCAAAAACACCTCTTGAGGATTCCTTTACTCCGATCTACTTCACGGGTGTAGACCAAACCGTTACAAGAGCCTCTAATATCTCCCAAAGAAGAAAACATCTTCTTTGCAATCAAGGGTTACTAACCCTCACTCTTTACAAATGATTTGAATATAAATTAAACTCTCTCTCTCTAGAGTGGATATTACAATTTAAAGCTCACACAATAACTCCTTAGTGTGTAGATAATACAAATAAAATCTCACTATAATTTGCTCTCTCAAGAATTACAATTGAAAGCTATAGCAAATTGATTTTTTCACTCAAACTAGGGCTCAAATGGGAATGATAATTAAACAAGATGTTTGAATGATTTTGTTAATGTTACCCCCTTCTTTATGACCCTTAAAACCATCCCTATATATAGCCTTTGAAAGATTATAGCCGTTGAAAGTGATTGGGTATATTTAAGACAACATTTGAAAAGTTAGAAAACTAGCCGTTGGGAGTTTCAGCGCGTTTCAGTCGACTGGATCGAAGGTTCAGTTGACTGGAAAGTTTATAGCAGTGAAGATACATTCTGTGACATTTCCAGTCGACTCAATAGTGCTCCAGTTGACTGTACATTACCTTCAGTCAATTGGACCCTTCAAAAATCAGTCGACTGATTTTCTGCTGGTTTTGGCAGACTGACACCTCTTCACTAAAACGGCCATAACTCCCTCTACAAAATGAATTTTTGCGATCCGTTTGAAGATTCGGAAACTAGATTCAAGTACATTTCCAACCATATAAAATTCAACATCTAATTCCTTATCAATTGGATCAGGTTTGCCTTTGAAGTTGACCTATCTGCGCAAAGGTCTTTATTTTGACTTAGCCACTTGAAAGCTTTTGTGAAATGAATTTAATTGAGTGGTCTAAGTATGTTTAGGTCCTTGAAAGTATTTTAAAGTATGAGAGCAAGGATCCTAAAGTATAATTAAAGTTACTTGAGCCCCTATGAGTGTTTGATCAAAATGCTTACATATAAATCCTAGTCTTCAACCAAGGATGAAAAAATCTTCAAGTCTTCAAGCTTGATCCTTGTTGAGCTCTATCACTCTTGGACTTCACCATATGCTATCTCATGATCTCAAACAAAGTTATAACATTTAAGTACATGAATCAAGAGGTTATCATAACAAAAATGACATGATAATTGATTTAAATAGAATCAATAAAAGTATGCAATTATCACTAGATTTGCCATCATCAAAACAAACAAAAATAATGCCTTAAATAAATTCAAGGCTAACAATTTCCCCCTTTTTGATGATGTCAAAACATGCACTAGAGATATAACATTAAGACACAATAAGTGTCATTTTCATGTTATCATTCAAAGTAACAAAATATACAAACTATGAATCCAAGAATGATAACTTTCAAAAGATAATCTGTCATTTTCATGTTATCATTCAAAGTAACAAAATATACAAATTATGAATCCAAGAATGATAACTTTCAAAAGATAATCTCTATTATCATTTTCCCTTCTCATTATTTTAAAGATCATTTTATCTTTATCAATCTATCTCTATCTTCCCCCTTTTTGACAACAACAAAAAGATGGAGGTTTGAACTAAAAGTTCCCCCTCAAGATACGCAAACATGTCATGGAGGCAACATAATGATACCAAATTACCAAAAACCAAATATGATACCAAATTACCAAAAACCAAATATGATACCAATTTAACTAAAGTAAACATAATGATATGTTCCCCCTCAACATATGCATATATATATATATACATATGAATACCAATGATATGATCAACATTATGCATTATCTCCTTAGGAGGATGAAATAGCTATGAACATCAAAACAAAATAACATGATAAATCAAACAAGATTAGCATGCTATCAAAATCAAGAGAAATATCGAAACAAGTTAATCTATCCTACTCCTACTAGGCTTAAGGTGAGAGATTTAACCATTGTCCAAGCATCATTGCCGAGAAGGTAGGAGAGGATCCTTTCACAACTCAAATCATGTTAATTTTCTTACGAAATGAACATTTGTAATTAGCTTGCCCCTTTTTCATGCAATAATGTCAAGTTACATGGGGGAGGGTTTCATTTGAGATTGATTTCTTAACAAAGAAATTCTTGTGAGAATTTTGAGAATTTGAAGTTGAAGGTGTGGACTTTACAAAGAAGGTTTTGTACTTCTTTTCCTTATATGTGGGATTAAATCCCAAACCGGCCTTATCAAAAACACATTTTTGTTTTCCCAAAAGCACATTCAAATTTTGTTCACCTTGGGTAAACTTGGCCAAAGTTTTTGTCAAATCATCCACCTTCTTTCTCAATTCAATCTTTTCCTTTTCAATAAATTCACTTGAAGGTTGATTGGTTGAAACAAGCTTTTCTTTTCTCAAAATTTCATTTTGAGATTTTAAATCATCCAATTGCCTTTTCAACTTCAAATTTTCTTTTTCAAACTCATTTGAAGATTGTGCTCTTAAAACATGTTTTTCATTTTCAATCTTCAAAGATTCATTTTGGGATTTCAAAATATTTAACTCATTTGAAAGTTTGGAAAAATTCTTTTTAAGAGTTATATATTTAGATCCCAAATTCTCTAACTCCTCATGTAACTCCTCAAAAGCACATTGAAGTTCATTATAATTAGGAGATTCAACAATAGATGTAAGGTTAGAGTTTACCAAATTCTTTTGTGCACCTTCTTGGTCACATGAGTCATCATCGGATGAGTCGTCATCATCCCAATTGGCCTCTTTTGCAATTTTCTCATTCTCATCATCTTCATTTACAAATAGGCACACTCTTTCCTCTTCACAAATTTGGTTAGTAGTACTATGAAAATTTTCTAAGCATAACCAAATTTTATTTGCATTTGAACATGAACGAATTCTATTATATGAAATATCATCTAAAGAAGTATATAGAATTTTCATGACTCTAAGATTCAATAGAAAGTTATTTTGATCACTTTCATTCCATTCAATCTTTGGTTTGGGAGAAAAATCATTTTTGACAAATTTTTCAAAGATTTATGTCAAGTGATATAAAATAAATTTCTATTCTCCTCTTCAAATGATCATACTTGTGATCTTTCAACGATGGAGGAGTAGTAATGCCATAACCTTCTTTTCCTTCCATAGAATTTGGCTCATTGTTTTGAAGTTCATTAAAATCATTAGAGTCATTGAAAATACAAGAAGTAGAGGTTACCCCATTTTCTATTGCCATAAGGCAAAGATTGACGATCTCATCTTCATTTGAGTCGTCGCTCGATGATTCACTCTCGAAGCTACTTTGAGTGGCCTTCATTGCCTTCTTCTTACGTTGTTCATCTTTAGGAGGCTTCTTTCCCAATTTTTCTGTCTTTAGAAACTTTGCGAATTTTTGGGTGATCAAAGCCATTTCGTTATCCTCATTACTCTCATGATCTTTTCCCTTTTTATTTGAGTTTGAGGACTTCAAAGCCATGTCTCCTCTTTTGATCTCCTTTTTCTTGTCTTCTTCGACTAGCACGGCTAACTCCATTTCATGGATAATGAGAGATCCCATGAGTTGTTCAATTAACAAGTTTGTCAAATCTTTCGCTTCCCGGATAGCCGTGACCTTCGGTTGCCATTGCTTTGGTAAAGCCCTAAGAATTTTCTCAATAATTTCTTCATTAGCATAAACTTTACCATGATGTTTTAAGCTATTGATGATAGTTGTAAACCGGGTAGACATATCACCAATAGACTCAAAAGGCAACATTTTAAACATTTCATAAGATTGAACAAGCAAATTAATTTTTGACTTTTTGACTTGGCTTGTTCCCTCATGAGTCACTTCAAGTTTATCCCAAATTTCTTTTACGGATTCGCAAGATGAAATTCTATTGTATTCATTTGGGTCAAAACCACAATATAATAAATTTATTGCCAATGCATTCATTTTAATGAGTTTCTTATCGGCATCATTATACTCATCTTCCATTTTTGGAATAGAAATACCATTTACACTTTTTGTAGGAAGATGAGGCCCTTTGACCACTATTTGCCATAAATCAAAATCTTGAGAAATCATATAGATTCTCATTCTATTTTTTCAATAAGCATAATTTGATCCATTAAAACATGGTGGTCTATTTGCCGATTGGCCCTCGCCATAAGAGATGCGAGAAGTGTTGGTTTCCATTTGAATCTTAACTCAAAATTTTCAAAAATTTTTGAAAATAGAAAAGCCGAAGCTTTGATACCACTTGTTGCCAGATATGGAAACCTTAGAGGGGGTGAATAAGGTTTTAGCGGAAATTAACCTTTCAAAAACTTAATTACAAATTAAACACAATCACAAATAAAAAAGTAAAGAGATAAGGGAAGAGACACTTGCAAATCGAGTTTTCAAGTGGTTCGGCAATCCGCACACCGCAGCCAACGTCCACCCCTCAAGAACACCTCTTGAGGATTCCTTTACTCCGATGTAGACCAAACCGTTACAAGAGCCTCTAATCTCTCCTAAAGAAGAAAACCTCTTCTTTGCAATCAAGGGTTACTAACCCTCACTCTTTACAAATGATTTGAATATAAATTGAACTCTCTCTCTGTAGAGTGGATAATACAATTTAAAGCTCACACAATAACTCCTTAGTGAGTAGATAATACAAATAAAATCTCACTACAATTTGTTCTCTCAAGAATTACAATTGAAAGCTAGAGCAAATTGATTTTTCACTCAAACTAGGGCTCAAATGGGAATGATAATTAAACAAGATGTTTGAATGATTTTGTTAATATTACCCCCTTATTTATGATCCTTAAAAACATCCCTATATATAGCTTTTGAAAGATTATAGCCTTTGGAAGTGATTGGGTACATTTAAGACAACATTTGAAAAGTTAAAAAACTAGCCGTTGGGAGTTTCAGCGCGTTTCAATCGACCGGATCGAAGGTTCAGTCAACTGGAAAGTTTATAGCAATGAAGATACATTCTGTGACATTTCCAGTCAACTGAATAGTGCTCCAGTCGACTGGACATTACCTTCAGTCGATTGGACCTTTCAAAAACCAGTCAACTGATTTTCTGCTGGTTTTGGCAGACTGACACCTCTTCACTAAAATGGCTATAACTCCCTCCACAAAATGAATTTTTGCGATCCGTTTGAAGATTCAGAAACTAGATTCAAATACCTTTCCAACCATATAAAACTCAACATCCAATTCCTTATCAATTGGATCAGGTTTGCCTTTAAAGTTGACCTATCTGCGCAAAGGTCTTTATTTTGACTTAGCCACTTGAAAGCTTTTGTGAAATGAATTTAATTGAGTGGTCTAAGTATGTTTAGGTCCTTGAAAGTATTTTAAAATATGAGAGCAAGGATCCTAAAGTCCAATTAAAATTACTTGAGCCCCTATGAGTGTTTGATCAAAATGCTTACATATAAATCGTAGTCTTCAACGAAGGATGAAAAAATCTTCAAGTCTTCAAGCTTGATCCTTGTTGAGCTCCATCACTCTTGAACTCCACCATATGCTATCTCATGATCTAAAACAAAGTTAGAACATTTAAGTACATGAATCAAGAGGTTAGCATAACGAAAATGACATGATAATTGATTGAAATAGAATCAATAAAGTATGCAATTATCACTAGATTTGCCATCATCAAAACAAACAAAAATAATGCCTTATATAAATTCAAGGCTAACATATTCCTTAGTTAAGAGTTTAACTGGAAGGAGTTAATTATTAATCGAAGTCAATAATTAAGATCCTAGAGGTCCCACTCCTAGCTCTTTGGGTGCTTGAATGCTAAAGGGAACAAAATGAGAAAATAGGTACCAGAAACCGATTTGTGGGTACTGGCACCAGAAACCGGTTTGTGGGACAAACCGGTTTATGGGTACTGGTTCCAGAAATCGGTTTGTCCTACAAACCGGTTTCTGAGGATAGGTTTCAGAAACCGGTTTATGGGACAAACCGGTTTGTGGTATGTCGGTTAAGAAAAACTATAAATAAAGGACTTACAGGCAGAATACAAAGTGATGCAAATTCTAAGCCCTATGAGTTCCATATCAGTCTCTCATATAGTTCCTTAAGGGTTTTCCACAAAACCCTAGAATTCGATAGCATCCGGAAGTCATAGGAGTGAAGATTTCTGGAGTTTGAAGAGCCGAATCTTCATCAACATCACAAAACGGAAAGAAGAGTTCTCGATAGGATCCTACCGATCTGTTTCTGGTATGGATATATATACGTATATTAGTATTAGTATATATATATATATATATATATGTCTTGTATTGCATACAACTAAACGAGAAGTAGATCTTAAAAGTTTTGAACTGTACCTATTTATATTCCGCTGCGCACTGAATCTAGTTTTTCAACAGTTTTCTCATAAAGTGATAAGACAACACATTGTGTGCCTTGAAGATGATGATCGACACACATTGTGCCGTGAAGTTTTCTCATAAGGTGGTAGACTGCACACACTATGCCGTTTGGCTGAACTTAGTGGAACTTAAGCGCACTACAGAGTTAGATTTACTTAAATATAACTAATGTATCCATTCGTTTTTTCTACACCACTGCGTAGCAAAATAGAGCAAAACTCCTGGAATGACCCTTGCAATGGAATGGTCATTCATGAGTTCATTTAATTCTCATGTCTGTTACCACCAAATCGGTTGGAATGACCATTCCAAAAGTAATCATCATTTTCACAAAAGTAGGAATGATCATTCCTTCTAAAAACCTAAGGAATGAGATTTTATTGCAATCGAATGAACCAGTAAGGAAATAATATCCATCTTTTCCACTTTCCTTGTTTTAATTTTTCCTATAATAAAACAAATTATTACTTTTTTTGTTAATATTTAGTTTAAATTCAACATTAACTCCAAAAATTAGGATACCATTTTAAAATAGAAATTATTGTATGTCATTTCATTCCTAGTTACAACCAAACATGTAAATGAAATTCTCATTCCTATTCCATTCCGTCTTCATTCAATTCTTGAGTTTCATTCCATTTCTATGTTATTCCATTCATACGTACCAAACGTACGATAAATTTACCAAAGTTCAGTCCTGTTTTAACGCCATTGTGGATACTCCTATTACCCATACTTGCACAGTTCAATCCGAACAACCGAATCAGTTGTGCTTGCGTGGGATCCACAATTGCTTCTTTAGGAACACGAGGAAATCAAGCAATGATTCTTTCTCTCTCTACATCTCTCTTTCTCTCACTAAAACTACACCAGTCGGCATCACTTGGTCAATTAGCACCCTTCAATTCAGGCATATTGTTCACTTTTGACAACATTTCTCACTTTCTGAAAAACAAAAACAATTTCAGAAAACCCAAAATAGACTTGTATAGGAGTATAGTAGCTTAGAAAAACACAAACCCTAGAAAGTGTTCCTTTGTATTTTGTACTAAGAAATAACAAATTCGCCGCCGATTTGATCTCAGCCGTCAGATTCTTACACTCTCCGCTCTTCACTTCTCTTTCTCTCTCATGCGTTTTCTGTTTTTTCTCGCCACACTTGCTAACACTGTTTCTGTTTTTTTTTTTTTGTTTTGTTTTGTTTTTCTTTCTTTCTTTCTTTCCAGGTGGCACTATTATTGCAATTCAATGTAAGAATGTTGAATAAAAATCAAATCTTTATTGCTATCTTTAGTTTTCTAAGTTCTGATGTTCAGAGATTGAAATTTAATTTGATTCTGATTGGATTTTAAGGTTTTTAATTGTTTTTTGTATGTGGGTTTTAGGTGTTTTAGAGGATAAAGATTGGATTTTAGGGTTTGTAATTGGTAGTAATGAGATATTGATTGAAGTTTATGAAGATGGTATCTGAATTGGGAAGGGAACCCATATTGGGTGGTAATGAAGGGTCATTAGGGGATGAATTGGAGAAGGAATTAGGGTTATTGCTTCGCGAACAGCGGCCACTGGTGGCCGATGATCGCGAAAAGGAGTTAAATTTGTGTAGAAGTGGCTCAGCTCCGCCTACTGTTGAGGGTTCAATGAGTGCCGTTGGTGGGTTGTTCAATAACTGTGGCAATGGCGGCGGCGGAGGTGGTGGTGTGTTTTCGGAGATTGGTCGGAATAAGAGTGGTAATGGGTTTCTATCTGAGGAAGAGCTTAGGTCTGATCCTGCTTATTTATCTTATTACTATTCAAATGTGAATCTGAACCCTAGGTTGCCACCTCCGATGATCTCAAAAGAGGATTGGCGGTTTGCGCAGAGATTACAGGGAGGGAATTTGGACTTGGGGGGAGTTGGGCATAGAAGGAAATTGTATAGGAATGATAGTGACAGTGTTGGGAAATCAGTTTTATCAATGCCCCCCGGGTTTAAGTCGAAGGAAGGAGAGAGAGAGAGAGAGAGTGAGAGTGAGTCGGAAAGATTTCTTAGCTCGGTTGAGTGGGGTGGTGATGGATTGATCGGTTTGCCTGCGTTAGGACTAGCCGGAAAACAGAAGAGTTTTTCTCAGAAATTTCAGGTGAATTATCTTTCCTACATGTTCTTTCTATTACTTCCGTATATACTTGCATTTGATGTATACGGTGTTGTTATAATTCTTGTTTAAGATTGAGAGTAGTAGTTAAAATAGTGGATAATTTGTTGTTTTAATTGATTATAGTTTGGCCGGAGCCGTTTGGGCTTTTTGGGGCCGCTTTTTCCGAATGATAAAAGGTTGTGATCGTCAGGATTAGTTTTTTCACAGCTTTTGTAAAAAACCAGATTCCTTTTAAAGGAGAAAAACTACTTCTTCTCTTCCTTTTTTGTCCTCGAAAAAACTCCAATTTGTAGCTTTTTGAAATATCTTTTATGCCAAAAACTGATTATTTTAACAGCTGAGCCGAACAACCTCTTGGAATCCCTTCTGTCATCCAATGATAATTCTTGTTTCTTGTTCATGGTTGACACATATATTGTATACAATCCTTTGAGTGCGTCAAGCATCTTTCTGAAACTCGAGCTCGTTGTGCGTATCTTATAGGGGAACTGGTGTATTTAGTTCCCACTCTTTGGCTGTTGTATTAGTTGATATTAATGGTTAATAAAACATCTCTGCTATCATTTAATGACATTCATCGTTTCCCGTTGATGTTGACACGTACAGTATCCTTTTCAGTGTGTTAAGCTATCTTTATTACAGCTATCTACGCGTCTTAGACTCTTATATAGAAGTTAACATGTTTAATTCCCCCTTTTGGCAGGTGTTAGAGTTTATTTTTGTGTTTGTCATTTTGCATTTATTTGTACCTTTTATGTTGTTAAATTCCTTATCTGCTATTTTTTCTCTCATGGACTCAAGGGTGGAGGCTTGTATGGAGCAGTGGGGGCACATGCCCCGCTCAACTTTTTTGTATTTGTATTTTTACCCTATACATTTTATATAGTATACATTTGTGCCTCTCCTAAAGTTTTTAATTTACTCCTTCTAAACTGAAAAGGTCCCACTTTGCTTCTTACATTTTTCTAATTTTTACTTATATAAACATGTTATTTACTAGATTAGCCTCAACTATTTGTGTCCTTTTAGATATTGCTTTTAAACGTATAAGGATTCCTTGTTTATATTTGAAACAAGTAGAAAGAAAAAAAAAAACATCAAGTATGCGAACAATGTTGTCAAATCGTGAATCGGTTTGCCAAAATTATGAATCATGAATCGAATCGAATCAAATCAAATCAAATCGTGAATTGTAAGATTCACTTTTTTAGAAAATAGATAATACATATTTGTATTTGCATATAAAACACATGTATATACATAATTGTATGTATATACCTTTAATAATGTGTTGCCTTTTAGGATGTGAAGCCCAACACTTCACATACATACATGGATGTGAATAGGAAAAAGGAACGAACATAAGGACAATGCATGAATGGCATTACTGCTGATTTGCTAATAAAAAGTTAAAAGCTTAGCATTATCTGTCTAGTCGCCTATTTATTTACACACACGCATAAGCTTTATATTTAGCAATTGTATCACAACTTAACAACCTATAAACTAATACAAGTGAAGAATAGAATGGCATGTAACATGAGCCAAAATTATGACACCACCTGTTTTAAAAATAAAATAAAATAAGCGCAGCTCAAATTTTTTTATGAATCGAATCATGAATCGCCATGAATCGGACGATTCAGACCGATTCAATGTGATTTCCGATTCATAGGCATGATTCAAATCGTTTGGTCTCAGAATCAAATTGAATTGTGAATTGTATGTTCTAACAACCATGTATACGAACACATTTTTTAAAAGAGTTATGGAGGATTAGTTTGTCTTATAATTATTATGTTTTAACCCTCAGCTCATCTTATGTTAAATCCACGGAATAACCAGACAATTTCAAAACCCTAAAAACCCAAAATTACAGTATGAATCGGGCAGGGGCGAACCCCATGTCATTTGTGCCCCCTACGTGGACTTGATTATTTCGTTTATTGCTACTTGCTAGTATTCAAAGATCCGTACTGAAGATCTTGCCTAATAATGTGATATCTCTGATTCTGTAGAATTTATGGTACTGAGCTAGTGTCTATATTGTATATCTAGCGCAATAAATTTATTCTATCTAATACCAAGTTGTCAACGAATGGGTTAAAACGCAAAATCTTGTATTTCTTCTTTCAGAAGATATCAGTTTCATGTTCTGCTTTTGATGCATTGTAATACCTCCCACGTCAAGTTTATTGTGAGACTTGCATGACGAAACATTTTTTATTTTTTTAGAGTGTTGTCTAGAAAGCATAGCTTATTATTATTATTATTATTTTTATATAAATAACAAATTCAGATATTTTAAATGGCAATACCACCATAATGTCAATTTGAATTCTTACTGTCAATGAATTGGAGTTTTTGTGATGTTTTCTAATTGAGGATGGTATATACATTGTTGTCAACTTGTGAATCGAATTGTGAATCGGTTTGCCAAAACTATCAATCGTGAATCGTAAGATTCAACCTTGTTTTTTTTTTAGTGTGTGTTTGGAAAAACTAAATACTAATATATCTCTACGCATACACATAAAAACATATATTTGGTGCTTAAATTGAACAAAATAATTTAGCACACGTTTCATCCAATATCAATGCTCAAAATGTTGAAAAATTTCCTCTTAAAACTCAAAATTTCAAAGTTCAAAATTATGAATAATGAGTCTTATTGAATAGTCTGAATAACGAAGATACTTGTATGGATAGACCAATTCTAACAACCGTGGATAAAAAATTGAATCTGTTTTGACTGTAAATGATTTTGTTGTTGGAACTATCTTATATCCTTGTTTGTGGGGTAATGTACTTAAATGAATGTGACACTCCCCTTACATCCCAAAATCACGTTTGATCGATTGAAGGTTGCGATAAAATCGAATATTATTTTGTTTTGAACTTGTTACATCATTCTTTGGTTTGACATTGAAGATGAACTTGGCACCTATGTAGGATGATTATAGTTGTTCAATTCCTGCATCTGGGCACCCATCTCACCCTGCAAGCCGCAATGCTTTTGATGTTAATAATGAGATATTGGGTTCTGGTGAAGCTGAGTTGACTAATTTACTCAACGATTTGTCCTCTACTGATACCACACAAGAAGTACTTGTTCGGAACTTGTCCTCTTACCAAAATGATGGTCAACTTGCATCATATGCTCATGATCCCAAACTCATTGCTAGGACACCTAGTCCTTCCCTTGGTCCTATTGGTGGAGGGAGAGTAAGTGCTTCAGAAAAGAGAAGTGTCAATAGTCCAAATTCTTTCAACGGTGTCTCATCAACTATGAGTGGATCTACGAATTTGGTAGCTTCTTTGTCTAGCATGAACCTCTCTAATGGTGTGAAAGATGAAGATAGCCACTTTCTGTCAAAGATTGATCACATCGTTGACGATCCTAAGAATTATCTCTTCAGTCTTCAAGGTGGTTCGGGCATGAAAAAATCCGAGGCTGGGAATTTTAATATGCCTCTAACTTTGAATTCGCCCGGAGTAACTTACTACGATTCAAACAGGAGCAATAGAGCTTCTTTTTCTCCCAATAGTCCATACCGGAAAGCATATTCTACTTCGAGTCTTAACAATGAAGGTGGCGGAACTTCTCAGTATCAGCATATGGGTAGTGCAAATTCGTCATTTTCAAATTACGGTTTGGGTGGGTACTCCATAAATAACTCTAATCTGCCACCAGGCCCACCACTGTATGAAAATGTTGCTACGTTATCGGCTATGGCTATCCATGGAATGGACTCGAGAAGATCCGATTCACAAAATCCAAGTAGAATCAGGACTCATACAGTAGGGAATGCTCTTCAAGCATCTTATGTGGATCCACTGTTTCTCCAATACAGGAGGACAGCTGATTATAATGACCCGTCTCTGGAAATGAATTACTTGGGGAATTCACAAATGAGTTTACTTCAAAAAGCTCATCTCGGAACTTTGCTATCACCTCAGAAATCCCAGTATGCCACACCCTTGGGAACTAAATCTAGTGTTCCTAATCACCATGGTTACTATGGAACACCTGCATATGGGGTTGGTTTGTCGTATCCTGGTAGTCCCTTGGCGAGTCCTGTTATTCCAAACTCTCCTGTTGGGCCTCGTAGTCCTATGAGACATGGTAGGAGAAACTTAGCTGGGGGAGTCATGGAACCTTGGCACGTAGAGGTTAGTTCTAACATGGATGATAGCTTCACATCCTCAATGGTAGAAGAGTTCAAGAGCAATAAAATGAAGTGTTTTGAACTTCCAGAAGTCGCAGGACATATTGTTGAATTTAGGTATCCGTTGTTAATACGTGTTTTGCTACTTAACAGACATATGAACCTACATTTAATCCCCTTAATTTAACATTTTGAACAGTGCTGATCAGTATGGGAGTCGATTCATTCAGCAAAAGCTCGAAACAGCCACAATGGAGGAGAAAAACATGGTTTTTGATGAAATCATTCCCCAAGCTCTAAGTTTAATGACAGATGTTTTTGGTAATTATGTGATCCAAAAGGTACCCAAAAATTTAACTTCTTTCAGTTTATAAGTTGGGTTTCTTATGTTTGGGCATATTTGTTTTTGAACTCTCAGTGGATTTTACATGAATGGCATTGGTGTTTTTTTCAGTTTTTTGAGCATGGATTTGCATCCCAGATAAGAGAATTGACCAGCAATCTCTTTGGGCATGTACTGACACTTAGCCTTCAAATGTATGGTTGTAGAGTGATCCAGAAGGTAACATTAGTCTTACTTTTGAAGTACATTATATGTCGCCATGCATCCTCTCTCTCTCTCTCTCTC
Organism: Hydrangea macrophylla; assembly: GCA_033977485.1. NCBI lineage: Eukaryota > Viridiplantae > Streptophyta > Magnoliopsida > Cornales > Hydrangeaceae > Hydrangea > Hydrangea macrophylla. Next base: position 15,063,072 of record CM066989.1, read on the forward strand.
TCTCTCTCTCTCTCTCTCTCTCTCTCTCTCTCTTTCATGATGAGCAAGTATGCCACCCATCATAAAGACTGCCAACAACCTTTTATCTTTGTTGTCATTAAATGTTGGAATGTCTATATATATGTTTATGTATTAATTTCGAATCTACTTCTCTGGTTTTTACCATGAGTTCAGGATCAAGTATTAATATACTTGTTTTAACTATTCAGGCAATAGAAGTTGTAGATCTGGACCAGAAAATTAAAATGGTTGAAGAACTTAATGGTCATGTCATGCGATGTGTACGAGATCAGAATGGGAACCATGTCATCCAGAAGTGTATTGAATGTGTTCCCGAAGAACATATTCAATTCATTGTGTCAACATTTTTTGATCAAGTTGTAATCCTTTCCACCCATCCATACGGGTGTCGTGTGATACAGGTTGATAGTTTTTTACAAATTATTTGACTTATGTTTTGGAGTTGAGATTTTTCAAGGAAGGTAAGTGCATATTTAATGTAATTATGTTTTCCATGTGAACAGAGAGTACTGGAGCACTGCATTGAACTAAAAACACAGAGTAAAGTGATGGATGAGATTTTGGGATCCGTTAGTATGTTGGCACAAGATCAGTATGGAAATTATGTTATTCAGGTATGTAGTGATGTGTTTGAAATGACATTTGCAATATGCATTCTTACTCAGTGTAATTGCACTATCAACTTCCTTTTCAACTTATTTTGGAAGACACGGTTCTTTCTTTGTCGTCAAAACAAGTCTTATATGCTTCTGCTTTTCAGTTGGGGATCATATTTTGCATATGAGGACATGAGTTGAGGTTGACGGAACTCTAAGCTCCTCAATTTCTATACAAAATAACTCAATACTATCACATTGCTATCTCTATCCCTACCACCCCCCGCCCTTTTTTTTTTTCTTTCCTCTCTCTCTCTCTCTCTCTCTCTCTCTCTCTCTCTCTCTCTCTCTCTCTCTCTCTCCATATGTAAAGTTCTCCCTCTGGCCCATATTAAGAGCCTTTGGGAATTCCAATTTTTTAAGGAACTGTTTTAGTTCTTGTGAAATTTTGCAACTTTCCATTATTACCCCCAGCATGCGGTACACAGCATACAGGGGGATAAATCCATACAAGTTTGAATTTCAAAATTCTAGTGTCACCTCAAAGAAAAAGGTTGGGAGTTTTATATAATTAAGGGTAAACTTGGAAAGTGTGTAGTTAAAGTACATCGACTTTTCAACGGGACATCAAAAAGATGGAATCAAGGACTCTTAATCTGGGGATGGAGGGAGTATATGGATATTGATTCATGTACTTCTTACTTCCTCTCCAAACGCAACATATAATACTTTGGGGATTCCGATCCAAATGTGATGGTTGTCTTTGTTAGGATGTGTATTTCTCAATCTAAGCCGGTGGAAATTTAATCATTGCATTATTTCCTCAGATGAACAGCTATTGGTAGAGACTTGATAAGGAGTTGTGTTTTTTGCCCCCTTGTTTCCCATTTGTAGCGCACCTAGAAAAGGCCCGTTGGGAGTAGCTTGCTAAACCTATTCCAGAAGAGGGCTATAAACACTAAGTCACCCTCTCTTTCCCTGATTCACTTCCCCATACCCAACGCACACACACATAAAGTACCCCTTAGTCCATTGTTAATTGGCTGTTTGGGAAGGCAAAGAACTGGTTGTGGTTCTGGTTCATAAGCACCAGTTCTAGAAATGTGAATGTTTGATAGATGCCTTATTCTTGAAAAATAGTTCTTTTTCAGATCATGATCCTGGTTCGCATAAAACCATTTAGAAAATTAGTGTAGGAGTGAACTATATCTTGTTTTATGCTTTCCCAAACAGGCCCTAAATTAGCAGAAAAATGTTTTTCTGCTTGGCATCTTCATTCAAATGGTTTCTCTATTGGTTCTTCTCTTGTTTACCTTTTTTCAATACCAAACAGCATATATTGGAGCATGGAAAACCACACGAGCGGTCTACAATAATTAAGGAACTTGCTGGGAAGATGGTTCAAATGAGCCAGCAGAAATTTGCCTCCAATGTTGTAGAGAAGTGTTTGACCTTTGGTGGCCCCGCTGAACGTCAGCTCTTGGTGACGGAGATGCTTGGCTCCACTGATGAAAATGAGCCTCTTCAGGTCTGTCAACCTCTCTTTCATTGACTATACTGTCAATATTTTATGTTTCCTTTTCTTCTGGTACAATACCTGGTTTACAGTTTGTACATTGGTTTCCTATGGAGCTTAGGCTTGCAGCTTTGACTGGCCGACCCGAGCTCAACCTGAAACTTGTTCAGTGTTTGGTCCTGGGCAGCCTATTTTTTTTTCTTTTTTTTTTTTCTTGCTTTCTTTCTTTTCCTTTTTTTATTATTATTATTATTTTTTTTTCTTTTTGTTTTTGGGGGGGGGGGGGGGGGGGGGGGGGGGGGCGCTTGTATCTTGGCCAGGCCAGAGCTAAAAAGTTCAAGCCTGGCTGAATTTGGGTTGGGTTTTGGCAGAGTGGTTAATAACACGAATAACCCCGAGCCCAAGGACTATCTCCATATTTCAGTACAATTTTTTATTTTTTGCAAAAACAAGTCTTGGTTTCATTTTTATGTTGGAGATGGTGTTTTTTTTTTTTGGGTGGGAGGAAGGGGCGGAGGACATGAGTTAGGGATTGTTGAAACTCCATGCTCTGCAACTTCTATAGAAAATATGTAATACTGTATCATGTCTATATCTCGATCCCTACCCCTCTTCCGTTTTCTTTTCCTGTCTATATCTAACATAAATCAATTTTGATACATTTGCCATTAAATAAAATTAACTTCAGCATTACTTAATTTCCAACTCTCTCTTAACATAAATCAATATTGATACATGTGCCATTAAATAAAATTTACTTCCGCATTACTTAATTTCCATTGTTATCGCTTTTTTTTTTTTACCTCCTCCAGGCAATGATGAAAGATCAGTTTGCAAATTATGTTGTGCAAAAAGTGCTGGAAACTTGTGACGATCAGCAGCGTGAGCTGATCTTATCGCGGATTAAGGTCCATCTGAATGCACTGAAGAAATACACTTATGGAAAGCATATTGTTGCTCGTGTAGAGAAACTCGTTGTCGCTGGAGGTATTAGTCTTCTCTTCTATTTCACACATGCATATAATTACCTTAGGCATTTTTAGAAACCTATGAAACACCGACACTCTATATTGGTCCTCGTATCAGTATCTGACGCGTATCTGACACTGACACAATCCGACATGCTTTGGACACGTGTCGGATACGCAAAAAAGCGAGCATGAATTTTTTCTCTTTTTTCTTGATCCGACACATTGACGACACGCTCAGGACACGTTGCCGACACACAAATTGGTATCTTTTTTCTTCTTCTTCTTCTTCTTTTTTTTTTCCTTCTTTGTCTTCTTCTTCTTCTTCTTCTTCTTCTTCTTCTTCTTCTTCTTCTTCTGTCCTCTCTTCTTGTAGCTAAAAATCAAAAAACTTTATGGATGGAATTCATCCCTAAATAAAACATTAGGGTTTTTCAATTTAGGGTTTTTGTTTAGGCATACTAAGGTTATAGTTTTTCAGTTTAGGGATTTCAACTTCAAATTAGGGTTGGATATGTGTTGCATGTGATGTACATGTTTTATATTGTTGTCTATTAGGGTTTTATGAATGTTCATGATTGCTATTAGCCTATTAATGAAGATATTTTGAATTTTATTCATTGGTTTTGTTGTTATTGATAATGTCATAATATTGTGGTGATTTATGTGCTTTTATGCTATTTTTGATTAAACATGGTAAAATTTATATATTTTTTTAAAAATATTTAAATAAAAGTTGTATCCCCGACGTATCGTATCATGCTTTTTGAGAAATATCGTGTAGACGTATTCGTGTCGTGTCCGTGTTGCGTGTCCCTGTCGGTGCTTCTTAGATAGAAACTAATCGTTATTTCGCAAACTTTTTATACGTTGGATCTTTTTTATTCCTTGATCCCCATTGGTGTATGTGATGCTTCGTGGTTCCGAACTTCCAATGTTGTTTGGGAAAGCCACTATTTGCGGCGCGATTCACGGAGTTTGCGGTGCAATCACGAAAAATCTGGATTTTCAGTGATGTCAATCGGGTTTCCCAAACGGGGCCTAACTCTGCCAACTAACAAATGGAAGAAGTGAAAATCATGGCTTAATCAGCCATCAATTCTCATATTATCCCATTATCTTTTTCTTGGTGGTCAATTGAATTGATGATTGCGTAATTCACAAATAAGTGGCTTTATCAAAAGTTGCCAATCTCCCTTTTTTTGGGTAGACGCTTTTATGGTAATGTGATTCTTTTAGGCTCCGTTTGGTTTGCGCATTTAGAGAGGAAAAAGGAAAACAGAAAGGATAGTATTTCCCCAATGTTTTTCTCCATGCTTAAATAGCATTGACAAATAATAATGCTCAACATATACATAGGCACTAAAGGAACTGACTAACAAAATTCAAAATTTTGAATGTATTTTTGCCCTTTTTTCTATTCCTTTGGTTTTCCTTTTTAAGCAAACAAAGAAAAGTGTTTTGGTTTTCATGCATTGAGGGAGGGAAAAGAAAGGAGAACACTAATGAAAACGTCTTCCTCTGTTGTTTGGTTACCTAGAAAAATAATGAGGAAAATAGGAAGGGAAAGAAAATACGGTGAGAAATAAGTTAAATAAATAGATGTTTCTAAGTCACCTTCCTCCTCTTTGTTTAAAAATAAATAAATAAATAAATCCTTTATCATTTATATTTTGAATATTTTAACATTTAATGTTGTTTAAGCATGGAGGAGAGAACACAGGGAAAGCAAGCACCAGGGACCTAGTTTCCTTCTTGTTTTCCTTTCCCTTTTCTTTTCCTATGAATCTGCAAACCAAACAGAGCCTGTAAGCCTCACTATTTTCTTTTCATTTTTTTCCCTCTCTAAATACATGCACCAAACAGAGCCTTACTATCCAACTGTTACTCTCTAACTATGTATTGAATTTGTTTGCAGAAAGGAGAATTGCTGCTCAGTCTCCATACCCGGCTTGATTGCCAAGAGTAAAGAATTCGTTGTACAGCTAACCGAGGCTAGTTTTAAGACAGGTATCATATGGGCTTATTTGCAAAAAAAAATTCTTGCTCGTACCCAAAAAAACTGTACATTGGTGTAGTTTATAAGAAGGTTTGTTATACACATAATCAAGTAAAGCTGCGGCTCGGATGTTGTTGTCCTTGAGGAGGAGATGAGATGTTAATACAAGGCTTTAAACGGTGTATATATTGAGGTAGTATTGCCAATACCATTGTATAGGTCTCTTTACTTGTCTATATAAATTATCTTTCAACATATCACTTTCTTTGTCCTGATATATATATATATATATATATACGAAAATTCTCTAAAGAGGGTGTCCTCTCTTTATTAAAGAGAGGACCTCTGTTTGACCCGTCAGATTGTGTTTAAAAATTATGAAATGACAAAATTGCCATTAATGAAAATATGATCCAACGGCCCAAACAGAGGTCCTCTTTTTAATAAAGAGAGGGCGCCCTCTTTAGAGCCTGACTGTGTGTGTATATATATATATAATTTTTTTTTTCCTGGTGTGGATTTTTACTACATATTTTGGTATCAATATTAACTAAGGTTTTGTTTGGATTGTGGATTCAAAGAAAGGAAAACGAGTAAGAAATTTATTTGTAGTAATTTCCTCTATGATTAAATAACATTAGAAAAATGTAAGAGGAACTCAAGGAACATACGAAAGGTAATGACTTCCGACGTTCGATTCTTTAGAATTAACTTTGCATCCTATTTTTTTTTAAAACTTTCCTTCCTAATTTTCTTGCTAACCAAAGAATACAAAATGTTTTTTTTTCCCTCTCTCACTAAATCTGTGAACCAAACATAGCCTAAAGAATCGATTTGCGAACGGTAATCTAGTTCTACCTTCTTGTTGAGGAGTTTTAGAAAAATGTAAGAGGAAAGGAAACATACGAAAGGTAATGAATGACTTGCGAAGTTCGATTCTTTAAAATTTACTTTGCATCCTTTTTTTTTTTATTTATTTTTTATTTTTTTTATTTTTTATAACTTTCCTTCCTAATTTTCCTGCTAACCAAACAATACAAATTGTTTTGTTTTTTTGTTTTATTTTATTTTATTTTTTTCCCTCCCTCCCTAAATCTGTGAATCAAATAAAGTCTTAAAGAGTTGATATGCCAACAATAATCTAGTTCTACCTTCTTGTTGACGAGTTTTTTTTTTTTTTTTTTTTTTTTTTGTTTTTGCATTTTTTGTTTGTTTGTTTTTTTTTTTTTTTTTTGCTTTGTTGTTTTTTTTTATTTTTATTTTTTTATGATTTTCCCTTGCGCAACTAATTATATAGAAGTAAACAATTCTCTCATTCATTCATTCCTGATTCCAATATGTTGGAACAACATATTGAGCAGCACCCCTCATTGAGCAGCACCACCCCTCTTCACTTCGAATTTCAACATCTTACTATCGTACGTGCGTCCATGGGCATGTCGCACACACTAGGCCTGTCAATGGACAATGGACTAGATATTCTTCGAAACTACGTTAGAGTCACAAATAGATGCTCACAAAAGGATCTGACATCCCATGTGGAACCTATGTGGCAGAGTTAAGTGTGGTGGATCCTACTACCATATGGGTGCCACATGGGATGCCACATTCTTTTGTGAGCATCTCTTTGTAATTCTTTTGTAACTCTAGCATTACTCATAGATTTAGTACCAACCCAATCTGAGACGGATTTGAATTGTTGTTTTGTAATCGAATTTCCATATCCCTATCCATCATAGAGTTAGCAAAATAAATTTGGATTTATTGTAATTTACTCCACAAAGAGATCAACGAGAATGTGCCTTGAGTGAAAATTGGTCATATTGAAATTTCAAACAACAATAAATAAATAAAAATAAAGAGACTGAAGCCGGAAAAAAAAAATGAAAATATCTTTTATTTTTTTACATATGTAAATATCTTTCCCTTTTTTTTTTTGGATCGGTATGTAAATATCGCAAGTGAGTAATGCTATCGTATTTTAAGTGGACAGTGTGTTTACCACCTTATTTAAGTGAAAATAAAAATACCAAAGAAATTCTACATTGTTATCCTAAAATAATTCTTTTTAGAGGTAAACTATCAATTTATAACATTAAAAACTTTTTATATTATTAGGGTTTATTATATTTACCATCTCATGTTACGCTCGTTTTCACTTGAGCTATTCTTCAAAAGTTCTCATCGGCCATATGCAAAGGGCAAATTTTGGTGGTGTCAATTTTTCTCTTTATATGAAAAATATAGTCTTGATTTTATAAAATAAAAAAAAAAAACTTTATTTGTCTACTTTTTTGTAATAAAGTTTTTGTATGGTGGTGGGTGGTGGTGGCCAGAGCTGTGTGGGGTTGGTGAGAATGGTGATTTGTGGAAGAACAATATAGAAAAAAAAAAAAAAAAGAAAGGAAGAAAAATGAGAAAAATAAACAAACATTTTGGTCTACAATTTTTCGTCCAAAGAAAAATAAATTTTTTTATTAGTTTAAATGAAAAACTTACCAGTTCTATTTTAATCACGATCGCACATGTGTTAACAAAAAAGAGTCACATTTTGAACCATAGTACTATATTTTGGAAATGAATCTAAGGAGGTAAAATATAATAATCCTTAAAATTGATACCTAAACAATATGGTATGATGAAGTGCATCGCATCTTACATTCAAAAGTCTCCAATATTATCTTACTTTAACTTGTCTGCTCATTGGTTTCCTAGAGAGCCATCCTTAGTATTGATACTCCAACAATTTAGTACTATCCTCGGTATCCTACTTAATTTGTCTACGCATTGGTTTTCTTAAGAGCCATGCTTGAAGATTGAAGATTGCAAGTTTCTTCTACATCAATGCAATGGAGTTATGACGATACCAAAAGGGAAGAAAACCAATGTGCGGTCTGACATTTTGCGTTCTGAAGCGAAATTCGAAAATGGGGGCTTCTACAATTAATCGTAAAAATAAATTATTTGACATGTACCAACATAGGCTATATATATAGTGCCGCTATTATTGTGAGTGGGGGCCTAAAGCGGTTGCTTGGGTGACTTGTGCTCAGAGCCGACCTGAGTTGGTGGTGTTATATGCCTGCAGCTGGGGCTGTATACAATCCGAGTCGCTTAACAAGCCTTTGTGAACATGTTCGATAAAGGTTCGACCGGCTCGACTCGACAGGGCTCGTGAATACGTTTGATTAGGACTCGTTAGTAGGCTCGTGAAAAAGTTTGTTAATAGGCTTGATAAAAAGTTTGTATACTGACCTATATATATGCCAGTTATAACTCGTGCCCGTGGGCATAAAATGACAAAAAAAAAAAAGAAAAAAAAAGAAAAAAAAAAAAAAAAAAAAAAAAAAGAAAAAGAAAAAAGAAATAAAAAAATTCAATACTTTAAAAGATCAAATCTTGTGTGTAAAATAGTCCATGTCATTCAAATCCACGCGCTGTTAACACTTAATCTCTTTGTGAGGTTAATTTTAGGATTAACCCCTTATATGGGGATAATGTTATTTAACCTACATATGTGGAGCTAATTTTTAACACATAACCTCTTTGTGGGGCTAATTTTGGGATTACCAGCTTATGTAGAGTTAATTTTGAACTTAAACTCTCATGTATAGAGTTAATTTTAACACTTAATCTCCATATGTGGCTATTTTGAGAAATTTTAGAACATTCACTTTAGTCAGAAATCACAGGGGATTAAGTGTTATTTTAAACGGGTTGCTCTCTGCGTTTAGAAGAGTAGCTTCCACAGTCCCACTCATATAAAGAGTTATTCCAAAACGTCATGTAAATTTGATCACTTTTTTATTTTACAAAAAAAAGTTGATATTTTCCAATTTTGAAAAAAAAATAGTGAAATGACTTTTAATTTTGACAAATATAAATGACTAAAATATAATTGTCCCATTTATAGAATGGGTTCACTTATGAACAACAAAAACCAATTATTTACTTTCCCAAACAGTCTCGCCCATGTGTACCGCCTGATAAAGGGAAAAATATTAGAGAGCTTGTATAAATTCATTTGGTCTCATATTTTCAGGAGAATCCTTATCTAATTCAGCAAAAAAATTCTCAAATTTAGCAAGAATTTAAGATCTGTGTGCATGACATCAGAGTGATATCAAATATTTGCTTTTTGAGTTCTGATAAGGACAGAGAGTTCCAAACTTCAAGCCAATTAGTAGACCAAACAAATCCACGTGAACTTTGCCTACTCCTCCTTGTCGTTTCATGGGAAAGACTCATACAGTATTGCTGCCGCTCCTGGAGAGTCTATGCACCCCTCAGCTTATTCACCGTCCGATGATCTCAAATAAGACCATCGAACGGTTCTGATACCGGTCAGAGAGCATATTGCTTTATGTTGTCCACAAAACGACCACGTATCTCCACTCCCAGCTGTCAACCAACACTCTCGTATCCTATTGGGTGAAAATGGGACACTTTCACAACACCTTCTTGGACTCTAAAATAGTGTCGAAGGGTTACAAATTACAATATTTTCATTTTTCAAAAGCTAAAACTACCATAAAAAAAAAAAAAATGAAAGGAGGTGCTAAAATATTGTTGGGGGTCAGATCCTCCGCAGCAAGTTGGATGGACAGCACTTATGTGATACTAGTAGGCTCACACAATATATATATTTTGTCTTTTAAAAAAATATCAAATATATGTATATATTTTGTGATACTGCTAGTACCAAGTACCATGCAGATACTATCCACACAATTGCACCCCATCTTGCGACCCACAATCCTTAGTCAATATTGTGCCTCACAATCATTGTCCAAAAAAACTCTCACAATCAAATTAATTCGAGTGTTATTATAAGAGTAATTAAGTATACAGAAAAGTAATGCATGTTATTAGAGTAAATGCTTTTTCTTTTTCTTTTTTTTATTGGAGTTCATTAGAATTTAGAGTCCTGCTCTCTATTCTCATTTTCGATCATAAACTATTTTTAAGTTCCTAACAGGTGTAAAGTGAGAATAGCTCGTTTGATGTTGAGGTGGGTATTTTTCTGAATAGCATAGGTTGAGTGTTTGACCCACTTATTTGATAAAACTAAGATTATGCTTTCCAAATTTGGTTTTTAAATAGTTTCACAATTATACTGCATATTGTGACAGTGATCAATAATATTATATACCCCTTCACATGACACAACTAGAACGATGTTTGAGAATGAAATTTGAGAAGCATATCATTACTCTTTGATAAATGTTCTGATTTTTAAGTGGTGCAAGGTTAGGCCCAGTGTTTTTGTTTTTTGTTTTTTTTTTGCCTCTTAGATATTAAATGCGGCCTTCCATTTTTTATTTTTATTTTACTTAGATGACAAAGTTGTCCATCCTACAAATGCGTGCTAGATCTGGGACAAGAACTCCGGCGTAATCAAATAAATTCTAGAACTTCTAATTTTTGAAACTTATTTTTCATAAAGTTTATATTCTAAAATTGTATAATTGAGATCTTTAAACAGGAGGTATAAAATTTCAAAAATAAAAATAAAAATAAAACAATGGGTGGATAAATTTATGTATCCAGTGCCTAACACAAAATGATACTGAATTTATAAAATATCATAACTTTGCACTCAAATAATGTTGGAATGATTTTCGAGATCTACGCGTTGAACGTGCAAGTTCTACGCACTACACTAATGAAGGACTCCAAGGAATAAAGGTGGAGACTCCATGGATGCCTGCCACCTCATCTTGGCTAATGATGATCATCACTTACTCAGGGTTCTTATTAAAGACTGCTCTTTCCTGCTTAATTTTTGTAAATGAATTACTACGTATTAACCATATTAGACGTGAAGGCAATCAGTGTGCCGATATCTTAGCTAATATGGGGGCAAATCATCTTAACCCTCTTGTTTTGCTTGAAGCCCCTCCTATAGGAAACTTTGTATGTCACTACTGGCAGATTTAGGCTTAGTTTGGCCCCCACGTAACTTTTTAAAAGTAGCTTATGAAATTTATTATTATTTGATAATTTTGTACGAGTGACACATTACTCTTTAAAAAATATCAGGAAGCTAAAAAGCAACCTAGAGCTTTTAAAAGCTTAATTCTAGAGCTTTTAAAAGCTACCCCCCAAAAAAACCCTAAGTTTAATTTTTGCAAAGCTCATAAACTAGTTACCAAATGAATTAATATGAAATTGTGCTTTAAAAAATAAGAAGCACCAAAATGGGGCCAAACTATTTCTTAGGGTGCGTTTGATAAAATTGAAAATTTTAATTGATTTGTATTAGCAAAACTAAAAATAATGTTTCAAGAACTAAAATAGACTGTATTCAGTGAATATTTTCAGCAGAAAATTTTCACTTACCGTTTTCAGTAGATTTTTGGCTATTTTTTCAATTACTTGGTACATTATCAAACGCACTGAAAAAAATTAAGCGCTAAAAATTTTCATTTTCACCACTTAATTAGATTATCAAACACACCCTTAGTGGGAACAAGTTTCCCTCGTGGTAGTTAATTTTTGATTTCCTTTTGCACCAAAAAAAAATATATAATAAAAAAACTTATAATACTCTCATCGTCCCATTTTTTTTAGTCTTATACTCCATTTTGAGATGTCTCAAAATTAGTGTCCACTTTCCTAAATTGGAAGACAATTTTTACTTACTTTTCAAAACTACTCTTTCTTGAAATCTACATCAAAACAAAACTAAAAAATTTGTTGTTAAGATTAAGAGCAATTGTGAAAAATATGTGTAGATTATTTTTCTCCTTAATAAATTGAGTTCTCAAAATTGGATTCAAAAAATAAGACGAATGGAGTGTTATTCTAAAACGCACCCTTATATGGATTTTAAGTCCAACATAACTAGTAGAAAGCATCCAACAAATTGAATTTGTTTCCGGTAACAACTCTAAGTTATTTACAAGGTTACATTTTTATTCTTTGTTAGTTAAAACTTAAAACTTTAAAGTTTGAAATTGTTTCATGCAATTGTTCCAAACTAACCTCACAATATTAGGTACGATGTGAAACCTTCAAGGGCTAATATATCTCAATGTAAAATTCAAATCTCATCTTTAATTGGCACAGGCATGGCCTAAGGTGTTAGAGTATTTGCACATTTTTGGAGTTTGTCTTGTAATCATACATTCAAAAGGAGGTCTACAAAGTACAATGGAGAACTTTTCGCTTTAAAAATAAAAAATAAATAAAAAAAAAAAAAAAAAAAGCTCCAAGTAGTTTACATTTTTGTTCAATGTAATACAAGTTTTAAAGTAAAATCTACCCACGTTGGTAATAAAAAGAGTCCTTCCTTCTTAAATACAATATTAGTTTTGTATAATTCACTTCTGTAGTAGTAAATAAAGAAGAAAAAAAAATGTACGAGCTGTTTACGACATTCAAAATATATATATATATATATATATATATCCACACACAAACATGGTTATTTCTAAATTCTAAATTTTTATTTTTTTTTTGCTCAAATATTTCTAAGCATGTTAAGTCGAGCTGGCCCATCCTCAAGTTCGGGCTAGGTTCTGGGTCAGATTTACATGTTTTTTGTTTTTTTTTTTTTGTTTTGTTTTGTTTTTTTTTTTTTTTTTTTATTTCTAATAATTTCGAAAAGAATTTAAGGACTAGAGCATCTCTAAGGGATATGCCAAATTTTGGTATGTCAAATTTGAGGGTTTATATGACAATTTGGATATTAGAATTTGGCATTTCGGTTGAAATAAATGATATCCAATATGTCAAATTTATTATTTTATAATTTATATATATTTTTTAATCATTTAAAAAATTAATTGATTGATTTAACAAATAAATGTAATAATTTTTTAAAGAAAAAGTGGAAATGGCATGCCAACTTTTGATATGCCATTTTTGACATATGAACAAGCATGTCATTTGACACATGGGCTTCTGGCATTTTAGTTAAAGGAGAATAAGAGCATCTCCAATGTAAGATGTCATTTTGCCTATGCCAAATATATATTTTGGTATTGCTACAAGGCTTAAATACTATATTTTGACATTTCTGCTCTAATGTTACATTCTAAAATAATTAATATTTTGTGACACATTGGAATAAGTGCAAAAGTTAAATTATAGCATTAATCCAAAAGGAAACCTCTTTAATGCACCTTCTATCACTCTTCTCAAATTATAGCGATGCTATTCTTGCTTTCAAATTTGAGAGAAAAAATATCATTACTATTTTTTGAGAGGAGGAATATGAGCGCATTGAAGAGGTGTGTTTGAGCATCCATGCTATAATTTAACTATAACATGAGAAATGAAAGGTGCATTGGAGATGCTATAATTGAACTTTTACACTCATTTCAATAAATAAATAATAATAAAAAGTGTACAAAACACACAACTTAAAATACAGCAATAATAGCCAATGTGTCACAAATAACATTTATTTTAGAATACAACATTATAGCAGAAATATCAAAATATAATATTGAAACCCTGTAACACTGCCAAATATAGATTTGACATGGATAAAATGACATCTTGCATTAGAGATACTTTAAAATGTCAAAATTTTCCACTTTACATACCACATTAATTAGAAATAACATATCCCTATAAAAATACTCTAATATCTTATTCGAGTTGGCTGGTACCAACTCCCTCTCTAATCTCCTACCTCCTCTATAAAAATAAAACTAGTGAAAAAAAAAATTAGAAAAGCAAGTGGGCCAATGCCTAGGTGTAGGTATAAAAAGGAGAGTATAGTGATTAACATTTTAACTTTACATAAGAGAGTATTAAAATGTAAATATCAAGGACGAGGAGAGGAGATATTTAGCAGATCAAAAATATCTGGCTAAGACGGCCACGTTGGCATCTACTTAAGACCCATTTGGAGTCAGAAATTGCACTTTTTCACTACTTTCATTTTATAAAGCGAAAATTAAATATAATCCCCCACCATTCCAAACCCAATTTTATTACTAGTAGTATGTTACTTTCCCTATTCCCCCAAACCACACACACACACACACACACACACACACACACACACACACCCCCCCCCCCCAAACCAAACCCAATTTTATTGCTAGTAGAATGTTACTTTCCCAATTTGCCCCAACTGAACCCCCCACCCCTCTCGCTTTCCAAATCTTTCGAAGCTCCTCGAAATATCTTAAATCGGGCCCCTGTATCCATAATTCTCTCTGACTTCCGATCTAAACTGAAACTCTGAAACAAACTGTTGAAAGTCACAATATATATATATACATACACATATTGTGTATATTTGAAGTGAATTTAAGCAAACCCTAAAGGAAATTTTGTGAAATTGAAGGTGAAGATGGGCGAAGAAGTGAGGATGAGTGAATACGAAGGCGGTGGTGCCGGTGGCGGTGGTGGTGCCGGAGACGATGACCGAGTTTCGGAGTGGGAGGCTGGATTGTCGAACGTTGATGATCTGACTCCTTTATCTCAACCGTTGATCCAACAGGATCTTGCGTCGGCGTTTCGAATCACGCCAGAGCCCTACTGGAGCATAGGCGATGTGAATCGCGCGTCTTGGAGCACGCTGCCAGGGCTCCGAGTTCAATCTCAGACATTGTCTCCGTCGAATGATTACAATTTTAAGTCCTTCAATGACAATGATCGAGCTCGGGAGGAGTCAATCATGGATGCCGACAATGTAGATCTGACGGAGTCGAGAAAGTTTCGGCGAATCGATAGCGGCGGCACCGAGGAGGCTGACTCGGCTTTGCAGACGGAGAACGGCGACGATGATCCGTCAGCAAGGACTTCAAAACGGTCGAGTTTGGTGTGGACGCCGCAATTGCACAAACGATTCGTGGACGTGGTGGCACATTTGGGGATCAAAAATGCGGTTCCCAAAATGATCATGCAGTTGATGAACATTGAAGGGTTGACTCACGAGAACGTAGCGAGTCATCTTCAGAAATATAAATTGTATCTAAAGAGGATGCAGGGATTGTCGAATGAGGGCCCCTCACCTTCCGATCACCTTTTTGCATTGACGCTGGTGCCCCAGAACTTACATGAGTCCGATGTGAGTGGAAATGGGCACATGCCCATGCCGATGCACATGTCCATGTCGATGTCGATGTCGATGCCGATTCCGATGCCTTATCCGTAGCACCAAATGATGCCCATGTCGGTTATGGGTATGACTCACGGTCACGACCATGGCCATATGGGTATGCAGGTTGTTAATCCGAGTGCGCCCCCTAGTTCGTATCATGGGTTCAAGTCACATCCATTCAGCATGGTGCAGAGAGACTGATTTTGGGAATACTTATGGGTATCATCATGATGCTCCTAATAAGAAATCACATTAGTTTTGGCACCCCAAGAAAGGTGAGTGTTTTGAGTTTTGCTAAGATATGTTTGAGCTTTTAAGTTGAATGACTTTGTTATTATTATCTTGGTTTTTAATCTTTTTTTTTAGCTAGTATTGGATTGATATTGGACTCAATATTTGGGAATTATGATGGGTGAATCACAACTAGGACTTGCATATAATTTACTTGATTTCAAAATTTTACACAATTAATTGTGTAACACCCCAACCCGCCCCCACGAGCTAGGACCGTGTAACAAAAGAGTTACCCAAAACAAAATACCCATTATTAGCAATAAAATAAGAGTTAAACATAGGAAAATTGAATTTATTAACTTATACCGGGCTAAGGGTAAAATGGTCATTAAGAAATTGTAGTCAAATTTTATATCAAAAGATAGCCCTTCGAGTCTCGGTTTCAACGCAAAAAACGGTGCACAAATTCGAATTTTCTAGAAAAAGTTATGTATGTTTCCGCAAAAGTCGACAGACCAAAAATAGACCTGCGGATTTTTCAGATCAAATTTCTGCACCAATTTTTCCTGTTTAAGAGTTAAGAATATGACCAAACCAAATTACTCCTGCAAACTCATTGTCATCTAATACCAACTGATCCACTAACATATTCATAGCACCTTGAAATTAAGAAGAAATTAAACTAGTTTATTACAAAATTCTTACACTAACTGATTTCAATTACAAAACATAAAATATGAGTTTCTAATTACAAATTAAGTAACCCACTCCCAAATTGTCCAGACTCTCGTGGTTTACGCTTCTCACCATGATGCTCATCTGAACCTACGTGGTCATTAGCCACAAAATCGAATAAGCTTTCGCTTAGTGAGTACATGGTGCTAATCATGCAATTGGAGTATTTAATGATTCATAACACCAATTAAACATCACAATAATAATTGGTCGCAGGCGTATCAAGTAATCAATCACCATCGTTCTGGACCCCTGATTCTGGGCCATTATCACTTTTTTCGTCGCATATAGCGAAATCACTCATTCTCTCGTGACCATAGTCAATTCGCTGTGGTCGTCACCACCGTCCCCTTTTCTCTGAGGACTTCATCATCATCCCCCTTTTCTATGAGGAATGGGCGTCCCTTATATATGGGCTAAATAATGGTGATTATCAATTGACACCCTTTGACCCAAATAAGCACATAAGCAACTCAACATGTCAACATGGCAATTCAACATTTTTAGACATGTTAAATACACACTAATCACATGCTTTTCTACTTAATCACAATTAAGCAATTTAAGCATTCATTAATAAATAAATAACATTAAACATCCAATTTTGAGATTAGGACACTCACCTTACAAATAGGTCCAAAATAAGCCTAGAATTCTCAAATTTCTTCGCAAAACTAGCTTCTAATGATTCTAATGATAATCCTATACAATTTTGGTAAACTAAATGTTACCAACTCATTTAGGTCACGAAAAATCTATCAATTAAACTGAAAATAAATTATACCAAAAGGTTGGACTTACCCCCACGAGTCCAAATATGACTTCACATCATGATTTGGGCAACATACGGCGAAGTTATGGCGTCAAAAGTGACAGAATACCCCCTTGTCTCCTCAGCTCTCGGCTCTCTCTCACTCTTCTGTCCCTTTCTTTTCCTTTTCTTATTTGTGTTGATACACTTAACCAACTTACTAATTTGCACATCTAATGTGATATATATGTCAATTTGATCATATTTTCATTTATAACCCCTAAACTTTCTAAGTTCCATTATGAACCCCCAACAATTATATTAACTACCCAAATATCTAAAGAGGTATATGTCTATGTCACGTATGGGCCCCAAATGTAATCTCAAATATTATATGAAGGCACTAATTAGCCTACTAATTATGTCATTTATCCAATTACGCTCTCATAAGGGTATCCAAACTCGTCTCATAAATAATCATGAACTATAATAGAATATTAAAACACTGAAAATTTTATCAATTAAACAATCATATGGCATCAACAACTATTATAATGTACACATTTACATTTACATGTCTACCATTTAATCACATAAATGTACATTTATGCAATTTATATTATCCAAACCTCTCTTGGGTCACACTTTCATATCTGTCCCACCTCTAGTAGAACTTTCAACTGTGCCCTTTATCAAGCACTTATCATGCGGGGTAACTGGATCTTACCCAAATCATCACATGCAATTAATTATACTAATTAATGCATGCAAAATAAATATTACTACCTTTTTCCGAGTACGGGTATTAAAAATTGTGTTACTGCTGGATATTTGGAAAGACAAAGAGTAGTTTAAGAGACAAAAAGAAAGAAAGAAAGAACGGTAACAAGTATTTAGTGGACCCTAAAATTAGTAGCTGAATTCGACTTACTTTTCAACATACGTTGGAAAACTAACTAGTTACTCTGATTACTTGAGGTGAAATGTAGTGCCTAGCAATTCCTCATAGTTAATGTCCACAATTTTGCTCAATTGCTCTGACATATGCTTGCAAGTTGCTGCTTCGCTGTATTTCCAAGTTTGGTGACTTGTGTATCAATTATCATTTTTGGAAATTAACTGGAACATTTTCTGTATCCCGCTTTACTATTTTACATGGGAAACACTTAATCAGAGGTGCTATTCTATTGCATTCCATGCTTGTCCCTTATCTTAATCGCATATTTAATGCTTAAGAAGTTCTGTGATAATTGAATTTTTTTTTGGTGACAAGTTGCATTATTGTTTATTATGTGGTTACTTTATTTAATTCAGTTACATTTACTTTCTCGCCCGTAATTGGAGATATCATCACGAACTTGTAAAATATGTTTTCAATGGATATTAAATTTCCCTGATTATGTTTCACGTATTCGTAGAGGATAGATTCATCAAAAGCGCATAAGGGATTCAGAAGCATTAGAAACTTGGCACAAGGTTAACTCATGGAATTCTACTTCTATTTTTCCTAAATTGCTATCCTAGACCTACCGTTGATCCCGCCGGAGTTGGCGTCGGCGTTTTGAATCACGCTGGAGCCCTACCGGACATGGGCGACGTGAATCGCGCGTCTTGGAGCACGCTGTCCGGGCTCCGAGGTCAGTCTCAAACATTGTGTCCGTCAAATGATTACAATTTCAAGTCCTTCAACGATGATGATCGAGCTCGCGAGGAGTCAATCATGGACGTCGATGATGTAGATCTAATGAATTCGAGAAAGTTACGGCGAATCGATAGCGGCAGTGCTGAGGAGGCCGAATCGACTTAGCGGGTGGATAACGGCGGTGATGATCCGTCGGTGAGGGATTCAAAACGACTGCGTTTGGTGTGGGCGCCACAATTGCACAAGCGATTCGTGGACGTGGTGGCGCATTTGGGGATCAAAAATGCGGTTCCCAAAACGATCATGCAGTTGATGAACGTCGAAGGGTTGACTTGCAAGAATGCAGCGAGTCATCTTCAGAAATATAGATTGTATCTAAAGAGGATGCAGAGATTGTCGAATGAGGGCCCCTCACCTTCTGATCACCTTTTTGCGTCGACCTCGGTGCCCCAGAACTTACATGAGTCCGGTGTGATGCCCATGCCAATTTCGATGCCTTATCTGCAGCACCAAATGATGCCCATGCCAGTTATGGGTATGACTCACGGTCACGGCCATATGGGTATACAGGTTGGTAATCCGGGTGTGCTCCCTGGTTCGTATCATGGGGTCGAGTTACATCCTTTCAACATGGTGCAGAGAGACTAGTCTAGGAATAGTTATGGGTATCATCATGGTGCCCCTAATGAGAATCACATTAGTTTTGACACCCCAAGAAAGGTGAGTGTTTTGAGTTTTGCTAAGATATGTTTGAGCTTTTATGTTGAATGACTTTGTTATTATTATCTTGATTGTTAATTTTTTTTTTTTAGCTAGTATTGGATTGATATTGGACTCAATATTTGGGAATTATGATGGGTGACTCACAACTAGGACTTGCATATAATTTACTTGATTTCAAAATTTTACTCAATTAATTGTGTTACTGCTGGATATTTGGAAAGATAAAGAGTAGTTTGAGAGACAAAAAATCGAGATCTTTAAATGAGAGATCTAAAATTTCAAAAATAAAAATAAAAATAAAATAATGGGTGGATAAATTGATCTATCCGGTGCCTAACAGAAAATGATACTGAATTTATAGTTTTCATAACTTTACACTCAAATAATGTTTGAGCGATTTTCGAGATCTACGTGTTGAACGTGTAAGTTCTAAGCACTACACTAATATTATACTATCTTCTTCCTATTTTTTGAGTCTTATATTCCATTTTGTGATGTCCCAAAATTAGTATCCAATTTTTATAAATTGGAATACAAATTTTATTTACTTTCCAAAACTACCATTTATTGAAATCTACACCAAGACAAAACTAAAAAAGTTGTACTCCCTCCGTCCCTTTTTTTTTAGTCCTATATTCCATTTTGGGATGTACCAAAATTAGTGTCCACTTTCCTAAATTGGCATACAAATTTTACTTACTTTCCAAAACTACCCTTCTTTGAAATCTACACTAAGACAAAACTAAAAAAGTTATTGCAATGATTAGGGACAATTGTGGAAAGTAGGTGTAGATTCTTCTAGTCCCCTTAATAAGTTGGGTTCTCAAAGGTGGACTCAAAAAAAGGGACAGAGGGAGTAATAATTAAGAGCAATTGTGCAAAGTATGTGTAAATTATTTTTATCCCCTTAATAAATAATTAAGTTCCTACAATTAAACTCAAAAAATAAAAAGAAGAGAGTACTATTCTAAAACGCATGCGTATATGGATTTTAAGTCCAACCTAACTCGTAGAAAGCATCCAACAAATTGAATTTGTGTCCGGTAACAACTCTTAAGTTATTTACTAGGTTACATTTTTATTCTTTGTTAGTTAAAACTTTAAAGTTTGAAATTGTTTCATGCAATTGTTTCAAATTAACCTCACAATATTAGGTACGATGTGAAAAAAAGGGCTAATATATCTCAATGTCAAATTCAAATCTCATCTTTAATTGGCACAGGCATGGCGTCGGTGTTAAGTCGAGCAGGGCCATCCTCAAGTTCGGGCTAGGTTTTTTTTTTTTTTTTGGGTCGACTGTCGCAGAAATAAACCACTTTTATGATATGAGTGGGGTTAATTGTTAGTGTTAATAACACACGAACACTCAAGGGGAGGGGCATATCCCACTTTAAAGAAATTGTCTCCCTTGCTTCTCTCATAGAGAGGTTCGAACCACAACCACCCTACTAGGGGGAGGGGCTCTGGCCAGCCCGGCTAGCAAGCTGGTTGTTCGGGCTAGGTTCAAGCAGGTTAGATTTACATGTTTTTTATTATTTCTAATAATAAGGAGTAAGAGTATTTCCAGTGCACCTTTCATTTTTCATGCTATAGTAAAAACAAATTTTTTTTTTTTTGTTGGAGGTCAAAGCACCCGCAGGCGCCACACACACACACACGTTCAAACAGCCAGGGGGGACCACGGGCCCACTTCAAAGGGACTTCCTCCCATAGACGGCTGAGGGGAAACAAGCTCCCCCAATTCCCCACAAGGGGAATCAAACCCCCCAACTCCCACTTAGGAAAGATGGGACAAGAACACTTAGGCTAAGGCCCACGGTCTAGTCAAATTATAACATAGATGTCAAAAACTCCTCTCCAATGCACTCCACTCCTATTTCTCCTCTAAAAAATTAGCAATATTATTCTTTCTCTCAAATTTGAGAACAAGAATAACATTGCTATAATTGGCGAAGAGTGATAGAAGGTGCATTGGAGAAGTTTTCTTTTGGATTAATGCTATAATTTAACTTTTGCACTCATTCCAATAAAATGTGTACAAAACACCCAACTTAAAGTACAACAATAATAGCTAATGTGTCACAAAATATCATTTATTTTAGAATGTAGCATTGGAGCAAAAATGTCAAAATATAGTATTTAAGCCTTGGACAATGCCAAAATATAGATTTGGCATGAGCAAAACATCTTGCATTGGAGATGCTCTAAGAGATATGCCAAATTTTGGTATGTCAAATTTGAGGGTTTATGTGACAATTTGGCATTTCATTTGGAATATGTGATGCCCAATATGTTAAATTTATTATTGGGTAAATTGCAAATTTCACCCCTGCAGTTTAAGGATTGTGACATTTTGGTCCCTATAGTTTCAATTTAGGCAATTTACACCCTATAATTTGAAAATTGTGCAAAATACACCCAATTACAAAATAAGCAAGGGCACAATGGGAATATCACATTATTTCAGGCCCAAAATGACCCCATGTGTAAGGACTGACCCAGAAGTGTAGTTCATTGGGAGAAGAAGCTTATACGGGGGATCGGGGGCAACACCCCGACCCGATATATTTAATTTTTTGGGGTAGAAATAGTATAATTTTTTGTGTGTGTGTGTTATTTCTTTTTTTTTTTTTTTTTTTTGGTTCAAACTATAAATTTTATTTTTATTTTTTTTTATCAATTTTTCTTTGATATTTGTGTGGTAGAGTGTGTCTAGCTTTAAGTGTATCAGATTGTTTAAAAGGTTATAAGATATTAGAATGTGATTAAAAAGATTATAAGATATTATCATATTATTATACGTTTTAAGTTGTATCGGATTGTTTAAAAGATTATAAGTAATTGTTTATGGGATAAATTAGTTTGTACAAAAAATCATATACAATTATACTCCTATTTTTACCCAAAAAAACCGGTGGCGGCGCTATCCCAAAACCCCTGTATAAGCTTTTGGTTCCATTGAACTACAATCCTAGGTCTATGGACACAAATGGTTATTTTGGACTGGAAATAATGTGATATTCCCATTGTGTCCTTCCTTATTTTGTAATTGGGGGATTTTGCACAATTTTCAAACTATAGGGTGTAAATTGCCAAAATTGAACCATAGGGACCAAATTGTCACAATCCTTAAACTACAGGGATGTAATTTGTAATTTACCCTTTATTATTTTATACTCTCTCCGTCCCTTAAAAATAGTCATGTATTCCATATGTTCCAAAATTATTGTCCACCTTTCAAAATTGGTGTATAATTTTTACTCACTTTACAAAATTATCCTTCCTTGAAATCTTTTTTTTTTTAATAACCGTGGGTGTCCACGCCAGCTTGCGTGCACCTCGATTAATCCCACGAGGCCAGGGTATCCGGGTGAATCACCTGTGGCCACTTTCAAGAGGATTCGAACACAAGACCTAAGGGAATACCCTCTAGGCGCTTATCGCTTGGCCACTTGGTCATGGTTATCCTTTCTTGAAATTTGCGCCAAGACAAAACTAAAAAAATAGTTGTAATGATTAGGGGCAATTGTGAAAAGTATGTGTAGATTCTTTTTGTTCTTTAAAAGGTTGAGTTCCCAATAGTATACTATTTTTAAGGGAGTAATTTATATATACTGTATATATAAATTTACACTCCTACTCTTTCATCATTTAACAAATTAAGTGATTGGTTTAACAAATAAATGTAATAAATTTTTAAAGAAAAAGTGAAAGTAGCATGCCAATTTTGATATGTCATTTTTGACATATGAACAACTATGTCATATGACACATGCACTTTTGAGATTTTAGTTAGAAGAGTAGTGCTACACCCATATATTTTGACACAGTTATAAATGCATGTACCCTGGACTGTATAAGTGGTGTACAGAAAAATGTGAAAAATTCAAACAACACAAAATACATGTATTTAAAATATAGTGTGTCAAAAATTATGTGTAACAAACATTTCCCTAACTAGAAAAGAAATGATATGCACTTTCAAGATGCTCTAATATCTTATTCGTGTTGGCTGATACGAACTCTCCCCCGAATTTTCCACCTCCACTGTAAAAATAAGGGCAAGTTTATTGTGAGAAGTTTCTCATTTGAGAATGCAGGTTTTAACCGCTAGATGAGCATCTAGCAATAAATGCATCTCTAAATTTCTGATAATCTTATGGCTAGATGCTCATCCAAGGGTTAAAACCCGCTTTCTCATATGAGAAGCTACTCACCATAGCATTGCCCTAAAAATAATACTTCCTCCGTCCCTTTTTTTTAGTCCTATATTCCATTTTGGGATGTCCCAAAATTAGTGTCCACTTTCCTAAATTAGTATACAATTTTTACTTACTTTCCAAAACTACCCTTCTTTGAAATCTATACCAAGACAAAACTAAAAAAGTTATTGCAATAATTAGGGACAATTGTAGAAAGTAGGTATAAATTCTTTTTGTCCTCTTAATAAGTTGAGTTTCCAAAGCTGGACTCAAAAAAAGGACGGAGGGAGTAGTAATAACCATATATATATATATACATATATAAAATTTAGAAAAGCAAGTGGACAATGCCTAGGTGTAGGTCTAAAAAGGAGAGTATAGTGATTAACTTTACAGAAGAGAGTATTAAAATGTAAATATCAAGGAGGAGGAGGAGAGGAGATATTTAGGAGAGATCAAAAATATCTGGTTAAGACAGCCACGTTGGCATCTACTTAAGACCCATCTGGAATCAGATATTGCACTTTTTCACTACTTTCATTTCATAAAGCGAAAATTAAATAACCCACCCCCCCACAATTTTATTACTAGAGTATTATGTTTACTTTCCCTATTCGCCCCAACCGAACCCCCCACCCTCTCTCTCTCTCTCTCTCTCTCTCTCTCCGAATCTTTCGAAGCTCCCCGAAATATCTCAAACCGGGCCCCGTCTCTCTCTCCCTCTCTCTCCATAATTCTCTCTGACTTCCGATCTAAACTGAAACTCTGAAACAAACTGTTGAAAGTCACTATATATATATATACACACACACACATATATTGTGTGTATTTGAAGTGAATTTAAGCAAACCCTAAAGGAAATTTTGTGAAATTGAAGGTGAAGATGGGCGAAGAAGTGAGGATGAGTGAATACGAAGGCGGTGGCGGTGATGGTGCCGGAGACGATGACCGAGTTTCGGAGTGGGAGGCCGGATTGCCGAACGTCGACGATCTGACTCCTTTATCTCAGCCGTTGATCCCGCCGGAGCTGGCGTCGGCGTTTCGAATTACGCCGGAGCCCTACCGGAGCATGGGCGACGTGAATCGTGCGTCTTTGAGCACGCTGTCGGGGCTCCGAGGTCAGTCTCAGACATTGTCTCCGTCGAATGATTACAATTTCAAGTCCTTCAACGACGATGATCGAGCTCGGGAGGAGTCAATCATGGACGCCGACGATGTAGATCTGACGGATTCGAGAAAGTTACGGCGAATCGATAGCGGCGGCGCCGAGGAGGCCGACTCGGCTTTGCGGGCGGAGAACGGCGGCGATGATCCGTCGGCGAGGACTTCGAAACGGCCGCGTTTGGTGTGGACGCCGCAATTGCACAAGCGATTCGTGGACGTGGTGGCGCATTTGGGGATCAAAAACGCGGTTCCCAAAACGATCATGCAGTTGATGAACGTCGAAGGGTTGACTCGCGAGAACGTAGCGAGTCATCTTCAGAAATATAGATTGTATCTAAAGAGGATGCAGGGATTGTCGAATGAGGGCCCCTCGCCTTCCGATCACCTTTTTGCGTCGACGCCGGTGCCCCAGAACTTACATGAGTCCGGTGTGAGTGGAAATGGGCCCATGCCCATGCCGATGCCCATGCCCATGCCGATGCCGATTCCGATGCCTTATCCGCCGCACCAAATGATGCCCATGCCGGTTATGGGTATGACTCACGGTCACGGCCATATGGGTATGCAGGTTGGTAATCCGGGTGCCCCCCCTGGTTCGTATCATGGGTTCGAGTCACATCCTTTCAACATGGTGCAGAGAGACTGGTCTGGGAATAGTTATGGGTATCATCATGGTGCTCCTAATGAGAAATCACATTAATTTTGACACCCCAAGAAAGGTGAGTGTTTTGAGTTTTGCTAAGATATGTTTGAGCTTTTATGTTGAAATGACTTTGTTATTATTATCTTGATTGTTATTCTGTTTTTAGCTAGTATTGGATTGATATTGGACTCAATATTTGGGAATTATGTTGGGTGAATCACAACATAATTTGGTCGAGGCCTCAATCGAACTTTCAAAGGGGCTTAAAAAATGAGGCCTCTGTACTAAGTTTCATAGAAATTAGGAAGAAATTAGAAGAAAATAGGCCTAAAAATGATAAGTTCCATAGAAATTAGGAAGAAATTAGAAGAAAATAGGCCTAAAAACGATAAGTTTCATAGAAATTAGGAAGAAATTAGAAGAACATAGGCCTAAAAATGATAAATTTCATAGAAATTAGGAGAAAATAAGCCTAAAAAATGAGGCCCCATGCGGCGAAGCTTTGCCTCAAGGCCGGCCCTGACTAGGACTTGCATATAATTTACTTGATTTCAAAATTTTACTCAATTAATTGTGGTACTGCTGGATGTTTGGAAAGATTAAGAGTAGTTTGAGAGACAAAAAGAAAGAAAGAAAGAAATAACGGTAACAAGTATTTATTGGACCCTAAAATTAGTACCAGAATTGACTTACTTTTCGAAGTACATTTGAAAAATAACTAGTTACTCTGATTACTTGAAGTGAAATGTAGTGACCTAGCTATTCTTCATAATTTATGCCCACAATTTTGCTCAATTGCTCTGACATATGCTTGCAAGTTGCTGCTTCGCTGTATTTCCAAGTTTGGTGACTTGTGTGTCAATTGTCGTTTTTGGAAATTAACTGGAACATTTTATGTATCCCGCTTTACTATTTTACACGGGAGACACTTAATCAAACGTACTGTCCTATTGCATTCCATGCTTGTCCCTTATCTTAATCGCATATTTGATGCTTAAGGAGTTCTATGATAATTGAATTTTTTTTGTGACAAGTTGCATTATTGTTTATTATGTGGTTACTTTATTTGATTCAGTTACATTTAGTTTCTTGCTCGTTATTGGAGATATCATCACGAACTTGTATAACGTGTTTTCAATGGATATTAAATTTCCCTGATTATGTTTCACGTATTCGTAGAGGATAAATCCATCAAAAGCGCATAAGAGATTCAGAAGCTTCAGAAACTTGGCATAAGGTTAACTCATGGAATTCTACTTCTATTGTTCCTAATTTGCTATCCTGGACCTGCCAGACTTGGGAGTTCGTAGGGAATAAGTGGAGAGACTTTGAGGAGTATTCAGGATCATTTGCGTTATGTACGAGATCAGGCAAATAGACGAACTCTCTTTGTTTATCATCTTCTCTTGTTACATTGAAGTGGAAGTAGGTTCGTGGTGTTATGTTTCTAGTCTCCCTAGCGGAAAACCAAAGTGATTAAATATATTCTTTTTTTTTATTATTATCTAATTTCTACTGTCCCGTCGGTTACTGTTAGACTTTCTCTTTTCAGCAACAAAGCACAATTCAAATAAACCCTTAGCAAAAAGTTAATCAGCAGTTGTCCGTTGCTGCCTTGCTGGGCATTCTTTGCCGCATTTTTCTTGTATTAAGCTTCTTCTGCCTGTTTCCGTAAGTTTGACAGTTAGTTGATTGTCTAACTTGTCGCATTACTTTATTCACGTAAAAAGTTTGTGATCCGTTGCTTGAAGCTGTGTGTATAATGTATATATTTCATCCAGTTAAGTTAGGTGGCCATGTAACACGATTCTGGGAATATAGTTTTTAGTCTGAAGTACATTCTCGATCTGCCCTTGACATATAATTTCCGTTTTAACGAATGTATTGGTGATATTTTTACACTTTGAGCAACAATCAATAGCCTGTAAGAAAACTAAGCAAATGTAATACAAAGACTGCAGTGCTGGGTGATGAATGATGTTGTCTACTGTCTATTACAACTTTTATGATGTATAAAGGATTCGTTAGCCAGTTTCCATAAGCTTAAAGTTAACTGATAATGAATTTTTGGTATATTACTCTTGTTACCCCTTAAAACTCTGCTCTTTCGTATGCAGCTCTTCATAAATGTGATGTTCATATTCTTTCTGTACAGATTTTAGCCTTCTTGAAATAATAGGCTCTATAGTTTATAAAAGAGGCTCTATAAATCCTGTAGTGTGGTATTGAATGATGTAATCTGCTTCTTCTTCTTTTTGTGTGCGTGCGTGTGTGTGTGTGTGTGTGTGTGTGTGTGTGTGTTGGGGGGGGGGGGGGGGGGGGGGGGGGATGCGGATGCGTTGGTATTGGTGCAAGATGATCTGCATTTTATTGCTGCTTTGGGTTTTGTGTAAAGATTCATTTCCCAGTTCCTAGTAAAATTATAAGCTTTATGTGAACTGATAATGTCATTTTTTGTGCATTACTCCTGTCAACCCATTCAGAATTGCTCCTTCATTTGGGGCTCTTCATAATTAGTTATTCATAAGTAGCCTTTTGTTGATAATATGCTCTACTATTCCGATAGTTAACACTACTCTTAGCATGTATACGATATACCTTGTTATGCTTGGAAGTTTGGTTTGTAGTT
Organism: Hydrangea macrophylla; assembly: GCA_033977485.1. NCBI lineage: Eukaryota > Viridiplantae > Streptophyta > Magnoliopsida > Cornales > Hydrangeaceae > Hydrangea > Hydrangea macrophylla. The sequence continues at coordinate 15,090,961 of CM066989.1, forward strand.
ATTAGTTCTCTTTTCAGGCTAAGTGTAAAATTTTATGGGTAGTATTTTTTTTGTTGATAAAAAAAGGTAGGAGGGGGTGACCAGAAGTGGCGATCCCTACCTAAGCATGACCAGAATAGCCCCTACTCGTGGGGAACCAATAACAAGAGGAGCCTAAATAGATTGCAAAGCAGAGGTTGCAGTCACTCCCTTGAGTCAGTTGAACCGTAGTCTGACCCAGCCCAACCAAAGGTGCTAGTGAACCCAGCTGGTGGCCTAGCAATATTCTTTAGTGATTTCCATCATGAGATTTGAACGCATGATCTATTAGTCACCAAACCAATTGGTAGTAAGCCGAGTGCCGCTAAACTGCCAACCTTGGTAGTAATTGCCCGAGGGGTTCTTTCCTGAATTTGATCATTAATTATTTGGCAACACTCCCTAAACATTGCTAATGTAAACGCCTAATTGCTACAGCAATGGCAGTTGTTGAGGCATTAAATTCAAGAGAGTCAGCTTCTATCTCTTAATAGTTGGAGTGTTACTAAGGCTACCTCCCCAAGTTGCATTAGCAAAAATTTGCAATAAGTGGAGTATCTTGGTGAAAATTCTCTCCAACTTTGGTATAGCATCAAACCAAAATAGATAGTGTGAGCGTGTACAACGAAAACCAATTGCACTAACTTTTGAAGAGTTATTAGCGATGCTAGGGGAAGAAAATGACCAAAATTGACATGGGGTTGAAGGCGGTATGTATGGTGAGCTGTAGTATTTATCGAGAAAAAAATAAAAGAAACGATGTAGAAATAGCACAATAACTTGAAACAGAAATGTTTATTCATGTTACTGACTTTACTATATTGTAAAATCTCCTCTTCTTGGATATCGATACATTAGAAGCCATAGGTAGGTACACTGCCTTGGGAGTAGTGGCATACAACCCCAAATAGTTTGGAACATTTAAGCATGAAGGAAAACACAAGGGAAAACACGAGGGAACTAGTTTTCCTTCTTGTTTCCATTTCCCTTTTCTTTTCCCTCACAAAATCCATGAACCTAATAGAGCCTAAAATCTTAGTTTCCTTGAAAGCTTATGATTAATCAAAAAAATTTATGACCAGTTCCCGGTACTGGAGATTGCCAACAAGGAAGTACGAATTCTTCTAAAAGGCTGAAGAATTCTTATCTGATAGGCTGATACGCACCTGCACCCGTATTGGTGTGAATTATTCTTGGTTCAGTAGGGGGTCTGTTATAATTTTCTTTTTATAAAAACGGAGTCTCTAACGTAATTTTAAAAACTTTGGGGCCAATTAAGAATGTTGAGAGTCGGATTACAAGTCAGATGGCTAGTGTTGTTTATGCATTCTTTATATTTGTGAATCATATCTTAGTTACATAAATAATTAAGACAGTTGTAATTGTACAATAATTTATATAATTATGTAAAAGTATATATTTTTTTTTATCCAAATACCCCGCACCCATATCGGCACATCCTATATTTTTATATTTTTTAAAATTGACGAACCACTCGAACCTACATCACTGGGATTCCCACAACCGCACCGATGATTCATACGTAAGATATTTAGAAATAATAAATTCCTCTGCCTTGCTTTTCCTTGTTCCGATTAGGAAATTTGTTCAGTGCATTCTGGTTAGTTCACAGATTACAACAGCTTTTGCCATATAATACTTTGAAAATTTCTTGCTGAATCCACTAGCAATGGGTAGTCATGTCCCTACCCACTCCCACAAATGGATACCTTTCTTTTCCTGTTTTGAGTGTGGGGGTCCCCTGGGGGTGGATAAGTTGGGTCTTTTTTCACCTTTACCAGTTTGTATAAAATGGAAAGGTGGTCTTTATTCACCTTCTTTTAATATTGTTATTCGATTATCAAAATTGTCTGTAGAATGGGCTCTATCCTTAGTGCCAAGCAAGTTGTTTGATCTCCATTGTATATCCAGACTTGGCTTTTCTTTTATTCGATTAATCCTTTTCTGGAAAAAAAAAAAGTAAAATAAAATAAAAAAATTATGAACTCAAAGTTTTGTTATTCATTGGGTGAAGAGAATTCAAAGTTTTGTTATTCATTGGGTGAAGGAATTTTTTCAAAGATGATGGTAAGTGGATTCTATAGTGTTCTGCTTGAAGGAAATAGGGGCAGCAATGCTTGTTTCTTGGATTTGGACTCTTCTTGATGTGGAGACTGCTATATCAAAACATTGTTCTCTGTTTGGTATGTTTGGTATGAAAGTGACTTTTTTTCTCAAAGTACCTATATAATTTATATACGTATTGATATATTCAATGTAAAAAGACAGAAAAAATAAAAAATAAAATTAAAAAAAAAATCTAAATGGTATATAGGTTGTAAAGGATCATTATTAAGTGAGATCAATTTGCATTAAAGGTTGTGGAGCACGGGGTTCCATCAATTCCATATCATATCCTCAAGTGTACAACACCATCTACGACTTAAAAACAGAAGCAAGTAAGACATGCGTTCGTGAAAAAAAAAATATATATATATATACACGAAAATTCTTCAGAGAGGGCATCAGTTTTGACCATCAGATCGTGTTTAAAAACTGGATCTGACAGCCAAAACAGAGACCTTCTATTTAATAAAGAGAGGGAGTCCTCTTTAGAGCCTGACTCTCTGTGTGTGTGTGTGTGTATATATATATAATATAAAAACTGTATTAGAATGCATATTTAAAATTAGTTGTTTATGAAACGATTATTAATTGCAGTTCGTAAGAACGTATTCCGAAATTGTTGTTACAAAAGCAGCCTTGGATTGGTTTGACCTGTCATTCTTCTGGTAATAAGAATGATTAGAGCCTTTCTTTGCAATCCGTCAGGCTGCTTGAATTGAAATTGTTTGCTGAAGAAAAATAACTCCATATTGTCCTGATTTAGCTTCCAAGCTGTATGCACAACGCCTAACAAGTTTGCATTCTCAAAAATCAAACAGCTGGCCTCTGGTGGATGAGTTTGGATTATCTGGAAAACTTCTTTGTCGCATTAGGGGCTGCTTGAAAAAGTGTAAGAACCAGTAATGTGGTTCATGAGTGGACCGGTTCTTATATGCAAGTGTTTGGTAGAAGTTCTTTTCTTTGCATAGGAATGCGTGTTTGGTCTGAAAAAATAACTCTATAGCGTGGTTCTTTGTCAAACAAAAACCAATATAGTGCTTGTGTTTCATAAATAAAAAAATAAAATAAAAAATAACTGTTAGAAGATGAGAATAAGAGTAATCCTACTTTATGCTAGAAAAAAAAAAAAGATGGAAAGAAAAGTGACTAGAAACTTGGAGGATAAGGCCACAAGGAAAGGAATAGAGCTAGCTTGACCATCCATCTCTCTTTGTAACACCACCCAGTAAGTAGCTCTACTGCCTCTGCTGTGTGTGGCCCATGGCCGGCTGCCTGTGCCGCCCCGATATATTTTAGTAAAGCTCGAAACATATCCACAACCTTCTGTCAGTCACCTTATTCACGAATAAGAGTTTGTTGATTTGTATTTTGAGGAACTCATTAGAGAACATATGGAAGGAAGAGTTGTTATCCGCCTTTCATCGAAGGACAAAGTATTGGTTAGACCTAATAACCAACACTCAATTTTCATTATTTCCTCACCATGCCTTAAAAACAAGCAATTAACAAAAAGGATTAAAAAAAAAGAAAAGAAAAGATTTGGCTTGAAATAGGTGAAGGTGAGATCCTATCTAATTTGCAACTACTTATAATAGATTTAGAATAATGCTCTACTTCCCAAAAGTTTCCCAAATGGCTGCACTCATACCACATGCCACCGCATGCGGTACAACTGATAAAGCATTTGATAACCAAATTTGGAAAGTATAGCATTACTTACAAGTTTACACTAGATTCGTGAATATGTATAGAACTATTAAACTAACCACCAGTTTGGCTTCAAGAGAAATCCGAACTAGCCTTCACTCGTAATCATTCAACACTTCATAAACACACAAGATGAAGAAAGAAAAAAATGGAACCTCCAATAATGCAAGCGCACACTCTCACAAGCGCGCACAGAGAGACAAAGAAGAGATTGAGATTTCAAGAACTACGCGCACCTGTTACATTTTAGTGCACTTTTGAGTGTCCGCGCTTATTAGAATAAAACAGCACATTACAGAAGGGAAAAAAAAAAAGGGTTGACGAGTATAATTTTAAAAAGGAAAAATAAACAATGAGATAAACACATCACAACCTTGGAACATCCAAACACAAAATCCCTGACAATCTCACTTATATAATGAACCGCAGAAAGAATGAATCTCACTAGCAAACCTCTGTAAATTCTGAACTACTCAAAATTCCAAACTCAAAATCTCTCTCCAAATCTGAAGAACACCGAGCCAGTCCCAGAGTTGTGATCGACAGCATACTCAGCTCGTACCAAACCTACCTTAACCCCCGCACCATATGAGGAACCATGACCCATTCGTCTGTATACCTCTGTTGGGTTTCCCTTAACATCCTTTGAACTTCCTAGATCATTACCATGCTCGGCAAACAAATACATATGCGTATTCTTCACAGGTATCCGCAACTCAGCAGCAAGCTGCACATAAGCATTAGAGCCGTCAATAAGAGAAGGGAAGTAATTACTGTAACCATATTTTCTACTTCAATTGTTAGTCCCAGAAGGCCCAAAACCATAGATGGTTAGCTATCACAAGGAGCTGTTTAAGAAGGCAAAGAACTGATTCTGTAAATTTAAGTGTTTGCTCAATGTCCATCTCGTGAAATAGAATTCTGTATCCAGTCTAATATCTTTCTTACAACTAATTCTTGGTTCTCATAAAAACTAGAAAGAAAAAAAAAAGTGAGACAGAAGTGAACCAAATCATATGTTAACGATTCCCAAACATGCCCTAATGGACTTGGGCAATAAGTTGACTACAATAATTCATACCTCGAGGATATTTCTGGCTGCACCTATCTCCCCCATGTTGTAACCCCTCACCGAATAAGGACCCCCAAGTGTGAAAGCATCATAACTTGGAAGATCACCCACACAACCGCCATAATGACCATGAAGGACTAGCACAGGTGGTTGTGGTTTATTAGCGCCTTCCTCCACTTGCTTTAGCTGGAGGAATCGGGTCAGGGTTAGTTGGTGACGGTTGAAAAATGGAAACTTACTGCCAATGCCAAGACCTTGGTCGAACTGCAATTCAAACGTTAACAATATGCATGTTAGAGGTGTGCAACACTCAGTGACATAATTGGTTGCATGAACTAGAAGACACCCAATATTTATTCCATAGAGTGCCGAAGGATTCCACTCCGTAGTGTTGGACCGGAAATACCGTTCCTTAAAGCAGAAATTGTATTGTTAAATATTAAGGGGCCATTTTGTATTAGCTTATTTGGGACAAACACTCACTTGGGATTGATTAAGAAATTTGAGTCCATTTGGAAAAAAAAACATTTTCATAGCTTTTTCAAAAAATTGTTTTTAGCACAGAAAAAACAGCTTAAAGTTGGAAGCAGCAATTTGCTGTTTTTTCGTGAATCTATTAAAGAAAAAAATATCTTATTTTAATAGAATACCAAACGGGCTCTAAGATGTACAATATATACTAATACACATACAACTATAGTCTGAAACTCATCTGAGCTCACCAGTCTTAAAAAAACTAGAAAGTATCATTTGAGAAGTGCCATATAAAAATTCATCATGTCAAAACAAGAAAGGAAAAAAAAAAAAAAAAAAAAAGAAAAAAGAAGAACCCTCTTTATTCATAGCAGATTCACTGAAAAGATACTATTCCGATGACAGTGATTTCCTATTTGTAGGCAAAATATATTATTTACTGCCTGTAATCTTCTTTGACGAGTACACATTCCTAACATGGTCAAATATATAAACTATTTTTACCAAGAAATTTATATCCCTATGTTCGGCCATTGACAGAACCAAGGACATCCGATTTAATTATTATAGAGCATACATAAGTAAGTCATTAAAGCAAAATTACGACATAAAGTACTTCATTGATTCACCTGGAACACATCCCTGTCACCAACAATGGCTCCATTTACAAACTTGGTGTTATCACGAGTAATATTTGCCTGTGCAAATGCCATTCGATCTATTCCAGTGCCACTGAGGGTTGTTGGGGGTCCATCTGCACTAATTCCACCACTTGGCAACACCCTTTGACCGTTTGGAGAAATGTGGCTACTTTCATCGCGTGTTGTTATTTCTTCCATTACAAGTCCATAAGTGAATTTGCTCTGACGAGTGAAATTCTGCAGGGACATATCAGTTAGAAATCACAACATACAAGAGGAAACAACTCTAAAGCTCCATTTGGCTAGCGGAGTTAGAGAAGGAAAATGGTTTCCCTGGTGATTTCCTCCATGCCTAAATAACATCATAAATTAAATTTAAAATCTAATACTAGCAAGTCAATAAAAGAGGAAGGGGAATGATTCACAAAATTCAAATATCTTAAGTTACTATTTACCTCTTTTCTTTTCCTTCCTACTTTCCTCATAGATTTCGTTATTGACCAAACAAAGAAAAGTACGCTCTCCTTGTTTTCTTTTCCTTCCCCCCACTAAACCATGCACCAAACATGGCCTAAATGATATACTAAAATGACGAGGTACATGTTTGTCATCAACACTTTGTGAACTCCAATCAAATAAAGCCAGCCAATATTTTGACAGTTTTGAAACAGCATCTGCTGAGTAACCAGTGCTAGCAATTAGCTTGATTTGCATAACCAAACCAAACCAAACAATTGGGGTCGGTTGAGTTAGCTTGATTTGCATGTTACAAAAAATTCTCAGTTGCAAGATAAAGAACCAGTTGGCTTTAAAAAGCATTACAAATACAAGTGGTTAAGTCTACCTCCGTAATATTGGCTTTAACACCAGCTCGATCAACCCATATAGGAGGAACTTCATCCACCCCAGGGCCGCCTGTGAAGACTGGACTGAGTTTTCTGCTGTTAAAGCAGCTTGTACGGAAACTACGGTTGCGAGGATTATACAAACCATCCAAATATGGATGCACATACTCCAGCTTGAAAGAAAGATCATCCTGGAGAAACAATTCCCATGACAATCGTTAAAATATCAACTGTTGTGAAGACAACACTAAATCATTTCCAGTATAAGAGGCTGTTTGGGAAGACAAAGTACTTGCTATGCAGTGCTATGAATTCAAGTGTTCAGGTTCGTGCCCAGTCTGATATCTTTTTTAAATATGGTTATATCTTTTTTAAAATATGGTTCTTTGCCAAACCAACATAACCTTGGTTTTCATAAAAACCAGATAGAAAAACCAGAATCTATTTTAAGCATATTCCCAAACAGGCCCTAATTGTGTGAAAATTAATGGCAGTAAATTCACCTGCGGATTGAGGAAGTTGCTAGTGGTCACTGAACCAAGAATGGACCTATTTAGCCCTTTGATGTTTCGATGCTCAAAGGAAACTGTTCCACCAGGCTGGATTGAAGCCTAAAGAGCATAAAATAACAAAAAAAGCCATTAGTCGGAATGAACCTCCAGCAACTAGTTGGGCGAGCATGGGAAGCCCAAAAGACAGGTTGCTTGACTGAAGAATAGTTGTTAACATGAACTCATACCAGTGTAGGACGACCTTGGCGGCCTGGGACAATACTCCACTCTGTATTAACTTCTGCCGACTTTTGTTCTAGTTCCTTAAGCTTAATCTCCACTATGATCCCTCCCTCATTCTTCTCATCGGGTCGTGGATTAACTTCAATATTAGAAAACAAAGCCAGGGAGTTTATATTCCTCAGGGCTTGTTTCCCAGCTTCAATGTTAAAAACATGTCCTTGCCGAAGCTGTCAATAAAATTGAACATTGAGTGAGTAGAACCAATCGGACAATTGATAAAACCAAACATATTAAACCTAATTACAAAGTTAAGGCAACAAAAATATGAACCCATTTTTACAAAATAAATATATAAAACCAGCTATGCCTACATATGTAACTTTAAAGCAGAACCCAAAAATCAAAAATTGGTTTGACCTCCAAAATTTAAGATAAAACTTCGTTATCAGGATTAAAAAATAGACTACCAAGAAATTAAGCTCCACAAAACCTAGATAGAGAAGTAACAGTCCATAACCCCCACAATCTATAGCTAAAAGTGTGCCACCAATGCCGTAAATCAACTTAACAGATTCGGAACCAAATAAAGACCACCCAGTAGAACCGATAAGATAGGAATTCATTTGGGCAAACGATTAAACCTAACAAAAAATTAAGAAAGATCCCACAGTCTATGTAGGAAACTACAAAAACCAAAAATCCATCAGTGACACAGATCTCTTCCATCGTACCAAACCATGAACATATAATTAGAACAAGGAGAAGAACATGAAACTGCAACTATGGGTGTGTTTCGGCCGGAACGGATCGGAAACACCCCTTTCGGAAAAAAAAATTCCAAAATTTTCGGAAGCCAAAAATGCATCCCGAATTCCGTTCCGAAATTTCGGAAATTCCAAAATTATTTCCGATTTCGGAATTTCATCATATTCGGAATTTTTCGGAATATTTTCGGAATATTCGGAATTCAAGCTTAATGGGATTTCACTTGAGACTTGTAAGCCTTTTATAGAAGCACATTACATCCCATTTTTTGTGTTTTTTCGATGTGGGATGAACACAATTTTCGGAATATTTCGGAATATATTCGGAAAAGTTTCGGAAAATCCAGTTTCGGAATATATAATCCATCAGTAACACAGATCTCTTCCATCGTACCAAACCATGAACATATAATTAGAACAAGGAGAAGAACATGAAACTGCAAGTCTAGGGGTGTGTTTCGGCCGGAACGGATCGGAAACACTCCTTTCGGAAAAAATTCCAAAATTTTCGGAAGCCAAAAATGCATTCCGAATTCCGTTCCGAAATTCCAAAATTATTTCTGATTCCGAAATTTCGGAATTTCATCAGATTCGGAATTTTTCGAAATATTCGGACTATTTTCGGAATATTCAGAATTCAAGCTTAATGGGATTTCACTTGAGACTTGTAGACATTATATAGAAGCACATTACATCCCATTTTTTGTGTTTTTTCGATGTGGGATGAACACAATTTTCGGAATATTTCGGAATATATTCGGAAAAGTTTCGGAAAATACAATTTCGGAATATATTCGGAAACTTTTCGGAATATTTTCGGAAATTTTTCGAAATTTTCAGAATTCTAAAAACAATTCCGATTCCGATCCAATTTTTTTTCGGAATTTTCGGAATTCGGAAATTCAGAATGCATATTTAGTAGTTGCCAAAATCGGAATTTTTCGGATCGGAATCGGAATTTCCGTTCCAAATGACACCCCTAACTGCAACAGAACACTAAAAAACCAAAATCAATTATATCTAAATATGAAATTAACAGTGAAAACCCCATTCAACATACACCTAACAAACTGATGCATAGCAAACACAATTTTATCACCTGCTTCGGCAATTCTCTCCGAACAACCCCAAGTTGGGTGTTACCTTCACACACATTCCCAAGCTTATCCTGAAACTGTATCACTAACTGGGTAATATCCCCTTCCACTACCTCACAAACAACCTCCTTGGTATTCAAATTCCCAAAATTCACAACCTGAGCACAAGCATACCCTTCATCATGATACCATTTTTGAACCTGGTCCCTAATCTTCTGCAACAGCCTCGCGCTCACCTTCCCTTGCTCTCTCAACATCATCAACACCTCTCTGTGCATCGGCATTGGCAACAAACAAGGCCTCGACCTCTCAATTCGTCTCCTATAGTCCTTCTCTTGACTCCTAAAATACTCCAACTTCTCCTTCTCCGTCATATCTGGGTCCATTTCAATCGGTTTCGTTTGCTGCATTAGACCCACATTGATGCACCTTGTAGAGAATCATAGTCAAGATAAGATCAATATAATGGACTATATATATATATTCAGAAAATATGGATACAAATCAAGAAAATCTGATATTTGATTTCCATTTTATGCTTATCCTATCTCCTATATATGAACTTGTATTGGGTTGATTATAATCAAGAAAAACAATTATCAACAAAATTGAAAAAAAAAATTTCCCCCACACCTGAACTTATCAGCAGATTGCCAAGTGCTCTCAGTGAACGATATAGTGACCCCAATCGTCCCGTCCGGATTGGTCTTGCCTTCTAGATCGACTTTCTCGAACATCCCACAAGTGGATAGTGTTTCGAGCTCATTCTGGAGGTGGGTTTTGGTGTAGACCCCACCAGGACGGAGCGAAACCATTTCGAAGAACGAATCCTCAGGCCCCACGGTGGTGTAGCGGCGCCGATCGAAGAAGGAGATTTCGGAGAGCTTGTACTTCTTGAAACCACTGAGCTTGTTGAGTTGAACCACGATGTTTGCCGGTAAGCCGTGTGAGTCCCATTCTTGGGCTTGTGATTCGTCGTCTTTAGCGATCGCCGCAGGGGATAAAACCCTCGACCAGAAACCTCCGTCTCCACTGCCACCACCACCACCACCAACGCCACCGCCGCTATCTCCTCCACCGCCGCCATTACCGTGGCCGTTGAAGGAAGGGAGGGAGGAGGAGAGGTGGAAGAGGAGGCCGGTGGCGGCGGAGATTCCTAGGGTTTTGGAGAGGGAGGAGAAAATGGCTTTTTTGGGGGTTGGAGATTTTAGGGGTTTAGGGTTTTGGGAAGAGGGGGAGGAGATGAGCTCACTTCTGGTTTTAATGGCGGAGGAGGAGAGACGATTGGTGGAGGTGGGTGGGTCTAATTTGCGCCGGGACCCCGCCGTAAGAGACGATGTACGATTGAGACAGAGAGGGTGCCCCTGTGCAGCAATCGACGCCATTTGGGGAGAAGGCGAGAGAGGAGAGAGACTGTGAGAGGGAGAGGGGTGTTGCTATATGTTTGGTCGGAGATTACTCCGCGACTAATGCTACACCCACACCATTTCACATCTACTCACTCACAATCATTATTCATTTTTGGTAGATCTCACATTGCCACTAAATATACTTTGTGAGTGAGTGTGAGTTTTTGGACGTGAGGTGCATACATATAGATGACAATGGATGACAATTTCCTCCGTAATCTGCTCCACTCCGCTCTTAATAATAATAATGAGTTGGAGTCCAATAAAATCGTAAATGAGTAGAATTGGTACAAAGAAACAAAACTTCTGTAGAAGTAAAAGTGGGTTTGGGAAGTCTCATAAATTCCTATTCCAATCCGATTATGTTTGTTAATTTACTAAATTATCCTTAGTACTATAAGTATTTGACTCTTAGTACTCTAAGTAATTTACCTCGTTGGTCGTTAGTAATCCGCTTCACTCCTACTCTTGATTGTGTTTAATACTTGATATGTTTTGCTACTTTGTTATATTTTGCAATACTTTAATCATGTTAATAGTGTTTTAAATATATTTTGTTGTAAATAGACTTTTTATTATAGATCTTTTTAGTTTTAAATTAATGTATAAATAGGTAAATGGAGTATAAGTGAGATGGAGTAGAGTAGGAGTGCACAAAATTAAATAGTATAGGAGTTCGTATACTTCATGAATAGGAGTGGAGTGGAGTAGGTGTCACGCCCCGACGTAGCATAAATAAGGAAAGCGTTTAATTTCCTTTATGGACCCGTAGGTCGCGACAGTTTGAAGGATCGATTCCGTCCCAAACGTCGAACAACAAAACATAATAATCAGAGTAGAGCAATCAAAGCTTACAAATTATTCTAACTTAATGAGCATTACAGCACGGGTCATCTAAAGGCACAGACCGCCTTGAAATAAAACAATAGCTTAATGTCTGTTACAGTCATCCTTATAACACAAACAGTTTAAAACTTAAAAACATATAATAAATAAACAGTTTCCTCATTCCGAAAGCAGTCATTCTTAATTAGCATAGTCGTACGATTCCTCCTGGTTATAACCTGAAAAGCCTGGACCCGAATGTCCAGGAGGCATCAACGTCGTCAGCTTCAAGAAGCTGGTGAGTATTAAAAACATAACTTTGAATGTAAAACATACCCATTTACCTTTTTCCATTTTTCAATATGTAAAATCAATCGTTAAACCGCAGAAAGAATTCATTTTATAAAAACAACAAGGAATATTTTAAAAGTCGATAATTCATGAAACATATAATTGTGTATGAGACAATGCACCACACTCATCTTGCCGACTCTTTTCTCTCAACAGACACAACAACCCACTATCTTACTCCTGGTATCTTTGAAACACTCAGATAGCCACACTTTAGCAACGGGGCGCCAGGGAGTGTCCAGTTTGCCTCACACTTTGGTCCGGGGTACCAGGGAGTGTCCATTGCCTCACACTTTGAATACCTAAACCGCCATGCAAATACCGGAGCAACCTCACGCAGTATCCAGACTCGGGTATCAGGGAGCGTCCGTAGGCCACACTTTAGCACTACCATGGGTGCCAGGGAATGTCCAAGTTCGGCGTCACACACTTTAACGCTTCCATGGGCGTCAGGGAGTGTCCATATTTGCCACCGTCGCATTTCAAAGATACCCTCACCGCAATCTCAACCACAACCACAATCACAAACACAATCTCAATCTCAATCTCAATCTCAATCTCGTACTCTTTCCACACTGACCATTACTCTTTTCCACACTGACTACCACACCCCATGCATGTACAACTGACTCCACATGTATGTCATGAAACCTTAATAAATATAAAGTACTGGGAATGATAACCATGGATATACGAGAAGAAATCAAATCTTATGTGAAACAACCAGTGAATTCATCAAAGAATGCTTTAATCTACTTTTATCGCTATTAGAACACAAGTGAGTCTACTTTGAAGCAATGCCCTCAAAAATGAGTTATAATTTGTGTACATGAATTACATACCAAAATAAAGGTCTTTGAGTCTAGTTTCCAACTCTTCAAACCGTGCGCGTTTTCGAGTTTCCTAGAGGAAGTTATGGCCGTTTTACTAAAAGTTGTCAGTACTGAAAAATGTCAATCGATTGGTAAAAGTGTCAATCGATTGGTATACATGGCAATCGATTGGATGACTTGGCAATCGATTGGACATGTTTCCAATCGATTGGAACTCGTGCCAATCGATTGGTAACAGCAGTTTCTCCCCTGTTACGAATTTAAAGCCTCTTTTTGACCCATTTTCAAATCTGAATGCAAACATGACTTGTAATAAATGGATTTCTTCATTTTTCCGCAAGGATTATGAATACGCGATCGGTTTTAACTAATTTCAATCGTAGCTCTCGGATTTCACATAAAACCGAGAGGTGACAAAACTTTACATCAACGGTACGTCGCGATACGGATGAATTAGGCCGTAGTATTCGAACCACAGCTTAATGGGACTAAGATCTTTTATTCCCAATTCACAGAATTGATTTTGATTAAGTTTGAAAAATTACCATTTTTGAGTTTCAAGCTTTCATACAAAAATTAACAATGGTGTTCTTCAAATTAGACTAAACTAACAGTAAATAAATATGATATTACATTCCAAGTGAGTTTAGAATACTCACAGATTGAAGATAGAAGTAATAGATTAAGAGAGATAATCAAAATAGGGTGACCCACTTCAAGCTTTCAAGCTATGGATGTTGGGCTCTTCTCTTCCTAATTATGAACTATGAACTCTCTGCTCTCTCTTTTCTCTCTGTGCTTGATATGCAGAATGGGTGTGTGAGTAATGTACATATAGATGAATAACAAGAAGGCAACTTGGTGCCCAAGAACCACCTTGATTACTCTACAAATTGAATTGATTTTACTAATTAACTAAAAACCTCAATACACATATATGTACACACAGATTATACCCACACAATCTGCTGTAGAGTTGTTTAGATGAGATTCAAGTAGGCATAGAGGTTCACATAGGTTCCTAGGGGGTAAGTGTAAGTGTTTGTGTATTTCAACTTATGGCATAAAGACAACACACACACTACAAACATTCCCAAACATGGCTCTAAACAATCATTAGTTTCCATAATTGGAAAGTAATGTAAAGTCACTTCCAACTTTACGTCCAAATCAAAAATTGTGTCAGTTTAACGCAGCACAGACAGTTTTGAACAAAAACTGGTATTTTCGCGGCGCGGTGGTCACCCCAAAAATACAAAAAGTTTATTTTAACGAAAGAAATACTTTTCTGGTGTTATAAAAATACAGTTTGAGTTAAACGGAAATGTTTCCACCGTTTTTGAAATTCAACACGGGTAACATTAAAATTTATAAAATTGCAGTTTGACCCCAAAAGAAATTTTAGTATGAAATAAAACAAGAAATTAAGATTCCAAACATGAGAACTGAATTTCAATAAATGCAGACAATACAAAATGAATTTAATTATGACAATGCAAATACAAATAATTAAAATGAAATGCAGGTTGTTACAGTAGGAGTGGCCATATATATAAGCGGAGTGGAGTAGAAGAATGGCGACTCCTACTCCACTCCGCCCCATTGCCATTCCTATGCGTACATAACACTTATTCAGCATGTGGTTACTTTGGTGTCTAGTAAGTCCTTAGTTCGAATCATTTACGATTAATTATTGCTACTAGGTTCATCGATTTGGTCTCCAATAGAACCTTTGGTGGGGCTGGATAAGGCTATTACTTAACCGACTTTGGGACAGTGCATGTAGCCCCCTGTTTTGTAATTTATTTACGCTCCTCTTGTCATTGTTTCTCAATGGGTAGGGGTTATTCTACGCCACGTCCAAATTGGATTCGCTACTTCTAATTGTTCCCTCCTACCTTTTTCTGCGTGATGAGTTTTTTCTTTTTTATTTATCTTTAAAATAGACCTTGCCTTCTCCTTTTTTTCACAAAAAAAAATTAAAAAGGCCTAGCTAAGTGAGGTGCCCTTAAAATAGACCTTGCCTTCTCCTCACAAATGACTCTCGATTCCTCGATTGAATTTGTTGGTATTTTATTTGTATTAACTGAGGAGTCATTTGTATTTTATTTTGTTTTCTTTCTCTTTTTTCCAACTTCTCAAATTCAATTGCATTTTATTTTGTTTTCTTTTTATCTTTTTTCCCCAATTTATCAAATCCATATGTTCATATGCATTCACATAACACATTAGTTTTGATTTTAAAAAAAAAACAACATTTTACTCTCTGTTTTGTTGCCGAGAAATTGAAATGGACAAGAAGAGATTCGAAGTTATACTATTTCTGATTGTTTCTCTTTTCCCCAATTACACAAATCCTTGTATTTCATATGCATTCACATAACACGCATAAGTTTTGATAGAAACAACATTTAAGTTCTGTTTGGTTGTTGCTGAGAAATTCAATAAAGGGGCCGATAGTGACAGAGGGAGAGGGAGGGGGAGAGAGAGTGCGAGAGTGGGGAGGGGAGGGGTTTCTGGCATCAGAGAGGGGAGGGACGGGGGGTCTAGCAGCGGCGGGTAGGTGGTGGGTAGCTGGAGTTGCAGGCTGGGCGGCGGTGGCTACTTTTTTCTTCTTCCTCTTCCTTCCACTAAGTCTGATACGGAGAGGGAGAGTATTGAGAGAGAGAGAGAGAGAGAGAGAGAACTCAATTTGTATTTGGGTTTAGTCTTCACCCAAGGTGGGTTATGTTAGGAAACTGCGTTCCCAGAATCCGTTGACAGCGCGTATAAGTTACTGCAAAAATTACATGAAAGCTACAATAACCCTACAAGGGCGGAACTAGGGTTATTTTAAACTGCAAAAACGGATTGCTGTAGTAAACGAATCGAGAACAGGGGCTCGATAACAGCTCACGATCTTCTACCATATTCCTTCACAGCCAGAATAACAACCTGAGTATGGGCTCTATCGAAATCCTTTATGTTTTCTGCTCTCTCTTTCTACGCTCTCTTTTCTATTCCGAGTTCTTTATGGAAAAACGCAAACTGAGAGAGAGCCAAAGCAGCATATATATAGGCTACGATAGGGACCATAAGAAGTCAATAAGGAATATGCCTCCTTATAGAATTAGGAAACCCGAATTAGAACTAAATCAGATTCCTATTTCCATAAATTATAATTCATACCACTAAAGAATTATAATTGCACTCCTACCCTTATCTCAAAAATATATTTCGAGCTCTATGTTATTAAATGCTTATTATCTCCCCACGTTAAGATTACATATATTCATTAATTAAATAAAAATACTGACAATCATATTTAATTAATCTCTTAAAATTCCTTGAGATCCTCTGCTTAATTTATCTGATATGTCAAATACATAATCCACCTGCAGGGTCTAACATAATCAAAACTTATAAGCTTTCTCAAGGGGATATCATCAATCTCAAAATTGAGACATGAATTCCAGCATTAATTTATATCCACCACACAATCAATATTGTCACACAATCTAATGAGATATTGACCCATTTAAGGATCTCACCCTTTTAGGGATCAAAGTGTAAATATCAAATGTACGTGCCATAAATTAACTTAGGATTTAGAGCATAACCACCCATAATAGCCATGAGGTATTAATTATCTTATAAGTCAGTATTAGATAATTACCCCAAGTCGGTCCTGTTTAATACACAAAATATACCATCATAGTGAGTTGAAACTATACTATTTCCCGTAGTCAAGACAAA
Organism: Hydrangea macrophylla; assembly: GCA_033977485.1. Classification (NCBI taxonomy): domain Eukaryota; kingdom Viridiplantae; phylum Streptophyta; class Magnoliopsida; order Cornales; family Hydrangeaceae; genus Hydrangea; species Hydrangea macrophylla. The sequence goes on from CM066989.1 coordinate 15,107,593, forward strand.
CCTACTACAACACCATGCTGCAGTCCTACCGATGGTGTGTCCAATCCCATCTAAGACTGTAAACCAAAATCTTACACTCTACAAGATCCGATGGTCTGATCTTCTGTGTGTAAGCCGAACTCTACACATCAAACCACCAACTATGTAAAACAAGAGACACACATGCATAATATTAAATAAACAATATATTACAGACAATGCCCACACAGATTCTCATAAAAATGGAATAACTGATTTTATAAAATGAATAATTAATCAACTGCATAAAGCATGACTTTTAGTATATATCCCTAACAGGTTAGATAGTAGGTTCAGTTTGGTGGGCCCCCCATTACCACCTTTTTTTCTTTTTTCTTTTTTTTTACTGATAAAAGAACATAGAAGAGCAGTCTGCTGTAGCAGCAGAGATTACATCATAGGGGGGACAAGAAGGATTCAAAGAACCAAAAAAAAGAAGAAGGGATGTTGCCCATCTAGCAAGATTGTGGGGGACAACATTGGCCGATCTACAGATTTTTTAAAAAGTTACAATCACTAAAATCTTTCTTCATAGAGAGAATATCTGTGGCCAAAGGAAGAATCTTCCAGCTTGGAGAGAGATGCCAACAATTAATGGTAAATATAGCATTTAGGGAGTCGCTTTCAAAGATAATTCTGGACCAATTCTCCTTGAAAGCTAAGGAAACTGCCATTCTAAGAGCAAAAGATTATGTGACGTTTGGATTAATAGAAGAAATCCTCTTAGTCCAAAGGCCATTAATATTACCAGCTGAGTTCCGCAAGACTGCACTGATGTAGGAGAAAGAGTTCCTCACACCAGCATCACAATTAAATTTCAGCCAAGTAGCAGGAAGGGCACACCAGTTAGGGAAAACAACCTGAAGGTGGGGTTGAGGATGTAAGGAAGATGAGTGGGTAGTAGCTTCTGCCGACGAAGCTACATAAGAAGAAATACCACGGATGGTAGCATCTAGATCAATCAGTTGATTTTCAAAAAAAGATTTATTCCTTGTATGCCAAATGTTTGTGAGGATTACAACCACCAGTGGAAAGAAGCTAGGAGAGACTTGACTCTGAGAGCTAAAGTGAAAGAGATAAAGAAACCATTCTTTCAGAGAATATAAGTGGTTGTTATCAGTTATGAGGCCAAGGAAAGAAAACCAAAGAGATCTAGCCACTTAACAATGAAGAAAGAGATGAACTTCAGTTTTAATGGAATTATTGCAAAAAGTACAAGTGGTATCTTCTAGGTTCATTCTATAGGCTAATGTGGATCTCATTGGCAGGGCTTTCATAAAAATTCTCCATAGAAAGGTTTTAAGGGTCGGATGAATTTTTAGGTTCTAGATTTTGTTCCAAAACTGTGGTTTAGGTTGGATATGATTAAGTCTAGCCGATTGCTGAAGAATATAGGCTGATTTCACAGAAAAGCACCATTGTTTGTTCGGAATCCAATAGATGGTATCTGGGCCAGGGAACAAAGGAATGAGAATGGACTCAATGAGAGAAATATCTTCAGGATTGCAAACTTGGGTCAAGAGATTGTGATTCCAAGTATTGTTATTAATATTGATGAGTTCACTTACCTTACATGGAATGTTTTCTGCCACTGGAAGAGGGCTAATTCTGAAACCAACCTTGTTAGGAACCCAGGGGTCTGTCCAGATGTTGACTTCTTTCCTTTCCCCAATAATGTAGCAAGCACTTTTCTTAATAAGTTCACGAACTACAAGGAGAAATCTCCAGATTGGGGAGTCAGAAGATGAACTTGTGGTAGAGTTGAAGGAGTGTTGTCACGACCCATCCCACTACGCGAGAAAATAGGATACGTGGCACGCCATCAAGGCTTATCCAGTTCCTTTAAAGTAAAAATAGCAGCGGAAATTATAAGTCAAATCCATTTAAAATCAGAGTTATAAAAAGTTTTGCCCAATTGAAACCTGTTCAAAAGGATTCAGTTTTGAAAATAGACGTCCAGTAGACTGTATCGGGAGTCCAGTCGACTGAAGGCCTCAGCAATTTGATTTTTGAAAAGTTCTCCAGCCGTCTAGTCGACTGTAACTGGAGTCCAGTCGACTGGGTCCTTCATTTTTCAGTCGACTGACTGTGTTCAGTCGACTATGTCTAAAGCAGAATAAAAAGCAATATCCCACTCCAGTTATCTAGTCAATTGAAACATGGGCCAATCGACTGGATTTGCCATATATGAAAGCAGTGTTTGAAACCCAACAGTGGTCCAGTCGACTGAAATGCAACCCAGTCGACTGATCTACCACTATTCACTTTCAGTGATCAAATCAACACAGGATCCAGTCAACTGATGTAGGGTCCAGTCGACTGGTCCCCTGCTTGGCAGCCTTGTTATACAAATTTCACAACTCAAGCTTTCCAATCCAACACCAACACAACTACACATTAGCGATTTAAAACATCATTACGGGTATTCGAATATAAAGTACAGTACCACCAACTAACTCCCAAGATTCCATTACAACATATTTTACAAATTCCAAATCCTTAATACAAGTTTAGGATTAAGACAAAAGTATAAACAAGGTGATTCCCCGGCGTTTCTCGGTCTTACTCCTCACGCTTCTTCTTGTCTTTCTTTTTACCTGCAATGGAGTAAATCTCCACTGTTCAGCTATATGCTGAGTGCACAAGTTCTAACATATGCAATATATGATAAAACATGCTCTAATCTCACAATTCATACAAATAGTCTCTAGGGAGAAGAATACGCATTCATGGCAAGTCCAAGTCTATCAACCATTGCATCCACAAGTGCCATGACAAGTCCAAGTCTATCAACCATGCACAGTAGCCGTCACTACTAAATTCTCAAACATCGAGAAGCTTATTCCGCCATGAATTTGTATAAGACTCCCCTTTGACCCACATAGACAACTCAACGTGCTCGCGGAAAAGTAGACATGTTTTTCACATTTAATCACGTGCATAATTAACGGACCTAAGATTAACACATAAAATTTGCCCGGATCTCAATTTCGTCATTGAAATTTAAAACATGTATTTCCTTATATTTCACAAGTTAGAACTTCATGCCTCGTGCGTTTCTCGTCAAACTTTGAAGGATCGACTAGGGGGCCAATTAAACATTGGATTTCAAATTTGAGATGATTCTTACAAGTTTACAAGGGTTTTCCCTAAAAGTCTAGAAATTAGATTTTTACAAAAAGTTTTCCAAACATGGCCTAATGACTATCAAAATGCAGGTCTTACCTCCACAAGTCCAAATCTCGAATTTGGTGAAAATCTGACGGACGAAAAGTCGCCGATCGTCGTCGCAAAGCCCGTAGGATCAAATCCCCTTTTCTCTCTCCTCTCTCGAGATATTATAGAAGTTTTTAACAAATGCAATCTCACCCTCATCTATTTATAGACCAACTCTTCAGGAATTGCGTTTACCTCCCCGCGAGTTTCTCAAACATCTAATTAACTCTTGAAACTTCGCACACGTCCATTTTATGCCTTTACGAGTGAAAATTATAAATTACAAAAGTTTTCGACTAAGTCCTGTTTGGGTCCAAAACAAATACGTCCAAAAACTAAATTTTGTGGAATCTCTACATAACCTACCCTTTTATTTAACGTCTCGCTCACGTTCTCACCACAGTTCTCAAAATAATATACAACAATATCAAAATTACCAGAATTTACCCTAAACAGGTAAATTTACTATTCATCAAAATACCAGATAAAGTCAAATAACATTAAAATCACATAAATGTCATTAATCGTGCTAATACAAAATGAACTATCATGTTCCCATGTCCTCACTGACACCTTACCGTTGACTCACAGTCAACCACATCCTCAATTATCAAATAACATTGATAAACTCTCAAATTTCAAGTTATGCACTAAAACCATGAAATTTTGGAACAGGTGTGACAACTCTCCCCTCCAAAAAGGAAGTTTGTCCCCAAACTTATACCTCATACGTCGAACAGGTACGGATCCTCATTCTTTATCTCTTCCTCATTCTCCCATGTAGCTTCCTCAACTGAATGACTACACCATAGCACTTTCACCATTGGAATTGTCTTAGTTCTCAAGACTTGCTCTTTTCGTTCTAGAATCTCTATCGGTTGTTCCACCTAAGTCAAGTCTTCCTGAATCTGTAATGGCTCAGGTACAATGATCTTGTCCGCATTTGTCATACACTGTCTTAACATAGATACATGAAATACGTTGTGTACATGTCCCAATTCTGATAACAAGGCCAATCGGTAAACCATTGGGCCTACCCTTTCTAGGATCTCAAACTGTCCTACAAATCTCGGATTGAGCTTTCCTCTCTTTTCGAATCGTACAATGCCTTTCGAAGGGCGATACTCGCAAGTACACAAATCTCTAACTTTAAATACGATAGATCGTCGTTTAGAGTCCGCGTAACTCTTGTAACGACTCTGAGCTACCTTAAGTCGCTCTTGGATCAGCTTTACCTTCTCGGTAGTTACCTGTATTAACTCAGGTCCTAACAACTTTCTTTCTCCAACTTCGGTCCAACAAATTGGTGATCGACACTTACACCCATACAATGCTTCATACGGTGCCATTCCAATACTTGACTGAAATCCATTGTTGTATGCAAATTCAATCAACGGTAGGTGTTTCTCCCAATCACTCCCAAAATCTAGAACACACAAACGCAACATATCCACTAAGGTCTGAATCATACGCTCTGACTATCCGTCGGTCTGAAGATGAAATGCAGTACTGAAACTTAACTTCGTACCCATAGCCTTTTGTAGACTTCCCCAAAACCTCACCGTAAAACTACTATCACGATCTGATACTATTACTGCTGGAACCCCATGTAGTCTTATAATCTCTTTCGCATACAATTCTGCCTACCTCAAAGGTTTAGTTGTCTTGATCGGTAGAAAATGCGCTGACTGATTTTGTTAATTGGTCAATCATCACCCAAATCTTATCATTCTTGCTGAACGATCGTGGAAATCCAAAAACAAAGTCCATTGTAATCTCATCCCACTTCCACTCTGACACAGGTAACGGTTGTAGTAACTGATCGGGAGAGAACAAATCCTATTTATACGCCTTAACAAGCATTTGTTAGTACCTTTTTATCCTGTTTTTGTATATTTTTACTTCGTTTTCTAATTTCTGACAGGTTTTGGAAGAAATCAACTAAACCAGGATAAACAGGGTGAAAAAGCAGAAGAAAAGAAGCTGAAAAAGCCAAGTCGCGCACGCGACCCGCGCCCGCAAAAACCAGAAATCGCTCGCGCGATCCGTTCGCGCGAGATCCCCAGAATCGCTCGCGCGATCCGCGTGCGCGAAGGTCCAATTGTCGCGCTCGCGCGACCCGCTCGCGCGATATGTGGAAAAATCAAAGTTGCGTATTTCAGTATTCTGAAGACTCCTGTGCAAACGAGATGTCCTAACTGCGTCCAGATTGTAAAATACAGCAGTTTTAGTGCGTTTCGAGTTGGGAAAGCTTCCAAAACTTGTTGTAATTCTATATATATCTTATTTTTACTTAAAATTAGGTTAGACATTATTAGACACATTATTATACACAAATATACATACATACTTTCAGCCATTGAAGGGAGGAAAGCAAGGAGAAGAAGAAGAAGACCAAGGATTCACATGGCCTCCTCCATCAACCTCTTGCTATTCATCAATTCTATGGACAACTAAACTCTAGATCTAGGGTTTCAATGAAACCCTAGCCAAGTAATAGGGTTTTATTTATGTTTTTATTTTAGATTTATTATGTATGGATGATGATTACATGTTTAGAGGATTTTTTATAATAAATCGTACTTCTATTGATTAAATCATTACTTTCAAAGTTTATTCTTGTCTTAGATCTATTTTGACTGTGATGTGCTCAATGATCTATATTTGCTGTGCTTGTATAGATTGTTTACATGTAATGGTGCTTTATTGATTTGTGCTATCAAGTATCCGAATAGTCCATGCCTAGGTTAGACGGATTAGATCACAACCCTAGTTTAGTGCGGGATAATTCGTGCTAACCGCAGATGGATTATGTTGGTGCTTGAACCATGATTATCTTCTTGTAGGAGGATTGGGCTTGTAGCTACAATTCCCCATTATCATCCAACGTAATAAACTAAAGTAATTCATAAATATTCCTATTATGAAGCTAGTGGTGGATTTGCAATCCTAGGTTTCCTTAAACATTATTTAAAAACTATTATTTAAATTGCTTTCATAGTTTAGATTTATTTTTATGTTCTTAGTTTAATTCAAATTAAAATCAAATCCGTTTCCTTAATTAACTAAAATTAGGTTTTAAAATTAAGTCGCTGTAGTAAATCAATCTCTGTGGGTTCGACCTTTACTTCCACACTGCAAATCTTTTGAAAAGTAAAGAATACTTTTTATATCTTGATTCTGACAACATCAATTTTTGTGTGATCGGGAGAGAACAAATCCTATTTATACGCCTTAACAAGCATTTGTTAGTACCTTTTTATCCTGTTTTTTGTATATTTTTACTTCGTTTTCTAATTTTTGACAGGTTTTGGAAGAAATCAACTAAACCAGGATAAACAGGGTGAAAAAGCAGAAGAAAAGAAGCTGAAAAAGCCAAGTCGCGCACGCGACCCGCGCCCGCGAAAACCAAAAATCGCTCGCGCGAGATCCCCAGAATCGCTCGCGCGATCCGCGCGCGCGAAGGTCCAATTGTCGCGCTCGCGCGACCCGCTCGCGCGATATGTGGAAAAATCAAAGTTGCGCATTTCAGTATTCTGAAGACTCCTGTGCAAACGAGATGTCCTAACTGCGTCCAGATTGTAAAATACAGCAGTTTTAGTGCGTTTCGAGTTGGGAAAGCTTCCAAAACTTGTTGTAATTCTATATATATCTTATTTTTACTTAAAATTAGGTTAGACATTATTAGACACATTATTATACACAAATATACATACATACTTTCAGCCATTGAAGGGAGGAAAGCAAGGAGAAGAAGAAGAAGACCAAGGATTCACATGGCCTCCTCCATCAACCTCTTGCTATTCATCAATTCTATGGACAACTAAACTCTAGATCTAGGGTTTCAATGAAACCCTAGCCAAGTAATAGGGTTTTATTTATGTTTTTATTTTAGATTTATTATGTATGGATGATGATTACATGTTTAGAGGATTTTTTATAATAAATCGTACTTCTATTGATTAAATCATTACTTTCAAAGTTTATTCTTGTCTTAGATCTATTTTGACTGTGATGTGCTCAATGATCTATACTTGCTGTGCTTGTTTAGATTATTTACATGTAATGGTGCTTTATTGAATTGTGCTATCAAGTATCCGAATAGTCCATGCCTAGATTAGACGGATTATACCACAACCCTAGTTTAGTGTGGGATAATTCGTGCTAACCGAAGATGGATTATGTTGGTGCTTGAACCATAGTTATTTTCTTGACGGAGGAATTGGGCTTGTAGCTACAATTCTCCATTATCATCCAACTTAATAATCTAATTGAATGCATAAATATTCCTATTATGAAGCTAGTGGTGGATTTGCAATCCTAGGTTCCTTTAAACATATTTATAAAAACACTTTTAAACCGCTTTCATAATTTAGATTTAATTTCGTTAGTTTCATTAATTTAATTAAAATTCAAAATCAAAATCCGTTTTCTTAATTAGCTAAATTTAGGTTTTAGAATTAAAGAGTTGTAGTTAATCAATCTCTGTGGGTTCGACCTTTACTTTCACACTACAAATCCATAGAAAAGTAAAGCATAAATAAAATCATACTTTTTATATCTTGATATTGACAACATCAATTTTTGGCGCCGTTGCCGGGGATTTGTACTAACAAATGCTTGTTAAGGCGTATAAATAGGATTTGTTCTCTCCCAATCAGTAACCTCGTAGGTACTTGTCTCTCCGCTTTGACTTGTTGACATACCGAACATTCAGATACAAACTTAGCGACTTCACGGTTTATACCCTTCCACCATAAGTTTTCTCTCAAGTTTCTGTACATCTTATTACTTCCCAGGTGCACTGTATATCGAGTACTATGTGCTTATTCTAGAATCCTCTCTTTCAAGCCTTTCACATTTGGTACGCATAATCGATTTCCAAGTTTCAATGTTCCTTGTTCCAACACAAAACCAGGTCGTCTCCCGAAAGGTATCTCGTCTCTCATTTTGCACAAGTAGACATCGTTAAATTGTTCTTTCTTGATCTCATCAATAATATCTGGGTGTGCTATGATTGCCATCATTAAACCACCCCTAGTCTCTGGAATTACATCTAATTCCAAACATTCCATCTCTTTGATCAATTCCTTTTGACTAGTTAGTTCATCGGCTAAGTTCCTTGGCGTCTTCCGGCTTAGTGCATTGGCTACTATATTAACCTTCCCCGGATGATATTCAATAGAAAGATCGTAATACTTTATCAGCTCTAACCATCATCTCTATCTCATGTTTAGGTCTCGTTGAGTGAATAGGTGTTTCAAATTCTCGTGGTCTGTGAAGATCTCACATTTTTCCCCGTACAAATAATGTCTCCAAATCTTTAAAGCATGAATTATTGCGGCCAATTCTAAATCATGAGTTGGGTAATTTACCTCGTGAGTCTTCAACTGTCTAGACGCATAAGCAATCACCCTACCACCTTGCATGAGCACACATCCCAACCCTTGATGCGAAGCATCACTATAGATCACAAACCCCTCGGTTTCGGATGGTATTATCAAGATAGGTGCCCTTGTCAACCTCGACTTCAACTCTTGAAAACTGTCTTCACATTCTTGACTCCATTCAAAGGTAACCCTTTTCCTCATCAACTTGGTCATAGGTAAAGAAATCTTCGAGAAGTGCTCAATAAAACGGTGGTAGTACCCCGTTAATCCTAAGAAACTTTGGATTTCGGATACAAATGTCGGTCTCTGCCAATTAGATACAGCTTCTACCTTATGAGGATCAACTGAAACTCTATTCTTGTCAATCACGTGACCAAGAAAAGTAATAATAGATAACCAAAATTCACACTTCTTGAATTTACCAAATAATTGCTTCTCTCATAACCTCTGAAGTATCAACCTCAAGTGGTTCTCGTGTTCTATCTCACTCGGTGAATAGATAAGGATATCGTCAATGAATACAATCACAAAGTCATCCAAATAATCCTTGAATACTCGATTCATAAGATCCATGGACGCGGCTAGTGCATTCGTAACTCCAAATGGCATGACCAAAAATTTATAATGTCCGTAGCGTATTTCGAAAGCAGTTTCAACTGATGGTAACCCGATCTCAAATCTATCTTTAAAAATAGCTGTGCCCTACGAAGTTGATCAAATAGGTCATCAATTCTCGGCAGTGAATACTTGTTCTTAATTGTCAACTTGTTCAATTCCCGATAATCAACACACTTACGCATCGAACCATCTTTCTTCTTTACAAACAATACTGGAGCTCCCCACGGTGAAATACTTGGTCGAATGAAACCTTTGTCAAGTAGTTCTTGTAGTTGGATTTTCAGCTCCTTCAATTCCACAGGTGTCATTCTGTACGGTGCCTTTGATACGGGTCTTGAGTCTGGCATTATCTCAATAGTGAACTCAATTTCCCTCTCAATCAGTACGTCTGGCAAGTCATCCGGGAATACATCTGGATATTCTCGTACTATCAAAATGTCTTCTACTCTTGATTCAGTCACTGAGACATCAGTCACTGAATATAGGAATCCTTGACATCCCTTTTTCAATAACCTTCCCGCTCGGATAGCTGAAATCAAGTACGGCGACGGTATAACCCCACTCCCTTGGAAACAAAAGTTCCCATGTACCGGTGATAAAAAATTAACCTCTTTCCGTTCACAGTCTATTGTGGCTTGGTTAAGAGCTAACCAATCCATTCTCAGTATCACATCGAAATGGTTAACCACAATCGGTATAAGGTCTACAGTCATCAACTTCTCGCCTAGTTTGATCTCATAGTTCTTATATATAGTAGACATCATTATCGATTTACTAAGAGGTACGGTAATAGATAATTCATATCCTAACGGTGCCGATTTAACATTCAAATGTTCAACAAAGGCATGCGATACAAATGAATGCGTAGATCCCGAGTCAAAAAGTATGTGTGCTAAGTGCGAACATATAAGCACCATACTTGAGACCACTGTCTCTGAAGCAGTCATATCTCTTGGGTTCATCTGATAGGCTCTTCTTTGACATTGTTCAATCCTTTGTCCTCCGTCATTGGATTGTCTAGGCTTCGACCCACTAGAAGCCATAGAACTAGCTCCTTGCTGAGAATGCTTTCTTGGGCAATTTCTAGATTGGTGTCCAACCATTCCACAGTCATAACATTTGCCCCTCGTATCTGTTGCCAAGCTAACATTGTTCATTCCTTGGGATTTATTCTGGATGTTCGTCATAAAACATCAACCGGTATGTGGCCTATTGCAAGTGAACACAACGGTATCTTACTTGACGTCCTCCTGAAATCACTGAAACTAGAACCATAGCCTCGTTGAAACGGCCTCTTAAAAGAACCGCCTTGATTCCTATCACCACCCTCATTACCCCATTTTCGTGTTAATTTTGCCTTGACCTTTCCATTCCATTGTCGGCCACAAGCACCGTTTGTTGCACTACTGCTACAGTCGAGTGCTCATAGGTTTCTACCCTCAAACGAATTTTTTTCCTTAAACCTCTTTCATATTTCCTTGCTCTATCTTCCTCGGTCAACACAGACCCCTTTCCAAATCTTAGCAAAGCATTATACTTTGAGGTATATTCTGTCACGGTCATCTCTCCCTATCGAAGATTATCAAATTCTCTCTTCTTTGCATTGAGAGCAGCCCTTGGGAAGAATCGACGATTAAACTCTGCTTTAAATCCCTCCTAAGTTATCGGTGCCCCTTGATCTAGAACATTCACCCACCAGCTCTGAGCTTCGCCTCTGAGTATATCACTAGCATTCTCAATCTTTTCCTTATCGGTCATCAAAATAGATCGGAATATTCTTTCCATATCCATGACCCAATGCTCTGCTAGCATTGTGTCTGATGTCCCATGAAACTCTGTCGGCTTTTTTATAGTAAATTGCTCAGACACAGACCTCGTACCCCTATTCTCAGGTGCGTGCATTATAGCTATTGTTTCCACTTCGATTTGAGGCGTTGGAGGTAATCGTTTCACTATATTTCGTATCATTTTCCCCATATTCTCCATAATTTTTTCCATTTCATTCATAGGTTGGGTATGCAGTGATAATTCTCAGTCATCCATAATTGTAAACTCCTAAAATCTCGATGCATAAACACTGTGCATGTGCAACAATATGTATAATATGTATGTACAACCACATACATATGCATCAAACATCTCTACTATGTATAGATGCAATTTAGAACATGTGACAATTCACTTAACACTCCACTCGTCGTCGAACGTTCCCAAAGTTTTGTTACCTCTAGTTCTGATACCAATAAATGTCACGACCCATCCCATTACGCGTGGAAATAGGACACATGGCACGCCATCAAGGCTTATCCAGTTCCTTTAAAGTAAAAATAGCAGCGAAAATTATAAGTTAAATCCATTTAAAATTAGAGTAATAAAAAGTTTTGTCCAATTGAAACCTGTTCAAAAGGATTCAGTTTTGAAAACAGACGTTCAGTCGACTGTATCGGGAGTCCAGTCGGCTGAAGGCCTCAGCAATTTGATTTTTGAAAAGTTCACCAACCGTCCAATCAATGGCGTATATGGGGCCAGACAGGGATGGGCTGTAGCCCAGTGCTGCTTTTGTGAGAAAAAAACTTTATGTTATGTCTTAGCCCAGCAACCAGGTCCCCAGCCCAATCTATTTATTAAAGCCCATTCAATTGAAAATGCCCACATGCCACAAGCAGCCCATTCTTTTAAAGCATTAAGTTAGGGCAAAATCAATTTGTTTGAACTCTCTGATCTCTCAGTTTCTAAGTCTCAGAGGAAGACGAAGTGGGCGACATGGAGGGCGAGTGATACTGTGTCACAGCCCCAAGCCCCAAGGTACTTGCTTCAATCTTTGATACTTGTGATGCGGGTGATGCCTAATAGGCTAATATATATTATATATTGTAACTTTGTTTGATATTTCATTATTGAATCTTGATGTCATTGACCCATTGTTATTATTTATTATTGTGGACCTTGTGGTTTGCTTTTGCTGGAAATAGAGTTAGCAAAGATGGACAGGAACTAACTTTTTTTAACATTTCATTGTTATTATATTAGATTGGCATATTGTTAATTTTTTATTGACTTTATGGGCAAAATTTTTCACTAATTTTATTAATTGTTATTGTTTTCTTGAACATACTTAGCTTAAGATAAATAATGTCACTTAATTCTTACTTTTTTAAGTTATAATCTTTCAATTAGAATGGAACATAATCAACCACCGGCCAAGCGTGGAAAAACTCTTTTTTCTTTCTTTAGAAAAAGAGAGGATGAGAATCATAATCAATCCACACCGGATACGCCTCACACATCAAACTTTGAAACTTCAATTCCCAACTTGGAACCTCATCTCCAATCTCAAGTAGCTGAACAAAGAAATTTCAATCCTACTTCTATTGAAAGAGATCCAGGATTGCGTTTGCAAATATTGGAATACCCCGTTAACCACCGAGATGAGATTAGACGAGCATATATCAAGGCAGGGGCTTATCACCTAAACTTTCAGACTATCCAAGGACCAAGATGGGAAATCAATATCGTCGATTTCCATACATTTGGTTCAAACAATTTCCTTGGTTAGAGTATTCGCCTTCCAAGGATAAAGCGTATTGTTTTCCATGCTTTCTTTTTGAGAATAAAAGTAATGGAAATTGTCGTCCCGCTCTAGTAACTGAAGGGTTTAACAATTGGAAAAGAGTTAATGACGCAGATAAGCGTGCATTTCTTGTTCATGTTGGGCGTTCATGTTCAACACATAGCAATTGTGTAAGATGTGTTGATGATTTGATGAAACCGTCATGGCATATTGACAAGATGATCAATACACAATCCAGAGAAGATATTTTAAAGAATCGATTGTGCCTAATGGTAACAATTCAAAGTGTTCGGTGGTTAGCATTTTAAGGATGTGCCTTTAGAGATCATGATGAATCCCTAAGTTCATTAAACTGTGGAAATTTCATTGCAATGTTAAAGATCCAAGGATAAGTAAGTGATGATATTGCAAGAGTTATATTAGACAATGCTCCACAAAATGCACAACGGATTGCTCCACCGATCCAAAAGGAGATATTGCATATTCTTGCTAACAAAGTGAGAATAATGATTCGTGAGGAAATTGGAAATGCTAGTTACTGCATTCTTGTTGATGAAGCACAAGATGAATCTAAAAGAGAGAAAATGGAAATTGTTCTATGATTTGTCAACAGTGATGGGCTTTTAATAGAACGTTTTTTTGAGATCGTGGGTGTTGAAGATACTGCAGCACAAACTCTAAACAACAAGATATCGGATATTCTTGTTCGTCACAATCTCCCTATTCGTAATATGCGAGGTCAAGGGTATGACGGTGCTAGTAATATGCGTGGTGCATGGAATGGACTTCAAGCATTGTTTCTTAGGGAATGCCCCTATGCCTATTATGTACATTGCTTTGCCCATCGTCTACAACTTGCATTAGTTAAGGCAGCTAAGGATGTCACTTCCATATGGCAGTTCTTTTTCTTATTTGACATTTTGTTGTCAATCTTGTTGGTTCTTCTCCTAAGCGCCTTAGTGAGTTACAATCTGCTCAGCGAAATGAGATTGCACAAATGTTGGCTAGTGGAGAACGTGAGTCTGGTACAGGGGCTAATCAAATTGGTACCTTGCATCGTGCAAGAGCTACTCGTTGGATCTCCCACTATGACTCTGTTAGGAACTTAATAGAGATGTATGTTGTATCTTGCACAGTTCTTCAAAGCATTAGTAAGAATGGATTGAATGGCAATATGCGTGGGGAAGCTGGTGGTGTTTACAAAGCAATTACGACCTTTGAATTTGTATTTGTATTGCATTTAATGGATAAAATTATGGGAATCACTGACACTTTGCCAAGCTCCGCAAAACAAGTCTCAAGATATTTTGAATGCCTTGAAATTACTTTCCACTACAAAAGCTCTCCTTAAGAAATTGAGACGAGATGAGTGGGATTTATTCTTTGAGAAAGTGGAATCATTTTGCAAGCGACATGGCATTGATATACCTGATATGAGTTGTCATTATAAAGAGGGTCGCTCTTGTCAGCAACTAGATCACATTACAATTGAACACCATTATCACATTGATACTTTCAACTCTGCAATAGATTTTCAGTTAATGGAGTTAAATAGTAGATTCAACGAGGGAGCAGTAGAACTTCTTAATCTTAGCTCAGCTTTGGATCCTAGTGAATCTTTCAAATCATTTAACATGGATGATATTTACAATCTTGCGATGAAATTTTACCCTCAAGATTTTACTAGACATGAGATTCATGCTTTAAGATGTGAGTAGGAACATTATAAGCTTGATGTAACTTATGATCCCGAGTTTCAGAAAATTTCTTGTCTTTCTAAACTATGTCAAGAATTAGTTGTAACAAGAAAGGCGAAAACCTACTATCTAATTGAAAGATTGACCCGTTTGGTTCTAACTCTTCCTATTTCCATAGCGACTACAGAAAGAGCATTTTCGGCTATGAAACATGTTAAAACAGAGCTCCGCAACTGGATGGATGATGAATTTCTTGGTGATTGCATGACTCTCTATATTGAACGAGAACTTGCCAAGAAAGTTAATTTAGATTCAGTAATAGATGAGTTCAATTTTCTAAAGCCTCGCTGAGCACAACTTCAATAGGTAACTTCACTTCTTGTACTTACTTTTTGTCAAGAAAAATATTAATTCTTTTGTTGCTAGATTTTGTTTTAATATTAGCCCACCCCTTTGAGATATCCTGGATACGCCCTTGCGTCCAGTCGACTGTCGACTGGGTCCTTTATTTTTCAGTCGACTGACTATGTCCAGTCGACTGTGTCTAAAGCAGAATAAAAAGCAATATCTCACTCCAGTTATCTAGTCGATTGAAACATGGCCCAGTCGACTGGACTTGCCATATATGAAAGCAGTGTTTAAAACCCAACAGTGGTCCAGTCGACTGAAATGCAACCCAGTCGACTGATCTACCACTATTCACTTTTAGTGATCAAATCAACACAGGATCCAGTTGACTGATCTAGGGTCCAGTCGACTGGTCACCTGCTTGGCAGCCTTGTTATACAAATTTCATAACTCAAGCTTTCCAATCCAACACTAACACAACTACACATTAGCGATTTAAAACATCATTACGGGTATTCGAATACAAAGTACAGTACCACCAACTAACTCCCAAGGTTCCATTACAACATATATTACAAATTCCAAATCCTTAATACAAGTTTAGGATTAAGACAAAAGTATAAACAAGGTGATTCCCCGGCGTTCCTCGGTCTTACTCCTCACGCTTCTTCTTGTCTTTCTTTTTACCTGCAATGGAGTAAATCTCCACTGCTCAGCTATATACTGAGTGCACAAGTTCTAACATATGCAATACATGATAAAACATGCTCTAATCTCACAATTCATACAAATAGTCTCTAGGGAGAAGAATACGCATTCATCCGGTAGTGGCAAGTCCATGCCTTAAACCGCGATGCTAATGGCAAGTCCAAGTCTATCAACCATTGCATCCACAAGTGCCATGGCAAGTCCAAGTCTATCAACCATGCACAGTAGCCGTCACTACTAAATTCTCAAACATCGAGAAGTTTATTCCGCCATGAATTTGTATAAGACTCCCCTTTGACCCACATAGACAACTCAACGTGCTCGCGGAAAAGTAAACATGTTTTTCACATTTAATCACGTGCATAATTAACGGACCTAAGATTAACACATAAAATTTTCCCGGATCTCAATTTCGTCATTGAAATTTAAAACATGTATTTCCTTATATTTCACAAGTTAGAACTTCATGCCTCGTGCGATTCTCGTCAAACTTTGAAGGATCGACTAGGGGGCCAATTAAACATTGGATTTCAAATTTGAGATGATTCTTACAAGTTTACAAGGGTTTTTCCCAAAAGTCTAAAAATTAGATTTTTACAAAAAGTTTTCCAAACATGGCCTAATGACTATCAAAATGCAGGTCTTACCTCCACAAGTCCAAATCTCGAATTTGGTGAAAATCTGACGGACGAAAAGTCGCCGATCGTCGTCGTAAAGCCCGTAAGATCAAATCCCCTTTTCTCTCTCCACTCTCGAGATATTATGAGAAGTTTTTAACAAATGCAATCTCACCCTCATCTATTTATAGACCAACTCTTCGGGAATTGCGTTTACCTCCCCGCGAGTTTCTCAAACATCTAATTAACTCTTGAAACTTCGCACACGTCCATTTTATGCCTTTACGAGTGAAAATTATAAATTACAAAAGTTTCCGACTAAGTCCTGTTGGGTCCAAAACAAATACGTCCAAAAACTAAATTTTGTGGAATCTCTACATAACCTACCCTTTTATTTAACGTCTCGTTCACGTTCTCACCACAGTTCTCAAAATAATATACAACAATATCAAAATTACCAGAATTTACCCTAAACAGGTAAATTTACTATTCATCAAAACACCTGATAAAGTCAAATAACATTTAAATCACATAAATGTATTTAATCGTGCCAATACCAAATGAACTACCATGTTCCCGTGTCCTCATTGACACCTTACAATTGACTCACAGTTAACCACATCCTCAATTATCAAATAACATTGATAAACTCTCAAATTTCAAGTTATGCACTAAAACCATGAAATTTTGGAATGGGTGTGACAAGTGTCTTCGACAATACTTTTGAGAAAGGATACTATAACATAAAGAGGTATGGTTCGAGAGAATCAACCATGCTTGTTTAGCCATAAGGACTCTATTGTAGTTAGTCATTCTTCTGAAGCAAGTCCACCAAAAGCTTTAGGAGAGCAAATTCTATCCCAAGCCACAAGATTGATTATAGAGTTCCAATTTTGGTTAGAACCCCACCAAAATTACCTTAAAAGAGTGTCCATCTTGTTGCAAAGAGTTTTTGGAAGCAAAAATGTTTGCATCAGGTAAGATGGAAATGAAGAGAGGGTGGCTTTAATGAGGGTGGCTTTACCGCCATG
This sequence comes from Hydrangea macrophylla, assembly GCA_033977485.1. Lineage (NCBI taxonomy): Eukaryota > Viridiplantae > Streptophyta > Magnoliopsida > Cornales > Hydrangeaceae > Hydrangea > Hydrangea macrophylla. Next base: position 15,124,807 of record CM066989.1, read on the forward strand.
AGACAAGAGCTTGTTTTTCCAACCTGCTAGGCAAGTTTTCATTTTATCTAGAATGTAGGAGAAGTATTTGACTCTTGATCTATCCAAGTACAGCGGGAGCCCCAAGTGATTCTGTTTTCCTTCTAGATTCTTCAAGTTTAGAGTGCACTTGATATTAGCTTTCAAGGAAAGAGTAGTATTTTTACTGAAGAGGACTCCAGATTTAGAGTTATTGACCAGCTGACTGGACCAATTTGCATAGATATCCAAACAATCCATAATGCATTTCGCGTTTTCCTTGCTAGCTCTAGCAAAAATAAGGAGATCATCTGCAACATTAAATGTGAGATAGGAGCACATGATCTCAATATTTTGATACCATGGAAATCTCCTCTACTCTCTCTATGGATGAGAAGTCTAGAAAAGGCTTCACTATAAATGATGAAGAGAAAGGGAGATAAGGGATCTCCTTGTCTAATACCCCTTGAAGGAGAGAAATGACCAAATGGGGAACTATTCAGAATAATTGAATAAGATGGAGTGGAAATGCATTGGCTAATAAGATTTCTACATGGTGCACCGAAGCCTAGGTTGTACAAAATGTTATCAATGAAGGGCCATTCAACTCTATCAAAAGCTTTAGCAATATCAATTTTAAGGGCCATGAGAGTGCCTTTACCAGTCTTAAGCTTAATAGAGTGGAGAATGGGAGAGGATGTAATTTTCTTGGATACTTCGCCCTTTCAAAAAAGCGGATTGGTAAGGGGGAATGATTTTCTGGAGAAGGGGCTTAAAATGATTTGCTAAGATTTTTGAGATCACTTTGTAGGCAACATTACAAAGGGAAATTGGTCAGAATTGATCAATAGTAAGGCATTTGGAGGACTTTGGGATTGAAGCAATATTGGTTTGATTTATATGGCTGAAAAGAGTAACAGAGGTAAAAAATTAATTTTGAACCATGGCTACCAGATCAAGACCCACTGTATCCCAATAAGTAGTATAGAAAAGGCTAGACATCCCATTGGGACCAGGGGATTAACAAGGATTGAAATTATTCAAGATCGTCTTTATCTCCATGACAGAGGGAGTAGAACACATGTAATCATTTTCTGCCGGATTTATAATTGGAGGAAATAAACCATTTAAATCACAAGGAAAAGTAGGATCAGAAGAAGTGAAAAGAGTTGAAAAGTGGTTTAGGAACGAATTACCTATGTCTTCCCAATTTGAGAGCCATACACCATTGGAACCCTTAATGACATCAATAGACTTCTTTCTACCTCTGATGACAGTTGAAAGATGGAAGAATTTAGTATTTGAGTTCCCTTCCTTAAGCCTCTAAATTCTCAATTTCTGCTTCCACAATTGTTCTCACATTGGAGATACTCATTAAGACTTGCTTGAATGTCCTTCTCCAATCTGAGGTTCAACTGAGTAGGGTCCAATTGTTGAATATGATCCAAGGTGGCTTTTAGGGATCTCACCTTGTAATTACAATTGCCAAAGTGAGTTCGATTCCATTTTTTGAGAGCAAATTTGGTTCTTTTGAGTTTTTGACAAAGTTTGGAAGCAATACAGCCAAAAGCAGGAGTTTTTGACAAATTTGGTTTTCTCTCTCTCTCTCTCTCTCACTCACTCACTCTCAGTACTCTCCCTCTCTGTATCAGATCGACATAGTGGAAGGAAGAGGAAGAAGAAAAAGTAACTGTCGCCGCCCAGCTTGCAACTCTAGCCACCGAACACCTACCGCCACCGCCGGAACCCCCTTCCCTCCCCTCTTCGATGCCAGAAACCTCTTCCCTCCACGCTCTCGGACTCTCTCCCTCTCCCTCTGTCACTATCGACTCCTCTGTTGAATTTCTCGTAAACAACCAAACAGAACTTAAATGTTGTTTCCATCAAAACTTATGCGTGTTATGTGAATGCATATGAAATACATGGATTTGAGTAATTGGGGAGAAGAGAAACAATCAAAAAGAGTATAACTTCGAATCCGTTCTTGTTCATTTCAATTTCTCAGCAACAAAACAGAGAGTAAATGTTGTTGGGGGTTTCTTTTTAATCAGAACTAATGTGTTATGTGAATGCATATGAACATATGGAGTTGAGAAATTGGGGAAAAGAGATAAAAGAAAACAAAATAAAATACAAATGAATTTGATAAATTGGGGAAAAGAGAGAGAAAACAAAATAAAATGCAAATGACTCTCGACTCCTCTATTGAATTTGTTGGTATTTCATTTGTATTAATTGAGGAGTCATTTGTATTTTATTTTGTTTTCTTTTTCTCTTTTTTTTTTCCAATTTCGCAAATTCATTTGGATTTTATGTTGTTTTCTTTTATATATTTTCCCCAATTTCTGAAATCCATATGTTCATATGCATTCACATAACACATTAGTTTTGATTTTTTTTTTTTTTTTTAAAAAACAACATTTACTTTCTGTTTTGTTGCCGAGAAATTGAAATGAACAAGAAGAGATTCGAAGTTATACTCTTTCTGATTGTTTCTCTTCTCCCCAATTCAGGGTCGGCCCTGGGGGGAAAGCCGGCAAAGCGGCCGCTTTGGCCCCCCAGATATTTAGCTAATTTAAGGGCCTCATTTTTGGTACTAACTTTGTATTTCTATAATGGGCCCTTATAAAAAACTTACTATAACCTAGCCTAATAAAGGCCTCAATCCAAACTAAAATGACCCAAAATTTTCACATATAAAACTACAAAGCTAAGCCCAAACAAACCCTCTAGAATAAGACTATAATTTATTTTACTATTAAAAAAAAGACTAATTGATCAACTCATAGTGTGATACACTTTTAATAATAATAATAAATAAATCAGTGTACCGAAAAAATGTAAGAAATTAAAATTTTCTCAATTCCCCCAATTCCTTTTAGTTTTAGCCCAAACACACCTTGCAGTTGTAAGTTATTTTCAATTTTTGGCTTGGTTTAAAATTATTGGTTGTTCAGATAAGTATTTAATCATGCTGCAAGTTGTGAGAACATTTTGCAATGTGACATTGAAAACCAATATATATGCATATTATGTATACGTATACTCCAAAACAAATCGTCGGGGGCTCTGCCCCGAATGCCTGTATAGCCTCGGGCCCCTTTTTAAAAGTTCACTTTGGGCCCCCTAAAGCTCAAGGATGGCCCTGCCCCAATTACACAACTCCATGCATTTCATATGCATTCACATAACACACATAAGTTTTGATAGAAACAACATTTAAGTTCTGTTTGGTTGTTGCTGAGAAATTCAATAGAGGAGTCGATAGTGACAGAGGGAGAGGGAGAGGGAGAGAGTGTGAGAGTGGAGAAGGGAGGGATTTTCGGCGTCGGAGAGGGGAGGGAAGGGAGGTCCGACAGTGGCGGGTAGGTGGTCGGCAGTTGGAGTTGGAGTTGCAGGCTGGGCGGTGGTGGCTACTTTTTTCTTCTTTCCTTTTCCTTCCACTAAGTCTGATACAGAGATGAAGAGTATTGAGAGACAGAAAACTTAATCTGTATTTGGGTTTAGTCTTTTCCCAAGGTGGGTTAGATAGTAGATTAAATTTGGTGGGTCCCACATTACCACCTAGATATCCCACCCAATTAGTGAAAAGAGTAAAGATTGAGACACACCCAAAGACACAATTTTTTGTGTCTTTAGCTGTGTTCCAAGTATTACACTAGTGAAAATTATTTCTAAATGGTTGTGCTGTGCCCAAAGCTCTATGGTAATACAAGTCCCAAAAAAAAAAAAAAACTACTTACCAAATGCTTAAATATATAAAAACCAGTTCATTTATAAACTACAAACCTATGTTCAACATTTCCACAACCACTATCATAACAATTACCAAGAACACACTTTCTTCTCCGGCGACTCCCAAATAGGGGTGCACAAAATACCCAAGACCCGCAGACCCGACCCGAATGGTTCGGGTTGGTCCGGGTCTGTGAATGTATCGGGTCGGGTCTGGTTTGGGTCTGATCAAATGGTGATATTTTGGCTCAGGTCGGGTTGGCGGGCCTTGAATATTTTGTGCACCCTACTTGCATTGTATATGTAACAGATGAACCCACATAATCAAGAAAGCTTGAAATCTCATCTGAAACAATCCAAGCATAACCCAATTGCTTGTTTAACCTTGTTGTTCATCAGAAATTGTTTCAATTGAGTGAATTACACCAATTGCTTTAATGTATGTTTGGAGATAGTGACCTTTGTTTTGAACCCAAAAAACCTGGAGTTTTTATTTTACTTTTTTTCTTTTGCTGAAGATAGAGTGCATATTTATTATAATATCAATTTTCAAATTTAGTTGGTCTGTGTAAATGCATCAAGAAATCAAGAAAACCAAAAAATTTAAATATTTGCCATTTGTCATAGCTTTAAAGATATTAAGCATATAATAAAAAAAAATAATAAAATAGTTGCCTTGAAAAAAAAATCAACAAAAACTATGTGGGAAAAAAATTCTGGAAAAAAAAAAAGAATAATGCTACAATTGCCGAAGTACACCGACCAATTGCACCGATGGATTGATGTGGCACATTAATGGTTCCCACATTTTGTTTACTAGTGGTATCTTTTTGTTCTCTCTCCACTCTCTGTCTCTAATCTCTCTCTCTCATGGAAAAAAAAAGATGGAGTAATTTACGCAAAGGAAATCAAAAAGGAAAAAAAAAAATCAATCTCGCATGCTAAAACAAACACACCAATATCAATGAATATTTTTTGAAAAACAAGAAAGTTTTGAAAAATTGATAAAGGGAGCAGGGGAAAATAGATAAATCCACAAAAAGAGGGTTTATGGTTCGCAGAGAGATCTGATAGAGAGAGAAACAAGGGAAAACAAATGGGATTATTTCTAGAGAGAGAAAGATCTTGTCTTTCCATTTTCCCTTGATTTCCTGATATACCTTGAAATTATTTTTCCATTTATTTTCATTTCAGCTTTGATTTTATGATCATTTATTCAATTCATCTAGATTTCGTGACTGAACCCTTGTGTGTGGTTTGAGAGAGAGGGAGAGGGGGAGAGAGAGAGAGAGAGTTGAGGATAAACCATGAAGTAGTGGATGGGTGTGGAATCTGTTTAGAGATGGATCAACCGGACCTTTTGGTATCTTTTTGCCCAGAGGCCTTTCAGAGATGAAAGAAGAGAGAGAGAGAGAGAGGAGAGAGAGCAAAAAGATGCTAGTCAACAAAATGTGGAACCTGATGTGCCACACATCAACCCATCGGTGCAATTGCTCGGTGTGATTCGGTCGCTGTAGCACTATTGAAAAAAAAATGATTTGTGACCCAGACCCAAACCGTATTACTGGGTCGGGTCGGGTCGGGCCCAAATCTTACTGGGTTAGTTCCGAGTCTCAAAACATTATATGGGTCGGTTCTAATTCCGTCTCAATCTGACCCAATCGGACCCATGTACACCCATACCCCCATTCCTTCGGTCACAACGACACTAACTCAAGCGGCAAGCCCCATTGATTTGAGCCTATTTTCTCAGTTACAACATGGGTCCGTACACATTCCTTATATTCTCAACCAAATTATATCTTCTTGCGCTAAATCAGCTTCACTTTACATGGGTATTCAGGGCCAATCCACCATTATCAAAATGGGTTTGTATTCACATCATCACATGTGTATATAAGCACCGCTCTTGTAGATATGAATGGAAAATGTGGAATAATTACATGTGCTCAACAGTTGTTCGATGAAATGCCTCACAGGAATGTAGTTACTTGGAATTCATTGATTTGTAGTTACTTGCATACCCAATATCCAGAAATTTAGATAGAAATGTTTCTGGAAATTCTCAGATTGGGGGATAGCTCTGACACCCTTTAGTGTTTCGGCTGTTTTGGTGGGTTGTGCACAGTTACAAGATGGAGAACTTGGGGCTCAAGTCCTTGGTTTGAGGGTTTTGGTGTAATGTTGTAGTTGGGACAGGTTTGATTGACATGTGCTCTAAATGTTCGAATGTTGTTGATTCGATGAAAGTATTTAATCAAATGCCGGATAGGAATGTTGTTAGCTGGACTTCAATGGTTTCTGGGTATGCCCAAAATCACCAACCAGATGAGGCAATGTTTTAGTTAGAGAAATGTTGCGTTTGGGTCTTAGGTCTAAGACTCTAACTATGTGGCCTACAATAGTTTGCTCAGTTCATTTCGTTACCCAAATGATTTGGATCATTGTAATCAAGTCCATTGCCGCATAATTAAAGAAGGTTTACAGTCCAATTCATACTTAGCAGTTTCACTAGTCACTGTATATTCAGAGTGCGGTAGTAGGTTAGAGGACTTCAATAAGATCTGTTTGGGTGTTAAAATATGGGACCAAGTCTCGTGGAATGCAGTCATTGCTGGTTTCTCGAATTTAGGAAATAGTGAACAAGTGCTTATATGCTTTTATAAAATGAGACAGGAAGGCATTGATATTGACTTCTTCACATTCACAAGCACTTTAAAAACAACGGGGATTATTTCAGCCGAGAAAATGGGGAAGCAAACCCATGCTCTAATTCTCAAGACGGGCTATACTTTGAATGTGTATGTACAGAACAGGCTGGTTACGATGTACGCAAGGTGTGGTAAGCTTGAAGAAGCCAAAAAAGTGTTCTCAACATTGAAAGAAAAATATTTGATTTCATGGAATTCACTAGTTTCGGGATGTGCTCATCACGGATATGGTATAGATGGTATAGAATTATTTGAACATATGAGAAAAACCGGAATTAAACCGGATCCAACCACCTTCCTAGTCGTGCTCTCGGCTTGTAGCCATGTTGGGTTGCTTGAAAAGGGAGTACTTGAGTATTTCGATTTGATGAGATGCAGTAAACTCCTTCCACCGCCCAAAGTTGAGCACTATGCTTGTATTGTGGATCTCGATGGTCGAGCCGGGTGTCTCCACGAAGCAGAAGAGTTTATCAATAGAATGCCTATCGATCCGGGAACTTCGGTCTACAAAGCTGTGTTAAGTGCTTGTCAAGTTCACGGGGATACGGAAATTGCTAAGCATTGTGCGAGAAAACTAGTGGAACTCTGTCCTAGTGATCCTGCGACTTACGTACTGCTTTCGAATGTTTTGGCAACTGGGGGGATATTCGAGCGATGCAGAAGGGGTGCGGAAAATCATGTATAATAGAGGGGTGAAGAAGAAGCCTGTTGTTGGAAATATTTCATCATCAAAACTGTTGGAAATATTTCATTGATCTAATTGGAAAAACAGAAACAGATTCTGATTACAACTAATGAAAAACAGAAAATTACATTAGGACATAAACAGAAAAAATAAACAGGAGAATTATCAAACCGAGGCCTGTGATTTTATTCACAGTTTCCTTAAAACAGATTCGCCGCCCTCACCAGATGTGCTTGAGGAAATCGTCGGCGTCTGTCTCCCAGGATACAGCGGCTTCTAGCAGTGGTACTTGCACACCGTACAACTGCTCCGGCGAACTAACTATATTCTGTGACTCTCTCTCTGAAATTGGAACTGGATGGGAACTCTTTGAAGAACAGTATGTGAAACTGTATTAGAGGTGTGTATATCATAAAGGAGAGTTGGAATATATTTGTGTATTCATCATTTCAGAAATTCCAAAAGTTGTAACTACAACCTTTTGGAGTTCTGTAATTCTTCTAGAAATCCCAAAGGTTTCTGCAATGTTAAACATGTGTAGAAATTCCAAGGGTCTCTCCATTACAAAATTGTAATACCAAAACTTGAGGGGTCTAAAAAAAAATATTCTGTGCGGGCCGCACCCACACCCACACCCACGACCCCGGCCCGGCCGGCCGGTCGGACAGACGGCGGCGGCGGCGCGCGCGTGTGCGCGTGTGTGGAGTAAACCCAAAGGGCCTTAGATCCTCCCCCTTCCACAAAACTGGGTACCCCTTGGGGCCCAAACCCAAAACATGAAGTAGCCTTATAAATACACTAAAGGCTACTTCTAGTTTTCCTATGTGGGACAAGGCAAGTTGTGAACCTCTTTCATTTCAACAACTCCTTGTATGGGGCAACCTTTAACCATTAATTTCTCATTCACCCATCAATAGTTTTGGACATGTGAATATCCAAACTTCATCTCCTCATGGAGGAGAATACAAATCCATAAGGACCCCACTTAAACTCTAAGTGGGTCCCACTTTTATTCGCCCTTAAACATGGCCAAAACACATATTTATCCAACAATCCCCCACATGAATGAAATTAACCGAAACGATGTGAGACAGTGACTCGACAAGAGAGAGAGCACAACGGATCACTCCTGCAAAGGATAGGTAACTTTTGGCTTTGAACCTTCCCTTGTGACAATCTATCAGATTTACTGGCTGACCAGTGAACGTATAGTCTTGAACTGATTGCCATTAGTGTAAACAACCGACAGACATCACACAGGAGCTTTCCAAACATAGTTTAGTTCTTACACTTGTGTTCATTTTGGCCTTGAACACTCGCCTGGTTCAGTGAATGTTTATCAAAGAATTTCGCCTTTCTCAAATTCTTTTAGAAGCGGCCCCACTTCACATTCACATAGGTGACTATTTAGAGTATCCTGCTATACTCCGCTTGGTTATACCAACGCACATAGTCATTAAAAGCTAAGCTTACCCTTACACCATGCAGGTATCACTGTTGAATCATAGAAATGGGCAGAAGAACATTTCTTCTCAGTGATTCTCTTAAGGTACATGAAATTAGGTTGTCCCTTTGAACCTAGATCTTGGGATCTCCAGTCAACTAGGTTGGGTTTCCATTCCATTCTCTTGTAACATCATAGGCTTTAGTCCCATTCCTCTAGATGATTTATTAACTAACTCTCGATTTAACCCTTTGGTTAGCGGATCCGCAATATTGTCCTTTGACTTTACATAGTCAATTGTGACAATCCCACTTGAGAGTAGTTGTTTTATGGTATTGTGTCTACGACGAATATGTCTAGACTTACCATTATACATATTACTTTGTGCCCTTCCAATAGCAGATTGGCTATCGCAGTGTATGCAAATAGCTGACACAGGTTTTGACCATCTAGGAATATCTTCTACAAAATGGCGAAGCCATTCAGCCTCTTCAGCTGCCTTGTCTAGCGCAATGAATTCAGATTCCATTGTCGATCTAGCAATACAAGTTTGTTTTGAAGATTTCCATGATACAGCTGCACCACCAAGTGTGAAAACATATCCACTTGTAGATTTTGAATCTTTCATATCGGATATCCAGTTTGCATCACTGTATCCTTCCAATACAGCTGGATATCTCATGTAGTGCAATCCCTGATCACGTGTATATCGTAAGTACCGCAGTACCCTTACTATCCATTTCCAGTGTTCAGCACTAGGATTACTAGTATATCTACTTAGTCTACTAACAGAATAAGCAATGTCAGGCCTTGTACAACTCATTAAGTACATCAAACTTCCTATCACTTGAGAATATTCTAGTTGAGAAACACACTCACCAGTATTCTTAGATAGATGTAGACTTAAGTCCACAGGCGTCCTGGCTATACTTACTAGTATCAGACTTGTTGAACTTCTCTAAGATCTTGTCTACATAATGTGACTGTGACAGAACAAGTCCATTATTATTTCTAGAGATCTTGATGCCCAATATAACATCAGCAAGTCCCATATCTTTCATGTCAAATTTAGAATTCAACATTTTCTTAGTGGATTTAATGATTTTATCATTACTACCCACTATGAGCATGTCATCAACATAAAGACATAGGATGACATAACCTTCAATTGTGTCTTTGACATAAACACATTTATCACACTCATTGATTTTAAACCCACTAGAGAGTATAGCTTGGTCAATTTTTTCATGCCATTGTTTTGGAGCTTGCTTTAAGCCATACAATGATTTGACAAGCTTACACACTTTATTTTCTTGCCCTGGAGCAGAAAATCCTTCAGGTTGTTCCATGTAGATTTCTTCATTCAAATCTCCATTAAGGAAGGCAGTCTTAACATCCATTTGATGTATTTCGAGACCTCGAAACGCTGCAATTGCAATAATCATACGAATGGATGTTATTCTCGTAACAGGAGAATACGTATCAAAGTAGTCTAGACCCTCCTTTTGTCTATACCCTTTGATTACAAGCCTTGCTTTATACTTATCAATAGTACCATCTGTCTTCATTTTCTTTTTAAAAATCCATTTGTAGCCCAATGGCTTACAACCAGGAGGAAGATCTACCAGTTCCCAAGTATGGTTTTGTAGGATAGAATCAATTTCACTCTTAATTGCTTCTTTCCACAATGGACCATCTGGTGATCTAATAGCTTCATTATAGCTTTGGGGCTCACTTTCTATAACATAAGTTAGAAAGTCTGGACCAAAAGATTTTGAGGTTCTAGCTCGTTTCCCACGTCTAGGCTCAATATCAGCATTTTCTTCTTGGTTTTTACTCGTTTCCCCAATAGTCTCAAATGTGCGTTTTTTAGAACTATATTCCTCTTTACAAGGAAATATATTCTCAAAGAAAGACGCATTTCTAGACTCCATGATCGTGTTCTTGTGTATATCTGGGTTTTCAGATTTATGTACAAGGAACCGATACGCGCTACTATTATGTGCATAGCCAATAAATAAACAATCAATAGTTTTTGGACCTATCCTTTCTTTCTTAGGAGTAGGTACAAGAACTTTTGCAAGACACTCCCATATTCGTAAGAACTTGTAGGAAGGTTTTCGACCATTCCATTGTTCATACGGGGTTTAATCAACTTTCTTTCGAGGTACCTTATTTAAAATATAATTTGCGGAGAGAATTGCCTCCCCCCACAAGTTCTGTGGCAATCCAGAACTTATTAACATAGCATTCATCATTTCTTTTAAGGTACGATTTTTCCTTTCAGCAACTCCATTTGATGGAGGTGAATAAGGTGCGGTGGTTTGATGAATAATTCCATTTTGTGCACAAAACTCACCATATGGTGCTACATATTCACCACCCCTATCACTTCTCAACACCTTAATCTTTTTACTTAGTTGATTCTCAACCTCTGTCTTGTATAGAATGAACTTTTCCAAAGCTTCATCCTTACTTTTTAGCAAATACACATAACAATATTTAGTGCAATCATCAACAAAAGTAATAAAATACTTATTGCCACCTCTAGATTGAACCATTTTTAAATCACATACATCAGTGTGGATTAATTCTAGAGGTTCAGTGCTTCTTTCAATTGATTGAAATGAAGTCTTTGTTAACTTTGCTTCAACACAAGTTTTACATTTATAACTTGCATCAATATGAAAGTTTGGTATGTGGTCTAATTTAATTAATCTTCGCAAAGAATTAAAATTAACATGTTCTAGTCTACCATGCCACAAATTGGAAGACTCAAGCAAGTAAACAGAAGAGGTACTCATTTTATTAACTTTTGGGAATACAATTGCTACATTAAGTTTGAACATCCCATTACACATATACCCCTTCCCCACATACATTCCCGCTTTGGTCAATACCACCTTGTCTGACTCAAAGACCATTCGGAAGCCATGCTTGCTTAGGAGAGATCCAGATACCAAATTCTTACGAATTTCTGGTACATAAAGGACACTGTTAAGAGTTAGCTCCTTTCCTGAAGTCATCTTCAGAATTATTTTCCCTTGCCATTCAACATCTGAGGAGGCGGAATTTCCCATATACATCTTCTCACCATTAGTAATTGGTTCGAAGGAAGTGAACATAGCTTTGTCGGAGCATATGTGGCGTGTAGCACCAGTGTCTATCCACCATTCCCTTGGATTTGAATCCATCAAGTTCACTTCAGAGACCACAGCAGACAAATTAATGTCAGAGACATCCCTTGAGATAGATTCTAACTCCGTCATATTAGCCTCTTGGACTTGACTGATCACAGTCTTTAAGTCCACCATCTTATAGCCGAGGAATCTCCCCACTACAAATTTCTTGGACCCAATGTCCTTAGTTTCGTATTTTCTGTCTAAGGACTCCCACGGATCCTTAGCAGTGGCCTTAACACTATACACATTATAGAGTGTATCGTGTAAACCAATCAACACATTGTTACGGCACAAAAAGTCCGAGTGCTTCATAGCATCAATCGCTAGCACAACCTCTTGATCTTGTTCTTTTCCATTAAATTTGTCGGGTTTCTCCCCGTAGTTCAACTCTTGTTCATTTTTATTAAAATTATCGGGTTTCTCCCCGTGGTTCACAGGAATCATTTGGATTGAGGGAACTTTAACAACGATCGAACCAATCATTACGGTGTTAGTAGCACCGTCGGTCGCAACAGAGTTCAAGATCTCATTTTCCATTTCTGAAAAATTATCACAAGAGAAAAGAAATTAAATCTAATTTTTTTTTCCTTTTAATTTTATCAGCAGCAGATTTCTTTTCCCAAATAATCGTTAGAAAACGAATGAATTTTAAGATTCTGCTTGCTATGTCCCAAGCAAAACGCGATTCTGCACACTTTTCGTCTAATGCAATTTTTTCAGATTCTGCACCGTTTGGGCAAAAAACGAGAATTACAGTAGCAGTTTTTGTAAGACTGTTTTAAAAAATAATTTTGTTTTTCCAAATCCGAATCTGTTTTTGTTTTGTAAAATATATAGAATCTGTTTTAAGATTGTTGGAAATATTTCATCATCAAAACTGTTGGAAATATTTCATTGATCTAATTGGAAAAACAGAAACAGATTCTGATTACAACTAATGAAAAACAGAAAATTACAGTAGGACATAAACAGAAAAAATAAACAGGAGACTTATCAAACCGAGGCCTGTGATTTTATTCACAGTTTCCTTAAAACAGATTCGCCGCCCTCACCAGATGTGCTTGAGGAAATCGTCGGCGTCTGTCTCCCAGGATACAACGGCTTCTAGCAGTGGTACTTGCACACCGTACAACTGCTCCGGTGAACTAACTATATTCTGTGACTCTCTCTTTGAAATTGGAACTGGATGGGAACTCTTTGAAGAACAGTATGTGAAACTGTATTAGAGGTGTGTATATCATAAAGGAGAGTTGGAATATATTTGTGTATTCATCATTTCAGAAATTCCAAAAGTTGTAACTACAACCTTTTGGAGTTCTATAATTCTTCCAGAAATTCCAAAGGTTTTTGCAATGTTAAACATGTGCAGAAATTCCAACGGTCTCTCCATTACAAAATTGTAATACCAAAACTTGAGGGGTCTAAAAAGAAATATTCTGTGCGGGCCGCACCCGCACCCACGACCCCGGCCCGGCAGGCCGGCGGCGCGCGCGCGTGTGGAGTAAACCCAAAGGGCCTTAGGTCCTCCCCCTTCCACAAAACTGGGTACCCCTTGGGGCCCAAACCCAAAACATGAAGTAGCCTTATAAATACACTAAAGGCTACTTCTAGTTTTCCTATGTGGGACAAGGCAAGTTGTGAACCTCTTTCATTTCAACAACTCCTTGTATGTGGCAACCTTTAACCATTAATTTCCCATTCACCCATCAATAGTTTTGGACATGTGAATATCCAAACTTCATCTCCTCATGGAGGAGAACACAAATCCATAAGGAACCCACTTAAACTCTAAGTGGGTCCCATTTTTATTAGCCCTTAAACATGACCAAAACACATATTTATCCAACACCTGGTTATAGCTGGATTTAGGCTAATGGGAAAAAAAATTGTCGCGGTCATATGGTCAATTAAGATAACACCCCATATAGTCAAGCCAATGAGTCATGCGACTGATCTTGAACTTGTTATCTGAGGAAGTCTGAGGAGAATTTTACATATGCTGAAGAAGTTGGCAAAATTTGGCAAATATCAGTTTTCACCCATGTAAATTTATTCTCTGTTTCAGTTTAGTCCATGATTTTCAATTTGGTCAATGAAGTCCCTTTGTTCTTAATTGAGTTGTAAATTTGTAATCAAGTCCGATTGTCCACTTCTGTTTTAATAAATCAGATACACATGACAACCGATAGGGAACAGGAGGGGGGGAAAAAAACCATTTCTCCCTAAACCTCCATTTCGGCACTACTTTGATGCTGGACTTATGAAATAATTTAGCGACAGGTCCATTTTGGTGCTATTTTGATGCTAAAAATTTGAAAACCTTCCCTCTCATGCCCTTATCAGTTGTCATGCGCGTCTCACATGATGACATTCCATCAATTTTTGTCACATGTGTGTAATACCGGACTTGATTACAACTCGATTAAATTTAGGGACTTAGATGTTGAAATTGAAAGTAGAGATCAAATTTTAAAAATTGCATTTGCACTTCAAAAAGAGAAAAGGAAATCGGCGAGATGGTTGTTTCATGTGCCTGATTAGGGTTATGATTTTTAGCACTCAATGTCGATTGTGGCTTAATAGGCACCAAAATTACATTGACCAACCAAGTAACCAACATGAGACATGAAGAAGATTCCTGTCCCAAGGCTTAAGGCCAATGAAGAGGAAGACAGTTGATCAAAAGGCCCAGTCAAACTACTATTTTTGGAAGGTAAGAATTGGGGGTGTACCATCAGTCTATTGCCATGTGGAAAAATGGAAACCCACAAACAAATGTATGAACATCATTGCTTGCTCATAAATTTCATTCTTATGTGATATAGATATATACACAGAGAGATTACAGAAATTCAGAACTTTCTGAAAAAGTACTGGAAGCAAAATGGCTCAAATGGATGGCATGCGAAGACGTTCTGCCTCCCCTAGAACTCCGAAGGCTCGCACCTCCCCAACTTTTGAACAACTTCTCCAAGGTAAATTCCATAATATTGTTTGGAAGATGAACTAGTAGATTTTTATGATACGAGTAAGAACTAGAGTCAAGTAGACTTCATTACCTATGATTTTTCCAAAATTTCACCTCAGTCGTGTAATTTCGTTGCAACAATTAGGCCCATTGAATTTTTTTTTATTTATTTTTTTTAATTTTTTTAAAAAAAATATTTTTAAATGTAGTAATTGAGGAATTGGTGACAGTTCTAACCGAATATTCGATTTTTGTGAATCTGATTGCTGTATATATATTGCTCAAATACACTCCAGTATCCTCTATTTTCTTGAACCTTTCACTTTGAGACTCCTAGAGTTCCAATTGCAACAATCAAAGCCCCTGATTCTTTTAGTAAATGGTTGTGTTGGAATATTTGATGATCATGAGTCTGATTGTGCTATATATGGCTCAAATACACTTTGGGGGCCTATAGTTCCAATTGCAACATTCATAGCCCCTGAAATTAAAATATCCCGTTAGTACGATTAAGTGTTGTCCTCGACTGGTTCATTTTTAAAAATCAAGGATCTCGATGGTTTGAATTGAAATGACAGGTACAAAGTGAAATTTTTTTTGGAGGAATAGAGGGTATTGAGTGTGTTTTATTATTGGTTTTTGTTCCCGAGCCATCTATATTCCGTGCTTATTTGACTTCAAAATCAAAAGCATTGTATGCCACAAGTTATACGGGCCATTTCATTTCTGAAATTATGAACTTATACAGCAGGAGATGCTTCAAGGTGGCCAGCATGTTCCTCACCTACACTCGGGAAGGACCAAGACGAAGAAGATGATCTCGGCCACCATTACAAGAAATCGGTTCTCACTAAAGTGAAGGACAAGGCTAAAAAATGGCGGAACTCGCTAAGCAAGAAGAAGCAGGAGCATGAAGGAAATGTAACACCCTTGTGGGGTGTTAGCTTGAAAGATGAAGAAGATCATGCAGATCCCGAATTTCTTGGAGCCCCAAGTAAAACCATTGCAGCATCTATAGTTTGTTATGCTTCTAGAGCTAATTTTCCATTTGCTAGTAAATAGCTTTCACATAAAATTATATGACTTCATATGGTCTTATGATTTTTTTTTTTGGCTTGCTTACCATCTTGAATTCTCTTTCATAACAAGTACGATATGTTTGGTACGAAAGAAAAAGGGATGGAAGGAAAGGGGGATAGGGAAGAGCAGAAAGCCCCGTATATGGTAGTGGAAGAGGGGAGGGAAAGGAAGGGATTCTTTTGACTTTTTCATTATTCAGAAAGGAAAAAAAAACTGCCTTTTGTTTATGAGAGTATAATAATAAAATACACAACATTTCATTCTTTTCGCATTTTCTTCTTATTTAACCAAATAGGAGAGAAAACCCCTTCTGTCCCTTGGATGACCCTTCCATCCCTCCTCCCTTTTGCTCCTTCGAGACAAAAACATTTGAAGGATTTCTTGGAATACGAACATTTTCTTCAACATCAACCAAAAATGACGAACTTTAAGCAAAAATTATGGTAATAAAACCCATATGTCCATCAAGCTGGTAAGACGTCCATAAAAATCATGTCATAGCTACATGGAGAGTCTTCATACCAAGCGCGCTCTCTCTCTCTCTCAAAATTCCCATTTTTACATATGTGCAGTGTATGAATCGGAGAGGGCACCCGAAAGGTACAAAGAGACGGCAAGGCAGCATCCAAGAGCAGATCCGGTGGTTCTGGAGGAGCATGTTATCCCTAGCAGTGACAAACACGAACTTGAAAATGAAAGACGGAACCCTTCTAGTCCAAACAAGACACTAACTGAGACTGTGACCGAGAAGTTTGCACCAGCATATGCTGCTGTATCAGATGCAACTCATACAATTGCTTCCAAGATCTCTGGCATGACCGTTTCAACACCAACGACACCAGAGAATATTAGAGAGCACAGCCAAACATGGGATAAGGGTGTTTCAGTGAAGGAGTATTTGATGAACAAGCTCGAGCCCGGGGAAGATGAGAGAGCACTCTCTCGGGTCATAACGGAGGCCATTAGTCCAAAGAAGACTCCAAATGATGTGGGCATCGTGGAGAAGGTCAGAGAGGCCGTAACTTCATTGCTCCATACTGAGGAGAAGTACTCTCAATCAACAGTTGGGGCTAAAACTTCATCATCACCCATTCCCATTTCCACACATGCTCATGAAGGTATGGTTATTTTTCAGTGGATGTAGATTTTGTGTTCTGTTTGGTTCGCATATTTAGGCTCTGTTTGGTCCATGGTTTAGTGAGTGAAAGGAAAAGAAAACATTGAGAAAAGTACTTTTCTTTGTTTAGTTATTAAGGAAAACGGATAGTAAATTAGACTGGAAAAGAAAATTAAATATTTTGGATTTGGTGAGTTAAGTCACAACATTCCTCTTGCTCTGAGTTCCTATTATATTTTGAAAAATTTTAATTTAGTATTATTTAAAACGTAGAAAAACAGTATGGAAAACACTTGAAAAATAGTTTGCTATTCGTTTTCGTTTATTTTTTATTTTTCTTTTCCTTCTCTAACTTTGCAAACCATATGGAGCGCCGGAGAACAAGGAAAAAGAGGAAGGGAAAATAAAAGGGTTGAACTATTTCTCTAGGCTCTGTCTGGTATGCAGATTTAGAGATGAAAAAGAAAAAGGAAAGAAAGACAAGAAGAAAAACAACTTCTCTTATGTTTTCCTCCATGATTAAACGATTTAGAAACTGAAAATTCTCAAAATATAGCAATAATTTTAGAAAAGAGGAAGAGCAATGATAGAAAGTTTAAAAATTTTAATTTATCTTTGCTCACTATTTCTTTTCATTCTTATTTTCCTTATTAACCAAATAGTAGAAATTCTTTTCTTTTCCCTAGCCAAATCCCTGATCCAAACAAAGCCGTTTTCACTACACGCTTAAGTAGTAAAACAAAATACAGATATGAATTGCATTTTATCCCCCTGTGGTTAGGCCTGTTTTCACTTTACCCCCGTGGTTCAAAAGTGGACAGTAAACCCCCTTGTGGTTTTGGATTAAAGTGAAACTACTGAGGTTTCTCTCAAAATGGCCCCACATGGGGTTAAGGGTTAAAATTAGCCTCACATAGGAAAGTCTGAGTGTCAAAATTAGCCCCACATAGGCAGTTAACCCAAAAATTAGCCCCACATACATGGATGAAATGGAAGAATTATCCCCACATAGGAGATTAACCCCAAAATTAACCTCACAAAGGGAGTTAATTGTTAATTTTTTTTGGCCAATTTTAGAATTTTCATCAGTTTTGAGGACAATTTTAACATTTTCACTTTACTTCGAAACCACAAAGGGGTTAAGTGTCCACTTTTGAAGCACAGGGATAAAGTGAAAATGTGTCTAACCACAATTACATTTTTACAGTTTATCATCGCTTAACCAGAATCTGTATTATATTTTTACAGTTGTTGAGGAAGAAAACCAGGGAACGAGACTCCAAGCCAACTGAAGAGAAACACCTACTCATTAACTACTAGACAAAGAAAAGATTTATTTACTTTTGATTCAGTCACTAATAAATTTTACTCGGATGAATTCCTCTCTACGTACAAGGACTAATTAGTAGTATATTTATATTAATAGAGACACAAGTGGATCCCTCCACTCGAAATACTCGTTGTTATTAGCTATAGTGTACCGTGTGGCACCCTGCCACCCTCCACTCGAAATACTTGTTGATAATAAGAGCTTATCACTGATTATAATTTATAAAGTTTGGACTACCGTGACATAATTTGGGTTGAGCTACACAGGAAAGGAAAGTGAGAAGAGAAGTATTGGGTAAAATATTTAAGGTGAGCAGGATTACAATGGGGCATATGCATTTACTTATTTTTTTTCAATATTTGCATCGACGTCGTTACAATTGGATCAACATACAACATGAAAAATTTATTTTGGGCTCTACTCAGTATTGTTCGAGGCCCTTCTGAAGAGTAAAAAGTGAACAAAATTTGGAGGCCCTAGGCGACCGCCTATAGCCAGTGTCGGCGCCTGCATGAATGTATTGGTCCACGTAACCAAGTGCTGTCTATTTGGACTTGGGGTAAACCGTGTTAGGTCTTCCTCGTTGTATCTGTATCGTCGCCACTATCTGAGATCGAAGATGTCCAGTAGTTTTTCATGATGACCACTAAGTAGTAATTTTTTTTTGATGATGCAACTTAGTAGTAACAATGCATCAATTGAAAGTAACTTTTTAAGGTTCTAAAAGTGAAAGTTCATTTTAGGATTGGACTTTTATAAGATAGACTTTACCAGATGACCTTTCAATTATTTATTTTTTTTTTTTTTAAAAAGTGATTATTTGGTGAATGAGTGTTTTACAAGTGCTTTTGAATTAAGACGTGCATCTTAAAAGTGAAATTATAACTAGTTACTAATATTATCCTTAAACTTGATATTAAAACCTAAAGCTTAATCTTAAAGTTAAAACTGCGGGATAAGGGATAATAGGGGAATTCTATCTAGGGATTTCAACTAGAGCAGCATGACTTCCCTAGAAATTTAAAAGCATGGTTTTGGAAAGCTAGGTTTTGGAGCTTCTATAGATGGATTTCTTGTCAAAAAGTTAAGAGTAATATTTGGGACACAACTTTCATACAACTTTCATACAACCTCCCCAAAAGATGTGTCTATCTCTCTCCTGTGATGTCACTGGACCCCACAGTGACACAGGAAAGAGATAGACACATCTTTTGAGGAGGTTGTATGAAAGTTGTATGAAGGTTGTGCCCCAAGTATTACCCGTTAAGTTAAACGTACAACTCCACTCCACCAACCGCAATATACCTACTGAAAATGGACTTATTGTTCCAAAAGCCCATCCCAGTATTTTCCCAACAAGTCCAACGAAAAGTAGCTGTGCAAATGTGTGATACAACTAAATTGCTTGCATTTGACATTTCCATGTAGCTATACTTTGCAAGCTTGCTTATAAAACTGGGACTCTCAAGTGGCCTCATTATAAAGAGAAAAAAAGAAGAAGCAGCCAACAGACTTGAGAAAACAAATGTTTATAAGCACATATATATATTCTCAGGCCGAGAATAGAATTTGGTAATCTATCATTTGCTAATATTCGAGGTTCACAATATTCTCCAACGGCTCTTGAATGAAATAACTGCAAATATCATTTTAATAATAAGTTCATAATCTTGAATAGATGTAATTGGGGAAATAGAACTTCATCTAACGTATTTCGTCAATTAAAAGAATCCTAGATATGGTAAATTAGTTTGAATTTTTCAATGACTACATATGGAAGTGGCTAAGCTACTATAAAAACTTCCGTCCGCAAAAGTTTTAGTTTCCACTTTTCTGAAAGTGGCAGAAATGTTGTTTTTTACTTTTATGAAAATAAAAACTGAAAAATGTGTTTGATAATCATTTCAGTTTATTTATTTATTTTTCTTGTCTTAAAAACTAGAACCAAAAATATGTGTTTTTTTTCCTTCTAAAAACGACAACAAAATTGGGCCAAAGAACAAAAATAAAACGAAAACTAATTTCCGTTTTCAAAATTTAGAAAACTGAAAATGTTACCACGCGGGCGCCCAAAGTAAACATGCTGTAAATATCTAACTAATTATCCAGAATTTAAAGTTTGTTGATCACATCTCTAATTCCTCTTCCACAAATAAGCATCAGAAGCAAACAAGGCTGCATTTCCACAGATTTGAAGAAGAAATGAAAACAAACAATGCCAATTCATTGTAATTAACAAAAATGTTCCAAGTACACAATGGAATTACGCATTTCACCACGTTAAGCTTCAAAATACCTCGAGTAGCCATCGATTAAGGGCTTAAAAAAAATAATCCCCCTTTATATACAACTGGCAGACCTTCAACTAACTCATGTTTTTTTCCCAGACTCTCTTCACTCAATAACAATTGAAGTTATAGAAGACCAAATTATATCTCCAGGTTTGCCAGCTTCATTGGAAAATGAGATTCCTTCTAGCAAAATCAGAAGTCAAACTCTCCCGTTGCCTGAAGTACAAAAAGCAGCAATCTACTTAGAACTTATTCTAACCATACATCAAGAGCATAATAATTGGCCAAATATCAACAAGTATTTGAATATCCAACAAGAAAAAGGAAAGAAGCAAATACAATATGTTTGGTAGAAGGGATGGAACAACATAAGGGGAGGGACGGGAGGAGAGAGGGAAGACGAAGAGGTATTCCTACAGCATCCCTCTCCTCTTCCTTTATCTCCTCTCTTCCATGATTCCATCTAAGTTATCTAACCAAACAAGTGGTTTTAACCTCTTCCATGATTCCATAAGGGGAGGGACGGGAGGAGAGAGGGAATACACTTTTGGACGGATTGAAATTTGTGGGGCTGAAGGGCAGTAGCATCCCTCTCCTCTTCCCTTATCTCCTCTCTTCCATGATTCCATCTAACCAAACAAGTGGTTTTAACCTCTTCCCTCCTCTCTTCCCCCCACCCCTCTCCTTTTCCCCTCTTCCATCAAACCAAACATAGCATTGGTGAAATAAAAATAAGTGAGGAAGGAAAGAACGGGACATTGGTACATTTTTCTAGAATACCCTTGGATAGCAAAAGTACGTTATTTTAGGGCAAAAAAGTCAAAATAGGAGGGAAGCCTTTTCTCTGTCTTAATGGGTTCATTTTTGGATGGGTTGAAATTTATGGGCATGGAGGGAAGAGACTCCCTCCCCTCTATCCTTTCCCTCCTCTCTTCCATCCTACCAAGCAAGTGCTATTCCCATCTTCCCTCACAATTCTCTTCCTTCACCTCTACCCTCTTACCAAACGTGCTGTAAATGGAAGACAGGTTTTGATAACAAACCTTGTTGAAGAGAATATCTTTGTTGTTTATATGCATAATGCCATCTTTTAAAGTGCATTTCCACCTGCTCTTCGTACGTGTCACCTACCCATTCACCAAATGTATCGCGTAAAATTAGTAACATCATCAATCACGGATATAAATACATGAAAAATATATCTTGCAAAAGTGCAGTACCTTGTCAAACTGAGCCAATACTAAGTGCTGCGTGTTTAGCTCCTCTCCCTCGTCCACATCATCCAAATCATCATCATCGTTTTCATTCAAGGGCTCATCATCATCATCATCTCCAACATCATTATGAGTAATAACAGCAGGAGTGCTTGCTTGTACATCTAAAAGAATGAATACAATAGGTGGCTCCAACATCAGAAAGAGAGCTCCAAAACTTCGTAACAGACAACTTATCTAGCTCAAAACTGATAAGACGGTTTACCGTTTGGTGCTGGCGTGTTCACAATGTTGTAGTCTTCATTGACAACTCCTTGATAATTGTATATCTTTAAGGTGAGAAGAAAGCAACATAATTAGTCAGGTAACAACAATCAATAGGTATTGAATTGATCTTGTTGTTCACTTAGACCCCAGTTTGGGCTCGCTTTTAAAATAAACTTTTGGGAATAAGATATCTTTAAAATAGCTACAAATTGGAGCTATTTAAAAAAGCTGTTTTCGGCGTAAAAAAGGTATCAGATTTTTCAAAAAGGTGTACAGAATTTTTAAAAAGCAGTGAAAAGGCTAAATCCGAACGGTCACAACTTTTTATGTGATTGTTGGCCAAGAAACTGCTATCCCAAACGGGCTCTTAATCTTCAAATATTCATATGTAAGTTTGCTGTTCTTTTTGTTTTGCGGTTGGTTTGATAATTCTACACTTAACACCAGGGTAGGGAACTTACATGTCTGTTATAACATTTCAAACTGCATACAAAATATAATGTACTGCAAGTGCAAAAAATAAGGCACTGGGAAGAATCAGAAAACAGTAGAGGGCAAACCAAACATGTCACCCAAAGTTGTATGTTTTTCCTAATTAAAAACGATCCAGCAAAACTCAGGTTGTGTTTGGAAGCACTTCTGAAGTGGAGTTTTGAGTCCAAAGTCCATCTACAAATTAAAGGTAGGAGAGGCTTTAGTGAAAAAAAACCGCACCTTCTAGATGCACAATAGTGGAAGCTTCCTAAGGTAGCTTTTCAATTCTTCTTGACAGGTCGACGAACTAGGTAAATGACAAATGTTGGAGTCAAATTTTCTGCCTATGAGAGGTCCTATCAACCCATCTTACCTTCATACCAGAATTCTATTTGGTAGACAATAAAATGCCCATCACTTTTTGAGGTTTAGGTTGTATTACTGTAAAACAAAACACAGCCTGGTAAATGAATAATGTGTGAGGAAAGAATCTCTCTAGTTCTTGCAGGATCTCTTTTCCCATCTCTTCTATCATATTCTCTTTTCTCATACCTTTCATTCTCATCATATTATAATCAAACAAAAATAAACTCAATTAATTAACCCCCCCTGTGTGCTAGAAGTTTCTGAAGATTTGAGCTACATTAATTGAGTATGTACGTTTTAAGAGTGATAACGGGAACTCAACTAAAATCAACCTCACCTAAACAAATGATGCATTGCCACCCTAAAAGCACGGGATCACTCTACTATTGTGAAAACCATAGCTAAACGGTTAACCGTGCATACTATCCACACTACGTAAGCAAATCATCGATAAAAGCATCGGAGCAGTCTTAACGACTACTCCCCTCTAAAGGTACCTCAACTTACACTTATTCATAAGGATGGGCCGTTAGTTAAGTTCATTCATCTCTATGTTTGTTTGAAGGATCATGGTTCAAGTCCATTAGCGAGGAGGCCCTTATCGTTCAAGCTCAAGCAGCTACTTAGAGATCCCCATATTGGGGCTACCATGGGATCCGCTCAAGGACCTTCTGGTTTAGGTACATCTCATAAAATGACCCCTCTACATAGTCCTTGAGCGGATCCCTTGTTACACCCCATTGTGCATGGATCTCTAAGTAGCTGCTTGAGCTTATGCGCTTCTCAGAAAAAGGTTGAAAGAAATGCACCAAGTTTCATAATAGCATTCGTATTTATTATCCATGACTTGCTGTCCGATATATTTCCATTATTTTATCTAGCCAAACTCCGCCACTGCATGTGCCAAAATTAAATGGTCGTACTTCCTTCCCTGTTCCCTGTTTTTCCACATACGCAGCTGCAGCAGGTTACTAGAGAAGAGGGCACAAGTGGCAAGAAAATGCTCCCATACCGATACAGGGAAGGGCGGGCCAAGGAAGCCATCGGGGTAATTCATTAAAATAGGTTCATAATAATGACAAAATTTGTCCCTGAAAATTCAATATTTCCAAATAAGTTATGTGGCTTTGGCTTTTATAGCACATGGCTTCATGCTTTCAATAGGGGCGGGAGAGGCGGGTTATAGTTGAAAGGGTAATATATGCACATCAGCAGAAAATACTAATTACAAAAATACAGAGTGCACCCCAACTAACACAAGCCAGCATAGCAATACACATGCACATGTATCAAAAAATGAAAAAGCAAATCATAGTCAATGCACAGACAAAAGAAACAGAATCATCATCTTACATTGGGTGTAGAAAGCGCATCATCATATGGATCAGGTATTGGCCCATCGAGTTGAGGAATCCTTAGAGACAAACTTGCCCGGTCTGCAAACATCTCTCGCTTTGCAGAGGTGATTATTCCACATTGAGTATTCCTCTCTTGACTTACCTGAAAGACTTAAGTTAGAATGCAGCAATTAGGAAGAGGCCAAAACCACTAAACCAGTATCCTAGTACTATGAGCAGAGCATGCTACAAAGTTGAAGTCTGACCAGAAACAGTTAGCTAGAAAGCACCGACACTCCTAAGAAGGTAACGTGTCGCGTGTCGTATCGTATCTGACACATGGACACAACACTTTATGGACACTTTTCATGCAGTGTCGACGTGTAATTTTTTAGGATTTTTCCGTATCGACGTGCCAGTGTCGTATCGTACCCGTGTCAGAGTGTCCGTGTCCATGCTTCATAGACAGTTAGTTGTAAATGAGCATTAGAGAAAGCAAGCATGGCGTAGAAAATATTTTTAAAAAAGTGTGCAAAAGTCATTTTAGTACATTGAATTGCAGCAGTCAGTGACAACCAACAAGAAGAAAAGGGAAAAAAGGAAGATCATACAGATAATCTGTTCACCGAATTGAAAGACAATGGTTTTCAACAAACACAAATGTTCAGAGAGAGAGAGAGAGGAGAAGAAGAAGAAGAATACAAAGGAAAAGGCGTTCTTTGTTGGAAAACAGAAAACTATTTCCATATCCATTGCCCAGTGACTAGAGAAGAATATGAGTGACAAGGCACTCTTTGTTTGGAAAACAGAAAATTATTTCCTTATCCATTGCCCAGTGAGTTACTGACCAGAGCTCCTCTCTCTCTTTTGGAGGTGCACCGAATTATTCCTCAACAGGCTAAGCGGGTTCTTTTTGCTTGTAGGAGTACAATATCTGGCATAGGGATTAGGTAACTGTGCCAGGCACCTACGCTTATGGTGGAGTAATTATAAGGAAAAAGAAAGATGAGATCTTTGACACATTTGAGGACTTGAGGTGCCTTTAGAATTTTCTTTGTCTAAAAAGGAGGGTCGGGGGTGGGTGGAAGATTTCTTTCTAGGTTTGGTTCTTTGTAGAGTTTTTGGGAGGTGCAAGGATGTAGAATCTCTAGATTCCATACTTCTCATGTATGTGTGTGGTGCCCCTTTGGGGCTTTTAAATATTCATCAACTAATCGAAAAAATGCCTCCTATTCTATTTATTATTGATGTGAAGTTTTTAAAAACTGGTAGCATAGCAGATATAGGTCCTCTTTGGAATATTATCTCAAAGGCAAGTTTAGGCCCAAATGTGCTTCTGGCCACCAAAATGGATATGTAGACTGTTTGAATAAATTTTAAGAAGCAAATTAAAGCCCTATAAGCACATTTTGGTTGTAAGCAGATCCAAAAGTGCAGCCAAAAAACGTGATGCAGTTAAAAGATTTAGTTTTAATGAATTCTTTCTAATTTTCATAATGTCCTTGTGATTAGGACTTCTACTCATACTTCTATCTAAATACAAAAGCCACAACCAATCTAAAGGGGCCCTATCTAAGATTCTAACCATTGGTCTAAAGCATACAAGCCAATGTCAAATGTGAGAAAAGGGTTGAACCAGGGGGGGAAAAATGCCCCAAGACAGAAAACTTTTCTATATCAGAAAAATCAAGCTCATCCAATTATGTCCTTTTCAGTTTAGTTACACGCTCAACTAATGGGGCAACCTCATTTGTGCTTTCATGCATGGTTTTGAAAACCGGACCGGACAGGCCGGTTCAACCGGTTGGACCGTCGACCGGTCAGTTTTCCGGTCCGATTTGACTCCGTAACCGTTATCGGCACCAAAACCGCCCAAAACCGGTGAGAACCGTTCAGAACCGTTCAAAAACCGTTTTTTGACCAAAACCGCTCAAAACCGTTTTTTGCCTACAAAAGTTTTATTTTTTATTTTTTTTATTTTTTATTTTTATTTACCCTACATTTTTTTGAATCTCTTAATAATTTATACTAGTGTGAAAATAAAATTTGAATTTTTGTGTATTTTTGTATTTTTTTTGTGTATATTTACTTATTAAGACTTATGTATAAATATAAATAATTAAATATTACATAATTATGACATCACGGGTTGATTACGGTTCACCCGACGGTTGAACCTCTAACCCGTGACCCGGTCAATTTTCCGGTTCGATGAACGGTCCGGTTTTCAAAACACTGCTTTCATGTGGACCACTAGGCAAGAATGGAACGAATAGGAGGTATCGAAGGAAGTTGCCAAGTTGGGTTGTCTATTACTAGAATTAAGAAGATGATGTTTGCTACCTTTTGTTTTTTTTGGTTATCTGGGAAAATCTGAGAATTCGATCATCTTTTTTCTAAAATTTTTTTTGGGGCATTTGTTTTGTTTTTTATTTTTAATTTCCGAGCATATGGTGGGATTATTAGCTTATTGCTACCGTGTAAGTTTTTTGTGCATGGGTTGCACCTTTGCACCCATATGGTGCATGCCTATACTACTTGCAAAATAAACTTGTTGCTCCGATATACACTTTTTTGTGCATGGGTGGCGCCTGTGACCCTGTCCATTATAATTAATAACCTACTTAAAATATCTGCATATATATGGTAGCAAGAAGATGGAATCATGGAACACATAGTTGACTGGATCAAAATAGAAGCTTCCCGATGCCTACATTTAAGAGAAGGCTTTCTTTGGAATTTTAACTATGAAACACAGTGAGGCATATTAAATTCGAGATAGAAAATGGCAATTGATAAAGGGTTCAAATCATAAATGGCGGCCAGAGACATGAAGCCTGCTTGCATTCTTTGTGCATGCTAGAGCACTAGTTTCAAACCATATGGTTTAATGCACTTAGAAAAGCATGAAAATAGTCTTCCATATGCTAGACAAAGTGGTAAACTTATCAAGATCAAATCAGAGTAAGAACTCTTGAGCAAGTCAAGGTAGTAGCGAAAATGAGATTTAAATGTGTCAAAAAGTACGTTTTTGCTTTAGATTTAGGGTAAATATCATCTACCTCCATTGAGGTTTGACCCGATCACACCCGCCACCCCTCACGTTTGGGATATCACAATGACATCCCTTATCAGAGATTGTAAGTATCATATACCTCCCTTCCGTTAAAGTTTGGTTAACAAATTTTGGTTGACCTCACTTAAAAAAAAAGTTTAATGCCAAAACTACCCTTCCTTTGATGAATGTCTCAAATACTAATTAGTAAGAGGACAAAAATATTCTTCCCAATCCTCAAGTTCTTCCCCTTTCCAATGTTCTTCTTCTCTCTTGATCCTTTTCACACACACACACACATTTATACACTATATCTGTGTGTATGTGTATATGTCACATACGAGTAGGCATCATCATGCCATCAACCCCAAAATGAAAAGCTAATTTTAAAATTTTTTTTTCTCTCTTAGTTCAACACATCTCAAAGAATCCAACAACCATTTTTCAGAGAGAAGTTGGGGTTTCCAAAATTTCATTGGAGTTGTAGTGACCCATTTTTTAGGGAAAAACTAGGGTTTCCCAAATTTCATTTGATCGATGACCTCCAATTCAACAATGAATTCCTTTTTAAGTATTAAGAACTAGGAATCCCAATTTCTGATCATTTATTTTTCTCATTCGACCCCACATGCGGGTTTCCAATCATTGAAGCAAACACCCATGGAAGCCTTCATCCTCTGCTCCCTGTGCATTTAAATATAAATATATATATATATATATATATGTATGTATTCGTTCAAAACTGGAAAGGTTGATTGAAAATTGAATGCAAGAGTTACTTTGTGTGGTGTTTTAATTGAATCTTGAGAGAGAACTACATATGTATGTATTGAGTGTGTGCATATATGTGTATGCATTTAGCTTTCAATCTATCCAATGGCAATAAAAGATTAGCGAAGGTGATCGTGGAAGCTGTGAGCTGTGAGGGTTGGATGTAGAAGGAAGGGTAAAGTGATTTATTTGATGGAGGTTAGTTTTATCTTTTTCTTTCTTTGACCATTCACTTAATTATTTGAATTTTGTACAATAAAATCTCACAAGAAATAAGAGGATAATGGTAAATGAACTGATTCTGTCAACTCTGTTAACCAACAAACTCTGATAAGGGAGGTCAGTGTGATATCCCAAACGTGAGGGTGGCGAGTGTGATCGGGTTAAACCTCAAAGGATGTAGGTGATATTTACCCTTAGATTTATATAAACAAGACGAAGGAGGAACCGCCACTACTAAAAAAAAAAAAGGACCACCACCACCAAATACATCAGACAAATAACAGTGCAACCACTAAAGTTAATCCACACTTGAACTTTACTTTGTTATTTTTAAAATTTGAGACTTTTGTGTTCAACAATTGGGTAACAATTGTTTGTAGTATCCCCAGACACTAGATTGACAGCTTGTATATTGGATATTTATGCGATGTTATAATTGGAAGGTTGTGTATTGTGATCATCTATTGGACCTATTTTATTATTCCAATTATTTTAGAGTTTTCATTATTTTTTCAAAATTTTCCGAATCTTAAATCTAGCGTATCATTGTGTATCGCCCGATACCGGGCCGCGTCACCGCGATCGAGTCGTCTTGGAGGGCTCTGCGACGGCGTCCGTGACCAGATTCCGAATCATTTAACAATAAGAAGTTACAACTCGGAGTCATGCTCAAGCTCATGGAAGGACTACTCAATATTATTTTTTAGCAAAAGAGAAACCAATTATTCAAGCAAGAATCAAACTGATGAAAACTTCCAAAGTGGGAGCAAAGAAGAAGTGCCACCTGAATATCATCCAACATAGCATCCCCTGCTCCATCTTGCTGTGGTATGTATCCACCTGTTTGATACTGCGAAGCAAAATCCTCGCGTTTCCGCTTTCCAGGAGGCATCATAAAGAAATCCTGGAGAAAACCAAATGAACTCCATTGCTAATACTACAAAATCATTTCTGAATTTGAGTAATAAAGAGACAAAAATGATGATGCTTCATTGTGTTTCTATAAATGTTCCGACTTTCAGGTTCAAAGAGAAGAAGAAAACAAAAACGGAACTCAGCAGTAACTTTGTGTGTGTGTGTGTGTGTGTTTGTGTTTTTTTTTTAAGAAAAGTTGGACTATAGGAAAATTCTATATTTGATTGGATTCCAGTCAAATCTAGAATATTTCCTATATTCCAATCTAACAAGAAATAAGCCCAATCTTCAGGAAATATGAAATCGCTGTTTTAATTGGAAAAGAAAAGGAAAACGAGAAGTATGAAACAAAGGAAAAACATGAAGCAACCAGTGCTTACTTTCATCAAGTATCAGGGAATGAAAATTGAGCCATAGCAGCTTATTACAACTAACTACTCATGAAAACCCTAAAACCACTTCCATCATTTTATTTTTATTGGATTGATCATAGCCACTAACTATCGCAAATGAGTCACTGCGCTACAGCTGGGTCGGTGATCAGAAAGTATGGAATAGATGACGTAAGTCCCCTATCTTCCTCCACCTTTGGTAAGTTTATAAGATGTGATCTATCCCTTTTATTCCTTTTCTCTAAGGATTGATTACAAACTTAAATGTGACAATTTACACTTGTTGGGTGCATATCCCGTCCTGCTTCCGTCCCATACTCTTGTTGAAGCTTGATATACATTGTTGGGCCCATTCTCTAAAAGCTTAAGCTTTTGGAGTAGTTGGTAACTTAACATGGTATCATAGCCTTGTTGCGGGAGGTCCTGGGTTCAACTCTCCCTCCCCGCTTTGTTGTGCATATTTGCACTTTGTTATTTGTCTCCACTATAATAGAGTTTGGTTGGTTTGCTCTCCACGTACAAGTCAGGCCTGCACGTGAGGGAGGGTGTTGAAGCGTGATATATATTGTTGGGCCCATTCTCTAACAGCTTAAGCTTTTGGAGTAGTTGGTTGGTAACTTAACAACTCCATGGATCCAAACAAAAATGTGCAAGTTGGACAACTTTTTCGGTGTATTAGGTCTACACTCTACCACGATAGTTCCATTTTCCCACTAAATAGTTTGGTATTTACACCCTGTTATTTTTGTGAAGAGCCTAAAGTTGAAACAATTTACATATATGTTAACCGCTGTTATTTGCTTTCTGGAGCTGCGAATTACTCACTTATGGTAGTTTTTAGTGCATACTATCAGGTAATTTTTTCGTGGTCTGGATAAAGTGGTGCAGTAGTTAATGTAATATATTTGAAAGTAGTTAATGTAATATATTTGACTGTAGTTACGCATTTGTTATCTTTGCAAGTAATTCATCTTGCCATCAAAAGAGAAAAACAAGTAAAGTAATCCATCATGGCTGTTTACCTGTTTTCTATTATTTTTCCATTCCACAAATTATGGCTAACAAACATTGTTGCTGTTTCCAGATATAAAGTAAAAAAGAAAACATAACAAATGCATGTGTCCAGTTTTGTGTTCCGAGAAATGGGGAGCTGGAAAAAAATACCAAAAAGGAGGTTCAATCAAACTCTCCTGAAATGGAGGAATGCAACCGAGGCACCCATAACATCTCTCATACTTCCACAAAAAAAAAAAAAAGAAAAAAAAGAAAAAGAGAGACAAGATTCCACAATTCCCAGTCTCAACTTCAGAAAATAATCACCTGCGTCGCATGTTGATGAGCCGCTCCCCTCTCAACCTCTTCCCGTCCTTCCACATAAGCTACAAGAAGGCAAAGATAATCAATGCACAATAGTCACGTATAAAAAATTAAAAGTACCCCTTTATTACAATACCTACCAACATTAACATCGAGAGGAGGCCTTTGATTCATCCAGGGAGAGGAGGATTGCTGCAGAAGTAGAGAAAATAAATCAATACTATTATTCAGCCCAGACACCAAAACTAACCCATAACTTTAATCCCCAATTAGATTACAACAATACCATTCGCGGACAAGAAACAGACATAAGAATAGAGTAGAAAATGAGCTTGTTTGGGCATCCTTGAATGAAATGATTGCATTTGTTCTTCCACTTGGAATTTAAGCTACAAAAATGATGAACTTGAATGGTTTTATCTAAGAACATGTGTCATTTATAAATGATGCTTAAATGGATTATATGATTCGAAGAAAATGTAAAATGGCTATATAAGAAGAAATGTGATAAAGTCTCCAACTCATCTAAATCGATTTATTATACGACGGATTTACATTAAGATACTCTATAAATTATGAATGAAGTGACAACCAAACATGCCATAAGTAAACAATAAAGTTCCATAATACAGTTGGTACCGTATATGCGCCAAGTCTTCCACCTTTCATCTCACCACCGTTATTATCATTAATGACAGGATAGTCATTAGGAGTGATCGGAGTACCACCCGTGGGTATGTTATACAGCGAATTATCCGTTCCTGGTAAAGGCGTCTGAACAGTTCCCGGTAGAGGAGTTTGGGCAGATCCTGGTAGAGGCGTTTGGCTGGGAGTCTGTAATGGAGTCTGCAATTAATAGCCCATATCAAGATAAAGCAGAAAAAGAAAAAATTAGTAACTTCTCAAATCTTTGCTAGAACCAAGACAACAAAAGTGAACACTCACTGGAGGAAAGAGTATCTCAGCTGTTGGAGTTTCATACTCCTCAGGCCCTTCATACGGTACATTGAGATCGTGAACAGGAGTAATAACGCTCCCTGGTGTTGGCTTTTGTGCCGAGGACCTCTCTGATGGACCCAATATGACTCCAGCTTGCATCATTTTCATTTCCCATATCTACAATTCCCATTTATGAAAAACAGTAAGAACACAAAAGAAGTAACAATTACACTCTCCTTCAACTGAAACTATACATTAATGTCACAAGCACTCACCAAACCCTAGCTCTAATCAGATCAAAACTCTAAACCAATCTACTGAAAATAGCAATACTCCAACATAGAACATTCCAGTTAAAATAAACCCTAACACCCACAACCAAATTGATGAAGAGATTAAATAAACAATTATAACAAAATTCATAGATTACTCCTCAACTGAAATTATAGATTAATGTCAAATTCAATCACCAAACCCTAGCTCTAATCAGATCAAAAGTCGAAACCAATATATACTGAAAATATCTATACTCCAAAATTGAACATTCCAGTTTTTTTTTTTAAAAAAAAAAACATAACGAGAATAACCAAATTGATGAAGAGATCATACAAACAGTTGTAAAAAATTTCATAGATTACAAGCAATCACAAAACCCTAGCTCTGATCAGAACAAAACTCTAAACCAATCTACTGAAAATATCAGTACTCCAAAATTGAACATTCCAGGTTAAAATAAACCCTAACTAGAATAACCAAATTGATGAAGAAATTAAACAAAGAGTTATAATGAAATTCATAGATTACTCCTTGAAGCTCGCCGAGAACACCATCGCCTGGATCCCCGTTGTTGACGAACTCTTCTCGGACCTTGTTGATGACATCTTCGATTACATGTAAGTAGACAGAACTAGTCGACGAACTCCCCATTCTCCGATCAAGGTAGCTCTTGTCTACCTTCGAATTTCTCGATTTCCGAAACAGTAATCAAAATCGAACAACGCTACAGATCTTCTCAATATTGTTAGAGAGAAAATGATAGAGAGAGAGAGAGAGAGAGAGGAGTGTCTGCGTTTGGCAGTAGGGGGTCTGGAGTGAGAGCTTAGAGAGAGAGAGAGAGAGAGCGCGGCGGAAGGGAGGATATGGGTGGAGAGAGAGAGAGAGAGAGAGGAGAAGGGGGGTGGGGCGGACCAGAAAAAAGGAATAAAGAGTGGAATATAAATAGGTTTGCATCCGTTTATATCCGTAGGTCCACGTGTCAAAGATCTACGGGTTCTCAACTTTTGCCCCGCCTCGGAATATTTTATCCACGGCTTAAATACAAAACGTACCAATGATGTTCGGTTCTGTATCACTAGTGGGGTGCCACTCACTTTGTGAGTGTAAATTTTGAATTTTTTTTTAAAGAATTTTTTTTTCCCTTTCTTTGAATCACTTTTTGCGCAGTTTTTTTCTACAGCAGTTTTTTTTTTTTTAAATTCTGAACAGGCAGTTTTTTTTTTTAAAATTCTGAACAGTTTTTTTTTTGAATAATTACTTTATTTTACCCCTACTATTGTATTTTGTTAGTATAAAATTTTATGGTATAATTGTAATTATGAGTCATAGACTTCATTTTTATGGTACCCTTGCTTCTCCCTTTCTATAGTAGTATAGATTTTAAATCCTCACAAACATTTTACACACACACTCGCTCTTTTAAGTGGGCATTATAATTTATAGGGTCCGATAATTTTAGTGAATCATACAGTGCCACACACAAGAAAGAAATAGAGTATTTATACCCTAGCATTGCACACAATTTCAATAACATCAATATAGTCCCTAAAATTTTTAAATAGAAGTAATATTAGGGGTGTTCGCGGTCGATTTTTATTTTTATTATTTATTATTTTATTTTTTAGTGATTTTAAAACCAACCATTCGATTTCGGTAGATCGGTTTTAGGCGGCTTTGGTCGATTTTCGATCGATTTTAGCTTGTGCACTACTTTGAAAAACTGAGCAATCGGTGTTTGGTCGATTTTGGTTTCTGTCGATTTTCGATTTTTCGGTTTTCTTGAATACCTCTAAGTAATATGATCCAAATGTCTCATTCTATCAGAAAATTTGACAAAAATCATCCACTGGCCTCTGTTATACTCTATTACACTGATAAGCTGGTGGTAAGATTAGTGATGTTCTATTTTTGCCCCAAAAAAGCATGACAGTGTATATCGCCTGTGAGTAAGTTTTGTCAATTTTTCTCATAGAATTTGACATTTCGATCACATTACTTTTAATTAAAAACTCTAGGAATCAAATTAATTCAATTGAACCTGAAAGGACTAATATGAGAAAGAGACCAAACTTCAATTGTATACGGAGTATTTTGTAATTAAGTCTTTATCTGATTATATGCGTTGTAAACGTTTTGGAAATGAATCGGATCAGACCGTCACCAGTCACCACCTAGGATTCTGAGTATTCTATAATTATCAATATGTCCTCCAGTCTTGGATGGGCTTGCTCTGTGAACATATGGGTTCGTGGGTCCATGATGGGCTTTAGGCCTTCTTAGGTTTCGCATCTCTTTGAGGCGATATGGATTTTGGTTCAGAGTTGCGTTTGGGCTGGAGCAGAAGCCATTACTTACTTACTTTGGACAACACACTCTTGGATCTTTTGGTATTGTTCCTATTACAAAGTGGATCCCAGTACTTAAAAAATTATTTTTAAATTCTAGAACCTACTTTTGTGAAACAAAATAACATTAAAAGGACCCAAAGAAAAAGCATCGAAGTGTTACATTTCGACTCTGCGAATTAAAAATTAGAATTTTAGTCAAAAAAAATCCTACAAAATAGACTTTTTAAGTCCTAGATCCAATCCGATTTTATTTTTATTTTTATTTTTAATTTTCTATTTTCTATTTTTATTTTTAGTAAAAGGTCCCCTAACAAAAATATTTCACGTAACATTTAAAATTTTCACATTATGTAAAATTTTGTAATCTACGGATTTGGTTTGATTAAGTTCTACTAGGTAGGGAATTTTGAGCAAAATTAAAATCGAAATGTCCTTTAAAACTGAAATAATCCAAAACAAGGGACTTTTTTTTACCAAATTTCTACATTAAAAAAGGCCTAATTGCACTTTACCCCCTCGTACTATATACGTGTTTTCAATTAGGTACATGAACTTATTTTTTTGCAATTGGCCCCTTGAACTTTCAGCCCCTTTTCAATCCCATATAATCGATGACGCCGTTAGTTTAAAACTAACAGAATTGCCTAGAAATAATTTTTTTTTGTTGCAATTGGTCCCTTGACTTTCATCCCCTTTCCAATTAGATCCATTCGTTAACAGCGTGAGATTTTATTGGATGGAATTACCCACGTGTCCTTCCTCTAAATTTTGACCATTTTTCATAAACTCCTTTACTACTTTTTGACATCAAAAAGAGAGAAAATCCCATCGCTGAAACAGAAAAATGGCTATTTTGGAACCCTATTTTTTTGATTTTTTTTTTGTCAAAACAGATGATTTTATCAGTTGACAGACAAATAATATTTAGCTAAATAAAATAGGGCTGCAGCGTATATTTTTTTTGTGAAATTTTGAAGCGCATTGCGTTGATCTCGAACAAATACTTGAAATAAAAAAAATCATCCAATAAGGCCAAAAGATAAGAAAATTATGATTGTTTAGCTCAATATTATCTATCTGTCAACAGGTAAAATCATCTGTTTTGATAGATAAAATGAAAAAACAGAGGTTCCGATTTAACCGTTTTTAGGGGAACGACACTTGGGCAATTCTGTCCAACAAAATCTCACGCCGTTAGCGAATGGATCTAATTGGAAATGGGATGAAAGTTCAAGGGGCCAATTGCAAAAAAAAAAAAAATAAACAAATAAAATCTGGACAATTCCGTTAGTTTTAAACTAATGGCGTCATCGATTGGATGGGATTGAAAATGGGTTGAAAGTTCAAGGGGCCAATTGCAAAAACAAAAGTTCATGTACCCAATTGAAAACACGTGTATATTACGAGGGGGTAAAGTGCAATTAGGCCTAAAAAAAAATTCGGTAAATTATGCTAACCTCCCTTAAGGTAAGGTCAAAATACAGGGACCTTTCTTTGTGCTTTGCATTATCACACTGACAACTGTACCAAATATACATGCCAAATTCGATTTCAAATGATTTGACAATTGTACCATATATTGTAGCGGTAATCAGGGTACCATATCCTCTGCTTGCATGTGATACAACTCTCATTGCATTTGAGATATTCCAAATATAGAAAACTATGAAGGTGTTTGGAAACCTTTAGGAATAGACTTCTGGAAGAAAAAAACAATTTTGCAGAAGCGAAAATTATTTGGCGAGGTTTCATTTTTGACTTCTAGCCAAAAATTGCATCTCTGGACGTCCATTTGGAGAAGTAAAAAATCATTACTTCTCAAAATGATGATGGGTAATTCTATTGACACCCACCTATTTTGCGCTCTACACCCACCACTCAACGATACTTTCTTATTACAATTTCACCCCTCTACAAAATGACATTGAAGGACATATCTTCTCTCTCCTTTCTTGTTTCTATACTCTTCTCTACGTTTAGCACCTGTACTTCTACTTCATTCCTCTGTAACACCCTTGTCATGATTCATAAACATATGTCACCCCCACTAAGATGGTACCACCATAGCTCAAATGAAATACGATACATATATATATATACATGTATGTATATATGACCAATTGACCATGATACATATAATACACATCACCACCGCCTAAATCAATCTGATATTTATTAGTAATACAATTTATATGTGTGTGTACTTATATGAATTCTCATATCGGGTTTCAAATTCCTTTTTTCTAGTCTTTTGCTATATGCCTCTTTACATATTCATTTAGGGTTTGCAATTCACTTTGATCTACAAGTGGGTTTTCATCAGTTCATTTCCGCTTCTACCACCATCAAACCTCACATCTGGTTTTCATCAATAATTAGTTAGGGTTTGAAGTGAAGATGATGATGATGAATATGGTGGGTGTAGAGAGTAAATGAAATGAGAGATACAAGGAGGGTGTATAAAGTAGTTAGGGTTATTTTGGAAATAAGGGGTGAGTGTAGAGAGTATGTTGTTTTAATTTTAATTGGAATGGTGGGTGTGAAGAGTAAGTGGGTGTGAAGAGCAAATGAGGTGGGTGCCAATAGAATTACCTAGGGGTGTGTTTCGGCTAGAATGGATTCGGAAGCAAAAAATGCATTCCGAAATTTCAGAAATTCCAAAATTATTTCCGATTCCGAAATTTCGGAATTTTCGGAATTTCATCAGATTCGGAATTTTTCAGAATATTCGGAATATTTTCGGAATTTTTTGGAATATTCAGAATTCAAGCTTAATGGGATTTTCACTTGAGACTTGTAGGCATTTTATAGAAGCACATCACATCCCCTCTTTTGTGTTTTTTCGATGTGGGATGAACACAATTTTCAGAATATTTCGGAATATTTTCGGAAAAGTTTCGAAAAATACACTTTCGGAACATTTTCGGAAATTTTTCGGAATACTTCAGAATATTTTCGGAAAAGTTTCAGAAAATACAATTTCGGAATATTTTCGAAAATTTTTTAGAATTGTCGGAATTCTAAAAACAATTCTGATTCCGATCCGAGTTTTTTTGGATTTTCGGAATTCGGAAATTCAGAATTCGGAATGCATATTTAGTTGCCAAAATCGAAATTTTTCGGATCGGAATCGGTCGGAATCGAAATTTCCGTTCCAAATGACACCCCTAGAATTACCCAATGATGATTTTGCACTTCTCTAGAAGTCAGAAAGTTTCTACACAGTTACGTTTTTATCCCTTATTTTATACATTAATTTCATCTTTATTCAAATTCCATAACTAAATTACACACCCTAGCTAATAGATGTTGGTTAAAGATAATATTAAAAATTTGATTAAATTTGCAAATTTAATATGTTGCAACC
Organism: Hydrangea macrophylla; assembly: GCA_033977485.1. Classification (NCBI taxonomy): domain Eukaryota; kingdom Viridiplantae; phylum Streptophyta; class Magnoliopsida; order Cornales; family Hydrangeaceae; genus Hydrangea; species Hydrangea macrophylla. The sequence goes on from CM066989.1 coordinate 15,162,607, forward strand.
AAATGTATTTGCACATTCAAACAAATTTCTTATTTAAAAAACACTGATTCATCAAACAATCATTTCTTTAAATGGAGCCATCTAAAAAAAATTCATCTTCAAAATTTTATTCTTAGAAAGGATTTTTGTAATGAGAAGTTGAGCCATAGACCAACTATATCATTAGTCAATGTCAAAGCATTTGCAAATCTGGTATCATAGATTTACTATTTAAGTAGTGCTTATATATTGTCACCATCAATTTCCACACTGAAAGTGGCAGGTATATGCCCTCTAAAATATCTTTCGTCTCTGTAAAAAAAACTGTCAATTTCTGGTGGCTCAACATACCCAAATGTGCCATGGAAAATGTCTGGTGCCCAATTTTCTTTTGTGGATAAAATCTGCTTACGTGGCTCAATCCCATTGGCTAGTCCCTCCGTACCTCCCCAATCCAGATAATATACTCAAAAACAACATCAACCCCTCTCTGCTGACACCCAAAATTCACAAAAAAAAAAAAAAAAAACAAAAAACAAAAACAAAAACAAACTCTCTCACACACACACAACATACACACCCAAGTGGGTGTTTTTCATTTTCTCGGGCCTAAATTGAGAATTGGGTTTTCTTGAATGGACACAATTGTTTAATTCTCTCTCTAGACATTGTTTTCTTTGGACCTCCTTTTATTCATATTCATGGCTCCAACTCTGACCTCCAATTCATCCTTCCTATTGCACACCACACCCAACTCAAGGTACAACCTCAGAAGCCCAAGGCTCACAGTTTTTGCCAAAAAGGCGGGACCATTCCCACCTTTTCAGCTCGGCAAACAGGCCGATGCCGCCAAAGAAAATCCAGAAAATGGTTCAGCCAATTCCAATCCATTTTCCTTTAATTTTGGTAAATTTTCTGAGGCGAAGCCATTGGTACCGGTATTGAGTAAGCCGTTGACCGGCTTGTCGTTCGTGAACACGAGGCGTAAGGACCCCGGCACGGTATTCGTTGCCGGGGCTACCGGGCAGACCGGGGTTCGGATTGCCCAGACATTGCTGCGTGAAGGTTTTAGTGTCAGGGCAGGTGTGGATGAACTTGGTGCTGCCCAGGAGCTTGCTCGCCTGGCTGTTAAATACAAGGTTAGATAGCTATCTAAAGCCTAACCTATCCAATTGTGGTGCCAAGTACTTATATATATATATATATATATTGACTTCTTCGAGATACATTCACTAGTATTAATCTTGGTATAACATTTCGATGTTTTATTCGTTAATTATGTATTTTACGTCATGTTTTAAGATATTATTGGCACACACGTATCACATGAACACATTTGTACACGTGGATCTATCACACTTAAAAACAATAAAAACAATTTTTAAAAACTTTTCCTTAATCTTGACTGGCATTAGGAAGTACCGACACTTCTATTGAAGGTTAAGTGTTGTGTCTCGTACCGACACTTCATGGACACTTTTTCTATAGCGTCGAAGTGTAATTTTTAAAGATTTTGTCGTCGATGTCTAGGTGTCTGGGTCCGTGTTGCATAGGTGGAGAGGGCTTTTCTTCCGCATTTCTTAGTTTTATCAATCACTTTAACAAGAATTTTTTTGACCAAAAAGAAAGTAGAAAGGATTTTTTAGGGTTACTTATACTTACCTTTATTAGATTTCCGAGAATTGAAATTACATTGACTTCACATGTCAGATTTATTGACTGATGTGCCGTTGGACGTTGATTGAACTTATGCAATTACAAGTTTAAACTCACGTTAGAATACCATTGTTTTTTTATTTTATTTTAATCAAACGTTATTTAGATAGTTGCATAAGGATAAACGTGCTATTTTGAAATTCAAATTAATGATGTCATCCACTTTTAAGTCTTCGATCAAGTCGTGTATAATGGAATCACTTGAAATTTTATTAAAAGTTGTTTAATGCGACATCACTGCCACAATTGTTAAAATCTAAATTTCAGATAGAAGTTTAGAAACTGTACCATTACTCATTTTTTTTTTCCAACCCTACTACTACCACTACTTTTATCAAGAGAAATTAATTTGCCTTTCGATATAATCGAAGAGCCAATACTATAATTTTGGAGAACTGGCCATTGCAGATCATTTCTAATGAAGAATCAAAACGTCTAAATGCTGTCGAATCCACCTTCCAAGATGCAGAGTCAATTGCTAAAGCTATCGGAAACGCCAGCAAAGTGGTCGTTACAATTGGCTCCACAGAAAACGGTCCCACCAGCGAAGTCAACACATCCGACGCCTTACAAGTCATCAAAGCAGCACAACTCGCAGGCGTTGGCCACGTGGCCATAATCTATGACAGGTCTTTAATGACCACATCGACTTACAATGTTCTGGATGGCGTCCAATCCTTCTTCACCAACATATTCTCAAAATCACAGCCCTTGACGATTGTTGAGTTTCTTCAAAAGTTGGTTGAAACGGACGTCAACTACACGCTTATAAAGACACGATTAACAGAGGATTTTTCACCTGAGCGTTCGTACAATGTGGTCGTGTCAGCTGAAGGAAGTACGGCGGCTGCAAACGACTACAAAAGTAATGTAATGTATGCGATAACTTATTTTTCTTTGCAACACATTTTTCCACACAGAGCCCTCCAATGTGGGCAATAACTTATTTTTCTAGTTAGTTTCTGGCAAAATTATACCTATAACACTTATATAGTATATACCCATTGTGTTATTTTAGTCCTTCTATTTTTAATTCGTAAAATTTTTGTTTGCCAATTTTTATTCGAGTTGCAATTATATTGGACTGGTCGCTCCTATTAAAAGGAAATATGATGTCCAGAGATATAATTGAAAAACAAATGTGGGGGAAAATCCAATCCTAAATTGGAAAAAAAAAGTGTCATAATGGAATTTTAAAACAAGTATAAATCATTTCTCTCCAGTCTCCACTTTAACATTTAAATGTGCCAAAATGGAATTTGAACAAGAAATATAGAGTTCTTTTAAGCCTTTGTGGACCATCATGCATGTATTCTTAATGTTCCCTTATTATAATTAGTGACGAATCCATAAATAAAGTTTACGAGATCGTGGTGTAAAAAATCAGTGTGTGTGTGTGTGAACGTGTTTTCGAAAATTTGGAGGGGACGTGACCCTCGCCTGTCCCCACTACATCTTCCATTGATTACAACAGTAACGGACGACTGAACGTGGTTGCAACTTGGATGAAAATTTCCTTGAATTAATCACTCGGATTGAAAATATTAAGACACTAAAGTGGGCACAATTGGTAAACCACATGGGTAAAAATTGTTATTTATCCTTGTTCTTACAAATGCTGGTATTGTATAACACAAGCCTAGTTTATGTTAGAGCAAGTAATGAATAATTGTAACTACTTCTTTTACAATAAGCTTAGGCTTGTTTTTCTGATACAATATTTATTTCTGACTTATATTCTTTTCTTTAATGTTGTTGTTGGGAAATCATAGGTAGCAAAGTCGCAGATAGCATCCATAGTGGCAGGTGTTTTCTCCAACACTGCAGTCGCAGAAAATAAAGTAAGTAAATATGGTGGCTCCCTAATCTTTCACATGTAAACTCTGTTATAATTTGATACACAGGACGGTCCGTTTGATAAAACAGAAAATTAAGTAATGGAAACTAAGTATTGGATTTTTAGCACTGAAAATTTTAAGCTATTGAATTTGCAGTACTGAGATTTCAAGTATTGAAAACAAGTTTGATTGAATTAGATGGTGTTCAATGATTTTTTTTCTGTATAATTTTTGTACTTACAGTTTTTTTTTAAAATTTTTGGCTATTTTTTCAGTGAAGTAATATATTACCAAACGCATTGAAAGAAAATAAGTACGGAAACTATTAATTTTTAACACTTAATTGGGTTACCATACACACCCTTACTCTCCTTGAAATGTGCACTAGGGTTTTGAACGTTACATGACCACCCAAATACGACCATGATGGATTTGGATTTAGCATAAATGATTTGGATCATAAATGGGTCAACATGTTTAACTCGATTAATTAATAAATGTCATGCCTATTCCTTTAACACAACTTAACTTGTTTAATTGAAAAACAGACTGTGGAGTCAAGATAATTCGTCCCACATGCATTTGAAAGAGGCTAGTGCAATTTAGGAGACATTTTAACTTATGAAAGAGGTTTCCACTTTATATTGTCCTATGTTCAAAGTTTGCCTAACTTGTAGCCTATATATGTACAATTACAAATGACAAATAATTTTTTTTAATTACAATTTAAAGTTTTAAATACGCGGGTTAACCATGTCGACACATGTACTGCATAAGTTGTGTTTAGGTTGAGAATTTTGACACGATTAATTAATCGTGTTGTGTTCTTATTGAGACATATATATTTTTGGTGATATTCACATAGATATTACGACACGTCAACACGAATTGTCACCTCTTAGATTGATTAGATAAACGAAACATTAGAGCGAAAACAATGTATGTCTTTTACCAGTCATGTCTATATATTATTTTCTATAATAAAAGTAAGGTAAAATGAAAGTACTAAAACAATTTTATTATTTGCAACAGTTTTACTTAAAAAATTATTATTAATCTTCTTTTATTTCTTATAATAAAGAGACTTTTATTATCCATCTGAGAATAAGAACTCTTTGGTTTCCGAAAATTTGCATCTCAAACTTATGTGGTAATGTCATGGGACCAAATAAAACAAGGTTCTAAATTATTTTGGAAGGCGATTTAGATGTAAATTTGAAATCAAACTTGGTTCCAAAAGAAGTGCTTATTGTTCATCAGTTATTGAACAATTTAAATTATTTTGTCATTAAGGTTGTTGAGGTCTTCACTAATCCATCAGCCCCCTCAAAGCCTGTGGCTGAACTTTTCAGGTAATCACATTTCAATACTGCATTTTTTGTTTCCCTTTAAACCCTTTAAGTACATATGAGACAAAATTTCAGGCTATGTTTGGTTTATGAATTTAGAGAAAGAAAAGGGTGAAATAAAAAACTTGTTCTCTGTTTGTTGTGTTTACCCATGCTTCAATAACATTAGAAACTAAATTTTTTAAAATTAGCTCCCTTCTGTTTTTTTTTTTTTGCTATTTTCTTATTAACTAAATGATGAAAAGTGTTTTACTTGCAATCTGTTTTATAACGTTGTTGTTTTTGGTTTGAGTAATGCTATGCTTTCCAAATTTTTTTTTCGAAAGTGTTTCCCAACACATGTGGTAGTGGGCCCAGTTGATTTTGATTGGTTGATGTTAAAGTGGTCCTACCATTAACGAAGAGGGACCTACTGTCACATGTGTTGGGAAACACTTATTGATTTTTTTTTTTTTGGGATACATAGCATTACTCTTTTGGTTTTTATTATTATTATTATTGTTATTTTTCATTATTCACCCTAATCTGAGAGAATTCACTCCAAAAGAGAGAATAATAACCGAAAACCAAAAACAGAAATATTACAGAACCGGCCCTTAATATTTACTAAATCCATGAGCTGACCTGAGCCCAAATTACTAAAACATGAATTGCTTTTAGTGCCATTCCTGAGGATGGGAGAAGAAAAGCATATGCAGAATCCATAGCAAAGGCAAAAGCAGAGGAAGAAGCCATGAAAGCCACAGACAAAGCTCGCGCAGCAGCCGAGGCAGCCAAGAAGCTCGAAAAAGAGGTGAAAAAGCTCGACGAACAAGAATCCCGAGCCGCCACTCTCGCTGAGGAGGCACAAAAAAAGGCCGTGGCAGCGGGAGCCTCAGTCGAAAACCTACTAAACAAAGCCAAACAGGGCTTTAATGCAGGGCTGTCTTGGGAGATACTCAGCTCACAACTCGCCGCAGCGGGTCAAAACTCCAATGAGAAACCGAAGACCCAGATTGCGACGGTTAGGGGACAGGCGAAGGCACGGACTCTGCTGGCGAAAAAAGCGGTTGTTAAAAAACCAGCCTTGAAATTTCCTGGTTTTAAACCGAAGGAGGAGGAAGAGACAGAGCCTAAGAAGGAAGTGAGGAGTGTTTTGGGTGGGCTGTTTAAGCAAGAGACCATCTATGTTGATGATGATTGAGAAGAGAGCTTGTAAAGTGGAGTCAATTAATCATTTTGTATGTTGTGGTTGAAGCAATAAGTGTGTGGACATTCTTGCATATTGTACTTAGGCTATCAAACTACTTTCCCAACCCCCCCCCAGAGGAGTATGTTTTGAATTCAGGCTTTAGCTTTTATGTAATAAAAGTTGAATAATTATTGTCAATATGTTTTGTCAAGATTCTGTTAAAAGCATTGCAAGTCTGCAACTCATGAGCAAGTTTTATGTGAAAAAGGGAAGAAAACACTCAGCAAGAACACTAAGATTTACTTGGTTCTCAAAACTAAGGCCCCATCAAAGAAATTATTGGGTTTTTACTATGTCACGTGAAGAAATTGTCTCGTGTGAATTGCATTGTGATTTGAGTAGTTTTGTGGGTTCTACATGAGTCTTACAGTAATGAAGGGATGACAATGACAATCACACGGTGTGACGGTCACATGAAAAATTTCTCTGTTCTATGACCAAATGAATTGCAAAAGTACCATAACCATTCTTAAATGACGTAGAATCATGACTACAAGTTGTATAAAAGGGTTAATCGCACAATATTATAGATTCCACACTACTTAAAGAGTCCAAAAAATTGTCTCGGGTGTGTTGCCCTCAAACCGACATATAGCTTCACCATTGTATGCCTAATAAAATTTACAGGGCCGGTCTTGAGTATTTGGAGGCCCGGGACGAACTAGTAAAAGGGAGGCCCTTATTCGGGGGTTCGGCAGCAGTGCCCCCGAGGCAATTTTTTGGAGGGTCTATTTATATATAATTGACAATTTTTTTAGAGTTTACTTATACATAATTGACGATTTTTTTGAGGGTCTACTTATAATATGAGTTTATTTGTGAAACTTAAACATTGTATGGTGTGTTTCTGAGGGGCATATTTCTAAAACTCAAAAAATTCTTACACTAAAAGTGTCATTTTTAAAATTCTAGGGGCTTTGCTTTTGAGTTTTATATACATCTACATCAATATATATGTAGTTGATGACACTAAATTAAGCCTTGGGAACTGGAAAGACCTAAATATAAAATATTAAAAATTTTCAAGGTAAAAATGTAATTATGAAAATTTCATAAAGGCTCTCAAAATTTTGTGAACTTCAGTGGCCTGAGGCGGTTGCCCCTCTTGTCTCCCCTTTGGGCCGGCCATGAATTATAAAAATCATGGCTCCTCCCTAGCTTGTAGTACATGAGTCCTTGCCCAATCTAGTATCTCTCTTAAAACTGTTTATATATTTTTTTTAATTTTTATTTATCAAACTAAAATAACCTTAATCCTCATGAAAATCAGATTAAAAGTAAAACTGTAACTGATCCAAATTCTATTTGAAGTATTCCCAAAGAGCCTTAGTTTCAAAGCCTCTGGACCAGAAATGGTTAGAAATTTAAAATATGAAAATGACATCATCACACTTTACTAGGGAGTACTTTATAAGTGATTTTATTACATTCTTGCAACTTTAAAATAGTTCAATTAACTCCAATTAATAACACACCATGGATAATATTGGATCACACCAAAACATGTGACAACATGACCTTTTGTACTGCAGATATGCCATGATTGACTAATTTATCATCATGAAATGTAAGGTGACTACTGTGAAAGCAATGGTATTGCCGTTAAAGCTAATCTCTCATGGCATATAAAACGCATTATATATGTATACATAAATATCACATGAAAAATCCAATTATTAAACACTTCCAAAATCAAACTTGCTTTAAAAAAAAATAAATAAATAAATTCCCTCATTCATGCTTGTGATGAGACACATTCTTTCTCATTCTCTACATTCTCTTACAATGTCATCCATCAATACCTCAAATTTCAGAAATCTTCAAGAAAAATTCACAACATCTCTACCCAATAAATTGATTATCAAAAGCCTATTCAAATATCTAGCAATTTCATTACTCTTCCTATACATAATCTACATTTTCTTGTCCAATCACCCCTGTTGCCAATCATTCATTCTCTTCACTAAATTCAGCCCCAAATTTCCCTCAAATTACTCCTTCCACAAACATTAGTCACCTAGTCTTTGGAATAGCTGGCTCATCAATGACATGAAGGAACAAGAAAATCTACATAGAATCATGGTGGAGACCTAACATAACAAGGGGCTCTCTCTTTCTAGATAGACCTCCAAATGAATTCCTTCCTTGGCCTTCAAATTCACCCCCTTTGGATTCTCCGCAGACACTTCAAAATATTCTAAGTACTTCAAACATCGAATACCTTCTGCTATATGAATTGTATGCGTGATATAGGAGACATTCAAGGCCAAAAACAATCAAAATGTGAGGTGGTACGTCATGGTTGATGACGATACAGTAATTTTGTTGATAATTTGGTGAGTGTTATGTCGAATTATGATCGTAGAATGTACTTTTATGTTGGGATAAACTCGGAATGTGTTGTTTTGAATTTTTGGAACTCTTTTGAGATGGTGCTGGTGGAGCTGGCTATGCTCTGAGTTACCCTCTCGCGGAGGCGTTGGCGAAGAATTTGGATGTTTGTATAAAGAGATATCCATATGTATTAGGAAGTGATCATATTTTGCAATCTTGTATTGCTGATTTGGGAGTGTCTCTAACTAAGGAAAAGGGATTTCATCCGGTAATTTCTATGTGCTCAAATTAATGAAACCAAATCACAAAGGTTTGTCATCCATAGGAGGTTGAGGAGCTACTTTTTTGTAAGAGATATTTTAACTATGTATGTATAATGTTGGAAAAATTATATTAAACATAAACAGATTCTGGATTACAACTATTGGAAACAGGAAAAATTAACAATTCGATTGAAATCAGAATTACGATATGTGCACAGAAATCAAAATAGGAAAAACTGAAATAAGATCAAACCGAGGCTTGTGATAGTTCACAGTTTCCTTAAAACATATTCGCCGCCTCACCAGAAGTGCTTGAGGATATCTCCGGCGTCTGTCTCCCAGGATACAGCGGTAATAACTAGCAGTAGACAAGCACGGTGTTCGACTGCTCCGGCGAACCAACTATGTTTGTAACTCTCTCAGGAATGAATATTGGAAGGAAAGAAATAGCTCTTGTTTTTTCTGACTATCAATTTCTGAGTAGAAAGCTCAAAATATATAGGACTAAGGGGAGGGAGGATTCATTGGATATACATTATGTATTTGTGGATTCATCTATGTATGTACATTATGAATCTATAGATTCATCCATGTATATACATGATTCATCTATGAATGCGCATTAACCATGAATGAGAATAAATGCATTCATGTATGTACATTTCCTATGCATGTACATTATAATAAATGCATTCATGTATGCACATTTCCCATGCATGTACATAATAATATGTATTCAATGGATTAATTTCTCATTCTCTCAATAATAATTTTGGACATGTAAATATCCAAAGTTGATCTCCTCATGGAGGAGAACACAAATCCACAAGGACCCCATTCAAACTCTAAATGGGTCCCACATTTATTTGACCTCAAACATGGCCAAAATTAATTTTTAACCAACAATCCCCCACATGAATGAAATTAATCGAAAACAATGAGAGACACCAGAGACTCGGAAAGAGAGAGCACAACGGATTTCTCTTGCAAAGAGATAGGTAGCTTTTGGCTTTGAACCTTCCCTTGTGAAAGTCTATCAGATTTACTGGCTGACTAGTGAACGTGTAGTCTTGAACTGATTGCCGTTAGTGTAAACAACCGATAGACCTCACACAGGAGCTTTCCAAACATAGTTTAGTTCTTCCACTTGTGTTCATTTTGGCCTTAAACACTCGCCTGGTTCAGTGAATGTTTATCAAAGAATTTCGCCTTTCTCAAATTCTTTTAGAAGCGGCCCCACTTCACATTCACATAGGTTACTTATTTAGTGTCACGCCCCAACGTAGCATAAATATGGAAATCGTTTAATTTCCTTTATGGACCTGTAGATCGCGACAGTTTGAAGGATCGATTCCGTCCCAAATGTCGAACAACATATAATAATCAGAGCAGAGCAATCAAGGCTTACAAATATTTTTCTAACTTATTACATATTACCACTTTGGGTCAGCTAAGGCACAAGCCGCCTTAAAATAAAATAATATCTATTGTCTAATACAGTCATCCTTATTACAGAGTTCAGTTTATAACTTAAAACATATAAAAGTGAATTCTCTTTCCAGCAGGGATCTCAGTTTGCGTAGTCGTATGGTCCAGCAATATCATAACCTGAAACACGAATGTCCAGGACGCATTAACGTCATCAGCTTCAAGAAGCTGGTGAGTATTAAAAACATAACTTTGAATGTAACACATACTCATTTACCATTTTCCAATTCCCATTTAATTCAATAAGTTTACATTAAGGTAGGGAGTTCAATTTTAGAAAACAATCACCATATCATTTGAAAGCTTTAATTCACATATATGTGACCGTGTATGAAAAACAATGCACCATCTCATCTTACCGACTCTTTTCTCTCGACAAACACAACAACCCACTATCTCACACCATTATCCTTGTAATACTCCGATAGCCACACTTTAGCCAAGGGTGCCAGGGAATGTCCATTTTGCCTCACACTTTGGTCCGGGGTACCAGAGAATGTCCAATGCCTCATACTTTAGTACCTAATCCGCCTCGCAAATACCGAAGGTAACCTCAAGCAGTATCCTGACTCGGGTGCCAGGGAGTGTCCATAGGCCACACTTTAGCACTACCATGGGTGCCAGGGAATGTCCAAGTTCGGCGTCACACGCTTTAACGCTACCATGGGCGTCAGGGAGTGTCCAGTTTTGCCACCGTCGCATTACAAAGATACTTTCACCGCAATCTCAACACGTCACACTTTGGTCCACAATTTCCAGGGAGTGTCCACAACACAATCTCAATCACACTCTCTTTACTACACTGACCATTACTCTTTTCCACACTGACCAACACCCACTTCACCATGCATGTACAACTGACACCATGTGTATGTCATGAAACCACCCACAGAACATATGTAGTGCTAGGAATAATAACAATGTATGCTTTGAAAAGAATTGGATTCATAATCTTTCCTAACTGACCAATCATATCCAAAATATAATCTGTTTTAACATTTTTCGCAAACTGAGCCTTAAAGACCCACAAGGTAACAACCAAACAGTTCCTTAACATGAAATAAGCAAAAACTAGAACTGTCAGAAGTCGCGCTAGGGGGCAGCTCGCGCCAGGGGTCGCTCGCGCGACATGCCCATTTTTCTTTTTCTTTTCTAAAACTTTTCAAACTGCCAGAACACAGGAAGATCGCGCGGGCGGACCGATCGCGTGATGGGTCGCTCGCGCGGGCCGCTAGCGCTATCTGCCAAAATTTTCTTTTTCTTTTAAAACATTTTATGTCTGCCTGAAAATACACATCTTGCGCGTGTGGGCCGCTCGCGCGATGGGTCCCTCACGCGGGCCGCTCGCTCGATCGCGCGTGCGAGTTCAGGCAGTGTCTTCGTCATCCTCGCTGGTTTTCCCCTGTTTCAGTTTTAAGGGGTCTTTTTGACCCATTTTGCAATTCGATTACTACGATGCCTTATTATATATGGATCTCTTCTATTTTTCGCAAGGAACGTGAATCTATAATCAATTTAACACCAAACGATCCATAACTCTCGGATTTTACGAAAATTCGACAGACGACGGAAATTTCATTTTAATCATACATCGCCATACGGACGAATTAAGTTCTAATTTTACAATCGTATACTCTACATACTATAATCTTTCACATTTCATTCTAAAAACGGATTTTGGTTGAGTTTGGAAAATTCATGATTTTCAAGCTATGGATTTCCTACGTAAGAACATCAATGGAGATTTCTAAATTAAGCTATTTAAACAGAAATAAAATCATGAATTACATTAGAAGTGAGTTAATAATACTCACAGATTTGATAAGGAGTAGAGAATTGTGGAGAAAGAATCCAATTTAGAAATTCCAAATTCAAGCTTAGCTATGGTGGAAGAAGCTCTTTCTATTCTATCTGTGATTCCTATGTTGTAAACCCAGAATGTGTGTGTAATGAAGAATGAGATGATAGTTAAATAGACTTCAACTTCTACAACTTGGGGACCAAGTATAGTGAACTTCACTCAACAATTGAATTACTTCTCAATTACTAATATGTAGAAATACATAGCATATACATGAATCCTAGAATCTATTCATACGTATGTACACCTTCAAGACATTCTGAAGAGGCAAAGTAGACTAGTAGGGGTCAAGTTCACAAGTGTTTGGCAAAATAGCTTATGGCATAAAGATATAACACTCACATAATGCATAGCCAAACAAAGCCCTAACCAATCATTAGTTGCCATTAATAGAAATAAAGCATAAGTCATTTCATGCTTTATGTCACTTCCAAAATCTGTGGAACTTTCATGCGGCACGGACAGTCTTGAAAGTAAACTGGTATTTTCGGGGCGCAGTGATCACCACAAGAATACAGAAAATTCATTTTAGTGTAAGAATCGATTTCTCGGTTTTATAAAAATACTGATTTAGTCAAACGTAAACTTTTTCACCGTTTTGAAATACAGTTTTAAAACCCAACACATGTATTGCTAAATTTGTAGAAATTGCAGTTTTGACCCCAAAAGAATTTCAAATATGAAATAAAGCAAGTCACAAGATTTTAACACAGGAAGATTATAAATTAAAATAAAATCAGCAATACAGATTAAATATGGAAATTCAAATTGAATTTTAATATGTCAAATGCAAATACAAATAATTAGTTGGAAATGCAGGTTGTTACATTTAGAGTATCCTGCTATACTTCGCTTGGTTAGACCAACGCACATAGTCATTAAAAGCAAAGCTTATCCTCAACCCATACAAGTATCACTGTTGTATCACTGAATGGGGAGGAGAGTATTTCTCCTCAGTGATTCTCCTAAGGTACATGAAATTAGTTTGTCCCTTTGACCTAGATCTTGGGATCTCCAGTCAACTAGGTTGGGTTTCCATTCCAGTCCCTTGTAATGTCATAGGCTTTAGTACCATTCCTCTAGATGATTTATCAACTAACTCTCGATTAAACCCTTTGGTTAGCGGATCCGTAATATTGTCCTTTGACTTTACATAGTCAATTGTGACAATCTCACTTGAGAGTAGTTGTTTAATGGTATTGTGTCTACGACAAATATGTCTAAACTCACCATTATACATTTTACTTTGTGCCCTTCCAATAGCAGATTGGCTATCGCAATGTATGCAAATAGCTGGCACATATTTTTGTTAGGAAACTGTGTTCCCAGAATCCATTGACAGAGCGTATAAGTTGATACTGCAAAAAATTACGTGAAAACTACGATAACCCCACAAGGACGGAACTAGGGTTACCTTAAACTGCTAAAACGGATTGCTGTAGTAGACGAATCGAGAACACGGGCTCGATAACAGCTCACGATCTTCTACCGTATTCCTTTGCTGCCAAAATATCGAACTGAGTGTGGGCTCTTTCGAAATTCTTTCTGTTTTCTGCTCTCCCTCTTTTACGCTCTCTTTTCTATTCCGAGTTATAATTCTCTATGTAGAAAAACGCTAACTGAGGAGAGAGCCAAAGCAGCATATATATAGGCTACGATAGGGACCATAAGAAGTCAATAAGGAATAGACTTCCTTATGGAATTAGGAAACCCTAATTCGAACTGAATCAGATTCCTATTTCCATAAATTATAATTCATACTAAAGAATTATAATTGCACTCCTACCCTTATCTCAAAAATATATTTCGAGCTCCATGTTATTAAATGCTTATTATCTCCCCATGTTAAGATTACAGATATCCATTAATTAAATATAATCACTGACAATCATATTTAATTAATTTCTTAAAATTCCTTGAGATCCTCTGCTTAACTTATCTGATATGTCGGATACAAAATCCACCTGCAGGGTTTGACATAATCAAAACTTATAAGCTTTCTCAAGGGGATATTATCAATCCCAAAATTGAGACATGGATTCCATCATTAATTAATATTCACCACACAATTAATATTGCCACCCAATCCAATGAGATATTGACCCATTTAAGAATCTCACCCTTTTAGGGATCAAAGTGTAAATAACAAATGTACGTGTCTACAAATTAACTTAGGATTTAGAACATAAGCACTCATAATAGCCATGAGGTATTAATTATCTTATAAGTCAGTATAAAGATAATTACCCCAAGTCAGTCCCATTTAATACACAAAGTGTACCAGCATAGTGAGTTAAAACTATACCGTTTTCCGTAGTCAAGACAAACCTACTACAACACCATGCTGCAGTCCTACCGATGGTGTGTCCAATCCCATCTAAGACTGTAAACCAAAATCTTACATTCTATAATATCTGATGGCCTGATCTTCCATGTGTAAGCCGAACTCTACACACCAAACCACCTACTATATAGAATGAGACACACACATGCATAATATTAAATAAATAATATAATACAAATATTGCCCACACAGATTCTCATAAAAAATGGATTAACTGATTTTATTAAATAAATAATAAATCAACTACATAAAGCATGGCTTTTAGTATATATCCCTAACAGTTTTGACCATTTAGGAATATCTTCTACAAAATAGCGAAGCCATTCAGCCTCTTCAGCTGCCTTGTCTAGCACAATGAATTCAGATTCCATTGTCGATCTAGCAATACAAATTTGTTTTGAAGATTTCCATAACACAGCTGCACCACCAAGCATAAAAACATATCCACTTGTAGATTTTGAATCTTTCATATTGGATATCCAATTTGCATCACTGTATCCTTCCAATACAGCTGGATATCTCATGTAGTGCAATCCCTGGTCACGTGTATATTGTAAGTACCGTAGTACCCTTACTATCCCTTTCCAGTGTTCAGCACTAGGATTACTAGTGTATCTACTTAGTCTACTAACTGAAGAAGCAATGTCAGGCCTTGTATAACTCGTTAGGTACATCAAACTTCCTATCACTCGAGAATATTCTAGTTGAGAAACACTCTCACCAGTATTCTTAGATAGGTGTAGACTTAAGTCCACAGGCGTCCTGGCTACACTGGTATCAGACTTGTTGAACTTCTCTAGAATCTTGTCTACATAATGTGACTGTGACAGAACAAGTTCATTAGTATTTCTAGAGATCTTGATGCCCAATATAACATTAGCAAGTCCCATATCTTTCATGTCAAATTTAGAATTCAACATTTTCTTAGTAGATTTAATGATCTCATCATTACTACCCACTATGAACATGTCATCAACATATAGACATAAGATGACATAGCGTTCATTCGTGTCTTTGACATAAACACATTTATCACACTCATTGATTTTAAATCCACTAGAGAGTATAGCTTTGTCAAATTTTTTATGCCATTGTTTTGGAGCTTGCTTCAAGCCATACAATGATTTGACAAGCTTACACACTTTATTTTCTTGCCTTGGAGCAGAAAATCCTTCAAGTTGTTTCACGTAGATTTCTTCATTCAAATCTCCATTAAGGAAGGAAGTCTTAACATCCATTTGATGTATTTTGAGATCTCGCAAAGCTGCGATCGCAATAATCATACGAATGGATGTTATTCTCATAACAGGAGAATATGTATCAAAGTAGTCTAGACCCTCCTTTTATCTATACCCTTTAATGACAAGCCTTGCCTTATACTTATCAATAGTACCATTCGTCTTCATTTTCTTTTTAAAAATCCATTTGTAGCCCAACGACTTACAACCAGGAGGAAGATCTACCAATTCCCAAGTATGGTTTTGTAGGATAGAATCAATTTCACTCTTGATTGCTTCTTTCCATAATGGACCATCTAGTGATCTAATAGCTTCAGTATAGCTTTGAGGCTCACTTTCTATAACATAAGTTAGAAAGTCTGGATCAAAAGATTTTGAGGTCCTAGCTCGTTTTCCACGTCTAGGCTCAACATCAACATTCTCTTCTTGGGTTGTACTAGTTTCCCCAATAGTCTCAAATATGCATTTTTTAGAACTATATTCCTCCTTAAAAGAAATATATTCTCAAAGAACGACGCATTTCTAGACTCCATGATCATGTTATTGTGTATATCTGGGTTTTCAGATTTATGTACAAGAAATCGATACACACTGCTATTATGTGCATAGCCAATAAATAAACAATCAATAGTTTTTGGACCTATCCTCTCTTTCTTAGGAGTGGGTACAAGAACCTTTGCAAGACACCCCCACATTCGTAAGAACTTATAGGAAGGTTTTCGACCATTCCACTGTTCATACGGGGTTTGATCAACTTTCTTTCGAGATACCTTATTTAAAATATAATTTACAGAGAGAATTGCCTCCCCCCACAAGTTCTGTGGCAATCCAGAACTGATTAACATAGCATTCATCATTTCTTTTAAGGTACAATTTTTTCTTTCAGCATCTCCATTTGATGGAGGTGAATAGGGTGCAGTGGTTTGGTGAATAATTCCATTTTGTGCACAATAGTCACCATACGGTGTTACATATTCACCACCTCTATCACTTCTTAACACCTTAATCTTTTTTCCAAGTTGATTCTCAACCTCTGTCTTGTATAGAATGAACTTATCCAAAACTTCATCCTTACTTTTTAGCAAATACACATAACAATATTTAGTGCAATCATCAACAAAAGTAATAAAATACTTATTGCCACCTCTAGATTGAACCAATTTTAAATCACAAACATCAGTGTGGATTAATTCCAATGGTTCAGTGCTTCTTTCAACTGATTGAAACGAAGTCTTTGTTAATTTTGCTTCAACACAAGTTTCACATTTCTGACTTGTGTCAATATGAAAGTTTGGTACGTGGTCTAATTTAATTAATCTTCGCAAAGAATTAAAATTAACATGTCCTAATTTACCATGCCACAAATTGGAAGACTCAAGCAAGTAAACAGAAGATGTACTCATTTTATTAATTATTGGGAATACAGTCGTTACATTAAGTTTGAACATCCCATTACACATATACCCCTTTCCCACATACATTCCTGCTTTGGTCAGTATCACCTTGTCTGACTCAAAGACCATTCAGAAGCCATGCTTGCTTAGGAGAGAACCGGATATCAAATTCTTGCGAATTTTCGGTACATAAAGGACATTGTTAAGTGTCAGCTCCTTTCCTGAAGTCATCTTCAGAATTATTTTTCCTTGGCCTTCAACATCCGAGGAAGAAGAATTTCCCATATACATCTTCTCACCACTTGAAGTTGGTTCGAAGGAAGTGAACATAGCTTTGTTGGAGCATATGTGGCGAGTAGCACTAGTGTCTATCCACCATTCCTTTGGGTTTGAATCCACCAAGTTCACTTCAGAGACCACAACAGACAGATTAATGTTAGAGACATCCCTTGAGATAGAATCTAACTCCGTCATATTAGCTTGATGATTTTGACTGATCACAGTCTTTGAGTCCACCATCTTATTGTCGACGAATCTCCCCATTACAAATTTCTTTGACCCGGCATCCTCGATTTTGTACTTTCTGCCTAAGGACTCCCACAGTTCCTTAGCAGTGGTCTTAACACTATACACATTATATAGTGTATCGTGTAAGCCATTCAACACATAGTTTTGGCACAAAAAGTCCGAGTGCTTCCAAGCATCAATGGCTAGCACAACCTCTCGGTCTTGTTCATTGTCATTAGGAACAAGAGCATCTTCCTTCAAGAACCTCGCAAGGTTCAAGGTAGTAAGATAGAACAACATCTTTTGTTGCCATCTCTCGAAATCCACACCATTAAATTTTTTCGGGTTTTTCCCTGTGGTTCATAGGAACCGTTTGGATTGAGGGAACCTTCACAGGGATCGAACCAATCACCACGGTGTTGGAGCCATTAGCACCATTGGTAGCAGTAGGGTTCGCAGCAGTGTTCACGGTCTCAGTTGCCATTTTAGAAAAAATTCTCAAAGGAGAAAAGAAATTAAATCTAATATTTTTCCTTTTAATTTTAACAGTAGCAGAATTTCTTTTTCCAAATAATCGTTAGAAAACAAGAGAATTTTAAGATTCTGCTCACATGGTCACAAGAAAAACGCGATTCTTCATACTTTTTGTCTAATGCTATTTTCCTTGATTCCACACCGTTTGGGCAGAAAATGAGAATTACAGTTGTATTCCAAAAACCAAACTGTTTTCCTGTTTTCAAAAGTAATTATGTTTTTCCAAATCCGAATCTGTTTTGTTTGAAAAATATATGAAATTAATCTGTTTTAAGATTGTTGGAAAAATTATATTAAACATAAACAAATTCTGGATTACAACTATTAGAAACATGAAAAATTAACAATTTGATAGAAATCAGAATTACGATATGTACACAGAAATCAAAATAGGAAAAACTGAAATAAGATCAAACCGAGGCCTGTGATAGTTCACAGTTTCCTTAAAACAGATTCGCTGCCTCACCAGAAGTGATTGAGGATATCTCCAGCGTCTGTCTCCCAGGATACAACGGTAATAACCAGCAGTAGACAAGCACGGTGTTCGACTGCTCCGGCAAACCAACTATGTTTGTAACTCTCTCAGGAATGAATATTGGAAGGAAGGAAATAGTTCTTGTTTTTTCTGACTATCAATTTCTAAGTAGAAAACTCAAAATATATAGGACTAAGGGGAGAGAGGATTCATTGGATATACATTATGTATTTGTTCATTCATCCATGTATATACATTATGAATCTATAGATTCATCCATGTATATACATGATTCATCTATGAATGTGCATTATCCATGAATGAGAATAAATGCATTCATGTATGCACATTTCCCATGCATGTACATTATAATAAATGCATTCATGAATGTACATTTCCCATGCATGTACATAATAATATGTATTCAATGGATTAATTTCTCATTCACTCAATAATAATTTTGGACATGTAAATATCCAACGTTCATCTCCTCATGGAGGAGAACACAAATCCACAAGGACCCCATTGAAACTCTAAATGGGTCCCACATTTATTTGACCTCAAACATGGCCAAAATTAATTTTTATCCAACATATAAGAGTCAGTAAAAATGGGTGACCTTTCCTTAGCTTTTTGCCTTTTAACTTCAATCGTTTAATATAATGTCACCATCTCTCTTATTTTTTGTATTTGTGTTGGTATGTATCCTGCAAGTTACATGTCGATAAAACATGAGTAAATAGAGTAATGCTAGGCACACTTTGAAATCCACACTGAATTTGACATCTTATGCTTTAAATACCTTTTGCTGTGTGAATTTCACACTTTTCTGTGCACCACTTACACAGCATATAGTACATGCATTTAAAGCTGGGTGTCAAATTCACTGTGGATTTCAAAATGTTCCTAGCATTGCTCGCAAAACATTACGCTTTGTTTGTTTTGATGTAAAATATTTTTTACCTTATCTGGATAAGGTGAAAGCATTTTTACGAAAAATAGTTTACATCAAAACAAATGGGGTATAAGGATAAATAGAAATAAAAGCAAACTAGATTATTGACATGATATATATATATATATATATATATATAAACACAAAATATTATTGACATGTTATAAGTACTATTCTAAGGGCCTGGTTTGGAAAAATAAAAACATGATCAGGTTCAAACAAAGTCACACTTTTATTTAATTCTTATTAAAACTAGAGTTATATGTTAACGTTGGTTTGATAATAAAGAGTCACTTATTGGATCATTTTTATGTCGAGCACGTGCTCTTATATTCCTAAAAAGTAGCCACACAAACAGGAATCTATTTAGAACTGGTTCTTCTTTAAAATCCGATTCTTGTTTTTGATGGACAACTGAACCGATTCTTGCTTCACCGGAACAATCTCTTAGAAATACGAATAGTGCAACCTTTTTTAATCACTAACTAATTGAATAAAAATCTATAATTTGGTTAAGATAAAAAGAGGAGGAGGAGAAGAAGATTTAAGAGTTCTACTGCCACATGGCTAGGATGCCACATCCTTTTGTGAGCATCTATTTGTGACCCTTTTATGCCCCAAACATTGTCCAATTAGCATATTTAATTAGAAATGTTTGGTTAACAAATACCAAGATTAAATAGTTATTTGCTTTATTGTAAGTTGAAAGTTTTTGATTGCTTGTACTTGGTTCCTTAGGCTGCTGGAAGTAGAAGATAATGCTGTCATATGGTACAAATGCCTGCCATTAATGCTACAACGCTCAAGCTTAGAGAGTGCAAAAAGTATGAAATAGTGGGCTAATTAAGTGCAAATATTATTCCACCTAATACATGGTTATAAGTGAGTGAAATTTTGCAAATGATATATGTTGCTCTGATAATTAGTAAGAGGCAACACATTATATACATTTGCTTTTCCTTAATTTCTCTTCCCTTTTTTCTTTTCTTTTCTTTTTTATCCGTATGATCAAAACTATCTAACTTTCGTTTGCTTCCCATATAGAGGGCTGAGGGGAAATAATCTCTCTGCTTAGCACTCTTAAATTTGGTCAATTTTTCACTCTTAATAAGAACTCGAAAAAATATTGAGTGGGGGGCCAAAAATGACTATTTCATATATAAGGTATTGATCCAATTGTAATTGTAATACTTTGTATTTTTGGATACATTGTTATTTAAATAAGACCATGTATGCTTGAGTGAATCCTTGGTATAGAATCTCTCTCAATCGATCAAAGTCTTCTCAATCGATTGAACTTGTACCCTTCTCGATCGATTGAACCTACTTCAATCTATTAAAACTCTACCGACCTGAATACATGACGTGGATCCTTTCTCAAGCGATCGAACATCTTTCAATCAATCGAACCTGCCGACCTGTATTTAATCGATCAAACTCACTTCAATCGATCGAAAGTGTTATTCTCTTTACCCACAGTTTACGTAGAAGCTACCACCTATCCCTCTTTTCCTCCTAATATATATATATATATATATTGTGTTGTATGTGTGTGTGTGTGTGTGGTGCTTGGATAGAGGAGATTAGAGAGAAAGTTGATGTGCGTGGGTATGTGTTCCATATATATATATATATGTAACCGTGTGTGTGTGTGTGTGTGATATATATATACTCTCTTGGTTTAGAAGAGGAGAAGACAGAATGAGGAAAAGAAGAAGAGGAACAGAAGATAGGGAGAGGAAGAGAGACAGAGAAGATAGAGAGGAGAGAGAAAGCTTGCCACCACCATAGATGCCGCCACCTCGGGACCACCAGAGGGAGGTGAGTTCATTAACTCACTCAAGGAGATGACTATGGGATGTTTTATGTGCATTTAGAATGGGTATATAGTGACCCGAGACACTAGTTCGTCTCTGCCCAGTTCTGGGAAGAAGACGACCATTCAATTGATCGAAAGGATTTCAATCGATCGAACTTACTATTCCGTTCAATCGATCGAAGTAGATCGAAAGGACTTCAATCGATCGAACTTATTGTTTCCTCAATCGATTGAAAGTGTTTAAATTGATTGAAGTTATATTTTACCCCCAATCAATTGAACCCTAGTTTAAATCGATTGGTATGTTCAGAATACTGATATCCCCTGTTGTTTAATATATGAACTGTTTAGTTGTTTAAATGTTGTACTATGGTTCCACATGATGATATTGTTAAACCATATGGTAGACAGAATATGATTGCATGTTAATAACCAGTTAAAGAATAGATATGAGGAATGCAAAGCATGGGTCAACATGCATGGGATAGTGGTATGAAGAGATAAGAGGATATAATGGAAATTAAGATATGTGCCTTTGTGTGGAACAATGTGATAGGTGTACTTTGGATCCGTGCGATCAACGGCTGACGAGTCTGGTAGACATGGGATGGTTAGAGTTCCTAGTGTGCCTTTTACTATTGAAGTCGTCCAGTGATGCGTGTGCACTGTTGAAGACGTACACTACTTATTGTTTCCTCAGTGTTTCAATCGATTGAAGTTATATTTTGCCCCCAATCGATTGGTATGTCCAGAATACTTATATCCCCTATTGTTTCAGATATGAACTGTTTAGTTGTTTAAATGTTGTACTATGGTTCCACATGATGATATTGTTAAACTGTATGGTAGACAGAATATGACTGCATGTTATTAACTAGTTAAATAGTAGATATAAGGAATACAAAGCATGTAATAGTTCTGCTATCTAGAGTAATACATTTCACGACATGTGGTCAACATGCATGAGATAGTGGTATGAATAGATAAGATGATATAATGGGAATTGAGATATATGCCTTTGTACGGAATAATGTGATATGTGTACTTTGGATCCATGGGATCAACGGCTAATGAGTCTAGTAGACGTGGGATGGTTAGAGTTCTTAGTGTCCCTATCACTTTTGAAGACGTCCAGTGATACGTGTGTATTGTTGAAGACATCCAGTGATGCATTTGCAGTGTTGATGACGTTCAACTAGTGCTCTAATGTATTCTCAGTTGTGTAGACGACCAGTGAGGATATACACATCGTTGAAGACGTCCGATGTGCCACTTCTATCGTTTACAGATAGGATGTACTGTGTAGACGACCGGTAACCTATCAAGGGATCGTATGGCATAGGCTACCACTGGGTAAGCAATCGGTGTGGCTTCCTGGCTCAGTTATGTGGTATCGACGTATGTGTTGGGTCGAAATGGAAACCTTAGAGGAAGGGTGAATAAGGTTTTAGTGGAAAATTAACCTTTTAAAAACTTAATACAAATTTAAACATAATCACAAATAATTATGTAAATATTAAAAGAGAGTTTGCACAGGGTGCAACACATGTTGTGTGCACAGGCAGCATCCGTAGCGTGCACGATAGCACATGCAGTGTGCACGGCATCACACAGGCAGTGCATACAGCAGCACTTGTTGCGTGCACTGGAAGCACGTACGGCAGCACATGCTGCTTGCACTAGAAGCACGCACGTCAACGTGCATAGTAGCGCATGGAAGCACAGGCAGTGCACATGGTAGCATAGGCAGCGCATACTACATATGTTGGGTTTATGCCCTCAAACCATTACTTTATGTATGACATTAGCATTTTAATATATGGATATCAGTTTTACATTTCATTATGTATGTTTATTTCATGAGATGATTTTCATAACCTTGAGTATCATAGTAGGTAATTTGTGTGTGTAAGAGATACACACAAGTGAGATATGAAATACCATCCTTTGATACTTAAAGCATGTTACAGTGGATGATGAGACTGGATATCTCATCGGGTATACACTGTAGCATAATTAACTACCATTGGATGGAGTGATTAATCTCAATCACTAGAGTGTCACTCTTAGTTAATATGCTAGTGCTTATAGTACATTGACGGACCTGAGCTTTCCTATTGACACCTAATGCTGTCAAACAGTCAATAGGAACTCATAACTTGTATAAGGTATGTGTTCTCAATCTTGCGACTATTATGAACACAGACTGTGGATATGGCTGCTTTGACTTACCAATCAGTGAGGTCTACAGAAGATCAACACCTGGGTATCTTGGGTATGTCATGTTCATAGGGTTGTGAACATATATTGTCAAGACAGAATCTACCCTCTGTTTCAGAGTAAGCATTCCCTTGAGAATGTCACCAAGTCGATTACTGAGTACTGCAGTCTTGTTGATCAGAGTTATCAACATGTTTGGTAATCATGAGAGGTGAATGGGACTCAAGGAATACAAGAAGTAATCATGATTCAGGTTGACAGTAACAGTTATCCGACTACCTGAATATGATTACGAATGCTGAAGGTAGAGGGACATTAGTACAACATACAAGTCTAGTTATCGCTTCGGATATGTTCTTTTGCGTTGGAGTTCAGTTATCGTTTTATAGTGGAGTAAACATTAACTGACCAGTTAGTTAGTTTGCTGATCAAAGAGTTTGGTCACGGTGATTAACAAACTGGTCTGAGCCAACAATAAAGAGCCTAGGAGGTCCCACTCTTACCTCCGCTAGGAAGCTTGGAAGGGCACATGAGGATCATGTCAATGCAGGTTCGATCGATCGAAGGAGTTTCGATCGATTGAAGTCTAGGCAGGTTCGATCGCTCAAGGGTTGTTCGATCGATCGAATACACTTCGATCGCTCGAAGGTTAGGTCGGTTCTGGGAATCTATAAATAGGGCAGCTGCGTACTGAATGTTTTTAATCGTCGTTTTTATACGTGGAAGCTGCAGAAACTGTTAAGGTTTCCCTAAACCTTCCCAATCCTCTTCATTAGGGTTCCCACCAACCCTAGTCCTTCCTGCAAGCATCCATAGGAGTCATAAGAGTGAAGGCCATCTAGTGGAGGCTGCTGGAAGTTGAAGATTTCAGAATTGGGTTCAAGACACAAAGGTATAATACTTGTCCTTTCACTAGTTAGTACGCATCTATAGAATTGACGGGTAGTAGACCTGGCCGGGCATGCCAATAAAGTTTCATAACTTGGCTTTTCCGCTGCGCGTTTAAACTTTATTTTAAACCGGTTTGTTTTCCATTAGCGTGCACGGGCAGCATGCACTGCAGCACATGTTGCGTGCAGGGGGCAGCCCTTAGCAAGGGCGACACAGGAATGCACATGCTGTGACGGGTCTCATATATATATATATATATATGAACATATGCGGGTGAAAGAATGAAAGAAATTGTGTTGTGCACACAAGCAACACATGCAAGAAATAAACCACAGCTAAATGTGAAAAATAAAAATTAGAAACATGCCCTTGAGTAACTCCACTTTTGGTTCACGAATGTCCATTGAAATAGCAATACTGATAAAACAAGTTGGACAAAAAAAGTTTCTTTAAGAGAGAGAGAGAGAGAGAGAGAGAGAGAGAGAGAATAGACTCAAAAACATGCATTCTTAGTGATCATATCCATGCTACATTATTAAGTGGCTAAATATTATTTAGGGAACTGGGCATCATTTGAATAAATAATCACCATTAGGCTTTTAACTTATTATTATAACCAAGCCAAGAGTAATATTCAGAATTGATACAAATCATTCTTTCAAAGCCAAAGTACCAAAACTATCAAAAACTACCTTCAATGCTTCAAACATTTTGCATATATCAAAAGTTTTACATTAAAAAACAATGGAAGTATTAGAATAAGAGCTAACAAATATCTATGCATATATCAAAAGTTTTACGTTAAAAAACAATGGAAATATTTAAGTTCACAATAATTACGGGTGTTGCCCTCAGGAAGCCTATATGCTGTCATGAAATTGTACAACATATAGAACATCCCTTATATAGATGCAATGCTAACTTGTTACTAACAAATTAGATCACCTCGGTCCTCATGAATGCTTGTTATCTACATGGAAAAGATAGAAAACTAGTTAGGTAACAAATGTGTTTTAAAATTACATCTCATGGATATGTAAAATATTCATACTAATTCTATGAAGTTATTCCGTTAAATAGATTATTCCATGATTGCAATATTGCCAAATAATTGTCAAAGTCCAACATGTTGCACAAAACTACAAATTAACTACTTCTTTATCTCATGGATATAATTAGTTTCTATAGCGGTTTTGCTTAGGTGACAAAACATTGTACCTGGGTCACAAAACATTGTACCAAAGTAACAAAATGTTTTACCCTATTTTGATCGTATGATATATGACCAAACCACTTGGTCGGCTCATAGGATTCCCCTAATTCAAGTAAAATGTCTTTTTCTAATATTTTTAACTGAAAATTTTATTAATATCTAAGGAATAAAGCAGAATTACAACCAACAAGGCACATCAAAGTGAGAAAAGCCAAACACATTCCCAGTCCACACCAACTACAAATCTCAGCAACTCATGGCTCAAGACAACCACCCTCATATACACAATACGTCAAACACATAGAGGGCACAACGATTCTTATACAGATACAACCCAATTGATTTAAAACATGGAGAAAATCTTTTTTTTTTAACAGCAGCAAATTTTTATTAGGAAACCAAGAAGGCCTAAGCTGACACAATGACCAAGGAACCCAAGCAAGACTTTAAATACACCCCCCCATAGCTAATTCCTTAGAACATAAAACCCAAGAAGACACTAATAGATAACACCCCCAGAAATCAAACATAAAAATTCAAAACATTGATTTAAAGCCCCTTAATCAGTCAACCATACCAATGGAAAGTACTACATCTACAACCAACAAGATGCCCAAAAATACAAGCCACAACCAACAAGATGCCCAAAAAATGAATCAAGTTCATACAAAATCAACTAAAATAGAACTGAAACACCATCATAGAACTGGCCATTCTATATATAACTCCCTAGAACTACACATATGCGCACACAAATATCTATGTATATAGTGAACAAATGAGGGCAAAAGATTTGGAGTTATAGACATATGCATTAATGTATGTAAGAATTTGAGAGGAAACATAGCAAAAGAAGATACAAAAGAACTGATTTTTAATTAATTCAAACCTCTAGTTGCTCTCTGCGAAGCACCAATTCGTAATTAGGCAATGGAAAGGGAAGGCTGTGAGTGCTAATTGGTTGATCGGTGGTCCGTGATGCAGGATAACCATATAATCGATGGACACCGTCGAGAAGAAAGAGATCCATGCATGAGAGATGGATTTGAGTATATGTAAAACAAGAACAACCTTCAGTGGCATGGGGGAAAAGTTTCAATAATAGAATAAAATAGGTTTGGATCTAAGGTTTTTAGGATTTTGGGGGAAAAAACCCTAGATCCATAAGAGAATAAGATGTGTGTGTCAGTGTGTGTATCGATTGAGAGAGAGAGAGAGAGAGAGAGAGAGAGAGGTTGTAGATGAGATATGGAGAAGATGAACCATGCACTTAAGCAATGGAGAAGACGAACCAGAGAGAGATTGTTTCACAGCGATGGCAGGGAGGCGTCGTGGAAGCATCGCGCCGTCGCCCTTCAGTCTCTCTCTCTCCCTCTCTTGTTTTGGTCTGTTGAGAAATATGAGGGAGACTATATGCTCAAACGTTTTCATCAGCCCGCCAAATACCATTTATGTCACTTTTACATAAATCTTTTACGTCACTTTGTCCATAAACCAACATAAATATAATATGTTTTATTTAAAAAATTGCCACCACGTTTTTTTGTCACTTTTTGTATAAACTGACATAAATGTAAAATGTTTTATTTACAAAATTGCCACCGCGTGTTTTTTATGTCAGTTTTTAAAAAGTGACATATAAACTTTATTATTTATGTCACTTTTTACAAAAAGTGACATAAAAATGTTATTATTTATGTCACTTTTATTAAAACTGACATAAATAATAGAGTTTTTATGTCACTTTTTTTTTAAAAAAATGACATAACTACTTAAAAGGGGACATAAAAAGCACATGTGAGAAATATTTATGTCACTCATATTTTGAGTGACATAACAACAATTTTAAAGTGACATAAAAAGCCTTTTTTCTTGTAGTGAAAGTCTGCAGAGAGTCTGTTTTCGCAGTTTGAGCTGGTGACCTTTAAATAACTATATGAAATTGCTATATTCTCATTTATCAGTCTCATATCTTCATATCAAGTAATCACTAATTTCCAAAATTATATTTGGATTATGGGTATTTTTTTTTGTTGGGGTGGGGGCTTCTAGTTGAAGCTTTCTTAGGGGCATTATCGTCATTCGCTACATAGAGGCTTATCCAAGGAATTTTAAAGCTTTCAATTGGCAACATTGTGGTTGGGGTATATGGAGACAACATCTAAAACATCTTAGGATTTAGCTCATAACCTACGTATACTAAATATATATATATATATATTAGCAAAAAAAAAAATACTATATATTTTTGAGATTTCAGTCATACCCTTCGACATTTGTGACTGTCTTGGATGGATTGACCGCTTTGGGTGACTGGCTGACTCATGTTATTTCATCCACAGACAACCCAAAATCCAAAGGAAAATGTCCTGTTATGGACTGCTTCAATTCATTTCTAAAATTTTTTACTTCAAGGGTGTTTTGGTCATTCTAAAGTCAAATGGGCTAATGGATAGCTGGTCAAGTGGTCAGGTTAAACTCCTATTTTTTCCAGCTTCATAATGTCCGGCTGAGAAAAAGAATGCCACGTGTAAGAACCAGCCTTTGAAAAAGGTGTCACACAAGCTGTCAGCTATGTACTAAGGCTTAGTTTAGCCCCTTTTGGTGCTTCTCCTTTTTTAAAGCACAATTTCATGTTAATTCATTTGGTAACTAGTTTATGAGCTGTGCAAAAATTGAACTTAGAGCTTTTTTGGGGGGAAGCTTTTAAAAGCTCTAGAATAGAGCTTTTAAAAGCTCAAGGTGGCTTTTTGGTTTCATTATACCTTTTTGAAGAGTAGTGTGTCAATTGTATAAAATTATCAAACAACTTAGTAGTAAATTTCATAAGCTCCTTTTAAAAAGCCACGTGGGGGCCAAACTATGCCTAAAATGGTTACTGAACGGAATTCACGTGGATCAATCTCAGAGCACATCTGAACCTCGATAAAATTGGTGTATATTGAAAGTGTAATGTTAGAGTCACAAAAGAGTTACAAAGAGATACTCTTAAAAGGATGAGTATTGCTACACACATTCTAAAAAGTACACCAAAATGCACAACCTTGCTTAAAAAGGTTGGACATTGTGCTAAAAAGCATGCACACACAAAAGGGGTGTTTTGTGTGTGTAGGCTTTTCAGCACAATGTCCAGCCTTTTTAAGCAAGGTTGTGCATTTTGGTGTGCTTTTCAGAGTGTGTGTAGCATTACTCTAAAAGGATATGGTATCTCATGTGATTGTTGGAAAATTGAAGGATAAAACTATGATTTTTTGGTTGAGGCGTGCAATGTATTGCACTATCCTTAAGAACAATTCTGCCCCTCTAAGTCAGTGACTCGATGCACAAGGTCACAGCGCTATGTTCTCCAGGATTTAACAACCAACTCTTCCAAACATGCACTTGAATTGGAAGAGAAAATTGAGTACTCAGAAATTGCTCCAGAAAAATCAGTGAAGAAAGAAAAGGAGAATAGAAAAAACTGATAGAAGGAAGATTATGTTTTGTTGTGTAAAAAACAGGATAAGTGGGATCATATATATAGTAAAATAGATTAAGATACTAATGACTCTCCAACAATCATATTATTAATACAAAAAATAAATAATGACTCCAACAGTCATATAGGATTTCAAAACAGTTTAATAACACTCCAACAGTCATATAGTTTTTAGCATGTGCAGAAAACTCCAACAGTCCCAAAAAAAAAATTAATACGTGACAGTACCACCCCTATGCGCGAAGGTACAAATCAAAGCGCATTCGTGTCCACAGGACGCACACGCGCAAGTCACGATTTTCAAGCCAAATCGAACGGTCTGAATCCAAGATTTGCACCCCCACTACGCGCGCGTGAGAGAGCATTTCCCCAACACAAGCTTACTAGCTTATGGAAGGAAAGTATATTAAAAAGAGTAGAAAGCTCTTGTAAAATTTCAATGTGGGATAGTTGTCAAAATCAAACTTTAGCTTGGGTTTGGGTTTTTGAAATAAAGAGGCATTTGGCCCATTGTTTGATTTTAACATGGAAAGGTCCAAACAAGTATATAACCCACAAAAGTTTCTGAACCCAACAAATAATCCAACAATCCCCTCCTATTTCAAAAATTCAAACAAATAAAAAGGAATGGAGCATGAGAACTCAATGCATCAGAACTGGTGCCTTTAGAGCTATGAGCCAGTCCCTAAGAATATAAGAAGTGATATTACAGGAATTTGGTGAAATAACATTTCTATGAACCATAATCCCTTTATCGTAAATCAATCATCTTACACCCACATAGATCTCTCAGAATCGGAGCAACTCTAATCGGTGTGGCGCCTGTAGGCCCTGCGCCTGTCCTGGTTTTTCATAAGTACTCTAGAAAACTTGCCTAAGTTTTCATAGAAAGCGGCCCACTTTCACACTTATATAGGTGAATACATCAAGTATGTATTGCAAATAAACACACCATCCAAATAATATGGACTATGGAATTCATTAAGAGATTAACTCAACCTTTACACATTGCAATTGCACTATACACCATAGGAATGGACAAAAGATAATCAAATTATAGTGCATCTCAAATCAACCAATGACTTGTTATTACCCATATGAACCTATTTCTTGGGTTCTCCAATTACATAGGTTGGGTTACCATCATTTTTGATTTTTGTTATAGGCATAAGCCCCATTCCTCTCGATGTTTCATACACTAGTTTTCTCCCTAGTGGTTTTGTTTAAGGGTCAGCCAAATTTACTTCTGACCTTACAAAATTAAGAGATATAACTCCATCATCAAGCAGCTGCCTCACAATATTGTGTCTTAGGTGTATATGCCTACTCTTGCCATTATAGGACTTATTCATAGCTCGACCAATAGCGACCTGACTATCACAGTGTAAAGATACCGATGGAACTGGCTTATTCCAAATAGGAACATCTGCTAAGAAGTTTCTTAACCACTCAGCCTCGGTACCAGCTTTCTCAAGAGCCACAAACTCCGATTCCATCGTTAACCTAGCTGTGCAAGTTTGCTTGGACGACTTCCAAGAAACTGCACCTCCACTAAGTGTAAAGATAAACTCACTAGTTGATTTCGTCTCATCTGAATCTGAAATCCAGTTAGCATCGCTATATCCTTCTAAAACTGCAGGCAAACCAGAATACATTAATCCATAAGTATTTGTTCCTTTCAAATATTTAAGTATTCTGTTTAAAGCTATCCAATGCTCTCTGTTTGGACTTTGAGTATAGCGACTTAACCTACTAAGCGCATATGCAATGTCAGGACGAGTACAATTCATCAAGTACATTAAACTACCAATGACTTATGCATACTCGTTATGAGAAATACTAGCTTCTTTATTCTTCTTTAATTTGGAGTTAGCATCATATGGAGTAGAAACAGATTTACAATCAAAATGATCAAATTTCTTTAAAATTTTCTCCACAGAATGCTCTTGTGAGGGCATAATCCCTCTATTGGATTTTCTGATTTTAATACCAAGTATAAAATCTGCCTTACCCATATCTTTCATATCAAAGCTAGAAGAAAGAAACTTTTTAGTTTCAATCACAACATCTAAACAAGTACCCATAATAAGCATGTATTTGTGATGAAACATCTTTTTCTTCATTCATTTGGAAATTGGCATACTTTTGATTTCCAGCATCTTCTACTATATACTTTTTATGTAACAAATTCCAAAAATTTTAGGCATTCTTAGTTGCAATATATGTCAAACAATTCATTAGAGAGGGTGCTTAGAATTGTATGACGACATATTTTGTTACCTTCTCCCAAATCGGAAAATTCTGCTCATATTCTTAAGACCCAAGTATTGGTTGCTTTTCTGTCAGAATATGCGTCAAGTTGTGCACGTCCAAAGTGGAATGCACCTTTTGTTGCCAACGCTTGAAACATGTACCATTGAAGCGATCAATCTTGGAAACATCAGGCAGTGACTTTGTAGCAATCATAGCAGCATCCATATTGTTCTTAAGATTGTTGGAAAATCGAAGGATAAAACTATGATTTTTTGGTTGAGGCGTGCAATGTATTGCACTGTCCTTAAGAATAATTCTGCCCCTCTAAGTCAGTGACTCGATGCACAAGGTCAAAGCGCTATGTTCTCCAGGATTCAGCAACCAACTCTTCCAAACATGCACTTGAATTAGAAGAGAAAATTGAGTACTCAAAAATTGCTCCAGAAAAATCAGTGAAGAAAGAAACGGAGAATAGAAAAAACTGATAGAAGGAAGATTATGTTTTGTTGTGTAAAAAAACAAGATGAGTGGGATCATATGTATAGTAAAACAAATTAAGATACTAATGACTCTCCAATAGTCATATTATAAATACAGAAAATAAATAATGACTCCAACAGTCATATAAGATTTTAAAACAGTTTAATAACACTCCAACAGTCATAAAGTTTTTAGCATGTGCAGAAAACTCCAACAGTCCAAATTTTTTTTTTAAAACCAATAGCAAAAACGTGACAGTACCACCCCTATGCGCGAAGTTACAAATCAAAGCGCATTCGGGTCCGCAGGACGCACACGCGCAAGTCACGATTTTCAAGTCAAATCGGACGGTCCGAATCCAAGATTTGCACCCCCCCCCCCACCCTGCGCGCACGTGAGAGAACATTTCCCCAACACAAGCTTACTAGCTTATGGAAGGAAAGTATATAAAAGGAGTAGAAAGCTCTTGTAAAATTTTAATGTGGGATATTGTCAAAATCAAACTTTAGCTTGGGTTTGGGTTTTTGAAATAAAGAGGCACTTGGCCCCTTGTTTGGTTTTAACATGGAAAGACCCAAACAAGTAGATAACCCCCAAAAGTTTATGAACCCAACAAATAATCCAACAGTGATAGTAGGATCCACCACGATTCACTTTGCCACATGAGATGCCACATCCTTTTGTGAGCATCTCTCTGTGACTCTAGCATTACTCATATTCAATAAAATTATGTATAAAATCTGTAAAATTGGAACATGCAACCCAAAACTAATTATCAATGGGTGGAGTAGCCCCTTGAACTTCTATATTGAGTAGTTAGGTTATAATTTCTCGATTTGGGACAATCTCAACATGCCCGTGCACTTGTGGCATGACAGTCTGACAGAGAGCTATACACGTAGATTACTGAAATATGGTGACGTGGCGCATACGTGGACAAATTAGACCCAACAATAACATGCTCTGATACCATATAAATTGGAGCATCCAACCAAAAACCAATTAGTAGCCCCATGATCTTATATATTGAGTAGCAAGGTTTTAATTCCCAATATGAGATTATAATCTCAACACGCCATGTGTGGTATGACTAAGAGCTAAACATGTGGATTAAGGGTAACGTGGAGCATATCTGGCCAAACTGGGCCTGACAATAATCTGCTCTAATCCCATGTTGAATTGGAGCAACCCAAAACCAAATGACAGTAGGTGGAGTAGCCCCTTGAACTTATATATTGAGTAGCTAGGTAATAAGTCTCCGATGTGGGACAATCTCAACATAACCTCTAACCAGCTTGGTTAGCCGAGTTAGCCAGCGCTTTGGCCTCTCAAAAGGAGCTTAAGGGTTCAAAATCTGGGCTTATATATGTGAGTGGGTTAGAATGACGAATCTCAAGTAGCTAGACAAACTACATCCAGAGTTTAGTGTGGATTTGAATCCTACCACCTACTCATCTCTCCGGTTTACCCGGTACGTGCCTTGTGGAGTCGGTGCGTGTGTTGAGGGGTCAGTGCACATGCCCGGGGCTTGCCTCTCTCTATCCTGCTCCATAAAAATTAAGTAAACTGTCTAAAATACTGGCAGAAATCCTAAAATCGTGAAGGACAGACTGAGGGGATTTGTCCTCGTATTCCAAACAATACGTATACAATTTCTTGTATTCTAGTTAAGAGCCATGTTTCTACTTTGAGAAGTTTCAGTACAATAGCAATCTTTGAAAAGAAAACGTACCGTACCTAAAAAATTTTCTAAGTTTACATTATATATTATATAAAATTTTGTCATTTTTCAAATTTTTATTTATTTATTAGTTTTATTCTGACCTGGATACGCACACAAGTACACACCCCAGTCCAACCCAATCCAACTCTACGCCCTTCAATAGCCTATAACAATGTCAAACAAGGGCCACTCAATCCGACTGACGTGTATAACAGAGGGCAAAAACAAAGAATCCCCTCAAGGAGATTCGAACACACCACTTCCCCGTTGGGAAAGTGGTGCCAATGTCATATGCGCTACAGGTGATTGGATTGTCACTTTTCAATTAATGTGACTCTGAACTTTGATTTTGTTTTTTGTTTTTTTTTGGAGTAATACATATACGCGTAAATCATTTTCAACTTTAAGTATGGTGTGATGGGATGCTCCAATAATGGGTTGAGGATCATCGGCCACACTTTTGGATGCTACATACTCAGCAGCACCAATGACTGATTGATAGCACATTCAACTCTTAGTGTGTTGTCGACCACTCATTGGTGATGCTCTGTATGTATAGTACCCAAAGGGTGGCCGACGATCCTTGCTCCCAATAATATGAGTTCATGTGGTCCAGGGCCGGCCCTGAGATTGTGAAATTCACATGAGGCCCCAAGCAAACATGAAAAGAAAATTTTTTTAGGCCCTTTTTAGTCCTATTTTTGTATATAATACATGTATATATAAGATCCTATTTTTTTTAAGCCCTATTTTTATATTTAATACATGTATTTTGGCCCAACAATGCCTTATTTTTGGTCCTATTTTTATAAATAATGCATGTATATCTAAGGCCCTGCTTTTTTTAGGCCCTATTTTGATCCTATTTTTATATATAATACATGAATTTTGACTAAACAAGGCTTTATTCCAAGACCAAACAAGCTCTTGTTTTTGGAGGCCCCAAGCGACCGCCCGGGCCGCTGGCCCAAGGGCTGCCCTGATGTGGTCCTTATTTTTAAGTAGAAATAACAAGTACTTGTTGACTTTAAATAGTATGTTATGTCCCAATTAATTGTCATGTGTCCCCCTATTTTTAAAAGGTCAAATGATTTAAGCATCATACTACATCAACATAATAAGATGGCGTAACAATCTGCACAAGTACTTCTTGTTCACAGGTTTCAGTCAATGGTCTAAGGTTGCATGATTTCTAAACACCTTGTACTTTCTTGACGTCCTCATGCATGGTTGGCTATACATAGGAATGTATTTATGTTTAAAAATTGGAGTAACTATTTATTTGGAGGTTACCACTTTGTCACATTATTGTGTATGTATTATAGGCTTGTAAGGTTTTTCCTCGTATAGTCCGTCCCAACTCTCCCAAGGTTCGTTTGTATTTAGGTAATTGGGTTTTTTCGCAAAGATAATTTCTGTTGACCATTGAGTCAATGAATTCGACTAGCTCAAAACAAATCAAAGATTTTATTTTATTTTTTTCTAATTTTTTTAAACATGAAAATTAGTGAGATATAGTCATATCCAATGACGAGTATTATATTCAATAAACATCAGAAGGATAATTTTGACAGATGACAGATGAGGATAACTTAGAGTCACGGTTTGGCATTTTCTCAAGCATTGAAAATTTTAAGCCCGTGACATTAGGCTTAGTTTGGTAGTATTTTGGTGCTTCTCATTTTTTTAAAATACAATTTTATGTTAATTTATTTGGTAGCTAGCTAGTTTATGGGTTTTGCAAAAATTGAACTTAGGATTTTTTGGGAGGAGCTTCTAAAGCTCTAAAATGGAGTAAAGCTTTTAGAAGCTCAAGATTACTTTTTGATTTTATGATGTATTTTAGGAGAGTAATGTGTCACTTGTACAAAAATATCAAGCAACTTAATAATAAATTTCATAAGTTATTTTTAAAAAGCCACGTGGGGGCCAAACTAAGCCTTTGTAGAGGGCGATCCTTAGAGGGTGCGATACAGTAAGGTTACTTTTATTATGGTATATATATGCAGAGTTCTTCTAATGCGTGATCCCTTATTTTAATAAAGTGAGGACTTCTATTCTCGGCGATTGGATTATATTGTATTTTCATTCAGAGTACTTCTATCATTTCACTAGCGCGCGTGACCTGGATTAAAAAACGATCCAACGGTCATAACAGAACTCCTCACTTTATTAAAATGAGAGATCTCTCATTAGAAGAGTTCTGTATATATATATACACTAGTGAGGGTGCACGTGCCCGTCGGATAGTTGTATTCCTAGATATATTGTGTATTAATCTTGAATTAGAGGTCTTTGGAGAGGTATAATTACTCATTCCATTATAAAATAAGTGCCAACGTTTTATTTTTTTTGGATATTTTTAAAATAAGTGTCACGTTTCCTTTATTTTTTTTTTTTTTTTTTTTTTTTTTTTGATATTTCAAAATAAGGTCCACTTTTAAAAATCAACATAAGATGTTAAAACAATTAAATAGAAAATTGTAAATGTAACTATTTAATCTAAAACTCTTCTTACGAAAAAAGTTGATAATTCTGACTATCTTATAAATGAGTAGTAAAGGTACCTAATAAAGCACCACTAAAAATATATGACACAAGTAGGGTATTCCCTCTAAAAAAGGGCATGAATGTGTTTGTAAGCCTTAATTGATATTCAAATACAATCTATAAATCCTGAATTTGAGGGAAGAAGTTGACCAAAATGTAAATATTAGTGACCAATTAATAATAGCTACTAAAATAGCCACTTAAATTGACAATTTAAATATACCAGAGCTTAAATTTGAGAGAAAAAGTTGACCAAAATGTGAAATTAGTGACCAATTCCTAAATAGCCACTAAAATAGCCACTTTTTAAAACTTGTTTAAAGTGAATAATAAATATTCCAAAACTTGCTGACCTAAATGCAATTACACATATTACAATATATGAATCCTAAATTTGAGAGAAAAAGTTGAGCAAATTGTAAATATTAGTGACCAATTCCTAAATAACCACTAAAATAGCCACTTTTTTTTTACTTTTTATGAAGTGAATAATAAATATCCCAAAAATTATTGACCCAAATGTAATTAGACACAAATTGTTGATTGAAACCTCATTTGAGAGAAGAAGTTGACCAAATTGTAAATGTTAGTGACCAATTCCTAAATAGCCACCAAAATAGCCACTTTTGTTGACTTTTTTTGAAGTAAAGAATAAATATCCCAAAAATTGTTGATCCAAATGTAATTAGACACAAGATTGTTGATTAAAACCTCATTATTATATTAAATAAAATTTCAAGAGCTGACTTGAATGTAATTATTTATCCAAAATGACATATTTACCCTCAGACAAATCAATATATCCTTACGATGTATAGATAGTTATATGAGTAATTAGGGTGTAGTGAAGGACAAAAGAGGAAGTTCATATTTTTTGACGTGCTTGTTTCTTCGTTCTTATAGTATAGTAGAAGATATATATGTATATATATATATGTATATATATACATATATATATATATATAGAGAGAGAGAGAGAGAGAGAGAGAGTTCACACTCGAAGCGCTGTAGAAAAGTTGTTGGTTGCATACGTCCAATCTTTTCAATGAGTAAAGATTGGGACACACTCAAAAATACAACTTTTGGGATATAACCCAAAAATATGTCTATATCTTTTATGTGATGTCACTGAACCCATAGTGATACAAGAGAGATAGACACATCTATTGAATTGTGTCCCAAAAATTATATCTTTGAATGTGTCATCCCAAGTATTACCCTTCTCAATAACCGACAGTAACAAGAGCCTCATCTTCTTGTGCAAAGCAATAGTGAACCTTAGGAATTTTTACAGGCGTGTGCTGGGGTGAACTAACATTAGTATAGGTCCAATGCCCACTCTCTTACTAAATGAGCTAATTTAATTGTGGGTTCGGTTAAAATTTAATGGGTCTCAGTACTACTTAAGAGAGAAATAAAAATAATTGTAAACAAGTTATAAGAATGACTTGTTCCCCTAACAATACTCTTGTAACAAATATACAGACTACCATGTATGTAAATACGGTTTCAGCAACAAAAAAAAAATGTATGTAAATGCGGGCTTCAGCTCAGCTAATCCAGGTCTTGATGTTTTTGTCCAAGCTCAGCCCAATCTCAGGCAGACTTGTGATTACTAGCCCAATACCCATTAGTGAATTCATAAAAGTTTGCCCAAAGCCCCACTTTGGGCGTTTCTTCACCCGCCCGGCGAGTTGCAGTATATGTTTTGTGGGTTCTGCAAGTGGACCTAGCTCCATGCCCACTTTGTTCTCTGAAGATAGATAACTATTCTAGGAAACACCGACACTTCTAAGAAGAAGATGTGTCGCGTGTCGTATCATGTTCGACACACGGACATGACACTTCACGGATACTTTTCCTACGGTATCGATGTGCAAATTTTTTTTTAAAGGATTTTGTCATGTCTGTGTCATATCCGTGTTGAATTATCCGTGTCCGTGCTTCATAGTGACTATCGCACTCTCATGGCTTCTAGCTAGAGGACAGCTTTTTGAGTAATACTATGCTTTCCAAATTTTTTTTTTTCCAAAAGTGTTTCCCAACATATGGCAGTGGGCCCAGTTGATATTGATTGGTTGATGTTGAGGTGGTCCTACCATTAATAAAGAGAGTCCCAATGCCACACGTGTTGGAAAATACTCTTTTTGGATTTTTTTTTTTTTTTTTTTTGAGAAGCATAGCATTACTACAGCTTTTTGACCATAATTGATCAGTAAAGGTCCATAGGGTGCCAAGACTCAGGAGTAGTGCACAAATGGGTATCATTTTGAAAACAAGGGTCCTTTTGGGAATTCTTGCAATAATATTTTGTTCAATCTCTGTCTCATCTTCTATCTAAATTTCAATGTTTGGATGTGTTTAATAACTCAATTAAGTGGTGAAACTGAAAATTTTCAGCACTTAAATTTATTTTTTTTAGTGCGTTTGATACTGTACCACTTAATTGAAAAAGCAGCCAAAAATCCACTGAAAATTTTAAGTGAAAAAATTCTACTGAAAATAGTCATTGAATGCTTTCTATTTCAGTAATTGAAACTGTCACGCCCCGGATCCACACATGTAAATCTAGGATACATGGCACGCCACCAAGGCTCGTCCCAAGTCATTAAAGTTGCAAAAACAACCATAATAAAAGTTTTGACTAAAGAGCTCAACACACTATTTTTATTTTTTTTCTTTCAAAAGTTTGGGCACACACACATATACACCCAAATTATCTTAACAAAGTACGTTTTCAAAAGTACTATTTTAAAACATTGTATGCATTCCAAAAACATGTAAAAGCACTTTCGGGTCTAACCCAAACCTTCATGAGTTCTTATCACAGTTTTAAAATACTTTAGGAAAATATTATTTATAATAAATTAATGTTGAACTCAACGAGTAGGAACTCCGAGTTCGCCGCCTCGATCCAACTGTGCAATATATAGAAATACAACCATAACCCCAAATCAACCAACATGACACGTCCCCAAAATTAGAAGAATTTAAGTCGCTATCCTTTTATTACGCAATCCCAAATAAATAATTATTTACAACATTCCACTAATCTACTTATTAAACATGAGTCTATTAAACCATAATTTATTTACAATCCCACGCCCACGAATACTCTCCAAGTTCTTTGCTTTTCTTCTGAGCTCCACCTTGAACACCTACGATGGTTATTCAATAACCACTACAATATATAAGCTATATGCTTGTGAATAACACTAATTATGCACATGGATAATAAACATGCTCACTTTCATTTCATTACAAGCAACTATAGTCTCCGGCAATTACTAGTTCACTTCCACCACTACCAACTAGTCCGCGGCTCCACTCCCTAAGCCCACGTGACCTAGTTATGACCCACGCCTCACGTGCGGTCCCATAGGCCTCTAGCGGCCGTAGTCGTCACCACATCGATTACCTCATGGTGGTATAGAACTAGCAATTTCCATTGACCCAAATAAGCAACTCAACATGCTCATTTAATTCATTACACCGTGCTTTCACAATCAAATTGGGCCTAATTTAACCACATGAATTTTGCCCATTAATAAACTAATAAGTTTTATTAAGCTAATTTAACATGCTTTTACATCACAAAATGAACTCAAACATGAAACTATCCACATAGCATAGTTAATGTCACCCACCTCTTGAAATTGCTCATAAAAACTTGAAATTGGAGTCCTATTATGCTTCAAGTATAAATCCTACACAATTTTGGTAAACTAAATATTACCAACCCATTTGGGTCACGAAAAATATATTAATTAAACTTAAATTAAATTATACCATAAGGTTAGGCTTACCCCCACGAGTCCAAATATGACTTCATATCACGATTTAAATAACATACGACAAAGATATAGCGTCAAAATGATGAAACCCTCACTTTCTCTCCTCTCTCGCACCCCTGTCTCTCTCTTGTGAACTCTGTTCACGTTTTTTTTTTTCCTTTCTCATCTTTTTTTTTTTTTTTTTTAATTTAACTAACAAATATATATTATATAATATATATTATATATACTACTGTCGTCGCCGCCGCTACACAAACACACACCTCACGTTTGCTTTCATTTTTTTTTTCTTTTTTTTTATTAAAATGATGATGAGTCATTGGGTGAGATGTCACCTCTTAACAACTTTTTCATTTATTCTACTTACACCCCCACAACTTTCATATTCTTATTATGAAACCTCTAAATGTTATATCAATTACCCAATGTCTAAGTAAGTATCAATCTATGTTACGTGTGGGTCTCAAATGTGGTTTCAAATAATTACATGAAATCACTAATTAGCCTACTAATTATGTCACGTGCTCAATTACGCCATCACAAAGGTACCCAAACTGGTCTCATAAATAATCATGAACAATAATAGAACATTAAAACACTTAACATTTCATCAATTACATAATCATATGGCATCAACATGTATTATAATGCACACATTTACATTTACATGTCTACCATTTAATCACACAAATGCAACTAAATGCAATTTATTCAATCTGGACCTCCCGTGGGTTTCGTTTCACATCTATCTAACTGTGCCCTTTTGCAAGCACTTATCACATCAGGATAATTGGAACTTACCCAAATCATCACATGCAATTAATTATAATAATTAACGCATGCCAAGATAAATATTAACACCATTTTTCGGGTACGGGTATTACACTCTCCCCCCCTTTTAGGAAGTTTGTCCCCAAACTTTCCTCACATTGTGAATGAAATAGATGTAAGCATTTCTCCTCGAACCTGTACTGGTTCATATGCAATAACACGATTACAAAATACATTATACCCACTGGTGTGACCACAATAGCAACTGACTGATCCCCAAACTTACGATTCCTTCCATAGCAAGTATCCACAGTATACCTCTCAAATTCCACATCTTGTCTCGTGACTTCCTCAACTGGAATGAGTTCACCACAATACTGTAACCCAGAAATAACTTCATTGCTAACACATTAATTTTTTAATATAAGATGTAAATCAGAACTCCTCAGGAGTTAGAATGCTCTGGATGCCCAAATAGTTCAACTGCATAATTCTACTAGATTATTATAATTCAAGGAAGAAGAATAATTCGTCCTTTAAAACTCAGCATCTTCCCAATTCAAGATTCGAATTGAATAATCTATACCAGACAAAGCTTTTTCAGCCTTTTACGGTTATGTACTATTTCACAACTCATATGACACAAATAATATCGATACATAAATATTCTTCATTTACTAATCAATTTATGTGATAGATAAAACCACCGTACCAATTACTTTATATCGTTTCACATAATCTCACATACTATATACCCAATTTCCCAATACCCTCTTGACAACAATTTTAAGCCATTTGTAGCCATCACCCATAATAAATTGTATCACCTCGATCTCAACGATTTCTGTGATTTCATCTCTGCTTAATTAATCCAGTGAATAACATCTCTAATCACGCACTGCTTCATAAAGCGACATTCTAATACCCAACTGATAATTATTATAATACTCAAACTCTCTTGTGACTAAATATTGCCCCTAATCACTCTTGAGATCAAACATAAGCATATGACGTATCTTCCCAAAATCTGAGTTACTTATTCGAATTACCTGTCAATTCACAAATGAGGAGCCGGAATAAAATTTCAATTACTTCTCACGGTCTGCTTACAAGGCTTTAGTAAAATCAAATGCTTCATATAATTCCACCTTCGTTTCCATATATAACCCAGCAAATTCCGACGGATTGACAGCCTTAATCGATAAACGTACGTTGACCAAGTCCATTTATCCACAATTACTTATGTGCTGTCATCTTGACTTTCAACGATCTCAATAATCCCGTCACAAAATGCATTACAACATAACTCAGTGGTCTTCGTAATTTCAAGCCATTGTAAATCTCAAGCCATTGTTCTTGAATAGCTCAACACTCAAAACTTCCATACTATTCTCGCATGCACTCTTAGAATAAGCCAATAATTAAATACCCTTTATCGTCATGTAATCTTCCATACTTTTCTCACCTTACGAATCA
Organism: Hydrangea macrophylla; assembly: GCA_033977485.1. Lineage (NCBI taxonomy): Eukaryota > Viridiplantae > Streptophyta > Magnoliopsida > Cornales > Hydrangeaceae > Hydrangea > Hydrangea macrophylla. The sequence goes on from CM066989.1 coordinate 15,204,781, forward strand.
AATAGATATAAATATTTCTGCTCGAACCTTAAGGTGGATTATTTGAAAATAAATTTTTTTTTTTTTTTTTTCAAACAGCACACTAAAATAAAATATTTTGAATAAGAAATTCAATGGCGAAAATGACATGCATTCCGAGCTTCATAGACCAAGTTTTGAACATTTTAACACTTGAAATTCGAAAACTTCACCAACAAATCACATAATAACTTTGTCCATATCTTGCCCATGAAAACCCAATCATTCAAGCAAAATCGATGTGTCAGAAGTGTTAAACATATCCTATCAATTATAACACAACCCCCAAATCCATTTGATACATCCTCAATATTTATTGCAACTTCCCTCTTGAATGGAAAACATTTTAAAGCATTTTTTCCAAATATTTAAAATCACTTGAAAATGAATTTCGAAATTTCTTAAAAATTCTTTAACACAATTGGAATCAATAAATTCAATGCAATCATTCTGATATACTCATCTCCATCTCCAAAATAACTTTTCACGTTTACAATAGAAAATGCTTTTTTTTTTTTTTTTTTCAAAAATAACTTTAAAATTCCATAATCTTATAATGCTACATTTTACTCGTGTGAATCCTTCATTTCACCAAAATTCTACAACTTAAATCCAACCATTCTAAACCTCAAGAGTAAATCCCCAATCATCATCCAGGTAATCCATTGTAACCACATTTGGCTCCAAACATAACTTTTCCATCCCTTTCTTAAAAATCATCCCTTCGGTCCTTTATTTCCAAATTTAAATCCCTAATCCCTTTTAAATTATACATCCCCTTATAACTATCCAAACAACCCTTCACTTGTAAAAGCGGATCCTTATCCTAATTCTTAAGGTTAATTTAAGTCATTTTTATCCATTCACTCATTCTGCGGTCTTTTCTCATCATAATCAGTTATAACAGAATTTCTATTCACCCCTTGCAGCCTACCTTGACATATCAAATATACAACCATTCAATTTTTTTTTTCCAATTGATCCCAACTTTACCCATGATAAACATCAATACACCGTAATAGGGTCGAGAGATTCCTCAAACCCAATAAGAATAACCAATCAATACAACACCATAACAGGGTTGAGAGATTCCCCAAATCCAGTAATATAAACAGTCAATACAAGACCATAATAGGGTTGAGAGATTCCTCAAACCCAATAGAAAATAATTATATGATTGAGAGATTCCTCAACAAATTCATATAATAAAACCAACTGTGTAAATCCTCCATTTTCGGATACCCCAGTAACCCCATAGACACCCCAATCTCAAGAATAACATAAGTGCAATGAATACCCCCAAATAACCACAAAGATACGAATCTCCAGATAAATAAGCCAAATAAATGCTAGCCACATAACGGATGCCCCTAATACCATCCTCATAAGACCAACCTTATAGAAAGCCAAACCACCATAATCAAACCCCACATCAGAGAATTAGGAAAATATTATGAAAACTCACCACGAGGAGCAGTGACAACATAAATACGTACCCATAATGCCAATAATATACATATCAGGAAAAACCATAATACCCAATATCACAATTTCCTATTCCGAGCAATCAACAAATAATAAGAACACCCTCCGTAGTAAAGAAATCCCGAACCCAAGTCATTGTCAGAAAAATAATAACAATATAAGAATACCCAATCACATACACAATATATATAGAGGATTATCCATACCCAAGAGAGACTTGCTATGTAGTTTATTATCATATTTCCTCCATAACCCATTCTTATACATCAAGTGTTCATAACACAACCCAATTCTTAGAACGAAACACTTATACCAATTCCAGTAAATAATGATAATTATCTCTGCCATAAAACCCAAATCAATATAAGAATCTAGAAGCTTCAATAATATCTCATAAACCAAATATAGAGTTGAGAGATTGCTCAACAACCCCAAGGTAACCCAAGCGACTGGATAAATCCCCAAATATCCCATCACCTGTACAAACTCAATATTTCACCCTCAGTCCCAAAAGAATATATAAGAAGCTCAATAAATACTCCAAAAATCATTACCAAATAAATTGTGAAATAAATTATAACAATAATACCATATCTGCTCAAAAGGCCCATATAAATCATAAGAAATCCAGAATTCCCCCAAACTATAATATTTGAATACTAGAAGACCCACCATAAATAAAGAAATCCAGATACCCAATTTTTGGACAGCAAATAAGAAAGAATCTTCACTAGTAATAATACCCGATAATTTTCGAAAAGAATCCATACCCACAATCATAACCCAATACTCAATAACTCTTGATCAAGTCAATACCCTAGATAATATAATACCAGTCAAATCATTTCAGGATGACCAACTCAACCCTTGATTTCTTAACCCAATTCCACTGATATTCTCAAACTCAGAATTTCTTACTAAATTCTCAATCCCCATTTCCAGCTCAATTAACTCAACATATGGGGAAACGTTTCCCTTTATGCTCCATTTTATCACAATAACACTTTCAAGCATCCCTCTACATATTATAATATGTAAAATGCATGCAGCATAATATGCATGCTCAACAACATTTAAAGAATGCTAATTTAAATGTGTATGCATGTTCATGCAACTACACGTCATTTTATTCAGCTTATACGTCGTATTCGTCTCTCGTCCCCAAAGGCTCTAACCTATTGCTCTGATACCACTAAATGTCACGCCCCGGATCCACACATGTAAATCTAGGATACATGGCACGCCACCAAGGCTCGTCCCAAGTCATTAAAGTTGCAAAAATAACCATAACAAAAGTTTTGACCAAAGAACTCAACACACTATTTTTATTTTTTTATTTTTCAAAAGTTTGGGCACACACACATATACACCCAAATTATCTTAACAAAGTACGTTTTCAAAAGTAATATTTTAAAACATTGTATGCATTCCAAAAACATGTAAAAGCACTTTCGGGTCTAACCCAAACCTTCATGAGTTCTTATCACAATTTTAAAATACTTTAGGAAAATATTATTTATAATAAATTAATGTTGAACTCAACAAGTAGGAACTCCGAGTTCGTCGCCTCGATCCAACTGTGCAATATATAGAAATACAACCATAACCCCAAATCAACCAACATGACACGTCCCCAAAATTAGAAGAATTTAAGTCGCTATCCTTTTATTACGCAATCCCAAATAAATAATTATTTCCAACATTCCACTAATCTACTTATTAAACATGAGTCTATTAAACCATAATTTATTTACAATCCCACGCCCACGAATACTCTCCAAGTTCTTTGCTTTTCTTCTGAGCTCCACCTTGAACACCTACGATGGTTATTCAATAACCACTACAATATATAAGCTATATGCTTGTGAATAACACTAATTATGCACATGGATAATAAACATGCTCACTTTCATTTCATTACAAGCAACTATAGTCTCCGGCAATTACTAGTTCACTTCCATCACTACCAACTAGTCCGCGGCTCCACTCCCTAAGCCCACGTGACCTAGTTATGACCCACGCCTCACGTGCGGTCCCATAGGCCTCTAGCGGCCGTGGTCGTCACCACATCGATTACCTCATGGTGGTATAGAACTAGCAATTTCCATTGACCTAAATAAGCAACTCAACATGCTCATTTAATTCATTACACCGTGCTTTCACAATCAAATTGGGCCTAATTTAACCACATGAATTTTGCCCATTAATAAACTAATAAGTTTTATTAAGCTAATTTAACATGCTTTTACATCACAAAATGAACTCAAACATGAAACTATCCACATAGCATAATTAATGTCACTCACCTCTTGAAATTGCTCATAAAAACTTGAGATTGGAGTCCTATTATGCTTCAAGTATAAATCCTACACAATTTTGGTAAATTAAATATTACCAACCCATTTGGGTCACGAAAAATCTATTAATTAAACTTAAATTAAATTATACCATAAGGTTAGGCTTACCCCCACGAGTCCAAATATGACTTCATATCACGATTTAAATAACATACGACAAAGATATGGCGTCAAAATGATGAAACCCTCACTTTCTCTCCTCTCTCGCACCCCTGTCTCTCTCTTGTGAACTCTGTTCACGTTTTATTTTCCTTTCTCATCTTTTTTTTTTTTTAATTTAACTAACAAATATATATTATATATACTACTGTCGCCGCCGCCGCTACACAAACACACACCTCACGTTTGCTTTCATTTTTTTTTCTTTTTTTTTTTATTAAAATGATGATGAGTCATTGGGTGAGATGTCACCTCCTAACAACTTTTCCATTTATTTTACTTACACCCCCACAACTTTCATATTCTTATTATGAAACCTCTAAATGTTATATCAATTACCCAATGTCTAAGTAAGTATCAATCTATGTTACGTGTGGGTCTCAAATGTGGTTTCAAATAATTACATGAAATCACCAATTAGCCTACTAATTATGTCACGTGCTCAATTACGTCATCACAAAGGTACCCAAACTGGTCCCATAAATAATCATGAACAATAATAGAACATTAAAACACTTAACATTTCATCAATTACATAATCATATGGCATCAACATGTATTATAATGCACACATTTACATTTACATGTCTACCATTTAATCACACAAATGCAACTAAATGCAATTTATTCAATCTGGACCTCCCGTGGGTTTCGTTTCACATCTATCTAACTGTGCCCTTTTGCAAGCACTTATCACATCAGGATAATTGGAACTTACCCAAATCATCACATGCAATTAATTATAATAATTAACGCATGCCAAGATAAATATTAACACCATTTTTCGGGTACGGGTATTACAGAAACACTGTTTTCAATATTGCAAATCCAATCCCTTCAAACTTTAAGTGCTGAATTACTTAAAATTCAGCACTTAATTTTTAGTTTTATCAAACGGACTCTTAGTTTCATTTCCAATCTGAATTTTATGAGAACCAAAAGTGTATTGATTTGACAAAAACCCAATATTATGAGAGATATTAATCTAGACACGAATATTCATACAAAGACATGAACATTTACCAAACACTTGCATTTCTTAATTAAACTAGGTTATTACTCTAATTCTAGGTCTTTATATGTACGGGGGGCACCATCAATCAGCGGCAGACCCACGATGGAGGCGAGGCGGCTACCCCCACTCAATTTTGGAAACAAAGAGTTATATGTTATATTTTTAAAAAATATTTGGGTTTTAGTGAACAATTTGTTAACTAGGGAACTTTTTTGGGTTTTGTAAGCAAGTTATCATATTATTTTTGACGTTTTGTTGTGTTAAAATCTTAGATATTTAGAAATACTTTTTTTTCATTTTTTTTATTTTGTCATGTTTTACTTGGAAAAAGAAAATATCTTTGTTAGTCGTCACTCGTCAGAACTGAACTTATGTGTGTTTGAGCTTGACTTATTTATTATATGAGGCTGAAATCCAAGCTTGAGCGTGGTTTCTTATTAAACGAGCCAAAATTGAGCGGATGTCATATGTGATTGAGCTTGGCTTCTGAAAGTCAAGCTTGACATGAGCTTTTTCTCGAGCCTTCTGAAACTACATAGTTATATAACATTTGTAAATATATAAACCAGTACACAAGCCCTTTATCAAGCCTATTCAAGTGCTTTTTTCACGAGCCTACCAAACTACGAGTAAATATTGAATGCAACAGGAATACCATGCCATGTAAAATAACGTACTAATAGATTTGGGAATTGTGCTTATGTGGATAGGATTATTCCCTGAAAATTAGTAGTGTAGATGGATAAACAAAGAGTTTTGATTGGACTGTGAAACCACGTGAGCAAAAATATAACCGCTACAATATATATACAAGTCTTTATCAAGGTTTTTCGCGAGCTTACTAACGAGTCTTATTCAAAAGTATTCACAAGCTCTATCAAGCTCAACTCGTATTGTTAGCTTCACCCCCAGTAGATGAAATTCTTGGCTCCGCCACTGTCATCAATTGTGTGTCATTGTCAATTTGGACAAAGTATCCCATGACCATTTTCTATTGTGATTAGATTATTTAGTGGGACTTGCATGGATCATATAGTAATGAAGAGACACGATATAACAGTCATGTAGAATAATTTCCCCATATATATTTGGCGTAACCCACACAAAATGGCTATCCAATCTATAGATATATATTGTTCTTGGGACCAAAAGGTCCTTCCTCATGCCCTCCACTGCTAGGTGGTGCCTAAAATCACTGTTAAAATTTCACGTGGCGCCTATTAGAGTTAGCTATTAGAATTATTAGTTTCATTAGCTTTAGGGTAGTTTAGTCTTTTACTTTCTATTAGGGTAATACTGTATACCTAGATATACTACTATTGTCTCTTCTTTTGTATTGTATTCATTCATTCAGTTTTTGTGTTATGAGAAACTCTAGCTCTCTTTTCTCTTTTCCCTTTGTTGTTTTCTTGATTATTTAATATATTCACATGGTATCAGAGCAGGTTCGAATCTCATCCACGATTTTTTTTGGATGATTCTGGTTCGTTTTTGGATTTCTCACTGATATAGATTCGTATTTGGATCGATCTCGCACTGATTCGCGTTCGTTTTTGGATCTGTCCCTGATTCTGGTTCGTTTGTTTTGTGTTTTTTTGGATCTGTCTTTGATTTTGGTTCATTTGTTTTGAGTTATTTAATTGCTTCGTTTTCATAATGGCTGCTGAACGCGATGATTCGCTTCAAGCGACTAGTGTTAAACTCGATGGAAAGAATTTTGTATATTGGGATTATGTGATGAAAAATTTTCTGAAGGGGAAGAAGATGTGGGGTTATATCAATGGAGAATTTAGTAAGCCTACGAATGAACATGCTGATAAATTTGTAGAATTACTAGATGTTTGGGAAACAAACAATTTGAAAATCATTACTTGGATCAACAACTCCGTTGCTCCCTCGATAGGTATGCAATTGGAAAAGTTTGAATATGCAAAGGAGGTGTGGGATCATTTGGCTAAATCGTTTACACAGTCCAATTTTGCGAAAAGGTACCAATTAGAGTGTGATATTCGTGCCCTTGAACAAAAAAATTTGAGTATTCAGGAGTTCTATTCTACAATGACAGATTTTTGGGATCAGTTGGCTCTTATGGAGTCGCCCGAATTACGGGCGTTTGCACCATATATCGCTAGTAGGGAGGAATAACGTCTGGTTCAGTTTTTGACGGCTCTACATGATGATTTTGAGGGCCTGCGTGGGTCCATTCTCCATCGTAGACCACTTCCGTCAGTTGATTCTGTTGTCCATGAGTTAGTAGCCGAGGAAATACGTGTCAAGACTTAGTCTGGAAAGGGAATTCTCCCCGACTCTACTCCGTCTGTTTTAGCAACCCCTTTTTGACCACCATCCAACAATCAGAATAAGCCTTACTCGAGAGTTGGTAGTGATGTATGCAGCTACTGTAAGGAGAAGGGTCATTGGAAGGCTCAGTGTCCTAGGTTGGGTGGAACAAACCAGCCCCATAGCAGCAATCAGCCCTTACATGGTCGACCACCACAACAACAACAACCTCAATCTTCTCCTTAGAAATCTGACAACCAATCTCAGCAGCGTTCATATAGGCCTCCACAGCCTAACACTGCAGCAGTTGTACCACCATCAGACTCATTTGGACCAGGTTCCCCTTCCCCATCCACTCCGTCCATGACCTCCCTTGCTGAGCAATTTTAGAAGTTCTTTGCCACATAGCCACATGTTATGGCCACCTCTTCACTAAGTATGTATTCAGGTATGTCTTCAGGTATTTGGGTCTTAGACTCTGGAGCTTCTAATCATATGTCACCTGACTTGTCGTCTTTTGCATCCTTATGTCCTGCTTCTTCTTTGCATGTTATGACTGCTGATGGTACTCCCATTCCATTAACAGGTGTTGGGCCTATTGTCACACCTCATGTATCTCTCTCTAGTGTTTACCACATTCCCAAACTTACTATGAATCTTGTTTCTGTTGGTCAGCTTTGTGATGCAGGTTACTAAATCTCTTTTTCTTCTACTTTTTGTCATGTGCAGGATCCGCAGTCTCAGACGTTGATTGGGACATGCCGTAGGCAAGGGGGATTATACGTCTTAGATAAGCTCAATATACCAGTGGTTGCAACTTCTAGTGTTGACTTGTCATCCATTCGTTTGAGTTCATCTTCGTCTAGTTTTTATTTATGGCATTCTCGCCTTAGTCATGTTTCAGCCTCTCTTTTAAAATTTTTAGCTTCTACAGGATAATTAGGAGATTACAAACTCATGATATTTCTGATTGTAGTGGTTATAAACTGGCAAAATTTTTAGCTTTACCTATTAATAGAAGCATTTCTTATTCTCTTGCACCATTTGATTTAGTTCATTTTGATGTCTGGGGACCCTCTCCTGTTACTACAAGAGGGGGGGTTTCAATATTATGTATCATTTATTGATGATTGCACTCGATACTGTTGGGTTTTTCTTATGAAACGTCGTTCAGACTTCTTTGATATTTACAATACCTTTCGTGCTTTTGTCAAAACTCAATATTCTATTGTCATTAAATGTTTTAGATGTGATTTAGGTGGAGAGTACCTATCATAAATTTTGTGAGTTGCTTGCTTTAGATGGAACTATTCACCAGTCCTCTTGTACAGACACTCCTGAGCAAAATGGTGTTGCTGAAAGGAAACATCGGCATATTGTTGAAACTGCTCGCTCTCTTTTATTATCTGCATATGTCCCTAGTGATTTTTGGGGAGAGGCTGTCCTTACTGCTGTCAATCTAATTAATAAAATTCTGTCCTCTCACTGCTCAGGACTGTCACCTTTTGAAAATTTGTATGGGCTTGCTCCTGATTATTCTTCCTTAAAGGTGTTTGGTTGTACTTGTTTTGTCCTTCGACCTCACGTAGAGCGTACCAAATTGTCACCAAAGTCTGCTATTTGTGTTTTCTAGGTTATGGTGAGGGTCAGAAGGGATATCGTTGCTTTGACCCAGTTACTAAGAAATTATATGTCTCTCGCCATGTTGTGTTTCTCGAGCACATACCCTTCTTTTCTATTCTTGATAATCATCATGAGTTGACTAAATCTTATCTCATCCATCTAGACCCATTCTCTGATGATACTGATAGTGTGCCCTCTCGAGCCCTATGCACCACCGATATTGTCTTACCTCATGGTTCCACTTCTGCTGATACTGGTACCTTGCCGCCTGATGTTACCTCCCTTCCAGAGGCCACCCAAGCACCTACTGAGGCTGTGGAACCTCCTCGCTATCTTGCTCGCACTCGTAAGTCCACTCAATCATCTGATTTTGTTTATTCTTGTTATTCAGATTCTTTTGCTTCCTTTTTAACTTCAGTTCATGATCTCTCTGAGCCTCTATCCTATAAAGAGGCAGCTCTTGATCCTCTTTGGCAGCAGGCTATGACAGAGGAACTCTCTACATTGTATAAAACAGACACTTAGAGTTTGGTTCCCTTACCTTCTGGTAAGAGCGCTATTGGTTCTCGTCGGGTTTATAAAATCAAAACCAAGTTAGATGGGTCTGTTGAGAGGTACAAAGCAAGATTGGTTGCCAAGGGTTTTTCCCAGCAATATGGTATGGATTACGAAGAGACTTTTGCTCATGTTGCTAAAATGACTACTGTTCGTGCTCTTATTGCAGTTGCTTCTATTCGTCAATGGCATATAACTCAGATGGATGTTAAAAATACTTTCTTGAATGGAGACCTCCAAGAGGAGGTTTATATGGTTCCTCCTTAAAGTGTTCCTCATGGTCCTGGTGAAGTTTGCAGGCTTAAGAAAGCCTTATATGGTCTTAAACAAGTCCCTCGAGCTTGGTTTGAGAAGTTTTCCACTGTGATTACCTCATTTGGGTTTTCCTCGAGTGAGTATGATTCAGCTCTCTTTATCAGGTGTACCACTGTTGGTCGTATTATGCTTTCTTTGTATGTTGATGACATGATTATTACTGGTGATGATGTTAATGGGATTGGAATTAGCTCGTTGTTTTGAAATGAAAGACTTAGGTCCACTACGTTATTTTTTGGGGATTGAAGTAGGATTTTCTCCAAAAGGTTGTCTTCTTTCTCAATCTAAGTATATAGGTGACATTCTTGAGCGTGCTCGCCTCACTAATAATAAGATTGTTGATACCCCTTTGGAGCTTAATGTTCGTCTTTCTCCTTCTGATGGTGTTCCTTTGCCTGATCCTACATTATATCGCACTATTGTTGGTAGTTTGGTTTATCTTACTATTACTCGTCCGGATATTGCTCATGTTGTTCATGTTGTTAGTCAGTTTATTACTTTCCCTACTACCGTTCATTAGGCTGCTGTTCATCGTATTTTGAGGTACTTAAGAGGCACTCGGTTTCAAAGTCTTTTACTTTCGTCATCTTCTTTCTTGGAGCTGCATGCATACTCTGATGCTGATTGGGCCAGTGATCTTACAGATCGCAAGTCTGTTACTGCATATTGTATATTTTTGGGTGATTCTCTCATTTCTTGGAAGAGCAAGAAGCAAGATGTTGTTGTTGTGTCTTCCACAGAAGCTGAGTATCGTGCTATGGCTTCGACTACATGTGAGGTTTTTTGGTTACGCCGGCTACTTATTGATATGGGTGTCTCCTTTCCTCGCCCTTTACCTATGTATTGTGATAATAAAAGTGCTATTCAGATTGCTCACAATTCAGTTTTCCATGAGAGGACCAAGTATATAGAGATTGATTGTCACATTACTAGTCATCACCTTAAGCATGGAGCTATCACTTTGCCTTTTGTTTCTTCTTCCGCGCAAATTGCTGATTTGTTTATAAAGTCACATCCGATTCAGCGTTTTCGTTTTTTAGTTGGCAAACTCTTTATACTTCTAGCTGCAGCATCGTGAGTTTGAGGGGGTTATTAGAGTTAGCTATTAGAATTATTAATTTTATTAGCTTTAGGGTAGTTTAGTCTTTTACTTTCTATTAGAGTAATACTGCATGCCTAGATATACTATTATTGTCTCTTCTTTTGTATTGTATTCATTTATTCAGTTTTTGTGTTATGAGAAACTCTAGCTCTCTTTTCTCTTTTCCTTTTGTTGTTTTCTTGATTATTTAATATATTCACAGCGCCTTTGTGGTACTCCCCCCTTGTTTTTTTCCATAAAAACCTAACAAGATATTGAAAGTCACTTAACAAAGATTGAAGGGTGTACACCAATTGAGAAGTCATTTTACAGCAAAGAATCTGGACTAAAGTGGCTATCCTCCATCATTAATGTCACTTAATACTTTTCCTTTTGTCTTCTTTTTTTTTTTTTCATAAATTTTTAGTTTTTTTTACAAGATATTGAAAGTCACTGAACATGAAAGTGAGTGATTGAGGCTTCCCCATATCAACATCATCTTGGAAGTCGTACACCAACTGAGAAGTCAATTTACAGCAAGAGTTGATCTTAATATAAGAGAGTGCCTTTTTTTGAAATTTAGTTATTTACCAGTTTTCCCATAAAAAAATATATATATATATATATATATATATAAGAGAATGAATCTGGACGAAAATATCAGTTTCTTCATCTCTTAGTGATAGTAGTCACAATCTTAATATGTAATTATGCTAGCACTCCCTTTACAAATTCATTACTATCATCTTTCTCACAAAAGATGTTTGGAACATGTTGATTAGTTAAGATTGTAGTATATTATTGGATCACTGGTCCCTATTCCGAATGTCTTAATTATAAGATATTTGTTGGTGTAGAATGTATTACATTTTGATCAGTATAAGCTGATGGTCTTTTTCAACACAGAATTGCAACTATGGAGGAGTTCAATTACGTATACATGACGATATTTTTTTGCTTCTTCCAGCATTTGAATTGACCATTTTTTTTTTTGGGGGGTGCTTAATTGTGATGGGCTCATCAATGTCTTACATTTCTTCTCCAACCATCATTGTGTCTAAAGTTACTTCCCTGGTATTGAGTTTTTTTTTTTTTTTTTTTATCTGGACTGCATACACACATAAGTACACTCCAGCCCAAAGTCTAATAAAATTCACTCATTTCGACTAGGGGGAGAAGTAACTAGAATCCCTATGGAGATTCGAACCCTCTTTCTCACTGCTGAAAAGAGAGAAGCTATACTAATTTAGTTGCAACACGCTTGGCATGTGACAAGACTTTGGAAATACATTTTTAGGATATATTTCCACTAACTGCAATTACTTCATGTTTTAATTTTTAACTTGCTCTAAGCATACGTTTTAAAATCAAATTTATAATTTTTTAAAAAATAAATCAATCTTACTTCAATTTGAAAGTTAGAGACAATCTTTACATACAAAGACGTAAACTTAAAGTTACTTACCATCATAATCTATTCTAACTCGATATGTTTTCTTTTTCTTTTTTCTCTTCATAATAGTCAATTGGCTAATGGCTTAACACTTTAAGTACATGCATGAGCAGGGACTCTGTTGAAAGTTGAAACACATTCAATGGTTTGGGATGACATCATTAGGAACTTTGAATGCATTTTTATCAATTACGTACAACTACACTATTTTCTAATTTTTCTTCATCTTCAATTCATTCTAAAGATATATCATAATACATTTTCTACTTTTCTAAAAGAAAGTTTTTACTTAAATCTGCTTTTTTAAGTTAGAGGTGACAGTTTACGGTTCTGAGGATGTGAACTGGCGATTGAAGACATGGCCTTATTTGATAAAATGGAAAAATAATTATATTAAAAATTTTTAGTTATTGATTTTTTGTAATTTTGAAAACAGTGTTTCAAGTATTGAAATAAACTACATTCATTGATTTTTTATAGTGATTTTTTTTTTTTTGGTAAAGTAGTACATTATCAAACACACTGGGCAAAAAAAAAAAGTGTTGAAACTTTTCTTTTTCAACACTTAATTAGGTTATTAAATAGATCCTTCGTTTTTTTGAATGACGTGGACAAATTAATCCCCATGTCCTCCGCGGCTTCGGGATCCCCGCCAGTACTTCAGACAGTTTACCTATTGTTGTTTTGTCAGAGTAGAACAGAGGACAAACCCCTAAGCACGTGCACCGACCCTACAACACACATACCACATAAATCAGGGAGGTGAGTAGGCGGTAGGATTCGAAAAACTCACGCCAAACTCTGAATACAGTTTGTCCAACTACTTGAGATCAATGGCAGATGTACATATATGGGGTCTCGGCCGGGTTGTAATCCCCTACCTTTTGAAAAAAAAAAGGATTAAATACACTTACACCCCTTGTGGTTTGGCCGATTTGCACTTACCCCCTTGTGATTTAAATTTTGGCACTAATACCTCCTGTGGTTCAGACTAAAGTGCAACCGTTAAAATTTGCTAATTGAGCAAGCTAAAATGACTAAATTACCTCCAAGTCTTCATAACAATGTTAAGAACAAAATTTTTGTACTTCAATTCGTTTAGGGAGAAACATATGATTTTAAATTGGATGAGAAAGAATCTTTGACGTTTTTTTGGATTTTCTTGGTGTAGGTCATCTGCTTGACCTAAAGAAAATGATTTATGGCTTTTTTTTTTCCCTTTTAATGACTTTCAGGGGTAAAAGAGTCATTTGACCCTTCAAATTAGGGCTTCCAAGTTTAAAAGTGTTAATTTGGATGGAAAAATTCACGATTACACTTTAGTCCAAACTACAAGGGGTATTAGTACCAAATTTAAAGCACATGGAGGCAAGAGAAAGAGAGGTCGGCCAGAGGATGAGGAAGCATGATAGGAGGTGGCGCATGGTAGCCATGGAAGAAGTAGCTGAAAATCGCAAATCGCAGATCGCAGATCGCAAGGTTGAAACTGAAATCGCCCCAAAATTTTATATATATTTAGTGACCGATTCGATCCATAAAAACTGTGAACAGTTTTTATGAACTCCGGTTCAACCGGCCGGCTCTACCGGTTTCACAATATGTCCGGGTTTTGTGTTCTACAACGATCACTGGTTGTCCGTCGACCGGATAAAGGTCCGGTTCTTCCGGTCCGACCGGCCAGTTCGGTCCAATTTTTCTAAACCTTGCTTCAAACAATGGAAACAAATTCCAAATGCTAAAAGTACAATATTCTGATATTTCTCTTTAACTTATATCAAAATCATATACCTGCTCAGATGGACATGCATTTTCTATTGACTATTGAGTAATACTAGAGTTATAAAGAGATGCTCATAAAAAGAAGTAACATTACATGTGACACGCATGTGGCAGAGTTAAGTGTGGATAACTCTGCCCATTACCGGCCCAAAGGGAGGGCAAAAGGGCAACCGCCCTGGACCACCAAAGTTTACAAAATTTTGAGGGCCCCCATTAAAATTTTCATAATTACATTTTTATCTTGAAATTTTTAGTATTTTATATTTAAATCTCCCCAAAGCCCAATTTAATGTCATCAACTACATATATATTGATATGCATGTATATAAAACTCAAAAGCAAAGGCCCTAAAATTTTGAAAATTATATCTTTAGTGAGAATTTTTTGAGTTTTAGAAATAGGCCCCTCTAGAATTTTGAATATACCATACAATGTTTAAGTTTCACAAATAGACTCATGTTATAAGTAGATTCCAAAAAAATCGCCAATTTTGTATAAGTAAACCCTACAAAAATTGTCAATTATGTATAAGTAGAATCCAAAAAAAAAATTGCCTCGGGGGTACTGCCCCCTAACCCCCATATAAGGGCCTCCTTTTTAGTAGTTCGTCCCGGGCCTCCAAATACTCGGGACCGGCCCTGACTCTGCCACATGCGTGCCACATGTGATGTTACATCTTTTATGAGCATTTCTTTGTGGCTCTTTTGTGACTTTAGCATTACTCTTTTCTATTATTATGGATAGGATCGGGAATGCAAAATACGGGGATCAAACTTGGACCAAGTCTCAATTTTATGAAAATCAGGACTAAGTAATAAGTTTGATAAAGAATCGGTTCTATCATTATTTCCAAGCTAGAAAAAGACACTTTGTACCTGTTATTATTACTAATGTTTCCTAGACCCAATGAGTGGTGAAAACTTGAAGTACTAAAATTAAGAACTAGATTAGTAAGAAGGAGTGGGGATTAAACACGACCAAGCAGAAGCAAAAGACTACATAATAGGATTCTAAGTGGTGGATCCTGTGGGCAAAATAAGAACTAAATTAGTGAATTGGTTTTCCAATCATCCAGGCTTAAACAAACACTTAAGATACAACACAATGTACAAGTACAACATTGTGTGGCCATAAAATGAAAATAAAAAAGCACCAAAGTACAAAGAGATGTCCAAAAATTTCAAAAGAGATTTCTGTAAAGACTTTAATTAATACTTGGGTTGGTTGATTAAATAAAATATTCTTTTGGGTCAATAAAAAAAAGAGTTAATTACACAAATCTCTCATGAGAGTTGCCTTAATTACACAGACCTCCCTTCAGGTTTAAATTTAGTTACACTCACTAGGGCTGGCCAATTTCACCCGAGACCCGATAAAACCGACCCAACCCGACCAACCCGAAAGGATTTTGCCGGTTTTGGTGAGTCACGGGTTGAGGGTGCTGTTTTTTCCATTCATTTGGTCGGATGTCGGTTCTTCATCACAAGACCCGACAATAACCGATCCGACCCGACCATAATCTTTACACCCACGATATACATAGAATCGTAGATACACATTTGCAGCTTTTCTTTTTTCATTTTATCTTTTCTAAGAAATCCTGCAGCTTTTTCAACTTTCAAGGTGTTTCACATACATATAATATACATACATACACTAAAAATGAAAAGATATATGGGAATTGATAATAAAAATCTGACACATACATTTAATAATATACATACATACACTTAAAACGAAAAGAGGTGTGGGAATTGATAATAAAATTTTGATTTTCACTCTACCTTCTCTGGGTTTCTCTCTAGTCTCTTCAGACTCTTCCTTCTCTCTACTTTCTCTCACTCTCTCTACATCTTGCCTTCCTTATCTTCTTCTTCCTTTTTTTTTTTTGGTTCTCTTTGGGTAAGAGATATCACAGAACTTAAAAAAATCTCCAAAGAAGATCATAGATCTACATCTATTGTAGATCTGTTAATTTTTAGACATTGGTTTTTCGTATTCTTGTTGATCTTAATATGTTTTATCTTTTTTATTTTTTCAGTGCCCAATGTTGAAACACTGGATTCTAAATGAAAATCCAGATGCATTTAAATTTTTTTTTTTAAAAAAATTTAATGTTTGCCTTTCTGTCGGATTACACCCGAAATCGACCCGACTCCATCCGCACCCGATGAGTCGGTTGCACCCGACTAATCGGATGGATGACGGGTGGGAGGTGTTGAACCCGATGGGGTTCGGGTGGATGAGCGGGTGGGGGGCCAATTTGACTCACCCGACCCATGGTCACCCCTAACACTCACCTCCGCTCCATTAGTTACAAAATTGTTGATATAAGCGATTTTTAGTTACTTAATGCCAAAAATACCCTTCCTTATTCGAATAAGAAAGATGGGGGTACTTAGACAAACTTCCCTTGATATATTGCCTAATTACACGAACCTCCTTTATTATAAAAGTACTTTGTTGTTAATTTTTTTGCTATAGGACTCATGTTGCATGAGAAATATTAAATTCATTAGATATTTTGATGACATCATATCTGTCACACCCGTTCCAGAAAATTATTGATTTTAAATGCATAATTTGAGTTTTTGAGCATTATTAATGTTTATTGATAATTTGAGATGGAGTTAACTGTGAGTCAACGGTGAGGTGTCAGTGATGACACGGGAATATGATAATCCATGATGTATTGGCATGGTTAAATGACATTTATATGATTTAGATGTTATTTGATTTATCTGGTATTTTTGTAAATAGTAACTTTACTTGTGTAGAGTAATTTCTTGTCACACCCGTTCCAAAGATTTTATGGTTTTAACATGTATATTTAGATTTCGTGAGTTATCAATGTTATTTGATAATTGTGAAAGAGGTTGACTGTGGGTCAATGGAAAGGTGTTGGTGAAGACACGGGAACATGGTACTTCATGTTGTATTAGCATGGTTAAATGACATTTATATGATTTAAATGTTATTTGAAATATCTTATATTTTATGAATAGTAAATTATACCTGTGTAGTATAATTTCTGGTATTTTTAATATCGCTGTAGAGCAGTTTGAACATTGTGGTGAGAACGTGAGTGATACGTTGCTTAAAAGGTAGGTTGTGTAGAGATTTCACAGAATTTAGTTTCAGACGTAATTTTGGACCCAAACGGAACTTAGTCGAAAACTTTTGTAATTGATAGTTTTCACTTATAGAGTTATAAAATGAACGTGCGCGATGTTTCAGGAGTTAATTAGGAGTTTCGAGAACTCGCGGGGTGGTAAATGCGACTTCTGGAAAATTTGTCTATAAATAGCAAGGGTGAGAATTTCATTTAGTTGTAAACTTTTAAAAATATCGTTAGAGAGCAGAGAGAAAAGGGGATTTGATCCTACGGGCTTTGCGACGACGATCAGCGACCTTTCGTCCGTCTGTTTTCAACCAAAATTCATATTTGAACTCCTCAAGGTAAGTGCTTCATTTTGATACCACTTAGGCCTTGTTTGGCTAAGTTTTATATAAAATCTAATTTCTAAGAATTTGGGGAAAACCCAGTAAAATTTGTAGGAATCGCATATAAACTGAGATTCGAGATTTATTCGGGGCTCTAGTTGATCCTTCAAACTTAGGGAGAAATCGCACGAGGTATGAATTCTATACCTATGAAATATATGAAATTTTCATATTTTGAATATCGACTTTGATATTTTGGATCCGGGAGAAATTCATGTATTAATTAGGCCTGTTAATAATGCACGTGAAATTGCGATAAAAGCATGTATAATTGTTTATGTGAGCATGTTATGTGTGAACATGTCTACAATCATTTATATGACAACGGCTAATTCGCGTTGACTCTGGCAATCACGTCATGAAATTTAATACGATAAGCATTCAACTCAGATTATCAATAATATCAACCACAATAACCCCATGAACCTTCATTGTTTCTGCCCTTATACCACACATCGCAAAGAATGCTTTTATATTTTCCATCTCAAAGTAGCTTTCTCAATATCTTAATTAAAACTTTTACTTGATAGTACGTGAATGCCAAATCATTCTTCAAGAAAACTTGTGTCCCTGTAACTAATTACTAAATCATCATATATATGTAATAAATGCAATAATTAATGTCGCATAGCCAATTACTAATGTATTAGATACTCAAATCTCATTACATATCTCAATATTTCTTCTGAACTCATTCCCTTGAGCTATCTTTACTTGAAGTACATACTTGACTTGAGATTCTGACACATTTTATGGTAGACTATAGCTCAATCACTTTTCTTTCAATAATTTCTCATAAGTTTCTAAAATAGAAACCCAAAACGATCTTTAAGTCAATTTCTGCTCATCTGATATAGTAATACTGGTTGACTTCAATTAATTACCATTATTCTTTGCCCAATTTTCGGAACAAATGTAGTTTCTAATAAATTTTGAATCTTGACTCAAATCCTTTCTGAATAGTCAACGCACACACCAAACCCTCATTGATCTCTGATTCGAGCACTAACAACCATTTTGTCTTCACCGAATTAATATGAAATTTCAAACTGTAGTCATCACGAGTTCCAACTTTTCTCCGTATCACGTATCCAAATGTCGTTGTATAACTAAGTATTCCCAATCACGATAATAAAATGTACACTTCTGGCTCGTAAGAATATTACTATCAAATGTTCAATATAAAAAGAATACCATGAATTCTGAATCTTGTACAAGATAATTCATTTTATGAAATGTCAGTTATATGCAGCACAAATTACTGTTGCATCAACATATAACTTAATCCCAACACGAACCTTTGCAATAATAATATCAATATCATCATAGATTGATTTTCTTTGGTTATTGAGAACTTCACTGTAGCCGATAAAAGTTTCACACGTGTCCTCATATAGAAAAGAAATCCTCAACATATTTTCAATAATATCAAGTCAATTCTGTAACTTCAAATTCATGTCACCTTCAATTGATTGATTACTAATGACACACGAAATCTCTATTCTCTTAAATCATATCTTCCAAAAATGCAACTCATCCACTAGATGTTCAACATAAGACGAAGCTTTACAATTCTCAAACTATTCAGATTGTAGAACTTATTTGTGCATCGGTTTACGCTGTCTAAGCCCCAATATATAGAAATCGATATACATATTTGTCCCCTCCTTGGAGCACTTACAATCAATAAGCAACTGATTTTTGTCGTGATAAAACTTAAATATGATCCAACACCCTTCAACAATAAATTTCCTTTTGTTTGACCAAGCGTGAAATGCCCATTTAAAGACGTCACTTGTATGTAAACAAGATTACTTGTTAATCTCCAACTGTAGTCCCCAAGCAACAAGCTATAATTACCATTTATTTTTCTAATGTAAGAATTCTACACAGTCATACGTTCAAAGAATATAATACCTACCCGTTATTGTGACTCAATATCTACTTGAAGATATCCAGAACATATCTTTAAAATGAAATATTTCATTGTCCTGTCATACTCACCTTGTAACTAAGAATATCCCAACTCAGTTCCCAAAAAAAAAAAAAATTTGATACTCCTTTATCATGTACTACGTTCTGAGTAATATGTAGAATATCACAAGTTACTACCAGACCCTTTTCTTACCAAAGTCATTTGGTATTCATTTTAAAATATAATATTCCAATTTAAAACCAAAGTAAAAAAGTAATGTACACGTCTGAGCTTCCTAGCCCAATTGTATTCATTTAAAATCTCTCTCCATAAAATAAAAACATTTACACAACTATCATGTAATCAAAATATTTTCTATTAATAATACCTTTAAACAACAGTTGAAATACATACATTTGATTAAAACTCTTTTCACTAGTTTTTCCCCTTTACCTAATTTGGGTCAAATCCAACCACTTTCTTTTATCAAAATATTTTTAAATACTTTCTGATTCACAATAAATCAGGTTTTTTTTTTTTTTACACAAATGATAATTTCAAAACATTTTCTACTCATTTAAACATATATAAACTCACTTAATGTCATTCAAATATCTCAGAAATTTCCAATACATTATTAATAGTTAAATCGAAAGTCTGAAAGTTTCCAGTAATATACTAGGATACTTGACAATTGCTGATGTACATGGTGGTTGAACGGATTTGGAGTAGTTTGGATATCCAAGAGAATATTACTTATTAAACTTGTAAACCTATTATCAAATTCAAATCTCTGATAGAAAATTCTGATACCCCGTATATCTAGTCAACCCAATTGGTTATCCGTACAACAGAACTATTTGGTGTTGATCAGAATCAACCATATCCTTAAGCAGAAAATAATTTATAATCTTAGTGATACCCAATCATTAGGAACACAATAGGAGAGTATGTTACCCTAAGTTAACCACATATCTGCTATTCATACAGACACGGAGAACCAATCATTACGCGATAGTAAAAGAGAGGCATCCCAAGAAACAGAAATAAACAAATTTAAATTGAGCGATTCCTCAACAAGCTGATATAGCCCAAATAGAGGTGAGAGATTCATCAACAAGTCGATATAACCCAAATAGAGTTGAGAGATTCCTCAACAACCAAGATAACTCAAGCGACTGAATAAATCCCCAAATATTTTATCACCTCGACAAACTCAATATCTCACCCTCAGTCCCAAAAAAATATATATGGAGCTCAATAAATGCTTCCAAAGATCATTACCGAATAAATGGAGAAATATGAGATAACAATAATATCATATATGCTCATGATGCCCATATAAATCGTAAGAAATCTAGAATTCCCCAAACTATAATACTTGAATACTAGAAAACTCACCGTAAATAAAGAAATTCAGATACCTAATTTCTTGATAAAAAAATAATAAGAAAGAGTCTTCACTAACAATAATACCCGATAATATTCGAAAGAAATCCATATCCACAATCATAACCCAATACTCAATAACCCTTCATCAGGTCAATAACCTTGATAATATAATACCACTCAAATCATTTTAGGATGACTAACTCAACTCTTGATTTCTGAACCCAAATTCCACTAATATTCCCAAACTCAGATTTTTCTTACTAAATTCTCAATCCCCCTTTCCAACTAAATCAATTCAACATATAGGAAAAACATTTCCTTTATGCACCATTTTATCACAATAAAGTTTCAACCATCTCTCCACATACTATAATATGTAGAATGCATGTAACGTTATATACATGCTCAACAACATTTAAAGAATGCTGATTTAAATGTGTATGCATGTTCATGCAACTACGCGTCATTTTATTCAACTTACACGTCGTATTCGTCACTCGTCCCCAAAGGCTCTATCCTATTGTTTTGATACCACTAAATGTCACACCCCGGATCCACACATGTAAATCTACGATACGTGACATGCCACCAAGGCTCGTCCCAAATTATTAAAGTTGCGAAAATCACCATAATAAAAGTTTTGACCAATGAACTCGATACATTATTTTTTCTCAAAAGTTTTAACACACCCACACATACAAATTTATCTTAACAAAATCTATTTTCAATAGTAACATTTTAAAACATTGTATACATTTCGAAAACATGTAAAATCACTTTCAGGTCATAACCCCAACCTTCATGAGTTCTTAACACAATTTAAAAATACTTTAGGAAAATGTTATTTATAATCAATTAATGTCGAACTCAACGAGTAGAAACTCCGAGTTCGTCGCCCTGATCCAACTATGCAAGGTACAAAAATACCACCATAACCCCAAATCAATCCACATATTACGTCCCCCATATTACAAAAATTTAAACCACTATCCTTTTACTACACAAACCAAAATAAATAATTGTTTACAAAATTCCACAAATTTACTTATTAAACATAAGTCTATTAAACTGATATTTATTTACAATCCCAATCTCACACCCACGATTAATCTCCAAGTCCTTTCTTTTTCTTTTGAGCTCCATCTTAAATACCTACGATGGTTATTCAATAACCACTACAATATATAAGCTATATGCTTGTGAATAACACTAATTATGCATATGGATAATAAACATGCTCAATTTTATTTCATAACCAACTATAATCTCCGACAATTACTAGTTCACTTCCACCACTACCAACTAGTCCGCGGATCCACTCCCTAAGCCCACGTGACCTAGTCATGACCCACACCTCACGTGCGGTCCTATAGGTCTCTTGCAGTCATGGTCGTCACCACATCAATTACCTCATGGTGGTATAGAACTAGCAATTCCATTGACCCAAATAAGCAACTCAACATGCTCATACAAATATCACACCGTGCTTTCACAATTAAATTGGGCTTAATTTAATCACATGAATTTTGTCCAATAATAAATTAAAGAAGTTTTATTAAGCTATATTTAACATGCTTTTACATTCCAAATGAACCCAAACATGGAACCATCCATATATCATAATTAATGTCACTCACCTCTTGAAATCACTCCTAAACTTGATATTGGAGTTCTATTATGCTTCAGATATAAACCCTACACAATTTTGGTTAACTAAATGTTACCAACCCATTTGGGTCACGAAAAATCTATCGATTAAACTCAAATTAAATTATACCATAAGGTTAGACTTACTCCCACGAGTCCAAATATGACTTTATATCACAATTTAGGCAACAAACATATGGCGAAGATACGGCGTCGGACAGTCGAGCTTCACCTTCCTCTCTCTCTTTCTCACGATATTGTTCTCTCTATTTTCTTTTCTTTTTTTCCCTTTCCTTTCCCTTCCCATCTTTTTGTTCTTTTAGATTAATTAATTTAATATATATGGATATTATATACACGCCACCATATACAAGACACACACAGTACACGTTTTTGTTTTTGTCTTGTCTTGTCTTGTTTTTCTTTTTTCTTTTTTTTTTTAAACATAAAAGTGACGAGTCAAGGGGAGAGGTGGCAACTTCTTGACCCTTCAAACCAACTTTGGCTTATTCACACTTATACCCCCACAACTTGTATTAGCTACCTAATTATCTAAGTCGATATGTGTCTATGTCATGTATGAGTCCCAAAAATGGTCCCAAATATTTTATAAAGTTGCTAATTAGCCTACTAATTATGAATCATGTCCCTATTCGCTCTCACAAGGGTACCCAAACTGGTTCCATAAATAATCACGAACAAAAATCGAATATTAAAGCACTTACCATTTATTCAATTAAAATAATCATATGGCATCAACATGTATTATAATGTACATATTTACATTTACATGTCTACCTTTTAATCACAGAAATGCAACTCAATGCAATTTATTCAATCTAGACCTCCCGTGGGGTCCCATTTTACATTT
Organism: Hydrangea macrophylla; assembly: GCA_033977485.1. Taxonomy (NCBI): domain Eukaryota; kingdom Viridiplantae; phylum Streptophyta; class Magnoliopsida; order Cornales; family Hydrangeaceae; genus Hydrangea; species Hydrangea macrophylla. The sequence continues at coordinate 15,228,230 of CM066989.1, forward strand.
ATCCAAATGTGCCCTTTATCAAGTACTTATCACATCGGGGTAACTGGAACTTACCCAAATCATCACATGTAATTAAATACACTAATTAATGCATGTAAATTAAATATTACTTTCATTTTTGGGTACGGGTATTACATTTTCTGATTTATTCCGATGTCAGATAGGGAGAAGATTGAAAATGAAAGTGATGTGTTGAGGGGAGAAGCCCAGAATTGGTAGGTAAATATTTTGGATAAAGGGGCACCGATGACTTGGGAAGGGTTCAAGGCAGAGTTCAATCGCCGCTTCTTTCCACGAGCTGCTCACAATGCCAAGAAGAGGGAATTTGATAATCTCTGACAGGGAGACTTGACTGTAACCAAATATACCTCCAAGTATAATGCATTACTAAGATTTGGTAGGTGTTCAATACTGGAGGAGGAAGATAGAGCAAGAAAAATTGAAGAGGGTTTAAGAGATAACATTCGTTTAAGGGTAGAGACCTACGAACATTCAACCGTCGCAGCGGTACAACAAACGACGTTAGTAGCCGAAAGTGGAATGGAAAGGTCGAGGCAAAATCATCAAGGAAAACGAGGAAATGAGGGTAGTGATCGGAACCAAGGCGAATCATTTAAGAGGCCATTTTCATGAGGCTCTAGTTCTAGCTTTAGTGATTCCCGAAGAGTACCCAGCAATATAACATTGTGTTCGCTTTGCAACCGACCACACACTGGCCGATGCTTTTTGACTAACTCCCAGAGTAAGACTAGAGGGAGAACTAGTGCAAGCTCTACTTCCTATCCGTTTTTCAAGTGTTTTTATTGTGCTACTTTGGGACATCGAGCGAAGGATTGTCCAAGGAAATAATCTCAACAAGGGGCAAGTTCTATGGCTTCTAGTGGTTCAAAGTCTTAGCAGTCAAATAAGAGGAGACCAGAGACAGAACAGCGTGAGGGAAGATCTTTTAAGATGAACCCTCGAGACGTGGTTGCTACTGATAGGATATGATTTATTGAACATTTGAATGTTAAGTCCGTGCCGCTAGGATACAATTTATCCATTGCCTTGCCACTTAGTAAACCAGTGGTCACGTCTACGATATACAAGAATTCTGAGATCCAACTAGGCGAGAAGTTGATGACTTTAGACCTTTTATCAATTGTTGTAAACCATTTTGACGTGATACTAGGAATGGATAGGTTAGCTCCTAACCAAGCTACTATAGATTGTGAAAGGAAAGAAGTTAATTTTTGATTACCGGTGTATGGAAACTTTTGTTTTCAGGGGAGTGGGGTTACACCATCGTTGTATTTGATTTCAGCTATCGAGCAGGTAGATTGTTGAGGAAAGAATGTCAGGGATTTTTATGTTCAGTAATTGATACTTCAGCGACCAATTAAAAGTAGAGGATATTCCAATAGTACGAGAGTATCTGGATGTATCCGTGGGGAGCTCCAGTGCTGTTTGTAAAGAAAAAAGATGGTTCAATGAGAATGTGTGTGGACTATCGAGAACTAAACAAGTTGACAATCAAGAATAAGTATCCATTGCCGAGAATTGATGACCTATTTGATCAACTTCATGGGGCACAAGTATTTTCCAAGTTCAATCTTAGATCGGGTTATCACCAGTTAAAAGTAAAAGCAAAAAATGTTGAAAAGAAAGCTTTCAGAATGCGTTATGGACATTATGAATTCTTAGTCATGCCATTTGGGGTTACATATGCACCAGCCGCGTTCATGGATCTTATGAACTAAGTCTTCAAGGACTACTTGGATGATTTTGTGATAGTGTTTATCGATGATATTCTTGTCTACTCACCGAGTGAGATAGAGCACGAGAATCATTTGAGACTGATACTTCAGAGATTGCGAGAGAAGCAACTATTTAGTAAATTTAAGAATTATGAATTTTAGTTGCCTAGCATTACTTTTCTGGGTCAGGTGATTGATAAAAATGGAGTTTTAGTGGATCCCCATAAGGTAGAAGTTGTAACTAATTGGCAGAGGCTGACATTCGTATCCGAAATCCGAAATTTCTTAGGATTAGACGGATATTACCGCTGTTTCATTGAAAATTTCTCGAAGATTTCATTGCCCATGAAAAAGTTGATGAGGAAAGGTATTACATTTGAATGAAGTTCAGAGTGTGAAGATAGTTTCCAAGTGTTGAAGTCGCGATTGACAAGAGCACCTATTTTGACCATATTATCTGGAATCAGAGGATTTATGATCTATAGTGATGTATCGCATCAGGGTTTGGGATGTGTACTGATGCAAGATGGTAAGGTGATTGCATGTGCTTTAAGACAGTTGAAGATACACAAGGTTAACTATCCGACTCACAATCTTGAATTAGCCGCAGTGATTCATGTCTGAAAGATTTGGAGACATTATCGATACGAGGATAAATACAAGATCTTCATGGATCATAAGAGTTTGAAGTACATATTCATGCAGCGAGATTTGAATATGAGACATAGAAGATGGTTAGAGCTGATGAAGGATTATGACCTTTCGATTGAGTATCATTCGGGAAAGGCTAACGTAGTAGCCGACGCTTTAAGCCGAATGACGACAATTAGGAACTTAGCCGATGAGCTAACTCAACAAAAAGAATTGGTAAATGAAATGGAACACTTAGAATTAGATGTAATCCTTGGAATTAGATGTAATCCCATAAACCAATGGTAGCTTAATGATGGCGATCATAGCTCACCCAGACATTATTGCCAGACATTATTGATGAAATCATGCAAAATAGTTTAACGATCTCTACTTATGTAAAATGGAGACTAGATACCTTTGAAAAAATGACCGGGTTTTACTTTGACACAAGGGGCATTGATGCTTGGGAACTGATTATGTGTACCAAATGTAAAAGACTTGAAAGAGCGACTTTTAGAGGAGGCTCACAGCACTAACTATTCAGTTCATCCAGGAAGTAACAAGATGTATCGGAACTTACGCAAAAACTTTTAGTGGAGAGGTTTGAAACAAGAAGTTGCTAAATTTGTGTCCGAATGTTCGGCATGTCAACAAGTTAAGGCAGAAAGACAAGTTCCTGCAGGGTTACTACAGCCATTACCTGTGTCAGAGTGAAAATGGGATGAGATCACCATGGATTTTGTTTCCGGATTTCCATGATCGCCTAAAAAAAATGATGAGATTTGGGTTATAGTTGATAAATTGACGAAGTCAGCTCATTTTTTACCAATTAAGACAATTAAACCGTCCAAGCTATAGCATATATGTGGAGGAAATCGTAAGACTATACGGAGTTCCAATAGTGATTATATCGGATCATGACAGTAGTTTTACATCGAGATTTTGGAAAAGTGTGCAAAAGGCTATGGGTACAAAGTTGAGTTTTAGTACTGTATTTCATCCTCAGACCAATGGACAGTCAGAGCGTATGATTCAGACATTAGAGGATATGCTTCGATTGTGTGTACTAGATTTTGGGAGTGATTGGGAGAAGCACTTATCATTGATGGAATTTGCTTATAACAATGGATTTCAGTCAAGTATCAGAATGGCACCTTATGAGGCATTGTATGGGTGTAAGTGTCAATCATCGATTTGTTGGACCAAGGTTGGGAAAAGAAAGTTGTTAGGACCTGAGATAATACAGTTGACGACTGAGAAGGTAAAGTTGATTCAAGAACATCTTAAGGTAGCTCAGAGTCGTTATAAGAGCTATGCAGACTCTTAATGACGACTGATGGTATTTGAAGTGGGAGATTTTGTATACTTGAGGGTATCGCCTTCGAAAGGTATTGCACGATTTGGAAAGCAAGGAAAACTTAACCCGAGGCTTGTAGGATCATTCAAGATCCTAGAGAGGGTAGGACCATTGGCTTGCCGATTGGCTTTGTCATCAGAGTTGGAGCATGTGTACAATGTTTTCTATGTCTCGATGTTGAGACGTTGTATGCCAGATACGAGTAAGATCATGGTACCAGAACCATTGCAAATCTAAGAAGACTTGACCTACATTGAACACCAGGTAAAGATCTTGGATCGCAAGGAGCAAGTGTTAAGAATGAAAACAATTCCAATGGTGAAAGTGCTATAGCATAGTCATACAATCGAGAAAGCTACGTGGGAGAATGAGGAAGAAATGAGGAATGAATATTTGTATCTTTTTGATTTATGAGGTAAAGTTTGGGGACAAACTTCTTTTTGGAGGGGAGAGTTTTCACACCTGGTCTAGAAAATCATTGATTTTAAATGCATAATTTGAACTTTTGAGCATTATTAATGTTTATTGATAATTTGAGGTGGAATTGACTGTGAGTCAACGGTGAGGTGTCAGTGATGACACAGGAACGTGGTAATCAATGATGCATTGGCATAGTTAAATGACATTTATACGATTTAGATGTTATTTGACTTATTTGGTGTTTTTGTGAATAGTAACTTTTCCTGTGTAGAGTAATTTATGCTAGTTTTGCTATTATTCTCGATTATTTTGAACACTGTGGTGAGAACGTGAGTGATACCTGCATAAAAGGTAGGTGGTATAGAGATTCCACGGAGATTAGTTTTTGGATCCAAACAGAACTTAGTTGGAAACTTTCATAAATTTTAGTTTTCACTTGTGAAATAATAAAGTAGACGTTTAAAACATTTCTGGATATAATTAGAAGTTTTGAAAACTCGTAGGAAGGTAGACATAATTTTCGGAAGCCGTGCCTATAAATAAATAAGCTTGGATTTTCATTGGTTGTAAAACTTTAAAAAAAATAGAGGAAAGAGAAATGAGATTTGGTGGCTACGAGCTTCCCAACGTCGATCGACGACTTTTCGTCCATCAGTTTTTCTCCAGATTTCATATTTGGACTCCTCAAGGTAAGAGCTTCGATTTGATACCACTTAGGCCGCGTTTGACAACTTTTTCGAAAATCTAATTTCTAGAATTTTGGAAAAAAAAATCCAGTAAAACTTGTAGGAATCGTGTATAACTTGAGATCCGACGTTTATTCGGGCATCTCTTTGATCCTTTAAAGTTTTAGAAGAATCGCACGAGGTATGAATTCTCGATCTATGAAATATATGGAATTACATGTTTTGAATATCAACTTTGATATTTTGGATCCGGGCAAAATTCATGTATTAATTAGGCCCGTTAATTATATACGTGAACTGTGAGGAGTTTGGTGCAATTTCATCCGGGGGGGAGGATAAACTCCTCGAACCTTGAGGATTGTGATATTGAGTGTGGTTGTGTCTGGTATGGAGGAAGGCCCAACCAAGACACGGTACCTGGTATGGAGGAAGGCCCAACCAGTGTACGGGATGCGTGGGAGAGGTGTGCCTTCCATAGCATCGGTTTCATTTACTGGATGAATGCATACCACTCACTCTAGAGACTATTTTTTTGTTGTGTTTTAGATGTTTTAAACATGAATTATCATATAAGCATACATTTAGAATTGTACACTTAGCATATAGCTGAGTAGTAGAGGTTTACTCCATTGTAGGTGATAAGAAGCGATAAAAGAATAAGCATAAGGAGTGATGCCGAGGAACGCTTGTTTATGTTTTTATTTCCTTCCAACTTGTAATAAGAACTTCAATTTCATAATATGTTGTAACAGGAACTTTGATTGTGTATCATATTGTAATTGAATATTGGGAGGATTAGTAGTTGGTAATCGTTAGTAAGGACCTCGGTATTTATGTTTTAAATCATGGTATTGTGGTTGTATTGGTGTTGGATTTGGTTTGGAGACCCTTGGAGTGATTCCTACAGAATGCTCGGCAAACTCCTAGGAATCAGTCGACTGATCCTTGGTACAGTCGACTGGACCCCTATTTTACTAGGAGATTCCTTCAGTTTTCAGAGGCATCAGTCGACTGAAGGGGTGAACATCAGTCGATTGATTTTTGCACGAAAATATGGCTTTCTGCATGTATAGTGTCCAGTCGATGGGACAAGGCACCAATCGACTGAGAAATTGAGGCCCCAGTCGACTGAGTCCCCGACACAGTCGACTGGACGAGGCCTGTGAACTTTTAATACTTTCTGCTTTTGATCTCCAGTCGACCGGAGCCCCGATGCAGTCGACTGGACCTCTGTCTTTCAAAAAGGATTCTTTTGGAAATGTTTCAATTGGACAAAAAAAATTTAACTCTGATTTTAATGACTTGTACTTATGTTTTTCCGCTGCTATTTTACTTTAATGGAATTTGATGAGCCTTGGTGGTGTGCCACATGTTCTGTTTCTGCGCATAGCAGGATAGATCGTGACAGCATCACAAGTCAACAAGGACATAGCCAGGAATTTGGGTGAGGGGGGCCTAAGCTATATAGGGGTTCGGGTGCAGCGTCCCCGATGTGATTTTTTTGGGTTCTATTTGTACATAATTGGTAATTTTTACGGTCTACTTGTGTATAATTGTGATTTTTTTGGGATATGCTTATAATAAGGGTTTATTTGGTAACACGTAAATATTGTATAGTGCATTTCAGAATTCTAAGGGGGCCTATTTCTAAAACGCATAAATTCTCACACTAAAAGTGTAATTTTCAAAATTCTAGGCGCCTTTTCTTTTGAGTTGTACATACATGTATATCAATATATATGTAGTTGATGGCACTAAATTGGACCTTGGACCCCTTTAGGGGTCCTAAACATAAATTGAGGGGGGGCCGAAATTTAAGTTAAGGAGGGGCTTAAATGTAAAATACTAAAAAAGTGTAGGGTAAAATGTTAATTCTCAAAATCTCAATGGGGGCTTGGGTCCCCCTCGTCTCTTACTGCCTCTGCCCCTGCAAGTCAATCAAATTTAAAATTTTAAATATTAAACACCTTACACATGTACTCTCTCCATCCCATAATAAGTGTCTACTACTTTTTGCACAATGTTTAAGAAATTTGTATTATATTAATTTATTTGGTTCATTAAAGAGTCACTTTCCAATTTTACCCTTAGATGTGATGGGTGTTGACTTTTTATTTATTTTGGGACCACAAATAAATGCTTCTTTGTCTTTATTATAAGGGTAGTTTTGGAAAGTAAGTAAAAGCTATATGCCAATTTAGGAAAGTGGAGAATTATTGAGGGACATCCAAAAAAGGAAATGTGGACACTTATTGATGATGTCAAAATTTGGTAAGAGTAAAGTGAAGCAATTTAAAGAGAGAGAGAGAGTGAGAGTGAAAGACTATTTTTTGTATGTGGTTCAGCCCTGTTAATGAAGGTACCTACGTCCACAGATGTGTCTGAGCACGTTCACTAGCAGATCACCGGCAGGCCTGGTGAGTCAACAAAGAGGGGCGACACTACCAGTAATACCGGGCGGGTGTATGCGTATAATGGTGAATTATAGAGGTGCTGTGTAGACTGAGAAGTTGGCGGCCCCTTCAATGGGGGGTGAGAGGTCTCTTTTATAGATGTAAGAGACCTACTCATACATGGATAAGGAAATATAATCCTATTGGTATAGATTGACACCAATCAAGTAAGTTTCCTAATTGTATTAGGATTGATTGACATTAATTGTGGGGGTTTCCTAATTGGATTAGGAAATAATTTGCACTTTCCCTTAGTCTCCTAGCTTGAGTAGGAAACTGCCCGAAATGCTTGGGATCATGCCTGTGGGCCCGGATGAGCTGTTCCCGCAGTGGGATGTGCCTGTGTGGTCTTCCCGACCTGTTGGCCGGGTCATGGATGAACCGTTCGGGAGGCATCAGGTGGACCTAACCGCTCGGGATGATGCTTGTCAGTAGTTGCAGAATAGAACCGCTCGGGCATGGGCTGAATTTGGGTGTATCAGTTGCCCCCCATTTCCAAAATTGGCCAGATGCTATATCGGGGCAAGTTTGGAAATCAGTTTGATGTTACTTGCCGCTGTCTGAGTGCTTGTGGAAACTGCCTCGGGGCTTCTGAGCCTGGTGAGTCCTCGGGAACTAGCTGAGAGTTGAGACCCAGCCTAGCTCTGGACCTTTAAGTGCTCGGGAACTGACCGGGAGTTGAGACCCGGCCTAATTCTGAGTCTTTGAGTGCTCGGGAAGTGACCGAGAGTTGAGACTCGGCCTACTTCGGAGTCTTTTTTGCTTGAGTTAGCTCCCAGGATGGTTATCTTTTGCCCGTAAACCTTCGTCAAGGCTGTGGGTAGAAGGATTTTACCATGTTGGAAAAGCCGACCTAAAGCGTATTGCTCTAGGGTCCTTTTTTATGTTAACTCCCCAGGATGGTTGTCTTCAGCCCGGCCAACCTTCGTCAAGACTGTTGGGAGAAAAGTTTGACCATGTTGGTGGAGCCGACCTAAATCACGTTGCTTTAGGGTCCTTTTGCTCCTCTATCGTCGGCCAACCTAAGAGATTTTAGTCACCTGTATCGTCGGTCTGGACCTAAGTGGAGTTAATGCCTCTGAGTACTGTAGGTGCTCGGGTTGTCCAAGATTTTGACTTGGTTATCCGCGAGGCCTGTAGATACCCGGTGTGATTACATGTTTAGTTCACTGCGCCGTCTTGCCCCCCAAGCTTTCGCTAAGACGAGGGTCTTACAGAGGCTATGATCTGTAGGTAACCGACCTGGAACATGGTGGTTGCAGGGTCTTTTGAAGCTTGCCATCATCAGCCACCTAGGGGGTTTGCCCCCATCGTCGGTTGGACCTAAGCGAAGCTGGTGCCTTAGGCGTGACCCCAAGGTCTTTGGTGCCTGGGTTCGGAGCCCGAGGTCTTTTTAGTGCCTGAGCTCGAGGTCTTCTTCGTGCCTCGGGGTTAGGTCCGAGGTCTTTATATGCCTCGGGGTTAGGCCCAAGGTCTTTGTATGCCTCGGGGTTAGGCCCGAGGTCTTTGTACGAGTTCTCTGACAATCGGTGGAGCCTCATTTGGTGATCAAACAAGTACCACTGTAGCCGGGCTCATCTAGACCGATGGAGACAGGAGGTCGGATCAAGATCGTCCGGCTCCAGATTTCTCTGTGCTGGAGGCAAAGTCGAAACTGCTTGATCCTGACCGATGTGAACTGGAGGTCGTGTCAGGGCGGCCGGACTCAGACCACTGTGAACTGGAGGTCGTGTTGGGGCTGCCGGACTCTGACCGCTGTGAACTGAAAGAATTGTCTGAACTCCCGGGATGATCTCGCTTTCGCTTACTTCTGGAAGACTTGTTGCTGTCTTGGCCGGGGTTTTTGATCTTTAGAAATTTTTCAGTGTTATTGTATTTTCCAACCCTCTCTGTGAGTTCGACCAAGGTGACCGGTCGGTTTCTGTGTAACGACGCGGCGCACTTGGTGTGTTGAACTCTCGAGCAGAAGGCTATAATAGCGGCGGTTTCATCAAGATCATGGATGCTGAGCTTCTCTTGATTAAACCGGCCGGTGAACTCCTTGAGGGTCTCATTATTCCTTTGTATGACCGTCAGTAGATGTATGTCAGGCTTTGGCCGTTCGTGCATACCGATGAACTGATTGATAAACTGCTTGCTGAGTTGCGTGAAACTGCGGACCAATCGGGGCTCTAACGAGTAGAACCATTGGGCGGCCGGGCCTTTCAAAGTGCTGGGAAAGGCTAGGCAGTGTAGTTCACCGGAGTTGGTGGCTAAGTCCATATGAGCCTTGTAGGTCCGGACGTGGTCGACCGGGCTTCCCGACCCGTTGTAGGGATCTAGGCGAGGCTGCTTAAATTTGCGCGGGATGGAGAACCTCGTGATCTGGCTGGAGAATAGTGACTCTGTCTCGGTATTGGCTTGATTCGGAACACGGTTTTGACCAAGCTTTTTGGCCACTCCGTCGATCTGCTTCTGCAAGTCCTTGGTTCGGTCTTCCACTCCTTCCCGGCCGGTATCTGAGGAACTAGTCGGATTGGTGGAAGATGCTTCATGGCGGGGTGCTGTCCTCTGGGATCGGGCTCGGCTATGACTCCAGGTAACCGTTCGCCTAAGGACAACTCGGCTCTTGACTGATTGACCCTGGACTGATTCCCGGGCCATATGCTCCTGCCTCTCCTCTCGGGCAGCACGCCCACTGCTGATTTCTCTAGCATCCTCAACACGGGACGGGTTGGCTCGGGCACATTGTTTGGTCAAGATCGGTTCCCGACCGTACGCAACGTTCTCGAGTCGTTTCCCGACCACTGGAGGATTGCTTTGATGGGCTAGTAGGGCTTCGATCTGTTGCTGGATTTGACGCTGGCCCTCCAGGAGTTGTGTGAGGGTTGCGGTGATCTGCTCAGATGTCATGACTGCCGGTGCCGGGGCCGGAGGAACATCCCGGTCGGACTGCTAGTCAGCCTTCTTACTCTTCCTCGGTGGCATGACGATCAGTTGAGAAATTTGTTGATGAGAAGACTTGTCGTTTCCCACAGACGGCGCCAAACTGATGATGTCAAAATTTGGTAAGAGTAAAGTAAAGCAATTTAAAGAGAGAGAGAGTGAGAGTGAAAGACTATTTTTTGTATGTGGTTCAGCCCTGTTAATGAAGGTACCTACGTCCACGGGTGTGTCTGAGCACGTTCACTAGCAAATCACCGGCAGGCCTGGTGAGCCAACAAAGAGGGGCGGCACTACCAGTAATACCGGCCGGGTGTATGCGTATAATGGTGAATTATAGAGGTGCTGTGTAGACTGAGAAGTTGGCGGCCCCTTCAATGGGGGGTGAGAGGTCTCTTTTATAGATGTAAGAGACCTACTCATACATGGATAAGGAAATATAATCCTATTGGTATAGATTGACACCAATCAAGTAAGTTTCCTAATTGTATTAGGATTGATTGGCATTAATTGTGGGGGTTTCCTAATTAGATTAGGAAATAATTTGCACTTTCCCTTAGTCTCCTAGCTTGAGTAGGAAACTGCCCGAAATGCTTGGGATCATGCCTGTGGGCCCGGATGAGCTGTTCCCACGGTGGGATGTGCCTGTGTGGTCTTCCCGACCTGTTGGCCGGGTCATGGACGAACCGTTCGGGAGGCATCAGGTGGACCTAACCGCTCGGGATGATGCTTGTCAGTAGTTGCAGAATAGAACCGCTCGGGCATGGGCTGAATTTGGGTGTATCACTTATTATGGGACGGAGGGAGTATATTAATATGATACGTTACATTAAATTTTTTTTTTTTTTTTTTTTTTCCATTTCAAAGTAGGGGTGTTCATCGGTCGATTCGGTCATTTTTTGTCCGTTTTGATATATTGAAAAATCGACCAGTAAGCTCGGCTCGGTCAAATTTTTTGCCACTTTCAGTCGGTCGGTTGGTTTGATTTTCTTTCTGTGAATGTATTTTTGAAAACTGACTGATTAGGCTCGGTTTGCTCTATTCGGTCGGTCAGTTTCAGGGTCGGTTTCTTTTTTTCTTTTTCTTTTTTTTTTCTTTGAACAGCCCTATTTAAAAGTACCCAGGGTTTTGATAATTTGGTACTCCCTCGGTTCAATATTAAGAGTCACTTTTAAAATTTTTAACTTTTTTAGCGAATATCTTTAATAGTTGTGAAATTTTACAACTTTTCATTATTGCCATTTTTTAAATTTCTAAACTCTAGCATCACATTAAAGAAAAAGTGGGAGTTTTATATAATAAAGGGAGTTACAGTACATTGCCTTTAATTTCAAAGTACTCTTAGGCTTGGTACGTGGATTTATTAATGGAAAAGAAAAGAAAATATAGAGGAAAACATTCTTCTTTGTTTGGTTAATAAAGAAATTGATGAGGAGAGTTGGAAACAAAATTTAATAAGTTGAGATAAATAAAAAAAAATTTTGAATGTTTGAGTCATTTTCTTACTCACATGGTACAATTATATTGAAGAAGTTTTTTACTTATTTTTTTTTTAATGTTATATAAGCATGAATGAAAACACAATCCATTTTCTTTTCCCTCACGAAATCCATGAACCAAACAAAGACTTAAAATGGTACATCCAAAAAATTGGAATTAAGGACTTCATTTGGGATAGAGAGAGGAAGGGTGTGTTTGATAACTTAATAAAATACTAAAAAATTTTATTTTCAGTACTTATTTTTGTTTCAGTGCGTTTGATAATGTACCACTTAATTGATAAAGCAGTCAAAAACCACACTGAACACTTTAAGTAAAAAAATTCCCATTGAAAATAAGCCCTGAATGCAATCTATTTGAGTACTTGAAACACTGTTTTCACGATTGCAAATTCAATCGCTTAAAATGTTATGCACTTAATTTTCAGTACTTAATTTTTTCAGTTTTATCAAACGGACCCTTAACTAAATCGAGAGAGCATTTTTACTTACCCCAATTTGCTCCACTAGATGACATGTGTCTCATTTCATTCCTATTTTTGCTCATATGTTATCAATATAATTATTAGAATGAGATACATATCACCCGATGGAGGCCTGAGCAAGCAATGAGTGAACAAATTTGGAGGAGAAGAATGCGCTCCTAAAAAGAAGGACTAACCAGACCATGTGGTCAGAAACTAACCGTGGTCGAGTCTATCGAGGGTTAAGAATGTGAAGGTGAGAGGTTGGTCACATTTGGTGGGGCACGTGGCTGCTTGCTATTTCGCTGTCACTTTCAAGTTAGATAGTACTATTGCTTTACCAGCTAAAATATACACGTGGAGGATTGAGATTTGAGCAATTTTGGTTTCAGATAGTACAACTGGCTTTGCCCAAACCAAACCTTTTCCTTTGGGAGCATTAATATACTTGTATAGTAAACTATATATTTTTTTTATATACAGTTTTAAATATATGTATTATATATTATATAAATAGCACACAAAATTTTTTTAAAATTTTAAATAACCCAAGATACAAATATTTAAAATTGTGTGTGAAAAAATATGTAATTCACAGGTATACACATTATCTACTCGTTTACTTCCACGTGGAAATAAAATCTTTTACCTGGTTTCACAGCACCACGGACCTGTTCAAATCTTTTGCCCAACCCAAACAATCTGAAATATTGCTGCGATGGATTTTGGTCAGGGCATAGTCTATACGGAAATTCGGGAATTTGGGACAAAGCATATGAGTTGATGTTTTTTTTTTTCTTTTGTATATTTATATATAATTATACATAAAATTTGATTTTATGTGTAGAATTGATTTTATGTCATAACAAATAAAGAATGTGGGTCTATTTTAGCCTTGATACAAGAGATAAAAGATATTAAAAGAGTGAGAAGATATAAAATTATATTTTGGGGAAAATACCTTTTACCCCATGTGGTTATATTCATTTTCTCATAACCCTCTGTGGTTATACTCATTTTCTCATAACCCTCTGTGGTTCATTTTGTAACACTTACCCTTCTGTACTACGGACTGAAGTGAGACTGTTAACTTTTCTAACGGTAGTCCCACTTCAGTCATTAGTACAGGGGGTTAAGTGTTACAAAAATGAACCACATGGGGGTTATGAGAACATGGGTGTAACCATAGGGGGGTAAAAAGTATTTTTCCCTAAAAAGTATGTATAGGGGCTTGGGGGTATTAACGTCATTTCCTTTTTTTCCGTTAGAAAAGTTAACAGTCTCACTTTAGTCCGTAGTACAGGGGGGTTAAGTGTTACAAAATGAACCACAGGGGGGTCATGAGAAAATTGGTGTAACCACAGGGGGGTAAAAGGTATTTTCCCCTTATATTTACACCCCAGTTCAGGATAAAAGATGCGATTTATAATTTTAAACTATGATGTTTGAAAATGTAATCTGGGTCTATTTGGTAAAGCTTAAACATTATAGGCCGTCTTTTAAAATTCCAAGGAGCCTATTTCTAAAACTCATAAATTTTTTAAGCTAAAAGTGTAATTTTCTAAATTTCAGAGGGGATTTATTCTAAAAGTCATAAAATTCCTAAGCTGAAAGTATAATTTTAAAAAATCCGGGAGGGGGGGGGGGGGGGGGGGGGGTCATTGGGGATCCCAAATTCGCAGAGAAAAGACTGTGGGATTTTTCCTTATCGACGAAAAAAAATTCAAATAATTTTCCTTAAATCGTAAGAATTGTCACACACAAAAAAAAAAAAAAAAATAGACATATAAGATTTGGTCACTCTCCAGCCGTTTTATTAGGGATTAATTTAAGATAAGATCTAGATTAGAAATTGATCATTGATTATGCATATTAACTAGACATTAGTTATTTCCCCCAAATGTGTGTAATATTATTGGACGAAATTGTCATTATCATTAGATATATACATATTTATATATGTACTATCAAGAGAAATAAGGTGTATGAATGACAATTATGACAAGCGAAATCTATGGAAATCATGAATAATGGAATAAATATTGTTGAAATCAATAAGTTTCCTTATTTTGCTCGACTTTCAAATTCGCTTGTATTCCTTGGGAGACAATACCCAATTTAAATACCAAACTAGAAATTTAGTCATTGTCACTCTATTTCAAGACAAAACCTAATTTAATTTTCAAAAATCAAGAATTTGATTAGAAATTTCTCACTTATGTTCAAGTGTATACATACACAGAGACAATATTTCTGAGAAAATTCTCACTTCTCATTAACAAAGTGAGAAATTCTCACTATGTAACCACATGGTTTGAAATTCAAAACCCAAATAACTATACATATAGTGAGAATTTCTCATTTCTCATTAACAAAGTGAGAAATTCTCACTAAATAACCGCAAGATTTGAAATTCAAAACCCATATAACTATATATATAGTGATTTTTCTTACATTGTTAATGAAAGGTGAGAAATTCTTCGATTCAATTTAATTGTAATAAATCAATTTATATGTTGCTTTGATTATTATTGTATAGTATAACCTTTAAATGTCTTCCTCATATTACCAAAAAAACAATTAATGCTTTACAATTCACAATTCAAATTGGACGTCGTGCCAACGTGACTATATATTAGGGGTGTTAATTGGTCGGTTTTGACCAAAAAAACACATACCGAACCGAACTAAATTGGTGCCTCAGAGGTGAAACCGAGTCCGGCTGAAGCATCTCTAAATAAAAACCAACCGACTGCCAAATGGACAATCGATGTTCTGTCGGCGTCGGATATTTTAGGTCTGATCTTGTAAATCATAGAAGACAGGAGTTTGTCGGTGAGTAATGGTGGTTATGGCATGGCAGATCTGGTAAGTGGTGGTGGTTGCGGCGCAAATCTGGCAAATTGTGGGTTACCAGTGACTGAGTACGACGGTGGCGACTCACGATCATGGTGGTGGTGGCGGCGACTCATGTTCACGGTGGTGGGAAGCAAATTTGTGTAGTGGTGGCAGTGGTTGAGTACGGTGGCGAGGATTGTGGCAGAGGTGGCTAGGGTTTGTTGAGACATGAAGAGTCTTTTTGTCTTGATTACACTATTACAGTCATTACTTTTTTGTATTAGTTGGTGAGAGAGTCTTGGTAAAAGGAAAAGTTAGAGGCTTACAGCATATGTATAACACATACATGTATAATAGTGTTAAACTCGGTCGGTCGGTGCATTCTCGGTGTCTTGAAAGCTAAAACCGCTCACCAAACCGACAATTAATTTTCACTAAAATGGAAACCGTGAGCCGACCATTGCTTAATAAGGCCGACCATAACTGTGAAAGTCGGTCTGCTTCAGTCGGTCAATTCATTTTTGCAGTTTTTATGAACACCCCTACTATATATTAGTGAATTTCACAATTCAAATTGCGCAAATGAATACATACCATAGTAGTAGCAACAAATTTTACTTCTATAATTCACAAACCCTAGTATACATTTCATGAAATTTCTCCTCTAATTTTCATCAAATTTCAAAAAAAAAAATCTCAGTATTAATCAAAGCAACATATTAAAATATAATTGTAATTAAATCGAATGCAATATATTTGCCTCAATTCTGTCCACACCAGCGGCAATTTCAGAATTGAATATATTAATTTCTCACTTATTATGGGGATGAAGTAAGTGTGAAATTTAGCTCACACCTTTAATCTTGCCTAAATACAAAACTATTTGAATTGTTACAGACAATAAGAAATTCTAACACATTAAGTGAGAAATTAATATATTAAGTGAGAAATTTCTCACTTAATAATAAGAAATTTCTCCCATTTAATTATTCACAAATTTCTCCCTTTTATTTGAACAAAAGTGATAAATTTCTCATATAATTCTCATCAAATTTCTCAAAAGTGAAAAATTTTATCATCAATTTGTCTTAATATATTTAATTCTCAAACTGTCGCTGGCGTGGACACAGTTGAGACAAATATTGTATTTGATTTAATTATAATAAAGATTTTAATATGTTACTTTGATTAATATTGTATAATCTTTAAATGTCTTCTTTATATTACCAAAATCAATGCTTTGCAATTTCATAATTCAAACTGGAGTTCGTGCTAACGTGACTATATATTGGTGAATTTTACAATTTAAATTGTGCAAATGAACACATACCATGATAGTAGCAATTAGTTTTATTTTTGTAATTCACAAACCCTCAATACTAGATTCACAAAATTTCTTATCTAATATTTAAGGGATATTAGGTCATAGGCCCCTTAAAATTCAGTGTTTTAGCCAAAAACCCACGTTTTTTACAATTTCGTAAAAAGCCCCTCGCTACTTTTCGTATTTGGTGAGCAGCCCCTCCATGCACAGCTAATATTACATTATTTGTGAACTTTAAATCATCATAACTCACTCATTTTTTGGCCTTTTTGGGTGATTTTTTTTATATCATGTATTTTTCTGAGGTCTACGCAATGGACTTGAAAGTTGTGCAAAAAAAAGTAATTTAGAATTTCGTTTTTCATTTTTGTCTTTCAGATATATAATATTTTATCTGTTCACAATAATATTATTTGTCAACTTTAAACCACTATAACTTTCTCAATTCTTGGACTTTTTGGGTGATTTTTTTTTTTTTGATTTCATGTATTTCTTTGAGATCTACGCAATAGGTGTGGAAATTTTATGAAAAAAGTTAAGTTGTAGCCTGATTTTGAGGTTTGACAGTAATATTATCTGTATCTGTGTGTCCAACAGATAATATTATCTGTTAACTTTAAACTACCATAACTTTCTCAATTCTTAGACTTTTTGGGTGATTTTTTTTTTGATTTCATGTATTTCTTTGAGATCTACGCAATAGGTGTGGAAATTTTATGAAAAAAGTTAAGTTGTAGCCTGATTTTGAGATTTGACAGTAATATTATCTGTATCTGTGTGTCCAACAGATAATATTATCTGTTAACTTTAAACTACCATAACTTTCTCAATTCTTAGACTTTTTGGGTGATTTTTTTTTTGATTTCATGTATTTCTTTGAGATCTACGCAATAGGTGCGGAAATTTTATGAAAAAAGTTAAGTTGTAGCCTGATTTTGAGGTTTGACAGTAATATTATCTGTATCTGTGTTTCCAACAGATAATATTATCTGTTAACTTTAAACTACCATAACTTTCTCAATTCTTAGACTTTTTGGGTGATTTTTTTTTTGATTTAATGTATTTCTTTGAGATCTACGCAATAGGAGTAGAAATTTTCTGAAAAAAAGTTAAGTTGTAGCCTGATTTTGAGGTTTTACAGATAATATTATCTATATCTGTGTGTCTAACAGATAATATTATCTGTTAACTTTAAACTACCATAACTTTCTCAATTCTTGGATTTTTTGGGTGATTTTTTTTTTTTGATTTCATGTATTTTTTTAAAAATCTATGCATCTATGGTGCCAATTGTACGAAAGAAATATGTTTTTATTATTTGACACTTTTAGAGTGCTTCAAAAGCTGCAGAATTTGGTTGCTGAGATAGAGTCATTCTGATCACTTCCTTGGCTCTGTGAAGATTGGTTTTTTTAGGTTCAGTTTCAATTTTGATGGAGACATAAAGGGTGTTTGAAGTTCTCATATAGGAGCTTTTGGTGTGGGGCCTTTTTGCTTTTTTGGTATCTTGGTTTGATTGCTACTGATTCATTTTTGTTTTTGATTTGCTGCGTGCTCCCCTTTTGCTTTGGGCTGCTTCAGGCTGTTTGTTTCCTTGCTTCTGGTTGAAGCAGTTCTGTTTTTGGGCTACTGTGAGAGTTTCTTGTTGGGGGTGTTTGTATTTCTCTTGGCCCTTATGGCTCAATTTATAAAACTCGTTTTGCTGTTCAAAAAAAAAATTTATTTGTATGCGCAAAAATACAATTTTTCATATTTGTTTGATGTTTATTTTTTTTTGTCCCTGTATTTCATGGTCAATATTGAACTCGTTTGATGGATCTCATTTTGCTGATTTTAAAACATCAAATTTTACCAAAAACGGACTTGTATAACAAAAGTTATAGCAATTTGAGTGTAAAAAGGGCCTAATGCGATAAAAAAAAACTAGCATGTATTTTAGCTTTGAAGAGTTTTATTTGAGGGGGCTATGGCCGAAGCTCCCAATATTTAATGGCAAGGGCAATTTCATCCATAAATATTACACATTTTTTTAGTACATAAAAGTGCTAAATTTATATTACAAATTCAGTAGCTTAAAATTTTCGATACTTAAAATTCAGCATTTAATTTTTAATAGTTAATTTTCAATTTTATCAAACAAGCCCTTAAATTTTACCGATTTTATAGAATTATATTTATCAAATATTTGAATTATAACAACTCTTATTATTTGCATCACACGGGCAACAATTCTAGTTTAAGAATCAAATTTAGACTTTTTTTTTGAGAAGCATTTCATTCCTCGTTATCTATTTAAAAATGGAAGTAGAATCGACCAAATACCTTTTGACTTCCGTGATAATCAACCAAAACATTAGTCTAATTTCCAATTATTAAAAAGCAATGTCCAAACAACGGGGTCAAAGTGAAAATTCAGTATTATGAGGGACTACGTCAAATAAGTAGACAAAATGCTTTAAACGTGTCTCTCTATGCGCCAGCGATGTTAAAAATAAATCTCCAGATTTGCCAAGTGTCAATAAATGAAGCAACCCAAACGTCAGATGTTCTTTGATGAATAAAGTACAAGCGTCAACGATGCAGACACGTGGACCACACGTCAACATCACAAAACTGCTACGTACTCGCTTCTCATTGGGCCACAAAACCCAAGCAGACGAGAAGTTATTCAGTGTATACCGAGAGGATATTTGCTCACCCAAATATTGTTCACTCATTGCTCGTCCAACTCTTTCATTAGCCAATGCAGTGGGACCCAGAATTTTATGCTATTACTAAATTCTTATTTAATCACAGGTCTCACTGTTTTGACCAATAAAAAAGTTGGGTGAGTATTGAGTGCGTAAATTTTGGGTGAGCATAAATGTATTCATGTATCCCTTTGGAATGACATTTGTCCAATGGATTCTTAACAATTGCAAATCTACAATACATCACTATCTTTATTTTCAACTTATTTATAAGATTGCATTTTAATACAGTTTTTGTTATTTTAAAAAAGCAAGTCTTACTTGCTTTTGCTTTGAAGTTAAATGAGGTGTTCTATGGATAGGTGTTGGGGTTGATGGAACCTCTTACTCCTCAACTTTTATAACAAAGATCTATTACTTTATAATAGTTACATCTTCATTTTTACCCTTCTTTCAACTTTTTTTTTTCTCTATATGATAATGTATATAATAAATTCTACATGTACTGCGACAAAGAGTTACTTATATACTAAACAAAGTCATCACACCAAATAATCATATACTGATGTAGTGTGACGTTTCAATAATAATATGAAGCCAAGTGACCCACAGTAAATAAGGGCACATGAGGATATGAGTAGTACTGAGAGAGATTAATCACTAAGCACGTTATCATGTAATACACCCCAATCAAGTGCTAAAAAAGAAACATTTCAATATTTATTTATTTTCAATGAATTTGATAATGAACTAGTTAAATGAAAATGCATTCAAAAACCTAATTAAAACTTTAAGCAAAAAGATTCTATAAATTCAAATGTATAAAATTTTCAGTTTTATCAAACTGATTCGTAATATCAAAATTTGTAATGTGCTCCTAAAAATATGGGTATATGGTGCCGAGTAATGTTTGTCACATAACTCACTTCACAACCATCTCACACTTATCTTTATCTCTCTCTTGGGTAACGTGTGTGATCCACTGAAATTAGCCAGAATCCACAATACTACTCAAGAGAGATAGAAATAGTTATAAGATGGTTGTGAAAGTATGTTGTGCCCCCTAGCATTGGTTTTTTTTTTTGGATAAAGTGTCCCCTAACATTGTTGATATGGCATTATACAATCAACAATGATAGGGATACACACCAAACGACATACTGTGCTTTAAATGCATGTATCATGTGCTGTTTGATTTTTTTACACTTTTTTTTGCATCACTTACACACATGGTACATGCATTTAAAACTGATGTATCGTTTGGTGTATATTCCTATCATTTTTTATATACAATTATGGTGTCACACCACGATCACTAAATAACTTCTAGATTTTGAAGTCAACAACTTGTACTGCTCGCAAAAAACATACGATTGCATATTATTTGAACGTTACACCATGTCAATATGATCAAACAGTGAATAGTGTTAGGTGTGTCACACCATAATTTTTCCAAGACAGAATAGAGGGAGAATTTTTTATCACAGCAAATCTAGGTATTAGTTCAAAGATGACACGTGTGTCAATATCTTAAAAGCAAATTTTAAAATCGAGACGTCGCTCTGGTAGTATCTTATTGGCTCACGTAAAAGATAGAGAGAGAGAGAACTATCTATGCGTACGTACACGTGTTTGATTTCAACGTACGGATGTGGAGAAAGCAGTAGACAGATGAACGGTCCAGATGTGTTTGTTTAGGCGGAGTAGCACTACGTCACATAAACCAGTACACGCAGGACTGCCCGAGGTTGTCTTGGGCAGCTGACCGTGGCTCGTGGACACCAAAAAATGCAAAGAGGTGTCCGGTGTCCTCTCTCTCTCTCTCTCTCTTTCTCTCTCTAGTTTCATTTTAATGGGTCCTTGTGCGCGCGCTACTGATCTTTCTATTCTCTCTCACTCTCATCTTTTTGATTTTTGAATTCAGTTTTTAGATTATGAAATTTTTGACGTTTTTGTATAATTTCGGTTTTTTTGAAGAATTGAAACGCAATGTAAGAAATTGCATTCTCTAATGGCGGATATTTGCTGCGGCGTAGTGAGTGAGAACGAGGCGTCATCGTCGTCTTGCGACACCGGTTCAAGAGCCGCTCGGCGACGGAGAATGGAGATCCGGCGGTTCAGGTTCGTCAGCGACTCGGACTCAGACCACAAGCGTCAGAAGCTAAAGCCACATGAATCGACGTCGTTTTCGCGTGACTGCGAGACCGCCGTTGAGAACTGCTCTTCCGAAGAGATCAGAGAAAGTAGAAAAAAATCGGAGACGAAGGAGATCGTAACAATTTCTAAACAGCCTTTGATTTTGTTGACACCGATTCCATCTGATATCGAAGTTTATCCTAAGTATGGTATGGCCTCGGTTTGCGGACGGCGGAGAGATATGGAGGACGCGGTGGCGATCCACCCCTCGTTTTGCCGGAGCGAACACGAAATTGACACCGATTTTCACTATTTCGGTGTTTACGACGGCCATGGATGCTCTCATGTATGTGAATTTAATTTTCACTTCCTTACCTTACTTTCTGAATCAATTAATGTCTGTTAATTAATTATTACAGTTCTGAGTGTTTTGTTTATTATTTATTTTGAATCGTTATAGGTGGCGATGAAGTGTAGAGATCGATTGCACCACCTCGTGAAGGAAGAGTTGGAGAATCGAGTAGCGTCGTCATCGGAATGGAAGAATGCGATGGAGAGAAGCTTCTCTCGCATGGACAAGGAAGTGATTGCAGCCAACGAGAGCGTCGGCGGCGGCGGTAGTTGCCGGTGCGAGCTACAGACGCCGGATTGCGACGCCGTTGGATCTACGGCTGTGGTGGCCATTGTAACATCGGAGAAGATTATCGTTGCTAACTGTGGTGATTCCAGAGCTGTTATGTGCCGTAATGGCAAGGCTGTCCCTCTCTCAACAGATCACAAGGTTAGTTACTTGTCACAAATGCTTACAGTGATACATGTGTGTGTATATATATATATATATATTTATTCATGTTCTGAAGTGGATCTTCAAACAGGAGATATTGTATAATATGGATCGAAATGCGATAATCGTTTACTGAACTCTGATTTTCTCGATTTGCGTTGATTACAGCCGGATCGTCCAGACGAGCTGAGCCGGATTCAGGCCGCCGGTGGCCGTGTTCTGTACTGGGAAGGCGCACGTGTTCTCGGAGTGCTCGCCATGTCCAGAGCTATAGGTAAGAGTCAGAGGGACAACTCAAATACTCCGTATATGTTTGTTCGGATTCTGGGGCTATTTCCTATTTAGCCCCTCATGGGATTCTAGTGTTACTATTCTGATATAATATTACTCAGCCGTCTCAAATACAGAGGAGATTCTGAAGGATAGTATCTGCGATAACTCCTCGAAATCACGGTCTTGTGTGTGTGTATATATATATATATATATATATATAAAAGGAATAAAGATGAGATCCAAGAATTTAGTTTAGGTGGTGAGGTTAATAAATTTTAAAAAGTTTACCTGGGCTAGCTTATATAATTTAGGGCAAATTACACTCTCTTTGAGATATATGAAAATTATAATGACTCCATTTTAGTTTAGAAAATAATACTCATCTCCTCTTATTTACTTTTTGTGTAAGATTACTCCATTTATCCCTTTTTTCTCTTTATATATATATATGTGTGTGTGTGTGTGTTTACGCATTAAATAAAGGATTAATTACACTTTAGCCATGTGGTTTGGTCCGATGCCACTTTATCCCCAATGGTTTAAAATTGACCACTTCTCCTGTGCTTTCGGGTAAAGTCTCCCTGCTTAAAAAAGCGGTAAGTTGACACTTTACTCCTAAAACATATGGGAGTTAAAGCGTCATCAGGCCAAACCATAGGGGTAAAGTGTCATCAGACCAAACTATAGGGGTAAAGTGGTCACTAATTTTAGCGCAGACACTTTACTCGAAAGCACAGGGGGGGTTAAGTGGTCAATTTTAAACAACAGTTAGGTAAAGTGGCATCGGGCCAAACCATAGGGGGTAAAGTGTAATTAACCCATAAATAAAAGAGTAATGCTAACTAGGCACACTTTGAAATGCACGTTAAATTTGACATTTAATGCTTTAAATATAGAGTTCCTTGTGCCGTGTGAAATTTTTACACTTTTCTTTGTACCACTTACACAACACGTGGTACATGCATTTAAAGTTGGGTGTCAAATTCAGTGTGGATTTCAAAGTGTGCCTAGCATTACTCTAAATAAAATTATATATACATTATCAAATTTTACAAAATTAGATTTATAGTTTTTAGACCTAGCGTTATAAAAATTTGTCGTTCGAAGAAAAAAAAAAAAAAAAAAAAACTAACTTTATAAAAAATTATAAATGATAAGAGTAATGCTATGCTTACCAACTTTCTTTCCCAAAAGTGACAGTAGACCAGTTGATTTTGATTGGTTGATGTTAAAGTAGTTCCACAGTGGTTCCACTTTAACATCATTTGAGATAAAAATTTGGAAAATACGGAGTATATCATTACTTTAAATAAATATTCTAACGTCTTTCATCTATTATTTGGAAAAAAAGTTAATGACTTAATATAAAAAAATTAAATCTATAAAAATATTATAGACTTGTAAATTTTTTCTTTGGATAAAAATTTGGGAAGCATATCATTACTCTAAATAAATGTTCTAACGTCTCACCTACTACTTGGACGAAAAAGTTAATGACTTAATATTAAAAAACTAAATTGGTAAAATATTGTAAATTTGTAATTTTTTATTTGGGAAGAAAATTTGGGAAGCATATCATTACTTTAATTAAATGTTTTAAAGTTTTTCACCTACTACATGGACAAAAAAATTAATGGCTTAATATTAAAAAAACTAAGGGTCCGTTGGATAAAACTAAAAATTAAGCTGAATTTTAAGTATTGAAAGTTTTTAAGCGATTGAATTTGCAATACTGAAAACAGTGTTTCAAGTATCGAGATGGAATGTATTTAGTGATTATTTTCAGTATAAATTTTTCACTTGAAGTTTTTAGTAGATTTTTGGTTAGCTTTTTTAATTAAGTAGTATATTATCAAACGCACTGTAAATAAATAAGGGCTGAAAATTTTCATTTTCACCATTTAATTAGGTTAACAAACACACCCTAAATCTGTTAAATATTGTAAATTTGTAAACTATTTAGGTTTTATAATCATTATCCCTAACTTACAATAATTTACAAATTTTTAATATTTTATAGATTTAATTTTTTAATATTATATCATTAACTTTTTTGTTCAAGTAGTACATAAATGACCTTAGAATATTTTATTTAGAGTAATGCTATGCTTTCCAAATTTTCATCCCAAATGATATTGAAGTGTGACCACTATGAAATTGTTTTAACATCAACCAATTAAAATCAACTGGTTCCACTGTCGCATGTGTTGGGAAATACTTTTGGGAAAGAAATTAGGATGCATGGCATTACTCTTTTATTTATAAATATTTACTCCGTATAATTTTTTTTTTCGAACTACAAATTTTTATAAAGTTAGGGCTGGATACTATAAATTTAAATCTATTAAATTTGCTAATGTATATATAATTTTATCTAATGCGCGCACGCACACATATACACTCCCTCTGTCCCATTTTATGTATCCCTTTTCCCCTTTTGGAATGTCTTAAAATTGTTGTCTACTTTCTTAAATTAGTACTCCCTCCGTCTCATTTGAGAGTCCTGTATTCCATTTTGGGATGTCCCAAAATTAGTGTCCCTTTCCTAATTTAGTATATAATTTTTACTTGCTTTTCAAAACTACCCTTCATTGAAATCTACACCAAGAAAAAACTATAAAAATTGTAATAATTAGGGGCAATTATGGAAAGTAAGTGTAGATTCTTCTTGTCACCTTAATAAGTTGAGTTCCCAAAAATGGACTCACAAAATAGAACGGAGAGAGTATATAAATTTTACTTAGTTTTTCAAATTATCCTTTCTTGCAAGCAACACCAAAATAAAATAGAAAAAAAAATTGCAATGATTAGGGGTAATTGTGGAAAGTATGTGTAGATTATTTTTTTCCCCTTAAATAGTTGGATTCTCTAAAAGGGACATATAAAATGAGACGGAGGGAGTATATATAGAGTGAGGATCAGGTGCGGGTGTTAAGGGGCGGACCTCTTTTAGCGACGAAAATGTCGCTTTTAGCGACAAAACTTTTCATCGCTAAAAATCATTATTTTAGCGATGAAAAATTTCGCCGCTAAAAGCAACATTTTGTCGCTAAAAGTGGTCCGTCCCAAAGTCTGTCTTTTGACACCCGCTTAAGATCCGGACTGTGTGTATATATATATATATAAGGAGATGAGGGGTAAATTGATAATTTTACACACAAAAAATCAGTAGAGATGAGCTGAGTGTTATTTTTCAAACCTGGAGGGAAAGTCAGTGTAATTGTCATGTACCTTGACTCAAGGGAGGTAGTGTAATATGCCCTATAATTTAAGAATAATGTTTTTTTTTTTTTTTTGATAGAAAGAATAATAAAGTTTACACTGAAAGAATAATAAAAAGAATAATGTTAGGTACAACTAATATTTACTCCTAAAAAGTACACGTACTATGACAGTGACAATTCTGAAATGAAGTTTATCCACGTGTTTTTATATTTAATAATTAAAGAATATTTTTAATGATTCAAATCAGCAAATCAGCATGTGTATCTTTGAATTTCTTAGTATTACTCATAATTTAAACATATTTATAAATATACCCATCTGTTAGATATCGATTCTAAGTTCTAAGTTTGACTATAAACCTGTGTATATATATATACATACAGGTGATAACTATTTGAAGCCTTACGTTAGCTCCCAACCGGAGGTGACTGTCACTGACCGGACGGCCGACGATGACTGCCTGATACTGGCGAGCGACGGGCTCTGGGACGTGGTGTCGAATGAGACAGCGTGCGGGGTGGCACGCATGTGTATCAAAGGTAAGTCGCCGGAAGCAGCGACGTCGAGCGGTTCGTTTTCTCCGGAGAGGGTCGCCGGCGGGGGAAGGTCAGACAAGGCATGCTCGGACGCGTCGATGCTGCTGACGAAGTTGGCATTGGCTAGGCGTAGTTCTGATAACGTGAGCGTGGTTGTGATTAATCTGAGCAAGGACACGTAGTGAAGTTTTTCAAATTTTTTTTTTTTTTTTTATGTATTTGATTAGGTTTTTTTTTTGGTTTGTATTTGGGTTTCTTGGTTGTGGGTTTGGTGTAAGAGCATCCACAATGTGGAGACTAATTTTAACCTAAATTTAGTCCTACGTTGTGGTACAGGTTTAAAGACACTTACAAATTACAATGGTGTAGATAGTCACACGGTACAAGTAAAGTCGTGTAAATACAAAGTGGCACTCATTGTGTCCCGTTTGGGAAACATGCAACAAAACAAAATTATTTAAAATGCAACTTGTGTGCCGTTTGGGAAACACGTGATATTGTGCATGTCTTTTGACACTCTCACGGCACACTGTGTCGTATCTCCGAACTTAGCAGAAATTTAGCCATACAATAAATTTAAGTTCAGTTAAGTTTCACTATATTATATATCACAGTTAACGCCACACCATTGTTAATGGTTTTATGTTAAGTTTCACTAAGTTGTCCTAAGTTTCACTAGAATAGGGCCACACTTCGTGTATGTGCTAGTTTTTTTTAGCTTAAAAACACTTAGTACCTTGCACTTATATCAAAATTTTATTTTGGGTCTTGCACTTTCGATTGCAACACTTTGGACATTCTATTTTCAGTCTCGTTTCAATTAAGGACAATCGATCACGCAGTTAGTTAAAATGGACGAAAATCATCACTTGGGGGTCACGTGCATGCTTTTTTGCACTTTAGCTAACTGCGTGATCGATTGTCCTTAATTGATGCAAAAAAAGCATGCACGTGGCCTTTACGTGATGTTTTCCGTCCATTTTAGCTAACGGTGTGATCGATTGTCCTTAATTGAAACGAGACTGAAAATAGAGAGCCCAAAGTATTGCAATCGAAAGTGCAGGGCCCAAAGTGAAATTTGGGTAAAGTATAGGGTACTAAAATATATACATATATATATATATATATATATTTTCAGTTCCAGCCAATTGCTTTAGACATTTTTTTTCATATTTGTTGAAGCAATTTTCTTTTAAATGATTGGACATTTTAGTATCCTTGTAATGTTTTTTAGAAAGATAAAGTGTAATGGTTTTACTCTAATTACGAAAAACTTGGAAAATAATGTAGTACTCCTCATTTTCCCTTTATTTATAATAGTATAGATGCACATTGTAGATGCTCTAATGACTCAGTAAATTAAGAGTGGGGGTGGAAAAAAATACTTGTGAGTTGTGAGGGTGGAAATGAAAATCCTCCGAGAGGATATAGAAAATGGATACAAATAGAGCATTTCTTGCTTGGTTTTTTATTTCACTTAATGTGAAATTTCGTTTGTGAAATGAGAAAAGGTAAATATCCAAACAGAGATTAGAATAGAAGAGAAAACATGTTCTCTATTCTGTTTGAGTAGACAATAGATACTAAAAAATAAAAAAATCGTACGAGAAAGAAAAAAAATAGCAATTTTTTCTCTTGTTTGATCTTCCTCTCCTAAGTGAAAAGAAAAGAAAGTATTTAAAAAATTAATTTATTATTTTTCTCATTGTCTTTATAAGTGTAATACATTTGTATGTTACCAGTGTTTTATTTTTTAGAATGGATCTATTAGCACTCACCTATTTTTCTCAAGCACTACTATATTAACACTTTTCTACACACTTTTTGACACACAGCTGTAAATGCATGTAACCTGTGTTATGTAAGTGGTACACAGAAAAGTATGAAAAATTCAAACAGCACAAGGTACATGTATTTAAAGCATAGTGTGTCAAAAAATGTGTATACCTAGCATTATTGATTTTTCTGACTGCACACCATTTAAAAAAACTCTTTTGTTACAATTTAATCCCTATATAAAATTACATGTGAGGACAAAAGGTAGCAAGAGTATCTACATTTGATTTTACTCCAACTGATAATCATTCGTAGTTAATTAGGTGATTGATCATTGATCTGATGAAGGTGGGATAATGAAAGAGAGAGTAGGGCCGGCCATGAGATATTGGGGACCCCATGCGAGATTAATTAATATATCAGGACCCTTTATACAATGGGGGTTGCCCCCTACGCAAATTTTTTTTGGTCTATTTACATATAATTGCAAGTATATTTATATATTATAGTTTGATTTGTGAGTTATTTATTGGTATTTTTGATGAATAAAAGTTTTGTTAAATGTAGCATATATCAAAAATCAAATGTACAAAGATAATATATGCACATATATAGGCCATGAGAGCATTTTAGGGGCCCTTTTGTATAGTGGATCCCAAACCCAAACATGTGTTGCATGTGCTCAGGGCGTGAGAGAGAGAGAGAGAGAGAGAGAATAGTAGCGTGTGGTCCATTAGAGAGGGGGAATGAGATCAGTAAGAAGAAAGGGGCGGTGGGTAGCAAAAGTCCAGGAAGTCTAAGATTTGATCAAAAGCTGTAATAACTGATGTAATCGTGGAATTAAATTGATTTAGATCAATTCAATAATGTTAGGGGCATTAATAAATTTCACCAACACTTACACTCACACTCATACTCTATCTCTCTTCTAGTAGCACAATATGGACCCAAAAGTGCCACTAAAAGAGAGAAGAGTGTGGATGTGAGTGTTAGTGGAATTTGTTAGCGCCCCAATTATTACTCAAATCAATTATATGCATATGTAATTTTTAATTTATTGGCATCAATTATGGTCCGCTTTGATTAGAAGTCTAATTTGGCAGTGTTCATGTAATGTATTCACAAAAACAAATGATTGATAAGTTCAAACGGGGATACAAGGATGAAAGAAGATGGTGCTAGAGAGATGATTATAAGGGTGCTTTTGGAATGAAATGGTGGGGTTGTAAAGAGATAAATCTTAGGGTTAATATGGGGATGATAGTTGGGTGTAAAAAATAAATTATTTTAAATTAAATGAGAATGGTAGGTGTAAATAGTAAAGAGACTGAGTGAGTAAATTAAATGAGTGGGAATAGAATTAGCCTATTTTTTATTCTATTCTCTTCCAAAGTTTGAAACTAATTTGGAGAGAAACCAAGAAAGACTCTTTTTCGCCGCATTTCTTCATTAACTTTTTGTTCCTTCCATCAAATAAGAGAGTGGTACCATATATTGGCTTTGAAAATTTTCTTTCGATGCCATGTGTGATGGTCTCGTCATCGTGGCATGTTAGAGCCAGTGGGGCTCATGATTTGGCTTGTGACGTTTAATGTAACTCAGGATTAAGGTTTTGAAGTGAAGAGGAGGGAGAAAGATTGGGTTTTGTCTTTATTATGGCTGGAGGTGCAAGTTTACTCATGATGCACATAATGGAAATATATCTAAAGGCTAATAAGCTCGGCTAGTTGAGATGGCTAAAGTTTTTGGTCTTCTTAAAGAGTGGTTAATGGTTCAAAATTTCTCAGTGGCCAAAGTAAGAAGGGACATATTTCAAGATTGACATAAAAAAAGATTAATTACATTTTATCCTTTGTGGTTAATTTTATTTCCACTTAATCTTTGGGAATGGACTTCTGGAATAAGAATTCCATTTAAAGATGTGAAATCCGTTTGGTGAGGTTTGGGAATAGACTTCTTGGCAAGAAGGGCTCGTTTGTTTGCCGGATTGATTGGGCGAGTTGGACCATTTTAGTCCAATTCGGATTATACTGTGTTTGGTTGGGCCCTTTGTAGTATTATTTAACCAAAGGTATTGTGTGGTATGGTTAACTTTAGTCCCCCTTGAGAAGGATAAAACTATGAGCAATGATTGGTGCACATAGAATGTGCACAAAAAGTGTGCAAATAAATATCTGAGCCATTCATTTCGGTGGATTCCATAATCTACCGAAATGAATGGTCAAGATCTTTATGTCCACATAGCATTACCTAAAACTATACTGGGGGGGGGGGGGGGGGGGGGGGGGGGGGGGGGGGGGGTGTTTTACCCTTTGTATTTAAACCACCCAACCAAGTGACTATTCACATGTTATTCATAACAACACACAGTTGAAGAGAGAGACAAGAGAGGCGATTCAGGAGATTTGGCTGGCCGAGTTTCATCTCCATCGCAGTCACCGAGCTTCATCTCCATCGCAGCCACCGAGCTTCATTTTCATTGCAGATCTGAGGTTAGGGTTTCATCTTCATCTAGTTTTTTTTGGTCTATAGATAAGGGTTTTGTAAATTCACTACAAAATCTTAGATATGTGTTTGAATAACCACTTCTTCTTAGATCTGTGTTTGAATAATCACCCCCTTTTTTGGTGTCTTTTGAATACAATCTCTACCCAAAATTAAGCAAATATATATGTGTGTGTGTGTGTGTGTGTGTGTGTGTGTGTATTAGTATAATCTGTTTATGATATATTGTATCTTTTCAAGTTAAAAAGACCACTTTGAACTAGAAATAAAAAAGGATTAATGAACTGACCAAGTAGATATGGTCAGTTCATTAACAGAGTAGATCTTTTGATGATTTTCAGTTGCTCATGAAAGTTGGCAATGGCAATTATCAAAATAGGGTATCTGCATTTCATTTTAATTTAATTTAATTTAATTTAATTTTTTCTAATTTGAAGCTACATGAAAGTGGATAATGAAGGGCAAAGAAAGTTATCTACTTACTCTCTTTGAATATTCAATGGGAATTTTTTTACCTCTGTAAAGGGGATTGTTTTGTTTGAAGGGGCTTGTTTTTTATTGAGATATATATGATCTACAATCTGGATCTGGATCTACCCATCATTATTTTCGTTTTTGTCCCAAATATGATTTTCAGCCATTTGGGCAGCCTTGAAACTTAATATTTTTTGGTTTCTTAATACTATTTGCTGACAATCCCAAATGCACTCTTGCCCGAAACCAAGATCCCAATCTCCATTATTACCAACACTAGACTTCCCATCTTCACTTCCACTTTCACTTTTTCTCCATAAAAGCTAATACCAGTTTTTTGAAGCTTGTTTTCTGGTGCTATTATTGGAATTGTAATTGCATTTCCTTTTTTATTTTCTTCCCAGATACAGGTACCAATAGCATCAGGAGATGAATAGCTTGCTTATGGAGAAAGTTAGAGATGTGGACACTTAGGCTCAATTGTCATTCAATTGGTTTTAAAATGTTTGTAATATATGCACTACTTGCACACAATTGTTTGGATTATTTTGACATGTTTAGGATGTTGCATTTGATATTTTGGACATTATTTTTGGTTTTTGTCTTGCTCGTGGGAGCTGTATTGTAATATTAAAGTAGCTATTGAAGAATACAATGTGTTTATTTGAGTGTTGATCTTTAATCGATGTGGACTGTTCATTTGGGAATCGAGTTTATTTTTTTTTTCCCTTTACCTTATTTTTCCTATCTTATTGGTTATTTGGTTGGGTATTTTTTTTTTCCCACTTAAATGACATTGATGGCAAGTTACAGATTAATCCAGATTTATACCATGGTCATCCAAACACAGTATTAGACTAATTGAATTTTATTTTCAGTATAATCCGGCACGAATCAAACACAGTATAAAAATAATACTGTATTGTTTTATCATAGTTATCCCAGGATAACTAACTATACTTAATACAATACCCTTTTATCCTATCCGGCAAACAAACAAGGCCGAAGTGCATCTCCAGAATGCCCATTTAGAGAAGTCAAAAATCCTGACTTCTTAAAACTGTGATTTTTGCACTTTCCCATAAGTTAGGAGCTTTGTATACACAATTACTTTTTTTTTTCCCTTTAAGTGTTTGTATTTTTGCCAATTTTAGAATTTTCATCAGTTTTGAGAGAAATTTTAACAATCTCGTTTAGTCCAAAACCAATGTAACAACCTGCATTTTTATTAAATTATTAGTATTTTGCATTGACATATTTAAACTCAATTTGTATTTTCTACTTTTATTTTAATTACAATTCTCTTGTATTAAATTTGGTTGCTTGTTTTATTGCATATGGGAATTTCTTTTGGGGTCAAACTGTAATTTTATAAAACTTTATTGATACCTGTATTGGATTTCAAAATATGTATTTCAAAACGGTAAAAATAATTTCTCTTGACTCAAAAATGTATTTTTATAAAACCAGACAAATCATTTCTTACGTTAAAACGAATTTTCTGTATTTTTGTGGTGATCACCGCGCCGCGAAAATACCAGTTTATGTTCAAAACTGTCCGTGTCGCATTGAACTCCCACAGATTTTGGAAGTGACGTAAAGTTAGATTAAACTTATGCTTTACTTCCATTAATGGTAACTCATCATTGATTGGGTCTGGGAATACTTTTTTTTGGTGTGTTAACTTAGTGCCTTAAGTAGTTTTCCCAAACACATATGTAGATTCCTAGACACTTGTGTTATGCTTAGTTTGACTATGCTCTTTTGGTATGTGCTAATGTCCTTCTAAAAGCTACCTTGCCAAACACCCCTATAATTCTCAAACAACTTGCTTGGGTCTTGTTTGACAATGTATGTATTGTGTGTATTAATATTGAGTCATAAGCCAAACTTCCCAAACATCCTAAATGCCCCCTATGAGTCTATAATTGACTCTTAGTAATCTGTAGAGATCATATTATCAGATCATATACGTATATGTGTGCTATGTATAATTGACATTTTGGATTAAAACAAATCAAGAGTTTGTAGAGTATAAGTGAATTTGCTTGGCCACCAAGTTCCTCTTTGGGAACTGTCACATCCCAGTCCCACAATAGCAGAACCAAAGCCTGTGGCATGCCACCAAGGCTAAACCAATTCATTAACGTTCCCAAAAAAATTAGTTTTAAGAACATACGTAGTGGAAAAGAAACATAACTCTCATTCTAGTACATACCGGAGCCAACCGAAAATACACTTGTCGCCCGTAGGCTTCAAAATTTGATCCGACCAATTTTCCCTTAAAAGGGTCCCAAAAGAAGCTTAAGTTTGTAATTAGAACTTTTGAAAATATTTGGAAGTAGGAGAACAAACAAGCTCACAGGGGGCATCTCGACCGGTCGAATGTCCCTCTCGACCGGTTGAAAGTCCCTTCGACCAAGTGCCTTTACTGAAGTTTCAAGCAGAGGGGCATTCGACCGGTCGAATGAGTCCCTTCGACCGGTCAAAAGTCCTTTGACAACAAAGCCACTTGTTTCTGTCAAACTTTCGACGCGACAAAAAGTGCCATATCCAATTCCAATTCTTCTGAAACTTTATAAAAGTTATTTAGACATATATATCAACATGCCACTTGAAGGAAAACGCTTGCTGAACATGTTAAGGACGTGTTTGGCACAAATCTCAAACATGCACCAAGACTTGCATCAACACGAACTATCGACTCCTTTACGTACTTAAATCCAAGCTCATGAGTTCTTTCACAACTCTACCATATGTAAAGACATAAGCGATATATAATAACGTTTCAAAACATATCCAGAGCTTCTAATCTACAGATTCCAATACAATCTACTATTCAATTCTATTACAAGTTCCTTATGAAAGCAAGGTAACAAACGTTCTCGACTTCAAAACTACAGGATAATCACGATGAGCCGCCATCAACGTGAACTCCCATCTCCCCGCAATCATTCCTCCGATTCCTCGCCGACATTAATACCTGCAATGGTTATTTAAATAACCACACATATTTCGATTTGTTTAAGCTAACGCTTAGTGAATAAAACAACATATGCATATGAATGACAAACATGCTCGTATTCACATCTCTACATTTCATACTAGTTGCCGGAGACTCACGTGCCCGTCCATACTCCCAATCCGCGACTCCTCGCCAATAAGTCCACGCGAAAGGGTAAGACCCACGATTCTTCTCTTCAATCGTGCGACCTTAATGCCTATATCGGCTCCACAAAATGGCACGGTGACCACGTGCTCCTTCTGACCCACATAAGCAACTTAACATGCTCAAATACATATCACCATGCTCGCGAAAATCAAACATTTCATCGTGCTATTGGGCCTACTTATCAATACAAATGCCCAATATGAACTACACAATATATATCTATAAACTAACACATGCTATTCATACAAAACATGAATAATGTCAAGAAATCATTCCAAAAACATAGTTGAATCACTCACCTCTGAATAACGCTCTTAAACTACGATCCAAGGAAAACCCGTACACAAAGAACGCGCAGAAGTCCGTCTAGTACAGTTCCTATCGATCAGAATTTCAAATATCAACTTTTATGAAAAATTCTAGAAAATAACTTTTCAGAAAACTTGGCCAAATAAGGCCCAAGAGGTATCAAAATGAAGCTCTTACCTCGGGGAGTTCGAATATGAAATCTAAGAGAAAACAAACGGACGGAAGGTCGTCGTTTGGCGCCGCAAAGCTCTAAGCTCCAAAATCTCCCTATAACCCCCTTTTGGAATTTAGGTTAGAAGTTATGAAAATTATGAAAGTCATAGCTTTCTATGTATAGGCAATATTTTCTAAAATTGTGTTTACCTCCCCACGAGTTTTCAAAACTCATAAACAGTCTCCAAAACTTTCTACACAGCTAATTCATAGCTTCACGAGTGAAACTTCAAAATTATAAAAGTTTCTGACTAAGTTCCGTTTGGTTGCTAAAACACGAATTTCTACATGATTTTTATGAAATTGCTAATTAGCCTACCAAATTAATAGCGTGTTAATTTGTCCTCACCAGGATACTAAAAGTAACAACAGATATAAATTCTAAACCAAAAATAATACAGATATTGAAATACACAGGTAAACATTTATTTCCAGATAAACATTTAAGGTATTCTACAATGACCGTCTCAATCTCGGAGAGACGTCACAACAACAAAACACTCGTTCACACCGTCTCAAAGGGTTCTCTAACACAGACACCCAAATCGACTCGTGAGTCAAAACTCACTCACATATGTGCCAAAATGCACAACACATCACATTATCATGAAAGACAATGTAATGAAATGCATAACACGATTACGGGTGTTATAATTCTCTCCCCCTTAAAAGAAGTTTGTCCACAAACTTTGAGTACCATCTCATCAATTCACAAAGACTTTCTCACAAGTACTGCCAACTTTCATTCATCACAACCCACACATCTCTACTGAGATGTTATAATCTCACGAGGAAAATAAATCCTTAAGCTCTGTAGGAAAATAAATACCCAGAGTTCCTGTCTCAATCCAATTAAAGCTTCTAACCGCATTCTCGTAATTATCGAACTACCTCGATAAGTAAGGACATCAATGCCTGAGTAGATATACTCAAAAGTCAAATATGACATTTCCCATCACATCACTAACCCATACATGCTTTCATTGTACTTGTCACATATCTTTTCTGAACTCAAAATTATTATCACAATACCCAAGTCAAAGGAAATAACTCCTCTCACTTCCACCCATCTTTCCTTTAGACTAAGAGTCGTTTCCAACACGTCTCAACTGGTTAACAACCATACCTGATTCTTCATCTCGAAGTGCACCAAACTGAGTACTTTCATGCATATATACTATGTCGATAAGTCAATGCATCAACCAACTATTTCATATACCATAGATTTAATCCCTTATCCTGCTAATCACGGAATACTTGTAGAACGATAACACGTTTTCAAACAACTTTCATTCCTTTTTAAATTCCATTCGGTTTAATCCAACCTCGTATTATACTTCCAATCATACATGCCTCGTAAGACACTATCCAGATTTCTTAACTGGAAATTTCGTATTGCTCTACTTCTTCGAGCCCACCTGATGTCCCGAATAGTTAAACATACTTGCCCCTTTATCTCTTGCATTCTGTACTCGAACTACCGTCGACTAACGTAGAAGATTTAATGTTACACCTTCAATTTAAAACTTGTAACAAAGTCAATTACATATTCTCTCTTTTGTTTTTAAATTAAATTATTTTAAAATTTTGCATAATATTTCCACATATAGTTACTCCAATATCCGTCGCAATAATTAACGTTGTGAACCCAAACTTGACTTAGTCAATCATACACATACCATAGAGTTTATAAAATGTACTCCCATGTTCATAACATACCTCGTTCATGTCTTAAACCCTTGGCCATTCACAATCCATTCTCATTTACGTAGTGTACACACACCCTGAGCCAATTATTTTTCTGTCGCAAATCTCAACACCAATGTACTCCATTCCCATCTCATACCTTACTCGTATACTATCCTTTAGTCTATCAGTCCATGTCGATCCACCACCATTTACGTAGTTATACGACTCCATAAGTCTCCAGTGTTTCACTTCCACCCTTACACAAGCTCATACCAAGCGTACTCATGTATCTCAACTCTTACTGAATTTCTGACAGCCCTTTACACTGAACATATATTCTTTGTATAACATCTCAAGGCTTCATACCTTATTTAATGATTTAATATTTCATAACTCTAGTCAACCTGACTTAACTCCAATTTAGATTCTCTAATCCTTTATATTTTCCATTTTGATCTCAAATTCATTGTTCTTGAAGAACCTGCTGTCCCAAGTATTTCATACTATTCCCGTAACCATCTGAAGACAATTCAATAATTTGGTCTTCCCAATCAAAGTACCATAGTCTCACTGTGTTTGATAAATTTCTTATCGACTTTCAACTCACATATCTTTCGTGACAATGCTCAAGTCAACTCGTTTAACAGCACTACTTCCAACTTACTAATTCCAAGTGTACAACATTTCACTAACCCTTTACTTTAGAATTTCCAAGTTGATAATCTACTCACATAGAACTCATTCGTTTGACGACCACCACTTTGTCTCAAGCACTAAGCATACCATATCCCTCCACGATACTCGTCTTCCAAAGTCCACTTGATACCTTGTTATAAATATTTAACAAAATTTTCTTACTCAAACAAAAGTTTGATTTAAAAAAAAACATTTTAAACACTTAAAAGTTTCTTGGGATGAAATCCGACATTCTCAAAATTCTCCAACCTCGTTGGAATTCAAGACGACCGAGATAGCATTCTGCTACTTTTACCATTTTCGTCTGACCATTTTACATTCCTTCTATCATATCTGATAATGTACACACGTACTACCACATCTTTATCTCACTCTTACCGTTCATGTTCACTTATTCATCGAAGCCTCATCTTCCCAATTTATATTTTCACCTTTCTAACTTGACTTACCCAAAGTCACTTTACTTATCCATTTCCACAACTGCTCTTGTTCAATATCGTAATACTTCTCATACTCCAACCCCTCCTTGGCAACCACTCACTTTAAACACTGAACAATTTTTTTTTATAATCATTAAAAGATCTTTCATTTTGTTTGAAATACGAAAACTAGCAAAGAAAGCATAGATTAGACATCTTAAAAGAACTTTTATGTGACAAAATAGCCCAAGGGAAAAATGGTCATTTATAAAGTATGGTTAAATTTTACATCAAAAGATACCTCTTTGAGTCCCTGTTCCAACGCTAGAAATGGCGCGCGAATCTGAATTTTCTACAAAGAGTTATGCCAGTTTTCGTAAAACTCAACGAAAATTATCCTTGAAATCACTGTTTAGATCAGAGGGGTATTCGACCGGTCGAGCTGCCCCTTTCGACCGGTCCAAGTACCCATTGGACCAAAATTTACTCCATTTAACATCTTTAAAAGTCCCCAAATTCACAAGAAATTTGGGGCTACTTCCCAACCACCTTGGAACCACCCGCAAGTGCCCAAAAGCATCAAAACTCCTCGAATCACACAATTATTGGACTCAGGTTCAGGTTTATCCTCATTACAATCCCTTGTAATAACAACCTCCTCTACAAGATTCTCTATAAGGATCCTCTTATATCAATGATATCCGAGGAGATGACAGTTGAGGCAGATGCCCCAGGACCTACTTCACCCTCGACCTCTCAGAGCTGTGATTTCGATGGGGTGGGGTGGGGTGGGGTGGGTCCATTCCATGTCCAGCATTTTTGCCATGTCAACTCACTAGATCTTCTGATGGCTACCTACAGGGATGACTGACTATTTTAGATATGACTTTGTATATATATATATATTAACTATATTGGCTAGTAGCTTTATCTCTTTTTGCAAACTATATTTACATGCATTGGAGTGTAGGGCAATGACCGCATTTTTGTGACATTTAACTCTTGCATGGACGAAGGACGTCCTAACCTACACAGATAGGATAGGCATTGACCTTATCATACATGCTTTTTGTATCAACTTGATCGAGAAGTTATATATATAAAAATACTCTTTTGTTATTGTCACTGTTTAAATTACTTTATATTCCTGCCGCATGCATGTTCCTCATTCTTTTATCATTGTCATGCATTTAGAATGGCTGGAAGACCGAGGAGAAATAGGAATCAGATCGAGGAGGCACCTTTAGCTGCCAATCCCACATGAATGTTTGAAGCTTTTGTCAGACGCTTGGAGAGGATCGAAAACCCGAATGAGAATTGACAAGATCACTAAACTGGGGATAAGTTGCTAGAGATATTCCAAGCACTGAGGCCCAAGTAGTTTGCGGGAACTACAGAGCCCTGGAAAGCTAAACAATGGTTAAGGCAGATGGACCAGATGTTCGAGGTTGTGCAGTGCAATGAAATGGATAAGAGGAGATTGACTACCTTTCAGTTAACCGATGTCGTCGCAGACTGGTGGGACTCAGTAATAGCCACCATTGGGAATGAAGCTGCTATGGGAATGATATGGACCGCATTCAAGGGAAGATTCTTGAAAAAGTATTTCTCGACTACAGAAAGGCATAGGAGCGAGATGGGATTTATGGAATTGACTTAGGGGACTAAGTCGATGCAGGAGTACACCACGTAGTTCGAGAGGCTGTCACGATTCTCCCCCCACCTGGTTGATACAGAAGATAAAAGATACGTAAGTATAACCAAGGGCTGACACCGCAGATTCGTCGTCTGATTCTCGACCACCTAGATAAGTCGTTTGAAGGACTAGTTGCCCTGGCCACTGATCTGGAGGAAGATGCTCGAGTGAACCGTAAGCAATTTGATTTTCGACTGCCTTAGAGGGGTAGCTTTGGAAATAAGCCACCAACATATCGCACACAGGGTCAGAAGAGAAATTTTGATGGAAGCAAGAAAACCCAAGCTGTCACATATCCGACTCAATCTCGAGTTGGTTAAGGAAGTAGTGCTAGGAAATGCTTTGCAACCCTGGTCATCTGGCTCGAGACTGCAAGGCACCGAGGCGTGTTACATAGCAAGGGATAATCTGCTACAACTATGGTGAACCAGGCCACATCAGCAAGTTCTGTACTGCTCCTAAGCAGGTGACGTATGGTCAACAGGGTCAAACTTGCCTAAGCCGCTGGGTATGACGGAACTATTTATGAAGAAGGAGATTATGGAGAAGCTCAGCCCGATCAGCAAGCTGTGGAAGGTACATTAACCTTATCTAACTCCCAAGTTAAAGTTTTATTCGATACGGGTGTTGCACTTTCATTTATATTTGTTAATACTATCCGAAGATTGGGTATTCTACCACATTATTTAGAGAAAGCTTTGAGGGCTACCTCACCTTTAGGAGCCGCAGTCAAGTTAGGACATGTGTGCAAGGATTGTCCCTTATGATTTGGAGATCGTGAAATCCCTGCAAGGCTGATTGTCCCATCGATGAAGGAGTTTGACATAATCTTAGGAATGGATTGGCTCGCTCAGAGTCAAGCAAAGTTGGATTGTGCGAGGAAGAGAATTACATTCTCCAACAATGGGAATCAACCCTTTGATTTCTAGTGTAACCCTTTGGGAGATATGTTCCTCACGAGATGCATAGCGAACATCGAAGTTGTCAGTACAGAGGCGACAGTGTCATCTATACCTGTAGTCAAGCCCTTCAAGGAAGTACTTCGAGACATATCTAGTTTGCCACCCGAGAGGAGTATAGAGTTCTGTATCGAGCTTATACCGGGGACCGCTCTGATCATGAAGGTTCCTTACAGAATGGCCCCCGCCGAACTATCAGAATTGAAGGAACAAGTTTAAGAGCTCGAGAATCTGGGTTTTATATGCCCAAGTACGTCGCCTTGGGGAGCACCAATGTTATTTGTAAAGAAGAAGGATGTGACGCTTCGACTGTGTATCGATTATAGAGAATTGAACCGCGTAACTATCAAGAATAATTATCCCTTACCTCCCTTACCTCGGATTGACAATTTGTTTGATCAACTACAGGGAGCTACAATATTCTCCAAGATTGACCTACAGTCGGGATATCATCAGTTGAGGGTACGGAAGGAAGATATACCTAAAACTACCTTCAGAACCCGATATGGTCACTATGAATTTTTTTTGATGCCTTATAGGAATGACGAATGCCCCGGCAATGTTTATGGATCTGAATAGAGTGTTCAAGCCTTATTTAGATCAATTTGTCATCGTCTTCATAGATGATATTTTGATCTATTCTAAGTCAGAGGAAGAACACGAACAACATCTACGGATAACGATGCAGACGCTTAAGGACCACCACTTGTATGCCAAGTTTAGTAAGTGTGAGTTCTGGTTACAAGAAGTGAAATTTTTGGGATACAAGGTGTCGTCTCAAGGAATTTCTGTGGATTCATCCAAGATTGATGCTGTGTCAA
Source organism: Hydrangea macrophylla (assembly GCA_033977485.1). NCBI lineage: Eukaryota > Viridiplantae > Streptophyta > Magnoliopsida > Cornales > Hydrangeaceae > Hydrangea > Hydrangea macrophylla. The sequence continues at coordinate 15,268,935 of CM066989.1, forward strand.
ACTGGGTTAGGCCAACCAACCCTACGAAAGTTAGGAGTTTCCTTGGACTAGCAGGTTATTATCAGAGATTTGTCGAAGGGTTCTCTAAGATAGCCGCGCCGTTGACCGGATTGACCAGGAAAGCTCAGAAGTTCGAATGGGCAGAGAAGCATGAACGCGCCTTTCTTGAGTTGAAAGAGAGGCTCACCACCGCATCGGTACTAGCCATACCCAAGCCTAATGAGAAGTTCACTATCTTCATTGACGCGTCTTATCAACGACTGGGGTGTGTACTTATGCAAGATGGAAGAGTTATCGCCTACGGATCTAGACAGCTGAAGCCAGATGAGTTGAACTATCCTATTCATGATTTGGAAATGTCCGCAGTGGTATTTGCACTCAAGATTTGGAGATACTATCTCTACGGTGAGAAGTTTGATATGTTCTCCGATCATAAGAGTCTGAAATATTTGTTCACACAAAAGGAGTTGAACATGAGGCAACACAGATAGATGGAACTTATTAAAGCTTATGACTTCACGTTAGAATACCACCCAGGTAAAGCTAATGTAGTCGCTGATGCTTGAAGTCGGTAAACTCGTGGAATAATTGTCTCTTTAATGGTTAGAGAATGGTGAGTATTGGAAACATTGGCTGAGTTTGAGGTGCAGAAAGTTGGGGAAGAAGAAGGACAACTGTTTGGATGCCTTATCCTACAGCCTACTCTTATTGACCGCATTATCAAAGCGCAGAGAGGAGATGAGAAATTTCGGACATAGGTTGTGAAGATGTCAGAAAAGGATCCGACAGAATAGAAGGTGGGAAGTGAAGGAGGATATAGATGCAGAGACACATTATGTGTACCAGATTGTGGAGATTTGAGAAATGATATTCTGGAAGAAGCACATAAGTCAAGATATACAGTTCACCCGGGAGGAACCAAGATGTACAAAGACTTGAAAAGAAATTTTTGGTGGGAAGGTATGAAGAAGGACGTGGCCGAATTTGTGGCCAAGTGTTTGACGTGTCATCAAGTCAAAGCTGAACATCAGAGACCGTCGAGATTGTTGCAACCGCTACCTGTACCAGGTTGGAAGTGGGAGTACATCACCATGGATTTTGTAGCGGGATTGCCTCGATCTCAGCAGAATCATGACGCTATCTGGGTAATTATTGATAGATTGACGAAGTTTACTCATTTCATTGCTTATGGTATGACATATCCGGTAGAGAAGATGAGCCGGATGTACATACAACAAGTTGTGCGACTTCACAGTGCGCCTGTGTCAATTGTGTCAGATCGCAACGAGCGTTTTACTTCTGGATTTTGGAAAAGTTTGCAAGAAGCTATGGGAACCTCGTTCAAGATGAGTACTTCTTTTCACCCTCAGACAGATGGGTAGACTAAGCGTGTTAATTAGATCATAGAGGATATGCTTAGGGCTTGTGTCATCGATTTTGATGAATCTTGGGAGATGCACTTACCTTTAATTAAATTTGCCTATAATAATAGTTATCACATGAGTTTTGGGATGGCTCCATTCGAAGCATTGTACGGATGACAATGTCATTCTCCGTTATGTTGAGCAGAAGTCGGAGACACAGAATTATTGGGACCAGATTTGGTTAGAGAAACCAACGAGAAGATTTCCTTGGTCAAGGAACAGATGAGGATCGCTCAAAGCCAGTATAAGAGTTATGCCAATCGGCGTCGGAAAGATTTGGAATTCAGTGTCGGAGATCACGTACTCCTTAAAGTTTCACCGACCCGAGGAGTAGTACGCTTCAGTCTCAAGAGAGGAAAGTTAGCCCCGCGTTTCATTGGACCATTCGAGATTTTAGAACGTGTTGGAAAAGTGGCTTATCGACTAGCACTGCCACCGAAGATGTTTGGGGTCTACAATGTGTTCCATGTTAGTATGCTGAGAAAATACATACGATATCCCTCATATGTGGTTAGCTATGACGATATTGAGACGAGTCATAACGTTTCTGATAAGGAGAGGCCAGTGAAGATTCTGGATCGGAGTATCAAGAAATTGAGGAATTAGGACATTCCGTTGGTGAAGGTTCAGTGGAATCATCATGACGAGAACGAAGCCTCGTGGAAAGTTGAAGCTGATATGAGAAAGAAGTGCTCAGAGTTGTTTCAGGACTAGTTAGTTTTGATTTCGGGGACTAAATCCTGATTAATGGAGGAAGGATGTAACAACTTACATTTTCATTTAATTATTAGTATTTTGCATTGTCATATTTAAATTCAATTTGTATTGTCTGCTTTTATTTTAATTACAATTCTCTTGTATTAAATCTGATTGCTTGTTTTATTGCATATGGGAATTTCTTTTGGGGTCAAACTGCAATTTTATAAACTTTAGTGATACTTGTGTTGGATTTCAAAATCTGTATTTCAAAACGGTGAATATAATTTCTCTTGACTCAAAAATGTATTTTTATAAAACCAGACAATCATTTCTTACGTTAAAACAAATTTTCTGTATTTTTGTGGTGATCACCGTGCTGCGAAAATACCAGTTTATGTTCAAAATTGCCCGCGCCGCATTGAACTCCCACAGATTTTGGAAGTGACGTAAAGTTAGATTAGACTTATGCTTTACTTCCATTAATGGTAACTCATCATTGATTGGGTTTTGTTTGGGAATATTTTTATTTGGTGAGTTAACTTAGTGCCTTAAGTAGTTTTCCCAAACACATATGTAGATTCCTAGACACTTGTGCTATGCTTAGTTTGGCTATGCTCTTTTGGTATGTGCTAATGTCCTTCTAAAAGCTACCTTGCCAAACACCCCTATAACTCCCAGACAACTTGCTTGGGTCTTGTTTGACAATGTATGCATTGTGTGTATTAATATTGAGTCATAAGCCAAACTTCCCAAACATCCTAAATGCCTCCTATGAGTCTATAATTGACTCTTAGTAATCTGTAGAGATCATATTATCAGATCATATACGTATATGCGTGTTATGTATAATTGACATTTTGGATTAAAACAAATCAAGAGTTTGTAGAGTATTGTTTGCACCCAAAAACCGCCAAAAGTTTTTGAGCCAGAGTGGCATGAAATTAGAAAGGGGGGAGGCCCGCCTATAGGTTGTAATAGCTTATCGGGCTCAAGAGGACGACGTCATATGGTCTTTAAGAGACCTATAGTTATTGGTTAAATATGGTGAGTGATGAGTAGTCTAATCGGGTGATAGTTATGATGTGAGCCCGATTGGAAGGTTGGGCATGAATGAGGACCATTGGCTTAGGAGTAACATAACCTAACGCAGTGTATGCCCGATGGTAGATCAAAGCAGCATGAAGGCTAATCGGACACCGTATAATTAAGGATAGTTGTATGAGTCCGATCGGCCATAGGCATTCATAAAGAGACCATCGGGCATGAAAGACAGTATTGAAATTGGTTAAGCCCGATTCAGCTTAAAGAAAGTAGTTGACAAGGCCGATGGACTAAAAGGGGAAGGCGGTGTTATTCATAGCTATCATGGTGATGTCATCCCAAATTTTTAGGAAGCAAGAGTCCGGTTTGGAAGGTATTTAATCACGTCCATCTGGATTGGAAAACTGATCCATAAAATGTAGGAATTGGTTCAATCAAGAGTCAAGATAAGGCAAGAGTTGAAGACTGGGAAGGATTCTTCCACTATCAATTAATCAGGACTGCTTAAGGCGCAAGAAAAGGAGTTCTTTCCTTATCAGAATTCCTAGAGGCCGCTATAAATATGGAAGCAGGCCAACCAAGCAAAGGGACTCCGCGTCATCTCGAAAAACAACACACATTGTATCCAAAAAACATTCAAAGCATTCAAACATTTATGTTCTTTTTGCATTCATAGCAAATAGATCTACCCTCATTTTATATTTTCTTTACTATTTTCACTCTTACGAACAGTCGAGAGCCTGTTCTGATTCAGTTCTTCGCTTATATGTTATATTTTCCAAACACTTAATAAAATCTGTATTTTATTAATCGTTTGTGATTTGTTTACCTGGTAAACTCTACACTATTTGGCTTGTGCGCTTCAGTACTGCCAATGGATTTTTGGTGAGGGTACTTTCCTATTCATCACACACAATCACTCTATTTAGAAGTCAGATTCATAAAGTCTTGTGTATCACTCACACAAGCATTTAGGAAATTAGTTTGCACACACACACATCAAGCCCGTTTGGCTCTGGCACGCCCGCTCAAATTACAAGCAAACAATTTGGCACGTCCAGTGGGACCCATAGTGCGAAAACATGCCTCCCAAGAAGAACAAAAAAAATGGACAGGACGATCCTGCCGTTGACCCATTTGTTGAAGAGAGTACAGGCTGCTCCCCTGTGGACAGCGGCGTGACTCTCGAGGCAATATCAGAGGCTATGAGGATGAACGTTGAACCTATGAGGCGAGGCTATAATGCCTTAATGGGTTCGATGGGTAATCTAAAAGACTTAATCGGCCAAACAGCCGAAATACATCAGGGGCAAACCGACCTAGTCTTATCTTCCTAGATAACACATTCGAAGTTGGACATCCTAACCAATAGGATGGACCGGCTTTGTACTATTCTTGAGGCCAATAACAACCAACAAGCCTCAGGATCTGCCTAAGGCTCAGGATCGGGATCGGGCATAGGCGTGTCCGAGACGAAGAAGGAGCTACGATACATGATCCCAAATCTTAGGGGGTCTGATGGCTTAGGCAAACAGCCCGAGTCATAGCTTGAAGATGGTGGAGGGTCCGTTGTCACCAATCCTACTGGATCGGTACCACCACTGACTCTTCCACCTATCGACCGCAATCCAGAGATAATCGGCCAACAAACGCCCCCAGGGCACACTGCCGGGAGGCAGAGGCCTAACAATGATGGTTTTTGGCCTCATCGGGCCAATAACAACCAGCAACAATTACCACCCCCCGTGGTAATAGCTCAGCCCATTGCTTCGCAACCCATCAACAGGGAGGAGTTGGTGGCAGCCATATACGAGGAGTATGGCCTGTTTATGAGAAGGATGGAGAGGCCTACCTACAGACGGCCTTACCCGCTTGGAATTGACCAAGTCAACTTCCCACAAGGGTATAAAGTTCCAAACTTTACCCTATTTTCTGGGAAAAATGAACACTCCTCAGTAGAGCATATCGGCCGCTTCATTGTGCAGTGCGGCCATGCGGGCAATAGCGATCCTTTAAAACTGAGGCTGTTTTCAAACTCGCTCACGGGCATAGCATTTTTATGGTATGTCAATCTTCCAGCCAACTCCGTGCAAAACTGGAGAGGGATGGAAGAGTTATTTCATGGCCAGTTCTACAGGACTGAGCCTGAGACATCGTTGGCAGATCTGTCTAGGATGCTCCAACTAGTGGGAGAGACTGTTGAGACTTACATAGCTCGGTTCAGGAAGGCTAAGTACAAATGCAAGACGGTCTTGCCCGAAGAAGAATATGCTAAGATGGCAATGGGTGGAATGTCTTTCAAGCTTCGTAAAAGGTTCGAAGGGACTGATTTCCGTGATTTATTTGGGTTGGCCACGAGGGCCGCCCGTTACGAGCGCATCTTACTAGAGGAGCAGGAGAAGAGGAGTTCCTCCAAAGGAACATATTATAAAGATCCTAACTACGAGGTCCACTTAGCGGACTATGACCTCGAGGCAGAGATCGACATGGCCGAGCTAATCTCTAAGCTGCCGATTGTGTGTAGCGCCTTGAACAAACCCATCAACAACAACGCTGCTGCTAAAAAATGGCGTTTGAGGCAGAAAAAAATTACACGTTTGATATAACAATGGATGATCAGATTTTCGATGCCCTTTTAGTCAAAAAAGTGATCAAATTAGGCGATGATCATCGGATCCCTAAGGCCGATGATATCAAGAACAAAGAATATTGTAAATGGCATAATTCTTAGAAACATTGTACTAATAACTGCGTTGTTTTTCGTAATGTGACATAGGAGAACGTGGAGAAAGGAGTGTTCAAATTCTCGAACAAAGCCATAGGAGTTGATGCAAACCTGTTCCCGCAGATCACCGGAACCAACATGGTTGTGCCCGACATGACCATGTTGACCAGGCCAAGGCAGGAGGTTGACCTGTCCGAGACAGAAGTAGAGTTGTCGCAAAGGCAACAAGAAGGGAAGCAGATTGCGATATCGGCCAAAGGAGGGCTGAAAGTGACAATTTGTGAGCTCCAAAGCACTTTTCAGGAGCGAAAGGAAGTGAAACGGAAGCCTGATGTTAAAACAGACCGATCAACCACTGATAGCCTGATCGCCGATCTACGGTACCAACTTGAGCTGATAGATTAAGGCTTATGCCCGAGGTGCAAGGCCGATATCAAGAAAGGGTCATGCAGCCCAAGTAGGAGGCCCAGAGGCAATGAACATCGGGAGCCAAGCCCAAGAAGATCTGTATATGAGAGGTTGTTACTGCCTTGGTAGAGTTAGGCGAAGCCTGAGTGGCGGACAAAACCCTCCTTTGCTCCGTAAATCGGCCTAAGTGAATCAGGTCGATTGGGGACAAGAGATACCCGAACAATTCCAAAGCCTAGGCTGCAAACAAAGTCATCAACCTCAAACAGGAGCCCAAGGATGGTGTTACCACCCCGGATGGAAGAAGGGATGTGGCATAGGGTTGAACATCCCAAATTCCCAATGCAGCCACAGTACAACAAGTCTTAAAAAAAGAGGTATCAACGCATGAGACAGGCCAAATAGGAACGCCAGTACTGGAAAAATTGGGCTGGAAACCCTTCTAAACCCACAGTGCCTACGTTGCCCGAAACCCAAGAACTTTCAGCTGAGGCAGAACCGTTTTGTGACAGAGAGGCTAGAGCGATGCATACTACGGGACACCTGAAGGAGGAAGGATGCAAGCCCACATCGGACAGGATAAGTATGGAATCCGATGATGATATGTCAGACTCCATCACCTCACCAATTTAATTTGGAACTATTCCGGTAAGTCTGTCATCTAATATGGTGTTTACTTTGCCCATGTCTTTCATGGCCAAGCCAGACCAGCCGACGGCCATAGATGGCGACATAATGGAAGGCCAGACCAATGAGTCGACCGTGATAGAAGATTTGAGTTGGGGTGGTGGAAAAACCATCAAACCCAAGGTAGTAGAGGCCACAAGCAAGAATGTGGATGCTACCGATATACAGTCCGATCGGCCTAAAATAACCATCTTAAGGCTGAAAGGACTCCAGACTGAAGAAGGACTAAGGTCGGCGGGACCGGTAAAAGTGGTTTTTGAAAAACCTACCTATCAGATGTCTCAGCACTTGAAGCCATTATACGTGAAGGGACACATTGAAGGAGTCCCCATAAACAGAATATTGGTTGATGGTGGATCTACCATCAACATTATGCCCCAAATAATGCTGAGGATCCTTCAGAAGTCCGAGTCGGAGTTAAATCTAACCGAGATAAATGCTCAAAGCTTCATAGGTACACTGTCAAGGACAAAGGGTATCCTACCTCTGGAGTTGACCGTTGGGACTAAAACGGTCATGACAGCTTTTTTCATCGTTGAGACCTCGGTCGCTTACAATGCATTGTTAGGTCATGATTGGATACATCCTAATTATTGTATATTTTCTTATTTTCTGGAGAGGCAACGAAGTAGAAGTTGTGGGGGCTAATACAAAGCCATTCGTAGCACGAGTGCAAACGGCAGATGCAGTGTTATATGAGGATGATATCGAACCAGTCAAATTGTTAGGATGTGGCAAATTGGACAGGCCAAACGTAGCTACATTCTGTAAAGCAATTGTACTAGACTTGAAAAATAGCTACCACAATCTCAGTGGGACAGAAGAATTAAGGCCGATTGAGATAAACGCGCAAGAAGACGTCGATGGATCCATAACCGATTGAGGTTGAGAGACAGCTAGCCCTAAAGGCCAGCATGGCCAGATGGTGTGCATACATGGCCGACAGGAGATTGGAGATCGGCCTAGTGGACGAAATGGTTAGTTTGGCCGATTGTATCTATGAAGAAGAAACGCCAAGAGAGGAAGAGATTCAAATGGATGAACTGGAAATGGCAAAGGCCAAGCTTGATGATTTGAAGGCTGATGTACAAGACCCACTGTTGGAGATCAACCTAGGTAAGGAAGGAGAACACAAGCCTACATATGTGAGTCAGGCGCTCGAGCCACAGTCTTAGGCCGAGATCATTGCTCTCTTACACAAATACAAGGATTACTTTGCTTGGGATTACGATGAGATGCTCAGACTATCTAGGGAATTGGTTGAACAACGATTGCCAATTAAGTCAGGGTACAGGCCGTTCAAACAGCTTCCCCGGCGCATGTCACCTGACGTAACTCTGAAGGTGAAAGAAGAAATTGAGAGGCTTTTGGGGGCTGGTTTCATTCGGATGGCTAGGTACGTGGAATGGGTGTTAAATGTAGTTCCAGTGGTGAAGAAAAACGGGAAGTTGAGAGTCTGTATTGACTTTAGAAACCTAAACACAGCTACCCCAAAAGATGAGTATCCTATGCCTTTGGTCGATTAACTGATTGATTCGGCTGTTAAACATAAAATTTTGTCCTTTATTCCTTTATGGACGGGCACTCGGGGTACAACCAGATCTACATTACCAAAGAAGATGTCCCAAAGACTGCTTTTCGATGCCCGGGAGCAATTAGAACCTTTGAATGGGTTATCATTCCCTTCGGTTTGAAGAATGCTAGAGCCACCTATCAACGAGCGATGAATTCAATTTTCCATGATATGATTGGACGATTCATGGTGGTCTACATCGATGATGTGGTGGTAAAGTCAGGAAGTAACGCCGATCATCTGAGGGACTTGGAAAAGGCATTTGAAAGAATGCGGGCTCACAAACTTAAGATGAACCCTCTTAAATGTGCTTTCGACGTCTCATTAGGGAATTTCCTAGGTTTCCTAGTGCATCAAAGAGGGATAGAGGTTGACAAAAACAAGGCTCGGGCTATCCAGGCAGCAAAGCCACCAGCTAAAAATAAAGAGCTTCAAAGGTTACTCGGGCAGATCAATTTCCTGAGAAGGTTTATATCCAACTGTGCAGGAAAGACCCAAGTATGGACCCCACTATTGAAGATCAAGACCGATGAAGAATTCAAATGGGAAGAAGACATTTGGATTCATGTCAAATTAATTGCGGATTCATAATCCTTGTGAAAAACCAAAGAGATTCATATATTACTTGTCTTAATTACTTTGGAATTGCAAAACGAGTCAAAATTGATTTCAAAACTGAAAATAGGGGAGTTTCGGCGGAGAAGATGAAGTTACTGCAAAAACTCGCGTGCGTGATCGCGCGAGCGAGGGTCGAGCGATCAGCCCGTGCGAGCGACCCCTCGCGCGAACGTCCCACGCGCGCAATCCTCATGTTTTCTGACAATTAGAAAAGTTTTATAAAGAAAATGAAAGAAGGGTATATCGCGCGAGCGATCCCTCGCGCAAGCGGCACGAGCGCGCGACTTGTATAATTCCAGGCAGATAGAAAAGTTTTTGAAAAGAAATCGAAAGAAGGGTATATCACGCGAGCAACCCCTCGCGCGCGACCTGGCAGTTTCTGGTTTTTGTTTAGCTTCTGTCTAGAGACTCTTTGGGTAAAATTTTAAATACTATTTAAGTACTGTTTGGAAGTTATGTTAAATAAGAACCCGGTTATTTATGTTTGAATTATAAAAGTGATGAATTATGACTTCTTTACCCTCATACGCGTGTTGTTCTTATGTGTCAGTGAATTCACAATTCTGTATAAATCACATGTCATACATGGGAGTCAGTTGTACATGCATGCGAGTGTTGGTCAGTGTGGAAAGAGTATATGATGAGATTATATGTGGGACACTCCCTGGTAATGGTGTACCAAAGTGTGATGTTTTGAGAATGCGGTGAGTGTATCTTTGAAATACGACGGTGACAAAACTGGACACTCTCTGGCGCCCATGGTAGCACTAAAGTGTGTAACGCCGAACTTGGACATTCCCTGGCACCCATGGTAGTGCTAAAGTGTGGCCTACTGAATACTCCCTAACATGCATGGTATGGTCAAAGTGTGAGGCATTGGACACTCCCTAGTACCCCGTACTAAAGTGTGAGGCAAACTGGACACTCCCTGGTACCCCGTTACTAAAGTGTGGTCATCTTAGTGTTTCAAAGATACTGGAGTAAGAAAGTGGATTTTGTGTTTGTCGGGAGAAAATAGTCGGTAAGATGAGTTGGTGCATTGTTTTCATACACGGTCACATGAAATATGAATTAAAGTTTACAAATGTTATTATTGTTATTTTAATAAGAACTCCTTTCTATGATATCCACCTGTTGAATAATGGAAATTGAAAAATGGCAGATGAGTATGTTTTACATTCAAGCATATGTTTTTAATACTCACCAAGACTGTTTGGGTAAAATTTTAAATACTGTTTAAGTACTGTTTAGAAGTTAAATAAGAATCCGGTTATTTATGTTTGAATTATAAAAATGATGAATTATGACTTCTTTATCCTCATACGCGTGTTGTTCTTATATGTTAGTGAATTCACAATTCTGTATAAATCACATGTCATACATGGGAGTCAGTTGTACATGCATGTGAGTGTTGGTCAGTGTGAAAAGAGTATGTGGATGGGATTGTGTGTAGGACACTCCCTGGTAATGGTGTACCAAAGTGTGATGTTTTGAGAACGCGGCGAGAGTATCTTTGAAATGCGACAGTGACAAAACTGGACACTCCTTGGCGCCCATGGTAGCGCTAAAGTGTGTGACGCCGAACTTGGACATTCCCTGGCACCCATGGTAGTACTAAAGTGTGGCCTACTGGACACTCCTTGACATGCGTGGTATGGTCAAAGTGTGAGGCAGTGGACACTCTCTGGTACCCCGTACTAAAGTGTGAGGCAAACTGGACACTCCCTGGTACCCCATTACTAAAGTGTGGTCATCTTAGTGTTTCAAAGATACTGGAGTAAGAAAGTGGGTTTATGTGTTTGTCGAGAGAAAATAGTCGGTAAGATAAGTTGGTGCATTGTTTTCATACACGGTCACATGAAATAGGAATTTAAGTTTACAAATGTTTTTATTGTTATTTTAATGAGAACTCCTTCTATGATATCTACCTGTTGAATAATGGAAATTGGAAAATGGTAGATGAGTATGTTTTACATTCAAGCATATGTTTTAATACTCACCAGCTTCAATAAGCTGATGGTGTTGATGCGCCCTGGACATTCGTGTCTAGGCTTTTCAGGTCACGATCAAGTGGAACATTACGACTATGCAAATTGAGAATGGCTGACTTGATGAGGAACAATTACTTTTAAATCAATGTCTTAGTTGGATTTTTGTAATAAGGATGCTTGTAATAGATGATAATAATTATTTTGTTTCAAGGCGATCTGTTCCTTTAGGTGATCCTGTGCTGTAATATTTATTAAGTTAGAAAAGATTTGTAAGCCTTGATTGCTCTACTCTGATTTATATTATTGTTGTTCGACGTTTGGGACGGAATCGATCCTTCAAACTGTCGCGACCTACGGGTTCATAAAGGAAATTAAATGCTTTCCATATTTATGCTACGTCGGGGCGTGACAGCCACAGGGGGTTAAGTGTCCACTTTTGAAGCACAAGGGGTAAAGTAGACATAACCGCAGGGGGGTCAAATGTAATTAACCCTAAAAAAATTTCTAATTTGGTGTGTGTTCGGATTCTACCGCTAGCTTACCTCCCTGATTTAACTGGTGAATGTGTTATGGAGTCAGTACGTACCCGGGGTTGCCTCTATTCTACTCCCATAAAAACAACAATCAATAAACGTACCATCTGAAATACTGGCAGATATTCCAAAGTTGTGGAGAACAGACTGAAGAATTTATCCTTGTCATTCGAAAAACAAAGAAAGAATAAAAAAAATCATACAGGACGATCAGAAAATATAATTTTAGAATTCCTAATTGTTATGCGAAAAAGAAAAGTTTTGATTGTGGGTTTTTACTTAACCCTAGCTAGGGGTGTATACGAGCCGAGCCTGCTCATGAGCTTTCTCACGAGCTCGCGAGCTCGCGAGCTTGCTCATGAGCTCAAACGAGTCGAGCTTTCAAGTGTTCGGGAGCTTTCTCGCGAGCTTTTTCGCTCGTCCTTTTAAATTATATAGTTTAATAATAAAGTAATCATTTATCAAGTCTATTTACGAGATATGTCATATTTTCTCTAAAATTATATAGTTTTACAAAAAATATGTATTTAAAAGTCACTATATAAGCTCTTTATCAAACTTATTAACGAGTTTTTTTGAGCCTGCTCTCGAGCCTTAATCGATCGCGTTCACGAGCTCAAATGAGCGAGCCGAGCTTAGCCATTATCGAGCCGAACTTTAAGCCCTTATTAAACAGCTCAGCTCGTTTACACCCCCAACCCTAGCTAACCTTTTGGATTCAAAAATTTATTCAGCTCAAAAGACACAATATGCCTTTGAATTAATGATGATTTAGTTAATCTGAGGCATACTTGCAACCAAAAAAAAAACCACTAATATATGAGAACTCGCCATATAGGCCACTTCTTGTTTATTTCTTTATTTATTTTTGGTTATTAGCTACCAGTATTAATTAAGAGAAAAAGGAGCATGACATTACTTGTGTGTGAGAAAATGTGAATGAGTAATGTTAGGTACATTTTGAAATTCACACTGAATTTAACATCCAATTTTAAATATATGTATCATGTGCTGTATAAGTGGTACACAGAAAAGTGTAAAAAAAATTCACACACAGAAAATACCTATATTTAAAGCATAAGATGTCAAAATCAATATAAATTTTAAAATGTGCCTTACATTACTCAATGTGAATTGTTCGGAAATGGGGTGAAGTGGTAAACTGTTGAAGAAGAGCTTTGAGTTGATATCCATGGGAGGAAAACGTTTATGTCTTTATGTCTTAATGATGCCAGTGTAACAATACTGTTCTCTGTATAAAAATGAATTCACCACCCCTAAGCTCACACAAAGTGGAGAGTATTTTTGATCATTCAATTTTGGTTCACTATTGCTTACTCAGGACTTCATTGAGTGACATGCATGTGTCTCATTTCATTCCCATTTTTGTTACTGTACTATCAACAGGGCCGGCCCTGAGATTTTGGGGGCCTTAGGCGAACTTATAAAATGAGACCCTCTGTATAAACATGAACTAGTTATTAAATCCAGAAATGTAGTTCATAAAAGCCATTTGGGTCTATTAAGGAAAATCTAAATTGTTTTTTTAGGAAGGGGACTGCTCTAAGAATTTGAGTACTTTAGTACAAAGATACCCAAAAAAAACTGCAAGTAAGCTTAATAAATTTCAAATATTCAGTTCTATAAATAAAATGGAAAGAAAGTGACTAAAAATATTGAAAAGTCTTATATTTGGGAAAGTTGAGAAGATACTTTTTTTTATATAGGTGGGGAGATCTATTATATATATATAAAAGACAAAGCCAAAGTCTTTCTCTTAGCTATGCCACATGGAGCCTATGTGGCCTTCTCCTGTTAAAATAAAATCTGATGTGGCTTCTTTCGCTTCAAAACCCTCTCACAAACGTCTCTACTTTACAAAGAGCTAAAAAGCGTCTCTTTATCTCCCTACGCTGATTGCCTCCACTCCCCTGCGCCTCTTCGCCTATTCCAAATCATTGAATCGACATCAAGTTTAGCTTCCTGTAGCGTGTTGTCCATTCATAAAAAACAGTCTCTATCTTCCTCTCTCTCCCTTTCCCTTCCCCCTTTGGTAGGGTTTTTCATCGTTTGAGTTTATTCCTCATCAACATGAAATTCAAGGTAATTCAATCACCACTCTCACTAATCTTTTGTTTTTTTTTTTTGATAGAACTCTCACTAATTTTTCTAATTGCTACTTTATTTTCGTATGATGATTTTTCTAACATGCTGATTTCAATGTTTGTTCTCTATTTATTTATCCCATTACTAATCACTTCCTTAATCCAGTGTTTATATGTAGATATTTGCATATGTGTGTATATATATATACACACACACACACATGTAGACTGTTTACTTGGGTTTCCTTCTGCAATCTCTTCAATCTCTTGATTATTTCAGTTTTTTTTAACTGTTGATAGGGTTTTTTTGTCTATTAAATTTGTTCAAAGTCCGCAAAATTTCAGGAAAAAAAAAACTGAGTCTTTTGACAGTCTGTTGTGTTGATTATTTGACAGGTTGGTGGATTTGATTTGGACCTAAGAAGCAAAGGCATGGTAATAGTCTGTATTTTATTTTTTATATGCACATATACTTATGTATGCACCTTGGGTTGTTTTGTATTTTGTGTATTGGCGCAAATATAGCTATGCTCTACGAAACCCTACCCACCAATTCAGTGTTGAAGATGGATCAGGCTATTTCAGGATCGATGTGTGTCAAGGTTGAAGACCAACTGAAGAAGCTGGACGAAAGTGAGTTACCTACTTTCCATTCTCATTCCCACGATTACATGTAAAATCAAAGTCCATATAGTCCTCTGTACACTTTGTTTTCTCTACCTAAAGAAACTTATTCATCAAAGAAGATAATATGACTAGCAAAAGATCCATGATAATATATTTTTCCATCTTTGTGGACAAATTGAAGAGAGTGAACAAGAAATTTTTCTAGCATCTCTTTGTTCCTTCGTTTCCTTGATCCAAAATATAGTTCAGTTTCTCTCACTTTTTTACATTCTTGGTATGTAAAATTTTTCCCATCACAAATGCTCATAGAGTTTGTAATTACAGTAAAGAGTTGGTACGAATATTTGCAGCTCCTTGAATGTTTTTTTTTATCATAAATAAATTTATCGTACAAATGTCTATTAATTTCGGTTGTTAACTTAACGTGTGTTGTATATTTGCAAAACGGATTGATGCAATGAATTAGATAGTTTTGACTTCAATTTCCTCTTTCTTTACTTCAGGTCATTTTCTTTTTTGTTTGTTTGGATATTTGATAATCTCATAGATATTTATTTTTTGGGTATTCGCAAAAAATTTCTTGAGGTGATATGTCAAATTTATTCACACTTTCTTAATGTTTGATGATTGTGTATAATGAAAAGTGTTTTATTCCAAATCCCTGGAAATCCACAAGGTTGTCATTGTAATTGTTCGGATTAAGTGATTTAGTTGTCAATTCAAGTTCAGGTTGGTAGTAACCCAATTTATTATGTAGTTGATTTCGAAAAGGCCACTATATAGCAGAGCAGAAAAGTGATAGGGGAAAGGCAGGGGAATGTTCTTATTCTTTTATGCAATTAGATTGCGTTGGATTCTGAAGAAAAAAAATATCTGTCAGGGTATTTGGTTGGTTGATGGGTTTAGCTTTAGGTGTGTTAATTTTCTTTTGATTTGTAAATGTGGACACCAAGTATTTGTTAAATCGACTGAGAAACTTTCCTACAATTTAGTAAAAGACTTTTGTTGTCTACTATTATATATACGGAAAGAAAAGTGCAAAGGCTAAGTTGCTATGCTTAATCTGTAATTTTGTTAAGATACATGTTAAAAATAAGAAATTGAAAAATGAAGGATTTTGAACCATGCATTTATTCCATATTTTGTTGTTTGACACTATGCTGGAGACCGGCCTCTACTATAACACTTTTAGTAATACTTTACTAAATCCACGCTACATGCATATAGTTTTCCCAGGTCTATTTAAGGGCTTTTTCTGACCAAAAGTTTATTTTTGTGGTATCATGGATCAGTTGCACATCCATTGGACATCACTACAAAAGTATCCCTAGATTCTTTATCGTAAGAATTTAACATAGTGGATAAGTATGGAGAAATGTCATTTTGCAGATTGTTTCATGGGCTTGGGTAATAAGACCACTTTCTCTACATGGCCCTGCAAGTTGCACACAAGGAAGGCAGCAAAACAAGGTCTTAACTTCTCTCACGTTATGTCAAGTTGAATTCATGTATTTTTTTTTTACAAAAACAGAAGCTTCAAAGCTTTTTTTGGATAACACAGATGTCATTACTTAGTATATTACAAAATAGATGCATTAGTTTTCCACTTATCACCAGCACATCTTTTCCCTTTTTATTTTTGTTTTTTCCCTCCCTCATATAGTAATTGGATATCATCTTGACACATTTATTAAATTTAGACCCTAGATTATTCTTTCACATTATTTTATTGAGTTTGAAAATGATAATAACAGTATGGTATTAGAAAGAATTAAAAAAAAAATAGCTAACAGCTTAAAAAACAAAAAGAGCAATAGTTTGGTTGTGGAATGACAAAAGAAATAAAATAATTTTTAAAAACAAAACAAAAGAGAGTTTGGTGATAAATACTGAATCATTTGCTTAGTTCAATACTTTGGATTTGACTGGCAATTCAAGTTTTGAGGCAATTATTATGTGTAGTGCACTATTCTCATTAAATACTATTCTTCTACTCTTGAATTTTTTTTCTGGACGACCTGTTGTGGCATTTGAATATTGCAATGTTGTTGCATTTGCATGGTTGAAACTTACTAAGCACAATGCAGTTTGTTGGGCATCTCTTGGTTCTTTCATTTTCTTTCCCCAAAATACTGTTGTGTAGATTTCTTTGTCTTTTAACATTCTTGGTACGGAAAATTCTTTTGAATAAAAAATTATCATAGCAAAACTATACTGTAATTACAGTAAAGAGTTTGCACGAATTTATAGCTCTATGCTTACTGTATCTGTTATGTACAAAATGCTTACTATTGGGTAAGTTTTTGGCTATATATATATATATATATTTAGGTTTGTAGATAAATTAGTTTTCCCATTTGCAACAAGTTTGTAGATGGGTTGCGCCGTCGCGTAGGAGGTTTAAGCTCAATGTCAATGTTGATGGAGCCACTTTTACGGAACTTGGGATGGTTGGGTTGGGAGCAATTTCAACGGATGAGTTGGTCCATGTTGTGGTAACTACCTTGGATTATGTTGGAAGGAATTTTGATGCAAAGAATGTAGAATCCATGGCCAAACTGCATGCTCTAAAGGTGAAGGTGAGGTTGGGTTACACTGAAATGATGGTTGAGGGTGATAGTCTCACTATGATTGAAGACATTCATTTTGGGGGTTATGAAAGTGCTGCTTTTTGCCACCTCATTCAGGAGGATATCAAGTATCATGCAGATTTGCTTGATGTTAGTGGTTTCTCTCACACGTTTAGGGAGGGAAAGCTGGTAGCTCATTCACCTGCAAAATTGCCTAGAGATTACAAAACTTGTAAGATTCGGGGTGGATCTTCCACCTGAAAGCTATCAATCTGTGGTGGTTTGACTTTGTTAGTTCTTCTTGATTAAAATCTTTCTACTTTTCTATTAAAAAAAAGAACCTTATGAAGTTTATGAAGCTATGCATTATACATTTCACAATGGACTTAACATTCTACATCTCGTGCATAGCACGGGTTATCGACTAGTTATATTAATGTAAGAGGTGTAGAGCAGTTCTAGCTTATTAGAGCAATATATTATGGGAATTCTTTTTGGCCCTCTATTATTGAACCAGAGCACCAGGGGCAAAACCAGGAGTTTGGTTTTGGGGGTGCCAAGTTATTACGTAGGTTGTTTAACAATGTCCCCGAGACGATTTTTTTGATTCTATTTATACATGAGTATACCCCCCCCCCCCCCCCCCCCCCCCTTATTTTAATTATCAGTTGACTACAAAATTACTATGTGAGGTTGTTTTGTACTATTTGAGAGTTGTTGGGAGGGTTTGAGTTTATCATAATGAGTGGTCTAATTGTACAAATTAAAGCTATTCTACCCAGATCTTGTATCCCAAATGATTTTCAAACACATGTGGTTGAAGTTCAGAGTTGAAAGAATGCAATAAAATGATTTAGGGTGATTAAGGGAGTAGCATATTTTATTGTTTGGGTGTGCCAGAAACAACAAAATATGAGAAACAACAAAATATGAGTAGTAACGATTTTTTTTGTTATTTGTTGGCACCCTCAAACAAAATATGAGGAATAACACACATACATGTATATTAGTAAAAATAATTTACCACATGTGAGGGGTGCCATGGCACTCCCCACAATACACAGTTCCGCCACTGCAGAGCACTCTATAGCATTGTTTTAAGGTATACGTAGTTCTAGAAACGGTCCGGGACTCGGTATTCTTAAAAGAAAATAGAGGAAGCATAACCAAGTCAAGATGATACGGATCAACCCCTTCTTGCGCCAAAGATCGTTAAAACCGAAAAACTCAGTAGTTGAACCGGTAAAACCGGCAATGGAACCGGAAACCCGAAAAATTTTGATTTTGTATTTATTATTATTATTTATTATATAATTATTACATCATGGTTCAATTCTGGTTCAACAGTTGAATCAGTGACCCGTGACTCGGTCATTTTTCTGGTTCGATGGTTGGTCCGATTTTTAAAACATTGCTCTATAGTACCACTCTAAAAACATATGGGTACCAGCCCAACATATATACCAAGTAACAACTGGCCCTTAAGGTAAACCAATTGCACACACTACTCTAAATCATTAGAAAAAAAATTATCTCAAGACAGGGTTGGTGAGGGGCCCAATGTTGGATACGTGATTGAATTTTGAATTCAGCTAATGATGAAAAAAAAAGAAAAGAAAAGAAAAAAAAATAGAGAAAAATAAATTTTCTTTTTGGGTCCATAGGGAATGACAGATGAATGTCACTAATTGTCCATACCACGCAATACTAGTTCAACTAATAAACAGGAATAGTAAACAAACTAAATATATAAGAACAGTTGTATCTATTACAAACATCAGAGTGGTCCTCAGGAACCTAACAGGTCTAGAGACAACATATGCCCGAGTACCCGTCACAAAAGTTCAACAGAAATAACATGAGTATACACTAGATATCACTTCTTCATCTCTAGTTGGCGTAAGGGTAGTCGTCAGTGTAGAAATCTTCCCTGGCATAATCGTCACTAGTGGGCCACCCTCTGCAAAATTCCCCCTCAGGGTAGTATCCGTCATCATAAGCACCATCATCTGCATTAAAAGGGACATGATAATCTGGACGGAGAATGTCCAGGCAATAACGACCGTCAGGTTACTGCGAGCTGAGTGAATAGAAACTCGCAAGGTACCAATTATATAACGTAATAACAAGTTATTGAAGTGTCTAAGATATAATGTTACAATAGCATCTTTCTCTATATTATCCTAATGTTGTTATTCAACCCTTATCGTCTTATGAATAAAAAAAACTCAGCACATGCTGACCCTTGCAAGTCATAGATAATACGTCAGTCCATCCCCCGCTTTTAAGAACATATGCACAGTCTACCGCATGTCAGGATTTAATGTTTCAAGCATCGACACATCGATTCTATTGCCACGACTTATCGTCAGGTACGTATTCTCAGCCACCGCAAGTTATAGATACCATCTACGGCGTAACACCACAAGTTATAGAGCTCATTTACCGCATTTGAGAATATTTGTTTACCCAGCCACCGCAAGTCATAGACACCTTCGTTTGTCTACCGCGTTTGGGAAACACCTCTTCCCGTAATTATCCCAGAACTTAGCAAGCCTACCTATTGTTATACCACTAACGATTACATGACAACCCCATTGTGGCCTGACTACTCTGATCAAAATGAACAGATATCCAACTCATACATGAACTGTATAGTATCTAATGTCATCACGTTAATATGTTATTCTTAATTCATACTTATCTTTATTGTCACATTTTCCCTGATCAACCCATAATCGCATAATGGAAGTCCGAATCGAGAATCGACTAATCGAACCCTATATATAATAAACCAAAGAAATAATCCATGTTCTGCAAAATTCAATCAATTGAAACCATTTCAATCAATTGGGAAAAATAATGTTCAAGCGATCAAAGTCCTTTCGGTCGATTAAACTCAGTTCAATCACTCGAGAGTCATCTTCTCCAGAGGTTCTGAACAGTGAACATCCAGAAGTGTTAGGCCGTGTTTGGGTCTATTAATTTACGTCAAAAACTCGTAAAATATTATATCAAAGGTACCGAATGAGTTTAGAACTCACTGAACGTCGTAAGGACGTGTTTGGCAAAGCGCGAGCTCCGAGCTTTAAGAGCAGCTCCTCCTTTTCTCTCTATGTTTCTGCCTCTGTCTTTGTCTGTCTGTCTGTCTGTCTGTCTCTCTCTCTCTCTCTCTCTCTCTCCTTCTTCTTCCTTCTTCTCTTCTGCTTCTCTCTCTCTCTTTTTCACACACACAGAGTATATATATATAAAGATATGTGTGTGTATATATATAGGTGTGGTGTATATATATATCAATGAGCACAACTCTCTCTCTAATTCTTATGGGTTTAACAACCCCTCACACACAAATATAACACACATATATATAAGGGATGGAAGGGCAAGTGGCAATGTTTGCGTAAACTGAGATGAAATATTCAGGCACATTGGATCGATCGAACCTACTTCGATTGCTTGAGAGCAGATCGGCCAGTTTTGATCGATTGAAAAAGGGTTTGATCGATTGAAGTGGGAACACGTAATAAATTCATGTCGGTAGGGTTTCGATTGCTTGAAAGAGGTTCGATTAATTGAACATTGAAACGCTTCATCACTTGAGAGCACTTCGATCAATTGAAAGTGAAACTTCAAGTATGGTCAAGGGAAGTATACAGAATCTTATGTATTATTTATACAATCCAAAAATACAGGGTACTACAAAAATATGGTAAAATTTTATATCAAAAAATAGCCCTTTGAGTCTGAGTCCCAACCTAAAAAAATGGCGCGCGAATCCGAATTTTCTAGAAAGAGTTATGTATGTTTTTGTAAAAGTCGTTGGGTAGAAAACAGACCAGCGGATCTATTCGCCTAGAATGGGGATCGATCCGGATTCTACAAATTGTGTTTTTATACAAGTTTCCCTTGCTTTACAAGTTTAAAACATCACCCAAACCATATGAATTGATTCCAAAATCAAATTAAACTTCATGGAAACTTTCAAAACCATTATAAAACATACCCAAGTGTGATACAACAATCAAAACACTCCAACTCATATTCAAACTCCACTATACCAAATTGGCCAAATTGTCATACTTTTTTTCCGGGTAATTTGTCAGTATCCTGAACAGTGACAAATTTTGTCACAGTTTTAGACAGTGATAACAAAATATTGGTGACAAAATACAACATTGTCACGATTTCTAGCATTGACAATGTTTGTTGTTGATTTGTCACTGTTTACAACAGTGCCAAATTATAAAATATACACTACATAATAAAATTTTGGCTCTTCTTTTTGCTCTTTTAACGTTTTCATTCCCATCCGTCTCTATTTTTTCTCTTCTCTCTCTTCTCTTCCCATCTCTCTCTATCCATGGCCACCAGGCCCTCACCGTCCCCCATCACTTCAAATCCCCATGGCAACGCTGGTGCTAGGGTTTATAGATAGTCAGGAATTGTATTCGCCTTCTCATCAAGCAAGTCCTCTCTCTCTCTCTCTCTCTCTCTCTCTCTCTCTCTCTCTCTCTTTCTCTCTCTCTCTCAAAAAACCCTAATGCCCGTATTAGGCACGCAGCGATGCCACTCCAGCATAGACCCCCTAAGCTCCGGCCTTCGTAGCCCATCACTCTCAATAGATAGGTAAATCAACTAGGGTTGGACTTTTAGCTAACTTTGCACTTAATTTTTTGGTCATTTTATGCTCTTCGGTTCTTGATCTAGGATTAAACTTTAAATTTTCAGGTCACCTTTGATTTGAGTGTCAAATGGTAAGGGGTTTTTTTTTCCTTCTCTCTATTTTTTTCTTAGTTCAATAGTATCTCCATTTGATTTCCTACAAGGTTATGATTTCTAAGGCCCATATCTTTCTCTCTCTTTCAGACAACCTGAGAAATAAAACAAGGGTTAGCGCACAAATCCATGGCAGGTATGAACAAGATTTAGTGAAATGGAGATATGTCCTCCATCCATCGAGTGATGCAATCAGAGCAAGATTTAGTGAAATGTAGGGTTTCTATATTGTCTTTTTGTTTGCCTTTCAGTGGTTCTGTATCACATATCAGATCCGAATTTTTATTTGTATTTTTGGTAAGGTCTACCTATATGCAGAAATTGAAACGAAGCATTCGCACTCAACTTCCTCAGTTGATCGATTGAAGCTTGATAGGCATTCAAGCCTTCTTTTAACAGGTAGATCTTGCCCTATGTAATACATATGAGTAATGAGTAATTCATTTACTATAACTTTGAGATGAGTTTGCCTAATCGAGACTTACGGCTCAGTTTGTGGTGGGTTTTGAATAGCATTTTGACTTATACCCTTTTTCCCAAATTCCAATTATCGTTT
Source organism: Hydrangea macrophylla (assembly GCA_033977485.1). NCBI lineage: Eukaryota > Viridiplantae > Streptophyta > Magnoliopsida > Cornales > Hydrangeaceae > Hydrangea > Hydrangea macrophylla. The sequence continues at coordinate 15,291,268 of CM066989.1, forward strand.
ATTTTCATTTTATGAAGATACTTTGCACAAGTATTTTTCTACAATTTGCTTCGACATCTGATCAGTTATATACTTTACACAACTGGATCAGTAATCAATTGAGTTCATGGAGAAGACAATGACTTGTCACTGGATTGGTGAAAAACCTCAACCTGCATGATGGATTTGAGTGCGGTGTATTTTACTTTTATTTTAATTTTTTTCTGTAACACCCGTACCCGGGAAAAGGGTTAATTAATATGTTTATATGCATTAAATCAAGTGATTAATGTACATAACAGTTAAGGGTAGGCTTTGGACTCGCCCGTGGAAAAGTCCCCATTGAGGAGGAACAGGTAATGAGGTGGGACCCAGTGAAGGGCACAGATAAACATAATTTGCATTTAAATGATAGATGCATTTTATATGACTACTTGGATCCTATCATACAGGCCTTCTAACTCCATCAGATAGGTATCAACTCCCTGAGCTTTGCGCATCACCCTTTCCAACTTCTCTATTTTCTCGGTCAGTAGCTTCTCTTTCTCAGCTTTCTCTCTGTCTCTGTTGGCCCGCAGTGCATCAGTCCATTGTGCCTCCTGATCATCGAACCAATCTCCTTCCCCTCCTCCCAAAGGTGGGTCTATAATAGGTGGAATTACATGTGGTGGTGGTCGGCGGTTTAGTTCTTCTATCATCCCCATCATACAATTCATGTTTTCGGCCTGTCGCCTCATCTGCTCCGCTTGTTGTTCTACCAATACCCTTAACCCGGCCATCTCTTCGTTGTTTCTCTCTTCGGCCATGTCAGTGTATCCTCTCCTTACTAGTCTTGCCATAGGATCCCTAAACCACGCTTGATTTGCTATTTTTGCTCCTACAATAAATTTCAAAATTTTCTCCTTTAAAAAAAATTTTATTTTCATTTTACCATACAAAAGACTTTTTAGAAAACTTTCATATGTCACGCGGATGCAATGCATGTGTGCGTGTGTGCCTACACTATATGCCAAAAAAGAAGATCCTAATCCTAACACATAAGGCACATAAGCACGTAAAATCCTTACCCATGTCAAGTACGATGATTTCTCCTTCCATTGTGACCCTCTACCCTCTCCAAGGTTGAACATTCAAAAAGAATTTTTCAAAATTCATTTGAAAAGCCTTTCTTTTCAAAAACAATTCCCAAGATGTGAAAATATGCTTTGATAAAGGTAAGTTCGGAGTTTCAAAAAAAGAAGTGAACCTCGAAGATTTTTGAAAACTTTGGAATGAAAAATGGCAAAAATCTGTTTTACTTTTAAAGATGGATTTAAAATTCTTCTGGGTAGAAGGGTCACATGATCGGATTATCACCATACTCTTCACGAATTTGGATACATACAGGGTCAATGATGCTTAGCTAAACATGATATAGGGGATGTAATCTTATAATCAAAATCTAACGTATTCCCAAATGTCATGGGACATGAAGAGGAATTGTTTGAGAGCGATTAAGAGTTTACATGACCCGTATTAAGTGAGCATCGTCATCATCTCAAATAATCCCTTTCGGGCAGACAAAACTTCCTAGCACATAATCCTAACCAAGAGTTGATTCCCTAAGATTCAAAGGTTCTATGGAAACTGCTATGCAAAAGCTGGGTTTTGGTCAAATAAGGGACCCTTGACACACATCCGATAGGATGCGTAATATACCAAATCATGGTACGAGATCAAGGGTGATCACACAGTCCCATGATGACTTGACCGACCAGGTTGCCCCGAGCCTCCAAGGTCATAGTTCCGTGCAATCAACTGGCTGGACATGCAAGTGAAATGCAACAGGCACACAAAGATTAATTAATTCGATTAAAAGGAAAATTTTCAAGTCTAATCCTCAAGTGAACCCAAAATCATAATTCTGGTCTGCGAAACCAAAGATTCTGGGTTCGATCCCCAGTGGAGTCGCCAGATTGTGGATATCGCAATTTCTCTTACCCACAGCTTTTCTTTTAAAATTCTTTTGAAATTTCAAAATTCAAAACAAAAACAAATGAGTCGCCACTTAATTTTTAAAAGGAAAAATTAAGAAACCATTTCAAAAAGGAGACTGCTCTTTTGTGAAACCAAAGATTAAACTAGGTCCGGGGATTATGGAATGAGAAGGGAAGGAGCCCATTGGACTAAAGCACCCCTTCTCATCCTATCTCGCGATAGTCCTCTACTTAACATCCTTTTAATCGATTCATTAATTTAAATGTGCCCTCAACTAATACATATGTATAGGTATACATTACAAAAGCATGTCCAAAGGGGTGTAAAATTGCAATTGATAAAATATCATTCAAAAACCATATATTTTCAAGTAGCAAACAATATGATATGAAATAGGGAACAAGAGAACTTACCCGGGATCCAGCAGCGATATTACACGTGCAATGCATGCAAATAGATAAAACCTAGGAATGGGGTCACTAATCCATATATACAAGTAAAGCAAGTCCTAATTCTAAGGTATCACGCATTAAGTCGATAAAATCAAGAAATTAAAATAAACTAAAGAGGAGTCCAAGAAATCATACCTTAATAGCACTACAAAACAAAGGGTTAGTCCACATGATATACAAAATATAAACTTGGATCTTAAATAACAATCCTAGACTTCTAGCTTAAATCTATAAAATGTAATTAAACCTAAAGCACACAAGTCCTATTTACGAGCGTCAAGCTACATGGATGAATACGTACATGAAAAAGAATGAATCATGAAATACTCAATGGTTTGGATCACTTAAACTTTGAATTCAAGCTTAACTTAATCAGTATTGAAACATGGTTTGAACCTTGACTCATGAAAACTTCATCTAAGCTATTATTCATAAGATTGGTAAAAGTTATTGCAGAATTTTGGAAATTGCTAAGAGCAGATTATAACTTTAAAAAATCAAAAAGCATGGTTCCCGTGGTTTGATATTGATGAATTTTGGACACAAGATGCCTCTGTGTGTCTAGTTTTTAACCCAAAAAAGAAATCAAGATTTCAACGGTTAGATCTCTGGGAAATGGACAAAAACCAGAGATGTACAACTCTTTGTCCAGAGATATTGTTTGATTTTTTAAAAATAGCAAAAAGATCCGAAATGCTTTGTTCTTTTTAGGGTATCTTCCTAACACATTGAACCTCATAGAAAAAATTATTTTGGGTCACAAACACTTTATTAGAACTCTGATTTACTTATTTCAAAAGAATGTTACTATTCTGGAATTCTGGACAGATTATTGTTACTTCACAAAACTCATAACCAAACCATTTTAAACATGAAATCATCTTAAAACAAAAATTACAGTGGTAGAATATTGTGTTATTGACACTTTTCCGTTGGTTTCACTTGATTCAACGGTTAGATTTCGAACTAAAAATCTTTGATCAAAAACAGTTTGTGAATTCACTGTTTTCATTTGTCAAGTTCAACTTTTATTTGTTAACTCCAACTTATTAAGCCATGAAGTTGGGTTTAAACCAAACAACTTCTCCTACCATTTGATGGTCATTGGAGGCTAAAGACCTTCATATTTGTAGATTTAAAGCGAAGTATGAATTAACTTTATGAAATCTCAAGATAAGGAATCTAAACCATTGAGATGGGCTTAGACTCAAAACCACTTTCTTCTACCATTTGATGGTCATTGGAGATGAATACATAACTAATACTCATGGGTCTCAAAGGAATATAGAAAGGATTCCTTGAAAACTCAAGCTTAGAAGACCCAAACCATGGTAGGGGTTTGGATTCATCTACTTGTTCTTACTAAAATGATGATCAAACTTTGACTCCCATGTGAAGCATAAGCTTACATGAGATTCAAAAGATCAAACTCAAGAGTTTTCAAGAGAGATATTGAGGATCTCCAAGAATCTCAAGAGAAGAGTATAAACAAAAAGAAATAAAAGAAGGATCAAAGAATTAGAAGCAAAGACTTCCAAGTTTACTTAACAAACTCTAAAACTTAATCAAGAAAAACTAAATGACTTGAAGATTAGAAGCTCAAAAGAAATAAAGCACAACTAAGATTAGAGGGTCACCTCCAAGACTATCCTCAAATTCCTATATTTTGAAGATCTTCCAAGTTCTTCTTCAAGCTCCCCAAAACTCTCTCAAATATGTGTTGTTGAAATGATAGTGATTTCTTGTATGTTCCCCTCCTCTTCTCAAGAAAGATCCTCTCTCTTTTATAGGCAAAATTACCAAGTATTTTCAGTGAATTCGGAGTAAAAGCCAGGTGTAAATGTCCCATTTGGTGGTACAATACGTACTTTCTGAAAATAGACAGACTGCTGCACAGGGCGGCAGTCAAAACCTCTTGCGTCAGTCAGTGGATGCCGCAACGGCACTCCGTGAATGCCGCGGCGGCACTCCATGACTGCCGTGCGGCACTTATTGAGAGCCGCGGAAAATTATTAACTGCCGTATTTTAGTCAGCCTTACTTTATCAGTTTTTTTGTTTTTATCCGCATACATGTACGTATTGTACCACAAAATACGGCGACACTCAGTAAATGCCGGCCGGCACTCACTGAGTGCCGCGCGGCACTCACTGTGTGCCGCAGAATACTGCCGAGTGCCATTTTTTTGTTAAGCTTCTCCTTTCAGGTCTTTTCTTTTTTTCTTTTTCTTAAAGAAACTTTATTTTCGAAGATCTTTTTCAAAAATGGTGTCTTATACCTGAATTCTCCTAAATACCTGGTATTTTCTCCTTTTTGTGAAATTTTATCGCGTTTGGAAAACTTTCTGAAGAGCTTGGAATACTTTGAATCTTTTCGGTCTTTATCATCATTAGACGTAGAGGTGACGCTCTCCTAAATTGGACGGTCGGTCAAAATTGGGGTGTCTACAGAATGTTAAGATTGTTTCCTAGCATTGAAGGAAAAGTTGACAACGACACCGATACTTACAATTCCAACAAGTACTGGGAATTTCAGAATTTATAGTGATGCTTCTCATCAAGGTTTGGGATGCGTGCTAACACAAGAAGACAAGGTAATAGCCTATGCTTCGTGATAGTTGAGCATGAAAAGAACTATCTGTCTCATGATTTGGAGTTGGCAGCAGTGATCTTCGCTTTGAAGATTTGGAGGCATTATTTGAATGGAGAGACATGTGAAATCTTTACTAACCATAAGAGCTTAAAATATATATTCACTCAGAGGGACTTTAACATGCGATAACGGAGGTGGTTGGAGCTTATGAAGGACTATGACTTGAAAATTCAGTATCACCTGGGAAAAGCAAATGTAGTTGCCGATGCCTTGAGTTGGAAGTCGTTAGAAAACTTAGCCTATACTTTGACTGGACAAGAAAAGTTGATGGAGGAATTTGAGCAATTGAACCTTGAAGTAATTCCTAGAGTTAAGGGTGGTTTAATGGCTGCGATTGTTGCACAACCGAGTTTAATTGGTGAAATCAAGACTAATCAGCTTCTAGATCCAGAATTCAAGAAGATTGTGGATGAATTACCTGAGGGTAGAAGGCCAAAGTTCAGTTTCAAGAAGGTGTTTTGAGATATATCAACTGTTTATGTATGCCTAAGGTTGGAGATTTAAGGGATAGGGTTATGGAAGAAGCTCATAATACAAGGTATTCAGTACATCCGGGTAGTACCAAGATGTACCGAGACTTGTGAGAAATTTATTGGTAGAGTGGTATGAAGTGAGAAGTAGCAGAATTTGTGTCTAAGTGTATGACTTGCCAGAAAGTGAAAATGGAACATCAACGACCCAGAGGAGAACTACACCCTCTAGAGATACCGAAGTGGAAGTGGTAGTATATCACAATGGATTTTATTTCAGAATTTCCAAAGCCTCAGAAGTCGAATGATAGTATTTGGGTTATTGTCGACCGGTTGACCAAGTCAGCCCATTTTCTACCTATCAAAACCAAAGATCCATCAAAACCTGCAAAGATTTATATCATAGAAATTATTCGGCTTCATGGGGCACCAGTGTCGATAGTGTCAGATCGTGACACTTGATTCATGTCTAGATTTTGGGAGAGTTTACATAGGGCTATGGGGACAGCTTTACATTTTAGTCCCGTATTTCATCCCCAGACCAATGGTCAGCCCGAAAGGGTAATTCAAATTTTGGAAGATATGCTGAGAGTATGTGTTATGGACTTCAAGGCTGATTGGGAGACTCATTTGGCATTAATAAAATTCTCCTACAACAATAGTTTCCATACCAACATTGGAATGGCACCTTACGAGTCATTGTACGGAAGGAAGTGTAGATCACCGGTTTGTTGGACCGAGGTTGGTAAAAACAGCTTTTGGGACCGAAGATAGTGCAAATTACTACTGACAAGATTAGATTGATTAAATAACGGTTGCAAACAGCTCAGAGTTGTTATAAAAGTTAGGCGGATACGGGTAGAAGACCGTTAGAGTTTGAAGCGGGTGACTGTGTGTTTTTGAAGGTATCACCTTCGAAAGGCATAACACGATTTGGTAAGCAAGGTAAGCTCAGTCCGAGGTATGTTAGATCGTATTTGATTCTAAACTGGGTGGGAGCCTTAGCTTATTGCTTGGAATTGCCACAAGAATTAGCGAATGTTTATAATGTGTTCTACAAGTCGATGCTTCGACGTTATGTGCCGGATTCGAAACATGTCATCATTCCAGAGCAATTGGAGATTCGAGAGGATATGACTTATGTGCAGCATCCAGTACAAATCCTTGATAGAAAGGATCAAGTATTGAGAACCAAGGTAATACCTCTTGTAATGGTTCAATGGTGTAGCCATTTAATTGAAGAAGCTACTTGGGAGCGCGAGGATGAAATCCGAGCCAAGTACCCGCATCTTTTTAATTCCTGAGGTAAGAATAAGTTTGGGGACTAAACTTCCTTTTAGGGAGAGAGAAATGTAACACCCGTACCCGGGAAAAGGGTTAATTAATTCAAGTGATTAGTGTATATAACGATTAAGAGGAGGCTTTGGACTCGTCCGTTGAAAAGTCCCTAGTGAGGAGGGACAGGTAATGAGGTGGGACCCAATGAAGGGCCCAGATAAAAATAATTTGCATTTAAATGATAGATGCATTTTATATGACTACTTGGAGATATGTTTAATAGCTTTTATATGACATTGATTGATATGTTAGTTATCAAAATGCTAAGTTGATTAATGAAAATATGGGTATAACTGAAAAGATTCATAATTAGTAGGTACGATAGGAATTTCACAAAATATTTGGGACCACGTTTGGAACCCATACGGGACTTAGACAAACACTTATTAGATAATTGGGTAGCTAATGGAATGTTTGGGGGATTGTATAATGAGAACTTAAGAGTTCCAGTGGTGTAAACGAAAAATAGGGAAAATGAGGCTAAGACACCTCATGTATATACATGTGAAGGTGTCAAGAGAGAGGGAGACTCTCATTTTTACAGAAATTAAGAGAAAAGAGAGAGAAATGGAGATAGAGAAGACAAACATGAGACGCTGACGTCCAATTCACGCTGTTCTGTCACCGTCCGACATCTAATTTGCGAACCGAAGTCGTATTCGAACTCATGGGGGTGAGGCGATCGTTTCTATACCTTTAATTTATGCTTTAATCATCGTAATTTTGGTAGCTCACGTTAATCGGTGACACGTGGTTGCCAAATTCTTGTAGGATTCATTTTTTGGAGTAGGAATTGAGCTTGGGTTTGGTGCAATTTAGCATCTTCTTGGTTTAATTTAGGATAAAATCTGTGAGATGTGAGTTTTCTAACTTAAAGCTTTAATGTGGTATATGTCTTGTGCTCAATTGATAGTTAAAGCTTTAATTATCACTTGAAAGTATCGCCTTCGAAGGGCATCGTGCGATTTGGTAAGCGAGGCAAATTAAGTCCGAGGTTTGTAGGGCCTTATCTGATCTTGGATAGAGTTGGTCTAGTTGCATATCGGTTGGAATTGCCACAAGAGTTGGCTAATGTTCAGAATGTGTTTTATGTTTCTATGTTGCGACTTTGTCTATTAGATTCGAGTCACTGTATCACTCCGGAACCGTTGATGGTTCGAGAAGACTTGACTTATGTTGAACATCCAGTTCGAATCCTAGATAGGAAGGATCAGGTGCTCAGAACTAAAGTCATTCCTCTAGTTATGGTGTTATAGCATAATCATTCAGTAGAAGAGGCAACTTGGGAACGTGAAGACGAGATCTGAGAGAAATTTCCTCACCTATTTGACACTTGAGGAAAGAAAAGTTTGGTGACAAACTCCTAAAAGGGAGGGACAGATGTAATACCCGTACCCAGAAAATAGAAGTAAATATTTATTTGTTTCATGCATTAATTAGTATAATTAATTGCATGTGCTATTTGGGTAAGTTCCAGTTACCCCGATGTGATAAGTGCTTTGATAAGGGCACAGTTGGACAGATGTGAAATGGGACCCACAAGTGGTCCAAATTAGATAAATTGCATTTAGTTGCATTTATGTGATTAAATGAATAATTGTGTAATTGTTTTGAATATTTTATTACTAGTTATGACCTTTTATGGTTCCAATTTGGGTACCCATGTGAGGGTGAATTGGAATATGGTTCATAATTACTAGGGTAATTAGCAACTTCATAAAATATTTGGGACCACTTTTGGGACTCATACGTGACATAGACACATACCCACTTAGATATTTGATAGTTAATATAAAGTTTAGGGAGTTTCATAATAGGACTTTAGAAACTTATGGGGTGAAAATGGAAATATTATAAAATTATAACATATCCTCTAGTATATAAGGATATGTTAGTTGGCTAGTTTGTAAAAAAAAAAAAATCAAAACAAGGTACAGAGGGTTAGAGCTTCAACGAGAAAGAAAGAAAGAAAAATAAAGGGTTTTGCGTCATTTTGTCGTTGTAGCTTCGCCGTACGACATTTATTTCGCGAACCAAAGCCATATTCGAACTCGTGAATGTGAGATAGTTATTTCTATGTCTTTCTTTTTCAGTCTTGGTAACATTTTTCCACGACCCATTTTGAGGGGTGATACATATATGTGATATACATATGTAGGGATATCATTGGGAGTAACTAGAGCTAATCTTGTGAGGGAAATTTGGAATTTCTAGACTTATTTGGACTTATTCGTAAGGTGAGTGTTCTAATCCCAAAATTCGATATTTAATGTTATTTATTTGCTATTAAATGCTTTAAAATGCTTAATTCTGATTAAGTAGAAAAGCATGTGAATATTTATTGTTTAACATGTCCAAAAGGATGAAATTGCCATGTTGATATGTTGAGTTGCTTATATGCTTATTTGGGTCAAAGGGTCTCAAGTGATAATCACCATTATTTAACCCATATATAAGGGACCAAGAGATGGTGAAATCCTCAAAGAAAAGGGGATGATGGTGATTACCACAACGAATTGACTACGGTCATAAATGAATGAGTGTGATTTCGCTATATGCGACAGAAAAAGTGAGAATGACCCAAAATCAGGGGTCTAGAATGACCACAGGTTCAGATGAGCATCACAGTGAGAAGCATTGAACTGTGGGGGATTCTGAGATGGCTCGAGATTAATGGTTAATGTTTAATATGTTCATATGTAAATCAGTTTAGATGAGCAGTTATATTCCTAGTATTTGAATTTTTGGAGATAAGTTTCTATTTTAGTTTTATATTAAATTCTTGTAATATGAATTGTTGATTGAAGTTTTGAAAGTATTTTCAAGTGTTTGGTGATGTTTTGGTATTTCAATTTTTGTTCAACAGGATGAATGGTGCTATAATAGGTGAAACTCTGTCCAAGTACCATTCAACGATTTTAAGACTTTATTTTTGTTTATTGCTAATAAGGGGTATTTGTTATTGGTAATCCTTTGTTACACGTATCCTAGCCCGTAGGGGCGGGTTGGGGTATGACATATTAGCACTACAGTAATCTTCTTTTCCGGGTACAGGTGTTATAGCCTCACACCTCTCAAGGTTAGGGGTGTCAACAGTTCGGTTTGGTCCAATTTTTCAGCTAATTGATCGGTCTTGATTCGGTTCGGTATATTAATTTTACAGTTCGGTTCGATTTTCGTACTAGAGGATTATTTTGAAAATTGGTCGATTCGGTCAGTACAGAGGTGAGGCTTTAGCTTTGAAGAAGCTGTTCAATGGGTCATTGCAAAAAAAAAAAAAAAAAAATCAGAACCTTAAAGGTTATTTGGGAAAGCAAAGAATCGGTTCTATAGTTTCTTAAGTGAACTGATTCTACAAATTCAAGTGTTTGGTAAGGGCTAGCTTCTTATATACATAAGAGTCTGTGTCAAGTTGAATAACTCTCTTAAAACTAGTTGTTTGTCAAACCAATATAACCTTATAGTTCTCATAAGAGTCAGAGAAAGTGAGACTTGCATTGAACCTGGTCCTGTTTTAGACTTTTCCAAATAGGCCCTTATATTTGAAAGAGATGCCCTAGTTATTTTCAAGAAGGAAAATTCTAAAGGCACCCACCACTTTTTATCTCTACACCTGCATGATGCATTGGGGAGATGTACATAAAGCCTCTCCTGTTGTACATGATTGTAGGGAGAAAAGTTCTGTTTGTACTTAGAATTTATTTTTCAAGAATATTGAGAAAAACAGAATTAGAGCCAAATTGATAAGCTGCATCAATCTGTAATGACATCAAAGCCCTCAGTCAAGAGCTAAATGGAGTTAAATTCTCCCTGGGCAAGAAGAAAAAACAAACTCAGCTGCAGACTGCGTAGCCAAGCTAGTAAGTAAAGGGTGTCTTGAAAGTTGAAACCAAGCTGGTTCTTCAATCCCCCTCCGGGAGCTTATGAGTTAATTATGACATACTGCTGATGGCTTTTTAGATAACACTAGAGACATACACGTGCTTGCACGTGTTTACTATATTGGTAGGTGCACAAAAAAGGGTTCAGATAAATGATTCCACGAGATTATTATACTGTGTAAAGACCACTGTGATCTCTTAGTTACTGTAAGATTCACGTAGGATCCATAGAAAACGCAAATCCGAAAAAGGTCATACAGATATGACTCACACAAGATAATTTCTCCACCCCACCAATCACATGACTCATCCCACATACAACTTCTAAATACACCAACCATGACATCACATGATCACACTTTTTTTTTTTTTTTAATTGCGATTGTTCAGAGGTCGGATGAATTGGCGACTGGACGGTGATGTCTCGACCCACTATGGAATTTTTGAAATGTAACAACGGCCAACATAAATACAAAAGCGTCCAACTACCCCCTTTTATAACTGATTTTATTGAAAATTTGAAATATCCTACAAAAAATGGACATCTATGAACAAAGAAGGAACAAAATGGTCTTTCAACAGTTCACTCTCTTTTCTCTTTTCGGTTATGGATGTCTTAGTTTGTATTCTAGTTTTCCTAGTTTTCTCTCTTATTTTTCTTCTGACTCGAAAATATAATGCTAATACTAATAAAATATCTTTGTTCTGTCTTGTATTTTCTTCTGACCCAAAAAATAAAAGAGAACAAGAGGCATTCTGAGTGCTAAATTTCATTGTGAAGGAGAAACTTTCCAAGGCAAATAAGAGATGGGATCCTCCGAGAGATTGGGTACAACTGACAAAGTATTTGGAAGAATTCAAATTTTGGAAGGATATCCTTACTCTACCCAATATACCAACAAAAAATGGAATCAAACATATCAAGATTAGATCAAAGATTCGCGGAGATGAGGAGGCTTCAACAAGCACAATTAGTGTCTGTAATACACATGTTTTGTACGAAATTACTATGAGAAAACAAGAGAAAATCAAGAAAAAAAAAAGGTTCATTCATGAAGCTTTCCAAAAACAAATTATACCCATAACTACCTGTGCCCTAATTGGACATTACACATACTGTAGACCCAAACAACAATTAAAGAGAAGAAGATGGTCGCACGCAAGATGAAGAACCGAGGTGACCTTTCCCAAGAAGCACTAATATTACGAACCCATCAGTGATATCGAAGCAGTCAAAAAATTCTGACTTTTCTACTATTCTTATAGTTGCTTGTCCTCGGCTTCATTTCCTCCGCTCTTCATTGCCTTCAGTTTTCTGTAACCCTTATCAGTACCAAATATCCTGAACAATTTACAGCCATTAAACCGATGTCAGAAACTTTATGCTACCTTTCAAGCATTTTTTATGATGCATTCAGAATAAGCATCAAATTCAACAATAACAAAGCATGTTGTAAGGAGACCACACTTGATGTGCCTTTCCATTCAGGGCCGGCCCGGGGGAAACATAGTAAGCAACCGCTTGGGGCCCCCAATTCCAATTGCCAATGTGACCAAAAAAAAAATCAATTTTACATGTAATAATTAGGTATAAGTAGACTCAAAAAAAATTGCCTTGGGGTCCCCCGAACCCCTGTATAGCCTTAGGCCCATATTTTAGAGTTCACTTAGGGCCCCCAAAACTAAGGAACTGCCTGTTTCCATTGCCACCAGCAGCATAAGCAAAGTTCAATAACAAACGATAACGTAATTGGAATATGCAAATGATGCCAACCAATCATAATGTTAGCAAACTATGAGTCAACCTAAGCAAATTTCACTCTAAATTTATAATCGCAACTTTTCAAACTCGCCTTTCTAAACAAATATTTCACAAACTTCTAGAACGAAAATACAATTAATAAATAAAAAATAGAAATTGAAAAAAATAAAATAAAATAAGTGTAGTTTGCTAGCAAGGAGGAGTACACTTGACTTTAGCAAAGTGATGCCGAATCGATAATTCAAACTACAACTAGATTTGGAAATCCAACATCAACAAAGTATTGTACATAATTCTTGTATTATATGCGCCAATGAAGCACGGACACGGACACGTCGACACGGACACGATACCGCCACGCCGACACGACAAATTCTAAAAAATGAAGACACGACACGTCGGGGATACGTTTATTTTTTTAATTATATATTTTTTAATTTTAATGTTATGCTAATTCTTATGTATTATAATTATAAATAAAAATACGTTATCAAAAAGAATTTATACAAAAACACATTAAGATTATATATTCCGTAAAAAAGTACTAATTTACACAAAATTTCTGCCCAAAAAAAAGGCTTCAACTTGGGCCAAGGCAGAGTTGGATCAAGGCTTCAACTTGGGGAAAATACAAATTATGTAGCAATCCACTACTATCTTGGGACTATAATATTTTTTAACAAATAAATAAATAAAGTGTTCCTGAAATTTTATCAATTATCTAATGACCCAATGTAAAAAAAAAATGTAATAATTAGTAGCTTTCACAGGATCACTTTATACCAATTAACAAAGGAAAATTAAAGCAAGCAAATGGCACAAGTCAGACGTGTCTCGTGCATGTCCACACATGTACATTACAATTCAGACGTGTCTCATTACAAAAGGGCTTTTTAAGTTTTATATTATTAAACATTAAAAAAACTAAAAATCAAGTTAGACGTGTCTCGTGCGTGTCCACGCGTGTCTTAAAGTGTCCACCGCGTGTCGGGGTGCCAAAATGCAATTATGCAAAGTAGGACACAGTTTTGAAGTGTCTGACACGTGTCGGGCAAGTGTCGGGCAAAGTGTCGCGTCCGATACGTGTCCGACACTGGTACATTACAATTTTTGAAGTGTCGGTGCTTCATAGATATGCGCGGATAGGATTCCGGTCTTGAAATTCGCATTCAATGACAAAAGATAACGTAATTGGAATATGCAAATGATGCCAACCAATCATAATATTAGCAAACTATGAGTCAACTTACGCAAATTTCACTCTAAACTTATAATTGCAACTTTTCAAACACGCCTTTCTAAACAAAAATTTCACAAACTTCAAGAACGAAAATACAAATAATAAATAAAAAATAGAAATTGAAAAAATAAAATAAAATAAGTGTAGTCTGCTACTACAAGATTTGGAAATCCAACATCAACAAAGTACTGTACATAATTCTTATGTTTACATGCGCGGATAGGATTCCGGTCTTGAAATAGAATGCATTCAATGATTATTTTCAGTAGAATTTTTTCACTTAAAGTTTTCAGTGGATTTTTGGCTGCTTTTTCAATTAAGTGGTATATTATCAAACGCACTAAAAAAAATTAAGTACTGAAAATTTTCATTTTCACCACTTAATTGGAGTAAGGCTTTAGCCACACCCAAGTCACAACCAAATGCTCACACCTTGAGTTGGCAGCTGATGTGGTTGGTGGGGTCCACACAAATTTAATACCCACTTAACCCTTGCACTCAACCCAGGTTAGAGGCCCCAAATTGGACCGAACCGAACCCTTTTCACCCCTACTGGTCACTAGGTCAAGGCCTTGAGCTGCCCAAGCGAAGCTTATGTGAACATACTCATACATAAAACTAATTAGGTGAACCAAATAATAAAGTGATTTAATAACAAAGTGATCATCTAATGATGTCATAAATAACTCAACAGTTACAATTACCATAAGATCTGTACACAAGAATTTGTTTACCCGAGCATAAGCTTGTTCCAAATCTCTTATAACGCAATCTTACCCAACACAACATACTCTGTCTACAGTGTTTGCAACAAGGCAAAGATCCGAACCGACTCAACCATCAAATATGACTAAAGTTTCAGTTAATGAGACCTAAAAAAGGAAGGGTTGTTCAGACTAAAGTTGGGCTTTGGTTGGCCTACAACCAATTACCAACTCACTTCCCTAACCAAACAAAAACTACCTAACTACAGCTAGCCTCATCCCAACTGCAACTTTAGTATAAATATCTCACACCATACATATCTGGGACCAATACACCTGGATCCTATTTCAACCCGTGCAGGTTAGGGAACCTTATTAATCAAATGAATGCCTAGTTTTGAAATTAAGTATGCATACTAACATGGTAAATAACTAATACACTAGAACAAAAGAAATGATTGAGACTAAACAAGTGCGAACCCCATCTTCCCAAGTGTAACCCCATCATGCCCCAAACCCACCAAGGCCACTGCAAATTCAACCACCACTTTCTCCCCAGCTTAGCTACCCTCTCCCCACAAGTAGAAAGTTTCAAGTATATCCGTGTTTCAAAAACATCACCCGAAAAAATTAATCAGTATATTTCCATAAATAAACCAAATCAATTATGCTCGAAAGCAGCATATACCAAAACCATACCAGTCCATGTAAACAAAAGTCGATGAGTAGTTGCCAGACTTGGTGTAGAGCAGTCGGTGATGATAGTCATGAAAATCAGCACTGTAAAATTAATGAAACTCAGGCATATAATGTAAAACAGCCATAATATGACAGAAACAGGCTGTTAAGAAATGAGCAAATAAAGTTATATATACTCACCCGCCATACAAAGGCATATAGTTTGAGAGGCTCCATGGGAAATGATAACCACAATGTGCCTCAACTGTCTCCAGAACTCTAAGTACCATCCAGAGCCACAGAGTTACTAGATGGGGCCCCGTGATGGCTGGACCAACAATAGTAGCAAATCCAAGGAACAGTATCTCAGCCGGGTGGGCGTATTCAGATGTCAATCCAAACGGCGTCGCATACCTGTTGATACGATAAGCACACTGAATTTCAATTAGGAACACAGATATGATGCTTGTTAGACAACCAATTGAAACAATCCTGGTATAGACAAGCGATGTAGCAGGGTTTGTCAGTGTTGGACTGGACACGAGAGTGGACATGGCACGGTGACTCTTCTGAAAATGTTTTAAAAATTCTGAGATAAAAAGTCCCAATAAAATAAAATGGGATATAACAAATAAAACAGGAGATAAGAAATGGGTTTTCTAGAAAATTTAGGAAGGACGCAGCATGGTAGATTGAATAATTAATTTAAGATTTTCCGTGGTGCTGTGTTGGTATCATGTTGTATCCATGCTACATTGTACATAAGCATTTGAAGCTCTTCACTCACTCATGATGGACGCTGTGGACGTGTTTGTACAGCCATTTTGAATGCAGAACCCTGTGTCCCCAATAGAATACAAAATCCTCCACGATGAAGTAGAATAAGATCTGCGTCAACACTACTCTCCTGCTCAATCAACAGGTTTCAGTCACTCCAAACAAGATCCACCATTTGTAATATATGAAAATTTGACAATTATTTGTTGGAATTGGCGAAGTTAATTTACCTACAGTGATAGAAGAATCACATGAAAGAATATATGGAAAAATTAACTTTAGCATATAAAGAACCTGAAAGTACCAGGACGGCAATGGGAGACTACTTCGCATGCCCATGTATCTGAAGACAGGATATGAAAGAATCATAATTGGTAGATCTACACAAAAATGATACAGCAGCAAGCGAGCAATACATTTCTCCTGAGCTGCAGGGGTGTTATTTTTTGTCTGCATTGGACCAGAAATAAATAATAGCAATAAAAGATACAGATTCAGTAAGATAAGAGCAAACAACAAGTACATTACATTATCTGAGAGAATGCAAGAATGTTTATGAAACAGCCTATCAGTAAACTCACTAGAAATTTTGTAATCTAATGGATTGGTTCCCAAAGAAGGACAAATTGTAGTATGTAGACAGCTTCTGCTATTACAATAAGACAGGTACATAGAGTTTTCTGCCTCACAGTTTGATAAGACGATGCAAAGGAAAATGCAAACCAGTGCTGCAACATATTACACTGACTTTTGCATGGTGTAGTACTAGTCTTCCTAGCAGTCTAGCACATCGATGCCACTTTTCACTCAGGCCACATTTCCACCATAACTACTACCCATCAAATAAACAGCTGAGAATGATGAATTGCATGCTTATATATGTAAGAAAAAGAGGAGTAAAATGCAAGACATCATGCGTGTTGGGATTGTGGAGCCTAATCAATCAGGTTTTGGATCCGGTTGCAAGCATGTTTAGCAAAGGAGGTTTTTCGCAGAGGCTCACTCAAGCGAGGTGTCTGCTTGCTCAGGAGAGAACGGTGAGTTGACATAGCGCTCGTGAGAGTCTGGGTATCGTTGGGGCGGAAAAGCGATCTGGAAGGTCGTTCGAGGAAGGTAGCCTTTTGGAAAGTCCTTCGTGAGCAAGTTCGCTAGAGTGAAGTGTCAGTTTGCTCAAACGAGGTCAAGGTCGGCTGGTTGTTTCCTAATCCGTTTAGCAAGCTGATTTCCTCCTATAAAAGGCTTGCAATTTCGTTTTATACCCTGATCTCTTGTACTCCCTCCGTCCCATAATAAGTGTCCACTTCTATTTTGCACATTATTTAAGAAAGTTGTATTATTTTAGTTTTTTTGGTTCATTAAAAGGTCACTTTCCAATTTTGCCCTTAGATGTGATGGGTGTTTGACTTTTTGCTTGTTTTGAGGCCACAAATAAATGCTACTTTGTCTTTATTATAAAGGTAGGTTTGGAAAGTAAGTAAAAGCTATATGCTAATTTAGGAAAGTGGACACTTATTGTGGGACATCCAAAAAAGGAAATGTGGACACTTATTATGGGACGGAGGGAGTAGTCTCTTCTCACAGAACCCTTGAGCATAATAAATCTCTACAGCTTCATGGATGTAACCCGGTTTTGGGTGAACCACGTTAAATCTCTGTGTTTCTTGTTTTTTGATTTCCTTGCTACTTCTGTATTCACATCTCACAAGTCCTTGAAGGGGAATTATGTTCCACATTATAATTCCCACCAATACATGTAGTGTGTGAGAGAAAGAGTACGTTAACGTAACTTGTCATTGGGAAAAGAAAATCATAAATATGTTGTTTACTACTGAACGGAAATTTTGTTTCAATGAAAACCTGTGAGCTTCTGATTAGCAATTGTCTTCTACCAGATTAAAATAAATAACAAGGGGAATTACCCTTAAGGAAAAATCGATTATCCTAGTAAAGAGTATATCATGATGACAGACTTCCCGGGCATACCTAAGTGACATAAACTTGGGCACACATATCGGGTGCAGATATACTGCTAACTGTTGGCTTACCGAAATTCACGAATTATACGACACACAAACGGCCACTGCAATATTCTATATTTTTTCGTACGTTATTTTTTTATGAAACAGGAATAATGTCATAAGAACTCCTTATCCATAAACAACCACATACGGAAAGGAAAACTAGACCACACTTTTATCTAAAATTATACAGTGAACTTGAAGTGGTGGACATGCTTGTAGCATCTATGTCCAACTGGACATGTTGGACAGATATCCCATTACCATGGTCCATATCCGTGATTCACACATTGGTACGAGTATTTCAATCCATTTGAGAGAGTCCATGTGACATAACTCTAATCACTTCATTCAACCACCAATATTCTCCCTATGATGATCACTAAGTAATTTGAATTTATTAAACAGGAAGATAAATTAAACAATTCAATGATAGCAGTAAAGTCAGCATAGAAAAACCTGAATTTTGTACTTGCTCAGCCATCCTGCCCTTTCGAAAAATATAAAAGGTAACCCCGATAAGAAAAATACACTCTCATGAAGAAAGAAACTCCCAAGAGAGGCCAGTTGAAAGTCACTGAAATGATTGATTAGATACTGCACAACAAACAAACCAAAAATTACACCATGGTAAATATCTGTCATAACATTCATAAGAGGACATCGGAAGTATACTTAAGCCCTGCAACACAACACCGAAACTGCATGAATTTTAACTCTAAATTGATATGCATTCCTTTTTCCTCATAATAATGTGAGAGATTAAACTCAATGCATATAGTACAAACCAAGATACAGTGCAGGCACCTAGACATTCAACACTGAAATAAAAACTTTACCTCCACAATAACCATATCATTCCGAAATACATAATCCTCTTACATGCCGAGGATAGAATGTCTACATCGTCCGCTAAATTTTCTACAGATAAGAAGATAGCTGAAAGAAAGAAAGAAAGAAAGAGAGATCTCTCGTATCCCTCTTTTATTTTCTTAATAACAACTCATGTTTTTTTTTGTTTTTTTTTTCTTTTTAAAAAGAAAGAAAGGGGAGAGCCGATAAGGATGCATTGTTAAATGCAACAACATATACCACCCCCACCCCCCCCCCCAACTTAGACGAAGGGAAGGATCAATAAAAGGAAGTTCTAAAACATGAACTAATGAAGAGAGTTTAAAAATATGGTCTGAGTACTACTCACTTATCAGATAATATGATGGTCTTAATACTCTTAAAACTTTCCGTACGGAGTGTACCCATTTCCTTTACTAATGTGGCAATGCGCCAATTATTCGTAGATACAGACTTACAGTGGCTCAATGAACAACCGCGGGCTAGAAAATCTAACAATCATGCTTCAGATAAAGCATCCGTTTACCATACCCTTTGGACCAGGGTATGTATAGGTATCTAAGGAAGCACTGATACACTTCTAAGAAGGCAACGGACAGACATTTCACGGACATATTTCCTGGAGTGTGGACGATGCAATGTTTTTAGGATTTTGTCGTGTCGTGTCGTGCTTCATAGATAGGTATGTATGTAATTTTTCTACAGCTAATAGGAGAGAACACCATACTTTGGTCAAACAATGAACTTAAAATAGTACACATCCATTAATTCCATACAGACCACTTCTAAAACAAATCTAATTACTCTTAATAGTTTTATAATCCCCAGACCTCCAGGATAAAATCAAAAATTTAAGAAAACTCCCCAAAAAAAAAAAGAGGGGAAACAAAAACAACACACTCAACAGTTCTCTAAGAAAACAGTAAGTGTTGGAAAATCAGACAAAATCTATGAAACAGCCATGCTCTTCAAGCGTACAGTAGTAATCCACACTTTCTTAACTTCACACAAGAACACACACACACACACACACACACACACACACACACACACACACACATATTTTAACATTCCATAGATGATAGATCTAACTTACACAAGAACGCATATATTCCAACATTTCCATAGATCCAACAACAACAAAGAAAAAAAAATGCATACATGCTCGGATGTCTAGCAGGAAAGCGATAAAATCCAGGGCCAAAAAAGCGAATGTAAATTTTTTTTTTTTTTTTTTTATAAAAAAAATTATATATCAAATCAATACAGAAACAGTACCAGCCAGCTAGTTTCGATGATCGACGCCATGAAAATCGAATTGGACAAAACTTAATCTCCGTCTAATCGGAGAGATTTGGAGAGAGATGAAGTAGTAGTAGTGAGTAGAAGGAGAGGAATGTTTGTCGTGGTGGATGAGGACTAAGAGAGAAACAGTGCCATGATATGAGCCAGACTGTCATTGGGCACCTGCCTCGTGTCGTGGCCCCTTATATATACACACATATATGTAGCACTTCATGTTATTATTATGCCAACTTCTTTCTCAGTCATTGGATCCATGTAAAATGATTGAAATACCCTTAATAAAATTGCTCTGATTTAATGGCCTAGAAAGAAGCCTGCAAGTTAACAATTGGTGCACGTCCGCATGAGAAGCGGACCGTACACATACATATCTATTTAAATATATATATATATAAAGTGGGGCTAAATATACCACTTTTTTCTACTAAATACATGATCATATAGTGTTAAAAGATGAAAAAGTTATAAGTAAAAGTGGTGTATTTAACGAAAAAGGTGGCGTATATAATCTCACCCTATATATATGGGAATGAGAAATGTTAGGCACACATCATAAATCACACCCCAAACCACACCATGTGCTTTAAATGCATGTACTCTATGTTATTTGAATTTTTCACACTTTTCTGTGTACCACTTACACAGCACAGAATACATGCATTTAAAACAACAGTGTGGTTTGAGGTGTGGTTTGGAGTGTGTGCCTAGTATTTCTCTTTTATAGGGAATTGCTATGTACACCACTAATTTTACTATGTACACCGCTCACCTTTACAAAAGTAAAAAATTTTAGTAGAAAAATAATTAGAATAAAGGAATTTGAGTGTACATAGCAAAAACACGGGTGTACATAGCAATTCCCATTTTATATTGTGCATTTTGTAATTTTTGAAGTACAAATAACATTTTCAATATATATATATTATGAATAACGTTGTTATGTTTTTCAAATTTTTATCCCAAATATGCTTCCCAAGTAATATGATAATGGAGTCAGGTCTAATACAGTTAAATTTTAATTGGATTTTGTTTACCTAACCCCACTGTCACATCATTTAAGAAGCACAACATTACTCATATATTATAGTATTATTTTGTATGTAAATGTGCATTCTCAGAATTTTTGCCCTATGTGGGCATTTTATCGTAGCAGTCAGTCCTAAGAGCAACTTAAGGATAGTAATCAAATTTGGATATTTTAAATGCTATTTTGTTACTTGAATAGTATTTTACATACCAAATGAATATCATGGCACTCCAACCATAGTATACAAAACCGGTAACTATTTTATTGTTTAATATATTTTGTTATATCTCAGTCATGGATACACTAAAAATATTATTTTAATCACAAACTAATATTAGTTAGGATCTTTTCACCAAATATGGATACCATCTCTCTCTCCAAATGTTGTAAGTTTAGAGACCCAAGAGTTGCCAAAATAGATCCTCCTTGGAGTGCAATTTTGAGATAAATGGATCCATTCTTGACATCTTTTAATTTTGAATACCTATTTAAATTCTCCAATGAAGTTGCTCTAAATGGAAAAAGTTGTCGAGGATCCGTGCTCAAATTTTTGACTCAGCCCATCAAATGGGCAGTCTGTTTTTCACACTTTTTCAAAAAAATGTGAGACTTCAACAAAAAAAAATGATGAGTATTGAAAGGGAAATATTTGGCACACAATTTTGACACAAAGTGTCATTCGACTATTGATTGGTGTATGTTTTATCACCGAACGCATCTCAACTATGAAAATGGTTGAAAAGCATTTGATGATAGAATCCGCACCAATAAATGACCAGATGATATTTTGTATAAAAAAAAAAGGAATTGTTATTGTCACTCTATCGTTGAACTAAGTCACTCTATGGTATCATTTTAGAGCATGTGGTATCATGTATGCAATGCATGACATACATGGTACCATATACTCTAAGAGTGGTACCATAGAGTGTCTTAATTCAATAATAGAGTGGAAATAGCATCACCTTTAAAAAAATAAAAAATAAAAAAAAAAAAATAAAAATAAAAATTTGTATAACACTACTCGTATTGAAAATCTATATTATATCCTACAAAAAGGGTAGTTTGGTCATTTCACCCACAAAAGGGGCTCTTATAATCCCAGCCCTTTGATCTTCATCAAGTGGTCCAAAACTCACTCACATAAGTCTTCCCTCTCCCAACCACACACGCTATGATTTTTTTTCTTCTCCCACACTGACTGTGCACAGCAGCTTTTTACTCCCATTTCTCCTCATTTGTTCTTTTTGAACCCATCACTCCAACGCACCCCTTTCTCTCATTTTGAATTTCAAAAAAAACCTTCTGCTCTCTCTCTCTCTCTCTCTCTCTCTCTCTCTCTCTCAACCCTCACACTGCCACTCACCGACGCCGGTAAGCTCTTTGTGTTTTGGCTTTCAATTTTGGTTTGAGCTGAATTGGGTTTTGGGTTTGATCAATTTTGGTTGATTTGATTTGAGCTTATTGATTCTGTTCTTGACGTTGTTCATAAGGAGGCTGAGAATTGTGATTGTTTGCAATGTAAATTTGTTCATAGGGCTTCTATTATTTTGCTGGTTTTGTGCTTAAGGCTTCTGTTGTTTTGCTGGGTTTGTTCGTAGGGCTGATGTTGGTTCTGGGAATTATTGGAGTGTTAACAAGAAGATACTTAAAAAAAGGGTTTTTACTCAACTCCATTTATTTTTAAGTTTTTTAGTTTTGTCTCAGTAGAAGCACACACAAACACATATTATTTCACTATCTTCTTGCCTTGCTATATCTGCTAGCAAGTTAGATGCCTTTTGCTTGAATCTTACCATGTTTTTTGGTTTGCAAATATATCGGTCTCTGCTCTACTTGAAGTGGCTTCAGCTTTTGAGTGGCAGTATAAAGCCTTCGAGGTACCCTTAACTTCTTATCACATTCTTGATGCCACATTGCATTTTAGTTATGTAAGCAAATCATGTGAATCTATTTTTTTTTTTTTGTGTAGTGGTCTTGAAGATGGGTATAATGTGCAAAGCTGCAAATCTGAGGCAAGAAAAATAACATGATTAAAAGGGATTCTTCATTTATGTGGAGTATTTTTTTTTTTTTTTTTTTTTTGTGGTTGCAGCTGCTGTTTTATTTGGATAGTGTGGATTTGTAACCCTTTCCTTTTGGACTATATATCATCTATCTGGGTTTTCATCCATCCTTCTACAGAAATTTAATGATTATTGTTTTTGGTTTTTTTTTTTTTCCTTCTTTCTAAGTATTGAAATCTGACAATGGTTGAAAGTGCACATTGATTTATGAATATTTGACTTATTAGTTTAGACTTTCAGTTCAGCGAATTGCCCAAGTAATTACTTTTGTCTTTCATGTAATTTTTTCACCCTTCTGACAGAGAGTATGAGCAAAGCTATGGTTGATGGTGTCGGGACTCATGATTTAATCCCAAGCATGAGAAATAATATACACTTTCAGAAGGGAGTAATGCTTCCACAAGCTCTGAAAGTGTAGCAATGCTTCCCAAGTTATATGTAGTGGAGCAATGCTTCCACAAGGAGTGTTCTTACGAGAATATCCTAGATAATTTATGGCTTTTTTTTGGGTGGTTGTGGGACAGTTTTAGGGACTCATTCCAAGTTTGTCTTGAAAGGATGCTAGGTGTTTTAGATGAGGACAATGCTAATTAAACTTGCAAAAGTACTATTTTTGAAAACTGCAAGTTACCTCATTTGAGTTGAAATCTTGAAATCATCTTCTAATTAATCCGACTTTCTCAATTAGTAAGGTTTTTCAGTATTGAAAACTGACTAGGTATCAGAATTCCGAATCTTTAGCGCGATTAATTGTCAAATGCACTTCGTTCTATTTACAATTATCATCAAACATAAAAATAACAATTTTCTCTTTTCATTTTCGCAGGAAAGAAAAGGACCCATTGAAATCGAAACACCCAATTTCAGCGTTCTTGCTGCTCACGATCTAGAGGCGAGTTGCTTTGTTTGCAGAAAACAAGAATGTTAGAGCTAAGTGAGAGACTTCTTACATTCAAGTTTGTCAGCCATTGAATCTATTCGAATTTTAACTTGAAAGAGTGTTTCGTGTGATCCAAAGCTATTGCTCTGTGATGTGTTTTATGGTTTTTTCAGGGCAATGTTTTATTGAGGTTCATTAGATCGATTTAGATGAATGAATCAGTTCAACATAAATGAAAAAAAAAAGCTATGTGATTAATCAAATTTATACGTTCTTCATTTTTAACGGTTACATTTAATGGTTATAGTTTTCCCAAATGAAGAAAAAAAAATTGGTTATGTGATTTGTGATATTGTTAATGTTAATCCCATCTTACTTCATTTACGAAAAATAGTTTAAGGAGAGAAAAGTGTAGCAGTGGAACCACTTTAGACTAAGTGTAGTATATATATTGTGTTGAATTTTGAGTGTGGTATGAAGAGTTTTTTCTCAACTAGACTACATCGTTACTCAATAAGAGTTTATTTTATGATTAGTAAAAATTATAATTATGATACACCGTTATAATGATACATGTTGATGCAATGGTTTATGTACTCTTTTTAATATTTGGGGCAAGCTAATATTTCCAAGATCATCCGGTGACTGTGGTTGCTCTTTATTACTTTTGTTTCCTTTTCAGAATGAAGCGGCCAAGTAACTCCAGAAGATCCAATCCTTGGTAAGTAAACACACCACTCCTCTCCCTCTGTGAATTGAATGCAATCGAATGTTGCTTATTAAGCAATTTTTTTTATGCATCCTACTCTTATAAAGAAAATGAATAAGAACAAGTATCTGTTTTTATTTTGATTCTTTTTCAATTTGTAATAGCTTGGAGTCGGTTTCAATCCATGTAATGGCCTGACTCGCCTGAGAGCTTAGTTGGACTGATCAGTGTCAAAGGTACAACTTTACCACTTCAGATATGTAATAGACTGAGTCAAATAGAATGGTCTTCTTTGGATCCATGTGCTACTGTAAATCCCATCAACATAAGATGGAAGTTGTGAATGAATAAAAGAAACTTTTGTTGGTGTTTAACATCAATATTAAAAAGGTAGTTGGGAATTGGACTTCGTTCTTTATAAATTTTTATTTTCCTTATGTTCTTGAACTTCATATGCTGTTTGATTCATGGCATTGAGAGAGGGAAAATAATAGAAAATACTAGGAAAACAGTTTCTTTCCCTGTTGCTGTGTGTTGTTCGAATGTATTTACTTGGTTGAAGAGATGTTCTAATACTATGATTCCGAAATTTGGTTCCCACATTTCATTAGTAATTGTGAAAATGCTAAAACAAAATTTCACATTTGTTGTGGCTTTGTTTCGTTCATTAAAGTGTCAACCAAAACAAAGGAAAAATTCCAAGAACAACTGTTTCCACAATTAGAATTTGGTCAATTGCAGGTGTACATGGGCTACCATCTCATGGTCTTTTAATTTAATTTAATTTTTATTTGGTTTTAAAGGGCAAACCGTATTTTAGTCTCCTCTTTTCATTTCTTAGATTTGTGGATTTTTTCTGGGTTTGGGTTACAAATTTTGTTGTTGAACCTTTTCATATATTACCCTAAATCACAACATTTATTTTGTCTAGCTACTACAAGTTCATTCCCCATTCTACAACATTTATTTTTTTCTTACGACTTATCTGAAACAGATGTCCATCGACCTCAGAGCCGGAGAAAAATTGAATGAAAGGCTCGAATGCTTGAGGTAAGTCTTACATGTCCACGAATTGTCAATGAATTTAAATTTGAAATAATAAACTACTTATTTGTATTGGAATTTTCTAGCTTTTTATTGCTTAAGCACATCACGTGAATCTGATGTTTTTCATTTGTATGGTTGTGTGTGCATAGAGAGAGAGACGTGTGCGTGTGTGTATGCATAGAAGTGACTGTGCATGTGTATGTGTGTGGACTGTGTGCATGTGTGTGTGCATTTATATTTTTCGGTGTGTGCCTAGAGAAAGAGAGAGAGAGAGAGAGAGAGAGAGAGTCGTGTGTGTGCATAGATGTGAGACGTGTGTGTGCGCATGGATGTGACTCTGCATGTGCGTGTGTGTGTGTGTGTGTGTTTGTAAAGGGCATGTGTGTGCCAAGGCGTGACTGTGCCAAGGCGTGACTGTGCATGTTTGTGGTTGTGTGGTAATCATTATTTATGTATCTAAGTTTCTGCAAACTTTAAATGGAAGATCACCATGAGTTTTGATTTGTTTTTTGTCTTTTGTAAACTTAAATTCCTTACACTCTATTTTGACTCGGTATATTCTCTTGCTATTCGCACAGAAATTCCCTTAAAATTTCTCCATTTGTGGCTCTATACAAATATTTATGGTTATGTTTCATTGGCAATGCCAATATCATAGAGTTTAATTGTTCTTCATTTTTTCAGACATTTATGGCTTTGTTTTGTAACTTTGGTTAACTAAAGGGTCAACAAAAACAAAGAAACACTCCCAAGTACATCTCTTTCCACATTTATGGGCGACCATCTCTTCGTTTTTCAATTTAACTTTTATTTTCTTGGTTTTAAAGGGTCAAACTGTGTTTTAGCCTCTTCTTTCATTTCTTAAATTTGTGGATTTTTTTCTCAGCTTGGGTTACAAATGTTTTTGATGAACTTTTTTCCTATATTAACCTGAATCACAGCATTTATTTTGTTCAGCTACTACACGTTCAATTTCCATACTACTACCACTTCAATACCCATTCAAGAACCTGAAATTTTGATTTTTCCTTTTTTATAAGCATTAACCTGAATCACAGCATTTATGTTCACATACATTGGTTACATTACAAACTATTTTTGAAATTATTTCAATACGGAAGACTTGAGAGCCAAGCTGTACTTTTTTTCCTTTCTTATTTTGGGTATTTATTCTAGGTTCAAGTTTTTATTTATTTTATTTTGTTATTGTTGATTTTGTTTGCTTATGACTTTATTCGAAACATATGTCCATTTACCTTGGAACCGGAGAGAAATTGAATGAAAGGAACTTGGAAACCTTCGAGTCCACCAGTCCACTTTCTCGCTCCTCAAAATCTCCTTTTCCACACTTTAGCAGAAAGAGTGAGTTGCAAAATTTAGCAGATGAGGCAATTGTGAAAATTTGCCCCTAAATTTTCCCCATTTTCTGCTTTGGAAAGCTTCCACGAAATTAAGAAAATTCCATTTCATTGTAATACACTACCTTATTAATCAAATTTTGGATTTGTGTGATATAGAAAGTATTGATTGCGTTTTGGTCTTTCTATTTATTGAACATACGTTGTAAGTCTTCATTGTTGCAGGTCTTCCTCTAAAGCTGTAAATGAGGACCTCATGTGGCTTGCTTTGAGGAGATCTATATGTGATTGAGCTTTTGGTATTGAAGGGTATTTTTTTGTTTCACATAGTGGTCCAATTCTCTTTGATGGGCAAAGAATATTCATCAGTATTCTTATTACGACCATAATACAATCTTTAAATATTATTTAAGTTTTACAATGCTCAGGTGCTTTCTGAATTGTAACAGCCTAATTTTTTTGTCCACGTGCATGGGCAAGAATTTTGCTTCAAGGCTCTTTGAAGTTGGCACAGTACTATAGTTTGTCCCATCATTTGACCTTTTGGGTCATCAAGGCCCATTAATTTGATTTCGTACATCAAGCGTTGGATGTTTCCTCCAAATCATAGGCACCAAATTTGCAGTGACAATGAATTTGAGCTCAGTTTATACTTGCAGGATTTGAGAATGGTGAATTTTTTAAATATAATTTTTGGTAATTGATAGAGTTTATTGAACTTCATTTATTTTCCTTGGCAAAAAAAAAAAAAAAGAACTTTATTCATTTTAGGAAAACCCAATTATTTAATATAAACTTCAAACTAATTTAGTGACCTTTCTTTACTGTTTTTGGATGAATTGTTTTGTTTGGATGAATTATTTTGTTTCTGGTACTACGTAATAAAGGGTAATGAGTAATTCCATACTTCTCAAACTTAATATAAACTTCAAACTAATTTAGTGACCTTTCTTTACTGTTTTTGGATGAATTGTTTTGTTTGGATGAGTTATTTTGTTTCTGGTACTACGTAATAAAGGGTAATGAGTAATTCCATACTTCTCAAACTTAAAAACTAAATATTATTTAACGGATACACATGTGAAAACAAAGTTTGACATGTTACCAAATTTGAATCCCTATTTTAGTTAAATATTTTGCAGTCATATCTTGTGCAATGATGTGGTTAAAGCATTTGGGAAGCTAATTTCTCACGTTTTCAGTCACTTTATCGATCTAGACATACGTTACATATGTGAATCACATTTGTGATAAAGTTTAAGAAGCGGAGCATTACTTTTTTTTTTTCTTACTAGGGGTACACTTTTATACATTCAAAAAGCATTCACATCCTGAGGTGGTCTAATGAGAAGAGACTGACAGTGGACCCTGTAGTCTCTATCTCTCTTCTCATTGGTAGGGTGTGGATGCTTTTTGGGTATGTAAGAGTGTGCCCCAAACATTACTTTTTTTTTTTTTTACAATAATTTATTTCATTTATTATTATTATTAATTTTTTTTAACAGTTTTTTTGGACCCGTGCCCATGGGCACGGGCATGTACTAGTATTAAAATAAGACCCGTTTGATGGATTAGTCAAAAACTGTCCATACTGAACTTACTGAACGTTAGATTCGTAGCCGCCCCAATAATATCATGACGGCACAACTTTACTTTACTCATGACTTGTCACTGTCAGTTCGAATTGATGAGAGAGGTACACACGTATTAAAAGTTAATTGATTAATTTATTATCACAAAAAAAAAAGAATTAGCAAAATAAATGAGGAAAAAAAAAATGCTATTCATATTCAATTGATTATTAAATGCATTTTATGGACTGCATTGAGTGTACGGTACAATAGGTTGTCAGAGTGGTACGATAGAGTGCATTAATACATTTTTGGAGTGCTAATAGTAATTTTCAAAAAAATTTGTTTCACTTGTTACTTGTTAGTATGGGTGGGCAAATAGTCGGTTCGATTTTGAACCGAAAACTTCGGTTCAGGTTGTTCGGTTCGGGTTGAGAATTTCGATACCAAAATTCGAATAAATTTCAAAACTATAATTCGGTTTTGAAATTTAAGTTTGGGTTCGGTTTTGGGTTGAAATTCAAGATATCCATTGGGTAATCAAGAATATTAGTTAAACTAATGAAATACCATAGATTTATATTTAAAAAAAAAAAACCTTCAAAAATTCAATTCGGGTTCGAGTTGAAAAGCCCTACCGAAAACCAAACTATACTTATAAGTTCGATTCGGTTTCAAACCAAGCTTACGTTGGTTCGGGTTCAAATCGAACCGAAATGGTTTGAAACTTCGATTTCGGTTCGAAAGTTCGATTGGCCCGAAGTGTGTCCACCCCTACTTGGTAGTATCTTTTTGTACACATGAAATCTCTTCCATAATTCCATTGGTCCAAAGTACGGGTGATAATTTTTGACATAATACGATAACACGACACGAATTCAACACGCAATAAATAAGTTTGAGTTTAGTTTATACGGATATAGATCATAAACAGGTCAACCTGTTTCGATTAATAATTGGGTTGAGACATTTTTTAAGCGGGTCAACTCGTATAACCCGTTTGACCCGATTATGAGGGTATTTTTAGAAATATACAATATTATTATTATTTCTTTCATATCGAGTCATTTTTCAATATTAATTCATAGGATTATATAAAAATGAATGATTTGTAATATTCTGATACTTTTGTGTCAATCTATTAAATAGGTCATGTTAAACAAATTATGCAAACCATTAACCACTTGTTCATTATATGGGTTGGACGAGTTAAATGGGTAACCTGAGTATTGCATTATTCGAGTTTGGGTTAAGTTTTTGATACATATAAAAAATGATTTGATTACAACACGACACAATTATAATATAACACGTTTATGACCCAACTCGACACGATTGTCATCCTAAGTCAAATTCCAAACCTCCAAATCACACACATAGTCACATGAAATAGTGGTACCAACTCCCAACCATAACAAAAGTAACATGAAAAGGAAAATATATTACAAGTTGTATCCCAAATAGGATTTGCTTTTTTCATTTTGGCAAGTTAATAAAGTGGCATTATACATGATTGACTAGTCAACCGGTGGCAGTCAATCATGTGTTGGATGTTAAACATTATCAATACTCCCTAATGCCACTTTATTCTTCATATATTTTTTCCGTTCCAGTTGATATGTTTGTGTGTTTTTTCATTTTGGTGATCTCAAAATTATTACTCCCTCCGTCCCATAATAAGTGTCCACTTCCATTTTGCACATTATTTAAGAAAGTTGTATTATATTAGTTTTTTTGGTTCATTAAATGACCACTTTCCAATTTTACCCTTAGATGTGATGGGTGTTTGACTTTTTGCTTGTTTTGATATCACAAATAAATGCTACTTTGTCTTTATTATAAGGGTAGTTTTAGAAAGTAAATAAAAGTTATATGCCAATTTAGGAAGTGGACACTTATTGTGAGACATCCAAAAAAGGAAATGTGAACACTTATTATGGGACGGATGGAGTATTTATTTAGAATATTGTAATGTTAACTTTTTAAAATTGTCCTTTTTGGTTGAAAATATTCACCAAAGATAAAAATAAAAAATAAAAAATGCAAGTTTTGAAAAAGTGCCTATGAATGCAATCTTTAGTGTTCATTTAAAATTTTGAATTCCAAAACATGGACACACAAAATATGACCAATGGAGTATCAAATTTGACATGACAAATTGTCTTTTGATGTCCAATTAAGAGTCATCTTTCTTTTTTGAATACCCAAATTTAAGAGTTTTTTTTTAAAAAGTTAATGTACTATAGCTAAAGACTTTCCACATTCACCCTTTATTTATATAAAGCCATGCAACTTTTCATTTTGAGTGACAGATGAAAGTTTATGGCTCGCATGATAACGTAGTGGGTTTTGGTTTTTATTTTTTTAATTGATTATAGTCAACTCCTAATACAAAAAAATAAAAACTGAAAACCAAAAACTACAACGTTAACATGAGAGGCCTTAAATTCTAAAGGGAAGCAACAATGGAGTGCATTTGTGCTTACTTATTGCTCACTCACCACTTCTATTTTGACACACATGTTATTTTATTTCTATTTTACCCCTATTCTATCAACACAACCACTAAATAGGACACATGTCAAAATAGCATTGATGGATGAGCAATAGAAAAGGCAAAAAATGAGTGAACAAAAATTCATTCACAGTCAAATGTTGAAAATTTTCACAACTAATATAAATGGAATTCTTAATTAAATGGTTTCTTAATACGAGAAGGAGAGAGTATGTGAAAGTTTGATTCTCCAACTCTATGAAGCAAATTTTCTATTGCAGTATTCTTTTAACTTACCAAGACAACATAAATAAATAAATAAAAAGAAAAGAAAAGAAAAGAAAAAAATAAGAAAGAAAGAAAGGCTAGCTCTATTGCTAAAACAGCAATGATTAATGCCAGAGTAAAAGGTGTCATTGAAAATTTTAACGACACTTTTTGCTCTGATATTATTCAGTACTGCTCTGGCAATAGCATTACCCTAATAAAAATGGTGACATAATAATCACTCAAGATACATTACGTATTTACGTGATTGTAGGATTTTAGACAATATTGGTAACATACTTATGAGAGAAAAATTATAATTATGAGATTTATATCCAAAAACGGTTATGCTTTATATATGGATATCATTAAACACCTTATTTCATGACTATACATAAACATATATATATATGACTTTTATATATACATCAATAATACTGATACGCACACAATTTAATACACTTTTCTTGTAACACTCGCTCTCGCGGATTATTTTAATTAAATTTAGCATGCATTATTAATTATATAATAATGTTGGAAATGCATATGTGATGTGGGTTTTGACCCTCTAAGTTGATAATGGGTGTCCAATTGGGAACCCAGTTGTGGCCAGAGTGGCAGTCTCAAGTTAGGACATGTGCTGATGGGTCCCAGTTGAGATGCGACAGTAATATGTAAAACATCCTATGTGATTAAATGTTTATTAAGACTTAAATGATTTATTGTTTTATTACTAATAATATCATGTTGTTAGTTGCAGACCACTTTTGTAGTCAATTATGGGTACCTTTGTGAGAGCGAATTGAACACATTACATAATTAGTAGGCTAATTCGCAACTTCATATAATTATATGGGACCACTTATGGGTTGCATGCGAGACATAGACAAATAGCTATTTAGATTTGGGATAGTTTTAGTAAAGTTTAAGAAATAGTAGGAGCGTAATTGCAAAACTAGTAAAAGTGTGTGGAGATTATAGTAAAATTGAGAAATTCTTGTAACAAGACACGTTAATGATGAGTCATGCTCATCTTCTTCATTTAGACATATACACAGAGTTATAGGAGATACGTTTATCGTCGGAACGACGACGACGTTCCCAACTCTGATTAACGTGCTAAACGATGTCAGTTTTCAAAACAGGCTATATATTTGGACTCCTAGAGGTAAGACTAACTTGTTGGAACCAATTTTATTGAGCTTTGTGGCAGTTTTTTCGCGACCCATTTTGGAGTTTTAGCTCATAACTTGTAGTTTTTATATAGGATTTGTACCTGGTTCTTAGTAGGGCTATAATATCACAAATAGGAGCGAAACCCAAGAGGTGAGTGATGTTAATTTTGATAATTGGATGATTTTCATGTTGAGTTCAATTATAATGCCAAAGCATGCCTAATTAGCGTAATTTAATTTATTTAGTTTATTATTGGGCAAAATTCATGTGGCTAAATTAGGCCCAATTTATTTGTGAAAATACGGTATAATGATTAAATGAGCATGTTGAGTTGCCTATTTGGGTTAATGGAAATTGCTAGTTTTATACCACCATGAGGTAATCTTTGTGGTCACGACCACGGCTGCCAGAAGCCTATGAGACCGCACGTGTGAGAGCGTGGGCCATGACTAGTCATGTGGGCTTGGAGAGTGGAGCCGCGGGCTAGCCGGTAGTGGTGGGAGTGAACTAGTAACTGCCAGAGACTATAGCTTTTTGTAATATGTTGAATTGAGTGTGTTTATTATCCATGTTCATAATTGGCATTGCTCACAAGCATATAGCTTATATATTGTAGTGGTTATTGAATAACCATCGTAGGTGTTCAAGGTGGAGCTCGGAAGGAAAATGAATAGAATTGGTGAGTACTCGTGGGGCGTGGGTAGGGGTGTGTTTCGGCCGGAACGGATCGGAAAAACCTCTTTCGGAAAAAAAAATTCCAAAATTTTCGGAAGCCAAAAATGCATTCCGAATTCCGTTCCGAAATTTCGAAAATTCCAAAATTATTTCTAATTCCGAAATTTCGGAATTTTCGGAATTTTATCAGATTCGGAATTTTTCGGAATATTCGGAATATTTTCGGAATTTTTCGGAATATTCGGAATTCAAGCTTAATGGGATTTCACTTGAGACTTGTAGGCCTTTTATAGAAGCACATTACATCCCATTTTTTGTGTTTTTTCGATGTGGGATGAACACAATTTTCGGAATATTTCAGAACATTTTTGGAAAAGTTTCGGAAAATACAATTTCGGAATATATTCGGAAATTTTTCGGAATAATTCGGAATATTTTCGGAAAAGTTTCGGAAAATACAATTTCGGAATATTTTCGGAAATTTTTCAGAATTTTCGGAATTCTAAAAACAATTCCGATTCCGATCCGTTTTTTTTTCGGAATTTTCGGAATTCGGAAATTCGAAAATTCGGTATGCATATTTAGTTGCCAAAATCGGAATTTTTCGGATCGGAATTTCCGTTCCAAATGACACCCTTAGGCGTGGGATTGTAAATAAATTCTTATTTAATAGACTTATGCTTAATAAGTGAAAATAGTGAAATATTGTAATCAATTATTCATTTGGGTTTGTGCAATAAAAAAATAGCGGCTTAAATCATTGTAATATGGGAGACGTATTATATTGGTTGATTATGGGCTAAGGTTGTACTTTTTGTACCTTGCTTAGTTTGGTTGGGACGATGAACTCGGAGTTATACTTAAAGAGTTTGACATAAATTAGATTAATTAGTATATATATATTTTCCTTAACTTGTTTAAATGGTGGGAATGAACCCATGGAGTCTAAGTTTTTGATTCTTTAGTGTTTTTCCATGTTTTAGAAATAAACTTCGTTAAAATATGTTTGGATGTATGTTTGTAAAATCCTTTGAAAAATGTTCTAAAAAGTGTTGGATTCTTGAGTCAAAACCTTTACTAATGTAATTTCACGGAACTCTAATGACGTGGGACGTGCCTTGGTGGCGTGCCACGTGTCCTAGAATCATATGTACGATTCTGGGGCGTCACATTTCTACGCCACACAACTGATCATTGATTTCAATGGACCCCATCACCATGTGCTCCTGCATGGGGATCCATGTGGGATCTACATGGGGTCCACTGGAATCAATAGCCAGGATTATGTAGTGTAGAAAAGAGTGTAAAATTGAGTGTATATCATTACTCTAATATAGATAAGGGTAAAATGGTCGCCCAATGTCATAAATCTGAGATTTTGGACTGCTTTCAAAAAGTTAATGATTGGTAGGACCAATTAATGTAATTTTTTTTAATGAACCTTATACAAAAAAAAAAAAAAAAACAATGAGATAAAGAGGGATTTTTGGGTAGATTACTAATTTTTAAAAGGGGCAATTAGGAATTAATCAAGATTAAGGAAATTATAGTGGTTTAGGTATAACTAGCAAAAATATTTGAGATTAAGTCCACTCCTTTGTATTTTAACAAATATATCCCTAATATTGGTCTGCACCAAGAGTTTCCACCCTCTGCACCTCCGGCGACCTCGCCTGACCTCCGACGACCACCACCATCACCTCGTCTGACCTTCAGTGACTTTGCCTGACCTCCGATGACTTTGCCTGAGCTCCGGCGACCTCGCCTGAGCTCCGACGACCACCATCACAACCTTCCCTGCCTCCATCGACCACCACCACCACCACCACCAGTAGTAATCACCACCACAACCTCGCTTTACTTCTGACGACCACCATGACCTCACCTGATCGACCTTTTTCACAACCAAACCACCAAATCAACATACAATGATCAGAAACATATTTTCTCATACCACCGAAAAGTTGTGAAATTTATCCAAAAAAAAAAAACAGTTGTGAAATTTATCAAAAAAATCCATGACCTTAACGAATGATTTTTCCAGTATAAATTTTTTTTTAAAAACTCAAATCAACTTAATAGAGCATTTACAACCTGGAAACAAACCAAATTAAAGCTACATTGATCCCAAATCAAAAAAAAAAATTTGTGAAAATTTTTCATACAATGATCACATAACAAATTTCTCATACCACCAAAAAGTTGTGATATTTCACAAAGTTCATCAAAATTCACAGAAAAGTGAAAATGCTTGTTGTGCACTGGCTTGTGGTCATGCGATGGTCGTGGATTTGCTCGTGGTGGTCCCGGTGGTGGTAGATCTGGTCGTAGTGGTCGTGGATCTGAAGTTGGTGGTGGTGGTGGTGGTCAGAGGAGACATATCTCCACGCTTTATCCAACACTTCAATCTCTCTCTCCATTGCCTTTACTACTTGTTTCTCAATTGTAACTCTTTTTTGATCAGCCTCATTCTCAACATCACCTCCATTAACCAAATCATCCTCTAATTCGATCATCATCAGGCCGAGTTATGGTGGTAACGATGTTGATGGTGGTCAGTGCTAAGAGAGAGAGAGAGAGAGAGGGGTGGTCGATGTGGTGGTGGCGACGGATCTGATGGTGGTCGACGCTGATGGTGGTCGGTGGTCAGTGCTGAGATAGAGAGAGAGAGAGAGATGGATGAAAATGAAAAATGTAAATGAGGGTAAAATATGTCCAAAAAATATGTGGTCAACTACTCAAAAGAGATACTTCTAATACTCTTACTGAATAATGTCTTTATTACTAAAAAAAGCTTCTCCTGTGTCTTCTAAGTTCTAACCAACTAATTCTCCTAATGTGTGATTTAATACCAATTTTCTATTTTTATAATAGTTTAATACGAGAAGGAGAGAGTATATGAAAGTTTGATTTCTCCAAGCTTATATTGCAAATTTTCTTTTGCAGTATTCTTTTAACTTACCAAGATATATATATATATATATAATTTTATTTGAAGTTGATAGAAGTACTTGGACTAAATATAGATTGTAAAGAAAGATTTTTTTGCCTCTCTCTCAAAAACAATGTAAATTTGTTGCGTGGAAGCCATTGGTGTGTAGATTGGAGCATGTCCATTTTATTTATTTACCAGAAATTGTCCGTGACTGAGGACACTAACAAAAAAACCTAAGGCTTTTTTATTCCCCTCAAATTAAGCAAGCTTTACTATCAAATATTATTTATTTATTTATTTTTATAAAACAGTTGGAATGAAAGTCCTCATAGAGCATAATAGATGGAATAAGTGGTAGATCTCCATAATAACCCTAGGTCTAGTGTTTTTGCCAAAATTTTACATATAGCTAATATTATTGAAATGTGAGGGGTGGCGAGTATAACTGGAGCAAACTTCACTAAAATAATATAATGCTATAATTCCCTAGCATTTGAGAATCAAGTTTAGATTCAAATTTGGAAATCATAAAATATTTAGATTATGGGAAGTACAACATTACATTTTTCGGTATATTTAGAAAACTCTCGGAATGACCTTAATAAAAAGAAAATGAACAGAAACATAAAATTTGGCAACTAATATTTACCAGGGCAACAATTTTACCCCTAACTCGTGCCTAAAGGCACTGTCGGCCAATTTTAACCATATATACATTCTGCCAGTAACTAATTTTGCGTGGAATCCAAATTGTACATATTACAAACTTTGAGAGCTTGTGTCACCTATTACCATACTAACATTATTTTATCCATAAAAAGCTCTAAAATGCACAATCATGTACGTAATTCACAGTCTTTATTTACATGATTAAGGCATTGACTTAAATATATCACTCAATTACAAATTATTACTAACTTACTGTAATGGGATTGTAATATTCCCAATCATAAATGACTTTCAATTAAAAAGATACCAAAACAGTAATTACATAAACGATTTCGAATTTGTCATAATTTAAAATTTGTCCAAGTCATATTTTTTGTGTGTACTAGTCACAATTTTCTCCAGTATTATATAGATTTTTGCTTGAATGGAGCATCTCCATATATTGGAACACATCACTCATGCAATGTGAGATAGAGATGGTCTTAGGCGTGTGGATGATTTGCTAATGCATCCAAAAGAATTTACTGGGGTGTCCTTTTGGCCAGACTTTATTCTTTTTTCTTTTTTTTTTCTTTTTTTAATTTGTATTTCATTTTATTTTATCGGTATTCTAAGGTTTGTTAGGTATAAAAAATAAAATATAAAATATACAAGATCAGAAAATAATAAATAGAATAAAAACTAGAGAGGCTTGATCTAAAAAGAGAGGCTTGATCTAAGGCCCCAAAGGTTGCTCCTTCTTGGTTTAAAGGACAACTCATTAACAATAACCCCCATAAGGACAAAAGTTCAAGCCTATTTTTTCACTCTAGTCCACACCACTAATAATTCACTCCTCAAGTCCAATTAGAGACAAAATTACCCCTGTTTTACAAATTACTTTCAATCTCTCTCTCTTTAAGATCTCTCTCTCTACCACCACCTCCACCACCGACACTACCACCTCCACCACCACCACCACCACCAGTCTCTACCGCCACCACCAGTCCACCACCACCACCAGTCTCCACCGCCACCATCACCACCATCATCATCGTCCCCATTGACCACCGCTACTGCCTCTTCCATAGCCACCAAACATCCCATTGCTATGGCCACCACCACCAGCGCCCTCATCATTATCACCACCAAGCACCGCCATCGTCACCTTCGCCGACGCCGATCTAGATCTAGATCGTTCACCGGTTAAGATCTAGATCGAGATCGAGATTCGAATGATTCCGACATGGTCGTCACAATGAACTCCAATGACCATTTCCAGTTTAAAGTGATTTTTCTGCGAGTTCTTACCATGTACAGGTATGAGGTATGTCAGTTGCAGATTTTGCAGATTTGACAGATTTTACGTATCTTAAGAGAAATTTGACTTATATTTTTAAAGTGAATTTTTCAGATTTTTAAGTGAAGTTTCAGTTGTTTTGTTTAATGTAAAGGTAGTCTTTACTGAAATTGCAAATTGAAGTGAACAATTGTAACATCCAATAAGATAAGTAAAATTTCACTTGAGATGGTAATTTGATAAAGTTTTGGGTTTATGTAGCTGAGGTGGTGGTGTTATGCCTCAGTGGTTTTTTGTTGTTGATTGAAATCTCTTGAATGCTGCCTTTATTGTGGCTGGACTGATTACATTGGTGTGTTAGTTTGGACAATTAACCAAAGAGAAATTTCTAAGACAAATTTCACTTAGGATATATCCTAAGTCAAATTTGACTTAGAATTTCTGATTTCTGACTTCACTTGGGATTTTTTGCTACGAATCAAAAGAGGGTGGTGGTGGGATTTTTGATTTCTGACTTCACAGGGGAGGGGTGGTCAATGGTGGTCAGGAGTGGGGGGATGGTGGCAAAATGTTGTAAATAAGGTGGTTAGGAGGTGGCACAAGTGGTGGTCGTCGGAGATTGAGAGGGTGGTGGTCGTTGGAGATGGCGAGGGTGGTGGCTGGAGGTCAATCGAGTGGTAGGGCGTGGTCACTGTTGGTTGGGAGTGGTCACTATGGCGTTGTGGTAGTCAAAAGGTGCAATGGTGGTGGTCGCCGGAGATGGCCAGGTGGTGGTCGTCGGAGATGGCGAGGGTGGTGGTCGGAGGTGGTGTGGAGTAGTGGTAATGGTGGCTAGGGTTTGGTAAGGGTTAGAGGTTGAAGATGAGGGTATTTTGGTCTTTGGACATTGGGAGGACTCATACCCAATGCGTATTTTAAGTTGTCCTTGATCCCAATAAAGCTCTTCTTAATGACCTTTTAGCCAATTTTCCCTAAAAAGTAAGGGATACTAGTATATCCAAAGGTTATTACTGACTTTATTCTATAAAATCTGATATCAAATTAACACAATAAAAACTAAGGGACAAATAGGGAAGGCTCAAAACCAGTTGCTTGATTTATAGTGGTTCTATATGGTCAACCCCTCAACGTTTTGATCAAGGCCTTTTATCATATGATGATAGTGTGAAAAATGAGACTACAAGTGCCAGCCCAAAGTCACTAAAAAAAGGGAGAAAGTTGGTGAAAAGTTCATTAAGAGGAGTTTTATTGGGATTAAGGACAACTTAAAATACACATTAGGATGAGTCCTCCCAATGTCTATAGACCAAAATACCATCATGTTCAACCTCTTGCCACCTCCGACCACCACCCTGCCACCTCTGGCGATACCATCTCCGACCACCACTGTTCACCATGAACAGTGTCGTTCACCCTTGTCATCTCCGGCAACCAATGTTCACGACACCACCATCCTTGCCACCTCAGGTTACCACCGGGCACCGACAACACCACATCCAACTTTTATAGCAGGAATTACTTTTGCTTTTATGGATGGTTTTCACTTAAGATTTATTTTAAGTAAAATTTGATTTAATATTGATTTGTAAAATACGCAACTAACATACCAATCCAGTCAATGAAGCCACAATAGAGGCAGCACTAATGAGGTCGCAATCAACAACAAAAACCACTAAGGCATAACAACAAGCCATTAGCTACATAAACCCAGAACTTTCACAAATCACCATCTTAAGTCAAATTTCACTCATCTTAATAGAAGTTACAATTGTTGATTTAAGTTTGTAATTTCACTAAAGATTACATTTACACTTAACAAAAAAAACTAAAACATCACTGAAAAATCTGAAAATTTTGAAAAATTCACTTTAAAACTCTTAAGTGAAATTTTACTTAAGATATATAAATTCTGCGACTAACGTACCTCATAGCTGGTAATGGTCACCTTGCATGATGGTCACTGGAGTTCATTGCACTCGCCGTGGCGGCGACATTCAAATCTCGATCTAAATCTGGATCTAGATCTTAGTTGGTGAAGAAGATCTAGATCTAGATCCAGGGCTGGCCCTGGGCATAGGCGACATGACCGCCTAGGGCCCCCAATTTTTGGTGTTTAATTAGGGCCCCAATTTAATCAAAGAAAATTACAAGGTCTCAGTTTTGAAAAAAAAAAATTATGTTTAATATGTTGGTCCAAAGGACCAACCCCACAATTTAGAAAAAATAATTACTTATAAAATATTGGCCTAACTGTAATCCAATACACTCAATATGTAATACCCGTACCCGGAGAACGGGTTAATTACTATGTTAATATGCATTAATATAATTAGTGTATAAAATGGATTAAGGGAGGCTTAGACTCGCCCGTGGAAAAGGTGTTAAGAAAAGGACACCAATTGGAAAAGTCCCCAGTGAGGAAGGATAGGTTTGGGAGTGGGACCCAGTGAAGGGCCCGAATAAATAAATGTGCATTTTATGTGATTAAATGCATTTATATGATTACCTGATTATTTGTTTAAATGCTTTCATATTATATGATGATATATGTTTAGCATTTGGTATTAGTTTGGACACTCAAATAAGGGTATAATTAAAAAAGATTGATAATTAGTAGGTGCAATAGCAACTTCATAAAATATATGGGACCCACGTTGGGACCCATGCGGAACGTAGACAAATCCTTATTTGGATAATTGGGTAGTTAATGGAATGTTGGGGGATTTCATAATGAGAACTTAAGAAATTCCGGGGATGTAAACGAAAAATGGTTAAATTTGAGGTTAAGGCACCTCATGCTTACATGGGTGTGTATGTGTCAAAAGAGAGAGTAAGACTCTCATGTTTTGCTGGGAATTAAAACAAAAGAAGAGGAGAGCTCACCGAGACGAAAGACGGAACCGTCACCGACGACGTTTTTCGCCGTACCGTCGCCGCCGTTCGCCGGATTTACGATCCGAGACTACTTTTTGGACTCGTGGAGATAAGAGGATCACATGTACGTAATTTTTTTTCATTTTCGGCAACGTTTTTCCGGTAACCGTTCTTGATACATGATATTTGTTGAACCAAAACCATGTAGGATTTACTTTGGGTAATAATTGAGCAAGGTTTGTGAAGGAATTCTTCATTTCTAGCTTGAATTTGGGTAGATCTTGCTAAGGTGAGTTCTCTAGCCTAAAGAATGGTGGTGTTAAACTATGTTCAAGGCATCAATGATGTAGAGATGTAGAGAATGATCTCATTGTGTTGATTATTCATGTTTAGAAAGTATATAGTTACTAAATTGTGAATTACATGTTAGCTTTGTGAAGAATTTATGTGCCTACATGTTTATGTGCTTATATGTTTATGTGGTATTCAATGAGCACCGGGAAAATGATTCATTAGTTGGGAGTAATAAGGGTGGTGAAGAGGAAGAATCCGAGAAATACGGAAGTCCAAGGAATAGAAGTGGCCACGGGACCAAGGGAGGTCCGGGTCTGAATGAATCATTGAACCGGTGACTCGGCGATTACAAAGATATGTTTTCTGTGTTTATTGTTGCATTGCACATGTTTAAACATTCAACCATGTTTAGAATTCTCACTAAACGTAATGCTTAAAAAAATCGTTTTCTGTTTCTGTTGTGGTAAATAACAACCACCGCAGGTACGGCACAAGAGGAAGAAAGGAAATGATCGGCACATCAGGTTTGGGCTTGGGAGTTGTAAATATATGTGGTTATGTCCATATGCTTAGATGGTTTTAGTTTCAAAATGTAACTCTAATGCTTAAACAACTTGAGTTTTGGGAGGGTGTAATATGTCAAGTCCAAGTTGATGTTGTTTATGAGTTTTGTTATATGGGTTGTACTTGTAAACCACAAGTGGTGTGTATTTGGAGAGATTTGGGTCTTGTAAATATGTTCATAACTTGTAATATAATGTAACTTGTGGGTTAGTATCCTTGACTTGTGGATTAAAGACTTGACTCGTGGCTGTATCCATGGAGTTAGTTTTGGAATCCTACGACTCATGTGTTTAATGTAGATTTGAAGGAACTTATGTAATTTCTATGTGAAAGTTGTAGGTTGTATGTTTGGATCATTCCGGCAAGTCCAGATACATGGGTGGTAGATTTTGGTCAAGTTTCCTTTGTAAATAAATGTTTTTGTGAGGTTTGATCCTCTTGTCGGAAGGTTTATGTAAATGGTTGCTTGGAGATGGGTTGAAATGCTTCTTTAATGTTTTATGTTGTTGGTTATAACTTGGGTTCATTTCCAAGAAGGTTTCATGAAATCTTAACTTTTGCCAAGAGTTGAACTGCAAACACACTTGATTTGATTCAAAGGATGTGTCTATGGCTTAGCTTGATCCAAATAAAGTGATGTTTATGTTTTGAGTGCTTGGAAGAACTTAAATTGGTGTTGGAAATGTTTCAATGTGTTTCAAATGATTTAAAAATGGTTGGTTAAGGTTCTATGAGGTTTGGGTTGGTTTTGGGTATGTTTGGACTGTTAGATCAAGGGTTTTCTACTATAATATGACTTCTGCAGAAACCGGATCGATCCGGACCTTGAATGGATCGATCCGGAGCATCTGGAGGAGGCAAAGTGGTCATTCTGTCAAAACCGGATCGATCCGGTTTTGGGCGGATCGATCCGCTGGTGCAGTTTCAGCACCGACGGCTTTTACGGAAACGGGCATAACTCACTCTAGAAAACTCGGATTCGCGCGCCATTTTTTACGTTGGAATCGGGACTCAAAGACCTATCTTTTGGTATAAAATTTTCTATACCTTATTAATTACCATTTTACCCTTGGAGGATATTTTCTAACAATAGAGTTGTTTAATGTTGCTAAACGCATGCGATTCTTAGTAATTCGAATGTTTCTTTGCAAATTAATGTACGTGGACTCTTGTAGCATTGTTACACATGGCCTAATCCGCTCGAGGCGGGTTGTGGTGTGACAGTTTTTGGTATCAGAGCAATAGGCTAGAGCCTTTGGGGATGAGAGACGTATACGACGCGTAGTGTGTACATAACAACACGTAGTTGCATAAACATGCATACACATTTACTTAGCATGCTTTTAAATGTTGATTATCATGTCATGTGTTTCATAAAAGTAACGTACATGTGTGTAATAATGTGGGTGCCAGGCATTATGTCTGGAGGTGACACCTCAAACCGAATGGAACGGGTTGAAAGGGCAATCGAAGGGTTGGTACGAGTAGCAGAAACTCATGTGGTCGAAGAGAGACCGGTATAACTGAATCCGAATCCGAGGGAAGACATTGTTACTATTTCAAAATTCCACAAACAAAAGCCGACCATATTCCGTGGGGAAGCCGATCCGATGAAGGCGAATTTTTGGATCGCAGATATGGAGAAAATCTTCAGGGTTCTACCATATACAGAGGAACAAAAGGTGTTGTTTGCGGCCGATACACTGAAGGATGAAGCACAATATTGGTGGCGTACTAAACTGGGCCCGGGGCAACCAACTACGTGGGATCAATTCCTTGAAATATTCAATGAGCAATATTTTCCGGAATCGTTTGGGGATCAGAAGGCTCAGGAATTCATGGAGTTAGTGCAAGGGGGAAAGTCAATTCGGGAATACTCAACACAATTTACCAGTTTGGCGAGGTTTGCTGGGGATATTGTAACTACTGAGAAGGTGAAAGCAAGGAAGTTTGTAACGGGACTCCGGGGAGATATCCTAGGGCGAGTGACTGTATTCCGGCCAGAGACCTATGTTAAGGCACTGGATATAGCCTCTATTGCTGAGAGAGACCTTGGGTATACTTCAAACTTGCCACCACCACCGAGTCAACAAAGTAAACGGCCGGGATCAAGTCAGTTTAGTGGTCAAGGGAGTACAAAAAGGCAGAGTTCAGGAGGATCATCAGCTAGTATTGGTAATGGTTCTGGTGGAAATAAACCGAGGTGTCAGATATGTCAGAAATTTCATTGGGGCCGATGCAATCAACTTCCAAATCCAATCATTTACAATGTTTGCCGACAACCGGGACACATCGCCAAGAACTGTCCAAAGCAGAATTTAGATATGAGGGGTCGATG
Organism: Hydrangea macrophylla; assembly: GCA_033977485.1. Lineage (NCBI taxonomy): Eukaryota > Viridiplantae > Streptophyta > Magnoliopsida > Cornales > Hydrangeaceae > Hydrangea > Hydrangea macrophylla. The sequence goes on from CM066989.1 coordinate 15,335,575, forward strand.
CTTCACTTGTAAGGAATTGGGACATCAAGCTAAGGATTGTCCAACCAAGCGTCAGGGAGCTTCTGGATTCGGTTCATACGCGGCTAGTGCCATTACCCCAAGGACTACTCAACCACCTCCAAGGAGGGAGCAGCGGGAGGCAAGGTCATATCAGCTCAGGCCGGGGGAGACCGCTTCAGCTGACACTATGGTTTCAGGTATGGTTTCCATTTGCTCACACCTAGCAAATGTACTCATAGATTCGGGATCCACACACTCGTTCGTATCACATCACTTTGCTAAGTATCTAGATAAACCATTAGAGTTTCTGGATTATGATTTATCTGTTGCAATACCATTAGGGGTTCCGTTGATTACTTCAGGGGTGTTTAGACACTGTGAGATAAATATAGGTGGTAAAAGTTTAACAGTCGATTTAGTACCGTTAATCGTTCAACACTTTGATGTTATATTGGGTATGGATTGGTTAGCGGCAAACTATGCAAATATCGATTGTAATAACAAAGGGGGTCATATTCTGTATTCCGAATCAAGATACGTTCTATTTTCAAGGCAAGGGTGTTGTGTCACCGCCGTATATAATGTCGGCTATTGAAGCATGTCGTTTGTTGAAGAAAGGTTGTCGAGGGTTCTTGTGTAGTATTCTAGATACTAGGGGTAATGGTTTAAAACTTGAGGATATTCCGATAGTTAGAGAATTTTCGGATGTGTTTCCAGAAGAATTACCCAGTGTGTTAATTGATCGAGAAATTGAGTTTGGTATCGATGTTATGCCGGGAACTCAACCAATTTCACGAGCACCATATCGAATGGCACCAGTTAAGTTGAAAGAGTTGAAGATACAGTTGCAAGAGTTGCTAGACAAAGGTTTTATCCGAGCTAGTGTATCCCCGTGGGGTGCACCGGTATTATTTGTGAAAAAGAAGGATGGTACAATGCGAATGTGCATTGACTACCGGGAGATCAACAAGGTAACCATCAAGAACAAATACCCATTGCCACGCATTGACGACTTATTCAATCAACTTCAAGGGGCTCAGGTATTTTCGAAGGTAGACTTGAGATCGGGACACCACCAATTGAAAGTCAAAGGAGAGGATGTAGAGAAGACTGCCTTTCGGACTCGCTACGGGCACTATGAATTTTTAGTGATGCCGTTTGGGGTTACTAATGCACCTGCCGCCTTCATGGATTTAATGAACCGTGTGTTCAAGTCGTACTTGGATGAATTCGTGATAGTATTCATTGATGACATTCTCATTTACTCGAAGAATTCAGAGGAGCATGAACAACATTTGAGACTAGTCTTACAGCGACTTCGAGAGAAACAGTTATTTGGGAAATTGAAGAAGAACGAATTTTGGTTGACAAGTGTCACTTTTCTAGGGCACGTGACTTCTAAAGAGGGTATTTCTATTGACCCACAGAAGATTGAAGCCGTTATGAATTGGTCAAGGCCAACAAATGTATCCGAGATTCGAAGTTTCTTGGGGTTAGCCGGATATTATCGAAGATTTGTTAAAGACTTCTCTAGAATCGCAACTCTAATGACGAAGCTGATGAGAAAAGATGTACCGTTTGAGTGGAACAAGGAATGTGACGATTGTTTTGTAGCATTGAAGAAAAAGTTGACTACGGCACCAATACTTACAATTCCAACAGGTACTGGGAATTTCAAAATTTATAGTGATGCTTCGCACCAAGGCTTGGGATGTGTGCTAACACAAGATGACAAGGCAATAGCCTATGCTTTGCGACAGTTGAGGTCTCATGAAAAGAACTATCCAACTCACGATTTGGAATTAGCAGCGGTAATCTTCGCCCTGAAAATTTGGAGACATTATCTATACGGGGAAACTTGTGAAATTTTCACCGATCACAAAAGTTTGAAATATCTGTTCACTCAGAGAGATCTTAACATGCGACAACGAAGGTGGTTGGAACTTATGAAAGACTACGACTTGAAGTTTCAATATCATCCGAGAAAAGCAAATGTAGTTGCTGATGCTTTGAGCCAGAAATCATCAGAAAACTTAGCTTATGCCTTAACCGGACAGGAAAGGTTGGTGAAAGAATTTGAACAACTAAAACTTTAAGTGGTTCCCAGAATTGAAGGTGGGTTAATGGCTGCAATTATGGCACAACCAAGTCTTGTTGGTGAGATAAAGTCTAATCAACTACTAGATCCAGATTTTAAGAGGATTGTGGATGAATTACTTGAAGGTAAAAGGCCAGAATTTAGTTTCCATGATGGTGTCTTAAAGTATATAAATCGTTTATGTGTACCTAAAGTTGGGAATCTAAGAGATAAAGTTATGGAGGAAGCTCACAATACCAGATATTCGATACATCCGGGAAGTACCAAAATGTACCGAGACTTGCGAGAAATTTATTGGTGGAGTGGTATGAAACGAGAAGTCGCAGAATTTGTGTCTAAATGTATGACTTGCCAAAAGGTAAAACTGGAACATCAACGACCCGGGGGAGAACTACACCCGTTGGAGATACCGGAGTGGAAATGGGAACATATTACGATGGATTTTGTATCGGGATTTCCAAAATCTACGAAGTTGAATGATAGCATTTGGGTTATTGTTGACCGGTTGACTAAGTCAGCCCATTTCCTGCCTATCAAGACCAAGGATCCCTCAAAACTTGCAGAGATTTATATCAGAGAGATTATACGGCTTCATGGAGCACCAGTTTCGATAGTATCGGACCGTGATACTCGATTTGTGTCAAGATTTTGGGAGAGCTTGCAAAGGGCTATGGGAACATCTTTACATTTCAGTACTGCGTTTCATCCCCAGACTGATGGTCAATCCGAGAGGGTGATTCAGATTTTGGAAGATATGCTGAGGGTATGTGTTATGGATTTCAAGGCCGATTGGGAGACCTATTTACCTTTAATCGAGTTCTCTTACAATAACAGTTTCCAAACTAGCATTGGAATGGCGCCTTACGAGGCATTGTACGGAAGAAAGTGTAGATCGCCAGTTTGTTGGACAGAAGTTGGTGAAAAACAACTTTTGGGGCCGGTGATAGTTCAAATCACTACTGATAAGATTCGATTGATTAAACAGCGGTTACAAACGGCTCAGAGTCGTTATAAAAGTTATGCGGATACGGGTAGAAGACCGTTAGAGTTTGAGGTGGGTGACTATGTGTTTTTAAAGGTATCGCCTTCAAAAGGCATAGCACGGTTTGGTAAGCGAGGTAAACTCAGTCCAAGGTATGTTGGGCCATATTTGATTCTTAACCGGGTAGGACCGTTAGCTTATCGGTTGGAATTACCACAGGAGTTGGTGAATGTTCATAACGTGTTCCACGTGTCAATGCTTCGACGTTATGTGCCGGATTCGAAACATGTAATCGTTCCGGAACCATTAGAGATTCGGGAAGATTTAACTTATGTGGAGCATCCAGTGCAAATTCTTGATAGAAAAGATCAAGTGTTGAGAACCAAGGTGATTCCACTTGTTATGGTTCAATGGCGAAGCCATTCAGTCGAGGAGGCTACTTAGGAGCGAGAGTATGAGATTCGAACAAAGTACCCGCACTTATTCGATTCTTGAGGTAAGAGTAAGTTTGGAGACCAAACTCCCTTTTAGGGAGGGAGAAATGTAATACCCGTACCCGGAGAACGGGTTAATTACTATGTTAATATGCATTAATATAATTAGTGTATAAAATGGATTAAGGGGAGGCTTGGACTCGCCCGTGGAAAAGGTGTTCAGAAAAGGACACCAATTGGAAAAGTCCCCAGTGAGGAGGGACAGGTTTGGGAATGGGACCCAGTGAAGGGCCCGAATAAAAATATGTGCATTTTATGTGATTAAATGCATTTATATGATTACATGATTATTTGTTTAAATGCTTACATATTATATGATGATATATGTTTAGCATTTGGTATTAGTTTGGACACCCAAATAAAGGTATAATTGAAAAAGATTGATAATTAGTAGGTGCAACAGCAACTTCATAAAATATATGGGACCCACGTTGGGACCCATGCGGAACTTAGACAAATCCTTATTTGGATAATTAGGTAGTTAATGGAATGTTGGGGGATTTCATAATGAGAACTTAAGAAATTCCGGGGATGTAAACGAAAAATGGTTAAATTTTAGGTTAAGGCACCTCATGCTTACATGGGTGTGTATGTGTCAAAAGAGAGAGTATGACTCTCATGTTTTGCTGGGAATTAAAACAAAAGAAAAGGAGAGCTCACTGAGAGGGAAGACGGAACCGTCACCGACGACGTTTTTCGCCGTACCGTCGCCGCTGTTCGCCGGATTTACGATCCGAGACCACTTTTGGAGTCGTAGAGGTAAGAGGATCACATGCACGTAATTTGTTTTCATTTTCGGCAACGTTTTTCCGGTAACTGTTCTTGATACATGATATTTGTTGAACCAAAACCATGTAGGATTTACTTTGGGTAATAATTGAGCAAGATTTGTGAAGGAATTCTTCATTTCTAGCTTGAATTTGGGTAGATCTTGCTAAGGTGAGTTCTCTAGCCTAAAGAATGGTGGTGTTAAACTATGTTCAAGGCATCAATGATGTAGAGATGTAGAGAATGATCTCATTGTGTTGATTATTCATGTTTAAAAAGCATATAGTTACTAAATTGTGAATTACATGTTAGCTTTATGAAGAATTTATGTGCCTACATGTTTATGTGCTTATATGTTTATGTGGTATTCAATGAGCACCGGAAAAATGATTCATTAGTTGGGAGTAATAAGGGTGGTGAAGAGGAAGAATCCGAGAAATACGGAAGTCCAAGGAATTGAAGTGGCCACGGGACCAAGGGAGGTCCTGGGTCTGAATGAATTATTGAACCGGTGACTCGGTGATTACAGAGATATGTTTTCTGTGTTTATTGTTGCATTGCACATGTTTAAACATTCAACCATGTTTAGAATTCTCACTAAGCGTAATGCTTAAAAAAAACGTTTTCTGTTTCTGTTGTGGTAAATAACAACCACCGCAGATACGGCACAAGAGGAGGAAAGGAAATGGCCGGCACGTCGGGTTTGGGCTTGGGAGTTGTAAATATGTGTGGTTATGTCCATATGCTTAGATGGTTTTAGTTTCAAAATATAACTCTAATGCTTAAACAACTTGAGTTTTGGGAGGGTGTAATATGTCAAGTCCAAGTTGATGTTGTTTATGAGTTTTGTTATATGGGTTGTACTTGTAAACCACAAGTGGTGTGTATTTGGAGAGATTTGGGTCTTGTAAATATGTTCATAACTTGTAATATAATGTAACTTGTGGGTTAGTATCCTTGACTTGTGGATTAAAGACTTGACTCGTGGTTGTATCCATGGAGTTAGTTTTGGAATCCTACGACTCATGTGTTTAATGTAGATTTGAAGGAACTTATGTAATTTCTATGTGAAAGTTGTAGGTTGTATGTTTGGATCATTCCGGCAAGTCCGGATACATGGGTGGTAGATTTTGGTCAAGTTTCCTTTGTAAATAAATGTTTTTGTGAGGTTTGATCCTCTTGTTGGAAGGTTTATGTAAAAGGTTGCTTGGAGATGGGTTGAAATGCTTCTTTAATGTTTTATGTTGTTGGTTATAACTTAGGTTCATTTCCAAGAAGGTTTCATGAAATCTTAACTTTTGCCAAGAGTTGAACTGCAAACACACTTGATTTGATTCAAAGGATGTGTCTATGGCTTAGCTTGATCCAAATAAAGTGATGTTTATGTTTTGAGTGCTTGGAAGAACTTAAATTGGTGTTGGAAATGTTTCAATGTGTTTCAAATGATTTAAAAATGGTTGGTTAAGGTTCTATGAGGTTTGGGTTGGTTTTGGGTATGTTTGGACTGTTAGAACAGGTGTTTTCTGCTAAAATATGACTTCTGCAGAAACCGGATCGATCCGGAGCATCTGGAGGAGCCAAAGTGGTCATTCTGTTAAAAACGGATCGATCCGGTTTTGGGCGGATCGATCCGCTGGTGCAGTTTCAGCACCGACGGCTTTTACGGAAACGGGCATAACTCACTCTAGAAAACTCGGATTCGCGCGCCGTTTTTTGAGTTGGAATCGGGACTCAAAGTCCTATCTTTTGGTATAAAATTTGCTATACCTTTTTAATTACCATTTTACCCTTGGAGGATATTTTCTAACAATAGAGTTGTTTAATGTTGCTAAACGCATGCGATTCTTAGTAATTCGAATGTTTCTTTGCAAATTAATGTACGTGGACTCTTGTAGCATTGTTACACGTGTCCTAATCCGCTCGAGGCGGGTTGGGGTGTGACACAATATTTGTCCCAACTCATTTTCATCTCATCTCTTTAGCCCACCCAAATTGTTTTACCATCATACCAAACTTTACAAATTTCAATCAGCAATCAACCCTTATTACTATTAGGCTTTTATTTGGTTCATGGATTTAGTGAGGGAGAAAAAAGAAAAAAGGAAATCGAAATAGAAAATTAATTCTCTGGTATTTTCCCCTGTGTTTCATCCATGATTAATAATATCGGAAACTAATAATATTTAAAATATGAGTAATGGTATGCTTATCAAATTTTGTATCCTAAGTGGTTCTCAAACATGGGGTAGTAGGCCTACCTGATTTTGATTGGAGATTTGAAGTTCTCCCACCATTATTGAAAGTGATCCTGCCACCACATATATTTGGGAACTATTGAGACACAAAATTTAGGAAGTATAGCATTACTCTTTTCTTCCTATTTTTCCTAAGTTCTCTTATTAAATTACAAAAAGTGTTTTTCTTACCAACACCAAATCTCACAACTTTTAAAACGATTGTAAAACATCACACAAAAAAAGAAAAAAAAAACTGTAATATTTTTAATATAGAAAATCTTACCTCAAAAAATAGGTAAATAATTCAAAAAAAAAAAAAACCTCGGGGTCACTGCAGTGAACTCCCGTATTGGTCCGTTACAAAAGGGTTTCGCTTGAAGAGCTCGCCTAAGGCCCCCAAATGGTCAGGGCCTGCCCTGTCTAGATCTGGATCTAGATCAACGCCAGCGACGGTGACGATGGCGGTGTTTGGTTGCGATGATGATGACGACGCTAGCTGGTGGTAGTGGCCATGGTAGCGGGATGCTCGGTGGTGGCAGCGGTGGATCGGCAATGATGGTGCAGAGAGAGATCGTGGAAGGCAGTGGTTGCTATGGTAGAGGTAGGTGGCGCTGGATCAGTGGTAGTGGTGGTTCCGGCAACGATGGATCGATGGTGGCGGTGGTGGAGGTGTACCAGTGGTGGTGAGAGAGATCTTAGAGAGAGAGAGAGGCCAAAATTGATTGTGAGGGGTAGTTTGGTGAGTTGAAATTTTTGAAATGGACTGGAGGAGTGAATTGTTAGTGGTGTGGACTGAAGTGAAAAAACGAGTTTGAGTTTTTGTCCTTGTGGGGTTTATTGTTAATGTGTTGTCCTTTAACCCAAGAAGGACTAGCATTAGGGACCTTAGACCAAGCCTCCCAAAAAAAAAAAGTTCACGGCCTCACGGATAAATCAACATGAGAATGAGCGTGAACCTGATGCTATCCAATTTTTTTTTTTTTTGGTCGAGTGTCTAAAAAACAAACCACATCTGTGACATGAGTGGGATTAGTCGATAGTGTTAATAACACACCCACACTCAAGGGGGGGGGGGGGGGGGGAGGCGCATATCCCACTTTAAGGAAATTGTCTCCCTTGCTTTGGTAGGTTCGAACCCACCACCACCCCATTGGGGGGACGAGCTCAGCTAGCGAGCTGATACCTAATGCTCCATGAAAAATATCAAACATGCCCTAAAATCAATGCTCTGAGTGTAATTGGTTCTTTGAAATTTTGAATCAACTCATAAAATAAAATGATTATGCTGGTTGGCATTAAGTCACTATTACAGTAATGGACTTCCTCCTGCTCTCCTTAACAATCGAAGCATTGCAATCCTGAGAGTTAGAACTAACATTAACACAGAACTAACATTCACTTGCATTATAGAATCATGAGAGAGAGAGAGAGAGAGAGAGAGAGAGAGAGAGCGGGCGGGGGGGGGGGGGGGGGGGGGGGGGGGGGGGGGGGGGGGGGGGGGGAATTAATCCAACAAAAATAAACATGCAACTGAAATTATACAAGAAAAAACACAAGTCAGAGTTTAAACAAGCAACCACAAAACAAAATTGTTAGAACAAGAGATATTGTAACAGATTAACAAGACTTGAGGATTTTAGTAGAAAAACTAGTTAGCCCTAGGGGCAGCCCATTCAACTTTGAGGATGAGGTTGTCATAGCCATATCCATTGAGCTTGTTAATAGCTCTCTCAGCATCTTCCCTGCTGACAAAGTTAACAAAACCGAAACCTCTGCTCATGCCGGTCTTCTGATCAAGAGCGACGTAAACACGGCTCACCGGGCCGAAAGTACGGAACAGCTCGTGCAAATCGGGCTCACGGGTGTCTTCCGAAAGGTTAGTGACCCGGACAGAGTTCTCCTCGTTCCTGCGTCTCATGTCGGTTCCGGTTCTCTCGGCACCTGGTCTCATACCAGGAGGTACATACGACCCTTTGCTAGTGCCTGAAACGGCTGTGGATTCTGATGCTGTTGGTGGTTTATCAATGAAGCCTTCACTCGGTGTAGTCAGATCCTTGTAAGGGCACCTAGAGGTCCAGTGGTCGCCCTTCTTGCCACAAGTCCTACACACCATGAGAACAGCGCCTGCTTTCCCAATCTGAGTTAGGTCCCCTGAACCCTTTGATTCTTCTGTTTTGGAACCTGTTAGCATTCCATGATTAGCAGGGAAGAGTACGTTTTTAGGTTAGAATAAGAGTTGGAAGTATATCCACGGACAAAGTTAGAACTTACGATGAATACCAAAGAATATAAAAATTACTATGCATGAACATTGATGTAGTACTTTAACAACTAAATAGGTCCATTGGGAAGTGGTATAGTAATTTTTTTTTTCCCTCTTGGGCATGGTTTTTTTTTTTTTTCCCCCTCTTGGGCATTGGGGGGTGGGGGGGGGGGGGGGGGGGGGGGGGGGGGTGGAGATTTTTATATACTTTTTTGTTTTTACTCTGATAAACCTTCCTAGATATTTACCAGGATGCAGCAAAGTCAGATACAAATCACTCAATATTTCTTACTTTATCTTTGCCTTTTAACATATTTTTTGGGTGTTTGAGGCGGCGGCTGGGAGGGAGGCTGGATTTTGCATCTCAAAAGCTCTGAAGAAAGCAGTGAAAGCTAAAAATGTGCAAAGATGGTATCCTCAGCATACAAATTGCAACTGCCAACCCAATTATAACATCTTAACCCTTGTTTGATTCTTGGATTTCACGAGAGAAAAGAGAGGGGAAAGGAAAACAAGGTGGAAAACTAGTTCATTTTACCTCACGGATGGGACTAGTTTTCCTTTCCCCTCTCTTTTTCCTCATGAAAACCAAACAAAGCCTAAGAGAGTGAGGGAGGGAAAACCTACATGACCCCAGCATACAGACAAGGCATGGGCATGTCAAAATGTATAAATTTATGGAGGATGCATCCTACTGGTTAATAGCAATTGAAGTCACCATTGGCCAAGTATGGTTCGAAAATCACATTATAGGCATGATAATCGCAAAATAAATAAAAGGGTGAACTATAAGGTGTGAAATAAAGAGACGGGTATGATATTCAGTAGGATCGCTGGTTATGGCTAGTTGATTTCAGAAAAATACAAGCAGCACACACACATGCAGAGGTCCCCCTGCAACCCATACACACCAAAAGTCTAATTTTTATCATCAATAACAATTTGTTGACACAGAAAAAGGAGGAGTGTGTAAACATAGACATAAGGCGTCCAACACGCAAACTCTCAAAACAAGACCCTGCGTGAACATTTATACTTAAATATACATGCTATAGCTAGAGACTATTCTCTCTCTCACCAACTATATTCTAAGACAGATATGCCGAATCACTATCACATCACTTCTGTTGTACTCACACTCATGTATTCTAGTTTCTTTCCTCCTCTTCACCATCATGGTTGCGGGTATTGTGAAATGCAGCATTTTACATCAAATGATATAGGAGTATCTATTGAAATGTTGTCACAACTCTGAGAATGCCCCTAACACATTGGATATTACATCTTACTTTGTTAATTGTGATGTATGTGTCTATATATTAATATGTCTAGATATATGTGGTCTTTATGCGAAACATAGGGCAAATAGTTCAAAGTATCATACCTAAGACAAAGGAAGGAAAGATGTGGTACACATAATGAGAATTAATAGTTCCGTGAAGGTTTTAGAATATATAACCGTTAAGAAGAGGGCCCAATTAGGCAACAAAATTTTGATGAAGTTTTATAAGAATAAAAAATATCCAGTGGTAACGGGATGGCTTGAACTAGAAAACTCCAGCAGTGGTGCAGCCACCATCATGAGACAGTTTGTTTAAACACATGGCAGCAAACAAAACTGATGACATTATTACATTATACATTGGATAAGAAGGAAAAGGGACCAATGTGATGGGCAAGGGAAAAGGGCAAAACAAAAAAGAGAGAAGATAAGTGGAAAGAGGAAAGAGAGAAGGCATAACCATGAGAGAGCAAAGGAAAAGGGCAAAACAAAAAAAGAGAGAAGATAAGTGGAAAGGAAAGAGAGAAGGCATAAGCATGAGAGACTAGATAAGTCATAGAGGAGAAATTGCGGCGAATGCACCACATGTGATTCTATAAAGGATAAAGAGAGAAAATCAGTAGGTGATTTTTGTGCATTGTGGTGGTTGAATTCTTGAAAATGCTGGGATATGGGTCCTAAATTTTGAGCCTTGATGAATTTGATGAAGAATCGGTTCACTAGGTTCTTTTTGCACCAAAAATTGATTGCCTTCTAAGTTCTAATACCATATCCCAAAACCAAGAGCCAATCCGGTATAGTTGTCAAATCTTTGAACTTTTTATAAATAAAAGAATGAGAACATCAAGTTTCACCATATCCAAAACCAAGAGCCAATTCGGTATAGTTGTCAAATCTTTGAACTTTTTTTTATATATAAACGAATGAGTGTCACGGGACTACCCAAAAACATCAAGTTTCAGTTCACTTTTCATTCTTGACTAAAAACTATGTAAAATAGGTGATAGATCGTCCCAATTTCAAGAAGTTTCCAAGAGAGATTATATTATACCTATGAAGCACGGACGCGGGTGCAAGGAGTTCGGCAATTTTTCCAAAATCGAGAGTGCGGGTGCGGCGGAGAACTTATATAAAATATTAAAATTTATTTTTGTAAATTACTATATATGAACCATTTTAGCACTTATACACACTTGTTTTCAAAAATATTTTTTTTAAAAAAATTTATTAAGACCTAATAACAACATACAAGCAATAAAATTAAGAAATATATTAATTTATGTATATCTAGTATATTTTATATAAATGACCTTTCAAAAAAAAGGGAAAAAAAAAAAAGAAAGTATATAAATATGAACTATTCATTAGTGTCTCCTGTCAAACACAGCACACTACCCACACACACAGCGACACAAAATTGACACACAAACACACCATCTCACATATACAAACATTACCCACACATCGACAAACACAAACATCGACACAGTCACACACACGGACATCGACACTCACACACACACACACACACACACACACACACATATCGACACAGATCGGGGCCCTTACCTGCGCCTGAGCTTGAAGGCTTCGACAGATCTGCTATTTCAGAGCTGCGATTCTTTAGTTCGACAAAGATGGGGCTCGAAAGAGGTACGTATTTTCTACTCTCTGTTTTACCGAGTGTGTTTTGCTCCAAATCATCTTCTTCTTTGTTTTTTGGACCCCCAATTCTTCAGATCTACTATTTTATTTTCTACTATTTGTTTTTTGGACCCCTAGTTTTATCAAATTTTGTTTTTTAACTTTTTTTTTTTTTACAAAAAGTGCCCCGCCGCACCCCTAAAAGTGTCCCTTCCGCGCCCAGCCGCACCCAAACCCACAAAGAACTCAGGAAGCACTTCTAAGTGCCCCTGCGGCTTCATTTTGGAGGTATCCGTGCATCATAGTATTATACTAATACAATTTTAGAAACAGAAAACAATTTTCAAAGTCCCTAATGAAGACTATCCTTTCCCCCAAACAATGTACCCAAACACCACTTCAGCAGGCACCAGATTCAAATAAAGCATAAGAGCAACTCCAACAAGGGTATTCAAAAAACAATTTTGGTTACTTGATCAGTGTTTTTGATGACACAAATAGTTATTTTCCATCCAATTCACACAAACACCATATGAGTATTCATCCGAATAGTTTAAATTTTTAATGTAATTTGATGGTTTTCCAACCGTTAGGTAGAGTGATATTTTTCCCACCAAAATTTGATGACTCTCTCTCTCTCTCTCTCTCTCTCTCTCTCTCTCTCTCTCTCTCTCTCTCTCTCTCTCTCGCTCTCTCTCTCTCTCTCACACACACACACACACATATATGTATTTTGATTAACGGGTCTGTATTTTGGTTACCGATTTGAATACTCTGTTGGAGTGCAATTTTGAGTGTTTAAGTAATCAAATTGGCCCTCAGTGGTGGATTTGAATACTCTGTTGGAGACTTGGGAGTGCAATTTTCATATTAAGAGCAGCGGAGCGAATATTGACGTAACTGGAATCCAACCTATCCTAAGAATTGGGTCCAATAAATTTTCGTTACCCTTACGAACTTAACCTAACCCAATTTGATTCCGTGGTTAGGTCCATTTTCACTTTACCCCTCTGTGGTTTAAAAGTGGACGCTTAACCCCCTGTAGTTTTGGACTAACGTGAAACTACTAAGATTTCTCTCAAAATTGCCCCACATGGGAATTAAGTGTTAAAATTAGCCTCACATACAGTGTTCTAAAAATCGGCGCTAGGCGGTGCCTAGGCGCTAGGCGGTGCCCAGCCGCCTCGATTTTCCCTTACTCGTTTGGTAAAATCGGCCAGAGGATTAATCGGGCTCTAGGCGGACCTAGGCGGTGCTAGGCGGCCCTAGGCGGTTCTAGGCGGCGTGAGGGTAAGCATGACTTTTTTTTTTTTTTTTTGGTGTTGTGTCCACACTCGGTCAAAAAAAATATATATTTATATACCACAGTCTACACACACACCCCAGTGACTCCACACATACGAGAGCGAGAGGAGACTAGAGAGAAGAGATTGCAATACTGTGAGAGAAGAAGAAGAAGAAGAAGAGGTACGTACCAGTATGCATGTATCTTCTCTCTCTGCTCCACTGAAATTAGGGTTTTCAATTTCTTAAATTTGGTAAAATTAGGGTTTTTGATATTGGGGGTTTCCTTTAATCTTCTCTATTTGTTCCACTGCTCAGTCTGCTCCACTGCGTGTGTGTGTGTTCTCGTGTGTGCGACTGGTGCGAGTGTGTGTTCGAGTGTGTGTGTGTGTGTGTTTCGCGATTCGCGAGTGCGTGCGAGTGTGTGTTTGTGTGTGGTCGAGTGTGTGTGCGTGTGTGTGTGTGTGTTGTCGAGTCAAGTGTGTGTTTGTGTGTGCGTTGTGTCGTGTGACAGTGTGTATGTGTGTGTGTGTGTGTGTGAGACTCTGTGAGTCTGTGTCGTGTGAGGTGAGTGACAGTGTGTGTGTGTGACCATGGTTTGGACAGACTACATATAGATAACTTCTTATTCTTTTCTTTTTTGTTTTTCTTTTTCTTTTTTTCTTTTTTCTTTTTTTTATTCATACAACTTCTTCTTCTTCTTCTTTTTCCTTTTAAATTGAAGAAGTCTAGAGACTTCTAGTCTCTATTAAACTAAAAAACAGAACTTGTTTTTTTTTTTTTTTTTTTTCAAGACACTAAAAAATAAAAAAACAGAGACTTGTTAGTTGTTCCAATTAGTATAATATGCTTAAATATTGAAGAAGCACTATTATTAAATATTAAGTATTAACTCAATTTGTTATAATTTATATCATTAACTTATTTAGGCCATTAAATTGACAGGATTGTTGGAGTCTTTAAAGATCATTTAAAGACCATCTTTAGACAATGACACGGACAGATAATATAACAAATGTTTCTTCTGCGGCATCGAATGCCGCGTCTGAAACAGAGCAGATTCTAAAGCGAAATTCAGATGATATTGGATGGGACTATGCGATAACTATAGATCCTGGAAATTTGGATAAGTTGCAATGCAAGTTGTGTAATAAAAAGATAAGCGGAGGAGTGCATAGAGCTAAGTGCCATATTGCCCATGTCAGAGGCCAAGTAACCCTGTGCCCAAAGTCTACCGATGAAGATAAAGCTAAGTGCAAAAGGCATTAGATGAAGCAAAAAAGAAGAAGAAAGATAAGAGTAAACACCAAGAAGAAGTAAGGGAAGAAGTTAACGTTGTTGATGAAGAATATGAAGAAGTTGTAGAGGTTGGGTCAAAGAGAAAGAAGCCGCACTTTCTTGGGCCTATGAATAGATTCACATCCGCTATCGATCCCGATTCTTCAAAGGATGCTACAACGAGGATGAGGCAACAAAATATCAATGATGCAATTTGGAAGGAAAGAACACAAAATGTGCATCAATATTTGGCGAGATGGGTGTATGAAGCGAGCATCCCTTTTCATGCTATTGATAATGATAGCTTCCAAAGATTTGTGGAAGCGGTTGGTCAATTTGGACCCGGTTACCAACCTCCAAGTCAATATCAATTAAGGGAGCCCTTGTTGAAGAAAGAGGTTGAGAGAACAAAAAATTCACTCAAGAAGCAAGAGGAAGAATGGGCTTTGAATGGTTGTTCAATCATGACCGATGCTTGGACCGACCGAAAGAGAAGAAGTATTATGAATTTATGTGTGAATTGCAAGGAGGGCACCACTTTTCTTTCTTCAAAAGAAGCTTCTAATGACGCGCACACCGGGGAATATATTTTTGAATATGTTGACAATTGCATTGAAGAAATCGGGCCGGAAAAAGTAGTTCAAGTTGTCACAGACAATGCTTCTAATAATATGGCCGCGGCGGATTTGTTAAAGGTGAAGAGGCCAAACATGTTTTGGACCTCATGTGCCACTCACACGTTGAACCTCATGCTTGAGGGAATTGGAAAGACTCCTAGATTCAAAGGAGTGATTGAGAAGGCAAAGGCATTCACCATTTTCATTTATTCACATCATAAGACATTGGGTTTGATGCGAAAGTTTACAAATCGAAGAGACATAGTGAGGCCGGGAGCCACTAGATTTGCAACTTCTTTTCTCACTTTGCAAAGTTTGATGGAGAAGAAAGAAAAGTTAAGGACTATGGTTACTAGTGATGCATGGGGAGAATGCAAACATTCCAAGAGTGCAAAAGGGAAAACGGCATATGCTACGGTGGTAAGCATGTCTTTTTGGAATGGGGTAACATTATGCTTAAAGGTGTTTGCTCCTTTAGTTAAAGTACTTCGCCTTGTTGATGGGGATCGAAAGCCATCAATGGGCTTCTTGTATGGAGAGCTACAACAAGCAAAGGAAGAAATCAAAGAGGCTTACAAAAATGTGGAGGTTAATTACCGTCCAATCTTGGAGATAATTGATAAAAAAGCCGAAGGTCGACTTGATAGTCCACTACATTTGGCGGCATACCTCTTGAATCCATATTACTTCTTCAAAGATCCAAGCTTACAATATGATCCTCTTGTCATGGATGCGGTCATTACTTGTGTTGAGAAGTTCTTCCCGGATGACTTTGCTAGGCAACATCAAGTGATAAATGTGGAATTATTAAAGTATAAGAAAAAAGATGGAGTGTTTGGAAGATCCTTGGCCAAGGCGGGATGTGTCAAGAATGATGACAATTATGATCCGGGTAAAAAGACTTATTTTCTATTCATTATTTCATTTACTTATTTATTATTAATTAAAAGAACTTTGTAGCAATTGTGCTTTAATTTTTAATGTAGTTGGATGGTGGTCAAACTATGGTAATCTTACACCCAACTTGCAAAAAATGGCTTCAAGAATCCTCTCATTAACTTCTAGTTCTTCTGGATGTGAAAGAAATTGGAGCAATTTTGAGGGGGTAAGTACGAACTATAAGGTATATGATAGTAACTTTGTTGATTGAAATTTAGGATATTCTTTTAATTTTTAACTATTTTTTATGTAGTTACATACAAAGAAAAGGAATAGACTAGATACATCAAGGTTGAACAATCTAGTCTATGTCCAATTCAATTCCAAAATCATCAACAAGAAGCTAAGGTTGAAGGAGAAAGATGTAGATGTACTACTTGCTAGTGAAGCTAGTAACGCACAAGGATGGATTGTTGATGGTGGTGATGATGAAGAAGTTGAGCCCGGTTCGGGACTTACTTGGGGAATGGTAGGAGAGGCATCGGGAGCGGATTATGTCTTGGAGCCTCGGAGAAGTGGTAGAAATGTTGAAGTTAGAGAACTTCATGAAGTCGATTTTGTATCCGATGAGGATACAGAAGAAGAGGCTGATGAGGAGTACGAGTTTGAGTCTGATGGGGAGAGAGTCGTGGAGCGATATGAAGAAGAAGAGTTGGAACCTTAGTTTGTTGGTAAGCACATATGCACCTATATAAATTACAATGTTGATAATGTGAAGTGTTTTTTTTATTAGAATTATCTCTATATTAATATATTTAATTTTGCTGAAAAATAATTTTTCCGCCTAGGCCTCGACTAGTCCCCCGCCTAGGCCCCTGGGCGCTAGGCCCCCCTCCACCGCCCGCCTACAGCCTAGCGATTTTTAGAACATTGCTAACATAAGAGAGTTAAGGGTCAATATTAACCTGCATAGACAGTTAACCCCAAAATTAGCCCCCACATAACTGGGTTAAATGGCAGCTTAATCTTTACACAGGGGATTAGCCCAAAATAAACTCAAAAAGGGGGTTTACAATGTTAATTGTTTTGCCAAACTTAGAATTTTCTAACAATTTTGAGGAAAATCTTAACAATTTCACTTTAATCCGAAACCACAAGGGGTTAAGTGTTCACTTTTAAACCACAGAGGGTAAAGCGAAAATGGGCCTAATCACAGGGGAGTAAAATATATTTAACCCTAATAACAATCCTAATATTCCGAAACCCTAACGTCTCTAAGCAGCTGAATTATCTTTTTCTTTTAATTTCTTTACATTTTCTTCTTAAGTTCCAGCTAGTAGTTAGTTACACTATATTAGCTATTACTTTTAGCTTGTTGAAGCATCAATGAATTGAATGAAAATCATAGTGGTCTTCTATGAAGCACCGACACTACGAAAATCATTATGTACTGGTGTTAAACACGGACACGCGCCCAACATGCAACCGACATGTGTGACACTTCAAAAGTGTGTCCTAGTTTGTTTACTTGAGATTTGACCCCCGACATGTGACCAACTCTAAGACTAAGAATCACCGATATGGATACGGCGACACACACACGACACGACACGACACGACACGAAATGGCGATACGGCAAATCCTCAAAAAAAGGCAACACGATACAGCGGCGACACGAGAAACATAAATTATATATATACATATATATTTATATGTCACCATGTAACATAAAAATAACAATATTCTTAAAATAACTAAGAACTAAGATGTTATATAAATTACATGCGACAACAATACCTTCTTCGTCGTCTCGACGCAGCCTCGCAGGCGATCTCTATTGCTTCTCTCTATGTCTCTCAACTCTATAAGCTTGTCTCTCAACTTTGTCTCTTTCGTTGCTTCTATTATATTTTACATCCTTCAACTTTCTAGTATTCCTTATATTTATCATAAAATGTATTAACTTTTCAAAATAAACCCCTCTTTTCCAACCATATACATGGTACATGTTAAGACTTCCGCACCAAAATTCAAGACTTCTCTTTAATATATATATATATATATATATTGATTGTGTCGGGAAAGTGGCGGTGCCGTGTCAACGACGTGTTGGATTTCAAAAATAAATTTAAAAAATTCCGACACGTTTTTGGTGTGTCCGACACATGTCGGAGGCATGTTCGCCCCAGTGTCGGTGTCGGAGGTGCATCGGACACGAACATGGCACTTCATTTGAAGTGTCAGTGCTTCCTAGCTCTAAGACACACACAAGATACCTGATCGACACTCTAAAAGCAGTTTTTTTTTTTTTAAATAAATATAATAAAACACTAAACTAACAAACACGTTTTACCTAGACCTTCAAAAACCCTCCTTCTATCTTTCACGATACACAAACAGTATCTCAAAATCAAAACTCAAAACCCTCTCATAACAATAAAAATCGTAATAATATAAAACCCAAGTATCTCCAGAATAAAAATAGCTTCACAAACTAAAGAAACAATAAATAAATAAAAAACACATACCAGCAGCCCTAGGACGCTCGAGTAGGATCTCTTCAGTCGAAACCATTACAAGCCTACTACCGACATCCTCGTGCACGGCGTCGCCGAACTTGGCCCACGACCGTCGCTCAACGGCGCGCTTGCTGAGTCGAGCGTCGGCGAGCTTGCGGACGCGAGTGGTGGTTGTGATCTTGACCTTGTTTCCTTCTTCGTCGAACTTGTACTCCACCACCTTCTTCACACCGACCTCGTCCGGTCCGATCACCGTACGCGGCGGCAAGAGGAAGTCGAGGTCCTCTCCGTCGTCTTCTTCGAGCTCGCCCCATCGGAGCTTGGTGGATTGTGTGGTTGAGCTCTGAGTCGCCACCGGAGGTTGGAAATCGATCGTCATGGCTGCTAGAGAGAGAGAGAGAGAGAGAGAGAGAGAAACAAGAAGCAAGATACATAAATTTAAAATAAGTTAATAACGTAGTGCAGTGAAATACAAATACATGAGAGCAATTGCCAAATATATGAGAGCAAGAAATACCTAGAGTAGTCGCGGTGGCGACAAGAGGCAAAGGGCCAAAGAAAGTACAAATACACAGTGACTAATTTTAGAAGCATTGCAGTGAAAATTATGTCTGTGATTAGAAGTATTCTGTCATTGACTCACAGTACATAAATAAGGGTAAAGATTGGGACACACCCGTTCACACAACTTTTGGGACACAGTCCAAAAGATGTGTCTATCTCTCTCTTGTGAAGTCACTGGACCCCAAATTGACACAGGAGAGAGATAGACACATCCCAAGTATTACCCCATAAATAAGTCGCCAACATTGGGTTAAGACATGACGTATCCCAACAAGTCCCATTCCAACTGTGCTAAGCTTTGCCGATGGGAGATATGTTTGGAAGTTTTGCTAAATTATTTGATTTTGGTAGCTACATCATAATATAATAAAAACCCCTTTTGCTATGAGCCTATGACATGACATTCATGTTGTGCAGGCAGTGTATATCCAAAGGACAAGTACACATCATTTAATTGTCTAGTCATGCACCTAATAGCTACGGAGTAGTTCTGCTAGAACTCATAACGGGCAAAAAACCACTTAAAAGTTGTTGATTCACAAATTAAAAGGGTACAACATAGATATAATATAGATTACAAAGAGATGAAGAGAGTCAAGAGTATTAAATCAGAGAAGCAGAGTTCAAATCCCATAAGCCTACATATATACACAGGAAATCAAAAGGCATCTTCCAAGAAAACACTTATTTTCTTTCATATAAGAAAAACCAAAACTGTCATGTTTTGCACACATTTCAATTTTCAACCAACACAAACTTCCCTCCTCTTCAAACTACTATACTGCACACAAGACAATTTCCTACATTTGTAAGATAATTAAATGCTACTGTTAAGCTATATTAACTAGAGTTACTAGACTCTGAGTAGGAGTGCATGTTCTCCTCTAAAGGGTAGGACTCCTTTCAAATCCATGACTCTTAAGGACTGCAAAACCAAAACTGGGTTTCCCTCAATTTTTGCAAGGGTAACAATTTCTATTACCAGATCTACTACAATATACATACATATATACAATACATACCAGATCTACTACAATATACATAGCTACATACATATATACAATACATACACTGCTAGAGGCCCACAGACCGTGAGAGAGAGCGTGAGAGAGAGAGAGAGAGCTGCCGTGAGAGAGAGAGAGAGAGAGAGAGAGAGAGAGAGGGACAATACCTGGTTAGAGGGAGCAGCGATGGTGATGAGTCTGATGAACGAGCTGCTGCTGCGGGTGTGAGCTTGAGAGAGCTTTGAAACCCTAATATGAGTTTGATACTTTGATTTGAAATTTGATCTGATAAATGAATTTCTAAACTACTAAAATCCCTTATGGGTAACTTTTGTATTTAGACTTTAGTATTCAATTTTTGATAAATTATATTAAGATCCCTTATATTTTGACAATAGTGCAATAATGCAAGTATTGTATGTACAAAATTATAAATTTAATAGTAAATATATATCGGAAATATATCGAAATTATTTCGGAATATGTTCGGAATTTTCGGAACAGAGAGAGAGAGAGTGAGTCTGCTGTATCGGCTCGGCTAGGGTTTGGGGGATTGGGGTAGGGACTGGGAAGTAAACATATATAAGTTTGACACCGTTTGGAAATGTGGCCTATTCAAGTATTCAACTAACCAAAGAATATCTAGGAAAAAAAGATAAAAGAAAAAAGAAAAGGAATATTGTAAAGGTTGGCACCGTTTGGAAATGTATAAAAGAACATGGTATCTATATGGCTTTTAGGGCATGTTTGGGAAGAGCGATGCTACGCCTTTGAAATTCAGTTCTTAAATATTTGAACAGTTATATGACAACACGTTGTAGCCGTGATCGATGGTATCTCATACCATTGCATGCGAAACAACACTAAAAAAGTATTTCGAAACCATAACATTTTTCATTTGGGATGAACAAAACAATACTATGTTCAATAACAGTCCCTTATGAAACCCACTATGATTATTAAAAAAAAAAGTTAATTTCACAAAGAATCAATTTCAAGAGTATTTTTTAGTACATGCATAAACTTTAATAGACATGTAGCAAATATTTGAATTTTTAAGAACGAATTCACTTATGAATCACAAAAATTACTTTTTAATCTTGTTAAACAAGTTACAACCCTTTGTGCATATTATTTGAAAACCTAAGGATTCCTTAAAAAGTTGAAATCTTTGGAAGATTGCCTTCCTATAACATTCTACCAGATGTCATGCATCCACTATAGTTGCACATGGTATTACCATAAAAAGTTAAAAAACCATTGTTGAGGCTATAAATTTTTAAACTACACATTTTAAATTTAAAATTACTGAAAATGGTAACCTACAACAAATATTAAGTTGCACAATCTCAAATGAACAAAAAATTCTTGAAATAGAGAGATTGGTGATTTAGGGGGGGATGGTTAATTGGTAATTCGATCTGTGAAATAGAGAGATTCTGGTGAGAAATGTAAAATGTAAGAAATATGTGGGCCATACGGGCACCCACATACATTGGACCGGGTCCAATAGGCCATGGCTCTTGGAGCCCTAGGGTTTGGATATTATGTGTGTGTATATATATGATACAAACACAACATATTGGACAATCCCCTAACATACATAGCAGCCTCTCTCTCTCTCCCTCTCTCTCTCTCACGGTTCATCTCTCTCTAGCTAATCACCAAGGAGCTTGGGATTTAGCGCGTGATCAACATGGGGTTGGCTCAAGAAGCATCCTCTACGACCTAGGCGATGCATAAGAGAGTACACGGAGGCAACATGGAGCAAAATTTCGTGGGTGAAGATGCCGGGTTCGTAACAACACCGTTCGGCGATCCGTCGGGTTATTCCGCTAGGTAAGTGACCTAAACCCGACTCGTATGCTTGCGTGCATATATTATCTACATTGGTATCAAAGCCTGTAGGTTGTTGATTCGCCCGTAGATCACCCGAATTGAATCTGCCATTAAAGCTTCAAGCAAGCTTTTATGAAAACTTTGAAATTTGATTTTAAAGTGGGTCTATATCGAAACTCCAATAGGGGTCCAATTTTTTGGCATGATTGTATTCCTTATGGTCCCTTGAGTCCCCCTATAAAGTTTTAACAACTATTTATCTCCGGTGTAGGGGATATAGTCTCGCAAGGTAACTGTTGTGCGCAGCCATGGCTGCTGCATAACATATATGTTTTAGGTTTAAAAAAAGGTCACGCCCTTTGGCGTGTGGAGCCCATGCTCCATATTTTTGGTTATGTGAAGGGTAGATGGGACCACTGAATTCGTGGCCATCGCATCAAATTTTTTTTATGGGTCATGGGCGTGATCCTTGCTGTTATGGACTACAATTTTTTTTTTGTTTTTCCAAGAAGCTCCTTCACTATTTGAATTAATAAAAATAATTCTCTTGTTAATTAAAACAAATGTTTTAGATTAATTTTAAAATACAAAAGAAATTTTTTTTGTATATTATTTTTTTTCTAGTGTTTTGAACACTGTTTGGGGGTGGAGAAATTTTTTTTGGGTAAATTAACTCTTATTTTTTTATATGTTTTGAAGCATATAAATATTTAATTGGTTTAAAGTCCATAAAATAATATTTTTTGTAATATTATATTTTTTTCAGTGTTATGTACACTGTAAGGGACTCCAAGATAATTTTTATGTAAATTATCATGTATTTATGGTATTTTAGAGCATATAATTAATGTTTATGGACGTTGATTTAATTGCTTAAAATAGCCATAATACATTATTAATTTTTGTAATTAATATGGGACATAAGGGACACTGTTTTAAGACCATGTAAAATTTTGTGGGACCCACAGGTAATTTTTGGTAAATTATCTCAATCATATTAATATTTTAGAGCATATAATTGTGTGTTTTTGTACACATTAAATTGCTTAAAATATTTTTATTGATTATTAGTTCAGGGAATTAACACAATGTGTTTAGAACACAAGTGGTAGCTTGAGAAAATTATTTTAGTGTATTTTCTCGCTCTTTGGGACGTATTTTAGAGCATATATGTTGTGTTGAGTATGCAATATTAATTGCTTAAAATATAACCATTAAAGTTGTTAATTCTTGAATTTAATGTCTAGTGTGTTTTGTACACTGATTGGAGACTTGAGAAAATTTTATGAATTATCTCATTTTTTGTTTTGGTATTTTAGAGCATAAAATTTATGCTTATGGGCATTTATTTAATTGCTTAAAATAGCCAAAATAGAATATTAATTTTTGAAATTAATATGGGGTGTTTAGAACACCATATTAGACCACTGAAAATCTTTGGAGAACATATTCTTGAAAAATTTTGTATTTTTAGGAATTTGTTACTCATAGTTAATTTTGTTTAACTAGATTGATTTATTTTGTTAAATTGATTCAAAATATTTTTGGGCCTTGATAAATTTTGGAAAATTCTTTATAATGAAAAGTCAGTTTTTCAGTTATTTAATTTTTTCCATGAAGTGTTTTAAATTAATTTGTTAATTTAAAAGCCCATAATGAATTGGTTTTAAAATATGTTTTAAGACCGAAATTTGTGTTAAAATTAATGAAAAATTCAGGATTTTTTTTTCATTGATTTTACTTAGCTTATGGGAGCTATCCGGGCTGTGCAATAATTATTTTATTGCACATTTTATTATTTTTAGAGGCTCATTGCATTGTTGGTCACGTTTAATTACTGTTGTTTGTGATTGGTTGACCCTATGACCTCTAATTCCTCCTCCTTAAGTGGAGTGACGGATGGGTCCATTCATTTTATAATAAGACCACATGAGTGCTTGATGTGTGTGATTAATACATTTTAATCTGGCTTAAATGAATGGACAATAATTGACAATTTATAGAGCTTGTGTCCTCACGATGTATATTTAAGGCTGTTCTTGTATATGTTTTATGGGCTATAAATGTAATGTGAGGACGAGGGTTTTATTTCTTGTATTGGAAAAGCCTACTTGTAAAGGGATGGTTTTCTTTGTTCATATATCATACACTTGAATTACCTTAACATGAGCTCTAAGTTGTCAATTCGGACCCACGTAGGGGTCCATGCGCAATTTTTGTTGTATGGCGCACTTTATATTACTGTGGATGATCTTAGATAGGTAATTGTACCATCTAATTGATGTTTGTTTAGAAAAATCAATTATAAAAAGTTTTTCTTGATTTATAAAATTAAGATTTGATTAATGAGCAATAGCGAATTTTTTGGTCTTAAATTGTAGAAAGGGGAAAACTCATTTGTAATTGGATTTTAAAACAAATCTTATGAAATGTGCAAATAATAATGTCAACCCCTTGCGCATGTTCTCAAATAATATTTTTCAAATTTTTTGGATTCACAAAAACAAATGTTTTCCAAACCACACTTTGTCGATCTTTATAAAAGTAACAGTTTAAAAGGGACTAATTTTTTTTTATATGGCACTATAAAGTAATACACCGATAGAATGAGTAAGAGCTTGTGGGCTTTAGGCTTATTCTATGGTCCAACCCATTAAACCGAATAATGGGCCTCCGGCCCAATATCATTATAACCTTAATAGCCTATAATACTTGGCTCGAGAAGGATCATAGCACGCGCTTTATGATAAGCAGCATGCACCATGATCGTGTTGGGAAGTATATGTACTACCCAATAGCCAAGGTATTATGAGATCAGCTCAAATTTGTTTTCCATGGCACATTCACTACTAGATTAAGCATCTAGTTATGAAGTTCGGGAAAGTGAAGGAAACGTTCCAAGTACACGATGACTGGACATCTAAGGTCGATGACAGGTATGATTCGTGATTTCAGAATACTCGGAACATCTTTACTGGCGAACTGTAGTTTCAGGCTATGATTCGTTCTTTGCCTGATTCGCGGATCCATAGAAAACAAATCATGATCCACAAAGGAAATGTTAAATTTTTGGTTTTGACATTTTCTGACATGTTGAGTTGAATACGGAGCGCCAAAAAGGTAAGGCGAACTGTATAGCTATACTCTTCACCACTACTTCCATAAGTGGAAGTAAGTGCAAGGCCAGTGGGCCTAAACGCAATGGTAAGGGTAAACCCGCCTGGAGGCAGGGTGGGGCCAGCAAGTTTGCGCCCAAGGCTAACAAGGTGGAATAGCGTAATCGAAGGCGTTTTTCAGTTCGGTGGTAATAGGATGGACATTTTTGGGTGGTAGTGTTACTAGGACATAGTTATCTAAAGATAACTACTTAAGAGTTGTTTTAATAATTCTAGTTTCCTCTGTAATTCATTTATTCTGAGACATGACATGCTGGACTTGAACGCATAGGATGTGATAAGATGACTTGATTAGCTCGAGAAGCCCTTTTGGGCCCACTCGCTGAGGTTGACCTACCTATGTGTGAGTCTTGCTTAGTTGGCAAAGCATGTCGAAAGCCTTTTAGAGAGGCTATATAGAGCTACTCAAGCATTAGAGCTAGTTCAACATATCTGTGGACCTATGGCTATAAAGGCACGTCATGGCGTCCCTTATTTTCTCACTTTCATAGATAATTTCGTGCGATATGAGGATTGCGAGTATTTATCTAATCAGTTCTGGGAACTATGTGAGGAAAAAGGGGAAACGCAGACAACTTTCTGTTTCGGAAACTCTGCAACAATATAGTGTTGCAGAAAGAAGGAATGGGACATTCCTAGATATGGCTAGGACTATGATGGCGCAAGTCAACCTCCCAAAGTTGTTTTGGGGGGATGTTTGCTGCCTACATACTAGAGTGCCTCTCCTCAGTCAATTCCTTCTACCCCCTTATGAGCTATGGAAAGGCGAAAAGCTCATTTTGGAGCATTTGAGCCCATGGAGCTCAGGAGGTTATGTTCACTATACCTCGAATAAGTGCGAGAAACTACGCTCGAGAGCTAGAAAGTGTACCTTTATAAGGTATTCTAATAGCTCAACAGCCATGTTACGTATAATGAACAAACGGGTATAGGAATGACAGAAATGGTGCCACATGATATTGAGAATGACTTCCACAAATCTGTATTACTAAGAGATATCTTGACCTCTATGAGTTGGAGGATGTTGAAGACAACATACCATCTTTAAAGCGAGGGTGGGAAGATTGATCCACATCCATTAATCGCTGTAAAATGGTACTAGTCTCAACCCGAGTGGGAGTATACCGCTAGACGCTAGTGGGAGTGTACCAGATAGTGGGAGTGCACCACTAGGCACTCAAGATTCTCAAGTAGTACACTGTATGGTGATGAGGAAAACGTTCCCTATCGCTGTTTTGAAATTGAGGAAGACATTTTCATATGTGTGCAAATGTGTGCACAAGTGGATGAGGATGAGCCTGCTTCTTTTATCGAAGCGTTTTTCTTCGTCTGCTGAAGCTGAGTGGATAGTTACTATGCTAGACGAGATGAGCTCTATGGACGCAAATAAGGTCTGGGAGTTAGTTGACAATCCACCTGTGCGTAAGACGATTGGAGACAAGTGTGTTTTCAAAATCTAACGCAAGGCAGATGGTTCAATTGACAAGTATGAGGCGCGCCTTGTGGCGATAGTTTGTACCCAGAGAGGGTATAGACCATGGAAACATGTTCTCCCAAAGGGTGAGATCTGACTCCATTCGCCTTATCCTAGCAATTGTCGCATATTTAGTTTTTGAACCCTTTTAGTTGGATGTTTAAACTGTTCTTTTCTCAATGGAGAACAGGACGACGAGATAAATATGGATCATCCCATTGGTGTTGTGACCAAAGGGAATGAGCGCAAAAGTGTGCTGTCTCAAACGATCTATTTATTATCTCAAATCGTCTAGGCAGTGGTACAATGTGTGTACATTAAATGGTCCAAAGAAAGTGTTTTAATTCTTTATATGTTGATGACGTCCTTTTAGCTGGGAATGAGATGAGTTCCATTGTCGCCACTTGAGAGTGGTTGTCCTCTCAGTTTGAGATTGAGGACATGGGTGATTCCAACTATGTGTTGGAAGTTTAGACCGTGAGATATTGTTCTCAGAAGCTCCTCTGTTTGTCTCGAGGGACTTACAAGATGTAGGTTCTTGAACGTTTTCACATGAAAAACTGAAAACCCATAGACATCCCATTTTTTGGGGGACTCACCTTGACCTTAGATCAATGTCTTAAGAATAATGAGAAGAGGAAACAAATGTCCAGTTTGCCATATCCGTCCGCAATAGGGAATCTGAAGTATGCTAATGTGTGTACTCGGTCAGATGTCTGCTATGCGGTTGGTTTAATTAGTCGTTGCCGTAGCAACCATGGTCCTGTCACTAGAAAGTAGTGAAGAGTATCTTGCGATATGTTCGTAGGAGGACTGTGGACCTTGCCTTATACTGTCCGCGATGGAAGCATAATATGTGGTGTGCTCTGCAGCTGTTAGAGAAACTGTTTTGGTTTAAGAGTTTTTGCAGTGGCTAGGCTCTTTATCTCATAGTGATGAGGTTGTGCTTATCTATGGTGATAACACATAAGCCTGAGCATATGCAAAAGATCTCAAAAATCATTTTAGCACATAGACATTCGTTTTTGTCACATTTTTTAGATGTAGTTTGCGCAAAGGGAATTTGTCTTGAGGCATATCTCCAATTGGGGATTTGATGTGCTTAGACATTTTATTGTGATATTGACATTATTATTCAAGTTTTTATAAACTAGTTGGTTTCCATATATATATTTGTTATAAGTGGAACGAATGCACATTTTGTATATGTCACCGGGCTTGAATCGACCTGCTCACACGGGTGATTCACCTTGGCGCCGAGATAGTGAAGTAGGACATGCGTGTCTACGGCGCTTAGATGGCGAGCAAGATGAGACATTTGTGTTCATGGCACTTAGATAGCTAGCTAGGACATGTGTGTCCATATCGCTTAGAAAGCGAGCTTGAACACTTATATCTACGCAGTATAAGAACAGCGAGCTAGATATAAACCCTATTATTTCTATATGTCGCCTTAGATGGATCTAAGATGAGACCTTATATTTGGTCAAACATAGAGATATCCCACGACTCTATGTAGCCTATTTATAGCCGAATGTGAGTTTTCAGACGGGCGCCAAGAGTGGCGACTGTGTTGGGAAACTCAGGTTAGACGTTTTGTGTAACGTCTAGACTAAGATTCGTATGGCGTTACTTGTTTTTTCTAACACAGAGTGACATGCCCATTTTTATGGAAGAACGCCATATCATACATTTCATACTGTATGTGCTTTTGCAATCGACTGTGGAGCAGTGAATGGATTCCTCTTCATTGCTGTGTGAGCCATGTAGCATATCCAAGACATTGGTTATCCTACAAACTGGTTGCCTTCACGACTTGAGACTATGTCATGAAGAGGACGCTTGATGACAGCTACTTTAGCATGCTATCCTAGGACGACGAGACAATTCCGTTCTATGGGGCGTGTCTGGGCAAGCGGTCAAGTTAGTCGGATTGACATGTGGGCTCAGGGAAGACCATTCAATAACACACCATGTTTTTGTGACTCATTAGCAGGCCTGCGACAATCGTAATTTGTTACTGATATGTCATGAGTACATTACATTGAGGTGGTGCAGCAATTCTTTTCACCGAGGGATTGAGAATGCTGTGTCCGGTGTGGTTGAATCGTCTAAGGCATACACGAGAAGCTTCCGAGTGATGTGTCTTGCTGGTTATGGTGATGATTTGGCATTACACTCCTGTCGCTGTACTTTCTTTTCGTAAGGTCGCACGTTATATTTCCCTGTATGAAGAGATGAGAAGTTCTGTTTCGAGAGATTGGTTTTAGTACTAGCCCTATGTGGGTGAGTGGGAGATGTAAGAAATATGTGGGCCATATGGGCACCCACATACATTGGACCGGGTCCAATGGGCCATGGCTCTTGGAGCCCTAGGGTTTGGATATTATGTGTGTGTATATATATGATACAAACACAACATATTGGACAATCCCCTAACATACATAGCAGCCTCTCTCTCTCTCCCTCTCTCTCTCTCACAGTTCATCTCTCTCTAGCTAATCACCAAGGAGCTTGGGATTTAGCGCGTGATCAACATGGGGTTGGCTCAAGAAGCATCCTCTACGACCTAGGCGATGCATAAGAGAGTACACGGAGGCAACATGGAGCAAAATTTCGTGGGTGAAGATGCCGGGTTCGTAACAACACCGTTCGGCGATCCGTCGGGTTATTCCGCTAGGTAAGTGACCTAAACCCGACTCGTATGCTTGCGTGCATATATTATCTACATAAAAAGAATTCATTATTTACCAATTTCTTAGGCTGATTTAGTGAATTCGGTTTACATTTCTCACCGGAATTTCTTAATTATGAAACCACATGACATGTTCCAAAATAATTAGCATTGAAAGTCACTTCCCTTTTAATTGCTTCAATCACAAACTTTGAAGGGCTTGTTCGCTTTGCAAATCCATTACAGAAAAATAAAATGGAAAACGAAGTAAGATGAGGCTTTAGTTGGTTTGCAAATCCATTAAAGAAAAATAAAAGAGAAAACAAATTAAGAAAGAAAACCAGTTCTCGTCTTTCCCCCCGTGTTTTCTTCCATGCTTCAATAACATTAGAACAACATAAAAAAAATTTTAAAAAAAAAAAAAAAAAAAAGAGGAGGAAACTGACTCGCAAATTTCAAAAGTTCTAATTTATTTCTCACAATATTTTCTTTTCCTTCCAACTATTTTTTCCCAATTTTGCCTACTACCAGAACAAGGAAAACGCTTTGCCTTAGGCTCTATTTGATTGGAATTTGAAAAACTAGTTCCTTTGAGTTTTCCTTCATACTTAAATAAAATAAAAAATTTAAAATAATAGTAATAATGACAACTGAAATGCAAAATTCAAAATGTTTTGTTCATTTCCCAACTTAAAATTTTTATTTCCCATAATTTCCTTACCGGTGTCCTTATTAACAACATAAAAAAATATTTTAAAAGAAAAAGAAAAACAAAGAACAAAAGAAAAGGAAAGGGAAAAAAAACCGTTTTCCTCTATATTTTCCTTCTGTTTCCCTCACTAATTATATGACCCAAACAAAGCCTTGGTGTTTCCCTCTCCTTTCCCTAGATTCACGAACCAAACAAAGCATTAGTATAATACAATAAATACTTTTAAGTACATAATATTCAGTGCATCAAATTTTTTCCATACACTGCAAAATCTCTAGTGCGCAACCACCATGTCAGCCTCAAAACAAAAATTCTGAGGCAATGAAGCACATCATCACCCAGAGTTCCATCAAGAAGTAGAGGCTGGATCACTAATCACACCCAAGAAATCATCTTTAATCGTACCAATGCAGAACTGCAAAAGAACCACGCATGCGATGATGAACCTTATATATATATAGATATAGAGATAAGTATATATCCACATATACAGAGAGGGAGAGAGAGATCTCAAATGAAAACTGAAAACAAGGTAATTGATGCAATGAACTAGAGTACAGTCGAGGCGACAAGATATGTTGAAATCATTTCAAACTTGAGCTATGCCAAAAATCTAAGTCTTAACAATAACAATACAGCGAGAGAACTACAAACATTCAATTGAACATATAATAACATCTCCACGTTAGACATTTCAATATTATACAGGTGATAGTACCCGGACCCTTCTTTTTTGGACATCTAAGTGGGAAGCATTGACTGCACGACGACAACTCCTGTCACACAATACACTTAGATAGCGCGAATCAAATTATGGACTCTGAAGCACAAAAGTAATAAGCGGTGGTGGGGGCCGGTGCGGAGAAGCGTTAAACTTTTAAGAGGTTCAAAGGTTTAGAACATCTAAAAAGCGTCCAAACATTCATACTGACATATTATGTATTTAAGTTGTGAAAAGGAATTTGGATTAATATAATATATTTTGATTTCTAGATTTTGTTTTTAAAAGTCTTTTAACCATATTTTCTCAAGTATCTATTGCAATGTTGTCACAACTCTGAGAATGCCCCTAATAATACATTGGATATTACATCTTACTTTGTGAATTGTGATGTATGTGTCTATATATTAATATGCTTGATATATGTGGTCTTTATGCGAAACATAGGGCAAATAGTTCAAAGTATCATACCTAAGACAAAGGAAGGAATGATGTGGTACACATAATGAGAATTAATACTTCCGTGAAGGTTTTAGAATATATAACCGTTAAGAAGAGGGCCCAATTAGGAAACAAAATTTTGATGAAGTTTTATAAGAATAAAAAATATCCAGTGGTAACCGGGATAGCTTGAACTAGAAAACTCCAGCAGTGGTGCAGCCACCATCATGAGACAGTTTGTTTAAACACATGGCAGCAAAAAAAAACTGATGACATTATTACATTATACATTGGATAAGAAGGAAAAGGGACCAATGTGATGGGCAAGGGAAAAGACAAAACAAAAAAAGAGAGAAGATTAGTGGAAAGAGGAAAGAGAGAAGGCACAACCATGAGAGAGAGAAAAAAAAAAAAAAAAAAAGAGGATAAGTGGAAAGAAAAGAGAAAAGGCATAAGCATGAGAGGCTAGATAAGTCATAGAGGAGAAATAGTGGTGAACACACACACCACATGTGATTCTATGAAGGATAAAGAGAGAAAATCAGTAGGTGATTTTTGTGCATTGTGGTGGTTGGATTCTTAAAAATGCTGGGATATGGGTCCTAAATTTTGAGCCTTGATGAATTTGATGAAGAATCGGTTCACTAGGTTCTTTTTGCACCAAAAATTGATTGCCTTCTAAGTTCTAATACCATATCCAAAACCAAGAGCCAATCCGGTATAGTTGTCAAATCTTTGAACATTTTATAAATAAAAAGAATGAGTCACGGTACTACGTACCCAAAAACATCAAGTTTCACCATATCCAAAACCAAGAGCCAATTCGGTGTCGTCGTCAAATCTTTGAACTTTTTTTTATAAATAAACGAATGAGAGTCACGGGACTACCCAAAAACATCGAGTTTCAGTTCACTTTTCATTATGGAATAAAAACTATGTAAAGGTAATAGACCGTCCCAATTTCAAGAAGTTTCTAAGAGAGATTATATTATACTAATACAATTTTAGAAACAGAAAACAATTTTCAAAGTCCCTAATGAAGACTATCCTTTCCCCCAAACAATGTACCCAAACACCACTTCAGCAAGCACCAGATTCAAATAAAGCGTAAGAGCAACTCCAACAAGGGTATTCAAAAAACAATTTGGTTACTTGAATAGTGTTTTTGATGACACATATAGTTATTTTCCATCCAATTCACACAACACCATATGAGTATTCATCCGAATAGTTTAAATTTTAATGTAATTTGATGGTTTTCCAACCGTTAGGTAGAGTGATATCTTTCCCACCAAAATTTGATGACCCTCTCTCCCTCCCTCTCTCTCTCTCTCTCTCTCTCTCTCTCTCTCACATATATGTATTTTGATTCACGGGGTCTATATTTTGGCTACCGATTTGAATACTCTGTTGGAGTGCAATTTTGAGTGTTTGAGTAATCAAATTGGCACTCAGTGGCCGATTTGAATACTCTATTGGAGACTTGGAGTGCAATTTTCATATAAAGAGTAGCTGAACGAATATTGACGTAACTGGAATCCAATCTATCCTAAGAATTGGGTTCAATAAATTTTCTTTTCCCTTACGAATTTAACCTAACCCAAGTTGATTTCGTGGTTAGGTCCATTTTCACTTTACCCCATGTGATTTAAAAGTGGACACTTAACCCCCTGTAGTTTTGAACTAAAGTAAAACTACTAAGATTTCTCTCAAAATAGCCCCACATGGGGATTAAGTGTTAAAATTAGCCTCACATAAGAGTTAAGGGCCAATATTAACCTGTATAGAGTTAGTTAACCCCAAAGTTTGACCCCCAAAGCGGTTAAGTGTCAAAAATTAGCCCCACATAACTGGGCTAAATGGCAGTTTAATCTCCACACAGGGGATTAACCCAATATAAACCTCACAAAGCGGGTTAAGTGTTAATTTTTTTTGCCAAATTTTAGAATTTTCAACAGTTTTGAGGTAAATCTTAACAGTTTCACTTTAGTCCGAAATCACAAGGGGTTTAAGTGTCCACTTTTAAATCACAGGGGGTAAACCGAAAATGGGCCTAATCACAGGGGAGTAAAATATATTTAACCCTAATAACAATCCTAATATTCCGAAACCCTAACATCTCTAACCACCTGAATTATCTTTTTCTTTTTATTTCTTTACATTTTATTCTTAAGTTCCAGATGGTAGTTAGTTACACTACATTAGCTATTACTGTTAGCTTGCTGAAGCATCAATGAATTGAATGAAAATCAAAGTTTTCAGCATCAATGAATTGAATGAAAATCAAAGTGGTCTTCTATGAAGCACCGAAACTACGAAAATCGTTATGTACTGGTGTTAGACACGGACACGTGCCCGACATGCGACCGACACGTGTGACACTTCAAAACTGTGTCCTAGTTTGTTTAAATGAGATTTGACCCCCGACATGTGACCAACTCTAAGACTAAGAAGCACCGATATGGATACGGCAACACAGACACGACACGACACGGCGAGGCGAGGCGATATGGCAAATCCTAAAAAAAGGCAACACGATACAGCGGCGACACGAGAAACATAAATTATATATATCACCATGTAATATAAAAATAACAATATTCTTAAAATAACTAAGAACTAAGATGTTATATAAATCACATGTTACAACAATACCTTCTTCGCCGTCTAGTCGTAGCCTCGCGGGCGATCTCTATCGCTTCTCTCTATCTCTCAACTCTATTGTCTCTCAACTTTGTCTCTTTCGCTGCTTCTATTTTATTTATATTCTTCAACTTTCTAGTTTTCCTTATATTTATCATAAAATGCATTAACTTTTCAAAATAAACCCCTCTTTTCCAACCATATACATGTTACATGTTAAGACTTTCGCACCAAAAATCAAGACTTCTCTTTAGTATATATATATTGTGCCGGGAAAGTGCGGTGCCGTGTCAATGACGTCTTGGATTTCAAAAATAAATTTAAAAAATTACGACACGTTTTTGGTGTGTCCGACACATGTCAGAGGCATGTGCGCCCCAGTGTCGATGTCGGAGGTGCATCGGACACGAACATGGCACTTCATTTGAAGTGTCGGTGCTAAGACATGCACGAGATACCTGATCAACACTCTAAAAATAGTTTTTTTTAAAATAAATATATTAAAGACTAAACTAACAAACACGTTTTACCTAGACCTTCAAAAACCCTCCTTATATCTTTCACGATACACAAACAGTATCTCAAAATCAAAACTCAAAAACCTGTCAAACCCTCTCGGCTCTCACACGATCGTGTCTCCCTCGTCGCCGATCGAACAGCGGTGAAGCTCTCATTCCGGCAATGCCTCTCTCTTTCTCTCTCTCTCTCTCTCTCTCTCTCTCTCATGTCTTGTCTCTCGTCACTCTCGAAAGTCGAACCCTAGGTTTTTTGCTTTTTTATGTAGATAATGGCTACTTTCCTCTTGCTTTTTGTTATTTTTATTGTATGATGTTTAGTGTTTCTTTAGTGTTAATTATTTACATTCTACGGTTAAGTGTTTTAACTGTTTTCTTTTTTTCAATTTTTTTATGGAGAATGTAATGCCTATATGTTATTACTGCATGTCGTCGTTTTCTTTTTGGAGGGTTCGCCTTTTGTTTTTAAATTGTTTTACTATTGCAACATGAGATCAAGTTTGTGCTAGTTTGTGAGGTGTGTGTATTGTTAGTAGTTAGTACTTAGGATCTTTCGTTACATGTTTTTCAATATGTAAATTGAGCTATGCTTTCTAAACATTTGGACAAATAATTCTAAGTAGGAATTGTACACGACACATCACAATTGTATTGCTTTTTAGAGTACATAAGAATTGTACATAACATTACAATTAAATTAAAAAAAAATTAAATTATCCTTGTCATGTCGTGTCCTCATTTTTAGGATTTGCCGTGTCAACCTGGCGATGGCGGTGGCGCATTGTGGAGGTGTCGACGTATCCCGGAGTCATAGGTAGTCTTGCACCAGTAATTGCATTGTTTCCTTCCTTTTCTCTTTGTTTCTTCTTCTTGCATTGCAGGGTTCTATCATACATATCTTACGACAATTTACCCCAACAAGATCTTATGTTAAGTTTCAATTTCAGAAACAGGAAACAATTTTCCAAGTCCATAATGAACAGACTATACTTTCCCCCAAACAATGTACCCAAAAAATTATCCACCAATCACCAGATTCAAACAAAGAGCAAAATATTTAATAACAACAATTCGCATAATAATAAAAATCCTAATAATATGAAACCCTAGTATCTCCAGAATATAAAGAGCTTTACAAACTAAAGAAACAATAAATAAATAAATAAAACACATACCAGCAGCCCTAGGACGCTCGAGTAGGATCTCTTCAGTCGAAACCATTACAAGCCTACTACCGACGTCCTCGTGCACGACGTCCCCGAACTTGACCCACGACCGTCGCTCGACGGCGCGCTTGCTGAGTCGAGCGTCGGCGAGCTTGCGGACGCGAGTGGTGGTTGTGATCTTGACCTTGTTTCCTTCTTCGTCGAATTTGTATTCCACCACCTTCTTCACACCGTTCTTGTTCGGTCCGATCACCGTACGCGGCGGCAAGAGGAAGTCGAGGTCCTCTCCGTCGTCTTCTTCGAGCTCGCTCCATCGGAGCTTGGTGGATTGTGTGGTTGAGCTCTGAGTCACCGCCGGAGGTTGGAAATCGATCGCCATGGCTCCTAGAGAGAGAGAGGGAGAGAAAGAGAGAGTGTGTGTTGTATCGGCTAGGCTAGGGCTTTGGGGGATTGGGTTGGGGTAGGGAAGTAAACGTATATAATATTTATATTTATATTTATATAGAACAATAAAGGTTGTAAGTTGAGTATCTTGGTTTGATAATAGAGTAATAACAATTTTCAACAATAAATCTTCCAACAAATGGTGTAAATATTAAAAGGAATTGTTAATTCTACTCTAAAATTAAACTAATGCACTTCATAGTATTACTAATATACCATGTAGTATCATATAGTTAGGGCACGTTTGCTTGCCGGATAATTAAGGGAGATTGGACTATTTTAGTCCAATCCGGGTTAATACCATGTTTGTTTGGTCCATTTTAGTATAATTTAACTCAAGGTGTAATAGAGTGTGGTTAAAAATAATGCTGTGTAGGTGGGATTAAACAATAACAAGGGGGGTCAAGTATTAAAAACACGGGGATAAGGGGGGAGTGGGATTGTGAATCATTTTGACCAATATACCCCTAGAATAAAAGCACAAACTCACGTCCCTGAGCTCATAATTCACGCTAACAGAAGCGAGAAGAGAGAAGAGACAAGAAAGAAGAGATGAAGGGCGCTCCGAAGAAGGCGACGACCTCCCACTTCCATCGCCGACCACCTCTCTCACGAACATCAGGTACATTGATTACTACTGTGTGTTAGTCATATATTGTGGTTTTGTTGTTGATTGATTAAATCTTGAGGTTTCAAAGTTAGGGTTTCATTAAATCTCAAGTTAGATCTTGAAGTTCTGAAGTTAAAAATGTTAGATCTTGAAGTTTTAATGTTAAAAAGTTTAGATCTGTAATTTTTATTTTATTTTCTCATATTAACTTTTACTTATTTTCTCATTTTTAGAACTATGCTAGATCTATACGATTTTTCAATATTTTTGAAACTAGGGTTTCCTAGATTCAATGAGGCTTATGTATAAACTGTTTTTTTTCTTTGGGTATTCTGGACATAGAAAAGAAAGGGATTGAACAGAGGACTTGATATAGTATATGGTTTTTTTTTTCCCAGAATATTTTAATTTCTTGCTATTTGTTTCAAGAGATTAAAATAGGACTTTGTTTGTTTCCTCAAAAAGGAGAGGACATTGTTTTTTAATATATATGTAGTTTGGGTTTGTAGGGATGGGAGAGAAGATATGCAATCATAATCACCAATTTGTTGCTCAAATGCTATGGCTATGATCTTGAGTCTTTTAGTTTTTGATTTTTATTCACATTTTAATGAAATTGTTTTCTTATCTATGCTTCATTTTGTTATCAAACACCTAATTTCAATCTCAAAATAGATTTAGTATTCGATATATGTCATCCAACTAACTTTTTCTAGAGAGGGGTTTCGGTTCCTTGCTAAAATTGCTTCATCCAATTTTAAGGTCCTTACTTTTGCTTACTGTTTCTATCTTATAGGCACTCTCTAGTTTGATTTCCATCTGAATGCTTATGGTTTTTAGAGTACAAATTGTGGTGGGTAATAACGTTGGAATTCATCTCTTGTTGAGAAAATTGATTTTCAGTTAAACCACACTCAAAATTTATCTGATAGACTCATACCCAAATCTTCTGTTCTTAAACTTGCTATTGGAAATACACAGAAGCAATTATCTTTCAACTTTAATTCTAAGTTTTGATTAATGGTTGCTATTTGGATAATTGCTGCATTCTCCTAGAATTGCACATTAACTATTTGTATAAATGTCCAAGATAAGATCTGGATAACTGTATATCTATAACCATCTCTTGGTTCTTTTCAGAACTATTATGCATTTATTCCAAGGGCTGTTTTTAAAATGGTTACACACAAATTGCCTTTTTGGGAATCTTAATGGAGTTTTCTTTATCATTTTATTTATTTATTTTTATTTTTGGTTGTTTTAGCACTTGCTTCAATCTGTCTCTCCATCTGTTGTCTCTTCCTCTTCCCATCTCTACCCTCTCTCATGTTAACTATTGTGTAACTTGTGTTTGTCAAATTTTTATCATGTGCAGAAAGTTCGGTTGGATAGGAGTACATAAAGAATTTGTATGGTGATTTCTTCAAAAGAATTGGCAAGAATCAGAATTCATGATCCGAAATACTGGAGTCACATTTTTTCCTTGCTCAAATGCAATGTGGGACTTTTCTAATTTGTCGCTAATGTTATGAAAACAATGCTTTATTGTGAAGGTGTATTGGTATTTTTTATGGCAATTTGAATTTTTTTTTTTAACCAAATGGACATTTATGAAAAATTACAGATTAATCCAGGCTTATACTATGGTCATCCAAACACAGTATTGGACTAATTGCATTTTATCCTCAATATAATCCAATACGAACCAAACACAGTATAAAAATAATACTGTACTGTTTTATCATGTGGTTAGTTATCCTAGGATAACTAATTACACTTTAATACTATACCATTTTATCCTATCTGGCAACCAAACGAGCCCTTAACGTATTCCATAGAGTATATTTGGTTTATCTATAGAGTGTGAGTAACAATCCTCATATAGTAATTGTACATGGTATCAATACCCAATAAGGAGTCTATATGGATTCATCTAACTACCTATTTATGCAACACAATCAAATATAAAATTTTTTAGAGAATTATTGGAAAAAATCCTTACAAGTAACCCTCAAAAGTTTAAAAACTATAATTGGTTTGATCATTTTCTAAGAAGGACAAAAGAAATCTTATACAATACTCACACGGTATAAGTGCACGTACTATAGAAAATCCCACGTGGCTTCAACCCTCACGCGCTGCTTGCTTTCAGCCACTCACACCGTGTGAGTGGCTATACCGTATGATATCCATTTCGAAAATGTTTTTTTTTTTTTAACTTTAAACCTCCATAACTTTTGATCTACAACTCTGTATCTTACAAATTTTATACTGTTGGAACCGTGTCGACGAGAGCTACAAAACTAGTACCATTGTTGATACCTTTTGCGGAAAAGAAAAAAAAACTTTTATTGAAATTTCAGTAAAATTTCAATTATTTTGTTAAAAAGTCCCTCAAATGTCAATTTAAGTAAAATTTTACTTACAAGTTCAGTTAAATTTCACTTAATATTCATGTATGCCAAGTGAAATTTCACTATTTTTTTTTTCTCTTTCATATTAAACAATGCATATTTCGTTAAAAAAAAATCAAATTTCACAAATCAATTATAAAACATAGTTTTTCAACTCAAACAAATGCAAATTTTTTGTAAATTTCACTAAAACTCTCCTTAAGAACAAAGTGAACATTCTGTTTTTTTTTTCTCACAACATATCAACTTGGCATACATGAATATTACGTGAAAATTCAATAACTCATTGATGAATATTATGTAAAAATTCTATTAGGTTCGTTTGGAACATAGCATATAAAAATAAAAGTTTTTTTCTTTTGCTCAAAAGGTATCAACAATGATACTAGTTTTGTAACTCTCGTCGACACGGTTCCAACGGTATAAAATTTGTAAGAAACAGAGTTGTACATCAAAAGTTATGGAGATTTAAAGTTTAAAAAAACATTTTCGAAATGGATATCTTACGGTACAGCCACTCACACGATGTGAGTGGCTAAAAGCAAGCAGCGCGCATGAGGCGTAGCAGGGGCTAGGTAATTGTGTGGG
Organism: Hydrangea macrophylla; assembly: GCA_033977485.1. Taxonomy (NCBI): domain Eukaryota; kingdom Viridiplantae; phylum Streptophyta; class Magnoliopsida; order Cornales; family Hydrangeaceae; genus Hydrangea; species Hydrangea macrophylla. The sequence goes on from CM066989.1 coordinate 15,374,906, forward strand.
ATTTCCTACGGTACTCGCACTTATACCATGCGAGTGCTATCTGAGATTCTTTTTGTCCTTTTTAGAAAATGGTCAAGCCAATTGGAGTTTTAAACTTTTGAGAGTTACTTTTAGATTTTCCAATAATTCCCCCAAAAATTTTTTTTGGTGATTTAGCAACCAAATTTTTAGCTAACTCAGCCAAAATTTGAAATTTATGAGAGGAATAAAATCCTCAACAATGTTAGGGGCACAAACACTTACAAATACACTATCTCTCGCTTGGGTGGCATTGCGGGGTCATTGGACCCCGCAATGCCCATCCAAGAGAGAGATAGAGTGTGTTTGTAAGTATTTGTGTAAAGTGTTTGTGCCCCAAATATGGAGTAGTGCTATACATACTCCAAAATCTACACTGAAATTCACACAGGGCAATCGTGGTCGTTAATTTCGGTGAGATCCGCATGAGACTCATGTGGAACCCATAAGAGCCCCATCGAAATTAATAATCACGATTATACTGTGTGAATTTTAGAGTGTGCCTAACATTATTGCCCAAATATTACCCTAAAATCCTAAATGCTCTCTCCGTTATATCCAAATCTTTACTCACAAATGGGCTTGTTGGGCTAAGACTTAATGTGCTAGGTTGATTTTAAGGGTTAGATTTAGGCCCAATATCATTTTGGGTAAAACTTGGATTGTACTAGGTGGAAGCCCAAATGTGAAACCCAAATGCATTTTACTTTTATTTAAATAAGCGGCAGAGACACACGTGATGCATGAGCAATGTGTCGTTTTGTTATGTACTAAACAATTTTATAATCTTTTGATAGTTAGGTGGAGATTATTCTTTTCAGTTGACAGAAACACACATAAAGTTGCAATTATTCATTCGAATGCCATTTACATTAGAGATTATTTGGGTAAAATGCATATACCGATTTTGTGATTTTAAAAAAGAACCGGCTCTACAAAGTTTATTGTTTGTGTAGTTGGTTATAAATGAAAGTGTGCCTAACTTAATAATACTTGAAAATGTGACTGTTTTGCAAATCAACTTTTACTTAGTTTTAATGAAACCTAATTAAATATGAGATTGGAGATAAACTTGATCATTTTTAAAACATTCCTAAACTGGCAGTCAAAAACCTGGTTCATCAAAAATAAATAAATACACATACACAATATGGTATTGTGCAGAATTTTTAATGCTAAATGCATTTCATCACTTCATTATTTTTCAGACAATATCCACATTATATAGAACATCATCAAATAGTGTTCTTAGAATAAAATGGGTTGTGAAGATTGATCATGGCGAATGTAAGTGAAAAAGATCAGTACATCAGTGTTGAAGCCATCAAGTCTGACAAGTAGAGTTTAGAGAGAGAGAGAGAGAGAAGGGCACTAACACCATATTGTTGCATTATATTGTACGGAACTTCATGGTAGTACGTAGTAAGGGAAGAAGATCATGTGGTAGTCGGCAAACATTTGATGAGTTTGGGAAGTTCTCTTCAGGTTTTTCTTTCTTTTGTAATTCAAAGTTCAAATTGGCATAGTATGTTGACATTTTAGTACTCTTCTATTAATTTTTTTTGAATATTTCTTTATTGATTTTAAAGCAAATATGGGTGGTGGTGAAAATACGTTGGGTACCCTGTCCTTTTCTATGGTAGTGGTAGATGCTCATTCATTCTGAGTGGAGAAATAAAAATAGAAAAGATAGAAATTAGGATAATTTTTTTTTGGACAGTTTTTTGAGGTAGTTTGAAGATGGTGTTTGATAATTGAATACATTTTTGCTCACCCCAAAATTGCTCACATTTGCTCATTCTCCTCTTCCATTAGCTAATGCAGTGGGACTTAGGATTAAATGAGAATTACTTAATGGTGTAAAGTACTGGGCCTAACTGCATTAGTTAATGGGAAAGAACGGTGAGCAAAATGTGAGCAATTTTAGTGTGAGCAAAACTGCATTCTTGATATTTTTCAATTGATTTTATTTTGATAATTATTATGACAAATTAGTATCCTTTTATTTGTATTTTCTTAGTAAAACTTTCTTGGTTTAATTGTAAATATGTGGGGTAGGTAAAATGTAATAGGTACCCTTCCCTTTTCCTTTATAATATTAATAAATATCATTATGGTATTGTGACAATGCAATGCTTCCCACATTTTGTATTTCAAATGTGGTTTCTAATATATGTTATAGTGAGACCAACATTAGTAATGATGGAACCACTTTTATGATGCTCCAGTAAAACTAAGTGGGCCTACCGATATATATTAGGAACCATATCAAGAATACAAATTTGGGAAGCATAACATTATTCAAAGACTATTGGTGTGTTTGATAACACAAATAAGTGCAAAGAATGAAAATTTTTAACACTTATTTTATTTTCAGTGCATTTGCTAATGTAGCACTTTATTGAAAAAACTGCCAAAATCCTTTTAAAAAACTTAAAATGAAAAAAAATTCTACTTCCATTAATCACTGAATGCAACATATTTCAGTACTTGAAACATTGTTTTCAGTATTGCATATTCAATCGTTTAAAAATTTTAAAACTTAAAATTCAGCACTTAATTTTCAGTACTTAATTTTCAGTTTTATCATATAAGAGTAAGGGTGTGCTTGATCACCCAATTAAGTTATGAAAATGAAGATTTTCAGCACTTATTTTCAATGTATTTGATAATGTACCACTTAATTGAAAATCAGTCAAAAACTCATTGAAAACTTTAAGTGATAAAATTCTTCTGAAACTAATAACTGAATGCACTCTATTAATTTAGCGCTTGAAACACTATTTTCAATATCAATCGCTAAAATTTTCATTACTTAAAATTTAGCACTTAATTTTCAGTTTTATCAAACGGATCCTAATATTTAAAAAAAATAATAATAAAATTATATCTCAAATGTGATCAGAATTTGTGTGACAATAAGATCATCTAAAAGAATTTTCAATAGAATTGAGGAGGTTCTAATTAACGTTCTTTCTTATTAGAATAAAACAATTTTTGGCTATATGAAATTGTTTTGGTGGAAAAGTGTTGAGGAGACTAGTGTGACTTTGTCTGTGCTTATATTTATGTGATTTTGATCGTGATCAGTAGATTTGCTTAGAAAATAGGAATAAAACTATTTAATATGACTTGAGTGTTTGGTTGATATGTTGTGCAATTGATTAAACATAGAGAAAATTGTGAAAAGTACCACTCCACTTGTTTAATGCAAACACATATTTTCCCCTCCAAAATAGCAGATGTTTCATCATGATTTGGGCAAACAAATACATGTGAATTGCGTTTGGTGCTCAGATTTGCAATTTTAACTCACAAATAGCAAAGACAAATGGCAGAGACAAACGACCTCTTAGTCCTCCAATCTTGGGACTATTCAAATGCATATGTTCAGTCATCCCAACACTTCTTAAAGAAGTTTATAAGTGTGTTTTATATCACGTCATACATTTGCGTGTATTTATATAATTTTGCTTCCAAATATGTTTGATTGTGAGCTCTTTTTTACAATTGGAAGGTGAGAAATGGAGAGAAGGAGAAACTCATTAAAAGAAAAGAAAGGGAAGAAAAGAAAAAGTCGATATTCTCTGCCTTGTTTGGATACTCAAGAGAAAAGAATCATAACTTGTTTATTTGTTGTTTGGTTAGCATTAATAAGACAGAAGAAAAGAAAGTGATGATGCTAAAATTTGATAAGATAAATTGGAGTAGTTTAAGGAGAGAGAGAGAGAGAGAGAGAGAGAGAGCAAGACTGGTTTTTTGTATGTGGTTCGACCCTGTTAATGTAGGAATCTACGTCCACGTGTGTGTCTGAGCACGTTCACTATACTGTAAAAAGTCAGGGACCTGTGGTGAACTAACAATAGTTTGGAGCTACCGTAGGTTGGCCGAGCGTGTTGATTACTACTAAGAGGTGTTGTATAGACTGAAAAGTTTAATCCTTTCTATGGGGGTAAGGAGTCTCTTTTATAGATGCAAGGGACCCATTACTACATGGATAAGGAAATATAATCCAATTAAGATTGATTGACATTAATTGTGGGGGTTTCCTAATTGGATTAGGAAACGATGTGCTCTTTCCATTAGTTTTCTAACTTGATTAGGAAACAGCCTGGAATAATCTGGAGCATGTCTCGCGTGCCTAGCTTGACTACGCCTGTACGGACAGTGCTTGCGGGGTCTTTCCGACCTGTTGGTTGGGTCATAGATGAACCGCTCGGGATCCCTCGAGTAGACCAAACTGCTCGGGCTGATGCTTATCCAAGGAACTGTGCATGATTTGGCTGAGATAGGGGTCAACCACTGAGTGGAATCGCTCGGTCATAGGATAGAGCCAATTTTGGGTGTATTAGCTGCCCCCATTTTCAAGGTTGGCCGTATGCCATAGCAGGACAAGTTTGGAAATATGTTCGATGCCGCTTGCCACTGTCTGAGTGCTCGAAAAAGCTGCTTCAAAGCTTCCGAGTCTTGTGAATTCTCGGGAGCTGGCTAAGAGTTGAGACTTAGCCTAGCTCGGAACCTTTTAGTGCTCGAGAATTAGCCAAGAGTTGAGACTTGGCCTAATTCGAAGTCTTTTGCTTGAGTTAGCTCCCATGATGGTTATCTTTTACCCGTAAACTTTTGTCAAGGTTGTGGGCAAAAAAATTTGACCATATTGGAAAAGCCGACCTAAAGCGTATTGCTTTAAAGTCAAGGCCGGCCCTGGGCATAGGCGACATAGGCCATAGCCTAGGGCCCCCAATTCTGCAGTTCATTAACACTTGTTCAGTAAAAGAGGCAGTCCACTTAGTTTGTGCTTTGTCTCTGAGCCAATTTAAAATACTAAGCCTCGTTAATTTTAAAAACACTGTGGCCAATATACTAATATTATCTTACAATAATAGTAGTACACGTACTTATCACATAAAAGTAAGACAAGACATAGTAGTACATAATTCATTGACTTTTGCTAATATAATAATATTATACTTCTACAACAGAAAAAATATGTATGTGATTAAAATATTGAAAAATCTAACATACGCCCCCTCAAAAAGGGGTGGATGTCAACCCCGAATCGTGTGGCTCAGATTGAGTCACATCATCAAAATTTTAAAATTTGTTATGACAAACGTGGCTTAGTTATGACAAATGTAGTTCAATTATGAGAAATGTGGCTCAGTTATGAGCCAGTTATGAGAAATGTGATTTAGTTATGAGAAATGTTGCTCACTGTTATGAGTCAGTTATGACAAATGTGGTTGGGGGTTGACATCCACCCCTTTTTGAGGAGGGTATTGTAGTTTGGCCCTAAAAATATAAAGTAACAAGACCCAAGACCCTAAAAAAAATCTCTATCTTTAATTCTCTCTATTTTTGAATTTCTCTGTCTTTTGCTTTCAATAATGTAAGGTATACACACTTTTGTGCACATTTTTGCATACACTATGCTTTAAATGCATGCACCTTGTGCTGTTTGAATTTTTCATACTTTTCAATATACCACTTACACAACACAAGATACATGCATTTAAAGCTGGGTGTGAAAAAGTGTGTGGAAAAGAATGTGATTGTAGCAATGCTCCTTCTACTTTGCCTCTATGGATTAATTTTTATAGCCTAACCTGTAGCTAGTTCAGAATTTGTGTTGGCTTTTCAAATTGTTTACTTTGGATTAATTGTGTAGTGGAGACTCGAATTTGACCGGTAGCTAGTTTAACTCTTTTCCTTGAATCTGAACCATAATCTATTAAAGTATTGAACATTTTGTTACTTAAATTGTGCTAATTTGCGAAAAAAATTTCTGCATGAGTATGTAATTTTATGTGAGGGCCCCATTTTTTAATTCCGCCTAGGGCCTCCAAAACCCCAGGGTCGGCCCTGCTAGTGTCCGGAACAAAAAGGCGGCTTGACATCATACTAGAACATAAACGTTTAAGCCATTACATGTTAAGATTCAGTCGTGTATATTTTGGGGACTTCGGTCATATTCCTCTCAAATAAAATTTTTTCAAGTTAAAATTTATGCTATTTTTTTAAAATTTATTTTGTCTTTTTTATGACTAAACAACTTCAAGTTGCTATCAATTTTATTCTATAAGTCCGTTTTTCGTAAAATTTGATGTTTTAGAATCAGCAAATGAGATCTATCAACCGAGATCAACGTTGACCATGAAATATTGGGGAAAAAAATAAAATAAAAACGAAACAAATATGAAAAACTTTATTTTATTTTATTTTTTGCATAAATATAATAAAAACATATTCTTTTCATAAAATTGGCACTATATGTGTATAGATCTCAACAAAAAAAAAAGGGAATAAAAAAAAACCCAAAAAGCCCAAGAATTGAGAAAGTTATCACTGTTAATATAAACATATAATATTATCTATCTGTAGACAGATAATATTAGTTGTTAGATAGGTAAAATCTCAAAATCAGGCTACAACGTATCTTTTTTTAAAAAAAATTCCACGCCCATTGCGTAGATCTCGAAGAAATACGTGAAAAATTCATCCCGAAAGGCCAAATAATAATAAAAAAAAAATTGATTGTTTAACTTAATTTTATCTATCAAAACAGATAATATCATTTGTTTTGATAGTTTAAAAAAAGTGAGGTTCCAAATTACTTTCTTTTGTACAATTCTCAACTCTATTACGTAGATTTCGAAGAAATAAATGAAAGAAGAAAAAAATTGAGCGAGTTATGGTGGTTTAAAGGTCAAAATAGACTGTTTTGATAGATAAAATAAAAAAAAAAATGAGATTCCAAATTACTTTCTTTTGTACAATTTTCAACTCCATTGCATAGATCTCGAAGAAATACATGAAATAAAGAAACAAAATCACTCAAAAAGGATTAAAAAAAAACGAGTGAGTTATGGTAGTTTAAAGTTGACAGATAATATTGCCTTAGCCATTTTCTATTCCAGGAGGGGCTTTTCACCAAATCCAAAGTAGCGAGGAGCTTTATAAAAAATGGCCAAATCGTATAGATTTTTAGCTGTAACATTTAATTTTAAAAGTTCTATGACCTTAGGGAAAGGTGCAAATCATGTCAAAGACTCAATCAAAGTAGCAAAAAATTGTTACCCTTTATGATTTTATTTTTTTGGCCTCCAACTAAATTAGCAAATATCTATGTCGAATTTCCATTCCATTTCAAGTAGCAAATGTGAGAAACACTGTAAAGCAAATATTGGTTGGAGTGGAAAGATAACTAAAAAAATGGGGAAACAAAATGAGTAAAGGACTCATATAATGCCAAAAGCGTCGAGGACAATAACCGAAAGGAAAATAAATTTGCTACCTTGGGTTGGAATACAAAATTTTTTTCACCCAAGAAGAGAAATTTTCATTGATTTCAACGCAAATAACATCAAAGAGAGAACACCACAAGATATTCTATTGACAATTGATAATTCAACCGAGGAATACAATCAACCAAATCTTCTTCCAAACCAATACCAAAATAGCAACATCAAGTATTAAATCATTTGCATTCTCTCATAGCATAGCACGACGGTAGATACCCACAAACAAGATCGTAAAAAAACTCTTTAGATATACGAAAAAAATCTACCAAAACTCCAGATCTGTGGAAGACAATTATGAATCTACGTGAGTAGATTACTAGATCAGAAAAGACAAAGTCGGAACTATAAGAGATGTAGACGAATCTGGTCATAAGGAGAAGTGAGAACCACTGGAAACATTAAAAATAATAATAATAATAATAATAATAATAATAATTAAAAAAATAAAAAATAAAAACCCCTCAAAGATAGGGACAATAAAACCCTCATGAAGAGGAACAAATCTAGGGGTGTCAACGGTTCGGTTCGGTCCAATTTTTAAGCAAATCGATCGATTTTGGTTCGGTTCGATTTAGTGTATATTTTTATTTCGGTTTGATTTTTACACTGACAGAATATTTTGAAAATTGACCAAACCGATTAATTCGGTCGGTATGTCGGTTTTGTTGACACCCTTAGACGAAACCGAGGGACACCAACAACTTTGAGAATCGAGGACGGGAGAGCCCATGAAAGAGAGGCTTGAGAGATCTCGAATACAAAACTTTGAGATATCAAATTTGAGTCTTAAATAGTAGATGCTCTTTTTTAAACTCAAATGTGCTGTTTGAGTTGGAGATGGTGGAAACTGGTTTTCACAACAATCTCTGGCATTTGCATACTCACAGTTGGATCATTAATAACACAAAAGAAATGAAAGAAGCAGGGTAATACAAAATTATTGAATTAAATTACATCACACATAAAACAGATTGATGATTGAAATAAAGAAAAAACACACACACACACTCCATTCATTCTGGTTGTACTCAATAATTGAAAAGTAGTAAGTCAAAAAAAATGAAAGAGCAACAACCATCAACAAGAAATTAAAGTTCATGATTAAAAGCAACCAGCTTTCAACAACATTCACCATCAACCACCACCTCCGCCATCACCGCCGCCTCCATGGGTACTACCACCACCTCCACCATCGCCGCCACCACCGTACTCACCAATAGCCGATATATGGGCAGCACTCATCACCACAGCAGCTGATCCGGCATCTACACCGCCAGTATTGGTTGCTCCGGCATGGTTATCTCCACCATGATCATGACCACCATCTCTATTTTTGCCACTTTTATGAGATCTTGAAGATCCCTCCGACTCACCAGACTTTTTTCGCTTCCCCGGAATGCAAAAACACATTTTTTTGCTCTTCACCATATTGAAATTTCACTAACCTTTGATCTCTTTTTTCTCAATCAAAGACTCCCTTAATATTATTCTCTCATATGATCTGTGACTTTGCTTAATCAATAAGTGAACATAAATGTGTATATATATTATATCAGGGAATATATTCAAAAGATTAAAATGGGATCTGTGATTATTTTTTCACTTAGTATTCTCTTCCCTCCTTTAATTTGATTGTAATTAGGGCAAAGCATTTCACTTTTTTGCTGTCTATTCTGTATGACTATTAAATTAAGTAGGCCAGTCATGACCATGACCTTTAATTTGCCAGCCTAGTTTTGATTACTTTTTTGTGAAATTGAAACACAATAACCACATGTGGCCCATCAACTAACCAAACAATATCTAGGAAAAAAAAAAAACGAAAAAAGAAAAAAGAATATTGTAAAGGTTGGCACCGTTTGGAAATGTATAAAAGAACATGGTATCTATATGGCTTTTAGGGCATGTTTGGGAAGAGCGATGCTACGCCATCATCAAAATTTAAAATTTAGTTCTTAAATATTTGAACAGTTGTATGATAACGCGTTGTCGCGGTAATCGATAATATCTCACAACATTGCATGCGAAACAACACTAAGAAAGTATTTCAAAGCCATAGCATTTTTTGTGGGATGAACAAAACAATAGTCCCTTATGAAACCCACTATGATATAAAAAATAATAATAATCACAAAAATTAATTTTTAATCTCGTCAAACAACCCCTTTGTGTATATTATTGGAAAACCTAAAGATTCCTTAAAAAGTTGAAATCTTTAAAAGATTGACTTCCTATACATTATACCAGGTGGCATGCATCCACTATAGCTGCACATGGTGTTACCATAAAAAGTTGAAAACATTATAGAGGCAACAAACTTTTAAACTACACATTTTAAATTAAAAAATTACTGGAAATGGTAACCTACAACAAATATTAGAGGGCCAGATTACAATACTCCCTCAAAAAGGGGTGGATGTCAACTCCCAATCACATTTGTCATAACTGACTCATAACAGTGAGTCACATTTCTCATAACTGAACCAGATTTCTCACAACTGAGCCACATTTGTCATAACTAAAAAAAAATTGGATGATGTGACTTAATCTGAGCCACACGATGAGGGATTGACATCCACCCCTTTTTTAGGGTGTGTATGTTAGATTTTTCCCAAATATTAAGGTACACATTCTCAAATGAAAAAAAAAATTCTTCAACTTAAAGTAAACTAATTTCGGGGGGTTAATAGGTGATTTAGTGGGGGGTTAATTTGTAATTTGAGCTGGGTAATACTACGGACACAAAAGGGTCATAAAGAAATGCTCACAAAAAAATGTGGCATTCCATGGATTGAGTGAAGTGTGTGGTGAATCCTACTACCATATGAGTAACACATGAGATATCACATCCGATCCTTTTGTGAGTATCTTTTTATAACTCTTTTATATCCCAAATATTGCCCTTCGAGCTGTGAAATACAGGAGACTCTGGTGATAAATGTATACCGAACCGAATTCATTATTTACCAATTTCTTAGGCTTATTTTGTGATTCGGTATACATTTCTCACCGGAACCTCTATTTCTGGCTACTCTTGTTAATCATGAAACCACATGCCATGTTTCAAAATAATTGAGTATTGCTACACACACTCTGAAAAACATACCAAAATGCACAACATTGCTTAAAAAATTGGATATTGTGCTGAAAAGCATACACACAAAACACCCCCTTTTGTGTGTGTTGTTTTGTGTGTGCATGCTTTTCAGTATAATGTCTAATCTTTTTAAGCAATGTTGTGTATTTTGGTGTGCTTTTCAGAGTGTGTGTAGCATTACTCAAAATAGTTAATATGTAAAGTCACTTCCCTTTAAAAAACATGGGATAATTGTTGAAAAATCCCTCAAACTAACATTGAAGAGTTTAGGGTCAAAATTTTTTTCTTAGTTTATTAAAAAGTTCCTTAAATTGGAACTCTAATTGTTAATCATTCCTTCTCTTTCAAACTTTTTTTTTCCTTTCCAAATTTGTCATTCTAAACCTTGTTGGAAATTGAAGGATGAAACTATGATTTTTTTTGTTGAGGCGTGCAATGTATTGCACTGTCCTTAAGAACAATTCCGCCCCTCTAAGTCAGTGACTCGATGCACAAGGTCACAGCGCTATGTTCTCCAGGATTCAGCAACCAACTCTTCCAAACATGCACTTGAATTGGAAGAGTAAATTGAGTACTCAGAAATTGCTCCAGAAAAGATAGGAAATATAGATAGAAAATATAGAGAAGAACAGAAGAGAGGATTGGTTTTGTTATATTTTTCTGGAAAAGAGTGATCAAGCATATATAGTATATTAGTGATCCAACAGTCATATTATTTAATATATAAAATAAATAATGACTTCCAACAGTCATATATTGGATTAATACTCCAACAGTCATATTATGTATTTTTAGCATGTGCAGAATACTCCAACAGTCCAAAAAAAATTTAATACCATTTGCAAAAACGTGACAGTACCACCCCTATGCGCGAGTGTACAATTAGAGGTGCATTCGTGTCCGCAGGACGTGCAAGTCACAATTTTTAAGCCAAATTGGACGGTCCGAACCCAAGATTTGCACCCCCCCCCCCCCCCTGCGCGCGCGTGAGAGAGCATTTCCCCAATACAAGCTTACTAGCTTATGAAAGGAGAGTATATAAAAGGAGTAAAAAAACTCTTGTAAAATTTCAATGTGGGATAGGAGTATAGATCAAACTTTAGCTTGGGTTTGGGTTTTTGAAATAAAAAGGCCCATGACCCATTTGCTTGGTTTTAACAAATACTATAACCCAAACAAATAAATAACCCACACATATTTAGACCCAATAAACTAATCCAACAAACCTTAGCCGCCCACCACCACCACTGCAATCCGCCGCCACTACCACGACCACTGAGATCCGCCGCCGCCACCACCACCACCGCGAGTCGCCACCACCACCACCATCACGTCGACACCACGAGCTGTCACCACCACCACTACGAATCACAACCACCACCACCATCGCGAGCCACCACTGCGAACCACAACGAGCCGTCGCCACCACTGTGAATCATCACAAGGCGTCGATCTAGATCTCTATCACCGATTAAGATCTAGATCTAGATCTGAACTTCATCGACATCGCTGACTGCTCAACAAACTCCGACGACCACCATGCGTTCATGATGTAACTTTGAGGTTAGTTGTAGAATATACAAAAATCAAGTGATATTTCACTTGTTATAGGAAAAGTTAAGTGAAATTTTACTTTTTTTTTGCTTATATCAAATAAAATTTCACTTAACTTTGGCTATAACAAGTGAAATTTCACTTGTTTTTTTTTAGCGAGCAGTGACGTAATGGGATCCGAAAGTCATGCTTGGCGAGGGTGCATGATGGCGGAATGTGGCAGAGGTGGTGGTGGCCGGCCAGAGCTTAGGCGAGGCATGGGGTGGTTGCCAGAGATGATGGTGGGGGTGGGGGTGGGGGCAAGGGCGTATCTGGCCCTGGGTTGACCTGGGCTATAGCCCAGGGTAAAGTTCAAAACAAAAAAAAAAATTACTACATAAATATAACTCAAGTGGGTGGAGTAGCCCAGTGGATGAGCTTTGGGATTTCAAAGTGAATCACTAAGGTTCGAATCCTAGCGTGGTGCATCCTTTTTCTTCCTTTTTTTTTGCTCAAAAAACAAAATGCCACTAGCATTAATCCTTCTTCATATTCCTAGTTCAACATAGCAGTATTTTGTATTCAAGCCTAATTCAATAGCCTTAGCTCAGTTCTAACCCAGCTAATATTTATGATGTACTTGTTATTTTAAAAATGTTCTAGCCTAGCCCATATTTATTATTTGCATGCCATTTATTTTCTTTTCTTTTTTTTTTTCAAAATTTTTTCTCTTTGCTTGTAGTGTAATTTATTAAATGCTTATGTAAACTATAAAACGATAAGAATCAAAATTAGACTATACTATTTATGATGCAAAAATCAAGAAAATACATATAAATAAACCCAAAATATCTTTTCCTAACTCTTAAAATGACTAGAAGCAAAAGTAAACTATAACATTTATGATACTGAAATTCATAATATAAACATAATTTGACCCAAAAAAAAAAATATTCGGGAGCGCTGCCCCCGAACCCCCGTGGATCCCACACTGTATGTATTTCTAGCCCACCCCAAACTACCATCCTGGATGCGCCCTTGGGTGGGGGTCGAAGGTGGCAAAGGTGGTAGGGGTGTTTGTAATGGTGATTAGAGTTAGATGATGAAGATGAGTGCATTTTAGTCTAAGAAATAGGGGAATGGCTTATCCTTTAATGATAGATTTAAGTTGTCCATAATACTAAGAAATCTTACGCATTAGTCTTTTCCACTAACTACCCCTTTAAACATTGAAGGCAAAATAAAAGGGAAAATGAAGTAAGATGTGGCTTTAGTTGGTTTGCAGATCCATAAAAAATAAAATAAAAGGGAAAACAAAGTAAGAAGGAAAACCAGTTCTCATCTTCCCCTGTGTTTTCTTCCATGCTTCAATAACATTAGAACTTAAGAATTTTCAAAATTCTATTAAAACCTTTAAAAAAAAAAGGGGGGGGGGGAGGAAATTGACTCGCAAATTTCAAAAGTTCTCATTAATTTCTCACAATATTTTCTTTCCCTTCCAACTTTCTTCCCATTTTGCCCACCAACTGAACAAGGAAAACGCTTGCCTTAGGCTCTATTTGATCTGGAATTTGTAAAAACTAGTTCCTTTGAAACTTTGAGTTTTCCTACATACTTGTTCAAATCTTCGGGCCGCAGTAGGGAGTATTTCTTTAATGAGGGCCTTTGGCTCCCCCAGTGCTTTCGCGCCCCGTTTGTGTGTGTGTTTCCAACTACTAACCCGAGAATGTGTATTTCTCTACCAACCCCCAGTCACAGGGGCCCTGTGACACCAGCCAAAAAAAAAAAAAACATAAAAATTAAAAACAATAGTAATAATGACAACTGACTTGCAAAATTCAAAATATATTGTGTTCATTTCCCAACTTCAAAATCTTACGAGTATTTATTATTATTATTATTATTTTTCCCTTACTGGTGTGGTGATGTCCTTATTAACAACATATATATAAAAAATAAAAAATAAACATTTTCCTCTATATTTTCCTTTCGTTTCCCTCACTAATTATAAGACCCAAACAGAGCCTTGGTGTTTCCCTTACCTTTCCCTCACTAGATTCACGAACCAAACAAAGCCTTAGAATATTACAATAAATACTTTTAAGTACATAACATTCAGTGCATCAAATTTTTTCCATACATTGCAAAATCTCTAGTGCGCTACCACCAAATCTGCTTCAAAACAAAAATTCTGAGGCAATGAAGTACATCACCCAGAGTTCCATCAAGAAGTTGAGGCTGGATCACTAATCACACCCAAGAAGTCATCTTTAATCGTACCAATGCAGAACTGCAAAAGAACCACACATTCGATGAGGAACCTTATATATAGATATAGAGATAGGTAGCTATCTACATATATACAGAGAGGGAGAGAGAGAGATCTCAAATGCAAAATGAGAACAAGGTAATGATGGAATGAAGTTGAGTACAGTCGAGGCTACAAGTTCGAGCTATGCCAAAAATCTAAGTCTTTAACAATAACAATACAGTGAGAGAACTACAAATATTCAATTGAACATACAATAATAACATCTCCCCGTTAGACATTTCAATATTATACAGGTGATAGTCCCCGGACCCTTCTTTTTGGACATCTATGTGGAAGCATTGACTGCACGACGACAACTCCTGTCACACAATACACTTAGATAGCGCGAATTAAATTATGGACTCTGAAGCACAGAGGCAATAAGCGGTGGGGGGGTCCGGTGCGGAGAAGCGTTAAACTTTTAAGAGGTTCAAAGGTTTGGAGCGTCTAAAAAGCGTCCAAACATTCATACTGACATATTATGTATTTAAGTTGTGAAAAGGAATTTGGATTAATATAATATATTTTGATTTCTAGATTTTGTTTATAATTTAAAAGTCCTAAACCATATTTTCCTAAGTAAAAACATTTCTTTCGGAAAAAAAAAAATGTTTGAGCAAGATAGGAACTTGAATCTAGTTATAAACTACTCTAGATTTGGTTATGATGGAAGCAAGTGGGAGCGAAGTTCTAATATTAAGGGAGCGAGGTTCCAACTAGCTTCCAAGTAAGAAGTGCGGAATTGCAACTCTGAGGTAGGGACCGTGACCTCTGAAGGACCCTGATTCTAAGCTCTGGAGGCCATTATCTAACCATTGAATAGTGGGGTTAACAAAGTAAGTTATTTGGACACTAACTTTTCTAATCGTGAGAGGTCGGTGGTGGCGCAGTAATAGACCAAAGAAAGAAGCTTACTCCATCTTTTCCTGTTTCTATAACCTAGAGTGGGCAGACATCTCAACCATTATACTCCACAATCACAAAGAAGATTTGAACAACTTCACATAATCCACTGAACAACCCCCCTTCCAGGGAGGAAAGAAATAAAAATAAATAAAAATAAAAAACACCATGACCTATATTAAGAACTTAATTCCAATAATCCTATATCAGAAATCCAAAAATAAAAATAAAAATGAAAGAACAGGTTAAATTCATCTATTAGGTTTTGTTTAAAAATGGCAATCTATCCACCCCATGCAATGTGTCATTCATCCTTCTATTCCTTACAATACAACAAGGTGCAATTCATTGCACTTAACGGAAATGAAAGCATCACTAATATTAGCTTCAGAAGATGTGAACTTTTTATATTTTCTTGCTACTCCACGGCCTCAAAGCAAGTCTCTCACAACAATGATCTCATTCTTAGACTTCAATTTTATCCCATCTAAAGGGGGTGCGTCTGAAGTCATCCAATGCGTTACACATATCTCCAGTGTGCACGAGTTACTACTGTTGCCAGCCTCACTGAAAAACTAGCTTCATATATATCCTGTTATAAATTGTGGGATTCACTCTTCTTCCAAGTTCCAAGCTCAATTTTTCTCTTTTTTAGGACTCCACGCTTATAGTTTAAAGTAGTTAAAACGAAAAATCCGTGATTTTAACATGAAAGAAACTTGATGAATAAGTTTAAGCCTCAAAATAGAACCACACCAAAGAGCTAATTGTTAGTAACTGTGAAACAGACAAAGACATACAATTTCCGTAGCATCTACTCGCGTTCCAATAATCTTTAACCGAACTTCACTCTCCTTTTGAATCTTAACCTACAGCGAACCAAAGAGATCAAGTTTCAAGCATTCATCAGTAAATTTGCAAATAATCATAAAAATAAATACTCGAAAAACTTATACATACTGATCCATCAGAAGTCGTGTAGTTCGGCATATCTCCTGATTGGAACTCCATATCATCCGGTATTAACTAAAATCATAACATGAGAAATTAATGCACATATACAACATATAGAGTATAGATACACACACATTCTAAATATTTCACGGTATGAATTATGGCAATAGCAAATTCTTACCGAGAAATTGAATTGACTTGTAAAATATAACCCACAACACGAATTGCAACCCCCTCCCCCCAAAATAAAAAAATAAAAAAAAATTCAAACAATCATACAAACTCAAGTGACAGAACATATAAAATAGAGATACAATCACATTCTAAATATTTTGATAGATCAATTGGTATCTCTTTATGGCAATAGCAAATTCTCACAGAGCAACAGAATTGACTTGTAAAATATAACCCACAAAACCAATTGGCCCAAAAAGAAAAAAGAAAAAACAATCATTACAAACTCACGTGATTGGACACAAAGATTTGAACCGGCCCTGCTTCAGCAAAAAAACCCATCTGCAATAACTCTGAAAATGAGGGACTTTCACAATATGGGTTTGTTTTGAGTACAAATAAACATACATATAGATACATATATCTACGTGTGTGTGCATATACCTTATTGACCATGGTAACAACAGCTTCCAAGATTTCACCTTTAAAGGGTCGAAACACAACACATTGATACTTGCACAGGAAAGGTCACAAACCCAGTTCCATCTCGAATCAGACCTTTTCCGACACTCTCAATTCCAGCAATGGCCACCACGAACCCATGACGACCACTATGAAAATATATATATATATATATATACACAAATTAGGGCTTTTTTTGTTCTTTTTAACTCTGATGTATTTGATTATTCAATAAATTGACAATGGATATACATTGTAAATTAGGATTTTACAGCGTGTGTGTGTGTGTGTGTGTGTGTGTGTGTGTGTGTGAATTACAGCTGTGAGAAGCTAACCTGCAAGTGCCCTCGACGTCTTTCATGAGCTTGGCGACCAGCTTTTCACGGAGGTCGCGACCAAAATGGCGTGGATGAAGCTGCATGTTTCGTTCCAATACTATGTGGAAAAACATTTTCTCTTAACAATGCTTTACCCCTTGAGAGAGAGAGAGAGAGAGAGAGAGAGAGAGAGGGAGGGGGCAATGAGTTCTGAGTTTGAACTACATGCAATGAGGACGATGAAGCGATGGGTTGGGTTTTATATTTATCAAAACGAAAGGGAAGTGTAATGGGCTGGTAAAGCCCAGCCCAACTGAAGTTATGGTTTAAAGTTTGGACTTTCACCTCAAATTAGAGGTTGGAGTCCAATGGGCGGAAAATGAGAGTTAAATATTCGATGTGGATACCATGTCATCGTTATCACCACACTAAGAGCCCCGTTTGGACTAGCTAAAATATTAAGTGATGGAACATCAAGGGTGTGTTTGATAACCCAATTAAGTGATAAAAATGAAAACTTTCAGCACTTATTTATTTTTAATGCGTTTGATAATGTATCACTTAATTGAAAAAGTAGCCAAAAACCCACTGAAAACTTTAAGTGAAAAAAATTCTACTGAAAATAATCACTGAATGTAATCTATTTTAGTACTTAAAACACTGTTTTCGATATTGCAAATTCAATCGCTTAAAATTTTCAGTACATAAAATTCAGCACTTAATTTTCATTTTTATCAAACGGACCCTAAGTGCTGAAATATTAAGTGTTGAATTTTAAGTGATGAAATGTTAAGTTGTTGGGTGTTTGGGTTAGCTAAAATATTCAGCACATAAAAACAAGAGTGTTTGGCAAATAAGCTAAAAAGAAGTGATTGTTTCTATATAAAATGACAAAAAAGTTATTCAACTTTTTTTGTTTTCAGGCATTTTTTGTCTTTTAACAACTTAAAAAATGAAATTAAGTGATTGTTTGAAAAACAAGCTACTTTTTTCACCTTAATTTTTTAGCTACTTTATTTAAGTGCTGAAATCTTAAGCCAGTCCAAATACTTCCATTTTACAAAACAATCACTTTTTTTTTCTCCAAATCCGCAATTCATCACTTAATTTCTATTTTTTAGCTAAGGAAAAATGGACATGTCCACAAAAGTACTGATGATGCCGAAATTTGGGTAAGAAGAAATACATGAAAGAGATGGACACAATGAAGTTTGTATGTGGTTCGGCCCCGTTAATGAGGTGACCTACGTCCACGGGTACGTCGGAGCGCTTCACTAGCAGATCACCGGCGGGCTTGGTGAGCCAACAATTGGGCGGCACTACCAGTAAAACCGACCGGGTGTAAGTCTCCATTCCTCAATTTCAATTCACTGTTCATTTCCATCTTCTTCTTTTCCTTTTTCTCTTCGGAGTAAGGCTGGAGGGAACGAACCCCTTGGGTTTAGAACGGGAGTGGGATTTCTTTTTTCTCAAATTTTGTCTCTTCATTAGGTTAGGAGGTGTAGCCGGGTGGTTTAACCTATCGGGTTGTCTTGTATTAGTTTTGCACGAGTATTACTTGACCGTAAGGACCTTGTACACCTTACCCTTTAGGCTCGTAGTCCTGCCTCCCTTATACCTTAGACTTGGGGTTGCGGACCCATACTTAGGCCGCCACTTGCTCCCTTATCCAGACACAGAGAACTCAGAGATGTGTCACTCTGACTTCGACTCGTCTTCCCGGTCAGAGGACGAGCAATCACTATCAGGAACGCCGGATACCAGTTTAGATTCGCCTTCCGCAAGCCCCTCCGACCAACACAGCGAGGGGAGGATCCCTGTCCCGTTACTTGACGATGAAGCGGTTCATAGTGTTCTCGTTGCCTTGGTATCCGGGAGGTCAGGTAGTTAGGGGTCGAGGCCGAATAGTCCCGACGTGGTGTTTGCCTGCGAGCGGATTGTCAGCACCCTTCGTGTCCCTAACTTAGGTCGGATCAGGGAGAGATACGACATCCACAACCATTTTTCCCTGGCGGTGCATGAAGGTGGGACTCACCTACACGAGTCAGGCTTCGTCACCTTGTACGAGGACACGCTCATGGCGGGCCTTCGTCTTCCTCTTCACCCGACCGCTCGAGATGCGCTTATCTATCTTGGGATCTCCCCTGGCCAACTCGCCCCGAACGGCTAGAGATTCCTTATGGGGGCCATCTCCTTGTGGCCCCAAGTCCTTGGGTATGAAATTACCTTACAGGAGTTCTTCTGGACCCACCAGTCGTTCAAAGTGCACGGAGAGGCCGACTTCTTCTCACTGGAGGCCCGGCAAGGGAGGAAGATTATCATCAATTGCCCGAGCAACAATCGAGGGTGGAAGAAGAAATTTTTCCAAGTTTCAACCCTTGGATTTTGTGAAGAGGCGCCGGGCATACAGTTGAGGACCTCCTGGGCGGGAGAACTGAAGAGTAAGCCCTTAACCGTTTTACCATTGTCTTGTTTCGTTGTTGCCATTGAATATTATGTTCTTCTTTTGTTTCTTTTGCAGTGGGATCGATGGATCCGCCCAGTATTCCCGACGAGTGCCAAGCGAGGATCCTCTCATTGATCGAGGACCCAATCGACGTGAACAAGGTCTTGACCCGGTCGGGGGACCCAAAAATCTCCTACAAACCCAAGCACTGCTTCGGGGATCCTATCCTCCCAGCAATCATCCCTGGTCAGTTATCCATCTATGTCCTGGATGACTTGCTCTCTCCCTTGCCTGCTATGTAATGGACTTGTGTCTTTTCTAATTTTGCAGAAATCGCTCCTATGAACCCGGCGGCCCTCAAGGAAAATGAGGCGGCGTTGATGGACCGAGCGGGTCTGAAAAGAAAGAAACAGGACCCTATTGAGGGTCAGCCTCTCAAAAGGATCTTTAGGGGGATCACAATCCGAGTGGACAAGGAGGCTATTGTGACCTCGACGCTCGGAGTCACCATTGCTGCACCACCAACTTTGCCTCCCACCAGCAAAGCGATCGGGGTCTCATTCCCCAGCATGGACAAGTCGAGCCGCGTGGGACCGTCCTCGAGGCTAGTGGTGGAGACAGCGGATGACGTCCGCATGAGGGTCCGGCCCGGGCTGTTGCAGGGTCAGCTAGACAAATGCACTCTGCTGAGTCCCAAGTTCATAATCGGCTGGCTCTACAGCATCAGCCACATGATGAGTTACTTTGCATACCTTATGCTGCTTACTTCTCCATTCGGAACACTGACAACTCTCCTCCCTTGCAGGTTGGCTGTATAGCAGCAGGGGCCGAGGTAACCTTGCATGGGCTAGCTGAGAGATTGGCTGCGGCTGAGGCTGCCTTGTCTGTTGAGAAGGCGGCCCGAGAGTTTGCCGATTTTTCCATCTCTATGGAGGAGGAGAAGTCCAGGGCTTTGGGCCTGGAGCTAGGGGAGGCCCGGGACACAATCTCGATCGAGTGAGCCACTCAAAAATCCGCTGAGACCAAGGTTGCAGCTGCAGAGGCCGGTCGGGTGGCTGCCAAGAAGGATGCTGAGGCCCTAACAGCTACTCTATCCGAGGTCACCGCTGCCCGGGAAGCCGAGGCCAAGGACGCTGAAGAGGAGTTGGAGGCTGGATTCCTCAAGGGTTATGCTGACCTTACCGCCTGGGTTGCTGAGGAACACCCAGACTGGGACATTTCTGGTTACTCTTGGGCCGAATCCAATTACTGGAAGGAGGACCAGGCTGCTGAAGAGGACCCTGCTGCAACTGCACCGGGCGGGACTGCTCCTTCGGGCGATGACAGGGTGGTCATTGCGGACGACCAGTAGGAGCCCTCTTTTTTTTTTTTTTTTGAGGGGGGGGGGGGGGGGGGGGGGGCTATGACCACTGCCCCCTGGCTGTACAAAGTTTTTTTTGTATTTTTAATGAAAAGGTCCTTGAGACCAGCCTTTCCATCAACTGTTTACTGTCTTGTACTTGTATGCATGTTTCTTGATTGCCAACATCCGACCGATTTTTATTTTTTATTTGACCGATCTCAATCCCTACCTTAGCAAATGGTTTAGGATCATAACCGGTAGAACAACTAATTTTCTTGACTTGCCTGAAAGGCCCCGTCCGGTGTATTATAGGAATTTATCCTGTTTTACTGTTCGAACGGTTTTTCTCTGGCCTCTGTAGGTACTTAGGAATGTTAGGATTCCAAGCCCTGTTAGTGACCGGTGTGATTTCCTATTTAGTCTGCCCTTTCCCCCAAGCTTTTGCTAAGGCAGGTGTATGTAAGAAACCGACCTAGAACGTGGGAAGTTGTAGGGTCCTTGGGGACTTGCCATCGTCAGCCACCTAGGGGGCGTTTTCCCCCATTGTAGGTTGGACCTAAGAGAAGCCTGTGCCTCGGGTTTTGGACCCGAGATCTTTTAAGTGCCTGGGGTCTGACCCCGAGGTCTTTTAAGTGCCTGGGGTCTGACCCTGAGGTCTTTTAAGTGACCTTGCAGGGAGAAGAGTCGTTTGGCGAAAAAAGAAACTTTTATTACTATATGAGTAGATATGCTCGGGTCAAGCTATATGGTTCCTAGCCAACATTATTGTTATGCTTTACTGGAAGTACTTGCGGAGGTGCTGCACATTCAAAGGATGAGAGAGGTCATGCCCGTCTAGAGTTTGTAACCAATAGGTGCCCGGGCGGTTGACTCGGGTAACTAGGTATGGACCTTCTTAGTTTGGCCCCAACTTTCCATGGCTCGGGACTTTTGTGGACTGGTTGACTACCTTCAGGACCAGATCTTCTATCTGGAAACTTCGATGCTTCACCTTGCTGTTATAGTATCGGGAGACTCTCTGCTTGTAGGCTGCCACTTTCAAATACACCCGGTCTCTTTTCTCTTCTACCAAGTCAAGTTCTGCCCTGAGGGCATCTTCATTGTCTAGCTCGCTAAAATTTGCCACCCAGTAAGTAGGTAACCCAAGCTCCGTGGGGACCACCGCCTCAAAGTTGTAGGTTAGAGAAAACGACGTTTTGCCTGTTGCCACTCGGGGTGTAGTATGGTAGGCCCATAGGAGGGTCAGTAGTTCCTCTGCCCATAGTCCTTTGGCTCTTTCAAGCCTCGTTTTGATTGACTGAAGAATAGTCTGGTTGGTCACCTCGGCTTGGTCATTGGCCTGGGGGTGCTCGGGGAATGAGTAGTGATTGGATATCCCGTAGCCCGAGCAGAACTGCCTGAATACCGGGGTGTCAAATTGCCTACCGTTGTCACTAACCAGAACCCGGGGAACGCCGAACCTGCTGAGGATGTTCTTCTTCATGAAACTTTCCATTTTCTTCTCGGTGATTGTTGCCAAGGGCTCGGCCTCCGCCCATTTGGTGAAGTAGTCTACAGCTATGACGGCGAACTTGACTTGTCCTTTTTCCTTCGGGAGAGGACCGACGATGTCAATACCCCACTGAGCAAACAGCCAAGGGCTGAGGATTGGCGTCTGAAGTTCACCCGGATGGTTGATCATGGGAGAAAATCTTTGGCACATATTGTAATAACCTACATTTCCATTTATTCCTAAATTACAGTTTCATATTTTATAGGCAATTGCATTGTATATTTAATTTCATTGGGTAATTGACTGCTTCATTTAAATTACATTTCTCATGTTCTAAATTTTATTTCTTGATTTATTGCAAGCTATGAATATTGTTGGGGTTAAATTGTAATTTTTATAAAGTTAGTGATACCAGTATGGATTTCAAAATCTGTATTTCAAAACGGTGAAAATAACTTCTATTGGCTCAATCAGTATTTTTATAAAACCAGAAAATCAATTCTTAAGTTAAAATGGAATTCCCGTATTTTTGTGGTGACCACCGCGCCCCGAAAATACCAGTTTATGTCCAAAACTGTCCATGTTGTGTTTAACTTCCACAGATTTTGGAAGTGACTGATTTGGACATTTGCTTTATTGCTATTTATGGCAAGTAATCATTGGATATGCCTTGTTTGGATGTTACAATTGTGTGTGTGTTATCTTATGCCTTAAGCTAATTTTTCCCAAACACTTCAACTTTTGACCCCTATTGATCTATGCTTGCCTCTTCAATCTGATGGCAAATATATATACGTATGTATGTCACACACACACAAATCTGTGATATTGGTGGCTCTTTAGTTAATTAACAATCAAATTCAATTTGTTGAGTGTTTAGGAAATTGCTTGGCCACCAAGTTCATCCATTTATACCCTCTATATATGCACACATACACTCACATTCTGCATTATAAACATAGAGAGTTTAGAGTGAGCTTGAGAGTTTAAACCACTGAAAATTTTAGAGAGAAGAAGCTTATTTTCTCCATAGTTTCAAGCTTGAAGTTTCTATTGGGTTGCTTAATTCTAATTTCTTTCTCAACAACACCCTTGCTCTTAATCCCAGTGAGTATTTCTAACTCACTAAGAATGTTAATTATACTTGTTTGCTATGTATGTGATTGTAATTTAGAATCCTCCATTTCAAATTTCGTCCATGGAAGCTTGAGCTTCAAAAATCAAGATTTTCAAACCTAAACCAAAACTTGTTTTTAGAGTTGATTATGAAAGATTATACCTCATTGATGATATGTCTGAAGTTTTAGAACCCAATTCGTTCATATAAGAAAGTATATTGAAAATGAAGTTTTGACATGTTTTAGTTTTTCCTAAAATTAGAGAGCTATGAATCAAATGGTGTTAAATTGACTTTAGATTCTTAATCCTTGGGAAAAACCGAAGAGAATCATATATTATATGTCCTATATACTTTAGAATTCCAAAATGGGTCATTTTGGACCCCTTAAGCTGAAACAGAGCAGTTTCTGCGAAGAAGACGAAGCCTCAGCTTCATCTCGCGCCACGATCGCGCGCGCGAGTATCGCGCGAGCGGCCCGCGCGAGCGACCCCTCGCGCGAGCGACCCGCGCGCGCGAGGTAGGCGTCTCCAGGCAGACGTAAGAGTTTTATTATATATAATGAAAAATTGGCTGGTCGCGCGAGCGAGGGTCGCGCGAGAACCCATTCGCGCGAGCGATCCGCGCGCGCGATCTTGCTTTCCTCAGGCAGACAGAAAAGTTTATTAATAAAAGGAAATATGGACATATCGCGCGAGCGGCCCGCGCGAGCGACACTTCGCGCAAGCGGCCCGCGCGCGCGAGTTCTGACAGCTTCTATTTTTGTCTGTTTTGTGTTTAAGGTCTGTTTGGTTCAACTTTTTAGTACTGTTAAGGCCCTGTTTGGGAATTTTAGTTGATCAGAACTCTATTTGGTTATGTTTGAATGATTAAGACATTGTAGTATGACTCATTAACCCCCGTACGCTTGTTGTTCCTTTATTTCAGCATTTTTGTTTTCGTTTAAGTGCATACCATTCATGTGGGTCAGTGGTACATGCATAGGGGTGTCAGTCTGTGTGGAAAAGAGTAATGGTAGTGTGGAAAGAGTATGAGTTTGTGTTTTGTGGTCGTGGTTGTGGTTGTGGTTGAGTATGAGTTTGTGGTTGTGGTCGTGGTTGTGGTTGTGGTTGTGGTTGTGGTTGTGGTTGAGCTTGTGGAGAGGGTATCTTTGAAATGCGACGGTGGCAAATATGGACACTCCCTGACGCCCATGGAAGCGTTAAAGTGTGTGAAGCCGAACTCGGACATTCCCTGGCACCCATGGTAGTGCTAAAGTGTGGCCTACGGACACTCCCTGATAACTCGAGTGTGGATACTGTGTGAGGGGTTGCCCCGGTATTTGCATGGCGGTTAGGGTATTCAAAGTGTGAGGCATTGGACACTCCCTGGTACCCCGGACCAAAGTGTGAGGCAAACTGGACACTCCCTGGCGCCCCGTTGCTAAAGTGTGGCTATCTGAGTGTTTCAAAGATACCAGGAGTAGGATAGTGGGTTGTTGTGGCTGTCGAGAGAAAAGAGTCGGCAAGATGAGTGTGGTGCATTGTTCTCATACACGGTCCCATCTGCGTAAATTTACCCTCTTTAATAATGTTATGGTTGTTTTTCTAAACGAGCTCTTTAATCATAATTGTAAACTTGTGGATTTAGTTTGGGATTGGAAAAAGGTAAGTTGGTATGTTTTACATTCAAAGTCATGTTTTTAATACTCACCAGCTTCTTGAAGCTGACGACGTTGATGCGTCCTGGACATTCGTGTTCAGGCTTTTCAGGTTACAATCAGGAGGAATCATACGATTATGCTAATTAAGAATAGCTGCTGTTGGGACGAGAAACTGTTTATTATATGTTTTAAGTTCATCTGTTTTAAGTTATGAACTGTTTTGTTTTAAGGATGACTGTAACAGACTCTAAGTTATTATTTTATTTTCAAGGCGGTCTGTGCCTTAGTTGACCCCGGTTTATAAGATGTAATAAGATAGAAAATTTTTGTAAGCCTTGATTGCTTTACTCTGATTATTATGTTTTGTTGTTTGACGTTTGGGGCGGAATCGATCCTTCAAACTGTCGCGACCTACGGGTCCATAAAGGAAATTAAACGCTTTCCTTATTTATGCTACGTCGGGGCGTGACACATATCACACCTCTTGACGTATTCTTGAGAGTCCTTGGCCATGGTCGGCCAGTAGTAACCTTGCAGCAGGGCTTTGCGTGAGAGTGCCCGGCCTCTGATGTGGTTCCCGAACACTCCTTCATGGATTTCGTACAGTACTGCTTGGACCTGTTCAGGGTGGACACATCGGAGGTACGGTATAGAAAATCCCCTTTTACAATAACGTGGTACCTTGCCGCTCGGTATTTAACCCGGCAGGCTTCTTCCTTTCCGTTTGGTAATGCGCCTGTTGCCAGAAATGCCATGATTGGGTCCATCCAGCTAGGTTCTGAGGTGACAGGTTCTACCTCCATGCATTCCGAGATAAACACACTTGGCTCAGGTAGGTACTCTATCCTTATCCCTAGCAAGTCTGACTCAGAAGATGAAGCAAGGCAGGCTAACCGGTCTGCCCTAGTGTTCTCCTCCCTAGGTATATGTGCGACGGAGAACCCCTGAAGTTTCTTTGAAACTGCTCGGACAAGAGCTAGATAAGCTATCATGTTATTCTCTCGAGCCTCATACTCTTGATTGACTTGATTTACCACGAGCGGAGAGTCGATGTACCCTTGAATCTGCAGTGCACCCATTGAGGTTGCCATTTGTAGTCGACCAACAGGGCTTCATACTCGGCCTCATTATTGGAGGTCTTGAATCCGAACCTAAGCGCATACTCAAGCTGGATCCCATCCAGTGTGGTCAGGATGATCCCTGCCTCGCTACCCTGTTTGTTAGAAGACCCGTCCACGTAAAGTGTCCAAGTTGGGATGTCTGATTGTATTCCGGGCGGTAGATCTGGCGGGTCGAGCTCTTCTACCGGATACTTTGGGTATGTGAACTCAACGAGAAAGTCTGTTATGGCTTTTCCTTTGATTGCCGTCCAAGGTCGGTAGACCACTTCATACTCTTCTAACTCCAAGGCCCATTTAATGAGCCTTACTGACGTCTCAAGCCTGCTCAAGATCCTGCGGAGAGGTTGGTCTGTAAGGACCACGATGACGTGGGCCTAAAAATATGGACGGGGTCTCCGAGCAGAGGTGATGAGGGCAAATGCGAGCTTCTCGATCCGGGAATATCTGCTTTCGCCCCTTGAAGCGCTTGGCTAGTATAGTAGATTGGGAATTGTATCCCGTGTTCTTCTCAGATAAGGGTCAAGCTAACCGCTGATGGTGATACTGCCAAGTACAAGAACAATTCCTCATCTAGCACGGGTGTTGAGAGTAGAGGGGGCGATACCAAGTACTTCTTGAGTTCCTGAAACGCCTCCGCGCACTCTTCCGACCACTGAAAGGCCTTGCGGAGAATTTTGAAAAATGGCAGACACCGGTCGGTGGCTCGGAAAATAAATCTGTTCAATGCGGCGACCCGTCCGGCCAAGCTCTGAACTTCCTTGGTTGACCTAGGTGACCGCATATTTACGATGGCCTTAATTTTCTCGAGGTTGGCTTCGATTCCCGGACTGCTGACCATGTGCCCAAGAAACTTCCCAAACGAGACGCCAAATGTGTACTTGGCCAGGTTCAACCTCATCCCGAACTTCCTCAAAATGATGAAGGCCCCGGCTAAATGCTCTAAATGGTCAGACTTGTCCCGACTTTTGACCAGCAGATCATCAACGTAGACCTCCATAGATTTCCCGATCAAGTCCTTGAACATGTGATTGAAAAGGCGTTGATAGGTTGCCTCGGCATTTTTGAGGCCGAAGGGCATGACTTTGTAGCAGTAGGTCCCCTGATCTGTGATGAATGAGGTTTTTTCTTCGTCCCCGGGGTACATGCTGATCTGATTGTACCCGGAGTAAGCGTCCATGAATGAGAGGAGTGCATGATCGACTGTGGAGTCCACAAGGAGATCTATCCTGGGCAGTGGATAGCAGTCCTTGGGTCAGGCTTTGTTCAGATCGTTGAAGTCCACGCACATCCTCCACTTTCCGTTGCTTTTCTTGACCAGTACTGCGTCTGCTAACCAGTCGGGATAGTGGACCTCTAGGATAGATTTTGCTTTCAGGAGCTTCTCAACTCTTCAGACACCGTCGTTTGCCTTTCGGGGGCCATTCCCCGTCTTTTCTGCTTCATTGACCGGGATTCCGGATTGACGTTAAGCCGGTGAGACATTACCCGGGGGTCAATCCTGGGCATATCTTCGTGGCACCAAGCGAAAACATCCTGGCTCTGTTGCAGAAATTGAACCAATTCCTCTTTGAGGCCTGGCTCTAAGAGAGTACCAATGCTGATGGTCCGGTTAGGAAACTGAGGATCCAACACCACCTGTTCTAGCTCTTCCATTGGACCCACTCTGTCACTTTTGTCTCTAAGGTCCATCTCCTAAATGTTTAGCGTTTCTTTAATGGCTTTCCGGCGCAAGGAACTGACATAGCAACTCCGGGCGATGGCTTGGTCTCCTCGTAGGCTCCCGGGCCCTTGAGGGGTTGGGAATTTAACCACCAGGCTGTGCGTTGATACGAACGCCCTGGCCTTGTTGAGGGTTTTCCTCCCAAGGATGACATTATACGCAGATGGAGCTTCCACGACCACAAAGCTTGCCAGTACAGATGCTTGCTGAGGGTAGGCTCCCATGAGGACCGGGAGCTCGATGGTACCGAGCGGTTGGGTGCTGGACCCGTTGAAACCAACAAGGGGAATGGCCACTGGTCGGAGCCGATCCCTGGATATCTCGAGCTGATTGAATGTTGAGACAAACATGATGTCAGAGGAGCTGCCCATGTCTACCAACACCCTTTTAATCACGTAGTTATCTACGGAGAGCATCACCACCAGCAGATCATCATGAGGGTAGTGCAGGTCTAGCATGTCCTTGGATGAGAACGTCAACACGTTGGTTGGGGGGAGTGGGTGGATTGGACATGCCAGACATCCGATCGGGATGCCCGGGCATGCCTCTTCCTGGCCGACTGTGAATCCCCTCCGCCCGAAATGCCTCTGGAGATTACATTGATTTGCCCGAGGGGTCGCGGCTGCTCGGGAGCCCAGGTTTCTTGCCGAGGTCTTCTGTCTGCTGCCATAAATTTGGCTAGGTGGCCCTGCTCGATCATCTTCTCAATGGCAATCTTAAGCTTAAAGCAATCCTCTGCGTCATGCCCGTGGTCTTTGTGGAAGCGGCAAAACTTGTCCCGCTTCCTCTTATTGAGTGGGCTTTTCAACTTAACGGGCTCCTGGAGTAGCCTATGGATCTCTGCGGCGGCCATAACTTTGTGGATTGGCCGGAAAAGTGGGGTGAAGGTACTTGGGGCCTGATCCCGAATGCCTCTCTGCTGATCTTGTCTGGGCTTCTTTCCCGGACCCTTCTCGGAGCCCTCACGTTTCCGTTTAGCTTTCGGGGACTCTGCTCCCGTAAAGCTGGCGCGATTGGACTTCAGAAACTCCTCCGTGTCGATGTACTTTCTGACCTTTTCTAAGAGTTCCACCAGGGTTGCCGATCAGTCACAGTGGAATGATGTAGCAACTTTGGTGTGTTGAACCCCCGAGCAGAAAGACATGATTATAGCCGTTTCGTTCAAGTTGCAGATCTGGAGCCTTTGCTGATTAAAACGATCCACATACTCCCTTAAAGACTCTCCCTTTCGCTGCTTGACGGTAAGCAGTTGGGTGTTCGGTCGAGTATCCCCACAAACTGGCTGATGAAGAGCTTGCTCAATGTCTTAAAGTCGTCGATCGTTCGGGGTTTCAGAGCGTGGAACCACTGCGCGACTGGGCCTTTTAGGGTACTGGAGAAGGCCAGGCACAGTAACTTATCGACCGTGGTGACTAGCGCCATCTGAGCCCTGAACAGTCATAAGAGCTGAGATGTGGCGGCTTGAACTTCCGCGGGATGGGGAACGCAGTTACCCGAGCGGTGTAGGGCAACTTGATTTCTGTATTGGTATAATCGTGGAGCTGCTTGCAGTCTAGCTTTTCGATTTGCTGCTGCAAGTTCTCGATCTGGGTCTTTACATCTCGTCCGGTTCTCCTTTCCATATCCGAGCGGTACGTCGGGTCTGATGATGAGGCCTCCTCTTCGAAGTGTGTCATCTTCGACGATAAAACCTGGCTCTGGCTCCAGGTAATCGTATGCCTAAGATCTCCCCGGCTCCGGACCGGAGGGTCTTTGGCCGATTCTCGGGCCTTTTGCCCTAATTCTTCCCTTCTGGCGGCGCGTCGTTTGTTAATGATATCTCTAGCATCTTCCACCCGACGAGGATTAGTCCGAGCTTGCCGCCTGGTACGCCTGAGCACTCTGCTACGGTCACCATCCTGGACGTGTTCCCAATCCGACGGGGACACCGACGCAGAGTGGGTATGGTTCCGGACTCGTGCGGGCTCCCGGTCGGGGACACTCTTTCTGGGCTGGTTCTCGGATTGAGGACGATTTTCCTGCAGGGCCAACAGCGCTTTAATTTGCTGCTGGATTTGCCACTGGCCTTCCAGAAGTTGCACGAGTGCCGCTGTCACTTGCTCGGAGGTCATAGAGGCGGCCTGCTGCTCGAGTTGCAAGTTCTCCTGACAGGCCTGGGCGGTATTCTTTTTACCCGTCTTCGGTGGCATGTTGATCAGTCAAGAAATTTGTTGGTGAAAAACTTATCGGTTTCCACAGACGGCGACAAACTGATGATGCCGAAATTTGGGTAAGAAGAAATACATGAAAGAGATGGACACAATGAAGTTTGTATGTGGTTCGGCCCGTTAATGAGGTGACCTACGTCCACGGGTGCGTCGGAGCGCTTCACTAGTAAATCACCGGCGGGCCTGGTAAGCCAACAGTTGGGCGGCACTACCAATAAAACCGACCGGGTGTATGCGTATAAGTGAGTATAAACTGCTATTCTTTAGGCTAAGAATGAAATCCCCCATAAAGAGGGTAGGCAGGCTCTTTTATAGATGCAAGAGTCCTCCTATATATGGTAAGTAATCATATTAGGAAGCCTAATCTGATTGTAACTGATTTACACAAATTTAGGAGAGTTTCCTAAGTGGTTTAGGAAACTGCTCATTCTTCCCAACAGTCTTCTGATCAAATTTGGAAACCGTGGAGTAGCTTGGTGGTCACGCTGAACCTCTAGGAGAACAGCTGCGCTGTACGCCCGGGCCGCTGGAAAATCCTGAACGGTCATAGCCGACGACCTCGGGATTGATGGGCCACAAGCGCCTATTTCGGATAGTTCGGGATCTTCAATGCCGACGTGGCGGTCTGACTTTGGCTGAATATTTCTGGACATATCAAGTACTACACTCATGTGATGAAGCAAATTGGAGACGTTGACAAATAGGAGTATTTCTTAATTTCTTTTGTCGCATATTGGTCTTTTGCCTAAAAAGCATAAATCATAGACTAGGGGTATAAGCGGTCGGTTTCGGTCGATTTTTTTGGTCTTTTTTATTTAAAAAAAAAAAATCGACCAATATTGGCGGTCGGTCGGTTTTTGAAGCCTTCGATCGGTTTTCGGTCAGTTTTGACTTGAATATAAATTTATAAAACCGACCAATCGATTTTTTGGATGGTCGGTATCGGTCGGTTTTCGGTTTTCGGTTTTTTACTTACGCCCCTACCATAGACAATCCAATCGGCTCTTTTTTATCTTCTTGAATTTTTCAGCTTCAAAATAATAACCATTAGCAAGACTAATTTAAAATGAAAAGTCTACTATAGTTGCCAAGTTCTTTATGCGCGACTCCTGAATGAATTGGTATCAAACAGGCCTATAAGCTTAGGAAAATACTGTACGTCATTGCCTCTTTTTTCACCTAATGTGTTTAGTGATCTTGGCTTCTTGTGCAACACTGTTCTTGATTCTAAATGACTTGTCTAAAAGACTGTTGGTGCATTAATTAGCAAAATTAAACCTAACCTAAGTTTAAACCATCACGCAACTACTCTCTCTCTCTCTCACACACACACATACACATGCACATTCATTGAGGATTAATGCTATGTTTTCAAAAGTTTGTATCTCAAATACTTTTTAAATACATGTAATAGTAGACCTACTAGCTTTTATTTGGGGATATTAAAGTGACCCCACCATTATTAAAAGTGTTCCCACTACACCTATTTGGGATGCAAAATTTGAGGGGGGGAAAAAAAAAATTAGCATTACTTTTCATTGAGTGTGCCCACTGCCCATAACGAAGAAGAAGAAGAGAACCATCAATATCAAAACATAAAAATAGCAAATGGGATAGTGAAAAAAGGTTTGTTTGATGATTAGGTGGATGATGCTTTGGTGGCGACTTATAAAGGTGTGTGTGGCCAGCAAATGAACTGCTGGTGCTCTCTATTGCCACCAGCAACAGCAGAATTAGGAAACAAACTAGGGAGCTCTCATAAGGGATTGGGGATTTGGACTAGTGAAGAGCAAGTGAGTAGGCAGTGGCGGACCCACTAGGGGTAGAGTGAGGGCGGCAGCCCCCATCAATTTTCAGGGAAAAAAAATACTCATAATAATAGTGCATCTATGATAATTTTAAAAAATATTTGAACTTTAGTGAACTATTTATTTATCTAGGGGGATTTTTTTTTTTTTATGAAATTGTAAAACTTTAATATAAAGTAACAAATTCGCTTCTGACTGACTACCCTTGGAAACATGCATTTATGTTGTTAAATAGTTCACTAAAGTCTGCTTCCAGTGAATTTGTTACTTTTATTTTTTAGGGCAAATTATATTTAATCTATTAAATTATACCCCTGTTTAAAAAAAAAAAAAAAAAAAGGAGGGGGGGGGGAGTAAAAAGCATTTTTCACCCTTAATGTATATACCGTTTTGGACTTTACACTTTAGTGTTTCAATTTTCTCAAATTGGACTTTAATGTATATAACGAGTTGTAATGTGGCCCTTTCGTCATAATTTCTGTTAAAAACTAACAAAAACTCACCCATGTGCTAGTCATGTGACTTATTTAAGGGTATTTAAGTCATTTACCATAAATAAAAAGCATTTTACACCCTTGATGTTTGGTTCATTTGGCGATTTATATCATTAATGTTTAAGTCGTTTGGACAAGTTTTATTTTTATTTTTATGAAAAGAAGAAAAAAAAAAAAAAAAGGTGTTCCGACATAATTTTTGGGTGCCTCTACCGCTACCCATTAATAATAGTAAGAGGACTAATCCAAATAAAATGAAACAAATCTAAACTTATCCAACCTATCCTAATTGGAATTTTAATTAAACTCTATTTCTAAAAGGGTGGGGCTAAATTCACCATAGTTTTTTGCTAAATTCACCACCTTTTGATAGTACATTATTTACTTTTACCTTATATATTTTAGGTTATACGTATCTGCTTCTCCTCAATTTTTGATTTTTTGTTTTGCCCAATATATATATACATATATAATTTTTTAATCGCAATGAGAATTAGTGTTGATTCAAAGAAGTGTTACAACTAGTGGCGGAGCCATGATCTAAGCTTGAGGTGTCTTACAATTTATCTTGAAATAGAAAATAGCAATAAATAAAAAGAAGGCTAGGGAAACTGGACAACCCTCAACACAGAGAGATTCTCAGACACCATACCATATAAGCTGGCATGTGATCTTGGTTGACTGATTTACTGCCTTGAGCCTACATCCACAATCCACCTGTCTTATCACCTCCTGGGACAGCGTCCTTGATCTATTATTCCTTTTTTTTTTTTTTGGAAAACCGTACCTTTGGGTTTAAAAAATTGCATCATTATTCCTTGAGTTTTAGAATTACCCAAAGATAAATAATTAAATTTTTTCATTTTTTTTTTATAAAAATGATCATATGTGTTATCTTTTCTTTTATATTTAACACTAGTTTCACGTACAAAGCAAAAAATCTTTAGAAGTTCAGAATCATAGTGAAATTTATGGATCAAAGTCATTTATTTAGTTTAAAAAAAATTAATGGATCAATAAATGACTTTGATCCATAAATCTCACTATGATCCTAAACTTCTAAAGATTCTTTGTTTTGTTGGTGAAACTAGTGTTAAAAATAAAAGAAGAAATAACACATATGATTCTTTTTAATATTTATCTTTGGGTAATTCTAAAACTCACGGAATAATGATGCAATTTTTTATGCCCAAATGTACAGTTTTCCAAAAAAAAAAAGAATAGGTCAAGGATGCTGCCCCAAGCCACCCCCAGGCTCAAATTATGGCTCCCCCACTGGTTGTAACACTTCTTTGAATCAACACTAATTCTCATTGCAATTAAAATATATATATATATATATATTGGGAAAAACAAAAAAATCAAAAGTTGAGGGGAAGCAGAAACATATAACCTAAAATATAAAAGGTAAACGTAAATAATGTACTCTTAAAAGGTGGTGGATTTAACAAAAAATTGTGGTGAATTTAGTCCCACCCTTTTAGAATTAGAGTTTATTTAAAATTTCAATTAGGATAGATTGGATAACTTTAAATTTGTTTTATTTTATTTTGATTAGTTTTCTTACTATTATTAATGGGTAGCGGTAGAGCCCAAAAATTATGTCGAAACACCTTTTTTTTTTCTTCATAAAAATAAAATTAAAAATAAAACTTGTCCAAACGACCTAAACATTAAGGATGCAAAATTGCCAAATGAACCAAACATCAAGGGTGCAAAATGCTTTTAATTTTATGGTGAAAGACTAAAATACCCTTAAATAAGTCACATGACTAGCACATGGGCGAGTTTCCGTTAGTTTTTAATAGAATTTCTGACGAAAGGGCCACATTGCAACTCGTTCTATATACTAAGGGCCAGTTTGAGAAAATTGAAACATTATGGTGCAAAGTCCAAAACGGTGTATACACCTGTTTTCAATTGCATCTATAAACTTTTTTTTTTTTTTGCAATTGGGTTCTTGAACTTCAAAAATGCATTCAATCAAACACAAATTCTGACACTATTAGCTCAAAGTATTAGAAATTGTCATGTACGTTGAGCATAATGCTTACCTGTCACACGGTAGGTTAAAACAAACACGGGAGTCTATGAATGGCTAAAAAATGATGTGATTTTGGTTATGATTGAATGCAATTTTGGATCTAGTCAAATGTGTTTTCGAATTAGATTGAACACGATTTCAAATCTGATTGAATGCGATTTTTCGCACTATTCACAATCTTCAGTGTTTGTCATAACCTAACATGTGATAAATAAGCATTATGCGCAATGTACGTGACAATTTCTAATAGTGCGAAAAATCGCAACGTCTGTGATTTGGGTTAAGACAAACACGGGAGACTATGAATGGCTAAAAAATGATGTGATTTTGTGTATGATTGAATGCAATTTTGGATCTAGTCAAATGTGTGTTCGAATTAGATTGAACGCGATTTCAGATCTAATTGAATACGATTTTTCGCACTATTCACAATCTCCTGTGTTTGTCATAACCTAGCATGTGATAGATAAGTATTATGCGCAACGTACGTGACAATTTCTAATAATTTAAGCTAACAATGTCAGAATTTGGATCTAATTGAATGAATATTTGAAGTTCAAAAACCCAATTGCTAAAAAAAAAAAAAAATTATGAACCCAATTAAAAACAGATTATAATTTAATGGACTAAAGTGTACTTCACCCTATTTTTTTAACTAAAGATCTCATGAAATTGTTCAAATGCATCAACATCCTCCGAGAAAATATTCGACCTTTTTTTTTTGGGTGGTAAAACAAACCACTGCCTCCCCCATTTAAACATTTGAGAGTATTTTTGCTCACTCAATTTTGATTCACCATTGCTCACCTAGGCCTTCATTGATGACATGTGTCTCATTCCAAGAATTATGTTAATAGTGTACAAATAAAATGAAAATGAAATGGGACACATGTCACCCAATGAAGGCCTGTGTAAGCAATGTTGAACCAAAAAAGGGTGAACAATAATGCTCTCTTAACATTTCTCTATCCTAAATTCATGAAAAACATGATCACATAAGTACCATGATAATGAGTATTAGTTAAGGTGCTACAAGGGGCTAATCATGAACATGGCCCATGGATGCGGTGCGTGGACCTCTCAAAGTGGTGAACCAAGAGAACTATAGGGCCCAAAATAACAGAAACCACAGCCATTAAACATTTGTAAAGAAGTCGTTCAATAGATGGGTATAGGTTGCAAACTCAATGAAATTGTACGATACATAAATGCATGTTTCCAGCGCAAATTTTTATGACATGCATATAAATAATCTGTATGCATTTTCTTTTTCTCTGAGCAAAGTCACAGCAAAGTTCGAAAACTGGCCCTTAACAACAAATAGATATATAATGGATAATATTTGGGGCACAACCAAAGCCACAACCTTTTTTGCACAACCTCCATTTTGTGTCTATCTCTCTCCTAGTGGGCACTGTGGGGTCACTGGCACTGTGGGACCTATCAAGAGAGAGATAGACACAAAATGAAGGTTGTGCAAAAAAGGTTGTGGCTTTAGTTGTGCCCCAAGTATTACTCATATATAATAGTGGCCAAGGGTGAGCAGGTCATCTCGCTTCAGCCATGGGTTGCACCTTGTCAATGACCCAGTTGTAAGCATGCTTACTACAAGTTCAGTAGTAGTCTATATGGGACACATGACCAAAGTAGCAACATTTGGATACCACCCTACCAAACTTTAAAAGTCCATATCTCCATTTTCCATCTATAACTTTTTCTAAATAAATTACCATCCATCTAGATCGGGGCTAGTATAAAAATAAAAAATAATAAATAATAAATAAATAAATAAAAAGAGAAAAAGGGAAGCAACGCATAATAAAAACAAATACCCCGCTAATATGGGGTTACAACTTAAATAATTAAGTTCTCATCGCAACAAATCTAAGGAAGCGACTTTTCCACTGGTGTCTACAATCTACAAAAGGCACATTGCGATGTGCTAAGTCAAATGTATTTACAGAGTGCTGTAAATTTCGTGACACATTTTTAGATAGCACATAAAAATACTACTCAGATCAGTCACCCGGTAAAAACGTGGCAAGGGAAAGGTTTTATTTTTTCAAATCTGGCAACCGTGGCTGTCCCAGAGAAAGTTGCAGCCAACCAAGTTGTCACGAAACTACCACCATAAAACACGTGTAAAAAGAAGCGATTAACATTAACCTCTAAATAGTTGAAATATCAACACCACTTTGACATCTCAAAACTCCTAAGAAGATCAGCATCCAGAATCCTCAAAAGCTCTTCTTCCCCCGACCCAGGAAAGTGTAGGACCTCTGCGATAAAAGGCAGAGACAATATCAGCAAAAGTGTATATAACAAGCTCTAGTCATGCAATATTCAGAATGCTGAACCAAAATCAATGAGAAGTATAATTGGAATGTCATAAAATGCATAAGAACTGAATGGCTTACGCCATGAGATGCCCAGTCACTTCGACTGATATCAATATTTTGAATGCCTTGAGGATGTGCTTTCCTAATGCTATTCGCAATTAGACAAGCCGATCTCGTCACTGGGTGCCATTTGGAAACTGGAGTCTTCTCGGAATCCACTCGATCACATTTAAAGGAAAGTGTGACAATCTGCATACATCAGTTTCTGAGATTCTCTTGACATTTCAATATGAGCAAAATACAAGCAGAGTTGTTCTTTCCCATATTTTCATTCTCCAAGACGAGGATATCATATTGTGGATCACCCTACTAACCAAATAAACCAACACAGTCTCATTGTTGCCAAAAATGAACCTTGTCCTTCAGACTTAGAAAAGGGGACTAACATGCATACCTCCCACCACCCACCTTCTAAACAAAATGAAAACGCAAACATTATAGAAAAGAAGGCGACAAAGAGGAAGAAAGAAAGAAATCAGTTGTGCCATGACACCAATCACCAAAATAATGGTGATGACACAACTAATAATTCCTATGAAAAAGAAGAACATATATCTTAAATGGAGTCTATTATTATTTCCAGACCCTATAATATTTTTTTTTTTAATTACAAAAATATATTACAGAAATAGAGTAATTCCAAATCCAAAGCATTATGGCATTATTCTAGTCCATAAACACGCTAAAAATATCTAATACATCTCCACCTGGTATTGCAAATTCCGAATACAAATCACATGCATCAAAACAAGTCCACATTGGTATAAGGCTCATCAGATTTGTTGTAAATATCACAAAAACTTAGACGAAAGAGGACCAGTCAAGTCAACCCAATAGAAGGGCATATTAGGACTGGTCAAGTTAATAAACTGCATACAATGCTCGATTAGATTTTTTGGCGTCTCATTTAGTTATGGGTCGAAGATAGTACTCAGCCAGATTTTGTGTGGACTGCCAAAGAAACCAACCCAACTAAGGCTCTGTTTGGTTCATGGATTTCATGAGGGAAAAGAAAAGGGAAAGGAAAACTAGTTCCCTCGTGTTTTCCCTTGTATTTCATTAATTCTTCAATAAGAATAACATTAAAAAATAAAAATTTCTAACATGTAATTGTATTATATAAATAAAGGAAGAGAAATGAGCCACACCATTCAGAATGTTCATTCACTTCTCAACTTATTCTCTTTCCTTTCATATTTTCTTCATCGATTTTCGTATTAACCAAACAAAGAAAAATGTTTTCCTTTCTTTTCCCTCACTAAATCCAAGAACCAAACAAAGCCTAAAGAAATTAATCCAAGGTATGTGTGAAATATTTTCGACATTCAGTAGAAGAGGAAAACAATCCCTCCTGCTTCAACACAAACATTTTATCTTAGAGGACCAGTGCAAGGCCCTCAAGCTGCTTGTTGTACGTCTCTTCTTCTTTTAGGGGTAGGTTGTTCCAATCCGTCTAATTGTAAAACAAATATTTTGGCATAATCATGATTATTTCTCTTGTTTGTAAACTCTAACCAGTTACCAGCCCGGGAAAACAAGGAAATCGGGTAACATTCACCACATTTCTATTAACTAGCCAATTTCGATCAACTTCAGCTCTGGATTAGGCACCAATGCACACCAAATTGAACCGCACACCACCCCTGAACACTGTTAATCGATATCTCGAAATTAATAACAATTGGTTTTTGCGAAAGATATTAAAAAATTTCAGTGCCTCTGTTTTTCTCTCATTTGAAGTAAATTAGCATGTTAAAAAAAATGTTCAGTTCAATAAAAGGGCTTTTATTTTTTTATTTTTTTATAAACTTTAAACATCACGGGTCAGGAAAATTATATCAGCAATATGCCTGTGGAATTGCAATTATAACGATCGCACTCTCATGCAAAAGAAATATAGTAAGAGCTAAGATACAGTATACATGAGGATATTCACACCAATGTTAGCATCATGACAAAGGAGCAAGAACACAAACGTCTTAATTTTATTGTTAGTGTTTAAACTTAATCCAAGGCATTTTGTGTGCAGAGGTTGGCAACACCATACATATTTAACATCCATAATGACTTGTAAGAATGTGTTTTTTTCCTTCTTCCACAGCCAGGTGGCGGAGGGGGTGGCTTCTTTTATGCAAGCTAAAGTCAAAGAACGTTCATTAAGCTACCAATGAGAGCTGTAAATGTGTGTGTATAATCACAATGTATTGAATGAATAAGAAGAAGAATACAAGGGCTTATTATATAGGCGTCTAACACCTAGACTAATAAATTCACAAAGCGATGTGGGACAACCCAAAATACAATAATACACACTATTAACACACTATCAACACTCCCCCTCAAGCTGGAGCATACATGTCATATGCACCAAGCTTGTTACAAATATATTTCACTCGAATCCCTCCTAATGATTTAGTGAACAATGATTTAGTGAACAAGTCAGCCAATTGATCTGCAGACTTCACATGCACGGTATGAATAGCATTTTCCAAAAGTTTCTCTCGAACAAAGTGGCAATCGACTTCAATGTGCTTTGTCCTTTCATGAAAGACGGAATTAGAGGCGATATAAACTGCAGCTTGATTATCACAAACTAAACTCAATGGAG
Source organism: Hydrangea macrophylla (assembly GCA_033977485.1). Taxonomy (NCBI): domain Eukaryota; kingdom Viridiplantae; phylum Streptophyta; class Magnoliopsida; order Cornales; family Hydrangeaceae; genus Hydrangea; species Hydrangea macrophylla. The sequence continues at coordinate 15,414,413 of CM066989.1, forward strand.
TAATTTGAGTAAACCCAAGTTCCTCTAATAAATGCTTCATCCATACTAGCTCACAAGTAGTGTGGGTCATGGCTCTGTACTCTTATTTTGCGCTAGATCGAGCTACCACAGTTTGTTTCTTGCTTTTCCATGAAACAAGGTTGCCTCCAACGATAACACAATAGCTAGTAGTGGATCTCCTATCACCAGGAGAACCTGCCCAATCTGCATCAGTGTAACCTTCAACCCGTATGTGGCCATGATCTTTGTACAACAAACCACGTCCTGGAGCGCCTTTGAGATATCTCAAAATGTGTATCACTGCATCCCAATGGGTTGTTCGAGGACAATCCATAAACTGGCTAATCACACTCAGAGCGAATGCAATATCAGGTCTAGTTACTGTTGGGTAATTCAGCTTCCCTACCAAACGTCTGTATTGTCCTGGGTCATCAATGAGCTCTCCCTGATCTGGTAACAACTTAGTATTAGGATCCATAGGAGAATCCAAGTGCTTGGACCCTAAAAGGCCTGTTTCAGAGAGGAGATCAAGAACATACTTTCTTTGAGAGAGACAAATCCCTTCACTAGATCTAGCCACTTCAATGCCCAGAAAGTATCTAAGTTATCCCAAGTCTTTAGTTTGGAACTGCTTTTGCAAGAAAGTCTTCAACTCCTGAATTCCCTTAGAATCATCTCCAGTTATAACAATATCATCAACATAAACAACAAGTAGGATTTTACCTGCTGAAGAATGCTTATAAAAGACAGAGTGATCAACACCACACCTCTGGAAACCAAATTCGGTAACAACTTCACTAAATCTTCCAAACCAAGCACGAGGGGACTGTTTCAGACCATATAGAGACTTCTTCAACCGACAAACCATACTAGACTCCCCCTGAGCAACAAACCCAGGTGGTTGCTCCATATATACCTCCTCCAAAAGAGTGCCATTGAGAAAGGCATTTTTGACATCTAACTGATGTAACGGCCAGTGATAAGTAGCAGCAAGGGAGATAAAGAGATGAACAGAAGCAATCTTGGCAACCGGAGAAAATGTCTCGGAATAATCAAGACCATAAACCTGAGTATAGTCCTTGGCAACAAGACGTGCTTTCAACCAATCAAGAGTGCCATCAGGATGCATTTTAACAGTAAACACCCAACGACACCCAACTACAGACTTCCCAGGTGGAAAAGGTACTAATTCCCAAGTACCAGTGTCTCTCAAAGCAAGCATCTCATCCTCCATAGCTTGTTTCCATCCTGAATGGGAAAGAGCCTCTGCAGTAGACTTAGGAATAGAAAAAGTAGACAACGAGGCAACAAATGAAGAGAAAGTAGGAGACAAATGATCATAAGATACAAAATTTGCAATAGGATGAGAAGTACAAGTACGCTTACCCTTCCGGAGAGCAATCGGAAGGTCTGAGTCTGACGGAGGCGGATCTGAAGACACGGAGGCCACAGGCGTGGTAGCTGAATCTTGAATAGTCTCAACAGGCTGATGACGGCGAGTGTATGTCTGGAGATCAGGATGGTCCAAACCAGCTTTGGGAGGTAGGGAGAGGGGAAGGGGAAGGGGAACCATAAAGTCAGGATCAACAATAGAGTGAGACTCAGAGTAATATGGGGTGGATTCAAAAAAGGTAACATCAGCAGAAACAAAGAAGCGATGCAAGGAAGGACTATAACAATGATAACCTTTCTATGTTCTGGAGTACCCCAAGAAAACACACTTGATAGCACGGGGATACAACTGGTCGGTACCTGGAGTGAGTTGATGCACAAAACAGACACCCCGAACACACGTGGAGCAACAGGGAAAGGTGGAGTAGTGGGAAACAAGATGGCATGGGGTGTGCCCCGATCTAGGATGGAAGATGGCATACGGTTAATCAAATGGCAAGCAATAAGAACTGCATCTCCCTAGAAGGTCTTAAGGACCCGCATCTCAAATAACAATGTACGGGTGACTTCTAATAAGTGACGATTTTTTCTTTCTGCAACCCCATTTTGCTGAGGGGTATGAACACACGAGGATTGATGAAGCATGCCATGTTGTCCCATATATGTTGTGAAGGGATGAGAAAAATATTCTTGTGCATTGTCACTACGGAGAATTTGAATAGGAACATTAAACTGAGTCTTAATTTCATTACAGAATGTAGAAAATATAGTAAATAACTCGGAACGATTTTTCATTAAATAAAGCCACGTAGTTCGGGAAAAATCATCATCAAAACTAACAAAATACCGATACCCCTTAATTGAAGTAATACGGTGTGGACCCAAACATCTGAATGCACTAATTGGAATGGACTAGACACACGATTATTAACTCGGGGAGCAAATTGGACACGGTGATGCTTCCCCAATTGACAGGACTCACATTCTAAAGTAGATAAATGACTTAAACTAGGTACTAGTAGCTTCAAATTGGCCAAGGAAGGATGACCAAGACGACAGTAGATCTGGTGAGGAGACACAGTGGCAGGACACGCTGTTGGAGTTGAAGAAGAAGGCAGTTCATCAAAGTAGTAAAGACCTTCGGATTCATGCCCTGCGCCAATCGTCCTCCGAGTCGTCAAATCCTGAATAAGAACAGAATCAGGGAAAAAAGAAACACAAACATTAAGATCCTTAGTCAACTTTCCAACAGATATCAAGTTAAAGGGTGAACGAGGTATAAAAAAGGACAGATGATAAGGACAAAGACGGGGATAATTGGACAGTCCCTATGCCTTCAACGGGCATAGAAGAGCCATCTGCTAAAGTAACGGGAGGAAAAGAAGTGGACAATTCAAGAGACGAAAAAAGGGTGGATATACCTGTGAGATGATCGGTGGCAGCAGAGTGAATTACCCAAGGACGAGTACGGGAAGTAAGACAAATAGTGGAGGTAACTTTCTGAGCAAGAGATGTACTAGGAGCAGAAGTATGCTGGGAGGCCTAGAACTGAAGAAATTGAGAGTACTCTTCACCAGAGATGGAAATCGGATCACCCGCAGTAGGAGCATGAGAAGATGACGAAGCATCACTAACGACAACAGCATGCGCAAATCGAGCAGGGCGACCAATAAGATCCCAACATGTCTCCTCATAATGACCGTCCTTATCACAATTGGTGCAATGAGGACGACCACCACGACCACTGCCCCCATATCCACCACGATTACCACCACGGCCACGACGGGGATTACCATCACCTCAACCAACAGTGGATGGTGGAGCCTGAGTAACTAAGGCAGAATGATCAGTAATAGAGGAATTAGAACCCTGATCACGAGATGTACTCCGTAGAACACGCTGATACGTCTCAGCAAGAGAAGGCAGAGAGGCAACCCCTAGAATCTGGGACCGAACAGGCTCAAATCAGGTTTTAAGCCGACAAGAAACTTCATTACGGCCATTTGTTCCCGCTGTTCTTGTTGTTTCTTTGCATCATTAGTAATAGGCATAACACCGTTCAATTCTTCAACTAACCGTTTGAAGGAGGCAAAATAATCCGTAACGGAGAGATAGCTTTGTTGCAGCTGAAAATACTGAGAAGAGAGATCATACATCCGAGTGAGATCGCTAGAGAATAAGAGATGTGCATAATCCCAAATATCCTTACAAGTGCCCAAGTGACCGCACATATCCGCAATGTGTGGTTCCATACAGTTCCAAAGGAGGGCAACGATTTGGGCATCTATTTGTTTCCATGTCTTGATGGCCTTGTCATCGGTGGTGGGAGAAGACTGGGTAAGGTGATTGACAGCCCGAGACCATCGGAGAAAGTTGGATCCATTCAACTTCCTAGTTGTGAGTTGAGGAAGAGCTTTGGACTCCATGAGATTGACATAAACAAAATGGAAGCACAAAGAAGCCAAAAAGTGTAACACAAAAGCAGATCGGAGCCAAAAAACCTTGAAAAAAAAAGGAGCCAAAAAACTGCTGGAAGGTTGCCGGAGGGTCGCCGGAGCTGCTGAAGGGTCGCCTGAGTCAGGTGAGGGTCGCCGGACTCAGGCGAAGGTTGCCGGAGGGTGGGCTGAAGGGATGGTGCTGCGGCTGCTATGTGGGGGCTGCGGCTGCCGTGTTTTGATTAGGGTTTTGACACTTTTGGCTGCGACTGCTTCTGATTGTGGTTAGGGTTTCGATGTGTGGGATGCGGCTGAAAAGGAAAAACAAAAAGAGACTCTCGAACTTCGTACGGAAATCCGGCAATGACGATGAACTTCGTACGGAAATCTGGCAATGACGATGAACTCTCGAATCCTAATCAAGGATCGGCAAGATGAGCAAACCCAATAACGAGCGCTCTGATACCATGTAAATGTGTGTATAATCACAATGTATTGAATGAATAAGAAGAAGAATACAAGGGCCTATTATATAGGCGTCTAACACCTAGACTAATAAACTAACAAAGCGATGTGGGACAACCCAAAATACAATAATACACACTATTAACACACTATCAACAAGAACAAAATCAGGTTTAAAGGTTGTGGTACAAGAACAGAAGAGCAGTCTTGATAAAGAAAACCGAAGTGCAGTTGTTACAGATGGCAGCGATGGTGCAATAATGGTTAAGATTAGGAGTGGAACAAAGGCAATAATGAAGAAGGCAGCTACAGTAATACGGTGGCAGTGATGAAAGCAAAGGACATTAAAATTCTACCAATGGTGGACACACAGGGGTCAGGTTAGTCATGAAAATAGTTACGAGGTTTAACATACGGAGTGAGTCACCTCAGTGATGAAAGTAGAGGACAGTATCATATTCGTTTGAACCTCTTTTAAATGGGGGATGAAAGAGGTACAGATGGAGAAATCAGGGGACGGTTAGAATAGGGTCGAAGCGACCTCCAAACCTCTAATGTTGTGTTGGAAACAGAAATAACTTTTTTGCAAAGTAATGTCTTGATATTGATGTTCTAGATAGAGAAAGGCGAAGGTGGGATAGAGATGTGGATATAAACATGATAGAGTGAATTACTCGTTATAGAAGTTGAGCCTCATGGGGTTACGTCAACCCCGAACTCATGTCTCCCATACAAAATACCATCTCCAAACTTGAAAGCAGCTATTTAGCACGAACACTTCAATTGTGGTGCGTCGTATCCGTGTCGGACACACACCACCAAGTGTCTGACGCGCAAAAACTATGTCTTAATTTGTTCTTTTTTTCCCCATTGGACATGAAGTGGACACAACATGGCAGCCACTCATTCGAAAAGTGTTCCAAATTTGAGGTTAAAGAAAATTAAATGGTTTATTTGAGAATTTAGGAAAAGGAAGATGTTAGGACACGGTATACTGTATATATAATTAAGAAATATAATTTGTTATTTACCAAGTCCATATCCTACAATTTTCAGATATACCATGTCGCTAAGTTCATATCGTGTCGTATTTGTGTCCTGTATCTGTACCCACGTTGCTTATCAGAACAAGTAGAAGTGTATTAGAATGCTTCTTTAAAATAAGTTGAACATGAAGAGGATGATGAAAGTATAATCGGTGAGAATAATGCATTCTGGATATGTCATTCCAAAGACACCCAAAATCCTAGGAGGAGAGGCTTTGTGGGGCTGGTGAGGTTTACCCATTCGAGGCGCAAACCACCACGGGTTTACTTAGAAAAAATTCGAGGGGGAAGAATAACAATTAAAGAAGGCGAGGTCCAACTACAACGGTTGTACATTCTTTTCTAAGTGGCCAAAGAAAAGGTATTACAAGATCCTCAAAACTCGTTAAGTTTTCAAAATTAATCACAACGTGACATAGTGTAAAGTCTTGAAATTTAATTAAGGGCATTTTGGTAATTTTGGTGGTCAGTGTGTGGACCCATTTTGGACTTGTGCATTTTTATGCCTAACATTTGGTTTGGGGGTATCACATATGCATTTAAAATAGTATATGTGTGTGTGCATATTTGTGAGTGTGTATGTGAGATACATTGTGGGACCCACCCAACTAACCCCAAAGCTTCTCAAAGAAGCTTCGCCTTTTCTCTCTCATCTCCCTCCTCTCATCCGGCCCTCTCTATATCTCTTTCCCTCTCTCTCTCTCTCTCTCTCTCTCTCTATGGTCTTGGAGGAGCAAAACCCCCATGGAAGTCTAAGCTAAAACCTCCATTCTGAGCTAGTAAGATTCATTGTTGGAGCTTGGCTATTAGAAACAAAAATCATCACCTCAAAAAGGGCTAACTATTGGTGCTTTCATTTTCTCCTTTGGTGTTCTCTAGCTCAAGATATGATCTAAGGAAGGAAAAGGGGTTTTCTTTTTCTTTGTATTGAAGCATTGCAACTTGGGTTCTATTATTTTTCTCTTGAAGCCTATTTCTCTTGCACTTGTTATTCTCAAGACAAGGTAGATTTCATTGTCTTGGTTCCCTATGTCTCTTATCTCTAATTTGTGATTTGTGTTAGAAATGTTGGGGATTTAAAGCATAGAAACTAATCTTGTTTGATTTCTCTCAAGATTCTTGCTGTGCAAACTTATTTGTTTAATTGTTAGATTATTTTTAGGTTTGCTTAAGTGAGATTAATTGCCTAATTGTTGACTAATTGTTTAGATGCCTAAATGAACTATTTGCTTAATGGTTTGAGTAATTATTGTGCCTAAAAGTTGACATCTTGCTAGTAGGAGTTCATATGCTCTATGTTGATATTCTATGAATTGGAAATCATATATTATCATGATTAATGTCGAAATATAGAGACTTGTTAAATTATAATGAGAATGTTAATTCACATTTATGTAAATGGACATTTGCATTGGAATCATAGAATTCACGTGCATTGTTGCCAAGTGGGCACACCTCATAGCATAGAACGGTTTGCATATGAGAAATCTAAAAATGGGGGATATAAAAAGTGAAAATTCGGATGTGGGTTGTGTGTGAGGACAAGGTGGATGTACCTAAGAACATTCCAAACTACAACTTATATTCGACTAGTTATCGGAAAGTTTGAATGCTACATTCCAAGTGAGGGTGGCTCACAATCCGGTAATTAGGCAAGTGATCACGTATACATGACCCGAGGGCTCTTTAGTTGCATTGCCAAGGGGCATTCATGGCACCACACTAATTTTTTAGTTATGTAATCCATATTGAATCTCTACAATGTTTTCTACAAAGCCGTCGTGCTTAATGAATCTATAAAAACTATCTCGATAAGGGCAAGGCCCATGAGTAGTTCGATGCCTTAGCATCCCTTTTTGAAAGCTTTCCGCGATATATTCTGATACGTCCGGAAATATCCTACTAAAGCTCAACCGTCACGAGAAGAGAGCCTGGGGCCCGCGCCCCGCGTCAGACGCCATCGCTCGGGATCATCAGCTGGCCCGGGCGTAAGAAGCGGCGACTCCTCGGGAGGTGCAGCTCGGGTGAAGCTCTCCGGGCAGTTTCCTTATGTGGCCAGGACTCTATTAAGGAAAGATGAGTAGCTTCCCAAATCACTTAGGAAACTCTCCTAGAATCATGTCAATCTATTGTGATTAGGTTAGGTTTCCTAATCTTACTAACTTACCATGTAAGGGTGGACTCTTGCATCTATAAAAGAGCCCACCTCCCCTGTCAAAGGGGAGGACCATATATACTCTCTGAGCATACAAGCACTGAGAGAACACACCATCTGCACGCATATACCCGGCCGGTATTACTGGGAGTGCCACCCGTCCTTGTTGGCTCACCAGGCCTGCCGGTGATCTGCTAGTGAGAAGCGCCCAGACGCAACCGTGGACGTAGGTCACCTCGTTAACGGGACCGAACCACATATAAACTTCTTTTCACTTTATTTTCCTGCGTAAGTCTTGCTTACCAATTTTCGGCATCATCATATTCTAATTTTTTGAAAGTTTACTTGACATAGTTCATTTGTTAGGACTTGTAATAGTTGTAATTTGTAATCGTTAATCGTAGATTTCGAATTATGGAACTTACAAGTACCTTGATCCTATTCTCTCCTCTATGTAAATTTGGAAGCTATGTAACTAACTTTGGGCACATGTTAGCCCCTTTGTATCTTTTGGCATGTATGAAGAGTCCTCTATTTGGAATTCATTTAAAGACTTCAAGCACTTTGATGTTTATATAGAATGTGGATTACACTAGAACTCTATTGAATCATGTGTGTTTGTGGTTATATCATTTTTGGGAACTCGTGTTGGTTTTTATGTGTTCAGTAAGCATGTTTTTACCTTAACAAATCTTATATAATGGCTTCCTTTGTGCTTGCTTTATGCTTGATTTTGTTGGAAATTGGTTCCAACTTTTGCCCCTACAATTGCATTTTTCAGCCAAAAAGGCTCTGTAACCGTTGGAGGTTCGTTCCAACGAATATATATATATATATATATATATTTGTTTTTAATCATTCTTTTGTTTAAGGGGGTCCAAATTTAAAAGCCCCATATCTTAGATATATATTTTATTTTTTAAAAAAGAATCAAAACCGTGGCAATTGACCCTCTTTGACCCGTTTGGTCAACCTTTGACTTGTTGATCATCTAGAGAGTCCACGTAGGATTCTATTGAAGCTTCCACACTATTTGGTTGGTCCACGTAGGACCGTCTTCCCTTCCTTACCTCTTTCTTTGACTCTTAGACCTGTCCACGTGTCGTGGATTTTGGAGCACGACACATAGTACCAGGATTAACCTCAAATTCTATTTGTAACATCCTAAAAGCCTCTCAAATTATAAAATGCAACAATACCCATCAAATCTCTTCCTATTTAGTTTACTAACTAGCCAGATTCAACGTCACCCACTCACTGCATATGTATTTGTGTGTAAAATGTGCCTTCAAAGACACCACTGATGTTGTAGGTGCTATCAAATTTACTAGCGAATGGACGTATAGAGGTTACTACAGATATGCAGTGATGATGATGGGTGCCCTTGATGCTATAGAAGTAACTGCAGATATGCAGTGGTGATGGTGGGTGTTTTTGTTGCTTGATTGATGGTTGTGTGCAAAGAAAGTGTTGGCAGTGGCAGTTAGTGATAGTGGTGGTGCCATAGTAACACTAACGCACAAACATACTGCATTTCTTATGTGGGTTCCAAAATATGGAACATTCATATTCCGAAACACCAAATTTAGCAATTCAAAATAAATTCCATCTAGCCCTTATATACCTTTCTTGAAAATCACATATAAAGGTTTAAAATCTAATAAAGCATACCAGTTTTCAGGGGAACAATTAATCGAAAGGGGACATTAAAAGCTAAAGGTATCTAGACTATCACTGCATTTAGTTTAAGTCTTTAAAGTATTACTTACAGAAATTTCTAATATATTGCTTTGGTTAATGCATAATTCCTGCAAACAACAAAAATTATAACACTATTCATCACACAATTAAAAGACACCATCGTAGCAATTAGTGCTACCACATGGGATCACAACATATCATCCATACATTCCACATTGTTGACAATTTGGGGGAGAAATACCATTAACATCCATGTGAAATACAAGTGCAGTACGAAGTTAGAGGGAAATATGATCATTCCGTATATAATATGCGAAAGATAATATGTAACCTCCACTGGTTGCTTACAGAACAATCGTAGAAGGAAACAACGTAGTAGTTGAATATTGTGTTTTCTAATGTCATGGTTGAGTCCGAGAGCAAACCAGCACATAAACTGACAAAATAAAGTGGAAGATTGACGCGTAGAAATTCACTATATAAGCTGGCGAGTTAAAAAAAAAAAGTAAAGATATGAGGAGAAATTATGTGTACCAATGCCACAAAACAAAAGCAACATTGTGACACTAACCTTAGAAATTCGAAGGAGGCCTGAGACTGCAGTCACCACATCTTTGCTCAGAAGAACCTAGATTTTCTGTCTGCAGGCTTCAAAATCTGGAAAGAGCACATCAAGCTTTCATCAACACTCATCATTGCACCAGCATTGTCAAATTCACCGCAATAATTGGGAGCAGAAAATACAGTAACAAGCTGTCTGTCAGCAAAGAACTCATATCCATCCTCCACAACCTAGAAAAAGAAGCATCGTAACAGCAAGAGTCACTATGAAATAAACAAGGGTAAAATGGATGGTGCACCATTGAACTATACATATAGGTTTGCAATTTGGTACTTCATCTTTCGAGTGTTGCAATTTTGTCCCTCGACTTTCAGGCCAGTTGTAACGTCAACCTTCTGTCAGCTTCCGTTTGAAGAAGTAACGAAAACAGATGGAAGGTTGACATTGACCCATGTGACAACTTTCTGAAACCTTTTCAAATGGAAGCTAGCAGAAGGTTGACATTACAATTGGACCAAATTGCAACAATTGAAAAATGAAGGACCAAACTCCAAATCGGAGTATAGTTTAGGGGAGCAAAATGTGTTTTATCCAATAAACAAATTAAGGACCAAGGTAATGTTAGTGACCTGATGGGCACGACAAACAAGGTCCATATCATGCTGCATTAGAAACTCTGCTACTTTATCAGGGCCAAAGGTGTACGAGACTCCCCTATCGTTCATTCCCCAACCTTTCATCTCTCTACTAGGGTCGGACCATAGTAAATCACATAGCAAACCAGATTCTGGAACATCAGTTGGACGAGGCAGGTTTCTTATCTGATCCAAGTTTGTTAGATCAGGGGAGAGGCCACCATGCATGCACAATATTTTGTCATCTATGAGAGCAGCAACCGGAAGACAATTAAAACACTCAGTAAAGGTTTTCCAAAGTCTGACATTAAACCGGCGCTTACATTCATCGTAAAACCCATATATCCGGTTGATGGAAGCTGATTCATGGTTTCCTCTTAGAAGGAAAAAATTCTCGGGGTATTTAATTTTATAGGCAAGCAGAAGGCATATTGTCTCTAAACTCTGCTTGCCACGGTCCACATAGTCCCCTAGGAACAGATAATTGGCTTCAGGAGGGAACCCCCCATATTCAAAAAGCCTTAATAGATCGCCATATTGCCCATGTATGTCACCTGGAATTCAGAGAGAATAAAAAACAATCAAGGCACAAAGGTTAAAATCTTCAACTACGGCAGCGTCTCCAAAGGAAGATATAACACAACTAAGGATATAAACTAGAAATGCCTTTCAGGTACAAAGAGATGAAAATCAAAATCATAATGTCCTCACAAGACTGAAGGGTAAAATATAGTTCTTCCAATGCTGCTTTGATGTTAAATTGCTGTTGAAAATGATAAGACCAGTACTTTGGTTCTATAGAGAATAACCTTTCGAAGAAGATAAAGTATGGTCTCATCAACCTTCCTTGACAATGTAAACTACAGACTCAAAAAACACAAGCCATCTGTGTGTCAGTAAATTACACTCCTCTGTGGGTTTATGCTCTTGACATTTGGTCTCCAATACGAATATAGTTCGTAAGCTTCATTCCATATTCTCCAGATCAATATCACTAGACACCTCTTTATTTTCTATATCATAGTATTAAGGGAGGAGTAAACAAGTAGTTCCTCTTTCTTTCCCAGTAATAAAAGAAGAGGTGTTTCTTCAACGATAAAGACTTGGCAAATTTAAAAGATGTTTACCATAAAAGATGGAATTTGATTACCAGACAATGTATACTCTCTGGTCCCTATTTAATGTTCATCTATGGAAGATGATAAGACGCAACTAGAATGAGTATCACCCATTAGTTTTCTTAGTATTCAACATCATTATTAAGTAGAGAAGAACAATCAAAACAAAAACAAAACAAAACCTAAAACAGCCATTAGATGCGGACCATGCGGTGTTTCTTCAAAGATTAAAAAAAACTTGAGCAAATTTGAAAGATGCTTTTCATAAAGGATGGAATTAGATTACCAGTCAATGTCTATACTCCCTAGTCCCTTTTAATGTTCTATGATAGATGATACGACACAAACAGAATGAGCATCACACTTAAGTTTCCTTAGTACCCAAGATCATTATTAAGTAGAGAAGAACAACATAAACAAAAAGAAAACCTAAAACAGCCACCAGAAGAAGTGCGTAATATTTAGAAAGTAGAATACAACTTCGCCAATTCTTAATTTCAAGGTATGGGCAGGGAGTGCGGCACTTTAAAAATACCTTGAAAACGGAATACAGCACTCTAACCGAATTATTTTCTAAACAAGGCTGCATACAAGAGAAGTACTATAGCCTTGAGAGAGATAGGATTGTACCAAGACAATTAACAAGGCACAGGACTGTAAAAGGAACAACTCCACCCACCCACCCATCCACCCAGTACAGCCCTAATGTAGGCTTGTTTGACCTTGCCCACCAAGTAACTAGGTCAAATTCAAGCCAATTCCTCCGCTCATTATATACATGCACCAGACGAGTAGGATTGCAAGTATGAGGGACATAGCCTTAAAAACTCTTCTCTCTTCAACTTTGCTGCATGCAATGTTAACATACTGTGGGTATCTAATATACTAGATTCCTCATTGCACCGCACAGATTTTAAGCATCTAACATCATTTGTTTTAAGTGACACCAATTACTGGAGTAACTAGAGCAACTTAACCAACTAAACTAGATTGCATCCCCCAATCTAGAAGGTTGCACACACCAATACCACTCCAAGGAAATTAGCTTTAGCTAGAGAGTCAAACGAGGTGTCCCAGCCAGGTCTTCCGTGTTTATCTTCCAAATACTCGTTAAGAGTTTGAATCTCTCATATGCAGTCGTAACTCTCCCCAAAATATCCATGATAAAAACATGAGTGACTTACCAATTCCAGGCTATAGCCTCAATAATCTCAATTCAAATAATTATATCAAAAGGATTAGCAAGTCAACAGCACAATATATGACCTCCAAAGATAGAAACAGGATCTTTTTCTACGTAGCTTAGTGGGGAGAATCTCTTGTACTACCCAAAGGTTGACATGAACATACCCACGCAAAACTTGGTGTGAGCCAATCTATGCGAAAACGCTTTGGGGGTTTACTGAGCAAATCACCATCGTTGCCAGAAAACACGGGCTTTTTCAATACAGTAATAGTTGAGCATACCATACGGTCCATACCCACAAAGACCAAGGCTTAAAATTAGTAAACATCCCTTGATACTACATTATGACGGTTCAAATTATCATAGTGGACAACAAAAACAATCCAATCAATATGAGTTGCCTTGCTCAAACTTATCCGCAAGTTTTACTGTTAAGTAAAAAATTGTCCAACCCCAAGAAGAAAACTACACTTTTCAATTCAAATGCCCAATTTGCGACACGAGAGCAATCCAGAATGCTCCTAGCACTTATAGCATCACTCGGAAAAAAAAAAAAAAAAACCCCAATATTACCAATTATTCATTTCCATCCAATTATAGCTCATACAAAACCATATACTTATAAACTAAGCATCTGTGTAAATAGACCCAAAAAAAAAAATATATTTTGCCTAGGGAGCGTTGCCCCAAACCCCGTGAACTCTGTCCGTGGGGTGCAACTTTCTACTTTCGCTCTTATCAAGCCCCCTACTTCATTTTCGTGTATACGCCCCTGATCCTAGCAACTATATCATCACTCAGACAGACAAATTAAAATAAAAATAAAAATAAATCTCCCAACTTTACCAATTATTCATTTCCATCCAATTAAAAAGCACATACAAAACCATATGCCAATAAACTAAGAATCTATATACTTATATATATATACATATATATATATATATGCCTGTGTATGAGTGTGAGAAACCTAACAAAGCATACCAGAAAATATTCACACAACTTCATCCAACAAACGATGGCAACAAACATGCGTGCGGCTATATAAATATATATATATATTTACACATATGGGATAAGAGAGAGAAATTACCGCAGATCTTGATGGGGGCTTCGAGCTCCAAGAGATTAGGTTGCTGGAGGAAGATTTCTTTGGAAACAGTACAGAGCTGGCGTATCTCGTTCTCCGATAACTGAACTTGCCTTACAGTCCTCGCATGGCGGAACTCCAAAAGCCGAGTGATAATGTCGTCGAGAATTGCAGGTTCAATCTCCTGCCCATTCTGCGCCATCGATCTCTTCTTCTTCCTTCAATCCTTCAATGCTTAATTAGGGTTTCAACAAAATCCGAAACCCTAGATGTCCAAAAAAAAACAACTCTTTCGGTTTCTTGACTCTCTCTCTCTCTCTCTCTCTCTCTCTCTCTCTCTCTATATATTTTTCTTATCTTTGTTTTTCCCTTTGCCTTTATCGGTTTATGCTCTTTCGGAGAGAACAAGAGAGGTAAACAAATACTCTACATAAGTCGTGATATATATATATATATTATATATTATATGTATGAGTGTGTATATATAATGTGTTTGCTTGTGGGAGGGAATGGGGTGGGGAGGAGCGGACTGCAACTCCGATGTGGCGGAGGCGCCTATACCTATGATCAAAATTCGTCGGAGCCGATAAATCCGCTATCTTCTGATGTTACAGCGAGCAGTAAAATACTCCCTAACTTCTAGGAGTAATTAAAATTCAACTGGGCTCCATATCACATCGTTAAACACTATTGAGATATAAATTTGAGAAGCATAATGTTATTCTTTCAAACACATATGATAATAAAATCACTTTCTTTCAAATAATGCTATACTTTTTAAATTTTGAATCCCAAATATTTTTTAAATAAATGTGGTAGTGGTACCACTTCAATCAAAATTTAATGGGTTCTGTCACGCCCTGGAACCGCGGCACGCCACCAAGGCCTTACACAAGTAATTAAAGTTCCAAAATAAGTTTAAAATAAAATTAAACCAAAGAAGCTCAGCTAACAACAAACATTTTCAAAAGTTCATTTTCTAAAGGTTTAAAAGAGTCCCAAGAGACTTTCTCTAAGTAAAAAGTTTGAATTGTAAACGTTAAAAATCGATCGGACAAAAGCCCCTCTGAGAGTTCTATCAATCAATTGCCATGTTTTAACAAGAGTTATAAACACTTTAAGAAAAGTACTAACTATAACCATCCCAATAAATAAATCCCAAGTTCAATCGTCTCAAACCAACAACACTAGTTCCAGATACAACCAATCTATTTAACATTAGTGATAACAGCAACTCCTATAATGCAAAAGCTAAATTATACAAGCTGGTTATTACATGAATTAAAGATCCAACAAAAAATATAAAGAAGTTTAACTATAAATATTACATAAGTCTTAAACCAACCAAAGTATGACTTGTACTACAATACAGATTCAAACCAATTACAACAACATATTGCAAGTTTAGTACTAAAAAGGCAAGTAGTTATTAACAAGGTTACAACTCCTCCCAAAACCCATAAGCTAGCCAAGCCACTTCCTAGCTCACTTCCATGATTCCTCGCTGCGATCACCCACGATGGTTATTTAATAACTACTACAATATATAAGCTATATACTTGTGAGCAATGCCAATCATGAACATGGATAATAAACACGCTCAATTCAACATATTACAAAGAACTATAATCTCTGGCAATTACTAGTTCACTCCCACCACTACTGGCTAGCCCGCGGCTCTACTCCCCAAGCCTACGTGACTAGTCATGACCAACGTCCTCACACGTGCGGTCCCATAGGCCTCTGACGGTCGTGGTCGTCACCACAAAGATTACCTCATGGTCTTTGTGGTATAGAACTAGCAATTTCCATTGACCCAAATAGGCAATTCAGCATGCTCATTTAATCATTACACCGTACTTTCACAAATAAATTGGGCCAACTTTAGCAACATGAAATTTGCCCAATAATAAACTAAGTAAGTTAAATTAAGCAGATTAGGCATGTTTTAGCATCACAATTGAACCCAACATGAAAATCATCAAAATATCAAAATTAACATCACTCACCTCTTGGGTTTCGCTCCTAGTTACAAAATTAGAGTCCTACTATGATCCAGGTATAAATCATATACATAAATTACAAGTTATGAGCTAAAATCCCAAAAAGGTCGCGAAAAAACTGTCACAGAATTCAATAAAATTAGTACCAATAGATTAGACTCACCTCCAGGAGTCCGAATATATAGCCTATTCAAAACCGACGTCGTTAGACGCATCAACCGGCGTCGAGAAAGTCGTTGTCTTTCCATCACAATCTCTCGTAACCCTCTGTATACTAACCAATTTGTAATTTAAAGAAGGCACAAAGGTGGTGATGAATCACCCCCTAGGTGTCTTACTTATATAACTTCCTAATTTTATTATAACAATCCCGTAAGTTTGCTAATTGCAATTACGCCCCTATTAATTATTGTTAGCCTTAAGGTATATTAAGGCATGTTTAATTATGTTTTGATAATGTCAAATATGTTATGATAATTACATGATTCATATTGATTCATTCTTTGTTATTATCATAGTCATTTTCATGCTCATATATAATCTCATGTATTAACTTTGTATTAATATTTTTAACATCTTTGTGTGCATGAGATTTAATTGATGTAGATCAAGATTACAAGGAGCTCAACAAGGATCAAGCTTGAAGACTTGAAGATATTTCATCCTTGGTTGAAGACTAAGACCATCATTGTAAGGCATTTTGATCTCACACTCATAGGGGCTCAAACAAACTCTAAAAGTTAAAGTTTTGAAAATAAATTTTAAGTGGGTCATCTTTAAAGCAATACCCCAACTAATTGGAAACTAATTAAATGTTGAATCTTATATGGTTGGAAAGGTATTTGAATCTAGTTTCCAAAACATCAAACGGATCGCAAATCCGATTTTTGTAGAGGGAGTTATGGCCATTTTAGTAGAGATGTATCTGGCTGTCAAATAGGGAGGGGCAGTCGACTGAAGGCCCGATGCAGTCGACCGAAGTAAGCAGAATGCAAACAGAACCCTCTGTAAACAGATCTCAGTCGACTGCTTCAAGGCCCAGTCGACTGCTTCAAGGTCCAGTCGACTGAATCGACCTGAAAGGCAATAACGGCTAGTTTTTAAAGGGGTTTTTAATTACCAAACTTGCCACCAATGGCTATAATCTTCCAAGGCCTATAAATACATGTTTTCCCAAGCTATTTGGGGTTGAGATTTTAATTGGAAAACATAGTATTGATCACACATCTCTTTGATCTTTAAATATTACCATTTGAGCCCTAGTTGTGTGAGTTTATCAATTTGCTCAAATATTTCATTTGTATTTCTTGAGAGAGCAAAATTGTAGTGAGCTTTATTTGTATTATCCACTCTATATAAAGAGTTTCAATTTGTATCCAAATCAATTGTAAAGAGTGAGGGTTAGTAACCCTTGTGTGCAAAGAAGAGGTGTTCTTCTTTGGGAGAGATTGAAGGCTCTTGTAAAGGTTTGGTGCACACCCGTAAGTGCTCCGGAAACGGTTTGGTCTACACCCGTGAAGTAAATCGGATTAAAGGAATCCTCAAGAGGTGTTCTTGAGGGGTGGACGTAGGCCGCGGGGTGTGATTGCCTTACCACTTGAAAAATCGGTTTGCAAGTCTCTCTTCCCTTCTCTCTTTACATAATTTCTTGTGAGTGTGTTTAATTTGCAATTAAGTTTTTCAAAAGGTTAATTTCCGCTAAAACCTTATTCACCCCCCCCCCCCCCCTCTAAGGTTTCCACATTTGGGCCCACAATTATGAAACTGTATTAAACTATCCCAAATCTAAATAAGTGTTCGTCTATGTCTCGCATGGGTTCTATAAGTGATCCCACATAATTACATGAAGTCGCTAATTAGCCTACTAATTATGTAACGTGTTCAATTCGTGCTCATAAAGGTACCCATAATTGACCCCAAAAGTGGTCATCACCTAATAACATGATATTAACAACAATAAAATAATAAATCATTTAAGCCTTAATAAGCATTTAGGCACATAGGGTATTCCACATATTGCTGTCCCATCTCAACTGGGACCCATCCACACATATCCCAACTTGGGATTGCCATACTGGCCATAACTGGGTTCTCAACTGGACACCCATAATCAACTTAGTGGGTTAATCCCACCTCCAATAAGTGTTACATAACACATTAATTAACATTAACTCATGATTATGCATGCTAAAGCAATATTAAAGATAAACCGTGGGAGCGGGTGTTATAGGTTCACTCCGGAATGGGTATCAGGCCTGCAGTAGTTCGATTTAAGGCTTAAAGGAAGACGCCGCTCGGGCAGTTTTATTTTCAATGACCGAACCAAATATGTTGCCTACGTATCCCCTAGCGGGAATCAGGTCGAGCGTAGTTCATCAAGGTAGGAAGTTTTGAAAATGAAAGGTTTCAAGCAAAATATTTATTGAGGCGATCAAGGTTGATTGGCTGTTTAAATTCAACTCCATCTAGGTCCATGAGATAGGCTACTCCTCCGGAAAGGAGAGTCTTAATGATGTATGGTCCGACCCAGTTGGGTTTGAATTTCCCTCTGGGGTCATAAACAGGTACTTTCAGTTCTTTGAGGACCAGGTCACCCTCAACAAGCTTCCTTGGGCGGACCTTTTTGTTAAAAGCACGAGCTATCCTCTTCTGGTACCCCCGAGTATGGTTTATTGCGGCCAGCCTCTTTTCATCGAGCAACATCAGTTCATCATACCTTCCTCGTATCCATTCTGATTCGGTGATCTCACACTCTGCTAAAACCCTAAGGGAGGTATCTCTACCTCGACTGGGAGAACGGCCTCCATACCATAAACCAGTGAATAAGGCGTAGCTCCTGTAGAAGTCCTCACAGAGGTTCGGTATCCCTACAAAGCAAACGGCAGCTTCTCATGCCAATCCTTATATGTATCCGTCGTTTTCCCCAAGATTGCTTTAACATTCCTATTCGCTGCCTCTACTGCTCCATTCGTCTGGGGCCTATACGGGGATGATTGATGGCGAGTAATCTTATACTTTTCCAAGAGTGGGATAACTTCTCCCTGGAAATGACTGCCATGATCGGAGATAAACTCATTTGGGACCCCATACCTACAGATTATGTTTTTCTCAATGAAACTCACCACGTCCTTGGTTTTCAAAGTTGCATATGAGGCTGCTTCTACCCACTTTGTAAAATAATCAATTGCCACAATTATATACCGGTGCCCATTGGAAGCCTTCGGAACTAGCTCACCAATAATATCGATCCCCCATACGGAAAATGGCCAAGGGGTGGTCATGCTATAGAGCTGTGACAGCGGCGTATGCATCAGATTTGCATGAATCTGACACTTGAGACATCTTCTAACATATTCACAACAGTCTTTGTCCAAGGTCGTCCAATAGTACCCCTGTCGGATGATCTTCTTTGCCAGCATGTGCCCGTTCATGTGGGGCCCACACACTCCCTCATGTATTTTCTCCAACATTCTCTTAGTTTTCTTTCCATGTAGGCACTCCAGATTGTACCCGGTGTAGGACTTCTTCCATAGCTTATCTGCATAAATCACAAATTGAGCGGCGAATCGTCGAATCGTCTTTCTGTCCTTCTCTGAGGCTCCTTCAGGGTATTCTCCTTCTTTGATAAATTTCCACACATCTTCATACCAAGGCACTCCATCTTCTCTTTCTATGGACAGGATCATTTCGAATGACGGCTGGTTCCTCACTTCTATGGATAGCTGGATCATGGCAGTTTTGGAAGGAATTTGGATCATCGAGGCTAAGGTAGCCAAAGAGTCGGCTAGTTGGTTTTCTTCATGAGGGAGATAGTAAAAAGAAATCTTTTGGAACCGCGCTTTCAGACTTTCCAGATAGTCATGGTAAGGTCTCAGCTTCTCATGTTTTACCTTCCAATCCCCTCGGACTTGGGATATGATCAAGTTGGAATCTCCGAAGACATCAATCCGTCTGACTTTCAAGGCCAAGGCTGCTTCCATCCCAATTATGCATGCCTCGTACTCCACGGTGTTGTTGGTTGAGTTATACTTGAGCTTGACGGCTAATGGGGTAGGGGCCACATCGGGTGCTATGAGAATGATTCCAACTCCGTAACCTAGTTGGTTGGCCGCTCCATCGAAGTACATTTTCCACAAATCCTCTTTTACCTCCATTATTCCTTCATCCGGGAACTTGAATTCTCCCTTGTCCTCGGATTCTATGGCGAGATCGGATAAAAATTCAACGACAGCCCTTCCTTTCACAAACTTGACAGTGGCATACTTGATGTCGAACTCAGCTAGCATCATGGTCCAACGAGAAATCCTACTGGTCAAGACGGGCTTTTCGAATAGGTATTTTAATGGGTCCATTCGAGATATCAGGATTACAGGGAAGGCTAACATGTAATGGCGAAGACGACGGGTACACCAAACCAAGGTCCAACAGGCCTTCTCCAAGGGTGAATACTTTAATTCATATCCGACCATTCTTTTGCTCAAGTAGTAAATGGCCTTCTCCACGAGCCCCTCTTCTCCTTCTTGTGCCAACATACACCCCATCGAGTCTTCAGATACGGAGAGGTAAAGTAACAGGGGTCTCCCGAGTGAGGGTGGTGTCAGGATAGGTAGGTTTTGGAGATAGGGTTTGATTTTATTGAAGGCTTGTTGGCAAGGGGCGTTCCACTCAAAATGCTCTCCCTTTCTGTGCAGTTTGAAAAGTGGGTCGCAGGTTAAGGTGAGTTTGGAAATGAAACGGCTGATGAACTGTATTCTCCCCAAGAACCCCCTTAGCTCTTTCTCATTTTTCGGCGGGTTCATTTCGGTTATGGCTTTTATTTTGGTAGGGTCTACCTCTATTCCCCTCTGAGTAATGAGAAACCCCAATAACTTCCCAGTGGTGACTTCAAACGTGCATTTTTGCGGGTTTAGCCTCATTTTGAACTCCCTCAATCTCTCAAAGAACTTTCTCAAAGCCTCCAGGTGCCCTCTCCTTTCTTTGGATTTCACAATCATATCATCCACGTATACCTCCACCTCTTTGTGGATCATGTCGTGTAGTAAAGTGGTGGCAGCCCTTTGATAGGTTGCACCGGCATTCTTAAGTCCGAATGGCATGACCCTATAGCAGTATGTCCCCCATGGAGTGATGAACGTGGTTTTCTCCCTATCCTCGGGTGCCATGAGGATCTGATTATACCCAGAGAATCCGTCCATGAACGATAGAAGCTCGTGCCCCGCAGTGTTATCCACCAACACGTCGATGTGGGGTAGTGGAAAATCATTTTTAGGGCTTGCTCTGTTTAAATCTCGAAAATCAACGCAAACCCTAACGCGACCGTCCTTCTTCGGGACAGGCACAATGTTGGCAATCCACTCAGGATACTCGGTAACCATCAAGAATCCAGCCTTTAACTGCTTTTCAACCTCCTCTTTCACTTTAAGTGCCCATTCCGGCCTCATTCGCCTCAATTTCTGTTTTATGGGTTTTGAATTGGGAAAGAGAGGGATGTGGTGTTGGACTATTTTTGGATCGATACCTTGCATATCATTATAAGACCATGCAAAAACATCTTTGAATTCATTTAATAGATTGATTAGCTCTTTGCTCTCTTTATTGTTAAGTGTTGAGCCAATAAAAACATTTTGAGGATTATTCTCATTTCCTAGATTAATTGTTAGAGTGTCTTCAATGATTTTACATGCAGATTCTTTTTCCTTTTCAATTAGCTTTTGCAATTCAAGGGGTGTTTCATGATCATCACATTCATCACATTCATCAAGCGTATTCGAGTAGGCGGAATCAGTCATGCTTTCATTGATTTTCTTTGGGGTGATTACTGTTGGGTTTGTGCCCTCAAACCATTACTTTCTGTATGAGACATTGACATTTTAATATATGGATATCAGTTTTACATTTTATTGTGTATGTTCTTTTCATGAGATGATTGTTAATCCTTAAGTATTATAGTAAGTAATTCGTGTGTGTATGAGATGCACACAAGTGAGATACGAATTACTATTCTTTAATACTTAGAATGTGTCACAGTGGATGATGAGACTGGATACCTCATCAAGTCTACACTGTAGCATAATTAACTACCATTGGATCGAGTGATTAATCTCAATCACTAGAGTGTAGCTCTTAGTTGATATGCTAGTGCTTATAGTGCATTGACGGACCTGAGTTTCCTATTGACGCTTAAGACTGTCAAACAGTCAATAGGAACTCATAACTTGTATAAGGTACGTGTTCTCAATCTTGAGACGATTATGAACACAGACTGTGGATATGACTGCTTTGACTTACCAATCAGTGAGGTCTATAAAAGATCAACACCTGGGTATCTTGGGTATGTCATATTCATAGGGTTGTGAACATATATTGTCAAGATAGAATCTACCCTCTGTTTCAGAGTAAGCATTCCCTTGAGAATGTCACCAAGTCGATTACTGAGTACTGCAGTCTTGTTGATAAGAGTTATCAACATGTTTGGTAATCATGAAGGGTGAATGGGACTCAAGGAATACAAGAAGTAATCATGATTCAGGTTGACAGTAACAGTTATCCGATTACCTGAATATGATTACGAATGCTGACGGTAGAGGGACATTAGTACAACATACAAGTCTAGTTATCGCTTCGGATATGTTCTTTTGCGTTGGAGTTCAGTTATCGTTTTATAGTGGAGTAAACTTTAACTGACCAGTTAGTTAGTTTGCTGATCAAAGAGTTTGGTCATGGTGATTAACAAACTGGTCTGAGCCAACAATAAAGAGCCTAGGAGGTCCCACTCTTAGCTCCGCAAGGATGCTTGGAAAGATGCTTGAGGATGATGTCCAGACAGGTTCGATCGATCGAAGATGTCTCGATCGATTGAAGTCTGCAGGTTCGATCGATCTAAGATGGTTCGATCGATCGAATGTTCGATCGATCGAAGGCACTTCGATCGCTCGAAGTCTAGGTCGGTTCTGGGAATCTATAAATAGGGCAGCTGCGTTCTGGAAAAGGTTGTTCGTCGTTTTGAACGTCAGAAGCTGCAGAAACTGTTTTGGAGCCCCAAAACCTGCTCTATCCTCTCCATTAGGGTTCCCACCAACCCTAGTCTTTCTGGCAGGCATCCGCAGGAGTCATAAGGGTAAAGATCATCTAGTGGAGGCTGCTGGAAGCTGAAGATCAGAATTGGGTTCAAGACACTAAGGTATAACTCGTGTCCCCTCTTGTGCGCATCTGTAGAATTGACGAGTAGTAGATCCGGGCATGCCAATAAAGTTTCATAACTTGATTTTTCCGCTGCGTGTTTAAACTTTCCATTTAAACCTGTTTTTCCAACAATTGGTATCAGAGCCACGCTCGTTTGGATCTATAGATGCGTTTTTTGGAACACTATTTTGATTTGCATGTTGATTTTAGAACTGTTTTCGAAACTGCATCGTCACAGATCTGTTTCTGCAGTGTTATCACAGCAGTATACAAATCTGTGATTGCATTGGATGCAAGATGGGTTCGATCGATCGAAGTAGTCTCGATCGATCGAACGCTCTGTACTCGAGCGATCGAACAGGTTTCGATCGATCGAAACCTTCTGTTGTTCGAGCGATCGAATAGAGTTCGATCGATCGACACAGACTCTTTGTCAGGTTTTCTGTTTCACAGTTTTAAAAGTATTTTGAAATTAAAAGTTTAATTTTAACGTATTCTGCAAAATTTTTAATCATTCTGTGAAATAGAATGTTCAAGCGATTGAACAGTGTTCAATCGATCGAAGGTTCGAGCGATCGAACGGTCTTCGATCGATCGAACTATGACAGAGAAGTTAGATGCTGTTTTGAGTTCTAATTCAGTATGTAAAGAGTTTATATACTGTGTGAATCAATTAAGGGTTCCAATAGTTATATTTTGTTATATATATGCGTGGATGTGTGTTCAACTAACCTTTTGCAGCAAAAGATTAGTCGCTATCTCCCATGGCGCCAAGAGCATTTAATTTTGTGTTTGAATGTTTTTAGATTGGTGTGTTATTTTAAGTTTGGTTTGGTTTTAAGGCATATGTAAAGGGCGCTGCGACTTCAATCCTACGAAAAGGAAAGTCGCACCGGTTTCCCTAGCCTTTTATTTTGTTGTTGCTATTTCTATTTCTAGATAAATTGTAAGCTTCAAAAGAGGCATAGGTTCAATGTAATAGAATTAGAATATCCATGAAGATGGAGCAAGGAGCCGTTGTCCATGAAGATGGAGCTGGAGGCGATCAAACCAAAAGCAGGTTCTATGGAGATAGAGCCATGGGAGATAGAGGCATCGTTTGGATGTCTTTTATTTCATTTTAGTTTTTTGTTTTATGTGCTTTGTTTGTGATTGGCGTACAATACATTGTTGCATGCACGCAAAACAAGTTTTCTAAAATAAAATTCAAAAACCGTTTTCAACACATTAGTAAACATTAGATGTTTATGGGAAGTGTGTAGAAACAGATTTTCTCAAAAAGCAAAATCCTTTTTTACTAAATCTAGTGGGAGAGGGTCTTATTAATTACACCCACGATCTTCCATTAACGGTTCACTGTAAGATGAGTGATGCATTCTGTGTCACCTCGCCAGGGGTGATCATTCCATACGGAGGATGCATTACTCATTGGTTACTAGATGTGAACTTCTTTTGATAAGGATCAATCAGACGTGTTAGAGGGTGACCACCATACGGAGGCACTACTTGAGACGGTTGTGATTGGATCCTAGTTAATGGTACACACTAGCTAAGCTATGGATAAGGGATCCCACACGGGGCATTATTCAGAAACTTAGAGATCAAATAGGTTCGGAAGTCATAACTTGTTTTGCAAGAGTTGCATAGCGGATAAGTTATGATAAATTGAAAGATCGAACATTGACCACCACACGGAGGCTTTATTCTTTCGTTTCGATATTCCGGCGACTTAGTTTTAAAATAAGAGTTTTAAAAGGATTCTTTTATTTCAAACTGTCAAATTCTGATATCCATATTTATTTTGTTTTGATTTTTTCAGTAAATCATAATGTCTGGATCTGCATTTAGTCCACTTGCCACCATACTCACTCAAAACAAGTTAACTGGAAATAACTACACTGAATGGAAACGTAATCTTGACATCGTGTTAACTGCGGAGGATCACATATATGTCCTCACCACCCCATGCCCCGAAGAACCCGCTGCAAATGCTTCGGCTGCTGCTAGACGCGAGTTCGATAAATGGAAAAAGTCGAATGGGATGGCTCGTTGTTACATATTGGCTTCTATGGCTAATGTGTTACAACACCAATACCAGTCGAACAGTTCCGCCAGTGACATTATCGAATCCCTGAAAAAGATGTTTGGGGAGCATGGCAGGCCTGCCAGACAGGTAGCTATGCAGAAGATAATGAGTGCTAAGATGTCGGAAGGGACTCCAGTCAAAGAACATGTTTTGAAAATGATTGGTTATTTAAACGAGCTGGAGACCCTAGGTGCCAACATCGATGCACAGACCCAAGTTGATATGATCCTCAATACGCTGTCGCCATCATTCGCTCAATTTAAACTGAATTATAATATGAATAAAATGGATTTTTCAATGAGCGAATTGATGAGCTCTTTATTGGCAGCGGAAGGGGTGATCAAACCTGGGGGCAGCGTTTTAAACGTTGAGAAAAGCGCTTCCTCTTCCCGATCTATGCCGAAAGGAAAGAAAGGGAAGAAGAAGGCTAGCACTGGTGGTTCAAGTGTTGGACCAGTCCCTAAGATTGCAAAATCTAAGGGAAAAGGTAAGGGCAAAGGGAAGGTGGGTGGCCAAGGCAAAGGAAAGTGTTTCCAATGCGGTGAGAAGGGCCACTGGAAGAGGAACTGTCCAGAATTCTTAGCTACAAGAGTTCAAGGTATGATTGAATCACATGTGATTGAAGTAAGTTTTATAACGGATACTTCAAACACTTGGTGCATTGATTCTGGTGCGACTAACCATATCTGTAATTCATTGCAGGGGTTCAGATCAACCAGGAAGTGCAGTGATGGGGAAATCGTACTTACTCTAGGTTCTAGCGCAACCGTTTCTGCGGTTGCTATAGGAGTCGTAGTTTTAGAATTTCTAGACAATAAAGTTTTGATTTTATCAGATGTACTTTACGTCCCTTCAATGAGACGTAATTTAATTTCAGTTTCTAATTTATCGAATAATGGTTATTCTTTTAATTTTGGAACTGAAGTTGTGATTAAAAGAAATAGTTCTTTTATATGTTCTGGTGTTAAATCAAATGGTTTGTATGTGATTACTCCCAATATTTCTAAAGATTCTTGTATGGAACTTAATAACTCAGTGATAACTGTACCATCTAAAAGAAAGAGACCTTCCACTAATCCAACAAAGCTTTGGCATATGAGGCTTGGTCATATCAATCTAAATAGGATTGGCAGACTAGTCAAAGAAGGGGTCTTAGGCGATTTGGTTCTCGAACCAATAGAAGTCTGCGAGTCTTGTTTAGAGGGTAAGATGACCAAAAGGTCCTTTCCTGCAAAGGGCAATAGAACCAATGCATTGTTGGAATTAGTTCATACTGATGTGTGTGGACCAATAAATATTAGAGCAAGGGGTGGTTATGAGTATTTCATAACATTTACTGATGACCACTCTAGGTATGGATATGTGTACCTAATGCAGCACAAGTCTGAAGCCTTTGAAAAGTTCAAAGAGTTTAGGGCTGAAGTGGAGAAGCAATTGGGCACACATATCAAGGCCATTCGATCTGATCGAGGTGGCGAGTACCTCTCTAATGAATTTATTGATCACCTCGTACAGAATGGGATTCTGTCACAGTTGACTGCACCTGGCACGCCTCAGCAAAATGGTGTAGCGGAGAGAAGGAATCGGACTCTTTTAGACATGACTAGGTCAATGATGAGTTATTCTGAGTTACCTTTATTTCTTTGGGGTTATGCTTTGGAAACCGCTGCTTACATACTAAATCTAGTACCAAGCAAATCTGTTCCCAGGACACCACGAGAGATGTGGATTGGGCGCAAGCCTTCTTTGCAACATCTCCGGATATGGGGATGTCCGGCACATGTGCTAAAAGGAAAGATGAGCAAGTTGGATTCTAGATCGGAAGTATGTTACTTCGTGGGGTATCCAAAGGGTACTTATGGATGGTATTTTTATGATCCAAGAGAACAGAAGGTGTTCGTCAGTACGAATGCTATTTTCTTGGAGGATGATTATATCATGAACCATAAACCTAAGGGAAGGATAGATCTTAGAGAGATAGAAGGAGAGCCCTCAGTCCAACCCGTAGTTAATAACGATGTAAATCAGGAAAACACCACTTCTTCACCTTTTTCCGCACCAGTACCTCGTCGTAGTGGGAGGATTATCAGCCAGCCTGATAGATACATGTTCTTAGGAGAAGTTTTTGAAGCTGTCTCCATAGAATCTGAATCTGATCCTACCACATACGAAGAGGCAATGGCTGATGTTGATTCAGCTCATTGGGTTAAAGCTATGAAGGCTGAATTGGAATCTATGGATTCTAATCAGGTCTGGGATCTTGTAGAACTTCCAGCCAATATTAAACCCATTGGCTGTAAGTGGGTCTACAAGAGGAAAAGAGGATCTGATGGAAAGGTTGAGACCTTTAAGGCAAGGCTTGTTGCGAAAGGTTATACTCAGAGGGAGGGCATTGACTATGAGGAAACCTTCTCGCCGGTGGCCATGCTCAAGTCCATCAGAATACTCTTATCCGTTGCTGCATGCCTAGATTTTGAGATCTGGCAGATGGACGTCAAGACTGCATTCTTGAATGGCAATCTTGAGGAGGACATCTATATGCAACAACCAGAAGGGTTCATAGCTGGTCGGAAAGATAACTTGGTATGCAAGTTGCAAAAGTCCATTTATGGGCTTAAGCAGGCATCCAGAAGTTGGAACATACGATTTGACCAAGCGGTCAAATCGTTTGGTTTCATACAGAATCTGGATGAACCTTGTGTATACAAGAAGAGTGAAGGGAAAGTGGTGGCTTTTCTTGTGCTTTACGTTGACGACATTCTACTCATTGGAAATGATGTAGCGGCATTGTCAACGGTCAAGGTTTGGCTAGCTAGTACTTTCGATATGAAGGATCTAGGAGAGGCGAGCTATATTCTTGGGATAAAGCTCTTTCGGGATCGCAAGCGAAAGATAATGGGATTATCTCAAGCTGGTTATATCGATAAGGTGCTAACTAGGTTTTCAATGGATAATTCGAAGAAAGGTTTGTTACCTTTCAGGCATGGTTTAGCGTTCTCCAAGGACCAGTGTCCAAAGACACAGGAGGAGAGGAATCGCATGACAGGAGTTCCCTATGCTTCTGCAGTGGGAAGTCTCATGTATGCGATGTTATGCACTAGACCAGATATCTGCTTTGCTGTTGGCATGGTTAGCAGATATCAGTCGAACCCGGGTCCAGAGCACTGGACAGCCGTTAAGCACATTCTTAAGTACTTGAGAAGAACTAAAGATTACATGCTTATGTACGGTGGTAGTGAGTTAATTCCAGTGGGATACACTGACTCGGACTTTATGTCAGATAAAGATTCGAGGAGGTGGTGCTGTCAGTTGGAGGAGCATTAAGCAGAAATGCATTGCAGACTCAACTACAGAAGCTGAGTATGTGGCTGCTTGTGAAGCCGCAAAGGAAGCTGTTTGGCTCAAGAAGTTCCTTATGGAACTCGAGGTGGTACCAGCGTCGCTGTCGCCTATTACGCTTTATTGTGATAATAGTGGGGCAGTGGCTCAGTCCAAGGAGCCAAGGAACCACGGAAAGGGAAAGCACGTAGAGCGGAAATATCATCTTATCCGAGATATTGTTCAACGTGGAGATGTGACTGTTACCAAGATTGCCACAGCTGACAATCTTGCTGATCCGTTTACAAAGGCCTTGCCACAGAAGGTCTTTGATCGTCATCTAGATAGTCTAGGTCTTAGATGTAGTTCTGAATGGTTATGAGTGCAAGTGGGAGTTTGTTGGGTTTGTGCCCTCAAACCATTACTTTCTGTATGAGACATTGACATTTTAATATATGGATATCAGTTTTACATTTTATTGTGTATGTTCTTTTCATGAGATGATTGTTAATCCTTAAGTATTATAGTAAGTAATTCGTGTGTGTATGAGATGCACACAAGTGAGATACGAATTACTATTCTTTAATACTTAGAATGTGTCACAGTGGATGATGAGACTGGATACCTCATCAAGTCTACACTGTAGCATAATTAACTACCATTGGATGGAGTGATTAATCTCAATCACTAGAGTGTAGCTCTTAGTTGATATGCTAGTGCTTATAGTGCATTGACGGACCTGAGTTTCCTATTGACGCTTAAGACTGTCAAACAGTCAATAGGAACTCATAACTTGTATAAGGTACGTGTTCTCAATCTTGAGACGATTATAAACACAGACTGTGGATATGACTGCTTTGACTTACCAATCAGTGAGGTCTATAAAAGATCAACACCTGGGTATCTTGGGTATGTCATATTCATAGGGTTGTGAACATATATTGTCAAGATAGAATCTACCCTATGTTTCAGAGTAAGCATTCCCTTGAGAATGTCACCAAGTCGATTACTGAGTACTGCAGTCTTGTTGATAAGAGTTATCAACATGTTTGGTAATCATGAAGGGTGAATGGGACTCAAGGAATACAAGAAGTAATCATGATTCAGGTTGACAGTAACAGTTATCCGATTACCTGAATATGATTACGAATGCTGACGGTAGAGGGACATTAGTACAACATACAAGTCTAGTTATCGCTTCGGATATGTTCTTTTGCGTTGGAGTTCAGTTATCGTTTTATAGTGGAGTAAACTTTAACTGACCAGTTAGTTAGTTTGCTGATCAAAGAGTTTGGTCATGGTGATTAACAAACTGGTCTGAGCCAACAATAAAGAGCCTAGGAGGTCCCACTCTTAGCTCCGCAAGGATGCTTGGAAAGATGCTTGAGGATGATGTCCAGACAGGTTCGATCGATCGAAGATGTCTCGATCGATTGAAGTCTGCAGGTTCGATCGATCTAAGATGGTTCGATCGATCGAATGTTCGATCGATCGAAGGCACTTCGATCGCTCGAAGTCTAGGTCGGTTCTGGGAATCTATAAATAGGGCAGCTGCGTTCTGGAAAAGGTTGTTCGTCGTTTTGAACGTCAGAAGCTGCAGAAACTGTTTTGGAGCCCCAAAACCTTCTCTATCCTCTCCATTAGGGTTCCCACCAACCCTAGTCTTTCTGGCAGGCATCCGCAGGAGTCATAAGGGTGAAGATCATCTAGTGGAGGCTGCTGGAAGCTGAAGATCAAAATTGGGTTCAAGACACTAAGGTATAACTCGTGTCCCCTCTTGTGCGCATCTGTAGAATTGACGAGTAGTAGATCCGGGCATGCCAATAAAGTTTCATAACTTGATTTTTCCGCTGCGTGTTTAAACTTTCCATTTAAACCTGTTTTTCCAACAATTACAACATACATAGAAATTGAAAGACACCTCATTTGGGCCATTACAGACTCTGGGTGTGGGGAAAACCTATCACTAGACTCAAAAACCCACACTTTCTTGTTCTCTCCCCCCAGATTGGTGATGAAGCATTCTTCCAGATCTCCTGCCTTGGTAATCTCTTCCATCTTTTCTTTCTCGGCCTTTCCCTTGTCGGTTTCCCTCTGATCTTCCTCATCTTCTCCACTCTCGGTTGCTTCTTCCATCAGACCTTCGACGTATTCGCCCTTGGCTTTTCCAGGATCCGCTTTCAGAACCTCCATGCCTTCTTCATCCAACAGATTTTTCATGGCAGAGCCGTCTAGCGTACCAATTCAGTCCTTGGCAACAACAGGCTTTTCAGGTATTTGCAAGAACGGGTCTTTGTACTTGGAAAATTCATGGGAGAAAAAGATCTCGAACCCTGGCTTCAGACATTTGTCCTTCTGGTCCATCCATGGTTCTGGAAAACCACAGAAAGGGAAATGTTATCCTTCCTTTACAAAATACCCATTGAGCGTCTTTTGGTAAGGGTCTAGTGGTGCATTAACAGCTTTCTTCCTTGCCCTCAGTTCCTTCTTCGTCGGCTGGTACCCCAGACCGTGAGTGTGAGTCTGGGTGGGGATTCTTGGAGACTCTGGCAGACCCTGAAGGTTCTTTCCCAACCCTAATCCTGGAAAGAAACCCATTCTCTTCATGATCCCTGCGACCACCGGGCTGGCATACTGGTCAAAATGGAGCGGTAGAAACTCTCTCGGCTTTTCCTCTTCCAGCATGCTGATGAACTCGAACCCCCCTATTTTCGTTTCTTCTTCTTGCAGCTGTAATTCTAGAACCGGTACGCTTGATGATGCTTCAGACAAACGAACCCAGCTGTCCCCGAGAATGTTGCAGACCTGGCCTTTCCAAACGCATTTGACCTTTTGATGAATGGTGGATGGTATGGCACCCAAGCTATCCAACCACGGCCTCCCTAGCAGTAGATTGAAGGAGGCAGGGATATCGATGATTTGGAATTCAGCTTCTTTGTGCATTGGCCCGATAGCAAGATTAAGAAAGATAATGCCCATGACTGCTCTCAGGGTGTTGTCATATGCCCTGACCTTTTGTTGAGACGGCACAAAGGAAGATTCATCTAAACCCATTCGCTTGGCTGTGCGGAAGGGACATACATTTAGAGCAGATCCATTGTCAACGAGACAAGCGGGCACGGTGTTCCCCAAACATTCGACAGTGACGTACAATGGCTTGTTGAGCATGGGTCCTCCCGGAGGTAAGTCATTTGTTGAGAAGGTAATAGCCGTAGTCGGAATTTTACCGATCAGCCCTATGAGGTCCTCCGGGGTGGTGTCGATGGACACGTCAGTTTGGTTCAGAGCGTCTAGTACCGCCTGTCTATGGCTTTTGGAGGCAATCAGCAACCCCCAAATGGTGATATTGGCCTGAGTTTTCTTCATCTGCCTTAGAACTCTGTCTTCTTCCTCTTCTTCATTCATCTTCCCTTTTCCTTTGTCCAAATCTCTCCCCGGATGATCCTCCTCCAGCTCATGTGGCTTAAAGTGTCTGCCTGACCGAGTTAGATGACTGATTTCTTCTCTCGCCCACAGATTGTCGATTTCTGAATCAATTTTCACAGTACCCTCCACTACCTCTGTTTCTTTATCACTTTCATACCAGAGGTCATCTTCCACCTGGCTCACGTTCTGATCGTTGCTCCTTTTCACCTACCAGTCTGACTGCCCCATTTCCCTCTTCTCCAGTTGATCCTCCAAAGCACAGATTGTCGAATCTTTAGGCAGTTGATATGGCTTTCTTGGTGTCCCGGCCTTGGTGATTAGCCTAGACGGATCGAAGGTTGCTTCTTCTATCCCCAAGAGATAAAGGCCCTGCGGTGGTGGCACAACTCGATGATTCGGAAGCGGATTTCTAGTAACATTCGGGGCTTTGGTGGGTGGTTCTGAAATTACTTTGTTATCAATGAGGTCTTGAATCTCGTGCCTTAATCTCATACACCTATCCGTTGAATGACCTTTCTGTTGATGAAATTTGCAAAAGAGGTCTCCTTGAAAATTTGGCGGAAGCGGACTTGGTAGGGGTCGAGGTTCCAACTGACAGAGATGCCCCTTTGCTAACAGCCTGTCAAGAGCGGTCGATAGTGATACCCCCATATCTGAGAATTTTCTTGGTGGCTTATCTCCCCCTCCTTTAGGGTAACTTCTTGTGATATCAAATTTTCTCTCTGGCTCGCTGAGTGCATTGACGTCAGTAGGGCCGGGGTGACCCCCCGAATGTCCTCCACCTGGTCCATAGTTCGGTCTCCTGTATCGGTTTGGCTGTTCTTCCTTTTTGATGGTTCCTTCTTGAATCGTATCCTCAATTCTTGTTCCTACATCAAACACCTCAGCAAAGGTGTTTATGGATTGGAACCTCATTTTCTCTTGATAGACCGGCTGCAGGTTCTTCATTAACATCCGGATCTGTTCTTTCTCAGACGGCCTCTGCACCATCTTTGCGGCCTTCCCTCTCCATCGGCCCAGATACTCAGCGAATGACTCTTTGCTTCCCTGCCTGGTTGTTTCTAGATCTCGGACGGTAACGTATAAGTCTTGATTGTACTCATATTGGGCCACAAATGACTTCACGACTTCCTCCCAAATTCTGGTTTTGCCTGGCTCAAGTGTAAGGTACCATGATAGAGCAGCTCCGGTCAGGGTTTGTTGAAATAGCACAGCCATCATGGTAGTGCTTAAACCGCTAGGTTGAAAAGCCCCTATGCACATTCGAATATGATTGCGAGGATTCCCGGTGCCGTTAAATTTATCAAAAACCGGCATTTTGAACCCAGCAGGCAGCGTCTCGTGGACCCCGTCATACAGGCCTTCTAACTCCATCAGATAGGTATCAACTCCCTGAGCCTTGCGCATCACCCTTTCCAACTTCTCTATTTTCTCGGTCAGTAGCTTCTCCTTCTCAGCTTTCTCTCTGTCTCTGTTGGCCCGTAGTGCATCCGTCCACTGTGTTTCCTGATCATCGAACCAATCTCCTTCTCCTCCCCCCAAAGGTGGGTCCATAATAGGTGGATTCACATGTGGTGGTCGGCGGTTCAGTTCTTCTATCATCCCCATCATGCGGTTCATGTTTTCGGCCTGTCTCCTCATCTGTTCCGCTTGCTGTTCTACTAGTACCCTTAACCCGGTCATCTCTTCGTTGTTTCTCTCTTCAGCCATATCATCGTATCCCCTCCTTACTAGCCTTGCTGTAGGATCCCTAAACCACGCTTGATTTGCTATTTTCGCTCCTACAGTAAATTTTGAAATTTTCTCTTTTAAAATCTTTTTATCTTTCTTTTATCAAATAAAGGTATTACAACTTTCCTTTTATATGTCATGCGGATGCAATGCATGTGTGCGTGTGTGCCTATTCTATATGCCAAAGAAAAGAGAAAATCCTAATCCTAACACATAAGGCACATAAACACATAAAATCCTTACTCATGTCAAGTGTGTTGATTTCTCCTTTCATTGTGATCCTCCTACTCTCTCAAGGTTTGGATATTAAAAAAATTTTGAAATTCATTTGAAGGGCATTTCCTTAAACGATGGGATCTTTCAAAGACGATTCCCAATGATCTTGAATCTTTTAACAAAAATGAGGATGTGAAATTATTTCTCAACAAAGATGATTTGAGTCAAAATTTTGTTTTGGAATTTTTTGCGAAAAGCATTTTTCAAAAAACTAATTCCTAAAAATGATCATATGAAAATTTAGTTTGCAGCCTTGCTTGACCGAAAAAAAAAACAATCTGGTTTGCTCTTAAAACTTTTTGGGTAGAAGGATCACACGATGGATTATCACCATACTTTTCTTGAACTTGGATGCATACAAGGTCAATGATGCTTAGCTTAACATGATATAAGAAGTATAATCTTACAATCAAGGTTCAGCATGTTCTCCAAATATCGCGGAACATGAGGAGAAATTGCTAAAAGGTGATTAAAAGATTATACATCTTTCATCAAGCAAGTATCATCATCATCTCAAGTAATCCCTTCTGGGCATACAAAACTTCCTAGCACATAATCCTAATCAAGAATTAATTTCCTAAGATTGAAAGGTTCTATAGAAGCTACTATGCAAAGGCTGGGTTTTGGTCAAATAAGGGACCCTTGACACACATCCGATAGGATGCTTAATATACCAAATCATGGTACGAGATCAAGGGTGATCACATAGTCCCATGATGACTTGACCAACCGGGTTGCCTCGAGCCTCCAAGGTCATAGTTCCGTGCAATCGACTGGCTGGACATGCAAGTGAAATGCCACAGGCACACAGAGATTAATTAATTCAATCAAAAGGATATATTTCAAGTCTAATCCTCAAGTGAACCCAAAATCAGAAGTCTGGTCTGCGAAACTAGAGATTCTGGGTTCGATCCCCAGCAGAGTCGCCAGATTATGGATATCGCAGGTTGACTTACCCACAACTTTTCTTCTTAAAACTTCTTTTCCAAATTCAAAAACAAAATGAGTCGCCACTTAATTTTTAAAAGGAAAATTAAGAAACCATTTCAAAAAGAAACTGATCTTTTGTGAAACCAAAGATTTGACTAGGTCCGGGGATTATGGAATGAAAAGGGAAGGAGCCCGATGGACTAAAACACCCATTTTCATCCTATCTCGCGATAGGTGTCTACTTAACATCCTTTTAATCCAATTATTAATCTAAGTATGCCCTCAATTAATATATATATATATATATAAATATACATTACAAAAGCATGTCTGAATGGTGTAAGATTGCAAAGGGGAAAATATCATTCAAAATCAAGTAATTCAATTAGCAAACAACATGATATGCAAGATAGAGAACAAGGGAACTTACCCGGGATCCGGCCGCGAATATTAAACGTGCAATGCATAAAAAGTAAAGAAATCCTACTAAAAAGGGTCTCTAATCACATATATACACATAAGGCAAGACTTAATTCTAAGGTGTCGTAAAAAAAAAGGCTTGAAAATCAATAAAATCAATAAATGAATAAACTAGAGAGAATTTTGAGAAATCATACCTTAACAGCGCTACAAAACAAAGGGTTAGTCCACATTCTTTAAACAAGGTATATTATTGAATCCTAAGCAATATGCTCTAGCTAAAATAAGTCCTAATTACAAGTATCAACATGTATGGATGAATATATATACATGAACAAGAATAGACTATGAAATACTCGGTGATTTAAATCGCTTAAACTTTGAATCCAAGCTTAACTAATCATTGTTGAACCATGGTTTGAATCTTGACTCATGAAAACATCATCTAAACCATTATTCATAAGATTGATGGAAACTTATTGCAAAAATTCTAGAAATTGCTGAGAGCAGGTCATGACTTTAAAAAGATTAAAAGTATGGTTCCCGTGGTTTGATCTTGATGAATTTTGGACACAAGATGCCTTTATGTGTCTAGTTTTTAACCAAAAAAAGAAATAAAAGTTCCAACGGTTGGATCTCCGGGAATTGGGCAAAAACCAGACATCACTCAGCATTCTACAACCTTCTGTCCAGAGTTCTTGCACGATTTTCTAAAAATAGCAAAAAGATCATAAATGCTTTGTTCTTTTTAGGGTGACCTCCTAACACATTGATCTACTTAGAAAAAATTATTTTGGGTCACAAACATCTTATTAATGCTCTGATTTACTAATTTCAAAAACGTTTTACTGTTCTGAAACTATTCTGAAACTTTGGACATATTGTGGTTAACTCACAAAACCCATGATCAAACCCCTCTAAACATAAAACCACCTTAAAACAAAAATTACAAATGTAGAATATTGTGTTATTGACACTTTCCCGTTGGTTTCACTTGATTTCAACGGTTAGATTTTGAACTAAAAATCTTTGATCAAAAACAGTTTGTGAACTCACTGTTTTTGTTTATCAAGTTCAACTTTTATTGGTTAACCCCAACTATTAAACCATGAAGTTGGACTTACACAAAACCATTTTCTCCTACCATTTGATGGTCATTGGAGATGAAGACATGACTAACACTCATGAGTCTCAAAGGAGTATAGAAAGGACTCCATGAAACATCAAGTTTAGAGAACCCAAGTCATGAGTATGAACTTGGATCCATCTATTTGCTTATAAAATGAAGTGATGACCCAAACTTTGACTCCCATGGGAAGCATAAGCTT
Source organism: Hydrangea macrophylla (assembly GCA_033977485.1). NCBI lineage: Eukaryota > Viridiplantae > Streptophyta > Magnoliopsida > Cornales > Hydrangeaceae > Hydrangea > Hydrangea macrophylla. The sequence goes on from CM066989.1 coordinate 15,450,898, forward strand.
ACATGGGATTCAAAAGATCATGTTCAAGAGATTTCAAGAGAGATATTGAGAATCTCTAAGAGTCTCAAGAAGGAAGTGTGATCAACAAAAGAAATAGAGCAAAGAAAATAAAAAATAGCTTGAAGATTGAAGATTCAAAAAAAGAAAGGATGTAAATAAACAATTTATGGTTAGAGGATCACCTCCAAACTATCCTCAAAGTTTCTCTCCTTTGAAGATTTTCCAAGCTCTTCCTCCTAGTTTTCTAAACTCTCTCTTCTTCTTTCAAGATGTGTTAGTGTAATGGTAGTGGTTCCTTGTGTTTTCTAGGTGTATCTCTCCCCTTCTCTCTTGTGTCCTCCCAAGGAAGATCCTCCCTCTTTTATAGGCAAAATTACCAAGTATTTTCAGTGAATTCGGAGTAAAAGACAGGTATAAATGTATCATTTGGTGGTACAATATGTACTTCCTGAAATTAGACAGACTGCTGCCTAGGGCGGCAATCAAAAGTTGTTTGCGGCAGTCCGTGACTACCGTAGCGGCATTCAATGACTGCCGCGACGTCACTCAATGACTGCCGCGCGGCTCTCAGTAAGTGCCGCGAAAAATTATTGATTGCCGTATTTTGGTCAACATTACTTTATCAGTTTTTTGTTTTTATCCGCATACATATACGTATTGTACCACAAAATATGGACTTTAAAAGCAAACAACAGTCAAAAAATGTCGGCGGCACTCGGTGAATGCCGAACCGGCACTCACTGAGTGCCGTCCGGCACTTACTGAGTGCCGCGTATGACTCCGTGTGCCTTTTTTGCTGAATTTCCCTTTTTAGGTCTTTTCTTTCTTCCTTTTACTTTAAAAAAACTTATTTTCAAAGATCTTTTCCAAAAATGGTGTTTTACACCCGAATTCTCCTAAATACTTGGTATTTTCTTATTTTTGTGAAATTTTATCGCGTTTAGAGAATTTTCTGAAGAGCTTGGAATACTTCGCATCTTTTCGGTCCTTATCATCATCGAACGTGGAGGTGACGCTCTCCTAAATTCGGCGGTCGGTCAAAATTGGGGTGTCTACATTGCCCAACTGAGAAATTATTCAAAATTAAAATAATCAAAACTAACATATAGGATACACATTTGAGTGAGAAGTTATCCCAAGTGAGCGTCACTATGGGTCCACATGAGGAGGGAAGATATATTCATGATGGTCACTTAGGATAATTTTTCCATTTGAGAAGGGAAGATAAAGTGAATTTTCCAAGCTTTCTTTCATAGAGAACATAGTTGAAGCTGAAGCCAGTTGTACAAAAAACCTGATGGACCGAACCATTTGATCAATTTGGGTGGTTTTTAATAAACTCAGTTAAAAACCGAATCGAACCAACTGAAAACGGACAAAACCAACCTAACTGACCACTAACGAACAGTTTTTAAAATAAGAAAAAACGGAGGGGAAAAAGAAAAAACTAACCAATGTACACCCCTAGTTGAAGCAATGAGCTTAGAAGTGATTAGCTAGAAGAGCTTTTTATCCATTTTAACTTGAAGTCACACAAAGATTCGGGAGCATGGTTGTCAATATTAGAAAATGTAGAGTGAGACCCAAGAGAGCATAATGCATATTCGAAAGTTAAACGATTGTTTTTTTATGACATGGGGGAGGAGAAGATTCAAACAATACCAAAGAGGGGACTTATATCTCGAGCTCTTTGCCACTTGTTAAACGAGCATTCTCAGAGCGCTTTTTGAGTTAGAAATAAGAAATGTTTTAACAAGCTTCAATCAAGTTGTTTTTTAAGGTTCAACTTTTTAAACAATCAGTCAACTTTTTAAACAATCGCTTATAAGTGATTATTGACCTGAAAAGTAGAATCCCAAACAGACTCTTGCCTTCGATGATGTAAACTAATTCACATCAGCTCAAACCATAAATGAGATAAAAGAGATTATAGATTCCAAGATAGAATACATACGTGCAAGTGAAGCAACGGAATACTTAGTGTAATGAACACCAGTCCTCCAATAATATAGTAGCTTTGAGCTGTCACTTTGACATTTCCAAGCACGAATTGTCTATGAATAGCAAGTTTTATGCTAAATTCATGTATCTCATAATCACGAAGAACTTGCATAAGTACACTATCACCCATATGTTTTTTGGTAAAAAGGGAATTAAAATTTAGGCGGCGTCCTTGCATAAATGGAATTGAAATTCAGCCACCAAGAAGTAAAAATTAGCAAAAATTAATATAGTTATACAACATGCTAAATATCATCGGCAAACCACTTATATCGATTAAGCCACTTAACGGTTGGCCTAATGACTTCCTATTTACCACTAGGCTATTTGTTCATGTCAATATATGGCACTATTGATGATTATGTGATCGAGAAAAAATTAGCCCACATCACTGTCACCATCACCTATGTATTCAATAACTATGATTCTCCATTAGTATGGGGCCCACTTGGACCCACATAAATTAAATTCGGGTGGATAACACTGTAATACCCTATATTTTTGGATGTATATTAATAATGTGAGATTTAGTATATTTGTCTTGATTGTTTCTATAAAGCCTTTCCTAATCGATTGGACTTGTACCAATCGATTGACCTCATGACCTTCTTAAGCAATTGGACCCATCTCAATCAATTAAACCTTGGCTGATATGAATCAATCGATTTGACCTATATCAATCGATTGATAGTTAATCGACTGTTCTCAATCGATTGAATGGGGTTAGAACTTCCAAGTTTGCATAGGGAGCTGCCACCTGCCCCTCTATTTCCCTATATATATATGTGTGATATATTTGTGTGTGTGTGTGTGTGTGTGTGTGTGTTTTTGACAGAATTATATATAGAGAGAGAAGAGATATTTGTGTTATATATATATTTTCATATATATATATATTCTCATATATATACTTACACCACACATATATATACACATTGAAAGGAAGAAGGAGAAAGAGGCAGAAGAAGAGGACATAGAAGGATAAGAGGAAGAGACCATTCAAAACTCACACAAATACCCACCTTGTTCATTTTGTGAGTCCCAAATTCACTCATTATTTTCAGTGTAATGTTTTTAGAGGTTTAAACGTAAAGAAAATGAACCCAAATGGATTCCCGAATTAGTATTCGATCACTATAATTCGATCACTATTATTCTCCATTAGTATGGGGCCCACTTGGACCCACATACCAATTAAATCCGAGTGGATAACACTGTAATACCCTATATTTTTGGATGTATATTAATAATATGAGATTCAGTATGTTTGCCTTGATTGTTCCTATAAAGCCTTCCCAATCGATTGACCTTATGACCTTCTAAATCGATTGAACCTAGGTCGACATGAATCAATCGATTGGACCCATATCAATCGATTGAACAAGTCAGAACTTGATCTCCAAGTTTGCGTAGGGAGCTGCCACCTGCCCCTTTTTCCCCTGTATATATGTGATATATTCATATGTGTGTGTGTTTTGACATAATTAGATATATAGAGAGAGAAGAGATATTTGTGTTCTATATATACTCTCATATATATATATATATACTTACACCACATACATACATATATATATATATACACACATTGAAAGAAAGAAGGAGAAAGAAGTAAAAGAAGAGGACAGAGAAGAAGAAGATGAAGAGGCCATTGGAGCTCAAAGCTCGAAACTCATCCAAACACCCCCCTTGTTCATTTGGTGAGTCCCAAATTCACTCAGTATCTTCAGTGTAATGTTTTTAGAGGTTTAAACGTAAAGAAAATGAACCCAAATGGATTCCCGAATTTCAAGGCGTCTTTACTCAGTGAGAGAAGATGACCTTCTCAATCGATTCGAAAGGTTACAATCGATTGAACTTTTATCAATGGATTGAATTTTTATACACACACGACGACATATATTTTGGTCTTGTTTTTCGATTTCTCTGCTCCTTTTTTTTAATGTAAAATGTTATTTGTTTGCAGTCCAGTGTTTACCGGGATTTGGATGTTTTAATTTCATCCTTAGCACATTGTATATCAGCATGGCCCGCTACAGATGATAATCATCTCCAAATCCAACACAAGAAGATCAAAGTATGTACATACATATACCGTGTGTCTTGGGGCTTGCTTACTTATTTTCTTTTTCGATTTCTCTTCTTAATTTACTTGCTAATTAAGTATTGTTATGGTATAGGGTAAGGATTGTAGATGTATAGGGTTATCACATTTTGATGTTACAATGTGGTGGTAATGACAGAAAGAGTTTGGTTGTGGGGTGTTAGCCGAAGTGGTAGAGGTGGTGGTTAGAGAGGGGAGGGGTGGCGGTCATCGCAGGTTAGGCATTGTAGGGGTGGTCTCAAGAGGTGGGAAAAGTGGTAGCAGGAGGTGGTGGAAGGGGTGCTGGTAACGGCGGATAAGGTTTGATTAGGGTTCGATGATGAAGATAAGAGTATTTTAGTCTAAGACGTATTGAGAGGACTTATTCTTAATGATAGATTTAAGTTATCCTTAATACTAAGAAATCGTATGTTAATGGCATTTTCACAATTTTCTTTAAAAAAAAAAAAAGAAAGAATAAGTAGGCATGAAAAAAGAAGTGCGTCTGGTATATGATCGTTTTAGTTTACTTTTTCACAGCTTTAAAAGAATTTGATTCATTTTTAAGCTATAAGATAATTTCTCTTTTGAAATATCTGATTTTTTTTTTGCTAGGTTTAAAAAAGTCTCTTGTTAAAAAATAAATTATTTTAGGGTAAAAAGCATTTTGCCCCCTCAAATTATACACGCTTTTGCAATTTACACCCCGAACTTTAAAATGTTGCAATGTCCCCCCTAAACTTCAAAAAGTTGAAATGTCCCCCCTGAACTATCGTCTGTGTTACAATGTTCCCCTTGAACTAACTTTCGTGTTGCAATATCAACCCTGCCATTACATTCCATCAAGAAATGTGATGGAATTTGCTCATGTGGGATACACATGCCAAATTTCAAGGGCATTTAAGACATTTCACCTTTCGCTTCTAAATTAAAAATCATAAAAATCATAAAACTCAGTTAATTTAACTGGGCTGCCCTTTTCTTTATTATGTTAATTTGTTGTGTAACAATAAAAAGTTGGAGTTTTTACAATTTTTATGATTGTTAATTTAGATGGGGATAGTGAAATGTCATAAATGCCTTTGAAATTTAGCATGTGCTTCATATACGAGCAAATTCCTCACATTTCTTGATGGAATGTGATGGCAGGGTTATCTTTGCAACACGAAAGATAGTTCAAGGGGAACATTGCAACATAGATGATAGTTTAGGGGGGACATTTTCAATTTTTGAAGTTCAGGGGGACATTGCAACTTTTCAAAGTTCGAGGTGTAAATTGCAAAACTATGTATAGTTTGAGGGGGCAAAATGCTTTTTACCCATTATTTTAAAAGCGTTACCAAATGAATTGTGCTATGACTGAGGGATGTGATATCAAATAATGGCAAGTTCTCGAGTCTGCTATGACTAAGGGATATGACGTGCACAACATAATAGGCTCCAAGATTTTTTGGATGTTCAATTTGGTGCAACGAAGAAAAAAAAAAGGCCTTGACAAATGCGAATTTGGATGAGATAATTATCTTATCATGGTAACCATAGTATGATTTTTATATTGGAAAAGATTTGGCAATATCTTATTGGGTATTTCTTGTGTTGTTTTAAGGTGTGATTAGACCATTGTGCAAGTGGCACACTTGTGGCACACAGGTAGACCAATAGCATTGTTGAATAGGAAAAAGAGTGCCTAAGGAAATGCACTTATATGTTATCATTTTTACATTAATGTGAGTTCAATGTAGGATTTGCGAAATGCTCAAATTAGACTAGGGTTCCGAGTGTGGCTGTCATTTGAGACAATGCTCCTCGATGAAGGCATCCATGACTATTCTTTTGTCTATAGAAATAATTAGTTACTATTTCCTGTGGATCCTTTCTTTGAATGGTAAACTTATTATGGGCATGAAGGAATTAGTCTTAATGGTGGGGAGCTGTCATGAAAAATACTTGCAATTTATTTTTAAAAACCATCATGTCCTATTTATGTGTATCATTTCATACAAAGTTACATATATTTAGGAGGAGAGCAAACCTAAACTCTTTGTTTGTTTCGTCTTTAATTTCATCTTTATGCAGGTAGTGATATTACGAATGACTACTGCCAAAGAAACAACTCCAGAAATTCAAAAAACTTATGGAATACCTTCTGCTTTGTCTGATGATTTGAAGAGATGAATATCGAACTGGAAGTATCTCACACTTTTTTGTTGGTTTTAATTTACATGAGTTAGTTCTCCAATTGATTTTGATTTTGCATCAATACATACGCTTGCTTTTTTAAACTATGGAAAGATTGTTATTTGGTGTTGTGTCAGTATGTTCAAGTATTTCTACTTATCATTATATATAGTCTATGTAAAGCCCATTAGGCCTTTCCTTAAAACATCCAAACAGTTCACCAACATTTACAATCATGATGTAAGTATAAAAGTTAGAATTAGACTTTAAATATAAATTTGAGGAGATATTAAACCTCCCAACAAAATGCTAATGAGACAAAATCACGCCTCAAACCACCACGATTCTGAGGCGTAATTGATTGGTGGATAGTGCTTACATACTCGAATCGTGGTGGTTTGAGGCTATAGACACCCCAATTTTGACCGACCGTCAAATTTAGGAGAGTGTCACCTCCATATCCGATGATGACAAGGACTGAAAAATTTGAAGTATTCTAAGCTCTTCAGAAAGTCTCCAAAATGCGATAAAATTTCACAGAAAGAAGAAAAATACCAGGTATTTAGGAGAATTCAGGTATAAGGCATGACTTTTAGAAAAAATCTTCAAAAATAATTTGCTTTGAAAAGAAGGAAGACCCAAAGAGGGAATCTTAGCTAAAAACGGCACACGGCAGACTGCCGCGGCACTCACTGAGTGCCGCACGACAGTCAGAGAGTGCCGGGCCGGCATTCACCAAGTGCCGCCAACAATTTCTGACTGCCGTTCACTTTTAAAGTCTGTATTTTGCAGAGCAATATGTATGCGTATGCGAATAAGAACAAAAAACTGATAAAGTAAGACTGACAAAAATGCGGCAATCCATTAATTGCCGCGGCATTTGATGAATGACGCGCGGCAGTCACGTAGTGCCGCGATGGCTGTCATGAACTGCCGCGGCGGCATTCACGGACTGCCGTGACAGTTTCTGGACTGCCGCGCTAGGCAGCAGTTTGCCTAATTTCAGAAAGTATGCATTGTACCACCAAATGAGAGAATTAGAGCTGTTTTTTGCTCCGAAATTCACCAAAAATACCTGATAATTTTGCCTATAAAAGAGAAGGGATCTTCCTTGGAAGAGGAGAGGAGAATACTGTTAGGAAATTGCGTTCCCAGAATCCGTTGACAGTGCGTATAAGTTGGTACTACAAAAAATTTCATGAAATCTATAATAACCCTACAAGGGCGGAACTAGGGTTACCTTGAACTGCAAAATTGGATTGCTGTAGTAGACGAATCGAGAACACGGGCTCGATAACAGCTCACGATCTTCTACCGTATTCCTTTGCTGCCAGAATATCGAACTGAGTATGGGCTCTTTTGAAATCCTTTTAGTTTTCTACTCTTCCCTCTTTACGTTCTATTTTCTATTCCCAGTTATAACACTCTCTTTGATTGCTGTGACGATTCAATCCTGATCACATTGATCCGACAAAGATGTGTTCGTCAGGAGGATCAAATGATCTCCGATTTACTTGAATTTTTAACAGCAGCTCCGTCTCGACGTCAGGAACGTTGTGTAAAAAATTCAGCAACTTTCGATCAGTATCGAGCAGTCCGAAGCTCTTTTAGTGAGCATTGTCCGACGCTAGCGATCTACACTCCTATGTCTCTTGAATGCTCACAGAGACTAGGGTTTGGTGGAAACCCTTCTAGAAGAAAGCTAGGAGGTCAAGGGAAGCTTAGAATGTGAAATCATGCAACCTGAGAGAAGAGCCAAGGCAGCATATATATAGGCTACGATAGGGACCATAAGAAGTCAATAAGGAATAGGCTTCCTTATGGAATTAGGAAACCCTGATTCGAACTGAATCAGATTCCTATTTCCATAAATTATAATTCATACCACTAAAGAATTATAATTGCACTCCTACCCTTATCTCAAAAATATATTTCGAGCTCCATGTTATTAAATGCTTATTATCTCCCCATGTTAAGATTACAGATATCCATTAATTAAATATAATTACTGACAATCATATTTAATTAATTTCTTAAAATTCCTTGAGATCCTCTGCTTAACTTATCTGATATGTCGGATACAAAATCCACCTGCAGGGTTTGACATAATCAAAACTTATAAGCTTTCTCAAGGGGATATCATCAATCCCAAAATTGAGACATGGATTCCATCATTAATTAATATTCACCACACAATTAATATTGCCACCCAATCCAATGAGATATTGACCCATTTAAGGATCTCACCCTTTTAGGGATCAAAGTGTAAATATCAAATGTACGTGTCTATAAACTAACTTAGGATTTAGAGCATAGGCACTCATAATAGCCATGAGGTATTAATTATCTTACAAGTCAGTATAAAGATAATTACCCCAAGTCGGTCCTGTTTAATACACAAAGTGTACCAGCATAGTGAGTTGAAACTGTACCGTTTTCCGCAGTCAAGACAAACCTACTACAACACCATGTTGTAGTCCTACCGATGGTGTGTCCAATCCCATCTAAGACTGTAAACCAAAATCTTACATTCTACAATATCTGGTAGTCTGATCTTCCGTGTGTAAGCCGAACTCTACACACCAAACCACCTAAGCTGAGTAATATCTAGTGTTTTCCATATTCCCGGAGATCTAACCGTTCAAACCTTGATTTTCTTTTTAGATCAGAAACTATACTCACAGAGGCATAACATATCCAAAAATTATTAAGATCCAATCATTGGAAGTATTTTATTCCTATTTTTGACCGTCTGATCTGCTCTCTGTAATTTATAAAAAACTGCTACTATTTTGTCTAATGTTGTTTATTTCAACTCAAATAGTCTCCTAAATGTCTTAGGACTCAAATCATGTTCTTAATAATGATTAATTAGACTTAAATCCCAAAGCTAAATGATTCAAATCAATGAATAAATTCATAGTTAATAGCCTACTCTTGTTCATATTAATGAATTCATGTACATTAATGCTTATAATTAGAACTAGTAATTGGATAAAGTTGGATTTCATTGCTCGTTAGATATAAGCTAGAGAATTAGGATTGATTGTTTGATATCATATTATTATGTGAAGCATGTGGACTAACCTTTTGTTTTGTAGCGCTATTAAGGTATGATTTCTAGGACTCCTCTTTAGTTTATCTTAATTTCTTGATTTTATTGATTCTTCGACTTAATGCGCGACACCTTAGAATTAGGTTTTGCCTTATGTGTATATGTGATTAGAGACTCTTTTTAGGATTTTCTTTTGTTTGCATGCATTGCACGTTTAATATCGCGGCTGGATCCCGGGTAAGTTCACTTGTTCTCTATTGCATATCATATCGCTTGCTACCTGAATTACGTGGCTTTTGAATGATATTTTGTCAATTGCAATTTTACACCCCTTTAGACATGCTTTTGTAATGTATATTTATACATACGTATTAATTGAGGGCACATTTAAATTAATAATTCAATTAAAAGGATGTTGAGTAGAGGCCTATCGCAAGATAGGATGAGAGAGGGTGTTTTAGTCCGATGGGCTCCTTCCTCTCTCATTCCATAATCCCCGGACCTAGTTAATCTTTGGTTTCGCAAACGATCAGTTTTCTTTCAAAATGGTTTCTTAATTTTTCCTTTTAAAAATTAAGTGGCAACTCATTTGTTTTGAATTTGAAACTTTAAAAGAATTTTAAAAGAAAAGCTGTGGGTAAGAAAACCTGCGATATCCACAGAGGCATAATTTTGTCTCATTAGCATTTTGTTGGGAGGCATAATATCTCATCAAATTAATATTTAAAGTCTAATTTTAACTTTTTTTTCTTACATCATGATAGTAAATATTGGTGAATTGTTTGGATGTTTAGGGGGAAGGCTTAATGGGCTTTACATAGACTATATATAATGATAAGTAGAAATACTTGAACATACTGTCACAACATTAAATTACAATCTTTCCACAGTTTAAAAAAGCAAGCGTGTATTGATGTAAAATCAAAATCAATTGAAGAACTGACTCATGTGAATTAAAACCGACAAAAAACCGTGATATACTTCCATTTCGATATTCATCTCTTTGGAACCAACAAAAGTCTCTTTGGACGAAAGGCAGAACAAGTATTACGATTTCTTGGTATTCCAATTGCAAGCAAAACTTGGCTGCAACTAATCAACTCGAGAAGCCAGGGACAATAAAGAGGAATCTCCTATTCAGATATGGTGGAATACATTGACTTCCAAAAAGGCATAGAACTTAGGAGGCATTAGGGGTGCTCACGACTCGGGTTTGGTCCTCACCCGCTCATCCATCCGAATAGAGTCGGGTTTACCCTTCTACCACCTGTCATCCACTCGTTTTGTCGGGTGCACCGCACTCATCGGGTGACCCGACTCTCTCATTTGTCTCAATCAAATATTTGCTTTACACATGAGTTTGTCTATATTTTATTTATTTATTTTTGCTTTGAATGGCTCTGTCTACATAGTCATGTCATGTGCTAACCAAAGCTTTGACCAAACAAAAAATAAAAACATAATCATGTGCTAGTTTGATGGTTTTAATGTTTTTTTTATCTCCACCAGTGACATATATTTTATTGATATAAACATATAACATAGATGTATTTTAAAGACTATATAATGCATAATGCATATACTGGTATAAGCATATTACATGTATATTTTTTTTAAAAAAAATTAAGTGTGCTTCGATTCAGGTCAGGTGAATCGAGTTTCCAACCATAAGACCCGTGACTCCACGCACATTGTTTAAAAACCAAAAATAAGGCTACGTGTGAATCGGGTAGACGGATGGATTTTGAGCACCCCTAGGAGGCATATTTGTATCCATATCTTGGGTTAGTGTTCTTGCATTTAACTTTATGAAATAGCTGCAACAATATTCTTAAATTGTCCACAAAACATGGACTGAAGATAATAACAACATATGTCAGACAACAATACTCGTATTACATATCACACTTCTGGAAAGAACATCAATTGAAGCTGAAACCTAACATGAACTGCAAATGTCTAATGGCCCTCATTGATTTATATTTGTATTCATATAGCCCATTTTAATAGCAAGCCGAGCCCAGGAGAATTAGCAAATAGTTGGGAAATGACCATTTTTTTTCCGAGTTAATTTAACCGATCATATTGCTCTTGATTATGCAGAATCGAGAAAGCTTGGTTTGGTTTGGTATGGTATCCGAACATTGTGTTTAAAAAAAAGTGGGGAAAGCCGAACTGATCTGGTAAATTAAACTATTACAATTTCCTTACAAAAATAATCAACTATAGTCATATTGATTTAAAAGGACACAAATCCCACTTAAGTAAATGGCAGTTCCATAAGAAACTGCCTGAATACTTTTATTTTAGAAATAGTACAAACAAAACCAAATATATAGTATATGCACAGTTGTTTTGCGATGTGTATTAAACTTTTGCCTGACTAGCTGCCCCTGAGTTGGCTGCAATTGGGAAGATAACCATTCAAATATAACCCAGATAAAATCTAGAGCAATATAATTCAAATCAGTGTAGAAAAGGATTGAGAATCACCTTTATGAGCTGAAACAAGTCATCTATAATATTCTGCATTCTTGAAACTTCTGAAGATGAACAAACTCCAGCGGATACCAAATTTTCGTCTGATTGAGTACTTACGCCCGAACTACTAGGTGTAGGATCTTGCTATTGAGGTTGCGTTCTTTGAGGTGCACTAGGTAATCTCAGTAGCCTCCAGTTAAAGAGCATTACAGCAGCAAGCCCTGCTACAGCTCCCACAGATCTTGAGTTTTGCAATCAATTGCAAGGAAGTGAAAACATCATTCTATGACAAAGGCACTTAATTTTTTTTTTTTTGGGCTTTCAAAAGAGAACCTAAAACATGTTTCATTTAGGTTTACTTATGTGAAAAAATGCTGAAACCTCGTAAGGAAGCTCTTGATCGAACCATATAACTTAAGTTTCCTAATTTCAAGATACTATATATCTTCTTCGTACAGGGGATTGAAAGAAAAAGAATAAGAAAAGTATAGCCTTAGTGACATTTTGTTGTTGCTTCATACGGCAATTTGATAAATGTAATTACTAGCACAATAAACAGAAGTATACTTGCTATTAAAAAACTGAATCAGCCAGTATGCACGACTTTTTTTTTTTTTTTTTTTGTAGAATAGAAAGTGAACCAGTCTTAAGGCCGTACAAAAGCAGTGCTCACCACATCCGCGAGCAACAAGAGATCGATTTGTCACTGGGTGATTATCAAGATAGATAATAGACGCTTCATGAATTGTTCCTAAATTAGCATGAAAATTTGCATACCCATTATCTTCGTAACGGTGTGGATGAAGACAACATTACAACATTGTTCCAAAAATTTACAATCATCAACAAGGCTTTCACGTGGTAGAAACCATTAGCTCGGTCTTTCGAGAAGAATCCTGAGGCCCATATGGATGCTCCAAAGCTCGGCTAAGAGGCTGGAGCAGAACTTGATGTGCCTAAAGTGTTGGGTTTGTGCCCTCAAACCATTACTTTATGTATGAGACATTGAAATTTTAATATACAGATATCGGCTTTACATTTCACTGTGTATGTTTCTTTCATGAGATGATTGTTAATCTTTAAGTATCATAGTAAGCAATTTGTGTGTGTATGAGATACATATTACTATTCTCTGATACTTAGAATTTGTTACAGTGGATGATGAGACTGGATATCTCATCAGGATTACACTATAGCATGATTAACTACCATTGGATGGAGTGATGAATCTCAATCACTAGAGTATAGCTCGTAGTTGATATGCCAGTGCTTATAGTGCATTGACGGACCTGATCTTTCGTATTGACACTTAAGGCTGTCAAAAGTCGATAGGAATTCATAACTTGTATAAGGTATGTGTTCTCAATCTTGAGACAATTGTGAACACAAACTGTGGATGTCGCTGCTTTGGCTTACCAATTAATGAGGTCTTAAAGATCAACACCTGCGTATCTTGGGTCGTATGTCATGTGTCATAGGGTTGTGAACATACATTTTCAAGATAAAATCCACCCTCTAATAAAGAGTAAGCATTCCCTTGAGAATGTCACCAAGTTGATTACGGAGAACTGCAGTCTTGTTGATAAGTAGTTATCAACATATTTGGTAATCATGAGAGGTGAATGGGACTCAAAGAATACAAGAAGTAATCATGATTCAGGTTGACAATAACAGTTTATCTAGATACTTGAATCTGATTACGAATGCTGATGATAGAGAGACATTAGTACACCGTACAAGTCTAGTTATCGCCTCGGATATGTTCTTTTGTATTGGAGTTCAGCTATCATTTTATAGTGTAGTAAACGTTAACTGATCAGGCGGTTAGCTTGCTGATCAAAGAGTTTGATCATGGGAATTAACAACTGGTCTAAGCCAATAATAAAGAGCCTAGGAGGTCCCCACTCTTAACTCTATTAGGATGCTTGGAAAGGCACAAGAGGATATTATCAAGATAAGTTCGATCGATTGAAGTTAAGACAGGTTCGATCGATCAAAAGTGTCTCAGCTGATCGAAGACACTTCGATCGATGGAAGGTAAAGTCGGTTATGGGAATCTATATATAGGGCAGCTGCGTCCTGAAAAAACAGTTCGTCATTTTTAACACCCTACACTGCAGAAACTATTTTAGGGTTCCCTGACCTTCTCTATCCTCTCTATTAGGGTTCCCACCAACCCTAGTCTCTCTGGGAGCATCCATAGGAGTCGTAAGAGTGAAGACTATCTAGTGGAGGCTGCTGGAAGTCAAAGCTTTTAGGATCGGGTTCAAGACTTAAAGGTGTAATTCTTGTCCCCTCTTGTACGCATCCATAGAGTTAATAAATAGTAGATTCGGGCTACCAATAAAGTTTTCGAACTTTTTTTTTTCCGCTGCGCATTTAAATAAGTAATTTTAAACCTACTTCTCCCTTTAATTGGTATCAAAGCCTCGCTTATTTGGATCTATAGATGCGTTTTGGAATCCTGGTTTTGATTTGCATGTCAGTTTTAGTACTGGTTTTGAAACTGCATCGTCATATATCTGTTTCTACAGCAGTCTCGCAGCAGAAAACAAATCTGTGATTGCATTAGATGCAAGGCAGGTTCGATCGATCGATTTTATGTACTTTAATTTTTATTATTCTATAAAAAAATTTAAAATCATTCAGTGAAATCGTAAGTTCAATCGATTGAGCTGTGTTCAATCGATCGATCGAACCTTTTCGATCGATCGATCGAACCTTTTCGATCGATCGATCGAAGTAGGACAGAGAAGCAGAGATGCTTTTTTAAGTACTAATCACTTCATAAAGAGTTTATAAAGTTTGTGAATCAATTAGGAGTTCTAGTAGTTTTATATATTTTATCATATATGCATGGTGTAGCTGGGCACACGGCATAGGGAAAGCCGTGAGAACATCAAACGGCACACTCAGTGCCGTGAGAGCACCAAACGGCACAACATGTGCCATGTCATGGCTTGCTTAGGGGTTATATGGAAGTGATGGAAAAATGTGAGATACACTCAAAAAAATTCCTTAATTGCCAAACAAACATGCATCAAACGGCACAACTTATGCCGTTTGGAAAGCGCACGGCATAGGGTGTGCCGTGTGGTGGTGAATGGTGTAGCACACGGTATATCATGTGCCGTGTGGTGTAGGACGGGTTAAATTTGGCCGAACTTAGCAGAAACTTAGCTATACCAACAACTTAAGTTTAGCTAAGTTTTACTATCCTATACCACAGTTATATCTACACCATTGCAAGCGTTACATTATCCATACCACAAAGTTATCCTAAGTTATCCTACAAAAATTACCCATTGTTGATGCTCTGAAGGAGATTGAGTGAGCAAGTTTTTAGGGCTTGTTTGGTACCAATATCTTTGGGATTTTGAAGAAGTAATATCTTGTACTCCCTCCGTCCCATTTTATGTGTCCATCTTTCCTTTTTGGGATGTCCCAAAATTGTTGTTCACTTTTCTAAATTAACATGCAAATTTTATTTAGTTTCCCAAACTACCCTTTTTTGCAATCAACACCAAAACAAAACAAAAAAAAAGGAAGTGCAATGATTATGGACAATTGTGAAAAGTAGGTGTACATTCTTTTAGTTCCCCTAAATAGTTAGATTCCCCAATATAGACACATAAAATGGAACGAAGAGAATATTCATTTGGGTTTGTGAAACCTTAGAGGTAACATTTGTACTCACTCTAGTTGATTTGGATATATACTTCAAGTTGAACTTGAGAAAACACTATTGTACTCTTTATTTTATATAGTAAAATTACTCGAAATTATCTTACGGTTTTTTCCCTCTTTATTAAAGGATTTTTTTCTCATAAATCTTGATATCATTTATTATTATTGCTTTTATATTGCTTGTGGTAAAATTATTTATAGTATTTTTTAGTGACTTGAATATTAATTCTATTTAATTCACATCTAATCTAATATATCTAATCTAATATATCTAATATATCTAATATATATATATATGAATCCGGAAGAATTGAGTTTTGCCACGTGGCATTTTGTATGAGTTTTTAGTATTTTAATTTAATATTTTCATATATAAGTGTTCAAACCAAATTTAATGTTGCAACAACCAGCCACTCAATCAACTCCCCCTCACTCGCATGCCTTCTCTCTCTCTCTCTCTCTCTCTCTCTCTCTCCTCCATACACCCATGCCCAAACAACTTACTGTTCCGTTATACACAGGAACCCACAATCATAGGAAAACCCATTACTTTTTTCAAATGAATAATAAATCAGAAAATGGGCATAACGAGAAGATGTATTTAAGGTACATCTCATAAGCCATTTTTTGTACTGATTACTATTATTTTCTTCAAGTTGATAAGCTAAAGAAGAAGCTTTGACATGGATGTTCGTTTTGTCTTTTGTCCCTTTTTTTTTGTGTGTGTAGTTTTCATTGTGAATCACTGATTATTTTTTTAGTGAACCTGTAGTTTGAATTGATATTCAGTGTGTGATTTTTTGTTGTACTTTGGAGAATAGGTGATTTTTTTTTTCTTTTACGGGCCGTGATTTGCTTTGTTTGCTAAGAAGAAGTAGTATAAAATTCTTGATATGACTAATTGGGAGCCTTTACATTGCATTCCAATTTCTGTATTTCTTTCCTACATTTTTTTTTTATTTTTTTATGATGGCTAAACTTTTGATCCAATGGTTTTTTTTTCTTCTCTCTTTTCAGTTATTTGCAATGAACTGCGGGAGAGGAACCTGATGGAAGTAGAAACAAATGAATGAAATGACAAAATCTGGGTAAGGCTTTCACTTTATTAACATTGGAATTCTGTGTGCAGTTTAAGAGATCTGCGAAATTTAAAACAATTCCATTTTCATTGCAATACATAAAGTAAGCAAATTTTGATTAACCCGCGATTTAGAAAAGTGGGTTGCATTTTGACCTTTATTTATCTGTAGTTTCTTTGTGAATTTGTAATTTTAATTTGATGAATTTGTACTTTCTGCAGGGTTACCCAGTCGTCTCCGTGGTTTTGGCAATGCCAAACAGGTTCTTTCTCCTTTTCTAAGCTCTTTGTGTATATGCATGCCTATTTACAGAGAACCGTTTCCTATTTTTCTTAATGAGATAGCTATTGTAATTATCAAATGCACTTCATGTGAGATTCTTTTAGATGAAATTTCATATTTTCTTGATTTGGTTGGTGTTCTTGGTTTTAAAACCAAATTTTAGGACACAACACAAAAAAGTCTTTGAAAGATTTTAAACTCTAACTTTGAAGTACAGATTGGAATATCCTCGATTTCATGTTCATGTTAAGAATGTTTGTGGAACTTATGGACACTGCCATTTGCTAAGTAGCTTATCTCACTATGTTTTCTTCTCAAAAGTAAGATTTATTAATCATTGACAAATCCATGACACATTTCAAGTTAAGGACCACAAAGGACCAATGATTTTTCTATCCTGAACTTCGAACCTAACCTCTTTAAGTAAACCCAAAAACTCAAACTAAACCCAAGGCCTGAACATCAAACTTCCATCTACAAGTTTACAAACATAACTGATCTCACTATGTTTGAGAATACTAACTTCTATATTTTATTTCATTTTTTTTGTTTTTGACTTAGTTTTTGCTATTTTTCACTTTATAATTATGATTGGGAGTTTTGCTATTTGTAGTTGAAGGCAGTCTTTGATTGAACATGATGAAAAAGGACTATACATCGCAATGTTCAGGAACAAGTAGGCATGGTGAGAAGATTACACATTCCTTCCAATAAAATACCGAAGAAAAATATTTTTCTTAGCACTTTTATCCTACTTTCTCGCACAAAATATACATGAACTAAATAGAATAATATAGGTACTTAGTTAAAGACAAACTTATACATAACAAATGTGAAGGGACTGCCTTGACAAATGTGTGATGTCGGGTGTTTGTGTTAGTGTCAGGTTTTTTTGTGCTTTTGCTTTGGTTCTATGGAGCTGTTTTTCTATAAAAGTTGTTCTATCATAGAATTTACCTTTTATTGATGATGAATTTTCACGAAAGGAACTTTCATTTAAGTTGTGTCCTATGAAGCACAGACATGGGCATGCCGGCACGGATACGACACTATATGGACACGCCAATACGACAAATCGTAAAAAAATTTGCATGTCAACACCACAATAAAAGTCTCGACGAAGTGTCATGTGTCTAACACGACTCGACATGCGACACGTTACATTAATTGATTGCATTTGAAGGTAAGGATTTTTTTTCCTTATGTAACTTTATATTTTTGTCATCTTAGTTATGAGGATTGAGATAGCTTGGTGTCTCCTAAAAGATCTTAGTTATGAAATACAAATGTCATGATAATGAGGCTGTTTGTCACGGCTTATTTGCCCATTTTAAGCAGTTCTGGTGGCCCAAACTGCTTATTGATCTGTTTGTTTCAGCAAAAATATAAGCAGATTTGGTCCAAAAAGCAGTTTGGCAATAAGCAATTTGGGGGGGGGGGGGGTGCTTTTCAAGATTATCTCTATGATTGATCAATTCACATCATATTAAGTTATACTTTTAAGCAGTTCTACCAATCACGATCAAGATCGCATAAGCATAAGCATAGACAAACAGGCTCAATATGACATTTTGAATCTCATGCTACAAATATTTTGATAAAAAAAAACAATTGCCTAAATCAACTACATTACATTAAAAAAGCCCAAGATAATTTTACATGTGGTACAGTTGAGTACATGACCCTTAACAGAGTAAATTGAAGATGGGAGCCACGATTTTCCCCCCTCTTATGCTAATTTTGTTCTTTGTTAGGGGTTAGTTTTTGTGTACATTTTATATTTTTCTTTCTTAATTGATTTTGAAGTTCGATTTGGCGACTTTTGGTTTGAATGGAATTACATATCATGTTGTTTGAAGATATGTTGATTGATCTTATTTCTAACCTAAATCTCCCACCAATTTTTTTTTTTTGGTTTAAATGTTAATTTTGATTATTTCTTCGTTAGAATCATTTTCTCATCTGGAGTCTTAACACAACCTAAAATTTGCGCAACATACCCTGGATAAAAATAATCGAAATGTCATTAGCTATCAACTCCTAGAAATTTTTAGATTCCGAGCCCCTCTTAATTTTTTCCCTATAGTTCATTTTTTTATGCACATGCCATGTTATTGAATGGAATGTAGAATTGTAAATCCAAATCAAAAGGATTTAGCTAAATGTCTATTTTCTACAGTTTTTATTTTATGGTTTTCTATATGGTTTTTATTCCTCTTGATATTACTTGCTATATCTCCACGGAGTCATTATGAAATATTTGGTATGTGTTTTTTTGATATTTGTATTAACGCACTATGCACTTCCACCAATGTAACATTGTATCTACTTTGTGTTTGTTCAACGATTAGTAGTTATGCACTATCCATTCTTCTTAGGAAATTAATGGTTGTAAAATACTTGAAAGTTTTAATATATATGATAATATTAAGCTTTACCAAGTTGTAGATTAGGCATGTTTCTTTGTGTTTTAGTTGCAGTATATAGTCATTTTGTAAATATCATCCCGTGCATTAGGGGTGGGCATTCGGTCGGTTCGATTCGGTTTGGCACTATTCGGTTCGGTTTGGGTTCGGTTCGGTTTGGAACTTTGTCAACTGTTAACTGACTGAAATATAATTCGGTTGGTTCGGTTCGGTTAACTGAATTACAAATTCGGTTCGGTTTGGTTATTCGGTTAACCGAAATATAAAAAACCCAATTTTTATTTTAATTTTTTTTTCATTTATCACAACTTTTTTTTATGTTTTTTTCCTTTCTCTTTCATATTACAAAGAAAGCATACTTTTCTTTGTTTTTAATTGTAAAAATACTTATATTTTATTATATATAGTTATGTATAAGTATATTAATAATATAGAAAATGAAAATAAAAAATAAAATTTCGGTTTTTCGGTTCGGTTCGGTTTGCCTATGGGCAACTGATAACCGAACTGAAATTTTTAATT
This sequence comes from Hydrangea macrophylla, assembly GCA_033977485.1. Lineage (NCBI taxonomy): Eukaryota > Viridiplantae > Streptophyta > Magnoliopsida > Cornales > Hydrangeaceae > Hydrangea > Hydrangea macrophylla. Next base: position 15,470,692 of record CM066989.1, read on the forward strand.
CGGTTCGGTTTTTAACCAAACTGAAATTTTTAACTAAAATAACCGAACTGAAATTGAAAATTCGGTTCGGTTAGTTCGGTTTGTTCGGTTAACCGAACTGTTTGCCCACCCCTACCGTGCATTGCACGGGTTCACGACTAGTTTGATTAGAATGGAAAGTGTTATAGGGATTTCGATTTTACCACAACATAAACGACTTTTTAGGGCTTGGAGTGTTGGACAGTAATTGGAGCGCCCATGTGAGTAAAGCTGAGAATTGTCAGATTGAGAAGCTTTAAGGGCTTTGAGCAAAAAAAAAAAAGAAAAGAGAAGCTTTAAGGGCTGACAATTGAGAACCATCACAAACATCGGAGCTGATATGACACATCATAGGCTTTGCTTTGTGTTAGATTGGTTGCCGTGTGTGAGAGTGACTTAAGTGTGCTGGGCATCATGTTTTATTAAGGCCTGCCATGTTGAGACTTTTGAGCCAGCACCTTTATTGACATGAGATAAAGACATTCAAAAAAGCATCGTCACCATTAATGCTAATAGCAGCCGTGGCATTGCAAGCGGAGAAGGAAAATACTTTTGGGCACTAATTATAAAATGGTTTATTAATGTTCACTCAAGCATTCCATTTGTATATATAGTAGGGCTCAGGATTAAACATTTGGTTCACTAATGCTCACCTAAGTATCTCATTCGCCAATACAGTGGAATCAAGATTAAACATTTTGTTTAATCCTGGGTCTCACTGTATTGGCGAATTTATTTAATCATGGGTCCCACTGTATTAGTGAATGAGATACTTGAGAGAGCATTGATGAACCATATTTTGGGTGAGAAAAAACACTCTCGCAGAAAAGTATTGAGAATCATATGTGAACTACTCCAAACTACTAGAACATTCAACCACCCCATTAAATTTCACATTTCCTTTTCCTTAATTTTCCTCCTTAGCTCTTCAATACAACTAGTCGACAACCCGTACAATGTATGAAGAATTTGTCAAAAATGATGCCCAAAAGTAGAAATGGTACGGGAATTAAGCTTCTCTTCTCTTGATTTGATATGAGATTAGGAAACTCAGTATTGTATTTAATTGCCAAATACTTTTAACATTTATCCTATATATATATATATATGTCATGGTAATGGTCTCACATGTCAGTGTAAAGTAGTTCGAAAGTAATTTTGGGATTGAAATTTGGATTAGGTCAAAGCAAACTAAACAGTCGGGCAATAAGGGAGAGTCCAATCATTTAGGCAATTACCTCTAACATGTAATTTCTTTCAATATATGGGTATTATTCTAGATATAATCCGTGCCTAAAGGCACTACCGAATAATTCTAATTGTTCTAACAATGCATATATTTGGCCAATAACTAACTCAACGTGCCTTCGGCAATATACAATTCATAGGTATTTTAACAACATAAAGAAATGAACATGATCTACTAAATCCCAAAAACATTACCATTGTAAAATTCAATAGCAACAAAATCTCAGATTCACAGGCCAAGCCAAAAAAAAAAAAAAAAATTTCACAGCTGCCCTGGTAAAAAAATGACAGGGGAGGGGGTGTTAGCCTCTAGATTAATCGTAAATGTTGCCATAACTTGTACTACCTTCGTCCCATTTTATGTGTACATTTTGGGGAATCCAACTATTTAAGGGGACAAAAAGAATCTACACCTACTTTCCACAATTGTCCATAATCATTGCACTTTCTTTTTTTTTTTTATTTTGTTTTAGTGTTGATTGCAAGGAAGGGTAGTTGGGGAAACTAAGTAAAATTTATATACTAATTTAGGAAAGTGGACAACAATTTTGGGACATCCCCAAAAGAAAAGATGGACACATAAAATGGGACGGAGGGAGTACAAAACACTAGGAAGATGACCCGTGCAATGCACGTGCGTTGGATTTTGTAGAAAAATACAATGCATATATTTTTTTAATGTGGACAAGAAAGAAAAATAAGTTTTATTAATTCTTAAGATGAAGTTAGAAAAATATGGTTTAACAACAACTATATTAATTGATGTTAACCTACAATTTAAGGCTCTTTTCTTTAACGTATAGATAATAAATATATATATATATATATATGTTTATGTATATATACATACATATATACAAAAAGGGTAATATAAAAAAGACAAAAGGGTAATTTGATAATTCGATTTAACAAAAGAGTAATTTGCAAAAAGCTTAAGGGTAATTTGATTATTCAATTTGTAATTGTACATACTTTAAACTTTAAGGCTCTTTTCTTTAACGTATAAAATATATATATATTCACACACGCACACTCGTATATACAAAAGGGTAATTTATGAAAGACAAAAGGGTAATTTAGTAATTTGATTAAAATTTGTAAAAGGTATAAGGGTAGTTAGATTATTCAATATATATGTATATATATACATATCGTAATATAATAAAAGGGTTTTTGGTAATTTTATTTAACAAACGGGAATTTATAATTGTAAACACTTTAAAGTTTAAGCTCTTTTCTTTAAGGCATAGAAATAAATGGTAATTTGCATAAGGCATGAGAGTAATTTGGCTATGCAATTTATAATTGCACACAGTTTTATTCAATTTTGGTATATAATATATTCAATATATATAATATAATAAAACAATATATGTATATATATACATACAAGGGTAGTTTACAAAAGGAAAAAAGGCAATTTGATAATTCAATTTATAATTGTACACACTTTAAATACATAAGTAATAATAATAATAATAATAATAATAAATTACAATATGTATATACACATATATACAAAAGGGTAATTTACAAAAAAAAAAAAAAAAAAAAAAAAGGTAATTTGGTAATTGTAGACACCCCAATTTTGACCGACCGACCGTCAAATTTAGGAGAGCGTCACCTCCACGTCCAATGATGATAAGGACCGAAAAGATTCGAAGTATTCCAAGCTCTTCAGAGAGTTCTCCAAACGCGATAAAATTTTACAGAAAGAAGGAAATACCATGTACTTAGGAGAATTCAGGTATAAAACACCACTTTTGGAGAAAATCTTCGAAAATATATTTTTGGAAGAAAAAATGAGAAAAGAAAAGACATAAAAAAGGAAGTTCAACAAAAAACGGCACACGACGGATATCCACGGCACTCAGTGAGTGCCGTACGACATTCAGTGAGTACCGGCCCGGCATTCACTGAGTGCCGCCGACATTTTCTGACTGTCGTTCGCTTTAACAGTCCGTATTTTGTGGTACAATACGTATATGTATGCGGATAAAAACAAAAAACTGATAAAGTAAGGCTGACTAAAACACAGCAATTAATAATTTTCCGCGGCTTTCAATAAGTGTCGCGCAGCATTCGTTGAATGCCGCGGCGGCATTCACGGAGTGCCGCGGCGGCACCCACGGACTGCCGCAGCTAACTTTTGACTGCCGCCCTGGGCAGCAGTCTGTCTAATTTCAGGAAGTACGTATTGTACCACCAAATGGGATGTTTACACCTGTCTTTTACTCCGAATTCACTGAAAATACTTGGTAATTTTGTCTATAAAAGAGGGAGGATCTTCCTTGGGAGGATATACAACAACACATGCAAAAGAGAGAGAGATACAACACAACATACAAGAGATAACCACCATTACACTAACATATTTGGAGAGAAAAGAAGAGAGTTTAGAAAACTAGGAAGAAGAGCTTGGAAGATCTTCAAAGGAGAGAAACTTTGAGGATAGTTTGGAGGTGATCCTCTAACCATGAGTTGTTTATTTACATCCTTTCTTTTTTCTTCCATCTTTAAGCTATTTTTTATTTTTTCTTTGCTCCATTTCTTTTGTTGATCACACTTTCTTCTTGAGACTCTTAGAGATTCTCAATATCTCTCTTGAAATCTCTTGAACATGATCTTTTGAATCCCATGTAAGCTTATGCTTCCCATGGGAGTCAAAGTTTGGTCATCACTTCATTTTATAAGCAAATAGATGGATCCAAGTCCATACTCATGACTTGGGTCCTCTAAACTTGATGTTTCATGGAATCCTTTCTATATTCCTTTGAGACTCATGAGTGTTAGTCATGTCTCCATCACCAATGACCATCAAATGGTAGGAGAAAGTGGTTTTGTGTAAGTCCAACTTCATGGTTTAATAGTTGGGGTTAACAAATAAAAGTTGAACTTGATAAACGAAAACAGTGAGTTCACAAACTGTTTTTTATCAAAGATTTTTAGTTCGAAATCTAACCGTTGAAATCAAGTGAAACCAACGGAAAGTGTCAATAACACAATATTCTACCACTATAATTTTTTTTTTAAGGTGGTTTCATGTTTAAAATGGTTTGGTCATGAGTTTTGTGAAGTAACAACAATCTGTCCAGAATTTCAGAACAGTGACCTTCTTTTGAAATAAGTAAATCAGAGCTTTAATAAAATGTTTGTGACCCAAAATAATTTTTTCTAAGTAGATTAATGTGTTAGGAAGTCACCCTAAAAAGAACAAATCATTTCCAATCTTTTTGCTATTTTTAAAAAATTGTACAAGATCTCTGGACAGAGAGTTGCAGATTCCTGAGTGACGTCTAGTGTTTTCCATATTCCCGGAGATCTAACCGTTCAAACCTTGATTTTGTTTTTGGGTTATAAACTATACTCACAGAGGCATATCATATCCAAATATCATTAAGATCCAACTGTTGGAAGTATGGTTTTTCCATTTCTTAAGATCTGGTCTGCTCTCTGTAATTCATAAAAAACTGCTATTGTTTTTGTCTAATCTTGTTTATTTCAACTCAAATGATCTCTTAATGTCTTGGGACCCAAATCATACTTTGAATAATGATAACTTAGCTTAAATCCAGGGGTTAAGTGACCTAAATTAGTGAATAAATCCATGTTTTACTCTTGTTCACACTCATTCATTCATGTTTATGATTAGAATTAGCTATTGGATAAAATTGGATTTCATGTTTGCTAGATTTAAGCTAGAAATTTAGGATTGTTATCTCTAATTTTATATCTTGTACACCATGTGGACTAACCCTTTGTTTTGTAGCGCTATTAAGGTATGATTTCTAGGACTCCTCTTTAGTTTATTTTAATTTCTTGATTTTATTGATTTTTTAACCTCATACGCGATACATTAGAATTAGGATCTTGCCTTATGTGTATATGTGATTAGAGACTCTTTTTAGGATTTTCTTTTGCTTGTATGCATTGCACGTTTAATATCGCTGCTGGATCCCGGGTAAGTTCTCTTGTTCCCTATCGCATACATTGCTTGCTACTTGAAATATGTGGCTTATGAATGATATTTTGTCATTAGCAATTGTACACCCTTTAGACATGCTTTTGTAATGTATACTTATATATATGTATTAGTTGAGGGCACATTTAAATTAATAAGTCGATTAAAAGGATGTTAAGTAGATGCCTATCGCGAGATAGGATGAGAAGGGGTGCTTTAGTCCGATGGGCTCCTTCCCTTCTCATTCCATAATCCCCGGACCTAGTTTAATCTTTGGTTTCGCAAAAGATCAGTTTCCTTTTGAAATGGTTTCTTAATTTTTCCTTTTAAAAATTAAGTGGCGACTCATTTGTTTTTTTGAAATTGATTTTGATAAAGTATTTTAAAAGATAAAGCTGTGGGTAAGAAAATTGCGATATCCACAGTAATTCAATTTAACAAATGGGTAATTTGGTTATTCAATTTATAATTATACACACTTTAAACTTTGATAAAAGGGTACTTTACAAAAGGTAAAATGGTAATTTTAATAATATAATAAAATAATATATGTATATATATGCACACAAGGGTAATTACAAAAGGCAAAAAGGGTAATTTGATAATTCTATTTAACAAAAGGGTAATTTGGTGATTTTCTAATTGTACTCACTTTAAACACATAAAAAATAATAATAAATTATAATATGTATACATATATATATAAACACACACACATATACGAAAAGATAATTTACAAAAATAACTTAAGGCTTGTTTGGTAATTATAAGATTCCTTAAAAGTTGTCTTAGGGCTCAAACAAGCCTTGCCAAATAAGCATTAAATTTCAAAAGTAATCTAAGACTTGTTTTAGAAAAGTGACTGAAGGTTTGTTTGGTAATTCAAAAATTCCTTAAAAAGTTGCCTTAAGGCTCAAACAAGCCTTGCCAATCAAGCATTATTTTATAAAAGTTATCTAAAGCTTGTTTGGTAATTCAAAGAAACAGTACAAAAAACACAAACAAAATATTAGTGCTTTGTTTGGGAAAACCAAAAAGAAAAATAAAACAAAACAAAACCAAACAAGGCATAGCCCAATTCGGATTGTGTTGTGCTTTGTTTGTGTTAGTGGTTTATTTGGGAAAACGAAAAAAAAAAAAAAAAAAAAAAAAACCTAAACAAAACAAAACAAAACAAAACCAAATAAGTTCGTGACTTGTTTGGGAAGAACGAAAAACCATACAAACCACAAAGCCAAAAAGAGGTTGTGTCAAACAAGGCGCAATCTACAATTTGTTGACTTTTGGGTGTTTTTGTCACAGCCCGATCCCACTATAGCGGAACCAAAGCCCGTGGCACGCCACCGAGGCTCTTCCTACTTATTTCAAAGTCATAGCAGCGGAAAATAAACTTTAAATATAACAATTAGTAGTCGTTCTTTTGAAACAATATACCCGAAGTTGGTAAAATCCATATAAATTTGAAAACGTAATTATATTTTAAAACGAATGAATTAATATTAAAAGGAATCTAAAAGGTACCCTAACAACCAATCAAAACATTTAAATAAGTTGCGGAAGGGGTATAAAAAGTTTGAGTAGTGCTACATACACACACTTTTTGACACACAGCTTTAAATACATGTACCTTGTGCTATGTAAGTAGTGCACAGAAAAGTGTGAAAAATTCAAACAGCACAAAGTACATGTGTTTAAAGCATAGTGTGTCAAAAAGTATGTCAAAAAGTGTGTGCCAAACATTTCCCAAAAAGTTTTCATGCAGGGGTCATTTCGACCGGTCGAGATGCCCCATTCGACCGGTTGGATAACCCCTCGGCAATAATCCTTCACAGCAGAGAGCACTTCGACCGGTCGAGCTGTCTCTTTCAACCGGTCGAATGACCCTCTGACAACAATCCTTCTTGCACTATGATATTGCCTAAGGTCAAACGACCCTTGCGACCGCAAACTATCTCAATATTAAATTAAGACATGAAGTCGACAAGTAAAACATTTCAAAACACGAACTCGAGGGTTCGGATTCATAATAACTTAACCACATATTCCATGTATTTCGAAGCCAAAACAAAACGTAGTAATTCCTTACAAGACTTGGAACTAAAATAAAACGTTTACAAGACTATTATCCATTCTATTACAGTTCCTTATCAACACGAATGAAATAGACTATCCGATTACAAAACTACGAGGTTAACGCATTGAGTCACCTTCTTAGTAAACTCCCAAATCCCACGTGCTCACTTTTGCGATTCCTCGCCAGCATTTACACCTGTAATGGTTATTTGAATAACCACACATATTTCGATTTGTTTAAGCTAACGCTTAGTGAATAAAACAACATATGCACATGAATGATAAACATGCCCGCATTCACACCTCTACATTTCATACTAGTCGCAGGAGACTCACGTGCACGTTCCATACTCCCAATCCTCGACTCCTCGCCAATAAGTCCAAGCGAAAGGGTAAGACCCACGATTCTGTTCTTCAATCGTGCGACCTTAATGCTTATATCGGCTCCACAAAAATGGCTTAGTGACCACGTGCTCCTTCTGACCCAAATAAGCAGCTCAACATGCTCAAATACATATCACCATGCTATTGACGAAATCAAAACATATCACCGTACAATTGGGCCTACTTATCAATATAGACGCCCAATATGAACTACACAGTATATATATTTATGAACTAACACATGCCTTTCATACATAATATGAATACATGCCAAGGAACCATTCCAAAATGCAAGGTTGAATCACTCACCTCTGAATAATGCTCCTATAATTCGTTCCAAAGAAAACCAGTGCACAAGGAACGTGCAGAAGTCCGTCTACTTCGATTCCTATCGATCAGAATTTCAATTATCAATTTTTATGAAAAATTCTAGAAAATGACTTTTCGAAAAACTTGGCCAAATAAGGCCTAAGATGTATCAAAACGACGGCCTTACCTCGAGGAGTTTAAATACGGAATTTGGTGAAAAACCAGCGGACGAAGGGACATCGTTTGGCATCGAGAAGATCGAAGCAACTATATCTCCCTTTTGGCCGCCTTAGAAACTTAGGTTATAAGCTTTATGAAAAATATCAAGTTCATCTCTATCTATATATATGCAACACTTATGGAAATTGCGTTTACCTCCCCATGAGTTTTCAAAACTCCTAATCAGTCTCCGAAACTTTCTACACAGCTAATTCATAGCTATACAAGTGAAACCTCAAAATTATGAAAGTTTCTGACTAAGTTCCGTTTGGTTGCTAAGACGTTTCCGCCGTTGCTAATTAGCCTACCAAATTAATAGCGTGTTAATTCGTCCTCACCAGGATACTAAAACTAACAACATATATTTATTCTAAACCAGAAAATAATACAGATATTAAAATATACAGGTAAACATTTATTTTCATATAAACATTTAAAATGTTCCACAGTGACCGTCTCATACACGGAGCGACTTCACAACCACAACACTCATCAACAAATTCTCAGAGGGTCCTCTAACACAGACACTCAAAACAACTCGTGAGTAAACACTCACTCAAACATGTGCCAAAAATACACGACACATTACATTATCATGCATGACAATGTAATGAAATGCAATAACACGCATGCGGGTGTTATAATACTCTCCCCCTTAAAAGAAGTTTGTCCCCAAACTTATACCACTTGTCTCGAAAAGGTGCGAATACTGAGTACACATCTCATCTTCGATTTCCCATGTCGTCTCTTCTGTCGTTTGGCTATGCCATAACACTTTCACTTTCGATATCACTTTATTTCGTAAGACTTGATCCTTCCGATCCAAGATCTCTACTGGATACGCAACATATGTCAAATCACTCTGAATCTCATTCAGCGTTAGAGTCATCACTTGATCTCTATCCTCCGCTAAGTGTTTTCGTAACAAGGATACATGAAACACATTATGAACTTGAGCATATTCACTCGGCAAGTCCAATCGATATGCTACGGGTCCAACTCTTCCAATTATTTTAAAAGGTCCTACGTATCTCGGATTGAGTTTCCCATATCTCCCAAATCTGGTAATCCCCTTTGAAGGTGACACCTTCAAATACACCAAATCGCCCATATCAAATTCCAATGGTGGTCTACGCTTGTCGGCATAACTCTTATACCTACTCTGAGCTGTCAGTAACCGTTGTCGTATTACCTTTATCTTGTATGTCGTCGTCTCTTGCACAATTTTCAGCCTTTCAAGCATTCTTTCTCCGACTTCTGTCCAACTAATTGGAGAACGACATACACGACCATACAAAAGCTTCATAAGGAGCCATTCCAATACTCGACTGAAAACTGTTGTTATATGCAGGTGGTCTTCCCAATTACCCTAGAAATCAAGGACATATAACCGTAGCATGTCTTCCAATATCTGGATTACTCTTTCCGATTGACCATCGGTCTGAGGATGAAAAGCGGTACTGAAATGCAATTTGGTACCCATTGCTTCTTGCAAGGCCCTCCAAAACTTCGATGTAAAACTACTATCCCTATCTGAAATAATAGTAACTGGAATACCATGTAGTCTCACAATCTCGCGGATATACAACTTAGCTAACGTCACCGGCTTAGTTGTTCGAAGTGGTAGAAAGTGCGACGACTTCGCCAAACGATCAACGATCACCCAAATGATAGTATTTGACCTCTTCAACCTCGAAAACCCACTAACAAAATCCATTGTTATGTGTTCCCATTTCCACTCGGCTATCGGTAACGGTTGTAACAATCCCGAAGGTACTTGGCGTTCGGCCTTCACTTGTTGGCAACTCGTACATCGTGAAACATAGCGTGCTATTTCTTTCTTCATTCCGGGCCACCAATAAACATGTCTCAAGTCTCTATACATCTTGGTGCTTCCCGGATGAACAATATACTTCGTATTGTGTGCTTCTTCTAGGATGTTTCGTTTCAACTCTTTCTCGTTAGGTACACAAAATCTACCTCTCAATCTCAAAACATTGTTCTCCAAAGTAAAACCCGGTTGTTTTCCCAATAGAATCTCCTCACAAATCTTCTTTAATGCCACGTCTTGAAGTTGTTTCTCCGTGATCTCGTGAATCAAGAGCGGTTGTGCCACTATCGTCGACATCAAGCCAATTTCAATCCTCGGAATCACCTCCAGCTCCAAATTTTCCATATCTCGAATCAATTCTTTTTGAGAAGTCAAATCTGATGCAGTGTTGGTTGGTGCCTTACGACTAAGAGCATCGGCGACTACATTTGCCTTGCCCGGATGATACTAAATCGACAAGTCATAGTCTTTCATCAACTCTAACCATCTCCTTTGTCTCATATTCAAATCTCGTTGCGTGAACAAGTACTTCAAACTCTTATGATCCGTGTATATCTCGCATTTATCCCCGCATAGATAATGACGCCAAATCTTCAATGCAAAAATCACGGCGGCCAATTCTAGATGATGTGTCGGATAGTTCTTCTCGTGCGGTCTAAGTTGTCTTGACGCATATGCAATGACTTTATCACATTACATAAGAACGCAACCTAAACCCCTATATGAAGCATCACTGTAAATAACAAACCCTTCAGTCCCTGACGGAACGGCTAAAATTGGATCTTTCACTAGTCGACCCTTCAACTTTTGGAAACTTTCCTCACATTCTGAACTCCATACAAAAGCAACATCTTTCCTCATCAACTGTGTCATCGGCATTGCTATACGTGAAAAGTCCTTCACAAACCTCTGATAGTACCCTGCCAATCCTAGGAAACTTCGGATCTCTGTCACATTTGTCGGTCTCAACCAATTGGTAACTGCTTCTATCTTCTGAGGATCCACTGAAATTCTTTTCGCTGATACTATATGTCCAAGAAAAGCAATCACAGTCAACCAAAATTCACACTTCTTCAATTTTCCAAACAATCTCTTCTCACGTAATCGTTGTAAAGCTAGTCGCAAATGATGCTCGTGGTCTTCAGCACTCTTGGAATCGATTAGAATGTCATCGATGAATACAATAACAAACTCATCTAAGTAGTCCTTGAAAACACGACTCATCAAATCCATGAAAGTGGCTGGTGCATTAGTCACTCTAAACGGCATAACCAGAAATTCAAAGTGACCATATCTAGTCCTGAAAGCTGTCTTCTCAACATCTTCTTCTTTGACTTTCAACTGGCGGTAGCCGGATCTCAAGTCAATCTTTGAAAATACCTAAGCCCCTTGCAACTGATCAAACAAGTCATCTATTCGCGGTAACGGATATTTATTCTTGACGGTCAACTTATTCAGCTCTCGATAGTCGATGCACATACGCATTGTCCCATCATTCTTCTTCACAAACAAAATAGGAGCTCCCCACGGTGAAACACTAGGTCGAATAAAACCCTTCTCAAGCAGCTCTTGTAATTGAACTTTCAATTCCTTCAACTCTATTGGTGTCATTCGGTACGGTGCTTTGGATACTGGTTGTGACCCTGGTACTATTTCTATTGTAAACTCAAGCTCTCTTTCAATCAATACATCGGGTAAGTCATCGGGAAAAACATCAGGAAATTCTCGAACTACTGGAATATCTTTTACTAGTGGTCCAAGAACTCGTGTGTCAACAATCGAACATAAGAAACCCGAACAACCTTTCTTCAACATCTTACTTGCTTGAACTGTTGATATCACGTACGGAGGTACGGTCACACCCTTACCCTGAAAAGTATACTCTTCTTTTCCTGACGGATAGAAACTAACTCGTTTCTGTTCACAATCAATCTTAGCTTGATTGACCGACAACCAATCCATACCCAAGATAGCATCAAAGTAATTTACTGTCAACTGAATCAAATCAACGCTCAAGGCTTTATCGCCTGTCTTGATCTTACACGACTTGAATATCGAAGAAGTTACTAACGGTTCACTACTAGGTAATGACACACACAAATCATATCCTAGCGGTTCGGACTTAACAGTTAAATGCTTAACAAAGTCACGTGATACAAATGAATGCGTTGAACCAGAATGGCAGAATCCATAAGTATACATGCAGGGTACGAACAAAGAGGAAGAATACCTGATACGACTGTATCATCCGTATTCCCCGGCCTGAGTTGGAAGTATCATCCTTGTTGTTGCACGACTCCTTTCCCTTTATCCGCTCGAGGTTCTACCCTTGATCCGCTTGGTACACTCGATGCCCCGGTTCTCATTCCCGGTTGTCTCTTACTTGGGCAATTCTTCGCTATATGTCCCGGTTGTCCACATTCAAAACATTTCCCCCTCATCTCTGGGTTGTAGCTCTTGGTGTTCGAGGTTGTGTTCGGTGCGGTCACGTTCGTATTCATAGGACAATTACGGGATATGTGTCCTAGTTGTTTGCAAAGGTAGCAGGTGCTCAATTGATAGCAAGTCCCTCTGTGTTGTAGGTTACATGTTGGGCACAACGGTCTGGAGTCTCCCACGAACATACTCCCTCCTTGGTTCCCCACATACGATCCCGAACTTTGCGCGAACGGTTTCTTCGCATTCCCTTGACTCTTGCCCCTATTGTCATTGGATCTCTTTCCCTGTTGCCCTTGCCGATATCGATCGACACATTTCCCAGCTATGCGGGCGTCTTCCTCTACTAGAGAAACGATTGGATGTTGCAACATGTCCACACGGCCACGGATATGCTCCCTAAGCCATTCTTCAAACTTACGAGCTTTATCCCTATCAGTCGGAATGGTAGTCTTCCCAAAATGTAACAAAGCATTGTAACGGGAAACATACTCACCCACGGTCATATCTCCCTGAACCAAACTCGCAAACTCTTGACGTTTCTGTGTATATGCTGATTGCGGAAAGAACCGTCGGTTGAATTCCTTTTTAAATGCTTCCCACGTGGTCGGCTTTCCTTGTTCAAGTATATTGTTCCACCAATCCAATGCTTCTCCCATCAGCGTATCAGATGTGCACAAAATTTTTTCCTCGTCAGTGCATATCACCTGACGGAAATGTCTTTCCATGTCCATCATCTAATGATCGGCCAAGTCTATGTCAGTTTGTTCGTAATACAAAGTCAGTTTCCTTTTGTGGAAATGTTCTATGATAGTATGTTGAGGTCTTGGTACCGGTGGTGCATTGATATAGCGAATCTCGACTGGTGGAGCCTGAACATTCATCTGCTCTCTTTCACTTACTGCTTGTATGAAATTTCCTACCATAATCACTATTTGATCCATTCGCGAATGTGGTGACAACTCTCTTGGCGGATCAGCCATAACGTTTCAAGTATTCACCCTGTTGAGTTCAATGCATAGTGACTATGCATGCCATGCAACAATGTATAAATGTGCACAGTTTACCAACACAATCAACAGATGCTAACATATGAGCATCTCCACGATGATAACAATATTATCTTTACGATTACACACTCCACTCAACGTCACTTAGCATATAACGTCACTCGTTCCCAAGGCTCTAAACTTAAAGCTCTGATACCACTAAACGTCACAGCCCGGTCCCACTATAGCAGAACCGAAGTCCGTGGCAAGCCACCGAGGCTCTTTATACTCATTTCAAAGTTGTAGCAGCGGAAAATAAACTTTAAATATAACAATTAGTAATCGTTCTTTTGAAACAATATACCCGAAGTAGGTAAAATCCATATAAATTTGAAAACGTAATTATATTTTGAAACAAATGAATTTATATTCAAAGGGATCCCAAAGGTGCCCTAACAACCAATCAAAACATTTAAATAAGTTGCGGAAAGGGTGTAAAAAGTTTTCATGCAGGGGTCCTTTCGACTGGTCGAGATGCCCCATTCGACCGGTCGGATGACCCCTCAGCAATAATCCTTCACAGCAGAGGGCACTTCGACCGGTCGAATGACCCTTTGACAGCAATCCTTCTTGCACTAGGATATTGCCTAAGGTCAAACGACCCTTGCGACCGCAAACTATCTCAACATTAAATTAAGACATGAAGTCGACAAGTAAAGCATTTCAAAACGCGAACTTGAGGGTTCGGATTCATAACAACTTAACCACCTATTCCATGTATTTCGAAGTCAAAACAAAACGTAGTAATTCCTTACAGGACTTGGAACTAAAATAAAACATTTACAAGACTATTATCCATTCTATTACAATTCCTTAACAACACGAATGAAATAGACTATCCGATTACAAAACTACGAGGTTAACGCATTGAGTCACCTTCTATGTAAACTCCCAAAACCCACGTGCTCACTTCTGCGATTCCTCGCCAGCATTTACACCTGCAATGGTTATTTGAATAACCACACATATTTCAATTTGTTTAAGCTAATGCTTAGTGAATAAAACAATATATGCACATGAATGATAAACATGCCCGCATTCATACCTCTACATTTCATACTAGTCGCGAGAGACTCACGTGCACGTTCCATACTCCCAATCCGTGACTGCTCGCCAATAAGTTCACGTGAAAGGGTAAGACCCACGATTCTTTTCTTCAATCGTGCGACCTTAATGCCTATATTGGCTCCACAAAAATGGCTTAGTGACCACGTGCTCCTTTTGACCCAAATAAGCAGCTCAACATGCTCAAATACATATCACCATGCTATTGATGAAATCAAAACATATCACCGTACAATTGGGCCTACTATCAATATAGACGCCCAATATGAACTACACAGTATATATATCTATGAACTAACACATGCCTTTCATACATAATATGAATACATGCCAAGGAACCATTCCAAAATGCAAGGTTGAATCACTCACCTCCGAATAACGCTCCTATAATTCGTTCCAAAGAAAACCAGTGCACAAGGAACGTGCAGAAGAAGTCCGTCTACTACGATTCCTATCGATCAGAATTTCAATCAACTTTTATGAAAAATTCAAGAAAATGAATTTTTGGAAAACTTGGCCAAACAAGGCCTAATAGGTATCAAAACGACACCCTTACCTCGAGGAGTTCAAATACGGAATTTGGTAAAAACCCAGCGGACGAAGGGACATCGTTTGGCGTCGAGAAGCTCGAAGCAACTATATCTCCCTTTTGGCCTCCTTAGAAACTTAGGTTATAAGCTTTATGAAAAATATCAGTTCATCTCTATCTATATATAGGCAACACTTTTGGAAATTGCGTTTACCTCCCCATGAGTTTTCAAAACTCCTAATCAGCCTCCGAAACTTTCTACACAGCTAATTCATAGCTATGCAAGTGAAACCTCAAAATTATGAAAGTTTCTGACTAAGTTCCGTTTGGTTGCTAAAACGCGAATTTCTACATGACGTTTCCGATGTTGCTAATTAGCCTACCAAATTAATAGCATGTTAATTCGTCCTCACCAGGATACTAAAACTAACAACAGATATTTATTTTAAACCAGAAAATAATACAGATATTAAAATATACAGGTGACACACACTGAATATTGCATATTCATGTGCTAATATAATAGACATATTGCTCATTTAATCCCTCAATCCCTAGTTTTACACGCATATTTGAATTAATATAATTTAATGATGATGTCACTCACATGCGTGTAATTATGTGTTTTTACATATTTTATATGTTTAGATGAAATGACGAAATAAATGGAATGAAAGAAGTAGCAACCACACCGAAACATTTCTCATAAAATGTTAGTCAAAAGTTGCACAGTAGAGTTACTGTAAAACTTACGAACGAAATCAAATGAAACAAAGGAAGAATCATAAAAAAATAATAAAACAATCAAAAAATGCAAAGAGACAAAAGAACCAAAAAAACAAATAAAAAAATAATAAAAAAAATAAAAAGTAGCCAAAACCATTGAATTGGCAATGTTTACTTTCCCTCTTTTTCTCTCTTTGCAGGATCAACTATCAGATCTGAAGAAAACTGAACGATCGCGCAAGGAAAAAAACTGGCAGATGACGAACGCAGTGATGAAATGTATCATAGAATTCATCTATAAAATAGAGGAAGCCAAACACAAACGAGACACAACTCATAATTCAGAAACCAACAGCTTCACAATCACTGTTAGGGAGAGAATAGTTTAGGGGAGGTTATCATGTGAGCACTTTATATTGTCCCTAGAGATAGGAAACTTTAGTTTTTCTTAGCTTTTTCTAGTTCTAGTAGTTGTAAAAATTTACTTTTATGTAATTGATGATTTCATGTTCCAAAAATATGTAGCAAACCTTTGTGTACTGTACTTCTTAAAATAAAATATTTGCTTTCTTGTACAACCTTTGTCACTTTGTAGTAGTAAAAATAGTCCTAGTAAAATTTTGATTTAATATTTTTTAGTCTAGTAGTACTTGTAGTTGTCGCCTAAAATAGTTTGAAATCCCAAATTTCCAGTTTTTATAGCAATATTTCCATTCACTAGAAGACAGATTTTGCAAGTAAATGTCATATTTCTTAGCCACGTAGTTGTTATAATCACCTACCAAAATCCCAAGCACACCATACCCATATCTTATTCCCAAATTAGATTTGGATTTGGTTTGACCTTGCTTGTGTTCTTGGAGTTCAACCACTGTGACCCCACAAGAAGTTAAAGTTAAAGGTTTAGTATTTTATTATTACTTCAGTATTTTCATTTATGAATATTTTATTAGCCTAGTTGTACTAAACTTTGCTATTTTGCAGATTCCACAAATTTAATCCCAGCTCATGTTACGTAGGAAAAAAATATATTAATATTATATTCCACCATTACCTTAGTTTTATAGCTTTAGTTTTAATTGAGCAGTCACTGTTTACACCTATTTAATTTATCTTTTAATTTTATTTTGAAGACAGTTTCAATTCCAAAATGGTAGGCTAAAACTTTAATTAGGGATATGCAATAAAAACTTAGAAACCACAGCTTCTGTGCACTAATCTTAAATGGGCAAATTTATCTGGATGGGTTATTTTTCCATTTATGGCCAAAAATATCTATGTATCTATAGTTTATGACCATTTAACATGTTTATATACTATGGCGATATTGGGCTCAAAAGAGTACATATTTGAAATAAAAAGCCTAATTATGTGGATTGTCAAACTATGCCTTTTGTCATAAAAAATACCTAGCATACTCAAACAACTCATATGACAGAGTTAATATTTCAAATATGTGTTTATATATATATATTTCTATCCAATAATGGATAGGGAATTGTGTAGTGGCAGAGTGGTGGGGATTGGACGCCGAATAACCCACGACCGCGGCGGGCACGGTTCGAACCTGGCTACTGCCCAATTGCTTTTTTATTTTTCTTTAAACCAAACGACGTCGTTTCATATCAAACCTGACACACTTGATATGACCTTGACTAGTGAAAGTTTATTTTCAAGTAAAGAATGACTCTGCAGTCTTAAATGCCAAATCCTTTTCAAATGCACAAAAGTTGTGGGATCTAGTGTTGCTTTGCATATTCCTAATTCCTTTAAATCATTTCCCCCTAGTTAATTAATATTTCTTGTTTTTAATAACTTGGCTTAAATATCTGTATTATTTCCATCTTTCGCTATTATTAGATTCAAAAAGTTTATCTCACAAAAATTTAGCTTTTATTTATTTTTCTTCATTTTCTTACTAGTATCTTAGTCAATTTATTTTACACTGTTAAAATCTTTACCGTAAACTAATTAGAAAAAAATAGCTTTTAATTAGTTTATTGTGAAAAATATAAAAACTAGTAGTTTAGTAAAACCCTACAAAAATCCATCATCTTTTATTTTCTTTTACGTGACAAAATAGTTATTGCCTATCTTATTTTCCCGTTCCCTGTGGGTTCGACCTGGACTTCCAGAACTTTATTACTTGTACGATCACCTACACTTGAGTGTGATAAGAAAACGCGTCAATAGGATGTCGTCAACAGGTAAACATTTATTTTCAGATAAACATTTAAAATGTTCCATAGTGACCGTCTCATACACGGAGCGACTTCACAACCACAACACTCATCAACAAATTCTCAAAGGGTCCTCTAACACAGACACCCAAAACAACTCGTGAGTAAACACTCACTCAAACGTGTGCCAAAAATACACGACACATTACATTATCATGCATGACAATGTAATGAAATGCAATAACACGCATACGAGTGTTATAGTTTTGAACCAAATTATAAATATTTGTAACTATTGCTTGAAAAGTTGATTGAATAATCACTTGTAGATTAAATAATTTTAAAAATTGAATCAAATTGTAAATATTTGTAATTATTGGTTGAAAAGTTGATTGAATCATCATTTCTAGAATAATTATTTGTTGAAAAGTTGAATGAATCATCATTTCTAGAATAATTTAATTTAAAAAGTTGACCTAATAATAATAAGGTTTGTTTTGTGGGTGAAATGACCAACCTACCCTCACAAAAGGACAAAAACTCAAAGTAATCATTAAAGGAAAATGGAACAAAGATAAAAGTAAGGGTAAAACCGTCATTTCAAACAAATCAAGAAATACCAAAATTGGACAAAATTGAAATTGAAACCACTCTAATCTCTTTTATAGTATAGTGTAGATATATATATATATATATATAGCAGATTAGTAAAGGCTATGTAGTATAAAGGCAAAATGACATATAAAACAATTGATAAAATGACAACTAAGGATAATTGAAATTGAAACCCCTCTTAAGGCTCTTTTATAATATAGTGTAGAAATGAAGTCTTTGCTCACAATTTGGTGTAGGCACATCTCCTTTGTTAGTTTCAAGTGCACGAGTAACATAAATCCCTATCCCAAAAGAGCTAAAATGAGCAAATGAGTCTTCTCCTCAAAATCCCAATGAAGGCAGATCTGCATCATGATTACAATGGCAATTTCCTATCTATTTGGTCCAAGGAAAAAAAAAACACAAAATAAGTAATCAATTCTTTTGCCCAAACTGTTCGCAAAATAATACCTAACCTCCAAAGCAAATTCCTAGAACCTTCTTTTTTCTTGGAATCCAATTTCTTAAGCAAATTCAATAGCCTGCAGATTCCAACTATAAGTGGTACGTTCATCAATGAGATAAATTTTAAATTCTTGCCTCTTTTATTTGTTTTTCCTCAAAGAAGAAACAATTTAAAACAAATCAATTAGAACCAATCAAATCGAAAAACTAACAGCAGCAAAATAATAAATATATAGAGACATGAAGGGTGGGCATTTGTTGGGTAAGTGTAATGCTATGCATGTATACAAATATGTGTACCTATATGATATAGGTATAGATACTTGAAAACCAAAAGAGGGAGGCACGAATTAAACCTACCCATGAGTTCATCATGTAGGAATTAGCCATAGTATCACCTCAACCTTGAATCTTTCGAGACAAATGCACTAATTCTTTAGATTTTTCGAAGTAGGCAACCATCTATGAATCAAAATTGTTGAAATCATAACAAACGGAAAAAACAATCATAATCCATTTCTAGAATCACTGTCCTGTTCCAATACACATCGTGGGTCTATCTAGGTATGAACTTCAGTTCAATAATTAATCCCAATTTCGGAAAACCAAGTTCATTCTAATCAATCATTCATCAAAAGAGCAAAAGAAAAACATCAAAAGAGCAAAAGAAAAACAAAATCAATGAGAATACATAGAAGATTACAACATATAAGACAAATCAACCCATAAGTCTCTGTTTGGGACAGCTTATGTTTTGCGATTGCGATAGCTTTGCGATTGTTTTTGTCTGAATAGATTATTTTCATAATAGATTATGATAATTGTGGTGTTTGGATAATGTATTATAAAAGTGGTCATGGTGGCATAATATATTATGTAAGTGTTTGGTTACATAGATGCAAAAGTGATTTTAATGCCCAAAAGACAATTGTATCCTTCTGATTAATAGTTTCGGTAATTGTTCATAAATAGTTCATAAGTTACATAATTAAATTAGTAAATGTAGTTAAATGTTAATTAATTATATAATTATTAAATGTATGAATTTTTATTATTATGTAATTAGGGATTCTGGTCAGCACATAAACCAAACAGATTTTCATTAGATTTTTGTAAGGTTAAAAATTTGGTTTTAAAATCATGTGGAATAATTTCTCAAGTTATTTTTTTAACTTAAAATTACTATAACTTTTGTTTTACAAGTCCTTTTTGGCAGTGGGGCTTTGCAAATAACTTGCAATTAAAATTCAACTAATCCTAGTGTATTAGACATGACTCACTGCCGCATCATTTCAAAATCACTTTTGGAATAAAATTTTGGGAAACATAGCATTACTCATTATATAAACAAAAAGGGTCCTTTAGACAAAGATGTATTCACACTTTTCAATTTAGTAAGAGATTTGAAGAAGTGAAGCGGCAATCTCTTGTCTTATGCAAGGATAGTGCTGTAATTCTTGGAAAAAATTAGGGGCATGAGCATAATTTCGCCAGAGGTTGACTGTGCGGTTTGAACGCAATCATCTTTAAGCTGGGTTACCCCAGCTTCTCCCAATCCCCATTTAATCGCACGCCAAAAGTGAATTTCCAGTGTTTGCGATTGTTGTTTATTGCGCCAAACAAGTTGCGATCTGCATTTCATTCCAGAAGCTATTTAATCGCATCCCCAAACAGGCTCTAAGTATTTTATCAATCGAATAAACAATGATATCACATGCATGTATACACACAAATCAACCCATTATAATCTACAAATATAATGAATCAATGAAACTGTGAAAGGAATCAAATAAGAAACATAAAAAAAAATAACTACCAATTCCAAGCATCTTTTTGACCCACTATTCTCAGATATGCAAAATCCAAAATCAAACCCACATAGTTTCAGAACCAAACACCATTAATGTTAGTTTAATTTAAGAACCAAACTAAAATCATGGATGGAGACACACACACACACACATACAAAAGATACAGGGAGGTGTAGAGAGAGAAAGAGCACACACAATATATATATCATACAGAGTGCAAGGGGTGATGAATGATAGCCCATTCAATGACCTTTTATGTCCCTAATTATGGACTTCAGTTTTGGGAAGATGAAGTTGTTAGTTTGGGGAAGATCAACGAAAATCTATGAAACTTTATTAACTACAAACATGGGTCTGTGAATGGCATGTAGAGAGAGAGAGAGAGAGAGAGAGAGAGAGAGAGAGAGAGAGAGAGAGAGAGAGTTGGATGTTTTGGTTGAAAATGGAACGCTAATGTGGCAGTTTGTAGAGACTTCTTTTGTTTCAGCCTTTATATATATATATAGAATAGATAGATTAATTAATAGAGAGTTTTGGAAAATCCGATCCCCCACGTACGCCTATTCCATTATGTACTCCTTTACTAATGGTTATACTTGGAGAGCGAGAGAGAGAGAGAGAGATAGAGAGAGAGAGAGAGAGAGAGAGAGAGAGAGAGAGGCGAATGGTCATTATTGAAAGATGGTGATCGGTTTCATCGCCGGCGACGATGGAGATCTACCAGGGGAGCTGGTGACGATTTTTATTGATGACAATGGAGAGGGGGTTTAATTTCTTGTTGAGGCCCGAGACAGCGGCGACGATGATTGGGTTTTTTTTTTGTTGATGGAGCTCTTCTCAGTGGTGTCCATCACCTTGGCTGACGCAGCCAGTTGTTGGACTATGGTTGAGATAAGTTTTCCACACTTGGCCTCGCTATTTTTCTTAATTTTTTCAGTATATAAGTAAGTAATATACATACATATGTGTGTGTAGCTATATATATTATATACAATGTTTTTGTACATGTGGGTGTGCAAGATGAGGGACATTCACCCGAATTAGCTAATCGTAGTTCAAAGGGTTGAAAGAGATCGATGGGCCAGTGCTTATAAAGTTTGGTGGTATTTCCTGCATCTCACAGTCTTCCTCCCTCTATTCTTTTTTAGAATTATACTCGCTCTCTCTCTCTCTCTACACACACATACGTACATATGTGTGGGTGTGGGTGGTTATGGACATGGAAGTGTACAGAATGTACATTTGAATCTTTTTGTTTGATTGATCAACAACCAAAAAAAAAAGAACCTGTTTGTTTGATCTCTCTTTTAGTGGTTGCCAATTTTCGAATTTGGAAAAAAATTGGAGCTTTCCATAATTGGATCAAAACTAATTTTGTTGCAATAAACTGTAGGTAATTTCAATTCTCGCTCATGTACGTATAGGTGTACATACACAGCTGGGCGCATTTGATCTGGAGGTCACTTCTCATCCAAGTCACTATATACAAGGAAAAACGCTATTTATGTCACATTTAATTTTTTTTAATGTCACTTTTATTTCAAGTGACAACTATTCCCCGCGTATGCTTTTTATGTCACTTTTGAAGTATTTATGCCGGTTTTTAAAAAAGTGACATAAAAACTTTATTATTTATATCGGTTTTCTTAAAAGTGACATAAATTATAAAGTTTTTATGTCACTTTTTGAAAACCAACATAAATAATGGCACTCTTTTATGTCACTATTGAAACAAACGACCCAAATATGTTCATGTGCAATTTTGTAAATAAACATTACTTTTTCTATCTCTCTTTCAAAACCCTAGTCACCTCCCTTCGTCGTCTCTTTGCTTATTGTTCTCTCTCTCTCTCTCTCTCTCTCTCTCTCTCTCTCTCTCTCTCTTCTTATCAAGACCTTGAATCTATGAACTTTACCTGAGATTTTGATATCCTATCTCTCTAATTGTTGTTTTGGTACGGATTTTGATTTTGAGTACGAACGATGCCCTAGACAAGCGATCTTGATCACAAGTTTAGATCTAATTTTTTTTTATCTATGCATATACGATTTTGTCAAGTTTGATATGTTATATATACAGTTAATTTTGTCACAAGGTTAGATCTGCGTCGTTCACTTACTCTCCCTCCCTCTCTCTCTCTTTATCTCTCTGTCGCTCTCTCTCTCTCTGATTGCTGCCGAAACCCTTGTGGTCGAGGTGCAATCCATACAAGTTCGACAAGTACAACAATGACGTTGAAGACGACGACCTTGATGACTACGATTGCTTCGAAGCGCTCTCCGAATTCGATCAGTAGCACTCGGAGTTTTTTTTTTTTTTTTTTTTTTTTTTTTTTTCTGAAAAAGGGTAAATTTATTCCCAAAAAAAAAGGATGTACAAAAAGTACAAGGGGCATACCCCCGGATAAGACAATGAGCTCATAGCATAAGGACATGTAGCTAATCAAGCATACAAAACTGAAATGGGTCAAATGCCAAAAGTGGAAAGCCTCGGGATGGGAAACTTTCTAAACCTAGGGCAAATAAAGGGCCCATCCCAAACAAAAAATAACAAGAAAGACCTTGGACCCAGAGAATTAACCTCTGTGTCGACCCTTATGATGACTACCTCTAAATTTTATTTTAGCTTCCTTCTTCTTATGTCGAGAAGAAGGGGATTTCGCAAGACTCAAAGACACTGCCTCATAGTCTTTATCAATCTCCTCCTCTACATCATCAGCATCCACATCAAGGGAGCTACTTGCATCTTCCTAATCATTATCAACCACAGTAGGAGTAGGGGAACTAGCCACAGAACACAAGGTTCTCATGTAGAAGGGGTATAATTCAGCACTCATCCTTGAATTTTGATCTAAATCATCATTAACTTGGGATAGAGCTAAGAACATATTGCCAATTGTATTATGATGATCAGGGGATTCAACTAACACTAATAATATGTTGCCTGTCCTTTCCTTGGTTTATAAAACTTCATTGGCCTTGTGGCCTGGCTGCTTGAAACTTAATGGGACAGAATCTCTTTGGGTTATAACTGGGTCAGAGCTGGTGCCCAGATTGGGACCAATTGTAGTTTCATCCATTTTGGGAGCATTAGCACTAGTGTCATTAGTATCAACAGTGATAAACTTCCCTTTATCCTTGAATTTCCAATATGCTTCATTATGAGTCTGAATAGCAGGAGGGATTCTGGGCAGGAATAGAAACTCTAGGTAGTTTAGAAGAATCATGGTCAAACCTCTCACTTAGCATAATGAATGGGAGTTCACTGGTACTCAATTGGGAGGTATATCGGCTCAATATCACCAGAAATAGGATATTCAAATATCACAAGTTCTTTGAGTAATTCTTGATTGGTATTCAATTCAATGCATATGCGGGCGTATGATATTATCCTACCTTCAGTTGTAGCTTTTGCACCATGCAAAGGTTTACCAATGGCACTAGCAATGTGGCTTAACCCCAGAGGATTCCAAAGTTCAAGAGGGACATTATAGATATGGACCCAAACTGGCATAGTGGAGATATATTCTTTGGAAAGAGTGAGACCAGCTTGCCATTTCCTCAGAATAAGTGGAAATTGGTGAAAAAGGCATTAAGACAAGCTAAATTGGAATGAAGGACACTTAATAAAACAACTTGGTTTTTACTCCTAATTTTTTTTTGGACCAAAACATCCTCATCTTCATCATCCAACCTTACTATCAAACCCTAGCCACCATTACCACTACCCATGCCTAGCCTTCGGCCACCACCACTTCCACCTCTGACGACCACCACTACCATCTTCGGCGACCTCTGGTGATCGCCACTAGCACCTCCGACGACCATCCACCATTGCCACCACCCATGCCTAACCTCCGGCGACCTCATACGACCTCCGACGATCGCCACTAGCACCTCCGGCAACCATCACCTATCATCCCACCTTCATTCAACAGTTCTAACCATCTTAAGAGGAAAATTGGGCGTGGAGATTTGTGTTGTTGGTGGTGGTGGTGGCCGGCGGTGGTGGTGGCAATGGAGAGGGAGGAGAGAGAGATGGTGGTGGTGGTGGCTATGGAGGGGGAGAAGAGAGAAAGTTAGAGAGAGAAGAGAGTCGGTGGTAGTTGAGACGGTAGCGGCGACGGCTCCGGCGACGGTGGCTCCGGTGGTGGTGGTTGTGATGGTGGTGGCTATGGAGGGAGGAGGAGAGAAAGTTAGAGAGAGAAGAGAGATGGTGGTGGTGGTGGCTATGGAGGGGGAGAAGAGAGCAAGTTAGAGAGAAAAGAGAGTTGGTGGTAGTGGCGACGGCTCCGGCGACGACGACAACGGCACCGGTGGTGGCTCCGGTAGTGGTGGTTGTGATGCTGGTGGCTATGGAGGGAGGAGGAGAGAAGATGGTGGTGGTGGAAGCTATGGAGGGAGGAGGAGAGAAGATGGTGGAGGGAGGAGGAGAGAAGATTGTGGCTATGGTAGTGTGGTTGTGATGGTGGTGGCTATGTAGGGGGAGGAGAGAAAGATGGTGGTGGTGGTTATAGAGGGGGAGGAGAGAGAGATGGTGGTGGTGGTTATGGAGGGGGAGGAGAGAGAAAGTTAGAGAGAGAAGAGAGATGGTAGTGGTGGTCTCTTAGGGTTCCATGGGCAATTTTGCCATTTAGAGTGAAATTTAAAATTTTATAGGACTAAGAGGGAAAGTTCAAATTTTAGAAGATTTTGGGAGGGAAAGTTTTTTTAAAGTGTGTCATTGTGTGGGTTTTTTATTATGGCTTGTCCTTTAGTCCAACTTAACCCAATCTTAGGGGCCTACACCAAGTCTCCCTCAGAATAATTGGCTGCCCACTGACATGCCATGGGCCTCCTTCAAGAACTGCCAAACTCTCCTCCTCAGTACTGATTTAAAAAAAGAAAAAACCAGAGTCAGTGGCAACCATATCATGCATCCCTTTCATGCCCCGAGTCTGCTTGTAGCATTCCTTACATAATAGTAAGGTAACTTTTTCCCAATAAAATATCCAACTAAGGTATTGTGCCTTGCATGACTTCCCTCTATGAAAACCTCCTATGGGATACTTAGAGCAACTCCAAGGATAGTCATCAAATTTGGGTATCCAAAATACTATTTTGTTACTTGAATAGTGTTTTTCATACCAAATAAATATCATGCACTCCAACCATAGTACCCAAAACCAATTGTCATTTTATTGTTTAATAAATTTTAATGTATCTCAACCATAAATATACTAAAAAATATTATTTTATTCATAAACCAATGACTAGGATCTTCCATGCCACCAAATATGGATCCCCTCACTTTCTCTCTCCAAAGGCTATAAGTTTGGTGATCAAAACTATAATTTTCCATAATAGATACCTTTTGGGATCCCCATTAAAATATATTTTTTGAGATGAAGAGATCCATTTTAACATCTTTTAGATATAAATACCCATTTGGATCTCATTGGAGTTGCTCTTAGATGCTGTCTTTTAGGTCCTTTCCCGAGGTTTAATATAGTTTAGTTTAAATCCTAAAGAGCTCTTTTGTGTAACTAAAGAAGCTCAAGATTTTCCTCAATAAAAAAAAAAAAAAAGCTCAAGATTTTGTTTGGTTGGATTCCCACCAGATTCCCAATGGGACCTTTTAATTTGGTTGGATTCCCACCAGATTCCCTCTAGTTTGGCAGCAGGTGAAGCCACGTGGTTATTGCGTTGGATTAATTCAGCACATGGGGTTGGGGGGACACGCCGCCTGAAGATCCGGAAAAAGGTACAATGCCCCATGTGATGCGTATCAGCCTTGTGAGTAGATGGAGCCTTCTTCATTTGACCGTTAGGGGTTAGTGCTGCAGCAATTTTTGGATCAAACCCTGTACTCTCTTCTTCATCTTCCTTATCTGAACTGAACCATAAGGTTTTTGGCATATGAACTATCAGAATCTCTGCCACAATCAAGTTCTTTACCTCTTACCCCCCCCCCCCCCCTGATTTGCTTGAAGTACGGCAATAATTTTCCTTAATTGCAATTTTTATCCACCAGTTTTGTATTAAAACTCTGATTGAAGCATCAAAACCAACCTTTTGAGGGGGATGCTCGTATTTCAGATCCTCTCCATCTTGTTCAGAATCTGTAGAATCAGAACCATCCTTGAGAGTCTGAACACTCTTGAAATCAGAAACACACCAAGTCTTTCAATAGTAGCAACATGAAAGATTCTAAGGGTTACTTGCTTAGAATCAGATGGACGAGAACGATGTAGTCGTTTTGTAGCCCTCCATTATCCTTTTTGTTTAATTTTTGTTTTGTTGGAGCCGGTGAGTTATGTTTTTTTTTTTTTTTTTTTTTTTTTTTTTTTTTTTTAAATCTAGATTACCAGTCATTTTGTACATTGTGCTTTCTTTTTATTTTTCCTTTTTTTTTTTGATTTATTTTGCAGGTATTCGCTGACTACATATGGGCTGATTCGAACGTTCGTTGATCTCTATAGCTTATGGCTCGCGCTTGAACCATAGAGAATAGTACCTGAGAGAACATGGAAGAAGGTATCTGTTATTGTGCACTGAAGGTAAAGTTCTGTTCAGATAGTTGTCTCTGGCAAATATTGGGAAAAATCTGAGTTGATGTTAGCATGAGTCCCATATTTGTCTCTGGAATCCATTTTGACTACTAGTATTGGGACCATCTTTATATTCTATATGTAAAGATGTTGCAAAAAAAAAAAAAAAACATGTACAGTAATTGGGTCTCTAATTAAGGGAACGACTAAATATTACAACTTGCTTTACTTGTCTCATTGTTGTGATGTTATTTATGCTTATGGACACATGTAATCTTGTTCTCAATTGTCCTTTGCCCCCATTATCATTTTCTAAGTTCCTCCATTGATCTAGATATTGGTCCATAGTGAATATTTAATTAGCCATTGGAATTTCTTGGTATTTTTTCATTTACAGTGGAGTTTTAGAATGTCCACATGGAATCTTATTGGAATGAAATTTTGTATGGTTAGAATTTTATTTTTTATTTAGAATTTTCGACAAAGTAATGGGTTATATGTTTTTATTCACGGGTTTTTTTTAGAGAGTGTGTGTTTGTATTTATATACTCATCTTCATGGTAGAGTTCTTTGGAAATCAGGGACATGAAATTAGTTTAATATATTTAAGAAGCAAGTAACTAAGGCTTAGTTTGGCCCCCACGTGGTGCTTCTCCTTTTTTAAAACACAATTTAATGTTAATTCATTTGGTAACTAGTTTATGAGCTTTGCAAAAATTGAACTTAGGGCTTTATTGGAGGGAGCTTTTAAAAGCTCTAGAATGGAGCTTTTAAAAGCCCAAGGTTGCTTTTTGGTTTCATGATGTCTTTTTGAAGAATAGTGTGTCACTTGTATAAAATTATCAAAGAACTTAGTAATAAATTTCATAAGCTCCTTTTAAAAAGCCACATGGGGGCCAAACTAAGCCTAAAACTATTCTGCACCCAAAAAAATAACAACTAAATATTGCTTTTCAAAACGAGTATTAAATAATCCTTATATACTTTTACAAGTATAGTCTATATTTTAGATACATAACACTTTGATTATGTTGCCTGAATTGCTATTAATCTGTGTTTGAAGGATCGAACATCCATCGAAGACTTCGAAATAATTAAGCCTATCAGCCAAGTGTTGTAATTTGTAGACCAAATTAGGTGTTTTTCAAAGCCAAACACTTTCTCTCTCTACATCTCTCTAGTGGGTGTGGTCTTGCCCAAACATTTTCTAACTGTTCTTTGATTTGGGCATATGTTGCTTTTGATTTTTATGAATTTGTACGAGCATGTTACTTTTATTTTATTTTTTGTTGATCCATTCATTTTTGAGTTTAATGGGTGGGTTGGTTTTTTGCTGCATCAGGTATTTATTGTTCTATAACGCCAATGTGGACAAAGGTGAAATATTCTCTATGTTGTTCTCTCTTTTTCATGGTCGTGTATATCAGTGTGTAGTGTTCATGTAGCAAATGTGTTGGATTTTCCCTCTCCGTGTCTCTCTCTCTCTCTCTCTCTCTCACACACACACACACACACACACACACACACTAATAAGTATCCAATCAGCCCCTAAATCAGTCCCAATCAGCCCCCTAAATAGGAATAAGAATCAGCCCCAATGTGCAATTGACTCTTGCTCTTATTGGTTGCTGTAAAATATATTAGAAGAAAAGAAAACATAAATTTTAGTGTTCTATTGCGGTGGTTCGGAATTTTAGTGGATCATCTTATTTTCTCCTTTCCTTTTTGATCGAATCTGGTAGTGCCCTTAGGATTGAATTTGGTAGTGCCCTTAGGATTGAAAAGCAATTACTTCATGAAGCATAGGAAATTGTCAAGGATGGATTTACTTTTTGAGTTATTTAGTCTTTGATTATTCCTATTCGACATACAAGCGTGTTTGGATGGCTCTAATTATCCCTTCACTGGTAACACTGTCCTATTTTGGGTATTTGTTGTATGGTTCCACTTTTCTTTATTTGCCCGTGAATCCGTGATCTTTTGAAGGATAGAGTTCTTATTTTAGCATATCCTTTGGATCTATGTCCACTGCTAGGTTTTTTGAAGGAATTACTTTGGAGCTTATCGTGAGGGATATGCTGCATATGCATGTCATTTGAACATAGAGGGACCCGATGTATTTAAAAGCCTGAGCTGTAATTCCAGAACGCTTTTGTTTTCATTACTACACAGTTGAAAGTTGACACATTTATCTTTTATATAATTTACTTTTGCTTGTTCATTTGCAAATTTTAATGAAACAATTTGTGTAATAAATGGATGTACAATTGGTGTAATTGCTTTGTCTGTCAAAGCTAGCCTAACTGAATGTTTTCTTGGTCAAGACATTTTTTAGTGGTGGCCATAGAAATGAAATAACCAAGACATTTGATATGAAGCTCTCCAATAAATGAGATTTTTTTAGACTGTCTTGCAACTTGATGATTTTTTTGTTGTTAATATTGATTTTTTTTTTTTGCATCAATCTTTCAGGTGATGCACTTGCCACTTGGGAGTTATGGCGACCTTGATGACATGGAAGCAGAGATAGGGGCCACCTTAATTTGATGCTTCTTGGTATTGCTTTTATGGTTTTTCGATTAGTTAAAACAAATAGTTTCTTATTTTATTTTAGTGAAACAAGAACAAGAAGGAAACAACGTAGAAGACAGAGCAACTACCTAGGGATTCTCTCTCTCTCTCTCTCTCTCTCTGCGCATGCCCAAAATTGTGGTGGACACAACGTAGAAGACAGAGCAACTCATCGCAGGGATGATGATGGTGTCTTTACTTCCTTGCAGCTTGAAGCCCCTTTTAATGGATAATACTAACACAAGAAGGGGCATTGCTGAGCTTTGCAAGCTCTTATGCTCTACAACTCGCCATCCTCCTCAAGATCATCTCCGAACCAAAGCATCTACATCTCTCTCTCTCTCTCTCTATATATATATATATACACACACACACACATGCACAAACACACGACATATATTTTGGTTTTGTTTTTCGATTTCAGTTCTCTTTATTTTTTTAAAAATGTGAATTGTTTTCCCGTTTTTTGGTTGCTGGCCAGTGTTTTTCGGGATTTGGATGTTTTAATTTCATCCTCAGCACTATATATATTAGCATAGCCTGCTACAGATGATAATCATCTCCAAATTCAACACAAGAAGATCGAAGTATGTACATACATATACCGTGTCTTAGGGCTTTGCTTACGTATTTTCATTTTCGATTTCTCTTCTTAATTTACTTGTTAATTGAGTATTGTTATGGTTTGGGGAAAGGATTGAAGATGATATATGGTTATCACATTTTGATGTTACAGTGTGGTGGTAATGGCGGATAGGGTTTGGTTGTGGGAAAGTGGTAGCGGGAGGTGGAAGGGGTGGTGGTACTAGCAAATAGGGTTTGGTTAGGGTTCGATGATGATGATAAGGGTATTTAAGTTGTCCTTAATACTAAAAACTTCTTCTTTTTAGCAGATGGATTTAAGTTGTCCTTAATACTAAAATAATCTAAGTTAATGACATTTTCACAATTATCCTTAAAAAGAGAAAGAATAAGTAGGCATGAAAAAGAAGGAACTCGTGCAAACTTCGCCCAAACTCCAGGGCTTAACATGAAACTTCGCCCAAACTGTCTTGTGAACATGACAAACCTGATGTTATATGCCCATGGTGGATAAGTGCTCGTGAGAGTTCTACATGTAATACACTACGTGGAGCATCATACAAGTATTAAAATACTAAAAAAAAGGTTCTGAAACAATATACCAGCAGCGATTTCTCACGAGTTCGATTTGGGCGGGTTCTTTTGAATTCATCCCATGAATGCATAATATCTACTCCTTGTAATTGCCTCATATTTCACTTTGCTTCCTGTAGCTTGAACTCGTGAGAAATCGTAATCACCATTGCTTGGAATATGGTTTCTGAACCTTTTTTCAGTATTTTAATACTTGTATGATGCTCCACATTGTGTGCACATGTTACGATTCTTCTACCATTGATAATAAATCCATTACTTGTACAACTCTCACGAGAACTTATCCACTATGGACATGTTACATTAGGTTCATCATGTTCACACGACAGTTTGGGCGAAGTTCCATGTTAAGCCCCCCGGAGTTTGCACGAGTTCCTTCTTCTTTTTTCATGCCTACTTATTCTTTCCCTTTTAAGGAAAATTGTGAAAATGTCGTTAACATAAGATTTCTTAGTATTAAGGACAACTTAAATCTATCATTACGGATAAGTCCTCCCAATACTTCTTAGACTAAAATACCCTTATCTTCATTATCGAACTCTAACCAAACCCTATCCGCCAGTACCACCACTAACTTTGCCACCTCCCGCTACCACTTTCCCCACCACCTGCTCCCACCCCTGTCTAACCACTTCGGCCACCACCTCACAACCAAACTCTATCCAACATTACCACCAGTCTGAAACATCAAAATGCAATAAACATATAGCATCTCCAAGATTTACCAT